>CM073572.1:50920395-52203729 GCA_037074715.1 Magnolia kwangsiensis | reverse complement strand
CCTAAGTTTAAATAGCTAATTAAATAATTTTTAAGCAGACTTAGTTTTTGAATTTCTACATTCTCAAATTCTTTCCTAAGTCTAGGGGATTACTACATAAGTTAACATCCAAGGGCCTAACCTAAAATTTTAAGGGGCCTAAAGTTCGAAGTATTTGTGTTCTCAAAATTTTGAAGGGAACTTCTCATGAGTTCGAATGACTATTCTAGTAATCTCTAAAGGAATCTAAGTTTGGGTTTCTACATTCTTAACCATTCTTATAAATATAAGGGAGATTCACCTAAGTTCAAATTTTTAATTCCAAACATCCTAACTTGAGACATTTAGAGTTTGTATAAGATCATTTCCCAAGGCCAAGTTTGTCCAAATTATGCTCTGATACCAACTGTAACACTCCAATTTTCAGAACTCGAGTACGTGACTTAGATTCTAAAAACCCAGGAGTTAGCTAATGATAACGATATCCAATCAATGAATCAAAGTGCAAATGGCGGAAATGAAAGCATAGCATAAATGTGATCCAAAGATGGAAACAATATTCAGGCCCACTCAGTTGGGGGTCAATTACATAGCCTCAAGTTTCTCAAATTTTAAAAGTACTGGAATAAAAATAAAGGGGCTAATCTACTGGTTCAGCCCAAAAAGGCAGCCGTCTCCTGCTACAGCTCTTCATCGACCGCCACTGCCTCCAAGTCCACCTCGTACTCATCGGCTTCTATACCTACATCCTCTATATGGTTGAGCATTGATGAATGAGTGACCAATGTCGCATTAGATAAGCATAAATACATGGATGTAGTCTTATTAAATACATGGATGTGTGAGTGCACATCAACTGGGGATGCTCATCTAGTTGGCTTTTGGGCAAAACCCATACAATATGGCTGGTCACCAGTGAAAGTACATAGTACATGTATAATGCTAAACTCACCAAAAGTGGGTCCATAGTCGATGGTCTAGAGCTAACAAAATGATACCCCAATTAAATCCTATTAGGCACGTGCTACAACATCTAGAATTAGCTACCTGTTATCGCTCGAATGCTATGAATGCATGATTAGCCCAACCATTATTAATCCATTTACAACCAGCAGATTTAATAAGCTCAAAGGTCACTACAGGGAGCTCAGAACCCAGTGTAGGCTGACAGCTTGGGCATAGGTTCCATACCACCATCCCCGACTCATGAGACTACCATCTTAGGATGTTTAATGGAAGCCTATCGACTAGTGGCAAAACATAATCCAATATATGGGGCTTACCATTGTATGGTTACGTAAATAATACAACAAACCCATATAGAAAAAATATCAAATAAAGCCAGCTAGGGAGATATCAAAATAAGCCACTTAGGGTAAATATCGAAATAAGACACATAGGGTGAGTATTAAAACCATGTGATAAAAGAAAATCCTTGAAAACCACTTAGATAAAATGCCCTTGGATAGTAGGCCCACATTAATAATCCATCTAGACCACCACTAAATCTCCACTAAACCGAAGGTTCATTATAATCACCATCAATTGAGTTACATCCCAAGTATGGGTATACAATTATAGGTGGGGGTTTCTGAAAAGGCCTAGCTATGAGTCTTAGAGGGGGAGAGGGGGGGGGGAGTGAATAGGACTATGCCAACTTAAAACTTTAACAACGGAATATAAATGAATAAAGGAAAGATAGCACTTTAATCAAATCATAATATAAAAATGTAAAGCAATTTCAAATAGAGAGATTGATAGCAACGTTGTTCTAAGTATAACCTTGCACCATAAAAACCAAGGGTTTATGGTAGGACAACCTTACTAGAACAATTTGAATATCAAAAACTCAAGCAGAAAGGAAATAAAGAAAATAACAAGAAATAAATTCTAAACTATTGCAACATTCCCCACAATGCTTGAAACATAAATATTACAACATTCACATCCACACATACATCCCACAACTTTGAATGATAAAAGATAGGAAAAATAAATCACACATCCACAAAACAGAAAAGAGTTATAGTGGTTTGCCTGTGTATTCACCAACTGTTAAACAATAGCCACACAGCTTGCTACTCCACTCCTAATATCCTCACACAGTAGATATTAGCGTTCACTATCAAAATAGGTTTTCGCAGGTTCACCCAAAACCTTCACAATTGTGTCTTTCAAATGGGCTTACACACTTCAAAAAATTTCACTTGAGTTTTTCTGGCTCTCCTCAAATAACCAACATATTGATATTTTTCTGGTTTAATCTCAAGTAAAACCAAAAGAAGGAAATTTACACAAATGTAAAATACTTGAAATTCTCTTTTTGTTGCAGCCTAGAAGAACTAAGTCAGAGTAGAAGTTCGAATAGAAGTTCAATGTCCAACACTCACTTGAGAAATGGTTCTATGTTCTAGATTGATTTTAAATTAAACTAGTTGGGCTAGCTATATTTGATTTTGATTCCAAGAAGAATGAATACAACAATTCTTCTTTTTAAATCAGATTAGAATTTGGAAACAAAATCAAATCAATAAAGCTAACAAAAGAGAATTTTAAATATGCACAAAGTAGCTTAAAATGAACACAAACTTATCTCAAAGTGATGCCTAGATTTTACTTGAATTGGATTACTAAACTTTAAAATTCGTGTTCAATTTATAGTTGCAGAAACTCGTCTACGACTGGTCCTGAGGACACTATGACTGGTTATAGGAGAAATGGATTTTTAAATTTTTGAGCGTGATCGGATAAAACCATTCCATGACTAGTCGTAGGGTGTCTACGACAGGTCGTGAGCCCTCCACGACTAGTCATGACCAACCCATGACTGGTCGCTGGAGTTTCAGTCAAAGAACCAGGACTGGTCATAGGATGAGTCATGTATTATTCACACGATCAGTCGAGAAGACTCTGGGACTGGTCGTAGCTCAACTAAAAAATTCTAAAAAATTACAACAACTTAGGAATGGTCTTGAAATTTCTTGGACTGGTCGAGCTAGTACTAGGACTAGTCGAACAGAGTCTACGACTAGTCTTAGAACAGTGTAAATACTTATAAAGTGATTCAATTTGACTTATGTATACAAAATGACCTACCCTAAGGTCAATCTAAGGTTAATCATACCTTGAAAGTGAGATATGAACACCGAGACTTTATATGATAGTTGACCTTTGAAAATTATGAAGCTTGAGATCTCTATACTTGATGTATAATTGAACTTGAGATCTTTTGACCTTTGAAAATTATGAAGCTTGAAATCTCTATACTTGATGTAGCATTGAACTTAAGATCTTCTAGAGCTTGAATTACCCTCCATTTTGAGTTGTACACGAACTTGAGTCTTTGAACAAGATCACTTCTTTCGATGTAGCTTGTACTTATAGTTCTTGAAATGGTTTAAAGTAAATCCTTAACTTGAAGTAATGTTTTTAGAGAGGTGATGCAATGTCTTGAACCCATATGTAATGTCTTGATCATATATACAAATGAGCTACATAAGACATAGATTGATGTTTTGGCACCACAAAATTTGACAACCAAAGGAGCATAAAACCATAGCACTTACAGTTTCCCATTGATGTACCAGTTTAAGTTCCATAAACAATCCACAAATAATCCACAAGCATGAATAAATATGCCGGATAAACATTAAGCATGTAACGTAGCAATTTAATTCCAACAACTAACACATATCACTATGAAATGGAGATATTAATTTTAAAATAAATAAAAGCTATAACTGAAGCTAATGGGAAAATGGAAAGCTCAAGGGGAAGAATCATCACCTTATAGTTAGATTGCCTACCAGCATGGTTAGGTGACGTGTGTTCCCTTATAATCGAGTCCTATCATGAATTATGAAATTGTATGGTTAGATCGAGTTCTACACACTATTATGGTTGAGATTATAACCTAGGGTTTGGATTACTTATCGTAGGGTCTTAATGTAGGATTAGGGTTTTCATGCTAGGGTTTAGTTATATGTTTAAATTCTATGGTTTGATTATGGAATTTGAACTCTATTTCGTGTGGCCATTAATGGTATTGTTAATGGGAGTAATGAATGATTAAAATTAATAAATAAATTAGTTATAAATTTCAAGAATATTACAATGGCTAATATTATATTAAATTATATAACAACACAAGAATAATGATACTAATAGTGACTCATGATAGTAATAACAATGGTAAGAGGAACCTTTAGTGATATCTTAGAGAATAACTTTTCAATTTATACGATTAGGATCATAACTTATGGTTTAGGTTACTTAGACTCAAGGTTTCATCCACTGATATAACTTTAGGCTTTAGTTTAGAGTTTGAAACCTAACTCATACAATTAATTCATAATAATATTAGAATGAAGTAAAAGTAAATAATAATTGTCTATTAACACTAACCATGCTAATATTATTATCAATAACCTACAATGACAAAATAAGTATAGCATGATAAATGTTAATATCTTATATCCATAATACTAATACTAGCAAAATTACCCTACCGATGATTAACTACATTCAATAATTTGTAATAATTATAGTAGTGTTAATGAGGATAATAAACACTAAGATCTACTATTTGATAATTACAACCTTTGATTATATGAGCTAGTCATGGCATAAATAATCTAATAATGTATATTTAAATAATTAAACCTAACACTACAACACAAGAGGTTAAAGTGTTTTATATCTCAGTAGTATTTGGGCATGGCCCAACACCCACTCCAGCAAGTTAACTCGGTGGTGAGTTAGGACTTAATTCCCTTTCCTCTTCTCTTCCTCTTCCTGTCTTCTTCTCTTCCTAACTCTCTTTTCTTGTTTTTTTCTTCCTTTTTCCCCTACTCTCCTACTGGAATCTTAGCAATAGTAGGACCAAACCCACCAACTCTGTGACTCAGTAGTGAGTCGAGATAGCCCAACTCAATAGTGAATCGACTCAGTTCCTCATTCTTTCCTTCTTCCTCTTTCATCCGATTTTCTCCTTCTGTCTTTCTTTTCTACCTTTTTCCGTTGTTTTCCTTCAGACCCACACATCAACAAAACACTGGACCAAATCTCACCCTGATTCAGACCCCAACGAGTTGAGCTTATTCAATTCGACAGCGGCTGCAACATGAACAACCGCATGCACTCCCTCTTCTTCTCCATTCTCTTTCTCAATTTCCCTAACATCGTGACCCAGTAGCAGGATGACCAGCAACTTGCTGGTGTTTCCAGTGAGCTGCCACCCTAACTCGGCTTGGTTTGAGTTGCTATCGCATCGAGCAAATGCTCCACTTCTCCATCTCCCTTCTTCTCTTTCATTTCTCTACTCCCTTTCTTCTTCCCCTATTATCTCTCCCTTCTGCCATGTTTGACAAGCTCAAGACCTAGATTAACTGAGTTCGAGTGAGTTAGTGGTTTGAAGGAGATGATGGTCCGAACGGTTTTCCTCCATTTTCTTTCTTCCAAACAGCTCTGATGGACTTTAGGGAGTTTGGGGAAATTTCGAATCGAAGCTTCAGTGGGGTTTCTTCAATGGGTTAGGAGGGAGGAACTTACGGCTGATATTTCTCTCCCATTCTATTTCTTATACAACAAACCTAGCTTAAAAGGCTAGGATTTGCTCAAGAACAAATGGCTGGGATTAGAGAGGGGAGAGAGCACAGGGATTGCCCTCGTAGCAAGGAGGACAGTTGCCATTTTTGGAAATATGGTTTTGTAGGGTTTGTTTTCAGTGAGGATTGTGTGCATATACATGTGTGGAATAGCGTGAACTTATGGATTTTGGTTACACATGTGTAATATGTCAGATGCACGATTTGGATTATCCAGACGGACTGTGCAAGTGGGCCATTGATCAAAATTCCAGACACTTGTTCGTCCACTGCAAAATCCACAAACGATAGAGAAAACTATCTTTTTCTGGAAATTACGAGTCAACAAAATCTGACCGAGCTCCTCATCTCAGTGCACTGTGGGTGCACGCCCCTGATGCACATGCAACGCATGTGTGGGGTCCACCATGATGTTTGGATGAGATCCACCCCGCCCATTCCACTTGGTGGGCCCTATCATAGCCCTCGACCAAAGATGGGGCAATTTCAAGGTCCAGATGGGCCATGATTGTGATCTCACAGACAACTAATGATTCACACTAATCCAATGGTTGGATCATCTTTAGATCTAACATCCAAGGTTCCTAAGGGTCCTATGATTTGTTTAAATGAAAACCATTGGTAACTTAGTGGTTAATTGCCTCAATTGGGATGGCTAAGTAGTGTTTTTAATGAAATTCTAATGTGTGAAGATTTTAGTAGCTTAATGATTAAAAATCTTGAGCTTAAGGTCCTAATTTAAGGTGGATTACGTAGATATGTGGGCCATACCCATTATTTCATTATCTTATTTCATTTAGTCATCATAATCAAATGGTCGAATTGGTTTCAATCTAAACTCCAATGGTCAAATGTCTCTAAAAGTTGCTCATATGGTCAAGACACTTCTTGCCTCATAATGGACGGTTAGATGGCCAATTTTTATGGCTAAACGGTTCACAATTTGACCTAATAGCTGGTAAAAGGATGATTTTAAGGTATAATGGTTGAATTATTTTGAATTGTTGGCTGGTGTTCCTAATTGTATTGATCACCAATAGTGATAAAATTTTCAATCCAATTTAAAGGAAAATTAATGCTTATTTCTACAACTTAGACGACCCTAAATATCAACTAAATGGATGATCGCGAATGTAACATCCCGAAAATCGGGAGTTGGGTATGATCGTGAATGTAACATCCCGAAAATCGGGAGTCGGGTAGAAACCCAACTCCCGAGTTCCAAAACGTCACTTATGCAACATAGATAATAATAAATGCATGTTGTCTGTAGAATGACATTAAACAAGATTGAGACTAAGCCAAAATAATATATCATACTCCAGAAACAGTTAAATTAGCAAGCAGAAGACTGATAAATACATAAAATATATAATTGATTGTAAGTCTCCAGAGTGTGAACATGTTACCAGGTTAATTAAATACATGTATACTCCAAAAATGGAAAAAAAAAGAATATACATGAGTGCTCCAAAAATATAAAATGACAAGTGTCAAGGCGTCTAATCAACCTCCCTGTAATCCCATCGATCGGAACACGGAGGAGAAGTCCTCCTTATCATCATACAAGTCTAGCTCCACTCCACAAGCAGTGCCAGCATCTGAAACTAAAATAGAGACTGCTGGGTATCCGGAAACACCGTCCTGTAACGTGGGAGTGAGTGATCAACTCAGTGGAATAATAGAACAAAGATTAACATGTTATCAAATCAATCACGTGTTAATAGTAAAGCAAACAATCAAACATTCTTAGATACTGTTGTTAATGCATGCATGAAATGACATGATGAATGCCCTCACCGACATACTCCCTCATGCGGCACCATCTGCGTCCGCGGCATGCTTTCTTTCCGCAGTACTCCACATCTTCCAGGCACATGCAATGCGATATGGATAATGATTACCAAGTTGTTATTAGTCCTTTTCATACAGCAGGATTGGGAAACTAAGGTACCTTCCTTATATCAATACCCAAACAATGATCCTGTCTAGGGTCGTCACTCCTAATAATCTCATACGATGATATATTTCTAGGTCGCTGCAAGGGCTGTCAGGGCTGTTGCATGTGCAAAAGCTAGTGCAAGTGGTGGGAAATCTCTCCCATAACTCTCTCACAATCTCTCACTTTTTCTCTCTCTCTTTCTAGGGTTTTATCCAAATTCGGATGGGAGAGATATGAGAGGGTTTCAAGCCCTTATATAGGTTAAAACTTCACCAAAACAGACTTGGGAACAAAGTATACTTGAGTTATAACCAAATTGGGACTTTTCCAATCCAAAGAAGTGTTTCGGGAGGTCCCCTGGCCGAATGCGGTCGGACTTAAACTCATGGTCACCGGATGTTGTCCACACTAAGTTTTCAGACTGGTAGAGTTTCCAGATCGCATGTGGTGGTCCAGTTTCAGTTCAGCGGTCATCGTACCTAAATCAGGTCCACAAGTCTCATGATATGAAAGAGAAATTTTTTTTGATTCGAGGGTGAAATTTGGCTGAATTCTGACGGTCAGAACGCTTAATAATAACGTGCAAAGTCACGTGCCAGATTCGAATTAAAATATCCAAATCTTTCCCCTTTCTCACTCTCTTTACTCTAGGCTCAATGAAACAGCCTCAGAGTGTTGGTTGGCCTTGATTTTCGAAATGATTGTCAAGTCCAACAAGGCGGTCGCAATGGTCTAAGATTATAGATATCGGATTTTCGACGCGCGGTCTAGATCCAATACAAAGTTTCAGAAGGTTCCTGGGGGCAAACAGGTTTAGAGTTTGATCCTAGGTTTCTAGGTAACAGAGAGTTAGCAGTCCTACTAATTTTGGGTCTTATATTTTATATTTAAATTGATCCAAGTTAATTCTACTGAGTATTCAGTTTGATACTTAACCAAATTCTACCCTAATAGGGCAGAATACGATCCTAGGGCCATTCTATGCCCCATTTTGGGCACTTCTAGTTATCATATTATTTTTATTATTTTTTTGAGAGTTCATCATCAAGTTTACGCTGACTCCACCAAATTTCATAAGATTTCAAGTTGTAGAAAAATTCTAAAAATTCCAGAAGAAGCAGCTGTCCAACAAGTGATTATCGGATAGTTGGTCACAATGACCTACTTTAAACCATATTAAATATTTTATTATATTTTTTTACATATTTTTATATAAAACTAGACTCATTTAGCTTTAATCTAGTTTTTGAATCACCTAAGTTAGAGTTACAACGAAGGAGATATGATTTTTCAAATTTGGAAGAAATGTGTAGGAAAAAGTGCAGAAATCGACCTGCCAGACTGTTGTATGGATGGGTTCAGTGATGCCTCGCCAAACCGGAGATCCCCTCACTGCTCGCTGACCTGTTTTGAGTGATTTCACCATTTGATATTTAAAATGGATGTATTTTAGAACATGGGATGAGTTATTTGACATGTAATATATGATTTTGGGGTAGGAGAAGCTGATTTATCCAAATAGCCTACTTATTTCATGAGATTACAAAAATTTAATGGTTAAAAACCCTTTTTTTTTATTTATTTACTATTCATAGTACTTTTTAGTTTAAGTATTGATTAACATCACCTAAATTTTAATATTTGTGTCTAATATGAAAGCTCCTAGAAAATTTTGAAGGATAAAGTAGTGAAAGGTGAGATTTTCGAAGGAATTAGGGATTTGAGACTTTTGGATTAAGTTTTAAGAAGTTAATCAGGTGTTAGGATTGACCCATTGCCTAAGGACGTTTAAATCTCTAGGTAGGAAAAAATTTGGGGTGTTACAGTGAATCTGAAGTGTTGAATTGTTTTAAAATATATCATCAAGAGTGCAACGTCCTCTAGTGTACCTAGTTGAATCTGATAGCTAATTTTGTTGGTTGGATGCCTTCTTAGATGATGTAAGGGTTTCATCTACTTACTAATTTTGAATTCAATAACTGAATTTTACTTCAACGGTATGAACAGTGTCATACCCAAGCATTAGGGTCTCCAAGGGTTCTTGATTCAATCTAAATGAATTTTGATATAATTATTTTTAAACTCTGATGGTTTGGTTCACGGATGGGGATTTCTTTCAATAGTTGGATTTATACTTAGGATGGATGTGAATGTTTACTTAGGTCAGGCTTGTATTTATACTCATTTTGGTTATACGGTATCACCCGAGTACTGGAAAGTATGGGGTGTTTCACTTCTGGAGCTTGATTATCAACATATGTATTTCCTTTTCAGCACTGTATTCAAATGTTTATATTAATAGATATATGATGATGATGATGTTGCCTTTGTGGTTAAGGTAAACTCGTGGTTATGCTTCTTATGAGATAAATTCATGTTGAAAATCCTCCTTGTAAGATCCCAAGATCGAAATTTGGCATATGAGTGCTGGGAACCGAGAATGGGGTACTACGGAGGCTTTTGGCACCGGATTATGCCATCAAGAATTTTGTGAGCCCAATTTCTGAGTTTAGGACGTGACACTAGGAGACGACACTCTCCAACCTCGGTCAAACAACTCAGAGATCTGCACGGTCTGCCATATAGTGCCTCAAAAGGAGTCATACTGATGGTTGCCTAATAGTTGTTGTTGTATACAAATTCAGCCAGTTATAGATGCTGATCCCAGCTACCTCAGAGTTAATCACGTAGGCCTGAAGCATATCCTTAAGGATCTAGTTGACTGTCTCAATCTGACCATTGGTATGCGGATGATACGCAGTGTTGAGCTACAAAAATAGACCCCATTGCTCTCTGAAAGCTCCCCTAAAACTGAGACGTGAATCTCAGGTCTCGGTCAGAAATGATCGAGATTGGAATGCCATGCAGTCTCCCAATCTCCTCGATGAATAACCTCGCAAGGTGATCCAAAGACTAAGTCGCATGAATCGCGAGAAAATGTGCCGACTTCGTCAAGTGATCCATGACAACCCAGATTGCATCATGACCGAGCTGAGTCCTCGGTAAGTCCATAATGAAATCTGTCGATATGTGCTCCCACTTCCACGTCGGGATGCTCAACGGATGCAATGGACAAGGGGGTATCTGATGATCAGCCTTGACACACTGGAATATATCACACTTGGCCACAAAACTGGTGATCTGGTGCTTCATCCCCACCCAAAAATACTATCGCCTCATATTATGGTACATCTTCGTCGAGTCAGAGTGGATAGAAAATAGCAATCAATGTACCTCGGTCATACTATTTCTGTGCAACTCAAGAATATTAGGGATACATAATCGGCCGCTGAAGCAAAGTCCACCGTCTGAACTAATCTACCAATCCATCTGCTCCTCGGATGTGGCCTCTGCTCGGTAACCCTGTAACGACTCGTATGTCTACTGAGCCTTGATCACCTTTGGAACAAGAGAAGGTTGAATCGATAGGCTCGATAGCTGAATAATAGAAGACTCTAGACAAAACTCGAATTCATACTCTGATATATCCTCGAGCATTCTCCACTCTTAAATCATCATGTGTGACACCACGCCTCGTGGCTGACGGTTGATGGCATCTGCCACCACGTTTTCCTTGCTTGGGTGGTACTGCAGATTAAAATCATAATCCTTCAAGAGCTCCATCCAATGCCTCTACCTCATGGTCAGCTCGGATTAAGAGAATAAATACTTCAAAATCTTATGGTTGGAGAAGTGCTCGAACCTAATCCCATAGAGATAGTGCCTCTACACCTTCAATGCAAAGACCTCGTGCTGGTGAGACACATAAGACACTGGCCTCACATGCTGCATTAGGAAAGCACCTAAACTAATATGGAAGCATCGGTAAATACAACGAATCTATCACTGTCACGCCCCAAACTCGAAACCGGGCTCACAAAATTTTTGATTGATGAATCCGGTATCGACAGCCTCCGTAGTACCCTATTCTCAGTTTCCTGCACCCATACGCCAGATTCTGATCCTGGGATTCTTCGAGGATTTTTAACATACATTTGTTTCATAATAATATAACCACAAGTTTACCCAAATCGTTAAGGCGACATCATCATCACATATCCACTAATATGAACAATTGAATATAGTGTTGAAAGGGAAATATACATATATCGAAAATCAAAGCTCTAGAAGACAGTTGCACGCTTTAAGCTCAACACTGCTACGACCTAACACCACCGGAGTGCATCTATCATGCGTAAGCTTATAGAAAGCATAGAGGGTGGTGTAAGTGTGTGCACAAGATAAGCGTGCTAAGAATGCAATATCAGAGTAATGCGAAAACATGCTAGCAAGTTCATAAATACCATTAGCCTTATCCAAGCTATGTTATCTAAAAATATAATAAACTAATATTATATGTTGAGGAAGTAATGTAGATCGGCTATGCAATGCGGAGACATAGTAAATCAAATATCATATACTGAGGATACAATGTAATATGCAAATCCTGACGAGTCTACAAATGCCGTCAACCTCATCTATGCCATATAAATGCCATAATGTAACAACCCAAAATACCATATAACCAGATGTAATGCAATATATGGTGCGAATGAAATGAACAAGCTAGAGTGTGAAGTTGGGATGATAATACATAGTATCGCAGGCTATGGGGTCCATCACAAGGGATTTCTATCTAAACCAATCTCATAGCAAAATTTGGATAAATAGACTCAATGTGTTAAACTCTTGACCTCAGGTTGGTCACATGCCCTAACCTAAATCCTAGCCATTGTAAAGGTACACATATCAATTAGTTGTGAACCACCAGCCTGAGTGGATAGTGAATGAATGAATGAATGAGTAAAATTTTGAGTATACAACTCCTGCTCAATAAGTCCACATATCAGTACTATACATATTTGGGATCATCACCGGGGTCTAGTACACTCTACACACGATCGGCGCCCACTGGACGTGCAACATGCAAGTGAAAGAGACCTCACTATCCACCTGGCCAGTAATTAACCAATATCTACCCGGCACGTCGATAGCAGACCCATTTACGAGCTGGTCAAACTCAGCTTAGCTATGCCCCCTACTCTTGGGTGGGTAAGGCCACACCCTCTTTCAACCGACCACGACACAGGGAGAGACGTGGCCTACTGGTATTCGGTGCTCGGGCGCTCATGTATCCACTCGGTCTAGACGTTAGAACGTCATTTGGTCATGGAGGTCTAGAAACTTTCACCTAGAGACATCTATGACACCCTATGTAGAAAAAGATTTTCAGTGTCCCATCTGACCATCTATGATATGCCTGTGGAGGTCATGACCCTAATGTCGCTAGGGTGTACGGTAGCCATATCCCAAAATGCGAGATGTATGAGTCACACAATCTAATCATGCATCAATCCTTCACATACTGTGGGCTTATGTGGGATGACTCCGCCTATTAGGAAGTCCCATAAACAACCTGCCCTATGACATATGTAATAGTCATCCACATCTTATAACAAATATGTAGATGATGTATATCAACATGTATCATGATGTTATGCTGTCATATACTCATAATCGGTATCGATAAATGGCATTGATAATCAGTATCAATAATCAGACTCGATAATCAACATCTACCTCGATAATTGACATCGATAATCAGCATCAATAATCGGCACCGATACAACATCGATAATCAGCATCGATAAACGGCCTCGATAATCGACATCGATGAGAATGGGCCTAACGAGGCCTAAGGGAAGGTCACAATGTAGACATTTAACCATTATTGTCCATCAATGTAGACATTTAACTAACATTGCTCCCAAGGAGTGGCCTTCATAGGGCCAAACATATAGTGGGCCCATAGCCTCACACAAGGGCCTCATACACAACATAATGGGCCACATACAATCTCAACGGGCCTCATACAATCATAATGGGTCTTACTATATGATCCTCACATATCACAATGGGCCGCTTCACATGGGCTTCATATACAACACATTAGGCCTCATCATATGGGCCTCATATACATCAAGTGGGCCGCATCAACTAGCTGCACCAATGTGCCTCCTAAACATCAAGTGGTCCGCATCAACGGGCCGCACCAATGGGCCTTATAAACATTAAGTGGGCCGCATCAACGGGCCGCACCAATGGGCATCATATACATTAAGTGGCCCACATTAATGGGCCGCACCAATGGGCCTCATATACATCAAGTGGTCCGCATCACATGGGCCGCACCAATGGGCCTCATATACATTAAGTGGTCTGCAATAACGGGCCGCACCAATGGGCCTCATATACATCTAGTGGTCCACATCACATGGGCCGCACCAATGGGCCTCATATACATCAAGTGGGCAGCATCACATGGGCCTGAAAACTGATGGATGATAAGGATAAAACATATATATCATGGTGGACTGCAGCCCATGAATGACATGCATACAAAACATACCTCAGGTGGGTCCCGTCCCAGCTAGATGGTACCAATAACTGCACTAGGGCCCACCATCCTATAAACGGTGTAGATAAAGCACATACATCATTGGAGTGTCCCGCCGTCCCTGCTTGGACGATGCAGATGAGACACACATACATCATGTGGGACCCTCGTCCCTGTACAGGATGAACAGTATAGATAAAGCACATATATCATGTGCGAGCCACATCCCTGTACAGGACAAACAGATGAAACACATACATCATAGGTGGGCTCCACGACCACATCTAGAAGGCTGGATGGTCAGGATTAAGCGGATGGACGGTTAGATATAACACAAACCTCATGATTAAAACCACTGATCTTGCTGACGTTAGTGATGCAGCAGATGGACGGTGGTCCCCACCATCTAGATGGATGGTTGGGATATAACATATGACCATGATCAGGCCCACAGAACTAGATGACATCAATACAGCAGCTGTATAGCTGGGAGTAGACGAACAGTTCAGATTCAATACATACCACATGATCAGAACTTGCTGACGTAAAATGCAGCAGTTAGATGGCTGGTGCGGCCCAACAGGTGGACGGTTAAGATGAAACACATGCATCATGGTGGATGCACGGTGTGGATTTAACATACATGGAGGTGGGTCCCACCATCCCAGATAGTGGACAGTGTGGATGAAAGCACACATCATGGCGGGTTATCCACCATCCAATCCACTGTACGGTGGATGGGAGGGATGAAAGACTTACATCTGGTGGGTCCCACATGGGGCCCACCGGCTATATAGATATAATATATTATATATAATATTATGTATATATGTATATACACACACACACACACACATCAGTTATATGCTGAACCTGCTTCCACCATAGGTGAGTCCCACGTGGGGCCACTATAATGTTATATCATTATAATAATAATAATATATATATATATATATATATATATATATATATATATATATATATATATATATATAATATTATTATAAAAGGGTCCAGTGTCCAGATGCGCTAGACAAATGACCTAGATGTAATATACATTCATTAAGGTGGGTCACACCGTCCAGGAAGCTGGACAGTGTGGATAAATCACATACATTACGGTGGTCCCACGTGGGTGGGCCACATGTATTTGGATCAAGCAACCATTTATATTTTCCCTTCCAACAGGGCCTTTCCAAATGGGTAGTAAGGTGGAAAACAAAGTGGGCTCCGGTTGGACAGTAGGTGCATCCCACTTGGTAGACGGTATGGATAAAATACATACATCATAGGTGGGCCATACAATTAAGGGAGAGAGAGAGGGAGAGAGAGAGAGAGACGTGTGATGGAGGGACCCCACCATTATGGGCCCCTTTAACACATGCATCAATACATACATCGATATGGATCCCAAATCAAGTGGGCTCTAAATCAAAAATCAAATTCTAGTGCTATGATCACCCACCAATTTTAAATCTTATAGGCATATTGGGATACTAAGCTCTTAAGCTCCCTCTTTGATGGAAGATGATGATGATTGAAGGGCTCCCTTCTCTCCTTGAGAATAGCTTAGACGGTCACCTCCTTGACTTGCTTGGATTCAGTTACTATTATATTAGATTTCACAGTTAAGTTTGAATTGTTAATCCATGATTAGAAATTTTAAACATTGATTGAGTCATAATTTCACATATCACATATCATGTTCACATTAAGGTTTCAGTTTGATATTGAAGGGTTAACTTGGTAATCACTAAGAATGTAAGGAACCAGCCTGAAAAAATTACCCATCATGATCAATTGAAGAAAAAGAAAATACCTAGCAAAAAAGAGAAAAAAGAGAAAAAAAAACAGATACCTTTGAAAAGGGTTAGGCAAATAATCTTCACCATAGGTTTGCTTCCTATAGGTGTACATTTAATTTCCTATGGATGATATGTGAAAAGAGTTGGGTGTAAGGTCTTACCATAAGTTTGCTCCCTATAGGTGAGGATTCGATTCCCCTGCTCATCGATGGAAAAATCGAAAGCTAGAAAAAAAAAAAAAAAAAAACTATAAGATAAGTTCTGGTTTAGGTTTTGGTTGTCTTGAACACTCTTCGGATCATCAATGTTATCATGAAATCGACAATTGAATCTCTTAATAATGATAAGTTGAGATTACACAATACACCCATGGAACTTAATGTTTAAAATTTTCTAATTGATGGATTAATACTCTGAACATGATTATGAAGTTTACCGTGCGCTAGAATGAAGGAGAAAGTAATGCCCAACATTCAAGAATCTTAGAATTCTAGGATCTAGACTATTTTTCAAAAATTACTCAAGTTTATAGAAATTATCTTGTAATTCTCAACTTACTTTTCATATACTTTGCTTGGGACTAGCAAAATGCTGGTTGGGGTTTGTGTTGAGGGTCAAATATTGCATATTAGACCCCATTTATTGCCTACATTTATGAATATAGTACTCTGTAATGGTCCGTTTTAATCGTGTTTGTGATGCAAGGTACATTTGCGAGCTTGGACCAAAATAGGGTGCTAAAAGCTGAGATTTAACGCTCAGAATTCACCAAAACATGGGACGGACCCCAAGAGACCAAGAGATCGAAGAATTTATACATCAGAGATCCAAGAAAATAATGTCACTCACATTAAATGGGCTTGAAAGACATCCAGAATGCAAGATCATAAGGTTTTCACAATCCATTCGGCTCGAAATTTCACGCAAGGCCTAAGAGCCATAAATTAATCGTACACGTCAAAATTCAGCCCTTGGATCAATATGTACTTGACCTGATGGGAAAGATTAGACAATAACCATTAAAAAAGCATCTTGGACATCCTTTGGAGATCGGGACCCAAATCGGACAGATGGAAAGAGCACAAAAAACTGTGAACATTCGCCAAATTTCACTTCTTTTAAATGGTGTAGTAGGGAGAAACGAACGGTAGATGTTTCTAGAATGAAGAGTGGTAAAGTTGTAAATAAACAACATTACATATGCATGCACGTAAGGATTAATAGAGGTTGCTTCAATGGTGGGTATTGCTTTATCACAGGTTTATTATGGTGTGGCCCACTTAGAGTTCAGATCTATTTATTACTTTAACCCATGGGCTTAAACGTTACTAAGAAGATGATGAGCGGATTAGATCTCTGAGAATGTTTCAAGAAGTGGGCCAACTGAATTTTTTGAAAAAAACTTTCAAATAGCGCCCTTCTAGCACAAAACGTCTAAGGACAGATGAGCCTACGATTGGGTTTTGATAGTGGGCCCCACCCATCATCCATTTCGATGATCGGGAGCATCCATTGTGTCGAAAGGGGGGGAATGACCATCACCTAGGTGTCCATTTTTTCCCATAAAAGCATTGCAGGTATATGAAGTCTCAAACGTAAGACTAAACGACAAGTCTTTACGGAAAAATCAATCAGGTGGGCCGCGTCAATGGAAATTCAAAACCGTCCATATCCGAACAATTTTTTGAGCCACATCCAATGGATGAAGTGGATTTCTCATTCAACTCTGATCATGGACCCCACAACATTTACTACAATCGATAATGCGTAAAATGCAAGGGTCCAAGAAAGCCGGACGAAGCCGGACGATCCGCTATGAAAGACAATCAAAGCTGGAACCCATACAACGATCCAGTCTGCCCATGCTTCAGAACAGGGGATTTCGACCCTTCCTAGGTGGTCGGATTGACCGGACTGGACTAGCGTTCGGCCCAGATTCATTTCAAATGCAACCAGTTTCTGCATTTTCTTATGTAGAAACAGAGGTTGGCGAATCGATTCTGCTGCGAACTGGAATGCATAAAGAGAGTCAGTTCTCCACCGACAACACTCCTAGTCATCCTCCATCAGATATAAAACATGTGGAGAAGGAAGAGAAGAGGAGCTTGACAGATTTGGGATGTGGAGCTTTTAGATTTGCAGTGTGAAGGGCCGAGTTGGTAGAGTTGTTTTTTTTTAAAAAAAATTATTTTTATTTTTATGTTTTGAAGAGATTAGCCTAATCATGTCTTTTTTAGGCTCAACCTCTTAGCTAGGGCTAAGAGGTGAAACTTGTAGCGTAATGAGAGGACTCTTAGCTTATGCCTTTTGTTTATACTAAATTGATGTTGATTTTAGTTTAATTAAGGAAATGTTTTTAGTTTTTAATGGTCTGTTGTGACTAAAATTACAATGAGCCTATGATAGCTTTGAGCATATTCTTTTCCTTTTTATGTTTATGACATCAAGAATCCCTGTTGCTCACCATCGTCTCCTGGGCATGGTTGGATGACGGTACCCTTCCTAACCTTCATACATTGATTGATTGGTTAGTATTAGTTTAATTCTATTGTTTACTTTGTCTCCTAGGCATGGCTTGGTGATGGAATCCATTCTAATTCATATACCGTTTATCTCTTGAAAACTATATTAAAGGAAGTTCAGTTTCATTTTCATGGTTACACCCTTCAACTGGATGCAGATGGGACTTTAAGTCCAATTGAGTTTTTGAAGTAGGCATAAGATCTCCCTGATCTCTATAAGTGGATCCTCTGAATCACTAGTTTCCTTACCTTTAAATTTACAAGTTTTAGATAATTATTTCACAATTATTTCCTCAATTTCACTCGATTTAGATTTCATCTCTTCTAGTTCTATTTTAGTTTTAGATTACGTACAGGTTCTAGTACCTTGGGATTCGACCTCGGTCTCACCGAGTTATTACTACATCACAACCCCATACTTGGGGATTGAACATCACATTGCAAAGAATTGAAAGCATCTAATGTACCCAGAGGTGATAATAGATCAATCACCTTAACGGATTGATTCCTTCCCCAACCTAAGAATTCAATCACAATTTAACATAAATAATCTAAAATTTTAATTGAAAATAAATTAAAGATTAAATATCTATCAAAAGGTTCATCTCTTAGCCTTAGCTAAGAGATTAGCCAAACATGACAAACATGTTAAATAAAAATAAAATAAAAACTAGAAAACAGATTAAAACTAAAGGATCGAGAAGGAAGGACGATTCCAAAGAAGCTCCTCTACTCCTTGGTCTTTCTCCCAAGCTCTAATTCGAACCTATAAGAGCTTAAAACACCTTTTTAAATAGACATGATTCGCACCGACTTCTAACTAACTTAAAAAATTTTACAATTAGTTACGCTTCAGTTGCACCAACTGTAGCATTTGGTCACACTGAACATTATTGAGTGTGAAAGATTGTATATTTTTCCATTGTTATACCTTGGTTTTATAAGAATTAAAGTGCTTAATTGATCTTATTACACTTCTTTTCTCTTGTGAGGTAAATTCAAAATCTTTGGAGAAAAGGATTTATAAAGAGGTGAGTTAACACTCTAATGATTACTAAAAAGAGGAATGGATTAATGGTGGTCAAGAATGAAGATTTCAAGAGTCAAAGATGTAAGGAAACCAAGTGAAGAAGGAAGAAAATTGAAGAAATCAAAGCATGGAAATTGAAAGTGTTGAAATTTTTTGTTCAATGTCATCGAGGACAACTTCGATGACATCAAAGTAAGTGTTCATGGCATCTAGGGATGGTTCGATCCCATCAAAGACACACTTGGTGCCATCGAAGCTAGTTCGATGACATTGGAAAAATCATGAATTTTGAAGTTTGCTCGTTGGACACTTTTTGACATCCTTCGATCCTATCAAGAACCCCTTCGATGCCATCGAATGATTTCGATGATATTGACAACTTAAGAAGATTCAATAGACACATGTTGAAACTAGATTAAAATGATTCACTAGGGCTTCGATGCCATCGAAGTCCCATCGAAGCTTTGTAAACTACATAAATTAGAGGCGGTTTCAAAGTTCATCCGATCAAAGCCTATATATATATATATATATATATATATATATATATATATATATATATATATATATATATATAGGATTTTTAGAATTTTTGGAGGACAAATTAGGGTAAGAAGGAGGCATCAATGGGTGGAGTAACTTCGAGGAGTCCTTTGATTTGTCGATACAGTTAGTTTTTTTTTTTTTTTTTTTTTTTAATGTTTTCTAAGATAGTCTTTGAAGGCTAATCTCTTAGCCAAGGCTAAGGGATGAAACTTGTAGTTAATTTCAGTGTTTAGTTTGTTGAATTCAATGTTATTACTTTGAATGATGATAGTAGATTGGTTTGGTTTGAATTTACTTTGAAAGTCTTTGAGTTGTTTATTTTTGGATTCATTGTACACTCAGGTACAATGAATGCTCTCATTTAGCAATTGTTTAGCATTGATTTAGAGAAGGAATTAATCTATATAATTGATTGATCCAATGGTGCCTAGGGGTGCATTGGATGCCTTCGATTCCCTGTGATTGATGTCCAAGTGCTTAATGGAAGAATCAATCAATTGAAATCATATTCATATTAATATTTGTGATTGGTTTAACCACTCTATCATCCTACTGGATAGATTAGGACTTCAATTCCAGTTGTGTTATTTTATATTCAAGCAACAAATTAATGTTGAGATTACTATAAGTGGATTCCTATATCCTTAGTGTTTTATCATTATTATTTATCTTTCCTTTCACATCGTTGGATTAAAATCCAACCAACCAAGTTAGACTTAGATTAGCACTAGACCGTGTTCCCTATTCCTTGTGGATTTGACCTCAGTCTTATTGAGTTATAATTGCATCACAGCTCTACACTTGGGGTTGTGAACAAACATCACTTCGATCGCGCTAAATTTTCTTCTCGAGTGAAGCCGAATTTCTCAAAATTCTTCTGAAGTCTGTGTCTCCCTCATGTCAAACTGAACCCTCCTTTAGTGGCACCGAACCTAACTTCATTTAGAATGAATTCAAGATAAAATAAATTTGAAGACTGTTTTGTGCACTTTCAGTTGGACCGAACCAAACTCACCTGGGACCAAACATTCTGTTATTTTTGTTAATGTACTGCATGATTTTCTAAGTCTTTCCTCCATTATTTATACTTGGTTTCCTTAGATCCTTTTCATGTGAATTCTTCAATATTGAGCTCCTAACATCCAAGTCTTCACTTGATTAGTCTTTGAGCTTTAATAAATCTTATGAAACATGATTTCCTATGTCTATCGAACTCTCTCACATGTACAAAATATATGTTAATTAATCAATTTAGCACTTGAATTCATGCAAACTAATGCAATTAAGAGGATAAATATATAATATTTAGGCTTGATCAATTACTTTAAGATGTTAGCTGAAAATGCCCAATCATGGGATACAACCAACTAAGCTAGTAATCTCAATGCGTTGCCAGGAGAGAAGGGAATACATTTGTTTAAGGAGGAGGATGATATTAGTGTAAGGTTGACAGGTTTTACAAGGTAGGTGGAGGCCATAAAACTTAGGAAGGATGCAGTCTAACCCATCGAGACTGTTAAAATCGTATGTGGTATTTACAAAAGGGATGCTCACCTAACTACGGATTGTCCTACGATCCTAGCTTTTTAAGAGGTATTTCATGATCAAGTGAATGATATGAATGCTTATCAACTGTAAGACCCTAACCCAAGTGTGCACGTTGTTCCTTTAGGTCTTGTGGTCCTACCAGTCGAATCCCGGTGACTCACGACCTACGAATAGTAATTACGGTCAACCTTAATTTTGGTCACATTGACCTGACTCAGATCGACTCAAAACCTATGCCATTGCATCCACCTCGGTGTCACAGTTCCAACGTCGCGTCCCGTGCATGAATCCGACATGTACATCACAAGTTATGGGTCGCGCTCTATATGGACCATTGATGTGTGATTGGTGGACCCCACCATGGCTGTGCACATTTTCCCTTGTGATGGGTGATGTCATTGTCTAGGTGTAGGTTTCTAGAAACCCTATAGCTAGAGCCTAGCCCTTAGCAACATTGGTTGTATCTCCCTAGCCTACTCATACCATTTCTCTAATCTAAGTAGTCTCTTTTAGAGAGATAATGATTACCTTTTTTAACAACTTGTAAGTGCTATGATTTCATATCCCTTTGGTTGTCAAATTTTGGTGTGCCAAAACCTATATCTATGTCTTGTATATCTTGTGTTTCATGTTTGAGACTATTTATTGCTTCAAGACATCAGATTTTAAGACAAGAGCCTAAATGAAGAAAGTTTCAAGTCTAGTCATGGATGAAGAATTGAAGAAAAAGAAGACTTCAAGTATGCATGTTTAAGATTCTAAAAAGTACAAGAATAGAAGAAGACTTTTCCAAGTCAAGAAAGGTTCAAGCTCAAGAAGGCCTACAACAAGATTCGTAAATTCTCAAGCTTCTCTTAAGGGTCATCTGAGTGTACAGACTATCAATGTCTATCTCACTTTTAAGGTTTGTTTGACCTTAGATTGACCTTAGGATGAGCTTTACTGTAGGTCATTCTGGATACATAATTCGTATATTTTAATATACTTGTTTAGGTTGTTCTAAGACCAGTCCTAGGGATTTCAAGACCAGTCCTAGCTTTGCTACGACCAGTTTAAAGTTTTTCAGGACCATTCTTAGGTTGTTGAAGATTTTCAGATTTTTCTGGTTATCCTACAACCAGTCCTGGACATCCTACGACCAGTCCTGTGAGCTGTACGACTCGTCCTTTGACCAGTCTTAGCCCTACGACTCAAACTCTAGCAACTAAATTGGATGTCCTACGACCGGTCATAAGTGACCCACGACCAGTCGTAGGTGGCCCATGACCGGTCGTAGACTTCCTAAGACTAGTCATGGAACAGCTAATCCTTATCCCACGAAATTTTTTGAAAATCTTTGAAACTACGACCAGTCCTAGGATCCTAAGACCAGTTGTAGACGAGATTTTTCAGGCTATAAATAGTGCACGAACTTCAGAGTGTTTTAATACAATTCAACTCTATTCAAGCATTCTTTAGGTTATACTCTAAGATAAGTTTGTGTTATTTTTAAGCTACTTTGTGCTCATTTAATATTCCTTTTGCTAGCTTGTTTATAATTTAATTTTGATCTACATTCCAATCTTATTTGAAAAGGGGAATTTCTGATATTCCTTCTTCTTGGATTCAAAATCAAATAGAACTAGCCCTTTTGATTTAAAATCAATTAGACTTAGAACCATTCTTAAAGTGAGTATTGGACTTTGAACGTTGAATCAAACTTCTACTCCGATTGGTTCTACTAGGCTACTTCAAAAGGAGATTCAGGTATTTTACATTTGTGTAATTTACTTTCTTTGGTTTTGTTAGAGATTTTTCAGAAAAATCTCATTGTGTGGCTATCTGAGGAGAGCTAGAAAACTCAAATTGTGTGGGTTTTTGGATTGTGTAAGCCCGTGATAAAAAGACACAATTGTGAAGGTTTTAGGTGAACCTGTGAAACCTATTTTGATAGTGCATGTTAATATCCCCTGTGTGAGGATATTAAGAGTGGAGTAGCATTCTATGTGGCAGTTGGATAACAGTTGGTGTACACACGGGTGAACCACTATATATCGTTGTGTTGTGGATGTGCTTTATTCTTTCATACCTTTATTCATTCAGTTTTGTGGATTGCATTTGTGGATGAATGTTGTAATCATTTTATTTCAAGCAAGTGTGGGGAATGTTGTAATAACTTAGGATTTATTTCTGCAAGTTATTTTAGTTTCCTTGCCTTTTATTTGTTATTGGTTTGTGATACAAAGGACGTTCTAGAAATAAGGTTGTTCTACCTTAAACCTCTAGTTTTTGGTGTAAGGTTGCCCTTAGAACTGATAAAGTATCAATCTCTTTATTTTAGGCTATTGTGATTATTTTATATTCAGCATTGTGTTTCATATCTTTTATTATTCTGCTGTTATAAGTTTTATATTGGCATTGCCCTATTCACCCCCCCTCTAGGGTATATAGCTAGGCCCTTTCAAGTGGCATCAGAGCCTAATATCTCGTGCTTATTGTTTATTTATTGGATTTATTTCTTGAGCTAACGATCTAACCTATATTAAGATGTTAAATTTTGATGGCCTATCAGTCACTAGGCCACCACCTTTTAATGGCACAAACTATGCCTATTGGAAAGCCAGGATGAGGATCTTCCTCAAATCCTTAGATGAAAGTGTGTGGCTGGCTACAGTGAATGAATGAAAACCTCCTATCACTAAAGTAACTAATGACGATGGTTCAAAATTAATGAAAGTAAAGGCTTATTCTCTTTGGACCACACTTCAGAAAAGTGAGAGTAGTGCCAATGCAAAAGCACTAAATGCAATTATTTGTGCATTATCACCAGATGAATTCAAAAGAATTATCTCTTGTGAAAATGTAAAACAAGCATGGGATGTATTAGAAATGACACACGAGGGTACATCAATTGTCAAGAAATCTAAAGTCCAACTCACAACTAAATTTGAAGAAATTCATATGGAGGAGAATGAGATGTTTATGGACTTCTACACTAGATTGAATGACATTGTGAACTCTATGTGGGGTCTTGGTGATAGAATCCCAGAAAGTAAAGTATGCGCAAAGATACTACGCTCACTTCCTAAACGGTTCAATTCTAAAGTAACCGCGATTCAGGAACTTCGTGATACGGATACCATGAGGGTTGAGGAATTAGTTGGTTCACTTCAAACCTACGAGTTGTCCTTTAAAGCTCCTAAAGGAAAATCAATTGATCTCAAATCATCTAAAAATGTTTTACAAGAGAGTACTTCGGATTTAGAAAATTCTGAAAATGATATGGCGCTTTTAGCAAAAAAGTTTTACAAAATTTTCAAAAGCAAGAAAAAAGTTGATTTTCAAAAGTCAAATGATAAGAGACGATCTAAACCTAGTGCTCGAAAATCTTTGAAAGATAGTTACAACTGTCAAGAGTATGGGCACTTAGCTAACAAATGTCTTAAAAAGGACAAATCAAAAAAGAAAAGCATGATGGCTACTTGGGATGAATCATCTGATTCTGAATCCTCTTCTAAATCAGAAGATTCTTAAACCAAGTCGGGCGATGATGTTAAAGCCCTTATGACTCTAGCCAAGATCACTTTTTCAGATAATGATGATATATCTAGTGAAGAAAATCTGAATAGTGATTGCGATAAGGAAGATGATCTTCAAGATGCTTATAATGCCCTTTATAAGGAGAGTTGTAAAATTGCCGTCAAGCTTAAATTACAAAAAGAAAAATTTACTAAGCTTAAGGAAGATTATGAGTCTCTTGTTTTAGAAAAGTCTCATATTTCCGATTCTTTTGAAAAGACCAAATGTGATTTAGATTTCAAAACCTCTAAAATTGAAGATTTAAGATCCGAAAATAAGAAACTTAAAAATGAGGTAGCTTCTCTTCTGAGTTTGAAAGACACATGGAGATATGCCCAAGGTGATCCTAAATTGGAAAAATTATTGTCCGGATCAAGAAAATATGGTGATTGATCCGGATTGGGCTATGATAAGAATACATCTTCTAAACAAAAGAATATTGCTCCTAAATTTGTAAAAGGAGAGTCTTCAATCTCAAAAGAAAAGAATACTTATCAAGGTTTTTCCAAAAATTCAAGGATTTTTCAAAAAACCTAAAGGTGGTCATGTCAACTTTAATTTTCAAAATCGAAATCCTTTAGCTGAAAAAATAATTGATCTACTCAAGGAGCTATTAAAGTCTAACTCTATAGGTCACTCCTATAACAACAGACAGAAAAAGACCATCTATACTCCTAAACCCAAAACGGTTCTGAAATGGGTTCCTAAAGTTGCCTGCTTGGTTGCCCACACTGATTTCAAAGCCACAAGCCATTCAAAGTGGTACCTAGATAGTAGTTGCTCCAGACATATGACAGGCGACAAGGCTTTATTCACCGATCTAAAAGATATGACTGAAGGGTCAGTCACATTTGGTGATGGAAGCAATTGCAAGATCATAGGCTAAGGTACGATTCAACTTTATAACCTTCCTTTATTTAAGAATGTTTTATATGTTGAGGGCTTGAAACACAACCTACTAAGCATTTTTCAGATATGCGATAACAACCACAGTGAAGTTTTTTAATCAAGGTTGTGAGATAGTTAATAAAAAAGGTTTTGTAATATTAACTGGTCGCAGAACTTCTGAAAACTGCTACATCGTTAGTGATGCAAGCTCATCTACTCAATCGTGTTACATGGTCCATACCATTGAGACTGAATTATGGCATAAATGCCTTGGACATGTATACTACCAAAACTTATTTAGATTGAGCAAAAGAGAACTAATTAGAGGTCTACCCAAATTGTAAAGAGTAGACAAAATATGTGGTGAATGCCAGTTGGGCAAACAGAATGGGAGCTCTCACAAGAAAGTGAACTCCAATACCACATCTAGACCACTCGAACTTCTCCACATGGATCTTATTGGACCAACTAGATCGGAGAGTCGAGGAGACAAAAAATACATCTTAGTTATCGTAGATGACTATACTAAATTCACTTGGGTATCATTCTTAAAAGACAAAACTGAAACCCTGGATGAAGTGAATAAGGTCATTAAACGAATCCAAAATGAAAAAGGTTCTCATGTTAGTAAGATCTGTAGTGATCATGGATCCGAATTCGAAAACAGTAGTTTTGAGAAATTCTATAGCGATCAGGGAATATCGCATGAATTCTCTGCACCCAAAACACTGCAACAAAATGGTATAGTTGAAAGAAAAAACAGAGTGCTTCAGGATATGGCTAATGTTATGTTGAATAGCAAGAAGCTCTCTAGAAAACTTTGGGCCGAAGCAGTTAATACCGCATGTTATATTATTAATCGGGTTTATACCAGTAAATCTGATAATAAGACTGCTTATGAATTATGGTTTGGAAAGAAACCTACTGTCAAATACTTTCGAGTTTTTGGGAGCAAGTGTTATATTTTACGTGATCATGAAAATTTGGAAAAGTTTGATACGAAGAGTGATGAAGGTATTTTTCTTGGTTATTCTTTGAACAGTCAAGCTTATAAGGTTCTAAATAAGAGAACTGGTGTGATTCAAGAATCCATCAATGTGGTCATTGATGATCATTTGAATACACCAGCTCCGAGTTCAGATGATGATGAAGCTCTTATTATTGACAATCAAGATACCTCATCAAGTCAAAAAGAGTTTGAACCAAGGACTGTCAAAGATCATCCAACCAATAAACTTCTTGGAAACCCTCTCATTGGAGTTTGTACTCGCAAACAACTTGAAAACATATGTAATTATGTTTATTTTACATCCCAAATAGAACCGGTCAATGTAAAAGAAGCACTTTCTGACGAAAATTGGATAATTGCTATGCAGGATGAACTTAATCAATTTGTTTGTAATGATATCTGGTATCTTGTTCCTGGACCTAAAGATAAACACATCATTGGAACAAAATGGATCTTTAAAAATAAGTCTGATGAACTTGGAAATATAATACGAAACAAGGCTAGACTGGTTGTACATGGGTACACTCAGATTGAAGGCATCGCTTATGATGAAACCTTTGATCCAGTCGCTCGCCTTGAATCAATCAGACTTTTTATTTCCATCGCATGCTTTAGAAAATTTAAGATTTATCAGATGGATATAAAGAGTGCTTTCTTGAATGGCGATTTACATGAAGAGGTGTATGTTAAACAACCTTCAGGGTTTGAAGACCCCAAGTTATCTGACCATGTATTTCATCTCAAAAAGGCTCTCTATGGTCTAAAACAAGCGCCCAGGGCATGTTATGAGAAATTGACTAAATTCTTACTTAGTCATAGCTTTCAAGTAGGAAGTGTTGATAGGACGCTCTTTGTTAAGAAGCATAACAATGATATTTTGATGGTTTAAATTTATGTTGATGATATTATTTATGGATCAACTTGCTCTAACATGTCTATTGAGTTTGCAGAGTTAATGAAATCAAGGTTCGAAATGAGCATGGTTGGTGAACTAAATCACTTCCTAGGGTTACAAGTAAAACAACAACCTGATGGAATTTTCATTTTCCAGACCAAATATGCTTCAAACTTGGTTAAAAGGTTTGGATTTGAGAATAGTAAGAACTTTGATACTCCTATAAGTACAACGTTAAGACTCTCAAAAGACTCTACATGTAAAGATATAGATCCTAAACTATATCGCAGTATGATTGGTAGTTTGTTGTATCTTACTGCAAGTAGACCTGATATCGCATTTAGTGTTGAAATTTGTGCGAGATATCAGTCTAATCCTAAGGAATCACATCTTACTGTTGTTAAACAGATTATTAGATATGTCGCAAGTTCTATAAATTTGGGTCTATGGTACCCTTTTGATACTAGTGTTCAATTAGCCAGGTACTCAGATGCTGATTGGGCCGGTAATATTGATGATAGAAAATCAACCAGTGGTGGTTGTTTTTATATTGGAAATTTCTTAGTTTCTTGGTTCAGTAAGAAGCAAAGCTCAATATCGCTCTCCATTGCTGAGGCTGAGTATATTGCAGCTGGATATGCATGTACTCAACTAGTTTGGATGAAACGCATGCATAGCGATTATGGAATTAATCAAGATTTAATGATCTTACATTGTGATAATTCCCGTGCTATAAACATTTCCAAAAATCCAATCCAGCATTCACGTACTAAGCATATTGATATTAGGTATCATTACATGTGTGAGTTGGTTGAAGAAAAAGTTATTTCTTTAGAATATATATCAACCGAAAATTAACTTGCTGATATATTTACTAAACCGCTCGACAAAAGCAGATTTAATAAATTGAAATTTGATCTTGGTATGTGCATTTTACATTAAATATTCTTACTTGGTATGTGCATTTTACATTAAATATTCTTACTTGCATGTATCATAGTGTACTATATTTAGTATTATTTGTGTTTAAATTTTAATTTTTTACATTAAAAATGTATTTTTGGTCAAAACTCGACCGGTCGTTGCTGTACACGACCAGTCGTGGTACGACCGGTCATGAACCGCACTCGACCGGTTGTGGAGCTCGTAAACATGATATAATTTGGGAAAAATCCCCTTCTTCATTTTCACTCCGACCTAGGACGAGTCGTGGCTCGACCAGTCATAGGATTTCTTATTTTTCTTAAAGGTGAGTCCTATTTCATCATTTTTTTTAAAGATTCATACTCTTTATGCTTTGATTTGATCATTGTGTAGCTAAATTTCATCTTTTTGTTGGGTTTTTCAAGGGTTTCTTCTCAAATTGCTAATCTAGAGAAAACCCATCCTTTTTTTTGTGTATTTCTCTTACTTTTTGTATATCTTGTTGAAGATGGATGCTAGAGGGAAGAAGAAAACATCCCGTGGTCTATCCTCATCTAGATCTACTCCGATAACAAAACGGCACCTTCGGTCACCTGAAAATGATCCTCGAGATGTACGGGATTTGCGTGTCCATAATGTTATCGTTGAGCATACCGTTGATCTCAATCACAATGTTTCATATGGTATTATCCTTCTCCTTGAATCTGTTGGCTGGACTAACATTTTGCTTTGGGGTGGGCCTGCATACCAGTCTATTGCCCAATCAATGGTTGTATGTATCTCTGAATTTTCTCTTGATAATTTAACTTTTTCAATTGATACTAGAGAAGGGAAATTTGAAGTAGACCATCATTTGATATCGAGTATTATGGATATACCCGTTAATGATGAAGGTATACCAATTCATACTCTATACGACAAACCATCTGAATCGAAAAAACGCATGCTAACAAGAGACTTATGCAAAATTGATGCGCAATGGACACACAAAGGGAATTCTCTTCCTTTAAAGTATCTGTTACTTAGATACAGAGTGTTACATCATTTTTTCATTTCAAATCTGTATTCTCGGTCCGGTAATAAAATCGAGTTGACTTCTTTCATGGTTCGTGTGTTGCATTCTATTGCTTCTGGTACCATGGTCTTCCTTCCTTCTTTGATTTGTCATTTTATCATTCATTTTTGTCTCCATCTGGGTCATAATGATATTCCGTTTGGTTATCTTATGACTGTGTTAGCCACTCACATGCTTGTCGATAAACCTGTTAATGAGGTACCAATTCATCATCTTATTTTAAACAATTCCAATCTTAATAAGATGAAGCTGGATTTGCTTCCTGGCCAAGTAGATGAAGGTGGTGTTGGTGGTGATGGTGGTGAAGCCGAAAATGAAGGGGAAGCTGGCGATCTTCCTCAATAGGATGTTAATATGGATGATTTATTTGATAATATAGAAACTGATTCGCCAAATGATCCTGATTACGATCCATCTAGTCATGATGCACGACTTCGTGCATTGGAGGAGAAGGTTGATAACACGAGTATAGCCCATGATATGCAGTTTAAATATATACGAAAATATCTTCGTCGCATCAATAGAGGCTTACGCCAGATTGATCCTTCTATCCCTGCTCCCTGCTCTGGATCTGATTAGACGAATTATCTTTTGGATTGTATAACTCTATCTTATCTTTTATTTTGGATATTGTATTAACTTTGTTATGACTTGATGATTCTGGTTTATATTTTGAAATATGCTATGTCCTTCCATATTTCTTTCTCATTATCTTCTTACTATTACTCTCTATGTTGTTATGACTTGTCTTTTCCTTGTCATTTTGTGACAAAAAGGGAGAGTAGTATGGTAAAGGGGAGTAGTAGTAGTAGTATGGAAAGGAGGAGTAATTTGTTTGAATTGATTAATTGAGAAGGATATGTGGATTGAGTATATGAAATATTGATGTTGATATGTGGATTGAGTATATGGAATATTGATGTTGTTTATTGTTTACATGATCAGTATTTGTATTACTCAGGGGGAGTAGAGTAATTTGTGATTTTATGGCTCATGATTTCTTATTATCTTTTATGTTATGTGTTTTGTCACAAATTTGACAAAGGGGGAGATTGTAAGTGCTATGATTTCATATCCCTTTGGTTGTCAAATTTTGGTGTGCCAAAACCTATATCTATGTCTTGTATATCTTGTGTTTCATGTTTGAGACTATTCATTGCTTCAAGACATCGAATTTCAAGATAAGAGCCTAAATGAAGAAAGTTTCAAGTCTAGTCATGGATGAAGAATTCAAGAAAAAGAAAACTTCAAATATGCATGTTCAAGATTCTAACAAGTACAAGAATAAAAGAAGACTTTTCCAAGTCAAGAAAAGTTCAAGCTCGAGAAGGCCTACAACAAGATTTGTAAATTCTCAATCTTCTCTTAAGGGTCATCTGAGTGTATAGTCTATCAATATTCATCTCACTTTTAAGGTTTGTTTGACCTTAGATTGACCTTAGGATGAGCTTTACTGTAGGTCATTTTGGATACATAATTCGTATATTTTAATATACTTGTTTGGGCTGTTCTAAGACCAGTCTCAGGGATTTCAAGACTAGTCCTAGCTTAGCTATGACCAGTCTTAAGTTTTTCAGGACCAGTCATAGGTTGTTAAAGATTTTTGAATTTTTTTGGTTGTCCTACGACCAGTCCTGAACATCCTACGACCAGTCCTGTGAGCTATACGACTCGTCTTTTGACCAGTCTTAGCCCTACGACTCAAACTCCAACAACTAAATTAGAGGTCCTACGACCAGTCGTAGGTGACCCATGACCAGTCGTAGGTGGCCCACGACCGATCGTAGACTTCCTAAGACCAGTCGTGGAACAGCTAATCCTTATCCCGTAGAAATCTTTGAAAATCTTTAAAGCTACGACCAGTCCTAGGATCCTAAGACCAGTCGTAGATAGGATTTTTCAGGCTATAAATAGTGCATAAACTTCAGAGTTTTTAATACAATTCAACTCTATTCAAGCATTCTTTAGGCTATACTCTAAGATAAGTTTGTGTTATTTTTAAGCTACTTTGTGCTCATTTAATATTCCTTTTGCTAGCTTGTTTATTATTTGATTTTGATCTACATTCCAATCTTATTTGAAAAGGAAAATTTCTGATATTCCTTCTTCTTGGATTTAAAATCAAATAGAACTAGCCCTTTTGATTTAAAATCAATTAGACTTAGAACCATTCTTAAAGTGAGTATTGGGCTTTGAACGTTGAATCGAACTTCTACTCCGATTGGTTCTACCAGGCTACTTCAAAAGGAGATTCAGGTATTTTACATTTGTGTAATTTACTTTCTTTAGTTTTGTTAGAGATTTTCCAGAAAAATCTCATTTTGTGGTTATCAGAGGAGAGCCAGAAAACTCAGATTGTGTGGGTTTTTAGATTGTGTAAGCCCGTGATAAATAGACACAATTGTGAAGGTTTTATGTGAACCTGTGAAGCCTATTTTGATAGTGTATGCTAATATCTCCTGTGTGAGGATATTAGGAGTGGAGTAGCATTCTGTGTGGCTGTTGGATAACAGTTGGTGTACACACAGGCGAACCACTATATATCGTTTTGTTGTGGATGTGCTTTATTCTTTCATACCTTTATTCATTCAGTTTTGTGGATTGCATTTGTGGATAAATGTTGTAATCATTTTATTTCAAGCAAGTGTGGGGAATGTTGTAATAACTTAGGATTTATTTCTGCAAGTTATTTTGGTTTCCTTGCCTTTTATTTGTTATTTGTTTATGATACAAAGGACGTTCTAGAAATAAGGTTGTCCTACCTTAAACCTTTGGTTTTTGGTGTAAGGGTGTCCTTAGAACTGATATGGTATCATTCTCTTAAATCTAGTTTATTGAGATTGATTTTTAATTCAGCATTGTGCTTTATTTCTTTTATTATTTCGCTGTTATAAGTTTTATTTGGCATAGCCCTATTCACCCCCCCTCTAGGGCATATAGCTAGGCCCTTTCACAACTCCCTAGCTACCTCTCTTTCCCTCTCATTTCTCCTCTTTCCTTCTCTTCTCCATTTGCTAGCAACCCCCTCCAACGTCCCACCTCTCCATATCCTCCAGCCCCTTTACCTCAAATGCTCTCCAATCCAATCTTCTCTAGCCCATCTTCACTTTAGAAACCTCTTCCTTAGAGCTTGAGGATCATGATGGTGTAGATTTGGAGATAGATCATTGAGGTGGGTGTCAATGTAGTTGTAATTTCTGATTTCTTTCATTTCTTATTTAATCTTTCCATTCCTTTCATGATGAAGCATGTGTGACCCATCAAATGACAGTGGTGACCCCTATGACTTCATGGATGTGGCTTATAGCCCATCTTACTGGCATGCATGTTCCATGGAATGGGTCATTCTCCATGGACCCCTACATGATTCTTCTTTCTTTGATCAGAGATCTTTGGGTCATCTAGACCCTTGATCCTTAATGAAGATTGTATCTCCACCATAGATCTCAAGTAGAAAGTAAAATAGTGATGAAGACCGCTTGAGTTGAAGTAGGAATATGCCAATATGTCCTAGAGGGGAGTGAATAAGACTTTTTAAAGTTTTTTCAATATATTTAAAAATCATATTACACTAGTCCTTATAGATAGGCAATTATCAGTATTACTCAAAATGTAACTCTACTGGCTTCCAAGCATGGTAGAGGATCCAATCACAAACTATTCAAGAGACAACAATGTAGAGCTTAGTTCATGATGGATATGACTGTGTTTATGTGTGAGGTGTGCTCAGATAAGTAGATATGAAAGCATTGACATAAACAATCACACACACACAGATGAATAATGACTGCAAACACAGTCATTTTTATAGTGGTTCGACTACTTGTTTACTCCTCTCCCAGTAACCGCACTCAACCCTTGAATATACCAGATTTCACTAAGAAGGTTTCACATGGTTCGCCTTTAATTAAGGTTTTAAATCAGGTTCACTTTCAACCTTTACAACCTACACTGAGGCTGACTGTTTATGCTCTCATGAGCAAAGGTCAACATATCGCACTCACATATAGGCACACTGACCAAGGATCTTCCCTAAGACCCTATGGAGGTTTTACACGGTTCACCTCTAACCCAAGGTTTTACTGGTTCACCTTCAACCAGATGTTTATGCTCTCCACAGAGCAAGAGTCCACACAACGCACCCACTACGTACACTCTCACTGGAGGCATGCTTGAGGACTTTAAGGGTGAGAAACACCTTAGACCCAAACCTATAAAGGAATGATCAAAGGGTCCTCTGGACTCTAGATACTTACAGATAAGTTGATGAGTCCCATTTGTAAGTGCTATGATTTCATATCCCTTTGGTTGTCAAATTTTGTGGTGCCAAAACCTATATCTATGTCTTGTACATCTTGTGTTTTATGATTGAAGACTATTCATTACAATCAAGTCATTGCATTTCAAGATAAGATCTTAAATGAAGAAAGTTTTCAAGACATGGATGAAGAATTCAAGTATTGAAGTCTTCAAGTTTGTATGTTCAAGATTCGATTAAGTTCAAGTTTAGTAGAAGACTTTGTCAAGTCAAGATCAAGCTCAAGAAGTCCTACTACAAGTTTGTATATTCTCAAGCTTCTCTTAAGGGTCATCTGAGTATACAGACTTTTAATGTCCATCTCACTGTTAAGGTTTGTTTGACCTTAGATTGACCTTAGGATGGGCTTTACAATAGGTCATTCTGGATACATAACTCATATATTTTATTATGCTTGTTTGGAGTGTTCTAAGACCAATCCTAGGGACTTTAAGACCAGTCTTAAGTTTTTCAGGACCAGTCATAGGTTGTTGAAGATTTTCGGATCTTTCTAGCTGTCCTACGACCAGTCCTGTACATCCTACAACCAGTCCTGTGAGTTCTACGACTCATCCTTCGACCAGTCGTAGCCCTACGACTCAAACTCCAGCAACCATTTTTGGAATCCTACGACCGGTCGTAGGTGTCCCACGACCAGTCGTAGATGGCCCACGACCAGTCGTAGACCTCCCAAGATCGGTCGTGGAACAGAAAATCTTATCCCGTGGAAATCTTTCGAAAATCTTTGGAGCTACAACCAGTCCTAGTTTCCTAAGACCAGTCGCAGACAGGATTTTTTAGGCTATAAATAGAGTACGAACTTCAGAGTTTTAGTACTTTAAATCAATTCTATTCAAACATTCTTTAGGCTATACTCTGAGATAAGTTTGTGTTTATTTTAAGCTACTTTGTGCTTATTTAATATTCCTTTTGCTAGCTTATTTTTATTTGATTTTGATCTACATTCCAATCTTATTAGAAAAGAGGAATTTCTGATATTCCTTCTCCTTGGATTCAAAATTAAATAGAACTAGCCCTTTTTGATTTAAAATCAATTAGACTTAGAACCATTCTTAAAGTGAGTATTAGACTTCGAACGTTGAATCGAACTTCTACTCCGATTGGTTCTACCGGGCTTTTTCAAAAGGTGATTCAGGTATTTTACATTTTTTGTAGTTTACTTTCTCTGGTTTTTGTTTGAGATTTGCCAGAAAAATCTCATTGTATTGGTTATCTGAGGAGAGCCAGAAAACTCAGATTGTGGGGGTTTTTGGATTGTGTAAGCCCCAGATCAAAGACACAATTGTGAAGGTTTTAGGTGAACCTGTGAAACCTATTTTGATAGTGCATGCTAATATCCCCTGTGTGAGGATATTAGGAGAGGAGTAGCAATCTGTGTCGCTGTTGGATAACAGTTGGTGTACACACAGGCGAACCACTATATATCGTTGTGTTGTGGATGTGTTTTACTCTTTCATTCTTTTACTCATTTTTTTTATGGAGAGTGTTTGTGAATGAATGTTGTAATCACTTCAAGCAAGTGTGGATGAATGTTGTAATAACTTAGGATTTATTTTCTCCAAGTTATTTTGGTTTTCTTGCTTATTATTCCTCATTGATTTGTGATATAAAGGACGTTCTAGAAATAAGGTTGTCCTACCTTAAACATCTAGTTTTTTGTGTAAGGTTGTCCTTAGAACTGATAAAGTATCAATCTCTTTATTTTAGGCTATTGTGATTATTTTATATTCAGCATTGTGCTTCATATCTTTTATTATTCCGCTGTTATAAGTTTTATTTGGCATTGCCCTATTCACCCCCCCTCTAGGGTATATAGCTAGGCCCTTTCAAGTGGTATCAGAGGCTAATAGCTCGTGCTTATTATTTATTTATTGGATTTATTTCTTGAGCTAATGATCTCAGCTATATTAAGATGTCAAATTTTGATAGCCTATCAGTTACTAGGCTACCACCTTTTAATGGTACAAACTATTGGAAAGCAAGGATGAGGATCTTCCTTAAATCCTTGGATGAAAGTGTGTGGTTGGCCACAGTGAATGAATGGAACCCTCCTATCACTGAAGTAACTAATAGTGATGGTTCAAAATCGATGAAAGTAACGACTTATTCTCTTTGGACCACACTTCAGAAAAGTGAAAGTAGTCCCAATGCTAAAGTACTAAATGCAATTACTTGTGCATTATCACTAGATGAATTCAAAAGAATCATCTCTTGTGAAAATGCAAAACAAGCATGGGATGTATTAAAAATGACACATGAGGGTACATCTATTGTCAAGAAATGTAAAGTCCAACTCCTCACAACTAAATTTGAAGAAATTCATATGGAGGAGAATGAGATGTTGATGGACTTCTACACTAGATTGAATGACATTGTGAACTCTATGTGGGGTCTGGGTGATAGAATCCCAGAAAGTAAAGTGTGTACAAAGATACTACGTTCACTTCCTGAATGGTTCAATCTAAAGTAACCGCGATTCAGGAACTTCGTGATACGGATACCATGAGGGTTGAGGAACTAGTTGGTTCACTTCAAACCTATGAGTTATCCTTTAAGGCTCCTAAAGGAAAATCAATTGCTCTCAAATCATCTAAAAAATTTTTACAAGAGAGCACTTCGGATATAGAAAATTCCGAAGATGATAAGGCCCTTTTAGCAAAAAAGTTTTACAAAATTTTCAAAAATAAGAAAAAAACTGATTTTCAAAAGTCAAATGATAAGAGACGATCTAAACCTAGAGCTCGAAAATCATTGAAAGATAGTCAATGTTACAACTGTCAAGAGTATGGGCACTTAGCTAACAAATGTCCTAAAAAGGACAAATCAAAAAGGAAAAGCATGATAGCTACTTGGGATGAATTGTCTGATTCTGAATCCTCTACTAAATCAGAAGATTCTAAAACCGAGTCGGGCGATGATGTTAAAGCTCTTATGACTCTAGTCAAGATCACCTATTCAGATCATGATGATATATCTAGTGAAGAAAATCTAAATAGTAATTGCGATAATGAAGATGATCTTCAAGATGCTTATAATGCCCTTTATAAAGAGAGTTGTAAAATTACAATTAAGCTTAAATTACAAAAAGAAAAATTTTCTAAGCTAAAAGAAGATTATGAGTCTCTTGTTTAGAAAAGTCTCATATTTCTGATTCTTTTGAAATAATCAAATGTGATTTAGATTTCAAAAACTCCCAAATTGAAGATTTGAAATCTGAAAAAGAAAGACTCAAAAATGAGGTAGCCTCTCTTCTGAGTTTGAAAGACACATGGAGATATGCCTAAGGTGATCCAAAATTGAAAAAAGTATTGTCCGGATCAAGAAAATGTGCCGATCGATCCGGGTTAGGATATGATAAAAATACATCTCCTAAACAAAAGAACATTGCTCCTAAATTTGTTAAAGGAGAGTCTTCGACCTCAAAAGAAAAGAATACCTATCAAGGTTTTTTCAAAAATTCTAGGTCTTTCCAAAAATCTAAAGGTGGCCATGTCAACTTTAATTTTCAAAACTGAAATCCATTGGCTGAAAAAATAATTGATCTACTCAAGGAGCTATTAAAGTCTAACTCTATGAGTCACTCCTATAACAACAGACAAAAAAAGACCATCTATGCTCCTAAACCCAAAATAGTTCTAAAATGGGTTCTTAAAGTCGCCAGCTTGGTTGTCCAAACTGCTTTCAAAGCTACAAGCCATTCAAAGTGGTACCTAGATAGTGGTTGCTCCAGGCATATGACAGGTGACAAAGCTTTATTCACTGATCTTAAAGATATGACTGACGGGTCAGTCACATTTGGTGATGGAAGCAATTGCAAGATTATTGGTCAAGGTACAGTTCATCTTTATAACCTTCCCTTATTTAAGAATGTTCTATATGTTGAGGGCTTAAAACACAACCTATTAAGCATTTCTCAGATATGCGATAACAACTATAATGTGAAGTTTTCTAATCAAGGTTGTGAGATACTTGATAAAAGGGGTTCTGTTATATTAACTGGTCGCAGAACTTCTGAAAATTGCTACACCGTTAGTAATGCAAGCTCATCTACTGAATCATGTTACATGGTCCATACCAATGAGACTGAATTATGGCATAAACGCCTTGGACAAGTACACTATCGAAACTTATTTAGATTAAGCAAAAGAGAACTAATTAGAGGTCTACCCAAATTATAAAAAGTAGACAAAATATGTGGTGAATGCCAGTTGGGCAAAAAAATTAGAAGCTCTCACAAGAAAGTGAACTCCAATACCACATCTAGACCACTCAAGCTTCTCCACATGGATCTTATTGGACCAACCAGATCGGAGAGTCGACGAGGCAAAAAATACATCTTGGTTATCGTAGATGACTATACCAGATTCACTTCGGTATCATTCTTAAAAGACAAAACTGAAACCCTGGATGAAGTGAAAAAGGTCATCCAACGAATCTAAAATGAGAAAGGTTCTCATGTTAGTAAGATCCGAAGTGATCATGGATCTGCATTCGAAAACAGTAGTTTTGAGAAATTTTGTAGCGATCAGGGAATATCACATGAATTCTCTACGCCCAAAACACCGCAACAAAATGGTATTGTTGAAAGGAAAAATAGAGTGCTTCAGGATATGGCTAATGTTATGTTGAATAGCATGAAGCTCTCTAGAAATCTTTAGGCTGAAGCAGATAATACCGCATGTTATATCATTAATCGGGTTTATACCAGTAAATATGATAATAAGACTACTTATGAATTATGGTTTGAAAAGAAACCTACTATCAAATACTTTCGGGTTTTTGACAGCAAGTGTTATATTTTATGGGATCGTGAAAATTTGGGTAAGTTTGATACGAAAAGTGACGAAGGTATTTTTCTTGGTTATTCTTTGAACAGTCGAGTTTATAGGGTTCTAAATAAGAGAACTGGTGTGATTCAAGAGTCCATCAATGTGGTCATTGATGATCATTTGAATACACCAGCCTTGAGTTCAGATGATGATGAAGCTCTTATTATTGACAATCAAGATATCTCATCAAGTCAAAAAGAATCTGAACCAAGGACTGTTAAAGATCATCCACCCAATCAAATACTTGAAAACCCTCTCACTGGAGTACGTACTCACAAACAACTTAAGAACATATGTAATTATGTTTGTTTTACATCCCAAATAGAACCGGTCAACGTAAAAGAAGCACTTTCTGACGAAAATTGGATTGTTGCTATGCAGGATGAACTTAATCGATTTGTTCGTAATGATGTCTGGTATCTTGTTCCTAGACCTAAAGATAAACACATTATTAGAACAAAATGGATCTTTAAAAATAAGTATGATGAACTTGAGAATATTATACGAAACAAGGCTAGACTAGTTGTACAAGGGTACACTCAGATTGAAGGTATTGATTACGATGAAACCTTTGCTCCAGTTGCTCGCCTTGAATCAATCAGACTTTTTATTTACATCGCATGCTTTAGAAAATTTAAAATTTATCAGATGGATGTAAAGAGTGTTTTCTTGAATGACGATTTACATGAAGAAGTGTATGTTGAACAACCTTCAGGGTTTGAAGACCCTAAGTTATCTGACCATGTATTTCATCTCAAAAAGGCTCTCTATGGTCTAAAACAAGCACTCAGGGTATGGTATGAGAAGTTGACTAAATTCTTACTTAGTCATAGCTTTCAAGTAGGTAGTGTTGATAAGACACTCTTTGTTAAGAAGAATAATAATGATATTTTGATGGTTCAAATATATGTTGATGATATTATTTATGGATCAACTTGCTCTAACATGTCTATTAAGTTTGCAGAGTTAATGAAATCAAGGTTCGAAATGAGCATGATTAGCGAACTTAACTATTTCCTAGGGTTGCAAGTAAAACAACAATCTGATGGAATTTTCATTTTCCAGACCAAATATGCTTCAAATTTGGTTAAAAGGTTTGGATTTGAGAATGGTAAGAACTTTGATACTCCTATAAGTACAACATTAAGACTCTCAAAAGACTCTGCAGGTAAAGATATAGATCATAAACTATATCGCAGTATGATTGGTAGTTTGTTGTATCTTACTGCAAGTAGACCTGATATCGCATTTAGTGCTGAATTTGATCTTATTATGTGCATTTTACATTGAATATTCTTGCTTGCATGTATCATAGTGTACTATATTTAGTATTATTTATGTTTAAATTTTATTTTTTCATTAAAAAATGCATTTTTGGTCGATACTCGACCGGTCGTGGCTGTACACGACCAGTCGTGGTTCGACCGGTCGTGAACCACACTCGACCGGTCGTGGATCTCGTGAATGTGATATATTTGGGGACAATCCTCTTCTTCTTCATTTCCACACCGACCTACGATGAGTCGTGGCTCGACTAGTCATAAAATTTCTTATTTTTCTTCGAGGTAAGTCCTATTTCATCATTTTTCTTGAAGATTCTTACTCTCTATGCTTTGATTTGTTCATAGTATAGCTAGATTTCATCTCTTGTTGGGATTTTCAAGGGTTTTCTCTAAATTTGCTGATTTAGAGAAAACCCATATTTCATTTGTGCATCTTGCTTGCTCTTTGTATATCTTTTTGAATATGGACGCTAGAGGGAAAAAGAAAACATCCCGTGGTCCATCTTCATCCAGATCTGCACCGATAACTGACAGCACCTTCGGTCACCCGAAGATGATTCTCAAGATGTAAGAGATTTACGTGTCCGTAATATTATCGTTGAGCATACCGCTGATCTCAATCACATTGCTCCATATGGTGTTATCCCTCTCCTTGAATCTGTAGGCTGGACTAACATTTTACTTTGGGCTGGGCCTGCATACTAGTCCATTGCTCAATCGATGGTTACATGCATCTCTGAATTTTCTCTTGCTTATTTAATTTTTTCAATTGATACTAGAGAAGAGAAATTTGAAGTAGACTGTCATTTGATATCAGGTATTATGGATATACCTGTTAATGATGAAGGTATACTGATTCATACTTTATACGACAAACCATCTGAATTGGAAAAACGCATGTTAACACGAGATTTATGCAAAATTGATGTGCAATGGACACATAAAGCGAATGCGCTCCCTACAAAGTATTTGTTATCTAGATATAGAGTGTTACATCGTTTCTTCATTTCGAATGTATATCCTTGGTCCGGTAATAAAATCGAGTTAACTTCTTTCATGGTTCGTTTGTTGCATTCTATTGCTTCTGGTACCAAGGTTTGTCTTTCCTCTTTGATTTGTCATTCCATTATTCAATTTCGTCTCCATCCAGGTCATAGTGATATTTCATTCAGTTATCTTATGACTGTTTTAGCCACTCACATGCTTGTCGATAAACCTGTTAATGAGGCACTAATTTCTCATCTTATTTTCAACAATTTCAATCTTAATAAGATCAAATTGGAGCTGCTCCCTGGCCAAGTTGATGAAGGTGGTGTTGGAGGTGTTGGTGGTGATGCTGGAAACGAAGGGGAAGCTGGCGATCTTCCTCAACAAGATGTTAATATGGATGACTTATTTGATGATATAGAAACTGATTCACCTAATGATCTAGATTATGATCCATCTGGTTTTTATGCACGCCTTCGTGCATTGGAAGAAAAGGTTGATAATATGAATATAGCCCATGATATGCGATTTAAGTACATGCGAAAATATCTTCGTCGCATTAATAAGGGGTTACACCAGATTGATCCGACTATCCCTGCTCCCTCCTCTGGATCAGATTAGGTGAATTATCTTCTGGATAGTATCACATTATTTTTTTATTTTTGGATATGTATTATGGATTATTGTTTGATAACATTGTCTTTTGGATATTGTATTTTGGATTATGGATTATGACTTGATGCTTCAGGATTATATTATGTCCTTTCATATCTCTTTCTCATTATCTGTTTATTCCTCTTCCTATTATGCCTTTCCCTTGTCATTTTGTGACAAAAAAGGGGAGTAGTAAGCTAAAGCTAAAAGGGGAGTAGTATGGAAAGGGGGAGTAAATTTGTTTGAATTGATTGATTGAGAAGGATATGTGGATTGAAGTCTTGAGGTTTTTATGTTGTGTACTGATTATATGAGCAATACTCGTATTACTCAGGGGGAGTAGAGTATTTTGTGATTTCATGGCTCATGATTCCTTATTATCTTTTATGCTATGTATTTTGTCACAAATTTGACAAAGGGGGAGATTGTAAGTGCTATGATTTCATATCCCTTTGGTTGTCAAATTTTGTGGTGCCAAAACCTATATCTATGTCTTGTATATCTTGTGTTTTATGATTGAAGACTATTCATTGCAATCAAGTTATCACATTTCAAGACAAGATCTTAAATGAAGAAAATTTTCAAGATATGGATGAAGAATTCAAGTATTGAAGTCTTCAAGTTTGTATGTTCAAGATTCGATCAAGTTCAAGTTTAGTAGAAGACATTGTCAAGTCAAGATCAAGCTCAAGAAGGCCTACTACAAGTTTGTATATTCTCAAGCTTCTCTTAAGGGTCATCTGAGTGTACAAACTTTCAATGTCCATCTCACTGTTAAGGTTTGTTTGACCTTAGATTGACCTTCGGATGGGCTTTACAATAGGTCATTCTGGATACATAACTCATATATTTTATTATGCTTGTTTGGAGTGTTTTAAGACCAATCCTATGGACTTCAAGACCAGTCCTAGCTCTGCTACGACCAGTCTTAAGTTTTTCAGGACCAGTCATAGGTTGTTGAAGATTTTCAGATCTTTCTAGCTGTCCTACGACCAGTCCTAGACATCCTACGACCAGTCCTGTGAGTTCTATGACTCATCCTTCGACCGGTCGTAGCCCTACGACTCAAACTCCAGTAACCATTTTTGGGATCCTACGACCGGTCGTAGGTGTCCCACGACCAGTCGTAGATGGCCCATGACCAGTCGTAGACCACTCAGGACCGGTCGTGGAACAGAAAATCTTATCCCGCGGAAATCTTTCAAAAATCTTTGAAGCTACGACCAGTCCTAGTTTCCTAAGACCAGTCGTAGACGGAATTTTTTAGGCTATAAATAGAGCGCGAACTTCAGAGTTCTAGTACTTTAAATCAATTCTATTCAAGCATTCTTTAGGCTATACTCTGAGATAAGTTTGTGTTTATTTTAAGCTACTTTGTGCTTATTTAATATTCCTTTTACTAGCTTATTTTTATTTGATTTTAATCTACATTCCAATCTTATTAGAAAAGGAGAATTTCTAATATTCCTTCTTCTTGGATTCAAAATCAAATAGAACTAGCCCTTTTTGATTTAAAATCAATTAGACTTAGAACCATTCTTAAAGTGAGTATTGGACTTTGAACGTTGAATCGAACTTCTACTCCGATTGGTTCTACCGGGCTTTTTCAAAAGGTGATTCAGGTATTTTACATTTTTTGTAATTTACTTTCTCTGGTTTTTGTTTGAGATTTGCCAGAAAAATCTCATTGTATTGGTTATCTGAGGAGAGCCAGAAAACTCAGATTGTGGGGGTTTTTGGATTGTGTAAGCCCCAGATCAAAGACACAATTGTGAAGGTTTTAGGTGAACCTGTGAAACCTATTTTGATAGTGCATGCTAATATCCCCTGTGTGAGGATATTAGGAGAGGAGTAGCAATCTGTGTGGCTGTTGGATAACAGTTGGTGTACACACAGGCGAACCACTATATATTTTTGTGTTGTGGATGTGTTTTACTCTTTCATTCTTTTATTCATTCTGTTTTGTGGAGAGAGTTTGTGGATGAATGTTGTAATCAGTTCATGCAAGTGTGGATGAATGTTGTAATAACTTAGGATTTATTTTCTGCAAGTTATTTTGATTGTCTTTCTTATTATTCCTCATTGATTTGTGATACAAAGGACGTTCTAGAAATAAGGTTGTCCTACCTTAAACCTCTGGTTTTTGGTGTAAGGTTGTCCTTAGAACTGATAAAGTATCAATCTCTTTATTTTAGGCTATTGTGATTGTTTTATATTCAGCATTGTGCTTCATATCTTTTATTATTCCGCTGTTATAAGTTTTATTTAGCATTGCCCTATTCACCCCCCCTCTAGGGCATATAGCTAGGCCCTTTCACCATTCAGCATAGTGGCGAAGATCTCCTCCTTATTTATGAAGAGTCTTCAACTCCTTTGATCCACAATAAATGATATACCAATATAAGGCAATGGGTTGGGTCAAGGTTATGATGGAATCCTACTCTCCAGATGTTTTCTTATCAGGAAGATAGAGAGATTCCAATCATTTAAGCATTCAAGGCATTCCAGCTTAATAATTTGCCATTAAGGTTGTACCTGGAGGATCCTTGAATGTGGAAGTTCATTCTCCAATCCACTCTATTGAATATCAATGATGAGGGTGGATTGGAGGATGAACTTCCTCGAGAAAATGGGCTTTGGGTATATGATCTAAGGTTAAACACACAAAAGAACTCTCTTCTTTCTCTCACAGTAACTAAAGAGAAGTTCTCTTTAAATAGGCAAAAGGTTCCAACGGATATAAAATGGTCACATTTATGACAGAGTTCAATATCATCGAGCGTATAATCTTGATCATATCGATGGTCTGCTCCATGACACAAACTCAATGTCATATGCTTTTGAAAACTTTCTTCCAACTGATCAAGGAAATTGAGACTTATGTTGATGTCATCGAATTTCAAACTCTGATATTATCGATACAAGGGACGCGTCCTCAAAATTTGAAAAATGAGAGAAACTTGCATGAAATTTTTCAGGTAATTGGATATGATCGTGGGATACTCGATATCATCGAAATTTGAATGTCGATGATATCGGAGGTCGTGTCGATGCATCAATAAATCCAAACATTTTATCAGTGACCTTACTAAAAAAGTTTGTCCTTTCTCGATGCAATCGATACGGCCCTGATATCATCGATATTTAGAATATCAATTCTATCGAGTGACCCCCGATCTGAGTTAAAAACCACCTAAAAAAGTGTTCTGGAGAACTTCGTGCCCATGATCGATATCATCGAGAGCCTTCCGATATCATCGATATTTGAACTCCTATGGTATCGAGGAGAACTCCGATATATCGAAGCATATATGATTTTCCTAAGTAAAAATAGGGGCGTCGGACCTACCTGTCGATATTATAGAGCCATCTTCGATGGGCTCAAGATTCAAATATCGATGATATCGATACATGTATCGAGACATCGATAATTCTGTCTGGATATGTATTTGGTTGCTGGACACATTATGTCCTCATCTGATTTTATCGTTTGGTCTACCGAGGATATTGACAGTGCAAGTCAATCATATCACGATATGTTCCGATATAATTGATAGAGCAAGAAAACTTTGAGATTTTCTGATTTTTGAAAATTTTTCTCACAATAAACCCTAATATGGTCTAATATGTTTTAAGGGTTTTATTCACCTAGTGTTTGGGGACAAGGGATGTGAGGCTTAGATTTACCTATAGCAAGCTTCCACATTCCCGGTTGAGGCAGACGCTTGTATAGATTTTTCTGGGAGGCTTTTGTAGTCCGACTGACTCAACACACATGCTAATTGACAAACCAGGGCACTAGCAAAGGCACTTTCAATCTCCTCCTTTGTTAATTACAAGTCAAAATACCCAAAACACTCTAGGACAATATAGACACATCCTAAATTGTGTGTACATACATTTTACACAATTTTACAAATTCTAATGAACCCATATACACAATTAATATTTATCCCCCTAACTGTAGAGTTCCCCCTTGCTTGGTGCAACAGCTCCCCCTAACACCTGCAACACCATTCAAGCATATACAATTTCCAATCTGAGGTGTTTGTACTTTTCTCCCTCTTTTTATCAGTCATTGACAAAGATATAGCAGTTGATATTGACTAAAGTTTTAAAGAAGCATGTGGGAGAACCACAAATATAGATGCATAAAGTTAAACCAGTGCTAAGCATATATCAATTGAGGCAGTTATCAAAACAGATAAAACAATCACTACAGCACATACATTGCATAATCAAGGAAGTAGGGAAATTAAGGAACCATTTATATTAGAATGGTAGAAAAAATGAGAATTAGATTCAGCCATATCATCAAAAATATATTGCCCCAGACTGCAGTAAACTATCAACCATCAGATAGAAATATCAAGCCCATGTATGGGAACCCAAAACGAATAACCAAAAATGGGTGCAAAAAAATACAGTGTTCATAACTAGACACACTTTTCCTTCAAGGATGTCTTCTTTTAACATGGAGAAGGCCCGCCAGTCATTAGTAACTTAAGAATCTGTTGCACAGAATTTTGGAGAGCTTCCATCTTGTCTTCTATTCCTGTCAGTCGTTGTTTGCAGTTATGGAGCCGCTCGTTAATTCCAGCGAGGCTATTCAAAAGTAACCGATCAAGCACATGACATCGCCGATTAGTGATAGAAGCAGGACTACATACAAGAGTCCAGTTAGATTCCCAGAGAGTTTCTTCATTAGGCACCTAACCACTCTCTCCAGTAGGTGGGGGATTCTTAGCATGAGATGAGACAAAGACATACACTTATTGGGCTACATCATGGTCAAACCATACTTTAGGATATACCTTATCAATTGTTTCCGGCAGTCCTGCCCAGTGTGTGAGCTTGCAAACAAGGGACGAAAAAGGCATTATTTCAAGATGATCACTTTTGACTACCTTAATTAGCTGATCAAGAATGAGAGTTGGTAGACAAATAGGGACCTCTTGATAGGCATTGTACAGAATATTAAGTACAAAGGGACTTAGGTATGTGTCATTGGCGTCACATGGGTACACATTTGTACTAAAGATACTGTGAAGGAGTCTAAACAAGGTTCCTAGATATTTAACCTGAAGGATATTATCATCATTTCTAGGAATAGTCATACCCTAACATAGTGCTCGAGTAATTTCCCCCCATCTTCCTAATTTGTTTAGATTTCTACCAATGACAGGGATTTGTGACACCCTAATGTTTAGAACATGACCAAGGACTGTTGGAGTAATGTGTTTGGTGTGTTGAATGAATTCCAGACGTATACATGGTGGAAAATCTTGGACAACATGACAACAGTTGAAGAACTGCTGGATCATTTTAAACTGATATGGACCGCCCATATTAAGCATATTCTCCCACCCAATAGTCTCAATCATGAAATCCACCCTATAGGGCTCGACAATACTAGCTAGAACAGTACTGTCGACGATCGTAACTTGTTCCCAATCAAATTGGTTTTGAGGTGGTCTAGTATTTTTTCCTTTCTTAATCTTGAAAAATTTTACAGATGAGAGAGCCTTACCTTTCCCTTTAACCATCTTCCTTGCTTCGTTTGGGTTCTGAGATTTTCTCATCAAGACTACGAGCATGCAACCCAAAGAAAATAATCAGGACAGTGAGACAGGACTGGCTACTGTAAAAAGTAAAAAATTTTCACTCAACGACCTTTTATTGGGCGGTAAATTTCGATATCATCTATCACTGTTCCGATGATATCGATATGTCCTATCCGATGTTATCGACGATGTCTTCGATAATCTTTTTCAACTTCATGACTTTTTAAATTCTGAAAAGACATCGATAATATCGACTTTGATCGATTTAATCAAGAATCCATGTAATCTAATGATCATATAGTAGGAGAATATTTCTTAAATTTTTTTTGTATTCCGATAGACTTTATCGCATAGAATAGTACAATTTCAACATATGGGTATTCTCAACCAAAATTTTGTACAAGCTCTGTTCAAAGAAAAAACTGTAAACATTGAAATGTTTATGTACAAAAAGGTGAGGTGGAAAACCTCAGATACATCTTGAAAGCTTAGCAAAAAAAATCATCATTTCAGCAAGGATCCAGATCGTGATGCATGCTTTGGACTTGTTTCGTCATGCTCTGTTTGCCTAGGTTTAGGAATCAGCCCTTCTTTTGCCTTTGATGATGTAGTAGTGGTTATTTGTGTGAAGACCTTTCATTACTGATTTTCCTGATTGGTTTAGGATTTCACATTCTTCTTTGTTGAATTTGACCACATGTCTATCATCGCAGATCTGAGAGATGCTTAGTAGATTATGTTTCAGTCCTTTTATGTAGAAGGCATTCTCATTTTTAAGTGAGTTTATTCCGCTTATGATTCCCTGTCTGATTACATTGGCAGTGGTTCCGTCTCCGTAGGTGACTATTCCCTTTTGAAGATATGTATAGCTTAAAAGGAGGGATTTGTCACCTGTGACATGTCTTGACCAACCACTATCAAGGTACCATTTAACATTATTGTCTGTTAAATGATTTGAGTGAGTAACGAGGTAATTTTTCTTTTCTTTGATCACCCATTTTGTGACAGGATTTTTATTAGCGGTGAATTTTGTTTTCTTTTCTGTTTCAGCCACTTGATTTAATGGTCCCTTTATTCTGTCAATCAGTTTGAGTGGTGATTGTTGTATATTCCTTTTGTTCTCTGAATTACCACTCATGTGACAAGCTGAGTTACTTCCTGTATTGCTACTGGAGGCAACCGATTTTTTAGGTATTTGTGTTCCATACCTAGTTTTTGCTCTATCATTCCTATAGCTTAGGCCATTTTTGTTATTTCCAAATTTTCCCATTCCTAAGAGTTTTTCTAACTTCTCACCACTTTGGGAAAACTTAAAATTTATCTTGATAATTCTTCTGGACTCTTCCAAATCAAACATGAGTGTATGATTTTCATTTTGAAGGAGCATATTTTTATCTTTTAACTGTTCAACTTGTTTGTTTAGATTTTCTATTTCGGATTTAAGGAAGGAGTTAATTCTCTTAAGTCTATCATTATCTGAGTGATGTTGCTGCAAGTCATTGATTAGATGTGTATTAATTACTAGAGTTTTATCCAAATCTTTTTGCAGCAATTCCTTTTCGTTCTCAGATAATCCAAGTCTTTTAACAACTTTGATGCTATGAATATAGAGTTGATTATAAGCATCTTGTAGTTTATCCTTTTCGACTTCTTCTTCTTCTTCAGTTTCCTTATTATCAGACAGAAATGATTCGGTGGCTTGCTGTTTCTTTTTGTTCTCAGATTCACTAGGAATGCTTGGAGTAGTGGAGACCCTAAGAATTTTTAATGATTTCTAATCTCCATCACTCTCTGAGTCACTGTATTCTGAATTTGGCTCTTTTGTATCATCCCACGTGGTGGCCATTGTCTTGTCCTTAGTTTTTCTATTTGGGCATTCAATAGACAGGCATCCATACTCATAACAGGCATAACATTGTGATTCTTTGGTTCGTTTACCAAAATTTTCCTGTAGAGGGTTTGTTGTACACCTTTCTTGCTTTGGAGGGATGACCGCGATTCTTCTGAATTTTTGTGCCAGCAAGGCCATTTCCACATCTTTATCTTCTTTTTCACTCTCACTGTCCTCATGTTTTGTTTTCTTAGAAGTTTTTAGGACAGGATTTTTGGGATTGTGTGAAGTGTAGTTCAAAAGTTTGTAGGGAACCTACCAGTTCTTCTACTTTCATTTCATCAATATTCCTACACTCCTCAATAGTTGTTACCTTGGGATTAAATCGTTCCAGTAGAGATCTTAGAATTTTTCTACAAATTTTTGGTACCAGAACTTTCTCTCCCAATCCACCCATGTAGTTGCAAATGATATTCAACTTTGCAAAAAACTCTATAAATGTCTCATGCTCTTCCATCCTGAGATATTCAAACTGTGAAGTCAGAAGTTGTAGTTTAGACCTCTTCACAGTGCTCGTGCCTTCATAGGTTGTTTCCAATAAATCTCATGCTCCCTTGGATGTCCCACACATGATTATTTGATTAAAAATATCCTGGGACACGACACAGTAGATGACATTCATAGCTTTTGCTTCAGAAGTTTATTTTTCTTTGTCGAACGTCGTCCACTTTTCTTTGGGTTTGGGTTTTGTGATGGTTGTGCCACTTTCAAGTGTAATTTGTTCAGATGGTAGCACATAACTATTTTTAACTATATCCCAAACATCATGGTCCTAAGATCTTAGGAAGTAGTGTATCCTAGCCTTCCAGTATGCATAATTTGAACCATCAAATATTGGAGGTCTAGTGACTGATGAGCCCTCTCCTTTGGCCATATTCCAATATTCGATCAAGATCACTCTCTGGGCAGTGAAGCCATTAAAGAGAGACCTGCTTTGATACCAATTGAAATAGCGGTGAAGACCGCTAGAGTTGAAGTAGGAATATACCAATGTGTCCTAGAATGGGGTGAATAGGACTTTTTAAAGTTTTTTCAATATATTTAAAAATCCTATTACACTAATCCTTACAAATAAGCAATTATCAGGATTACTCAAAATGTAACTCTACTGGCTTCCAAGCATGATAGAGGATCCAATCACAAACTATTCAAGAGACAACAGTATAGAGCATAGTTCATGATGGATATGACTATGTTTGTGTGTGAGGTGTGCTCAGATAAGTAGATATGAAAGCATTGACATAAATAATCACACACATAGATGAATAGCAATCGCAAACACAGTCATTTTTATAGTGGTTCGACTACTTGTCTACTCCACTCTCGATAACCGCACTCAACCTTGAGTATACTGGATTTCACTAAGGAGGTTTCACATGGTTCACCTCTAACCTAAGGTTTTAAATCAGGTTCACCTTCAACCTTTACAACCTACACTGAAGCTGACTGTTTATGCTCTCAAGGGCAAGGGTCAACACATTGCACCCACATTTAGGCACACTAGCCAAGGATCTTCCCTAAGACCCTACGAAGGTTTTACGTGGTTCACCTCTAACCCAAGGTTTCACCTTCAACCAGATGTTTATACTCTCCACAGAGAAAGGGTCCACACAACACACCCACCACGTACACTCCCGCCGGAGGCCTCCTTGAGGACTTCAAGGGTGAGAAATACCTTAGACCCAAACCTATAAAGGAATGATCAAAGGGTCCTCTGGACTCTAGATACTTACTGATAAGTTAACGAGTCCCATTTAGCACAGTGGCAAAGATCTCCTCTTTGTTAATGAAGAGTCTTCAACTCCCTTGATCTGCAACAAATGATATACCAATATAAGGCAACAGGTTGGGTCAAGGTTATGATGGAATCCTACTCTCTAGATGTTTTCCTATTAGGAAGATAAAGCGATTCCAATCATCTAAGCATTCAAGGAATCCCAGCTTAATGATTTTCCATTAAGGTAGTACCTGGAGGATCCTTGAATGTGAAAGTTCATTCTCCAATCTACTCTATTAAATATCAATGATGAGGGTGGATTGGAGGATGAACTCCCTCGAGAGAATGAGCTTTGGTTATATGATCTAAGGTTAAACACACAAAATCACTCTTTTCTTTCTCTCACAGCAACTAAAGAGAAGTTCTCTTTAAATAGGCAAAAGGTTCCAACAAATATAAAATGGTCACATTTATGACAGAGTTCGATATCATCGAGCGTATACTCTCGATCGTATCGATGGTCTGCTCGATGACACAAACTCAATGTCATACGCTTTTGAAAACCTTCTGTCAACTGATCGAGAGAATCAAGACTTGTGTCGGTGCCATCGGATTTCGAACTTCGATATTATTGATACAAGGGACGATTCCTCGACATTTGAAAAATGAGAGAAACTTGCATGAAAGTTTCAGGTAATTAGATATGATCGGGGGATACTCGATATCATCGAAATTTGAATGTCAATGTATCGGAGGTCGTGTCGATGCGTCGATAAATTCAAAGATTTTATCAGTGAGCTTGCTGGACAAGTTTGTCCTTTCTCGATGAAATCGATACAGCCCCGATATCATTGATATTTGGAATATCGATTCTATCGAGTGACCCCCGATCTGAGTTAAAAATCACCTAAAAAAGTGTTGCTGGAGAAGTTCGCGCCCATGCTCGATATCAACGAGAGCCTTCTGATATCAACGAGATCTGAACTCAGATGGTATCGACGAGAACTCTGATATATCAAAGTATATATGATTTTCCTGAGTAAAAACAGGCGCACTGGATCTACCTGTCGATATTATTGAGCCATCTTCGATGGGCTCGAGATTCAAATATCAATGATATCGATACATGTATCGAGACATCAATAATTCTGTCCAGATATGTATTTGGTTGCTGGACACAATGTCCTCATCTAATTTTATCGATTCGTCTATCGAGGACATCCACAGTGCAGATCGATCATATCGAGATATGTTCCAACATAATCGACAGAGAAAGAAAACTTAAAGATTTTCTGATTTTTTGAAAAGTTTTCTCACAATAAACCCTAATATGTTTTGAGGGTTTTATTCACCTGGTGTTTTTGGACAAGGGATGTGAGGCTTAGATTTACCTATGGTGAGCTTCCACACACCCGGTTGAGTCAGACGCTTATATAAATTTTCATAAAAGGCTTCTGTAGTCCAACTAACTTAACACACACTCTAATGACAAACTAGGGAACTAGCAAGGGCACTTTCAGAAAGTCCTATGATTGTGTAGACTTTGTAATCTTGTAATATTGGATGTGTTGTGCATGTGTGATGAGGGGAAGGCCCTCATTGTGGCGAATACCCTTCCCCTGTGGCCTGATCTAAACACCTATGATCATGTGCGTGTGTCCCACCTTATGGCTAAGAACCATCCAGGCCATCCAAGGTGGGTGGACGTTTTTGATAGTCCACCTTTGGATGTTAGATTCCCAAAATATACCCAAAAGGGGTACATGTAATGGACCATTGATGGTGGGAATGACCTGGATGTTTATGGGGCCCACTAGGGTGGTCCATACCACACATCTCATGGAATGATTCCCTCTTTTTATAGTGTTTATAATTATTTTAATTCAGTTATATGTTGCTGTCCAGATACTGTCTGGACAGATTTTTGGGTCATCTGAGCCCAGATTTTTAAACATTTGGTGGGGTGTTTGATCCCATATGATGTATGTTTCTTGAAGGTGTGGACCTCACCTCTATGCATGTCAAATTTTAGCTTCAATTGACCTCATTTGGTCATCCAAAAGAGTGGGCCAAGATGTTTGAACTGCCATATTTTCTGTTGTGCAGTCCAGCAATATAGTCGGATAAAACCCCTAATTCATAAATATTTCTTCTATAGGTGGGACACTTTTTTGGACTCCATCTTGTTGCATACATGTTAAGGGACCTTGGCCCCCATTTTACAAACTTTTAGAGGCCCACTCTAATGGAGTGCCCAAATTGAGGTCAACAACATGAAGTTGTAGAATTTTCCTGAGAATCTTACTGTCCTCTTTGCCATGATAGGAGTTTTTAGGCCCCCAACCCATTTCACTTTGTGTATGTTTTTTGGGGCCCACCATCTGATGTTATAGAGGCCCATTAGGCCATAATTGTGGGGCCCATTGAGCTAGACCAGCGACCCTTTGGACGTCTAGCTGGGCTGACGTCTAGCATGGCTGGCCGTCCCAGCATGAGGCCCACCATGATGGTGTGTTTCATCCATACCGTCCTCCATCCTTGGGTGGCCCATGTGGAAGGATCCACCCTTGGTGGACGTCCCTTGTGGGGCCCACCTCATTTTATGTTGAACTCACCTGCATGTTTAGCCCAGGCCGTCCAAGCCTTGGACCGCCCAAGCCTTGGGACACCCATTGTAGTTGGGCCGTTGCTAGACTTGCAATCTAGTAGCAGGCCCACTTGGTTTTCATGCCAAATTCCCTTCCTCCATCTGGTGGGGCCCCCTGTGAATAATGTTGGCCCTTATGGGATTAATTCCCACATGAGTTGACAATTTTTTGGACTTCAGCAGGTCTAAGATATTGGGTGAGCTGAAAGTCTAATAAGGGCCCTAAATAAACATTCTTATTACTGGATTTTATTAGATGTGGGGCCATCATATTGAGGAATTTGGGTATTTATTGCTCCCTTATATTTAGATTATTCTTGGGCTAAATTAATGCATTTTTAGGTAACCATTGATGATCACTTGTGGACCTAAATATAGACCAGATTTTTGGGACTTCCAGTAGACCCAAATTGGGCTAGGATGTCCCAACTTGGCCTAGCAATATGTATGAGCTACTTCCACCATTTTGCTGGACTTATGGGTTGAGGTGAGGGTGGAATTGGGCCCTTAAGTGCCCACTTAAATTACCAGTTATTGGGCTGATGTTGTGAGGCCCATTTCACCTAACTTAGACTTATTTTTGGGCCATGTATTTGTGTTCATGGGCTGCCCACCAAGTCTAACTAAATGCATAGATTCTATGGCCATTGAGACTTGGGCCTTGATTCCCCTCTTTGGGCCCTTGTTGTTGAAGGTAGTATTGGACCCTTTTTCTTATGCCTTTATGTGGGGCTCATGTATGTGGTTTGGATGTGGGCCTTAGGCCTTGTAGCTATATGGATTATGGTTGGTTATTCCTTTTGAGAAATGGTGGTTGAATGTCCCCATTATGGACCTCTCTGGGCCCGTTTGTATCTAAGTGTGGTTGAATGCCCTATTCCTTATGAGGGATTGTCTAAGCGCCTAGAGTTCATCTTCACTAAATTAGCACCCTTATTCATCTTCATGGCCCACTCCTATACGCATCATATGCGTGCTTGGTTGAGGTATGATTAGCCATGATTGTGTCATTACGTAGGACATGTTGGTATCTCCCTAAGGGATGGAGTTTCCCCTCTTAAGCACACAGGGTCTTGACATTGATGCATGGTTGACTGTGTGATTCATACATCTGGCATTACATAGCATGTGGATATTCGAACTTGCTTTATTAGAGCCGTAGCCTCCACAAATATATCGTGGATGGTCGTGTATAGACGCCGAAAATGATACTTGAGTATTTGGGGCGCATAAGATGTCCCTGGGTGAAATCCCTTAAGCCTTCACGGTACCGAGGAGACGCCTCTATGCCGAGACCGAGTGGAAAACATGAGTGCCTAAGTGCCTTATACCGACTCTCATTGTTGCGATGTCAGTTGAGATGAGGTTTGGCCTTACCTGCCTAAGTGAGGGGGCATAACTAGGTTGAGTTTGACCAGCTCATGAAATGGGTCTACTACCGTTGAGCCTCATTGGTGATTGGTCATCCACAGGTGGGTAGTGAGGTCTCCTACACTCGTTTGACTGTGCAGGTCTTAAAGAGTGGCAATCATCCTGTAGTGTACTTGACCCCGGTGGATTCCTTATCATGCACCTATATTTGATGTGTGGATTATATATGAGGACTGACATTACTTCGTATTGCATTGGCATCGACTGTATAAGACTTCTGTTGCATCACCTCGGTATGGCATCCAGTACTCATGTATTGCATTGCATAGCCTCGGTACGGCTTACTGCATTCATAGCTTAGCCTCAGTACAGCTAGTGGCATTACTATCATTCATGTTTCCTTCTGCATTATCTCCTATCTTCTTCTGAGCACCAATGTGACATGCCTTCACCGCCCTCTAAGCTTTCTATAAGCTTATGCACGATTGATATATGCAAGAGATCCTAGGTCGGCGCAATAGCGGTGGAGCATTAGATTGGAGCGTGTTGAGGACCTGTTGCAGACTTTTCTCTTCCTTTCTTACCTTATGTATTTCCTTTTGAGCCTTATATACCTGTAAAAGTTTAAATTTCTAGTAGATTTTACAATGCATTCCTATGGTTACTTTCTGAAATTACTATGTTATGGTCTTGGGTATGCTTATCGGATTAGATTTATGCTTATTGGTATACCATAAGTACCCCCACCAAAGAGAACCCTTGAGGACACCTTGAATGCAATCACGGAAGGGCAAATGCAGAGCAATCATAACACTATGTAGGTCATAAATTAACTTAAAACTTCAGTTACAAGAATTGAGACACACCTAAATGTTAGGGAGAAGGGGACCCTTTCGACCCAACCTTAGCCTAACCCCAAGGGCCAATTTGACATAAGTGATCCCAATTCTTCAGCCCAACATATGAAACATGGTAAATCCATCACCACCTTGAGAATTAGAAAAAAGATTAACAAGAAAATTCCTAAGAAGGTTGAAAACCTTGAGGAATTTAAAAATTTGAAGGATGATAATGAATATAGTAATGCCCCACCTGACAAAGAGCTAGAGCATGAGCCTATACCTAAGGCCCCATTTCCTCAATGTCTTGCCTCATGTAACGTCCTGGATTTTCATTGTTTTGGATTTTCTAAAAATCCCTTAAATTTTTTAATAACTGCCATGTCATCACTTATGGACCATTGATGCTCGAGGTGAGCTTACAGTGACTAATACCGATAAAGAACCGTATAAATAAGATTCATCAACTGTAGAAAACTAATGAACCCAACCGATCACTTCAAATCAAGTTTATCCCCATAATACGTTCATATAGGGCCCAAATCTAACTGACCTACTACTGATTAAAAACATCTCTGGACCCGCAGTCCGTGCACTATACTCAACTTAGAGATGAAACGAATACATTTAGGGGGACCTAGGGGGTCCCATGGAGCGAAAACACAAACTTAGGGGGGTGGCCACAGCCAAATTGGTGGCACTGCCACAACGGTGGCATGCCGCCGTAAGCCCGACCATGTGGATCCCTCCCACGTGCGGGGGTCCCCTCTACACGACCCTACACCCCTTTAAACCCCCCTTTTATCCCCTTTTAACTCATTTTCACTCCTACTATCAAATCTACCCGAAACTGAGTCATATAAGGTTTGGTTCTTGACTAATAGACCAAATCAACCCCGTTACTCTTTTAGCCTAAAACCGAAGGTTTAGAGCAATTATGACCAAATCTCCACTTTCATTAATTATAATTAGGCCACATTATGAACATAGTAAATCCAAACCCTAATAATTGCTTACAAGAAATCTTGATACCTAATTCACTCTAGAAATGCCCCAATTTCCAAACAAGCTCTAGACCGCTCATTAGTGTGCCACTAGTTCTGAAATTATAAAATATTGTCCGTGTCACTGGGCTTGATGCCCATCGCAGGTGGAAAATCAAGAACATGCATAGAACGCCTCAACTTGGGCTGGAAGCTAAGTGCTTTCAACACATGAATCCCCTATGCCAAAATCTGAAACCTAAGTGAATTAGACCTTTCTCTCTTTCGTGAAGTTGTGGCTTTCCGACCATTAAATCTTAACAAACTCGAGGCATGTGTTAATGATATTTCCTTGCCCATATCCGTATAGCAGCGTCCCTGATCGACCATCGATGACTTTTAAATAGATTTCTAATTATATCCGTTGATTGGCACATCCAAATGGCAGGCCGATCATATCCATACGTAGATCATCATTAGGGTCAACTATCCTATGGTGGGCGTCGGCCCCTACACCTTGTAATGGCCCCGAAAGAGTAGAAACACAATCCTCTAGGGCTAGTATAGTAAAAACCCAACCCTTAAGGCCATTTGCACCAAATATAGTGCTATAAATAGGTCATTTGGGGGCCTTATTTGCTCCCATACGAATTTGCAAAGCCAAGGAGAGAAAAGTGAGGAGAAGAAGAGAAGAATGTGAAAGATGGTGGGGCTGGTGTTAGATCACACCATCCAATCCTCGTGCACACCAGATTTGTGCAAGACCTCATCTCTATTCCCGATCTCATGTATTCTGCAGATGAAATCTGAAGATTTTATGTTAGATTCTCCACTCACTTGCTAGGTAAGAGATTCCCCTACATGTCTTTCCATTTATTTCTTTCATTTTGAGCCATTAGGGTTAGAAACCCCATTTTATTTCTGTCGATTCTCACAAACCCAAATATTAGAATTGAGTGTGTTAGGGCTTTAAGTCATAGTATCAATTAAAGTGGTCCATACTCTTGAGGGAATCGTAATCGTACCCTATTCCATTATGGTTTCAATTGTATGTCGATTACAAGTCCCGATTTATCGAACCGAGTTGATGGATCAACCAAATTGATTTAGTTAAGCTATAATTCATTATTTAATATTTACTTAGGACTAAGTCCATGTCATTAACGATAGTCTTATGCTTTAATTTAGGTTTGGAGCATTTTTCCTAAATCTCTAACCTTAAGAACTCAAAATCAGAGATTTCTTCTTAAGGTGTAGACCATTATTTCTAGGTCTCCATGTATCGACCCTTGAGGGTCTCAGTTAATGATATATTGTGTTAAATGGGTTGTAATAGCTAGCATGTTTGTATTTTATGTTTGATTATATTATATGTTATTAGTTGGATAATGGATATGGATGCTCACATGTTCGATGAAATATCTAAGTAGTAAAATTTGTTAATATGTCATTATTCACATGCTTGATTTATTGCCTAAGTGATTGTATTACTTTATGCATGCCCACATATTTGATTTAATGCTTTAAGTATATGTAATACTCATGGATGCTCATGTGTTTGATGAAATGCCTAAGTGGTTGCGTACTGAAATTTATGTTATAATTATGTGATATAATGTTAGTCCATAACGATACTTAAGATTGTTACGATGTTGATTCAGTTGGCTAATCACCTGAAGCAAAAGAGAGGCCCAAGTTATGGCAGCCACCCTAGGCTTGTTTAATTGACCCGGGTTAGATACGTACGATCGATAGTAGCTGGACTACACGGGATGCTTGCATCCAATGCTGGTTGCGTCATGATTCTTCCAGGTCAATCAAATTAGCCTACTAGCCAACTGATCATATATGTTCACAATATATGACACGACTAAATGGAATCTAAGATACCCTATTCCCAATGGATGTGTCCACTCATAACCATTAGCTCGATATGATCCTACTAAGACTCATGAGCCGAGTATGGTAGTATGGGACACCATGTTCAAGCTGTCGGCATACGTTGGGGAGATGAGCCTCCTCGTAGTGATCAGTGAGCAACTAATACTCATGAGCTTGACATGGTGGTAAGGGACATCGTGTCTGAGCTTTCGACCTATGATGGGGTGACGAGCCTCCCTATAGTGACCAGTGAGCACTAATGGAGGTGATAGAGCATTGTTTGAACGTTCCTCCATCAAATTATCCGGTCAATGGTTGTGTGATAGAGTACCATTCGAACGAGCCATTTTCTTTTGTGTTTGGTTTTATGCGACAAGCCCGCACCTCAAAACTGAGTGATTATACCGGGTATTGGGTGATGATTCATACCGTGTTGATCCTCATACATTTAGATATTAAACCCCCTTGGAATTATTGATTTGTGATATATACAAGTGATACCTAATTTTGGACCAAGGGACACTAGTAACGAGCCACTATGTGCGGCAACGAGCCACGTGATCCAGATAAGGACTTGTGATATAACGTCGGTATTCTAGTTTCGCTAATATGTTGGATGAATTGAACTTAATAATTACTCTGCTAATATGATTATTCACCATATTGCATTATCTTAGAATGTGATAAACAGGCATGGTTGTCGCGTGATGAGGAAGTGTTGTCATTTGAGAAATAGGTGGTCGGAGTCACGTGTGAGGGAGTGTTGTATAGAAATGGCATGCATCACGTCATATCTTCATACACATTTAACAAAAGTATTTAGGAAATTTTTATTTCTTATTTTATCATTACCTACGCTGATTGTGTTGATAGCATGTGTAACTTAGAACTAATGAAACTACTGAGTTAGCTACTCACTCCCACCTAGGACGGTGTTTTAAAACACCAACTAGGCATATCATTAATGCAGGTACTAGAGAAACCTCAAACAAGGAGGCTTTTATCGGGTGGTGCCAACAACGTTATATTTTGGAGAATTGAGAGTAAACTGAAAGCTTTACACTTTAATAATCTTGGGTATATATATTGTGTCTTGTATAATCCCATTTTGGGTGATCATCACAATTGAAATTGTATCTTTTAACTCTTAGCCCTATATTTCTGAATTTTTTATTACCTCTACCTCACTTTGGATCTGCTACTTCAAATTGCTCTACTTTGATTATCTGTGTGTGAAATGAATTTGAATTTGAATAAGGACACACGTGCATTTTCATTTGGTTAACACCTGGGAACTCGAGATCGGAGTTTATTTATTCGGGTGCCGATTTTTGGGGTGTTACAACTCATCAAAATGACCAAGTCAAAATCATGATATTTAGAGTTTTTCTAATAAGGCACGATCAACATCCTTTTGTTGGATGTAATTAAATAGATTTCATCTTATGTCAAATTCTTCAAGGATCTATGTGCAGTAAAACGTAAGTTGAATGTACATAAGAAAGTCTTCTTGACATAACATGTGAGTGTTATTATTAAGCAAAATACTCTCCCAAAATACAAGGATCCTGGAAGTCCTATGATCTCATGTATAATAGGAAACATCCGGTTTGAAAAAACACTTCTAGATCTTGGGGCGTGTGTTAATCTGATACCATACTTGGTATATGAGAAATTGGGCCTTGGAGAGTTGAAACCCACTAAGACATGTTGTAATTGGCTAACCGTTCAACTGGAATACCGAGAGGAGTGGTTGAAGATGTGTTGGTCCTACTTGACAAGTTCTACTACTCAGTAGACTTTATCGTCTTGGATATGCACCAAATTACGAATGTGAGCACTCAAATCATTGTTATTTTCGGCCGACCATTCCTAGCTACTGCTAATGCTATAATCAATTTCTAAAATGAAATTATGAAGATATCCTTTGGGAATATGACCTTAAAGATGAATGTGTTTAATTTGCACAAGTTGTAAGTGGATGAGGACGTGATCCACGTGGTTAATTTGATTGATACAATTATGGCTGATGAGACTTTCCTAAATGAATTTATCGAACCTCTAGAAGTATGCTCGGCATACTTTGTAAATTCAGATGATCTCATAATTAGAGACATAGTTAATGCCTTGAGGGATTGTACCCTACTGCCTAAATATTGCATATTTATCCCCTTAATTGCGCTACTTTTAACTGCATTTTAGTGATTAATTAATCTAATTAGATATATTTATTAATGAATTGATTTGTGCATCTTATTTATCAATCATATGCATTCGAGTGTCATGTAGTTAGTTAAGCCCTTAATAGCTAAAGACCGAATACATAAGAGGACATGAGAATTAAGGAGGAAAGAATAGGTAAATGAGAATCCTTGGTGACCCTAACCCTTAAACCAGAACAACCCCTTCAACCTCTACATGATTCATAGTCGTATAGTAAACTTTGTTGATCATCCCTTAGCCTTGGAAGCTTAATTGGAACATGATAAGTAAAGCTATAGGAGGTGCAAAGTGAAAGGGCCTAGCTATATGCCCTAGAGGGGGGTGAATAGGGCAATGCCAAATAAAAATAATAACAGCAGAATAATAAAAGATTTAAAGCACAATGCTGAATATAAAACAATCACAATAGCCTAAAATAAAGAGATTGATACTTTATCAGTTCTAAGGACAACCTTACACCAAAAACCAGAGGTTTAAGGTAGGACAACCTTATTTCTAGAACGTCCTTGTATCACAAACCAAAGAGGAATAATAAGCAATGAAATCAAAATAACTTGCGAAAAATAAATCCTAAGTTATTACAACATACATCCACACTTGCTTGAAGTGATTACAACATTCATCCACAAACACTCTCCATAAAACGGAAAGAATAAAAGAACGAAAGAATAAAGCACATCCACAACACAACGATATATAGTGGTTCGCCTATGTATACACCAACTGTTATCCAACAGCCACATAGATTGCTACTCCACTCCTAATATCCTTACACAGGGGATATTAGCATGCACTATCAAAATAGGTTTCACAGGTTCACCTAAAACCTTCACAATTGTGTCTTTGATCTCGGGCTTACACAATCCAAAAACCCCACAATATGAGTTTTCTGGATCTCCTCAGATAACCAATACAATGAGATTTTTCTGGCGAATCTCAAATAAAAAGCAGAGAAAGTAAATTACAAAATGTGTAAAATACCTGAATCACCTTTTGATGAAGCCCGGTAGAACCAATCAGAGTAGAAGTTCGATTCATCGTTCAAAGTCCAATACTCACTTTAAGAATGGTTCTAAGTCTAATTAATTTTAGATCAAACGGGCTAGATCTATTTGATTTTGAATCCAGAAGAAGGAATAACAGAAATTCCCCTTTTCTAATAAGATTGGAATGTAGATCAAAATCAAATAAGAATAAGCTAGCAAAATGAATATTAAATAAGCACAAAACAGCTTAAAATAAACACAAACTTATCTGTAACGATCGGTCGAGTTTTGACCAAAAATACATTTTTAATGTAAAAAATTAAAATTTAAATACAAATAATGCTAAATATAGTACACTATGATACATGCAAGCAAGAATATTCAATGTAAAATGCACATACCAAGATCAAATTTTAATTTATTAAACCTGCTTTTGTCAAGCGGTTTAGTAAATATATCAGCAAGTTGACTTTCGGTTGGTATATATTCCAATGAAATGACTTTTTCTTCAACCAACTCACAAATGTAATGATACTTAATGTCAATATGCTTAGTACGTGAATGCTGGATTGGATTTTTAGAAATGTTTATAGCACTGGAATTATCACAATGTAAAATCATTGAATCTTGATTAATTCCATAATCGCTAAGCATGCGTTTCATCCAAACTAGTTGAGTACATGCATATCCAGCTACAATATATTCAGCCTCAGCAGTAGAGAGCGATATTGAGCTTTGCTTCTTACTAAACCAAGAAACTAAGAAATTTTTAATGTAAAAACAACCACCACTGGTTGATTTTCTATCATCAATATTTCCGGCCCAATCAGCATCTGAATACCTGGCTAATTGAACATTAGTATCAAAAGGATACTAAAGTCCCAAATTTATAGAACTTTCGACATACCTAATAATCCGTTTAACAGTAGTAAGATGTGATTCCTTAGGATTAGACTGATATCTCGCACAAATACCAACACTGAATGCGATATCAGGTCTACTAGCAGTAAGATATAACAAACTACCAATCATACTGCGATATAGTTTAGGATCTATATATTTACCTGTAGAGTCTTTTGAGAGTCTTAATGTTGTACTCATAGGAGTATCAAAGTTCTTACCATTCTCAAATCCAAACCTTTTAACCAAGTTTGAAGCATATTTGATCTGAGAAAAAAAAATTCCATCAGGTTGTTGTTTTACTTCAACCCTAGGAAATAGTTAAGTTCGCCAACCATGCTCATTTCGAACCTTAATTTCATTAACTCTGCAAACTCAGTAGACATGTTAGAACAAGTAGATCCATAAATAATATCATCAACATATATTTGTACCATCAAAATATTATTGTTATTCTTTTTAACAAAAAGCGTCTTATTGACACTACCTACTTGAAAGCTATGACTAAGTAAGAATTTAGTCAATTTTTCATACCATGCCCTGGGTGCTTGTTTTAGACCATAGAGAGCCTTTTTAAGACGAAATACATGGTCAGATAACTTAGGATCTTCAAGCCGTGAAGGTTGTTCAACATACACTTCTTCATGTAAATCGTCATTCAAGAAGGCACTCTTTACATCCATCTGATAAATTTTAAATTTTCTAAAACATGCGATGGAAATAAAAAGTCTGATTGATTCAAGGCGAACGACTAGAGCAGAGGTTTCATCGTAATCAATACCTTCAATCTGAGTGTACCCTTGTACAACCAGTCTAGCCTTGTTTCGTATAATATTTTCGAGTTCATCAGACTTATTTTTAAAGATCCACTTTGTTCCAATAATGTTTTTATCTTTAGGTCTAGGAACAAGATATCAGACATCATTACGAACAAATTGATTAAGTTCATCCTGCATAGCAACTATCCAATTTTCGTCAGAAAGTGCTTCTTTTACGTTGACCGGTTCTATTTGGGATGTAAAACAAACATAATTACATATGTTCTCAAGTTGTTTGCGAGTACGAACTCCAGTGAGAGGATTTCCAAGAATTTGATTGGTTGGATGATCTTTAACAGTCCTTGGTTCAGATTCTTTTTGACTTGATGAGATATCTAGATTGTCAATAATAATAGCTTCATCATCATCTGAACTTGGGACTGGTGTATTCAAATGATCATCAATGACCACATTGATGGACTCTTGAATCACACCAATTCTCTTATTTAGAACCCTATAAGCTCGAGTGTTCAAAGAATAACCAAGAAAAATTCCTTCGTCACTCTTCGTATCAAACTTACCCAAATTTTCACGATCCCGTAAAATATAACACTTGCTGCCAAAAACCCGAAAGTATTTGACAGTAGGTTTCTTTTCAAATCATAATTCATAAGCAGTCTTATTATCAGATTTACTAGTATAAACTCGATTAATAATATAGCATGCGGTATTAACTGCTTCAGCCCAAAGATTTTTAGAGAGCTTCATACTATTTAACATAACATTAGCCATTTCCTGAAGCACTCTATTTTTCCTTTCAACTATACCATTTTGTTGCGGTGTTTTGGGCGCTGAGAATTCATGTGATATTCCCTGATCGCTACAGAATTTCTCAAAACTACTGTTTTCGAATTCAGATCCATGATCACTACGGATCTTGCTAACATGAGAACTTTTTTCATTTTGAATTCGTTTGATGACCTTTTTTACTTCATCCAGGATTTCAGTTTTATCTTTTAAGAATGATACCCAAGTGAATCTGGTATAGTCATCTACGATAACCAAGATGTATTTTTTGCTTCCTCGACTCTCTGATCTGGTTGGTCCAATAAGATCCATATGGAGAAGCTCGAGTGGTCTAGATGTGGTGTTAGAGTTCACTTTCTTGTGAGAACTCCTAATTTGTTTGCCCAACTGGCATTCACCACATATTTTGTCTACTTTTTACAATTTGGGTAGACCTCTAATTAGTTCTCTTTTGCTCAATTTAAATAAGTTTCGATAGTGTACATGTCCAAGGCGTTTATGCCATAATTCAGTCTCATCGGTATGGACCATGTAACATGATTGAGTAGATGAGCTAGCATCATTAACGATGTAACAGTTTTCAGAAGTTCTACGAGCAGTTAATATAACAGAACCCCTTTTATTAACTATCTCACAACCTTGATTAGAAAACTTTACACTATGGTTGTTATCACATATCTAAGAAATGCTTAATAGGTTGTGTTTTAAACCCTTAACATATAAGACATTCTTAAATAAGGGAAGGTTATAAAGTTGAACCGTACCTTGGCCAATAATCTTGCAATTGCTTCCATCACCAAATGTGACTGACCCGTCAGTCATATCTTTAAGATCGGTGAATAAAGCTTTGTCACCTGTCATATGCCTGGAGCAACCACTATCTAGGTACCACTTTGAATGGCTTGTTACTTTGAAAGCAGTGTGGGCAACCAAGTTGGCAACTTTAGGAACCCATTTCATAACTGTTTTGGGTTTAGGAGTATAGATGGTCTTTTTCTGTCTATTGTCGTAGGAACGACCTATAGAGTTCGACTTTAATAACTCCTTGAGAAGATCAATAATTTTTTCAGCTAATTGATTTCGATTTTGAAAATTAAAGTTGACATGGCCACTTTTAGGTTTTTGGAAAGACCTAGAATTTTTGGAAAAACCTTGATAGGTATTCTTTTCTTTTGAGGTCGAAGACTCTCCTTTAACAAATCTAGGAGCAATGTTCTTTTGTTTAGGAGATGTATTTTTATCATAGGCCAACCCGTATCGATCGCCACATTTTCTTGATCCGGACAATAATTTTTTCAATTTCGGATCTCCTTGGGCATATCTCCATGTCTTTCAAACTCAGAAGAGAAGCTACCTCATTTTTGAGTTTATCTTTTTTGAATTTCAAATCTTTAATTTGAGAGGTTTTGAAATCTAAATCATTTTTGGTTTTTTCAAAAGAATCAGAAATATGAGATTTTTCTAAGATAAGAGACTCATAATCTTCCTTAAGCTTAGAAAATTTTTCTTTTTATAATTTAAGCTTGACAACAATTTTACAACTCTCTTTATAAAGGGCATTATAAGCATCTTGAAGATCATCTTCATTATCGCAATCACTATTCATATTTTCTTCACTAGATGTATCATCATGATCTGAATAGGTGATCTTGGCTAGAGTCATAAGGGCTTTAACACCATCGCCCGACTCGGTTTCAGAATCTTCTGATTTAGAAGAGGATTTAGAATCAGATGATTCATCCCAAGTAGCCATCATGCTTTTCCATATTGATTTGTCCTTTTTAGGACATTTGTTAGATAAGTGCCCATACTCTTGACAGTTGTAACATTGACTATCTTTCAAGGATTTACGAGTTCTAGGTTTAGATCATCTCTTAACATTTGATTTTTGAAAATCAACCTTTTTCTTATTTTTGAAAATTTTATAAAATCTTTTCGCTAAAAGTGTCATATCATCTTCGGTATTTTCTGAATCCGAAGTGCTCTTTTGAGAAATATTTTTAGATGATTTGAGAGCTATTGATTTTCCTTTAGGAGCCTTAAAGGATAACTCATACGTTTGAAGTGAACCAACTAATTCCTCAACCCTCATGGTATCCATATCACGAAGTTCCTGAATCGCGGTCACTTTAGAATTGAACCGTTCAGGAAGTGAACGTAGTATTTTTGCGCACACTTTACTTTCAGGGATTTTATCACCAAGACCCCATATAGAGTTCACTATGTCATTCAATCTAGTCTAGAAGTCCATAAACATCTCATTCTCCTCCAAATGAATTTCTTCAAATTTAGTTGTGAGGAGTTGAACTTTAGATTTCTTGACAATAGATGTACCCTCGTGTGTCATTTCTAATATATCCCAAGCTTGTTTTGAATTTTCACAAGAGATGATTCTTTTGAATTCATCTGGTGATAATGCACAAGTAATTGCATTTAGTGCTTTTGCATTAGCACTACTTTCACTTTTCTGAAGTGTGGTCCAAAGAGAATAAGCCGTTATTTTCATAGTTTTTGAACCATCGTCATTAGCAACTTCAGTGATAGGAGGGTTCCATTCATTCACTGTGGCCAGCCACACACTTTCATCCAAGGATTTGAGGAAGATCCTCATCCTGGCTTTCCAATAGGCATAGTTTGTGCCATTAAAGGGTGGTGGCCTAGTGACTGATAGGCTATCAAAATTTGACATCTTAATATAGCTTAGATCATTAGCTCAGGAAATAAATCCAATAAATAAATAATAAGCACGAGCTATTTGGCTCTGATACCACTTGAAAGGGCCTAGCTATATGCCCTAGAGGGGAGTGAATAGGGCAATGCCAAATAAAAATAATAACAGCGGAATAATAAAAGATTTAAAGCACAATGCTGAATATAAAACAATCACAATAGCCTAAAATAAAGAGATTGATACTTTATCAGTTCTAAGGGCAACCTTACACCAAAAACTAGAGGTTTAAGGTAGGACAACCTTATTTCTAGAACGTCCTTGTATCACAAACCAAAGAGGAATAATAAGCAATGAAATCAAAATAACTTACGGAAAATAAATCCTAAGTTATTACAACATACATCCACACTTGCTTGAAGTGATTACAACATTCATCCACAAACACTCTCCACAAAACGGAAAGAATAAAAGAATGAAAGAATAAAGCACATCCACAACACAACGATATAAGTGGTTCGCCTGTGTGTACACCAACTATTATCCAACAGCCACACAGATTGCTACTCCACTCCTAATATCCTCACACAGGGGATATTAGCATGCACTATCAAAATACGTTTCACAGGTTCACCTAAAACCTTCACAATTGTGTCTTTGATCTCGGGCTTACACAATCCAAAAACCTCACAATCTGAGTTTTCTGGCTCTCCTCAGATAACCAATACAATGAGATTTTTCTGGCGAATCTCAAACAAAAACCAGAGAAAGTAAATTACAAAACATGTAAAATACCTGAATCACCTTTTGATGAAGCCCGGTAGAACCAATCGGAGTAGAAGTTCGATTCGTTGTTCAAAGTCCAATACTCACTTTAAGAATGGTTCTAAGTCTAATTGATTTTAAATCAAACGGGCTAGATCTATTTGATTTTGAATCCAGAAGAAGGAATAACAAAAATTTCCCTTTTTTAATAAGATTGGAATGTAGATCAAAATCAAATAAGAATAAGCTAGCAAAATGAATATTAAATAAGCACAAAATAGCTTAAAATAAACACAAACTTATCTTAGAGAATAGCCTAAAGAATTCTTAAATAGAATTGATTTGAAGTACTAAAACTCTGAAGTTCGTGCTCAATTTATAGACTGAAAAATCCCGTCTACGACTGGTCTTAGGATCCTAGGACTGGTCGTAGCTCCAAAGATTTTCAAAAGATTTCCGCGGGATTTTATTTTCAGTTCCACAACCGGTCGAGGGTGGTCTACGACCGGTCGTGAGCCACCTACGACTGGTCGTGAGACACATACGACCGGTCATAGGACCCCAAAAATGGTTGCTGGAGTTTGAGTCGTAGGTCTACGACCGGTCGAAGGATGAGTCGTAGAACTTACAGGACTGGTCGTAGGACAGCTAGAAAGATCTGAAAATCTTCAACTACCTAGGACTGGTCCTGAAAAATCTAAGATTGGTCGTAGCAAAGCTAGGACTGGTCTTGAAGTCCCTAGGACTGGTCTTAGAACACTCCAAACAAGCATATAAAGATATATGAGTTATGTATCCGGAACGACCTACAATAAAGCCCATCCTAAGGCCAATCTAAGGTCAAACAAACCTTAAAAGTGAGATGGATATTGAAAGTCTGTACACTCAGATGACCCTTAAGAGAAGCTTGTGAATATTCAAAACTTGTAGTAGGCCTTCATAAGCTTGATCTTGACTTGACAAAATCTTCTAGTAAACTTGAACTTGATCAAACCTTGAACATGCAACCTTGAATACTTCTATTCTTGATTTCTTCATCCAAGACTTGAAAACTTTCTTCTTTTAAGATCTTGACTTGAAATGCGATGTTGATTGCAATGACTAGTCTTCAAACATAAAACACAAGATATACAAGACATAGATATAGGTTTTGGCACCACAATATTTGACAACTAAAGGGATATGAAATCATAGCACTTACACAAAGTTGTTATGAAAATGTATGGCCAAAACAATAGACTTTCGAGTGGTACTCGATGTCACCGAGCAGACCTCAAGGGGTCTTCGATGGAATGGAAGATCACTTGATGGAATCAAGTAACTCTTATATGTCCAACGAGTTTTAATTAATTGATCTAAGTTTCTCAATGAAATCGAGGAACCTTCGATGATATTGAAGGGTCCCCTCTATCCCATCAAATACCACTCAATGATAACGGATAACAATGTGAAAACTCTCCAACAATAATTCAATTTTAAATTTGATTTTCTCGATGCCAACGAAGGCACGCTCGATCCATCAATATAGTCGTTATCTACTATTTTTTAATTATTTGAGCTCGAACTCCTTATAAAGGGCATTCAATTCTTAGGCATTTGGATGGGTTTTGGTGCAATTGAAGCTTATGCAATTCCATGATCATATCCCACATTCCAAGCATTTAAACCAATGGGATCTAATTCATCTTCCTTGAGATTAACACTCTAATGAGTATTCCAACTTTCACCCTAAAGATGAGCTTAAACTCCATTTTTCATAGATTGGACTTGAACATATAGTCAAATCTTTGTCTAAATCCTCTAAAATACCCATCTATATGAATCCCCTAAGATTAAAATCTTCCATTAGTTGTAAGAGATTCACCCAACCTACCATCACATTGGACACCTGGAGCATCACATGTAAGGTAGTTGATCTTGAATCTGAAGCATTGACAATGCATAAACATCATGATCGAGGGGGCAAAGGGGAGCTGATTGAAGCATGAGAGAGCATCGATCAACCCAAGAAGGCATTGAAAAAGGAGATCAATCCAATAAGTAAGTTGTCATTTGTAAGAGTCTGTATACAGTCATTCCTTATGTAGGATTGGGGGTAAGAGTTTAAAATGAAAAACTCAAATAGATTCTTCTGTAAAATCTAAATCAAGTCCTTGTGTAGGCCACCAAACATGGGCTTGTATGTGTTAGTCTCCAAGGGAGCCTCCAATGGGAGTAAATAAAGGTCCTTGGATTAGGACCGAAGTTTTTGGTTAGCCTATAAAAAACCAACTCAAGTCTCTTACGAGAGTGTACAATAGTAGGTTCTTGTATAGGACCGAGGTTCATGGTGTGCATATTAAAAATCATGTTGAGAATTTTGTGGGAGTCAGTCCTTGTGTCGGATTATAAAAGTTAGAGGTGAACCTGATTTAAGACATCCGATAGTGAAATCCAGTATACTCATAGATTAAGTGCGCTTGCCAGAGTGGAGTAGAAAAAATGAATCAATATACATGATTATGTTTAGGATTGTCTTTAAGCACTTATTTTATTATGCTTATTTGATGAATATTTAATTATATGTATGCATGATTAGAGGAGTGCTAAGAGTTTATAGGTAACACTTCTCACACACACATGTACACTATTATTTATAGATTGGTTACTTAAATGACATATCATTTATAGTCTATGTGATTGGACCTACTATTAGCTTAGAAGCCTTAGTATTACATTGCCTTACTTAAGTAAGTAATTATATGGTTAATAAGAATAAATTTTAATTGGTATTAATCATAACCCCTCTATCACATAACCATCATTCCTTAGCCCTACTAAGCTTCCATATGCATAGCATGTGGGCCCACAATATGCAATTTCAATTTTTATTAGAGCGAGTAGCTCTTGAAGTGCTTAACTACATTGCATTGATTCAAGGGGGTTAAGAATGATGTCTACCCAAGATGAGTGTGTCATGACATGATCACCATATTTTGACAGGTCTAACTATACCTATTGGAAGGCTAGGATGAGGGTCTTTTTAAGATCCCTTCACTATATGATTTAGGCAATTATCAAACAAGGATGAACGATGCCCATGAAATTAGTCATGGTTGATGGTAGAGCTATTAACGCTCCTAAAGATAAATCCAAATGGAGTGCCAATGAGAGAGTGTGATATACCTATGGTGCAAAAGCTCGCAATACTATTTGCTGTGTAGTTTTCCTCAAAGAATTTAAACGTATATGCAGAGGTGAAATGAGGAAGGAAGATTGGGACATATTGAAAGTATCTTATGAGAGAATTGACATAGTAAAGATATATAAGCTTCAGCTCTTAACGACTTATTTCAAAAACCTTAAAATGGAAGAGTCTAAAACTTTTATGGAATTTTATTCTAAATTAAATGATATTTGTAATTCCATGTGTGGTTTAGGAGAGGGGACTCCAAAAGAGCATATATGTAGAAAAATACTTCGATCTCTACTAGATAGGTTCACTCCCAACATAACCTCGATAGAAGAGTGTAAGAACATATATGGGATGAAAGCAAAAGAACTCTTAGATTGCCAACAAACATTCGAAATACATTTTAAGACCCCCTCAAGTGAAAAGAAATTAACCATCCTCAAAATATCTCATAAGCATTCACATAGAAAGCATCGTGTCTGAGGGCATATGGTAGCAAACAGGTCAGTCATAAACCATTACTGACATTGAAAGCCTTGAAAACCATATCCTAAACATTAAAAGTCTGTACCTTTCGTCACTAAACTCGTATTAAACTCAGTTCGAACATTATGCCTTTGTCTACGGCACAATGACTACCTAATCAATGAAATAGGTTAGCTATTTCACCAATTTCTCTATTTGAATCCCTAAAACAGATTAGGGTTAGGATTTCTTACCCAAGAATAGAGTTAAAATCATCGGTATAACGATACAAGCAGGATGATTTGGCACGTGGGGCGGTGGGATCGAATCCCAACAACGATCTCTCACTCTCTCTCTCTCTCTTTTCTTCTCTCTTTCCTTCTCTTTTTCTCTCTTCTCTCTCCTAAGGTTTGGAAATTCGTATAGAATGAGAGAGGGGTGGGTTTAAGTCCTTATATAGGCCCAAAACTGGTATAAATGGCCCCAGGGTCATCGTATACTTAGGTTATAGCCAAAGAGTGGTTGTTTCGGTCTAATGGAGCTCATCCGGAGGCCTATTGCCTACATATGGTCTGAAAAAAGTTCCCTGACATTAGATGTATGCCAGGTTAAGATTTTGGTCTGATCGGATTTGTGGATCAACCGTGGAGGACCTGTTTTAGTTCAACGGCCATCATCACTCAATCAGGGCCACATGTACACTGACTTGTGTAGAAAATTTTCCCTGATCTGAGGATGTAGTTGGGTCCAAATCTGACGGTTTGAAACCTAAGATTTGTCCTATATGCGAATGGCTTAAATCACTTAAGTTTGAGTTTATTTTCTAAAGATATTCATATTTCTCACACACTTTGCTCCGGCCTCAAGTTGTGCATTTCGGATACTATTTGGACTTGATTTCCGAGATGGTTGTCAAGCCCGGTAAGGTGGTCATAACCATATTGTTTCGTAGTACTCGAATTTTTGATGCTCATTCCAAGTCTGATACAGAGTTTCAATGTGCTCCTGAGAGCAACTGGATTTTGAGATGGATCTTAGGTTTTTAGGTAATATAGAGCTAGCAATCCTATTAGTTTTGGGTCTTGCAGTTCATATAGAAAGCAGTTAAAGCTAATTTATCGATTAATTCAGTTTAATACTTAATTAATTTTTGTCTAATTTCTAAATGATTTGGTCCTTAGTGATTTCTGCCTGAGGTGGTACTCGAGTCTTTAGACGAATTTTTTCGAGACGTTACAATCTACCCCCTTTAAAGAAAAATTTTAACCTCGAAATTAGTACCTTTTCGTACTCCTCGAGAATCTGAGGGTAGTTCTTTCTGACCTCAACTTCTATTCCCTATGTAGCCTCTTCCTCAGTGTGATGCGTCCATTATACCTTCACAAGTGGCATCACTTTACTGCACAGCACCTGCTCTTTCCTATCTAAAATCCGCATCTGTCGCAGTACGTAAGTAGCATCCTCACTCAACTGTACTTGCTCCCATTTGATAACGTGGGAAGGGTTAGGAACGTATTTCTTCAACATCGATACATGAAATACGTTGTGCACGCCTATAAGTGGTGTGGGTAAAGCGAGGCGGTATGCTACCACACCCACTCGATATAGAATTTGAAATGGACAAATAAATCACAGTGTGAGTTTTCCTTTCCTTCCAAACTGGAGGACTCCCTTCATGGGGAAAACCTTGAGAAACACATGGTCCCCAACCTCAAATTCTAATGGTCGCTGCCTCGTATCAGCGTAGTTCTTCTGTCTACTCTGTCCTGTAAGAAGTCAACGCCTGATGATGTCGATCTTCTCTGAGGTCGCCTGCACTAACTCTGGGCCAATCAAACTTTTCTCGCCAACCTCTTCCTAGCAATGCGGTGCTCGACAGGGGTGCGTATACAATACCTTGTAGGGGGCCATGCCAATACTTACCTAAAAGTTGTTGTTATAGGCAAACTCAGCAAAAGGAAAATGGTCATCCCAAATGTCCTTAAAATTGAGCACGCAAGGTCACAGCATATCTTTCAATGCCTGATTTACCCATTCCATCTGATGGTCAGTCTATGTGTGGAATGCGGTACTAAACTTCAGTTTCACACCCATTGCTTCCTGGATACCAGTCCAGAAAATAAATGTGAATTGAGTGTCTTGATCCGACACTATCTCCATAGGAACTCCATGCAAACATACAATCTCCTAGATGTATAGCCTGGCCACATCATCTGCTGAGTTTAAAACTCTATTAGGGAGGAAACGAGCCAATTTCGTCAATCGGTCTACAATCACCCAAATGGAGTCATGTCCCTTCCTTGTCTTCAGCAACCCTGAAATGAAATCCATAAAAATAAAATCCCATTTCCACTCTACTATGGGCATGGGCTGAAGCAGTCTAAGAGGTCGGCGATGCTCTGCCTTGACTTGCTAGCATGTGAGACAACAGGATACATAGTCCGCTATGTGGGCCTTCATGTTGTCCCACCAGTATGACCTCTTCATGTCTCGATACATCTTTGTACTACCAGGATGTATCGCTATCTTCGAATTGTGAGAATCCTCAAGAACTTCCCTTCTCTGGTCATGAAGGTTTGGGACGCATAGGCGGCCACGATAACGTAAACCCCCATCCGTACCAACTCTCCATTCCGAGTCTTCACTGTCACTCACCTACTCTCTCATCCTTGCCAATAATGCATCATCTTTCTAAGCCACAATGATCCTATCATCAATGAGTGGTTGCACACGAACATGTGCAGCGTTTTCAAATGGCTCCTCTATCGTAAGCTTCTGCTCAAAGTCTCGTACAAATTCTACCATATTCCATTCATCGATCATCAGTGGAGCCACAAATGCTATGGTGTTCTTGCGGCTCAATGCATCTACCATAAGGTTGGCCTTACCAAGATGGTAGGAGACTTCAAACTTGAAGTCCTTTAAGGTTTCCATCTACCGTCGCTGCCTCATATTCAAGTCCCTCTGTGTGAATATGTATCTGAGGCTCTTATAGATACAAAAGAGCTCAAACTCCTCTCTATAGAGGTAATGTATCTAAAACTTCAATGCAAAGATGACGACCACTAACTCCAGGTCATGCATAGGGTAGTTTTCCTCGTACTTCATCAACTGTCTTGATGTATAGGCAATAACCCTGTCCTTCTGCATCAAAACACAACTCAAACCAACATAAGATGCGTTGGTGTATATCGTGTACTTGACCCTTTACTCTGACAATACTAGCACAGGGGCGGACGTCAGCTTGTCCTTCAATTCCTAAAAGGCTACTTTTGCCTTCTCATTCTAAGCAAACTTAAGGTCTTTTTAAGTGAGCTGAAATAATGGTCTGGAAATCTTGAAAAAGTCCCTAATGAATCGACGGTAGTAATCTGCCAGGCCAAGGAAACTCCTCCCTTCAATAACAGAACCAGGTTACTTCTAGTCCTGAACTGCGGTCACCTTTGCAAGGTCCATGGCTATCCCTTCCTTGGACACCACATGTCCCAAGAACTTGACTTCTTCCTTCCAGAAGTCGCACTTCTTATACTACACAAATAACTGGTTCCTCCTGAGAGTATTAAAGACTGCTCACAGGTGCTCCTCGTAATCTGCCTGACTCTCAGAGTATATCAGGATGTCATCTATAAATACGATGATGAATTAGTACAGATATGACTGAAACAATTAGTTCATCAAATCCATGAACACTGCTGGTGCGTTTGTGAGTCCAAATGACATCACAAGAAACTCGTAGTGCCCAAAAATGGTGTAGAAAGATGTCTTCTGCATGTCCTCATCCCTGATGCGCAACTGGTGATATCCTGACTTTAAGTCAATTTTAGTGAAGTACTGTGCCCCTTTCAACTGATCGAACAGATCATCTATCTTGGGTAAATGATAATTATTCTTCACTGTCACTTGGTTCAATCTGCGATATTCAATACACAATCGCAGTGATCTATCCTTCTTCTTCACGAATAACACGGGTGCTCCCCAAGAAGATACACTCGGTCATATGAAACATGCATCCAACGGATCATTGATGTGTCTCCTCAACTCCTCCATCTCACACGCGGGCATGTGATACGTCGGTAGAGATATAGGTGTCACACCCGGCGCTAGGTCAATGGTAAAATTGATCTCGCACTAAAGAGGTAATCCAGGCATCTTCCTGAACACGCGCAAAATCCTAAACTACTGGCGTGTTCCTAAGTGTTGGACCATCATGATCTTTCAATAAGGCAATATAACAAAGCATGTGGTAGGGCAAACTGACCTGAACTAGAAAAGTAAAGGTTGTGCCCTTAGGTGTATGGGCTGTCACTACTCTGGTATCGCAGTCAATTTCTGCCTTCATCTCGGTGAGCCAATCCATACCGAGGATAATGTTATAATGGTATAGTGGGGCAACGATTAGGTTAACGAGTATTGTCCTGCTTCCTAAGTCTATTGAGCAATCCTTACAAATCTTGATAACGTCTGAAAAGGTCCTTGTGGCACTAAGGATTCTCACCCCCTTCGTAGGAGCTGTTTCCAAAACTAGTCGCTTGATCTCCGCACATGATATGATAGAGATAGGGGACCCGGTGTACACCAATAAGAAAATTGGTGTACTATGGATATGTGTTGTGACTTCGAAAGCCATCGGTGTAGTAACTGCTGTCTCGGATGCCTCAGCTGTAAGTGAGTGTACACAAGCTTGTTGAGAATGGTTCAACTACGGTGTCATAGGCCGTCGGGGCGGCTTAAATCGAGGTGCAAGTGGCCTATAAGAAGGCTATGCAGGTAGTACCGAATGTAGAGGTGGAGTTGAGATAGCTGGTGGCATCTGCTGGTTGATCCTCTGAGGAGGCATAAAGCCGTTGTCCCTCATCTTGGTGAAAAGTGGTGTCAGTATGGCCCGACCTCTTGCAGTAGATGCACCATATATCAGGTCACCTTAGCTGTGTCAATGGAGTTGTAAGCCGAGGAGGAGAATCTCCACGTGTCCTCTTGCCGAGAAACGGTCTACTTGGAAAGTCTGGTGGAGGCCTAGGACCCATGGGCACATGTATACGGGATAGCCTGTCCTCACCTTTCTCAACTCACAGAGATATGTTCACTAGCTCAGTATAGTTGAGTATGCTAACGCAATACATCTTCGAGCGTATCTCGGGTCGCATACCCTTAAAAAATCACCGTATTCGCATCAGTTGGTCTGCTAATATAAAGGAAGCATATCTAGCCAGCTTCGTGAACCTATTCTTATATTCTATCACTATCATCCCTCCCTATCGGAGGTGAAAGAACTCTCTCTCCTTCTCATTACGGTTGGTGAGAGGGAAATAGTTCTCATGGAAGAGTGTTTCAAAAGCCTCCCATGACCACACGTAACCAGGAGCAACGGTCCTAAGGACGTTGTCACACTAGAGACTGGCCTCCTTCTTAAACATGCTGGTGACCAACTCAACCTACTCTGCCTTAGTGTAGTGCAGAGGCTTCAGCATCTTAGAGATGCAGTCAAGCTAATACTCGTCCTCCTTAGGTTTGTGAGTACCCACAAATGTAGGAGGTCAGAAGTGCTGAAATCGCTCAAACAAGCCACTAGCAGCCATATTTCAAGCAGGGTGCATAGGTGGTGCAGGTGAAACCACGCTCATGTTCTGGGCAGGGGCCCCAGCTATGGTGGTCCAAATCTACTGCTTTTGTTGCATGAGGAGCATCATCTACTCCAACCCATCAGGAGGAGAAGCCATCTGAGACACGTGAGGCATCGAAGTAGACACACGATTCTGCTTAGGAACCAGTGGTGTAAAAGGAGTCGGCCCATTTATGGGGCCAGTGGCTGGCTAAGAATCCGACATAGTCTGGTGAGTCGGGCCCAAACTGGGGTCTATATGGCTATCTCTTAGGGGAGGTGCCCCGTTAATCCAGTCGCCAAGTGTAAGACGCATCTTATTCCATGTGGCCTTAGGTGGCATTCCCTGTATACAACATAGGGTGCAACGTATGTAAGATTTAGCATCCAATAATCAATTTCTCAAGCATTCTACACATCTAATAACAAAAGGAGCTACATGCATTTCATTTAACCAAAATTGTCACAATATATGAGATGTAGTATTACATGGATCATAACAAAAGATGTATGTGAGCTAATATAAGCAAGGTTTCAAACACTAAAACATACCAACTACTCTATCATATTACTAAGCCTATCAAGGCTATAACATTAAAAATAAGAAAGTAAAGAAAACCTAAAGACGACTACAATAAAAGACTAGTCATCCGAATCTAGTGATGGAAGAGGAGCACCCTTGTCCTGCATATAGCACAAGATAGCCTTCAAAGTGTGAGACAACTTCTTGAATTTTTATTTCATGAAAGCCCTATTCTCTTCAAGTTTGGCCCAGGTCTCACTGACCTCCTATCGCAGGGCGACCTGGCCCTCCTCAAGTTGAGCCAAGCGGGCTTCTAACGTAGCCCAATCATGGTGGGCCTACAGGAGGAGAGCCCTCATGAAAGTCTTGGGCCTCCTCTTCTTCCTCTTCCTACTCTTCCCCTTCCTTGCTTTCTTTCTCTATCTCATCCTGCCTTCTTCATCACTCTCTTCCTCTTCACTTTTCATCTCATCCTCACTATCATCGAGTCGGGCTTGACGTTGTCGTGGCCCAATATTCATGTTGTTGAGAGTAGTATCATTAATGAAATGGATCAGCGCAAGCCTTTATAAGCCATGTCTGTAGCTGAATTCATGAGTAAGCTTGCATATAAGTCAGCCAAATGGGAGTGAAATGTCTGTCCTAGGAGAACATGTGGTTTGAATTATTTGTAGTAGTACATACGTAGGCAGGCACAACTTGTCTCCTTGCCCAGCTTGGTATAGGAAGTCTACCATTAGACACGTGCATTCGTTGTGATTGTTCCACCTGGGATACATGTTATGCGTGAAGATGTGGTGGAGCAGGTGGAAGTCATGAGTCATTCTGGTCACTGAAAGGAAGTTGCCTTGATTCCAGTGGACCAGTCTGCCACAAAGAAATCTCATATGTTGATCTCTTTCGCCACACTCCTGAGGCTCTTCTCGCTAGTATGAACCTCCCCATGCGACATCCCCATGACTCGGGCTATCGAGTCCACATTGACAATGGCTTCCCGCCTTCCCACGGGGATAGAGAATTACTGAGGCTCCAGCAGTGCCTCTTGTATATGGGCGTAGAAGTCTCGGAGAGTGCTCTCATTCGCACGAGACTTGCCCTCAAATATGCGACCCCACCCGGCGTCCAATAGGAGATCCATCACCAGATAAAGCCCAAATACTTTCTCATCCACGTGTGCCCCAAAGAGGACCCTATGGCCTTGAAACCTTCCATGTGTCATATCTGCCAGTAGAGTTCTTTCAAGAGGAAGTTGGGGATCAAGATCTTGCTTCGTCCTTATCTCCCGATCGATGCTTGTGCTAGCCTCGACGCCTTTCTACCTCCTTGAACGGGTAAGGTGGCTAAGCCTACCTTCATCCGTGGAAGCCCTCTTCTACCCTATGAGAGAAAGAAGTGTGGAAAGAGAGAATATGGCTGCCACGAGCTCAAAAAGAGCCATGAAAGTGAAATAAAATGGAGGGATAAGATGGGTTATTGGACCTTAAGATTTTTAAAACTCCAAGGAGGGTTTGTGTACTCCAATGGAAGGAAATGAGGGAGATAGGAGATGGGTTTGAAAGAAATGATAGGAGATGTGTATGTAGTGATGAAGAAGAAGAAGATTTAAGATTGACGGGGAGAATTAAGAGAGAAAGATGAGATTTTGGGAGATTTGGAAAGCTTGAAAGGGTGTAAGAGGAGGAAATGGAGCAAATTGGGGGGGGGGGGGGGGTTATAGGGGCCCCCACATGATTTCATGGGCCCCACATACATGTACCACCGGCCCGATAGGCCCGGATGAACTGGACCGCGAGGCCTCGCAGGTGGCATGATGTCATCGCTGTCATGGCATCACCGTAAGGGCGATGGGACCCCTCCTCCATCCCTGATTTGGCCCATTTGGGTCCCTAAGTCCGTTTGGTGTAGTTTCGGGTTCCATCTTGCATATATTCACGCTTTTAGGGTTATTTAAGTGTAGAATACACCGAACCATCATCTAAACCCATCGATTGATGATCTGGAAAAGGATTGGGGCCATCACACATGATCGCAGATGCTTATGGGTCTGATTTCAACGGCCAGTTTCACCTGTTGGTGAAACTATGAATCCTACGACTGTTTCTATGTTTTATCGCTCCCTCGTAGATCAAATTACGTCAGTGTGCATTATGTTACATAACCCAGGTTTATTTTAATCCAAATCATGCTCTGATATCAACTTGTAACGCCCTGAAAATTGGGGGTCGAGTAGAAGCTCAGCTCCCGAGTTCTAACACATCACTTATGAAATATAGATAATGATGATTAAATGTTGTCTGTATTAGTACATTAAACATGAATGAGATTATACTAAATTAGTATATCATACTTCAGAGATAATTAGATTACTCAAGTAGAAGACTGTAATAGATATATAAAGCATATAAGTGGTAAGTCCCAAGAGTATCAACATGTCGCCAGGTTAAATAATTACATGCATAGTTCTAAAATATATAAAATGATAAAGTGTAATGTCATCTAATCCATATCCCTGTAGCCTTGGTTACACAACTCTAGATCTACATAGACCCACTAGAGAGTTGTGGATAGGAGAACTCCTCCTTATCGTCATAGAAGGCAGTCTCTGTCTCATAAGCCTCACCGTCATCTGAAACTATAATAAAGTTTGGTTGGTGTTTTAGAACACCTTCCCAGAGTGGGAGTGAGTGATCAACTCAGTGGAGCTATAAGAAAAAGGTAAACATGTTATCAATTCAATCGAGTAGTGATGATAAAGCAGTACAACAATCATGCCCTAAGTACTCTTGTTAATGCAAGGATGGGATGAGATAATGATATATGCCCTCGCCTACACTCCCTCTGCAACATTATCTCACGGTCACACATGCAACACTCCCGCTGTGCTCAACTCCAACGCTAAAGGCACATGCAATGTGGTACATGTGGGTGATTAGCCAAGTTTTTATTTAGACTTATTCATATAGTAGGTTTGGGAAGCTAAAGTATCTCCCTTTATATCATTGATCTAAACGATGATCCATCTAGGGTCGTTATTCCTAGTTAATCACATACGATAGGCAAGTTTGCGAGTTTATGATATAGGTCGCTACGGGAGGCTCGTCACCTCAGCGTAGGCTTAATTCACACTCGAGGTCACTACGAGAGGCTCGTCACCTGATCATGGGCCTATTTTATACTCAAGGTCACTACAGGAAAGGCTCATCACCTTAGCTTAGGCCGACAGCTCAAATACAGTGTCTCATACCACTCTATTTGGCTCACGAGTTTGGGTTGCTCACTGGTCACTACGGGGAAGTTCGTCACCCCATCGTCGGTGGACAGCTCAACCACGGTGTCCCATACCACCATGCCCGGCTCATGAGTCTTAGCGGATCGTGGTACCAAGGTTAAACGAGTTTTTCATTGGTAAGTTGGTACCTTAGATTCAAGCAGTAGCATCCATACGTGGTGAACATACATTGGGCCAATCGGGTTACTTGACAAGCTCGACTAGTACGAGCGTACATTAAATTGATTAACATGGAGCGCATACGTACTCCTTGTGGCCAACCACTGTTGATAATCACCGAATGACTTGAATTCATCGAACATGTCCGCTATGGCGAAACTAGTTCGGCCACTAATCGTAAAACGTTACAGATTGCCTGGACTATATATTAGTCACAATCTTATTCTATCACATTAGGCAATAATATGTGATAGCCAAAACAACATGTGAAAATCAATTCAGATATAAATCTCATTTGAGCATTTTATCAAACACGTAGTGCACATGTTATCACACATAGGCATTTCATACTAAATCACATAGTCGAATGTAAATTACAAGCAGGAATCTATTCATATAGCTAGGTAATTAAGGATCTCGACCCAACACCTTTAATAATTATATTTCATCAAACAACTACACATTCAGACATTTTATCAAACACTTAGACTACACATTTCAAGCATACACATGATGAATTAGTTATAACATATATTATGGCAAATCCTTTCACAAAGGAATTGTCACACATACAACGATCATGTATTATTAATTAATAATCATAACAAACATAAATCATAATTCCATATTCATTCAAACATTTCAACAAACACATGGAATACATAGTTAATACACATAGGTCATACACATATAATATATGGAAAGCATCGTGTCTAAGGGCATATAGTAGCAATCAAGTCAGTCATAAACCATTACTAACATTGAAAGCCTTGAAAACAATAACTTAAACATTTATAGTCCACACCTTTCATCGGTAAACTTGTATCAAACTCAGTTCGAACACTATGCCTTTGTCTATAGCACAACGGATGCCCAATCAATGAAATAGGTTAACTATTTCACCAATTTCTCTATTTGAATCCCTAAAATAGATTAAGGTTAGGATTTCTTATCCAAGAATGGAGTCGAAATCACCAGTATAGTGATACAAGTAGGATGATTTGGCACGTGGAGCGGTGGGATCGAGTCCCAGCAACGATCTCTCACACACACTCTCTCTCTCTTCTCCTCACTCTTTCCTTCTCTTTTTCTCTCTTCTCTCTCCTAGTGTTTGGAAATTCATATTAAATGAGAGAGGGATGGTTTTAGGTCCTTATAAATGCCCAGAACTGGTGTAAATGGCTCCAGGGCCATGATATACTTAAGTTATAGCTAAAGAGTGGCTGTTTCAATCCAACGGAACTCATCTAGAGGCCCGTTCCCTTCATACGGTCTAGGAGAAGTTCCCTAACATTGGATCTATGCCAGGTTAATATTTTAGTCTGATCAGATTTGTGGATCGACCGTGGAGGATCTATTTCAATTCAACGGCTATTGCCACTCAATCAGGGCCATAAGTATACTAACCTGTTTAGGGAAATTTTTCTGATTTGAGAGTGTAGTTGGGTTAGAATCTGACGGCTGAAACCTTAGATTTTGCCTACAAGCGAACAGTCCAAATCACTTAAGTTTGAGTCTATTTTCTAAAGATATTCGCATTTCTCACACACTTCGCTCCGACCCCAAGTTATGCGTTTTGGGATACTATTTGGACTTGATTTCTGAGATGGTTGTCAAGCCCAGTAAGGCGGTCATAATCATATAATTTCATAGTAATCGAACTTTCGATGTGCTGTCCAGGTCTGATACAGAGTTTCAATGTGCTCTTAAGAGCAACTGGGTTTTGAGATGGATCCTAAGTTTTTAGGTAATATAGAGGTAGTGATCCTATTAGTTTTGGGTCTTGTAGTTCATATAGAAAGTGGTTCAAGCTAATCTATCAATTAATTCAGTTTAATACTAATTAATTTTCATCTAATTTCTAAATGATTTGGTCCTTAGTGATTTCTGCCTGAGGTGGTAATCAGGTCTTTATACAGATTTTTTTTTTCAAGATGTTACAGATTTTGTCAAGGAGTGGCACAATTTGAAATGGTGCAATGTGGTCAACATTTACAGTCATTTCTATTATAATTTCTCTAGTACAAATATCCCTAACATGCTTAGAATCTTCTTCGGGAGATCTTAGGGTTCTCACGCTAATGTGAGTTCACTTGGAAGAGAAGCCGCTAGGGCCCTTGCGAGTTGCCTTCCTCCTAGTATGATCTTCATTTAGAGATTGTAAAAGAGAAGGTTAAGGAAGGTCGATAGGTTGAGTCTAGATCATATTTTTACTCAAAACCCACTACAAGAAGGTTGTAAATCACACATACACCACAAATGCAAGATAGACTAGTAAGGATCAACCCAAATCTAGAAGAAAAATGGAAATAGACCACTTACAACGAAGATTTTGAGATGAGTTCGTCGAGAGAAGCACCGACTAGTCAAAGGAGGTGGGAAATGAAATAAAAAAAAGTGATTTTCCCCCCTTTATTATGCAAACCTGTGTTTCTTGACTGGTCGAGCATGTCCTCGACCCGTCGATGGTCGATTAGTCGAGGATGTACTCGAGCCGTCGAGAATGTCAAAATTTTGAAAAATATTTTTATTTAAAATTTTAATTTTATTTATATGTTATGTATTTAAACATTATAAATATGTAACAATAATAAAAAATGCATAAACAACATAATTAATTAATTAAAAGTACACAAACTAATATCATGCTTTAATTTGAAAAATCTATTAGTGTCGAGCGGTTTTGTCATTATGTCTGTAAGCTGCTTCTCAATCTAAATATATTCTAACGTAATACTCTTGTCTTCAACTAATTCTCGAATATAATGACATCGAATGTCGATATGTTTTATACGAGAATGTTGAATAGGATTTTTTGAGATATTGATTGCATTTGAGTTATCATAGTATAATGTCATTGGGTCATGCATAATACCATAATTGGCTAACATTCTTTTCATCCATATCAGTTGGGTGCAAGCATTACCATCTGCAATATATTCAGCTTCAGCCATTCAGAGAGATACAAAATTTTATTTCTTGCTAAGCCAGGAAACTAAATAGTTCCCTACGTAGAAACTTCTACCACTGGTAGATTTTCTATCGTCAACATTTCCTGCCCATTTTGGAACAAAATATCCGACAATTTGTATAGTTGTATCATACAGATACCATAGACCTAAGTTAGCAGTACTTGTGACATATCTGATTATCCATTTAACAACGATTAGATGTGATTCCTTAGGATCAAATTGATATCTGGCACATATTTCAACGCTAAAAAAAATATCAGGTCTACTAGTAGTTAAGTATAGAAGACTACCAATCATACTCTAATATAGATGGGAGTCTATACTTTTTCCTGATTCATCCTTAGAGAGTTCGACAGTTGTACTCAGAGGAGTATCAAACTTTTTACTATTCTCAAACTCAAATCTCTTTACAAGATTTAAGACATACTTGGTTTGTGAGATGAGTATACTATCTTCATGTTGTTTTACTTGTAATCCAAGAAAATAATTTAGTTCTCCAACCATACTCATTTTAAACTTGGATTTCGTTAGATCTGTAAACTCAATAGACAAGTTAGTACATGTAGATCTGTAAATAATATCGTCAACATAGATCTGAATAATCAATATATGATCATTATATTTCTTGACGAATAAGGTTTCATCAACTCTTCCCATGAAAAAGTTATGACTAAGTAAGAATTTAGTCAGTTTTTCATATCATGCCCTGAGAGCTTGTTTCAAGCCATAAAGTGCCTTTTTATGATAGTACACATGAATTTAAAGTTTAGGGTCCTCAAAACCATTAAGTTATTCGACATATACTTCCTCATGTAGATCACCATTTAGAAATGCACTTTTGACATCGATTTGATATATTTTGAATTTCATATGGCATGTAATTGAAATAAATAATCTTATGGATTCAAGGCGTACAACTAGTGCAAAGGTTCTATCATAATCAATACCTTCTATCTGAGTGTATCCTTATACAACCAGTCGTGCTTTGTTTCCAATGATATTCCCCATTTCGTCAAATTTGTTCTTAAAGATCCACTTGGTTCCAATTACATGTTTATTAGAAGATCTAAGAACTAAGTACCAAACATCATTTCGGATAAATTGATTTAACTCTTCTTGCATAGCTATTATCCAACTTTCATCGGCAAGTGCTTCATTTACATTTTCTAGTTCAATTTAAGAAGTGAAGCAGACATAATTATAAATGTTTTCTAACTATCTTCTAGTCTGAACACCAGTATGAGGGTTATCCAATATCTGATCAATCGAATAGTCTTTGACTAATCTTAATTCAGTATTAACTGATTTAGATGAAGAGTCAGGTTTATCTATAATGTTTACTTCATCATCATCTTGTTTTGGAGTGGATGTGATTAGGTGATCGTCAATCGCTACATTAATAGATTCCTGAATCACTCCTGTTCTTTTGTTAAGAACACGGTATGGTTAACTATTTAGAGCATAACCTAAGGATATTCCCTCATCACTTTGCTTCAAACTTTCCTAAATTTCTCGGTCACATAAAATGAAACATTTACTTCTGAAAGTCTGAAAATATTTGACAATCGGCTTCTTATTAAACCCCAATTCATAGGTTATTTTATCTTTAATTTTTCTAACATACACATGATTTATAATGTAGCAAGCACGATTAACAGCTTTAGCCCATAGGTTTTTCAGTAAGTTCATGTTATTTAGTATTACATTGGTCATTTCCTGTAATACTCTGTTCTTTCTTTCAACAACTCCATTCTATTGAGGTGTTTTAGGTGCAGAACACACATGTAATATGCGATGGTCATTACAGTACTTTTCAAAATTGTTAAACTTGGTACCATGATCACTTTTAATTTTGATCACAGGTGCCTCTTTTCTAGTCTGAAATCTTTTTAGAATTTTTCTGACCTCATTGAGAGTATCTAATTTCTCTCTTAAGAAAGCTACCCAAGTAAATATGGTGAAATCATCAACAATGACTAGAAAATAATTCTTTCCACCTCTACTCTCTGTTCTCGTTGGACCCACTAAGTCCATTCAAAGTAGTTCTAGAGGTTTAGCTGTGGCTAAGGAGTTCACTTTCTTATGACTACTCCTTATTTGCTTGCCAATCTGACATGTGCTATAAAAAAATTTTCTACCCTTTTTAATTTGGGTAAGCCACGAATGTGATATTTCTTGCTCAATATAAAAAGATCTCTAAAGTTAACATGTCCAAGACATTTATGCCATAATTCAGTCTCGTCTGTTTGGACCATGTAACATGAATAGTTAAATAAGCACAAGTCATCAATAATGTAGCAATTTTCAGAAGTCATACGACCATTTAATATCACACAACCCTTGTCATTTGTAATCTCACATCCCTGATTTGAAAATTTTACACTGTGTTTGTTATCACAAATTTGAGATATGCTTAAGAGGTTATGTTTTTAACATAAAGTACATTTTCAAAGAGAGGGAGGTTAGGAAGTTGAACCGTACTTTCACCCATGATTTTGCAGTTGCTTCCATCTCCGAAAGTAACTGAACCATTATTTGCTTCTTTGAAGTTGGTGAATATCACTTTGTCACTTGTCATGTCTTGAACATCCACTATCCAGGTGATTTATCATATCATTAATTTTTATAACTAATGGCATTAGTATTAATTTTAAGAACTTGAAGAGGTTTTGAGTTTTTGAAATCATTTCGATTAAACTCTCTTACATTCTTACCTTTAGAGTTCGAAGATTCTCCTTATACAAATGTAGGAGGTGTATTCTTGATTTTCAAGGAATCATTTTTTATATAACTTAGACTTGACTTGTCACCACATTTTTTGGATGAGGTTAGCAAAATTTTCAGTTTTGGGTCTCTATGGGCATATTTTCAAGTATCCTTATAACTCGAAAGGGAAGAAACTTTAAGTTTTGGTTTCTCATTTTCAGTTCTGAGTTTTTATAACTCTAATGATTTGAATTTTAAATCTAATTTTGTTTTTTCAAAACAGTCTGAAAGATGGGATTTTTCTAAAGTTCAAATTCTTCTTTTTAATTTAGCATATTTGTCTTTTTGAATTTTCAATTTGACAGAAAATTTGTAACTTTCCTTATATAGGGCATTATAAGCATCTTGAATATCATCTTTATTTTCATTTTCAGGGTCACTCCTGAGATTTTGATAGTTAGATATATTACAGCTATCTAAGGAGGTGACTCTAGTTATAGTCATAAGGGCTTTCACATCTTTTATATTTTCTTATTCTGAATCATTAGACTCAAAAGAACTTTCAGAGCAAGATGATTCATCCCGAGTAGCTATCATGCCCTTCCTTTTTTACTTATCCCTTTATTCGCCAACTGCCAATATTCATGACATTTGAAACATTGATTTTCCTGTGTTTTAGATTTCCAAGACTTAGATTTTCTTTTTCTTTTATCAAATGGTTTTTGAAAATCTGATCTTTTCTTGTTTTTAAAAATTCTATAAAATTTCTTAGCTAGTATTTTCATATTGTCTTCAGTTTCTTGAAAATCAGAATTAGAACAATTTTCTTTTGAAATGGATTTAGAAGATTTAAGAGCTATAGATTCACTTTTAGGAGTAATAAAATTTAACTCATATGTTTGGAGAGTGCCAATTAACTCCTCAACCTTCATATTATTAGTATCTCTTCATTCCTAAATGATAGTAACCTTAGAGTTGAACCTATCAGGAAGAAACCGTAGTATTTTTGCGTAGACCTTGCTTTATGGGATTTCATCTCCTAGACCTCACTTGGAATTTACTATATCATTCAGTTTCATATAGAAGTCCATGAAAGTTACATTTTCTTCCATACGAATCTCCTCAAACCTAGTAGTGAGGAGTTGTACATTTGATTTCTTGACTATAGTAGTTCCTTTATGTGTCATTTTAAGAATATCCCAATCTTGTTTAGTTGTATCGCATGATATGATTCTTTTGAATTCATTAGGCGATAGAGCACAAGTTATGATATTTAAGGCCTAAGCATTAGTACCGCTTTCACTTTTCTGAGTTCCAGTCCATAAGTAGAATGGCATTTCTCTCATAGACTTCATTCCATCTTCGACTACTACCTTAGTCATATAAGGTTTCCATTTTGTTACAGTGGCTTGCCACACACTTTCATCTAGGGAGTTTAGAAAAATTCTCATTTGGTTTTCCAATATGCATAGTTAGAACCATCAAAAGGTGATGGCCTGGATAAAACAAGCTATCAAAATTTGACATGATAAAGCTCTAGATCTTTTAACTCAAGAAAATTAATCCAAAAAAATGAGCAACTTAGCTCTAATACCACTTGAAAAGGAGATCTTAACCAGTCCTAGAGGGGGGGTGAATAAGACTATGCCAAATAAAAAAATAAAGTGCAGAAATAGTAAATAAATCAAAGGTCTCAATTGCGCTAGTATTGAAACGTTGATTCAAACTAGTTCGTAGGACTACCTTCACCCAAACAAGTTTAGGCAGGACAACCTTATTTCATGAAACTTGTACGAATCAAATTTCAAACCAAGCAAGATTAAATAAAAGTTTAAAAACTATTACAAGCATTCACCAATTTAACTTAAAGAGATTACAACCATTCACCACATAAACATAAAAGGCATTCACCACAACACCAAGAATTATAGTGGTTCGGTGTGTCAACAATTGTTCTTAAACGACAACACATACTCCACTCCCAATAATCACTATCCATGTGATATTGGCTTTCACTATAAATAAGGTTTTCACAGGGTTACCTTAAAATCTGATACGATTGTGATTTTAAAGGGCTATCACAAATAGAAAAATTCCTCATTGAGATTTTTTAGTTGTCTCAGGAAAACTAACAAATGAGATTTTCTGGATATCTCAAAGAAACTAAAATATAAAAGAAATATATACTTTTCTTCTCCTTTGAAGACGTATCTATCGCTGTAGCGGTATAACCATTTCTCTTGAATGTAGATCGTTTCATGTTTAGTCATATAGACAAGGGTTCAAGGTTCGTGCAATAGCTTAAGCATAACAGGGACTTCTCTCTTTCTTGATGAAGGATTTGATGTACTTGAATTGTATTTTTGGATTGAGAGAAAGCTTCAATTTATAGGCAAGAATATTGTTTCTCTGACTCGTCTAAGAACCAGAATCCGTTCTAAGAAATTTTCAAATTTGACCACGATAAGATAAAACAGATCTTCGACTAGTCAAAGGTCCTGCTCGACAGGCCGAGGACCATGTTCGACTAGTCGAGCAAGGTCTTCGAATGGTTAAGTAAGGTCTTTGACTAGTTGAGGGTGCCAGAAATCTGAACCGATTCAGTCGCTGGACTTCGAGTCGAGCATCCCTCGACTGGTCGAAGAACCACCTACGAATGGTTAAGCAGCTTCCTCAACTGGTCGAATGTGTAACAGAATTTCTATTTTACTTCGATTGGAAGTAGGATTAGTCGAAAATTTCTTAGACTAGTCAAGCCATAACTTAGACTAGTCGAACCTTAGCCAACTATAAGCATAAAAACCCACTTAAATTAGATTTTGAAAGTACCGAAACCTAAGGTCTTTCTAGGGTTTATTATACTTGAAATGACTAAACTTTGAAGTAGATTGGATGCTTGAACCTCATGGAGCTTATTCTTCTACTTAGTTCTTCAAATAGAGCTTAAGTTTTTAGATGGAGCTTGATCTTCTACTAAAACTGTAGTAGAACTTGAACATTTCATCTTGATCCACATTTGAAGTCTACTTCATAAGTTGTTTTGTCTAACCAAAATTTAACAAACAAGGTGTGCTTTATATAGTATAGAACTTATAGCTCCTTTTCCTGTCTCTGTGTATATCAATGTCGATAACCCATTTTACAGCCCCCAGATCTTTCATCTCGAATGTCCCTTATAACTAAGTCTTCAATAAGTCAATCTCAGACATGCTATGATTGATGATAAGTATTTCATCAACATACAAAACAAGATAATAAATTTCCCATCACTCAATGTCTTGTAATAGACACAATGATCATATGCACTGTTGTTGAACCTTTGACTCACCATGAAAGAATCAAACTTTTTATATCACTTTGTAGGAGACAATTTCAGGCCGTAAAACAACCTCTTCAACCTGCATACATTGTTCTCTGCCCACCATATTTCAAAATCGTTTAGTTGTTTTATATAGATTTTCTCTTCCAATTCCCTATACAGGAGGGCAGTCTTCAAATCCATCTGCTCTAGCTCGAGATCATATTGGGCAACCAGCGCCAGTACAAATCTGATAGATGCTTGCTCACAATAAGTGTGAATATCTAGTGAAGTTGACATCTTCTCTCTGAACATATCCCTTCGCTACCAACCTTGCCTTATACCTATCATGTTTCTTCTAAAAGATCTACTTACACCCGATCACTTTACGGCCGATAGGAATCTCCACTAGCTCTTACATCCAGTTTTTATATGAGGAGTCCATCTCACCATCCATCACTGCTTTCCACATTTCAACATCTGATTCATCAAGAGCCTCCTATAGAGTAAACGAATCCCCCTCATTTGTAATAATTAGGGCAAATGAGACATATGTGTCATCCATGTATCTTGCTAATAACATACAATCCCTCAGCGAATTCCTTCTCATAGGTGGCTACCCCACCTGCTCCTATAACTGTGTCTATGTACCTATATCAGCATGTGTCTCATCTTTGTCTATCTGAATATAACACCCCGTACTTTCCATCACTTGGGTGTTACCGTGTAATCTAACTTAATTGAATGTTCACCTACATCCTAGCCTAAATCAGGTCGATATGAGATACCTTCATCCATTCATCGAGCCATCCAACTGTTCATCAATACTTGGACAATCACTAAACCCTGTTAGAGAAAGCCATTCATTAACAAAATCATGTAGACCATACATTTACATCAGGACTCCTCAAATAAACTACGGATCAATCATAACGTTCCGAGGATCGATCTAACAACTAATTTCCCTAATTCAACCATCAAGTAATAAAATCGACTATAAGACTGCTTGAGTAGTAGATGTGCCTGGTATTGGATACACGGCTCACTACGACATTATTCAAATCATTAACAACTCTAATCAAAGTCAGGTCCTATAAGATAATAATAATAATATTATTAAACAATAAATAAATATGATATCAATGTATGCACATATAATAATAATAATAATAATAATAATAATAATGATAACTAATGTTCTCATAGCAATAATGACATCGCTAACATGTAGAATAGGCGGACCTGAACAGACAAAGAATTCCCAGGACCTTTCGACCATTGATGGTTAGATTAGATTAATTTGACCGTCAGATCGACATTATCGACACTTAGAGACCGTTAAGTAGTTAGTATGGCCCACCTAAGCATTGGATTTGCCACATCTCCAGTCAAGATGGCCCAGTTATTCCCATGGAGCATCATGGATGGAGTGGATTCCTCAAAAACATCTCTGTGGACCCACAACCATTTCATGTGTGCACTGGGGAAGTGCACTCAAGGTGCACTAGACCACAGCCCTGGTCAACACAGGTTTGACCCGTAGTTTCTCATAAAGAGGAAGAATTCCTCTCCTTATCTTTCCAGTTTTTACCATCGGACAAACATACATCCACGGTTTCGATTATGGCCCATAAATTGGGGCCCACTTTCGTGATCTGAGCCGTCCATTGTGAAGGGATGCCAAAACTGACAAAAACCACATTGTTAATGCAAATCCATGCACACATGCGTGATCACAATGACAGGTGCAAGTGGCTTGCATGCAAGCGGAGGTGTGCTTCAAGCCCTTCCAAAACTAAACCACAATGATCAAGCCAGGCCACCATAAGCCAATCCAGACCGTCCATCAGGTAGAGAACTCTTACTCAACCAAAGCCACATTGACCGTGCGCATTCATGCATACATATGTGTACATAGAAACACGTACAAGGGAGTGGCGTGCTGTGGATCTTTCCAAAAATGGAAATCTCACTCTGTTGCTGCCATGCTGGAGATTCGTGTACATTTCTCCTTCTCCATCTCAACCATAGAATACGAGCAATCCCAACCCTTTAGCCTAGGGCTCTCTTCCATAGCTAAAAGAAAATAACAGCCGGTTTTGCAATACCACCCGTATTTGGAGCAGTTTTAACCTGATAAAATCCTGACCATTTTGGTTTCAATCCAACAACTCTGGGGAGTTAGGGTAAACAATAAAAAGGGGAGAGGATTGAGCAAACACATCTCCTCTCCCATTCTCGCGGTAGCTAAGAAAAATCCATCGTTTTCTTCCTCCTTTGAAACCACCACCCAAACCTCCCCCGAGCTTTGAAAAACCTCATCTAGAAGCTTCCCATGGTTTATTAGGACCATTTGCAAGAAGCATATCGGAGGAAGGAGCAGTGCTATCGAAAATGCCATTAATGGTTACCTTCTTCCTTGTTCAAACCGCATCAGGTTTGGTTCGGGTCAAGACAAGCCAGATCGTCCAGTGGTGCTGTTGGCCCATAAGAGAAGGAAAAAAAAAAGGAAGAAGAAATGGAAAGAAAATAAAGAAAGAGAGAGAGAGAGAGAGAGAGAGAGAGAGAGGTGTGGAGTGAAATTGCAGTTTAGACCGCTGTAGTAGAAGTATGGAATGGTCCAAGAGTCCTAGAGGGGGTGAATATGACTTTTCACTGATTATACCAATTTAAAACTTCTAATTGCCTAACTTAAACAATCCTTTGGCTTAAAGAAAGTAAGGCAATGTGTGAAAATAAAGCCACTAGCCTATAACACTATGAACTTAAGTGTGGAATGTGCTACCTATCAATCTTGAGCAATCACTCAATCATGCATAAATAATCAAGCACTCAAACTTATATGATCATGATTAAAAAGATGCACAAATGACAATTCCAAACAGAAGGATGTATAGTGGTTCGGCTATGTGCCTACTCCACTCCCGACAACCGCATTCTATCCTAGAGTGTGCTAGATTTCTCTATCAATGGTTTTAAATCAGGTTCACCATAAACCTTTACAATCCTACACAAAGGACTCTCCAATTTATGCTCTACACACGAGCAAAGGTCCTACACTAAGAACCTACGTTTAGGCCCCATGGTTAAGGTCCCACATAAGGTACCTACATTTAGGCACACAAGCCAAGGTCCCACAAGGCACCTACGTTTAGGCCTACTAGCCAAGGTCCCAGATAAGGCACCTACGTTTAGGCCCACCAACCAAGGTCCCACACTAGGAACCTAATTGCGTTCGAGGATGGAAAACTCTTAGCCTCAATCCTACACGGGGATAAAAACTAACTTGTGGACTCTTAACAATGACACTTACTTGTTGAATTGAGTCCTCTTTTGTAGTTTGTGTTGGGTTGCTTGATCTTCGCTCTTCCGTGATGGAATGCGCTCCTCAATGCTCCCTCGATCACGATGTTGTGATTTTCCTGTTGTATCAGCTTCATGATCAAGTACCTTGCATATAATGTTCCTATAGAGGTAACCAAGGTAATGAGAGTGGGTTGAATCTCTTATCAAAGGGTATAAGTGAATTTCCTAAGAGATTCAACTAATGGATGCACTAGAGTATGATCGAGACTAAGGATATATGTATAGGTTTGGTCTCAATACTCTAGTGAAGGCTTGAGATCATGTTCTTCATTAATAAGAGATTTGTATACTCATTAAGATGATAAATCACAATAAAAAGAACTTGAATCTCATGTGGATAGATTTTACGAAGGTTAGGGTGAGCTTGGGTTGCACTAGGACTCTGAAATGCCTTAATCCATACTTTTCATAAAGTTCTGGGTCATATATTTATAGAGAAAAAGTCCCAATGGATCTATAATGGCTAGTTTTTAGTTCTACCGAGTGACCATTTGGTGGCGCCGAATTGCAATCGGTGGCGTTGAAATATCACTCGGTGGTACCGAATTAGATCTTGAAGTTACTGGATTAAATTTGTTACTTTCGGTGGCACTGAACATTGTACTTCGGTAGAAGTCGGTGGGACCAAAAATCCAGTCGAAGGTACCGAATTATCATTGATATATTTTTGGACTATTTTGAGTACTTTTGGTGGCACCGAAGGTGTCTTCAGTAGTACCAAATGGCACTTTGATGGTACTGAAGGTGTCATTTGGTGGAACCTTCTTTAACTGAAGTGGAACAGATTTTCCTGTTTGAACTTTTGTCCAGCAATTCATTCAGCAACTTTAAACCTACTAAAGCCAACTTTAAAATGATAGAAAATATAGACTTAAGATGGCTTGAATAGATGATCTAAGTGGGTTTTCCTATTTAGGTTAGGATCATCTATAGGCAAGGTCAAGATTGTAGTAGTTTCTTTGTACTTTGATCTTGTAGCTTAGGCTTCTGCTCCAGTTGCATCGTCGGTCTTCTTTTACCAAGGAACTATGCATCTACTTGACACAACTAGTCATGTGATCGACAAACATGTGTGCACGGTGAGTGCACTAACATGGAGGATGAGCTGCTGTCGGCTCATTATGTCGCACCAAACGTGCCTAGTCGACGTTCTTCAAGTCGAGTCAAGCCTTGCTCGATCCAAGTTATCTTAAGAAAGTGAGGGAGAAGAAAAAAGAAAGAAGAAGAGAAGGAGTGAGTGCGGTTTGTTGCACTGACTGGGCTCGACCGAGTCACTGGACCCATGCATGGGCTGATGCCAATTTTGGACTGAGTTGGGTTTGGTCCAGGTCAGGAACCCTACTATCGTATGAGGTCTGGGTGTAAGACTTGTACCTAGACTGTATTGTTCCTTAGACTTCCACGATCCTCCCTATCAAATTCCTGCAAACCTATAATCGGCGTTTGTGCACGACCCTTTCGTATCTCGTATATCTTAGTCAACTTAACCCGAGACATATACCATTGCAAGTGCACCATCGCTGCAGTTCCAACATCGTGTCTTGCACACCGATGCGATACCCAAGCCAGGAGTTATGAGCCCACGTTTATTTCAAAGAAAACACCATATGTTATAAATCCCAAGAGAATCTCTACAACCCATCACATCAATCAATCAATCTTAAGTCAAATACACAACCCATCCCTCTCCCATTCCCAAAGTCAACTCTCTCTCTCTCTCTCTCTCTCTCTCTCTCTCTTCACCCACACCTTTCTATCCTATTTCTTACACAAACCACTCCACCTATCACTCACCTATCTCATTTCATCCCATCACTTCTCTCTCTCTCTCTCTCTCTCTCTCTCTCTCTCTCTCTCTCTCTCTCTTATTCTCAACCCATTCCCCAAGCAACCCCAAGAGAGAGCCAACGTCCAAGCTATTCCCGAAGAGAGCCAACTATGACCCACTTCCCTACCCCAAAAACTCTCATCTCCACCATCCAACCTTTATCATCCACCCTTAAAGAGCTAGCTTAGGAGTCCAATGAGCTAAATAAGGAGTGATATAGGTGGGTGTTTTGTAGGATTATATTTTAATTTTCGTGATGGAACAAGTGAGGCCTATCGATTGATGGTATGGATCTTATTTGGGACCCATCTTGATGTATGTATTGTAATCCTAAGAGGGCTCATAGTGGCGGAGCCCTCCATCACACGATTCTCTATCTTTCTCTCTCTTCTCTCTCTCTCTTCTCTCTCTCTCTCTCTCTCTTTTCTGTTGAGGCCCACCTTGATGAATGGATTAGATCCACACTGTCCATTAGTGGCAACCACCTCATCATCCACCTTTCTGCTCGATCTGGGCGAGCCTTGTTTGAAGGGAAACACAAATACCTACTTGATCAACCAGCCGTGTGGACCCCACCATGATGTATTGTATCAATGTCGTCCGTCCAGTCTTTCTAGATCATTTTGGGGTAAGCAGGCCACCTTCTACTGGACAACCTGTTGTCCAGCAGCAGGCCCCGTTATTGAAGGCAAAACACAAATATCGGCTAGATCCTTCTAGCTGGTGGGCCACCACATGGACCCTTCTGACATACACGTTATATCCAGGTCATCCGTTCATCTAATGGGATGGTGGGCCCCCGAGCATGATGTATGTGTTGATATACACTGCCCAGTACATAGACGGTGGGTGCCACATGATGTATATGTTGTATATTCACACTGTCCTAGGAAGGTGTAACTCTGCACATGTGGTGTCCACACCATCCAGCTGGGATGGTGGGAATCACTATGGTATAAGTGTTTTATCTACATTGTCCATCCAATTCCCCAACTTATTTTAGGCCTTGATGTGAAAAATTAAGCCAATCCAAATCCCTGGTGGGCCACGCCATCAAATAGAGTATTTTAATAATGAAAATTGTTAGGGCCCGCTGTGATGTTTCTGTGCGTCAAAACACATTGAATATTGGACTCATTATATTTGTCACAAGCCCAAGAACGCATCGGACGAACTAGATCATCCTGATGTAGACCCCTCCTATAAAAAACCACTGATATTTAAAAAAAGGGGGGGTCTGGACGTTATTGTTGCTAGCGTCCTCTGGACGTTGCAGCAAGCAGCATCCTTGCTGCTTGTTGAAGGGTGGGACTGTGGGTCCCACTATGGGACCCACTGTGATGTATGTGAAGCATCAACACCATGCATTTGATGGGTCCCCTTTAATCAACGAGTCGCCCCAAAAATCAGTTGTACACGTAACTCAGGTGGTCCACACTACAAGAGCAGCAGGGGATTGAATGTCTACCATTGAAACCCTTTTTGGGTCATAGAAGTTTTGGATCAAAATGAAATTTATTTTCCCTCTTAATTTTGGTCTTTGTGACCTTATGAATAGATGGGATGGAAAATAAACGTTATGGTGGGCCCCACGTGGGACCCACCTCTGTCAATAGATTGGTTGGTGTACTTTATAACAAATATTTAGCTTTTGTAATGACATCAGCAAGTTAAGTGGGTCTAATCGTGAGGTATATGTTATAACCAAACTGTCTGTCCCTTTGTTAGATGGTGGGACCCACCCTGCACGTGTGGCACATGTGGGGTGAGGCCTACCTTGATTGTATGTATTGTATAATCCTGCCGTCCATTTGTTTTCTACATGTGGGACTCCGTGATGTATAAGTCTTATCTGCACTATCCATAGGATGGGACCCATGTCATGTATGTAATTTATATGCTAGCTGTCCGTCCATTTCTGGCACGTGAGGCCAACCATGATGCACGTGTTGGATATGCTTACCGTCCAACACTCCATGATGTATGTGTTATAAATCCACACTTTCTGGCCATGGATACAGGGCCCACCATGTTGTACGTGTTTCATCTATGTCGTCAACTTGTGTGGCCCATTGTGATGTATTTGACGCCTATGGAAGTGGCCCATGTGATGTATTTGTGACCCATTTAGTGGGACCCAATTATGATGTATGTATTGTAGTTATGCCTTCCATCTGGTAAGGCCCATCTGATGTATATGCAGGGCCCACCTGCTGTGTACATAGGGTCCACCTGCTGTATACAGGGCCCACTTAATGTATGTGAGGGCATTGTGGCCGTATGTGAGGCCCATATGGCTATATGTGGGGCCCGTCATGGTCATAAGTGATGAGGCCTATTGTAATATATATGTGGCCTCGTATGAGGCCCGTTGTGATGTATATTAGGCCCAAGTGATGAGGCCTAATGTGATGTATAAGACCTATTACGATTGTATGTGGCCTATTGTGATTGTCTCATTAGGCCCATGTGATGCGGCCCATTATAATGGGTATTAGGCACATGTGATGTGACCCATTGTGATGTATTTAAGGCCTAAGTATGAGGCCCAATGTGATCTATATGAGGCCCATGAGTGAGGCCCCAATGCGATGTATATAAAGCCCTTGTGTGAGGCCCAAGGTGATGTATATGAGGCTCAGGTTATGTGTGATTCCACCAAGATGTATGTAATGATGTTTATGATATCCATCCATGTTCCTAGTTGATATTAAATGGGCCATGCTTTGGGAGGAATGATGGTTTAATGTCCACTTCATGAGCAATGATGGTTAGATGTCCACATTGTAACTCTCCCTAGGGCCCGTTATTAGGCCCATTCTCATCTCCCCTTCATGGGCTAACCCAAACCATTGGGATCTCATTGATGATTATATTACCTATCTTTTCCTTGATTTGGCTATCTTAATCCGTTGGGCCCCCATTTGATAATGATACTTTCCACCATACCCTGTAGGACCACCCATGTAAGACCCTATCCATTCTGTACATTTTCTATACCTATATGCATGATGATCGATGCCCTTGACCAGACCTTGACTAGCCATGACTGATCCGAACCCCAAGACTTCAAAACCTATTTCATATCGACCCTCCCATCGCCACGATCGCAAAAGTACCACCTGTGCGTCTGTACGACACTTTATTAGTGAGATACACCATGAAGAATCATTGGTGTATCATGTGCGCATGACGCCATATAACATGTGCACAACACATGCTCCCACACATATACCATACCACACATGGGTGAGAGAATCTCTACCCATGTGTGTGATGTCACACACCCATAACTCTCCCTCTCTCATACACCCCAAAGTCAACTCTTCTCCATACCATATCTCATGCATGACATCATCACACCATGTCATCCCATGCCCCTTTAATCCAACATTAATTCTTAATCATGTACAAATTTTCTTAATCTTAGCATAAGCTAAGATTAATCACATTAGCCTAACCTAACCATATTTTTTATCCATTTCTCTACATAAACCCCTCCACCCCTTAACGTTTTCACCATTTTTTCTACAACAAGAGAGAGAGAGAGAGAGAGAGAGAGAGAGAGAGAGAGAGAGAGAGAGAGAAAGTGAGATAGAGAGAGAGGAGTGATCTTGGTGGGCAATCATTCCCATCCCATCCATCCATCTCGATCATCCATTCCATCAATTTCATCCCTTCCATCCATCTCAACCTTCCATCTAATCCATCAAGGTGAGTACACCCTCCTCACTCATTCTTATTTTATTTGTCCTTGTGTTTATGTATGGTGGAGATGCTGTTGATGATAATGATATGATTTATGGTGTGGATGCATAGGCAAAGCCATATAAAGAAAAATAAATCATTATAGACTTCATGTGTAACATCCCAAAAATCGGGGGGTCGAGCAAAAACCCAACTCCCGAGTTCCAAAATGTTATTTATGCAACATAGATATGTATGATTGAATGTTTTCTGTGATAATGTATTAAACATGAGTGAGATTAAGACAGAACAGCATATCATACTCCAGAGACAGTTAAATTTGCAAGCGGAAGACAGTGATAGTATGTATAACATATATAAACTGTTGTATGTCTCCAGAGTGTGAATATATTACCAGGTTATACACATACATGTATACTTCAAAAGTAAACAAAATGAATATACATGAGGGCGCTAAAAATATAAAATGACAAGTGTCAATGTATCTAATCAACCTCCCTATAATCCCGTCAATCAGAACACACATGAAGGAGGAATCCTCCTCCTCATTATTAGGTCCAGCTCCGCTTCTCGAGCAGCGCCATCATTTGTAATCACAAAAAGGGACTGGTGGGTGTCCGGAAACACCATCCCGTAACGTGGGAGTGAGTGATCAACTCAGTGGGATAAGAGAGCAAAGATTAGCATGTTATCAAATCAATCATGCGATAATAGTAAAGCAGTAAATCAAACAATTCTAATACTATTGTTAATGCAATATGACATGACGTGATGTATGCCCTCACAGACGATCTCCCTCATACGGCAACATCTTACGACCGTGGCATGCCACACTCCCTAGAGTGCTCCACATCTTCCAGGCACATGCAATGCTATGGTGATATGATTTCCGAGTTGTTATTAGTCCATTCAAATAGCAGAATTGGGAAACTAAGGTACTTCCCTTGTATCAATCCCAACACAGATCCTGTCTAGGGTCGTCACTCCTAGTAATCTCATACGATGTATATTTTGTAGGTCGCTGCAAGGCCTGCCAGGGCTATTGCACGCACTCGTTGTTCCGCTCCCCCATCACCTTATCAATATAGGCCTACTGTACTCTACTGCTACGGAAGGGTCGTCGCCTCCCGTAGACTCAGAATACGCTCGCGGTCACTATAAAGGGTTGTCAGGGCTGTTGCTCGCACTCATTGCACCGCTCCCCCATCACCTTATCAATGTAGGCCGACAGCAAGAATATAGTGTCTCATACCACCATAATCTGCTCACGAGTCTAGGTGCTCACTGGTCACTACGGGGAGGTTTGTGGCCCCACCGTAGGCCGACAGCTCGACCACGGTGTCCTATACCACCATGCCCGGATCATGAGTCTTTATGGATCAAGGTACCATGGTTAACAGGGTTTACAATGGTAAGTTCAGTACCCTAGGTTCAAGCAGTTATGACTCATGCAGGGTGAACATACAACGGCCAGTCGGGTTACTTGACGGGCTCGACTAGCACGATCGCATTGCAAGTCGAACGACATGAAGTGCGTAAAACACTTCGCGTGGCCTAACCACTGCCGCCAACTCCAACAAGACTCGCGTTCATCGATGCGTCCTTCGTGGCAAAGATAAGCCAACCACGAATTCGCTCGGTTACCGACTGCCTGGACTAAGTATAGTCCCAAACATGTGGAATCACATCAGCAAGTCATGTGAGAGTATTGGAAATGAAATACAACCATGTGAGCATGTTAACACATGTTATAACGTACAACTTAAGTAAATCATCTAACACATGCCTTTCATACATATAATGAAATTATGCATATCGCCAACATATAGGAAATCATCACCATCAGCGTATTAATTAAGAATTCAATCTCAAACTAAGTCATAAGGAAATCATCAAGCACATGTTATAACATACCACTTAAATGAATCATCAAGCACATGCATTTCATACATATAATGAAATCGTACATATGGCTAACATGTAGGAAATCATTCACATCAGCATATTAATTGAGAAATCAATCTCAAACTAATCCATAACACCATTTAAGTCAATACATACTAATACAAGCATTTATACAAACACTTACACTACACACTTAAGTCTACATATAGTATGTCGACCTGACGTGCGCATTTAGGCGAATCTCTTCGCCAAACTAATTATGCATGCATTCCTAATATCCTAATGCGATGAGAAGCCATGTCAATCACATTAGAAAAATATGCATGAAAACAGTACTTCCTACAAATGACTAAAATGCCCTAAATCTCATATTCTTCGTTGGTTTACGAAACAGGAAACGGACAGCATGTTGTACATGTCAAACGGCGTTGTCGTCGAGAATCTACTATTAAACGACATTGAAAGCTTTGGAAACAGTCAATCAAAGCGTCTAAAATCCGCACCTTGTCTCTTATGGATGTGTAAATTCGAACGGAGCGTATACGCTTCGTCTACGGCGATCAGACAACCTGATACACATGTACATCAGCTACTATTCTATTTGAATCGAATAAATTCCCAAATCAGCAAGTGGTTAGGGTTTTCCTTACGTAGAAGTGTGTTGAAATCGCCGGGAAAGTGATCGGAGTGCGTCGCCTAAGCACGTGCAGCAGCAGCAGCAGGTGGCAGGAAGATCACTCCCACTCTCTCTCACAAACTCTCACCTTTTCTCTCTCTCAATCTAGGGATTTTTGCAAATTCGGATGGGAGAGAGGAGTGAGGGTTTCAACCCCTTTTATAAGCCCAAACTTGCCCGAAATAGGCTCCGGTACAAAGTTCACTTAGTGCATATCCAAATTGGGGCTGTTTCGGTCCAAAAGATGCTTTCTGGTGGTCCCCTGACCGAATGCGATCGGACTTAAGCTCACGCGTACCAGATCTAGCACGTATTAAGTTTTCATTCTGGCTGGGTCAGCAGATCGCACGTGGCGGACCAGTTTCAGTTCAACAGTCACCGCACGTAGATCAGGGCTGAAAATCTCATGATATAAAATAGAAATTTCTCCTGATCCGAGGGTGTAATCTGGCTGAATTCTGACGGCCAGAACGCTCAATACTGACGTTTCAAGTCGTGTGCCAAATTTGAATTTGAAATTCCAATTCTGTACCTATTCGCACTCTCTTCGGTCCGGGCTCAATGAAATGGCCTGTGATTATCGGTTTGAATTGATTTTCGAAATGAGTGTCAAGTCCAGCTAGGCGGTTCTAACGGTCTAAGATAGGAGTTATCAGACTTTCGACGCGCGGTCTAGATCCAATACAAAATTTCAAAGTGGTCCAGAGAACAAACCTGCTTAGAGTTTAACCCGAGGTTATAGAGTATTATAGAGTCATTGGCTCTACTCGATTTGGGTCTTGTAGAACGTATTTAAAGTGATCAGGGACTGTTTCCCAGCTACTCCAACGTTGCGCTAGCTAACTTATGCTTAGTTTCTAAAGGAATTAATCCTAAGTAGTTTCTTTGGCTATGGAATTAGGTTCTGAGCGATTTCTCAGGTGTTTTAGTTATCCCATTGCCTAAGGACGTCTAATCCCAGATTAGCCAAAATCCGGGGTGTTACAATCTACCCCCCTTAAAACACAATGTCGTCCCCGACATTGGCGAAGGGTAAGGAATACTTTTCTAAGGGAGGTTCAATTCTACTTAATAACTTAATCGTATGTATATCCGAACTCAAAGGTTTCGATCTTGGGCCAGTGGGGAAGAGGCCGACCACGCTTCTGCTGCGCCACTCTGATCGAACGGGAGCATTGACTAACCTAACCGGATTGGACTCCATACGTTCTACCCCCCTTAAAACTTGGTTTTACTTAAGTTCAAGAATCTATGCGTCGCTCCGTACATCAGAACGAGGTGCAACTTAAGACCTATCCTTGACATAAATTGGGAAACAACTTCTCTACATGGTTTTCCTTGCTAATGATGCGTTCTATGGCATTGGTACCTATGATTATAGAGATGAGACTAATCTCTATTGTGGTTAAGTTCAGGGGTAGGTATGACTTGGTGGCAAGATGTCGAATTCTCTACTGGCTTTAAGTCCTCGCCATTTCCCAAAGACACTGTGATCCCGTTCGGTTGTATGTGGTCGAGCCAACATGGAAGAAAAGTAGTATAGTGGGTCTGAGCCGGATACATAGACTTTCTGTCTAGATAGGACAGAAGATTTATTGTATCAATTCTTAATCCAAGTCGATGCCGATCTTCTGCTTGATTAGAGCATTGGATTTATTGGTAACCACTAGGATTAGGAAGTCGATTCAAACCGCGAATACATCGCTTACATGTAGTTCCTTTATTCCGCGTTCCCGAATGCAATAAGCCCTTGGGGAAGGCAATTCTAAGGGGCGTGCTAGTACATTCTAAGTTCATTCTAAGGTATTTATAAATGGTCCCTAAGAGTGAATGGCTCCCTCCTATGGGCAACAACAGAAGTCTATAAGTCATAAGGGGATCTATCGAAGGAAGGGAGTCCCATTCCAACCAAATCTAACCTACTATCCCTTAGCATATATAGGCCTTACACTGCCTAAGACAATTAGTAGCCTAGTCTGTAACTCAGTAGTTATAATCTAAAGCCTAAGTTTATACGTTAAATGGTTCCATACCATTTCTACTACAGGGAATTCTTCTATTGCTTAGGGTCAAGATTATCTAAATGGAATTGAATTTCTTATGTCGTCAGATCCTTCAAATCTAGGAGTGCTAACACTAGGTCCAAAACGCCAAGGGCCTATGAAACGAAACTACATTTCTAATCCCATATTGGGATAGGGAGCAGCATGCTTGGTAGGAGGGTGGGGTGGGATAAAACTAATTTGTAGGCTGAACCCCGTGAGTTACAATACTCCCAATCTAGGGACAGTACTAAACAAAAAAAATGATCGGCATGCACTCCATTCAACAAATTTCAGCTATATTAAGCTCAAACCACAACACAACCACATTTTCTACCTAACAATAACAAAACACAGAAATTTCAAAACAGTAATCAAACAAGCGAAGAACGTGGAGAAATGGGATGGGTAAGCAGGTTTCCACGAGTTTGAGGATCAAATAAAAGGGACTTGAGAGAGAGGACGATGGAAAGGGAGGAAAAGCTAAAATAGCCTTAACAATAGACATGAAAAGCAGTAAAAATGCAGAGAAATGGTTGCCCAAATGGACAGAATGAAATCTAGGCGTTGTAGAGGGATGCTTCAAGCTCCCCTAGGATGTATTTTCAGAAAGAAAAGAGAATGAAAAAGGAGAATGGAGCACCTCACGAATTCAGCTCGATTTGGGGGTTTTAAGAGCTCCAACTAATGAGATCTTCAAGAGGGAAGGCTGCAAACAGCCATGGAGTGAAGGAGTGTGGTCGTTTTCAGCAGGGAATGGATTTAGGAGTGGTTTGGAACCACGAATTTGGGTTAGGGCAGCAAGAAAACGTAAATGGGGCTAGGGGAGGGGCTGTTTGTGAAGGAAGTAGGGTTTTTGGGGGGTTATGAGGGATGACCCACATACTAGGGGACCATACAACACCCCAAACATCACCGGACCGAAGGCCGGCCAGAGTGGGGCCCACCGGTCGGCGATGCATCGCCGGCCAACTTCTCAGTTGGTCAGTGGGACCACATGGGTCTGGTCCCCCATGGTCCAGGGACCCCAAAAATGTGTGGCCCCCACCTTAGTTCATTGTATTTTGACCTGTATAGGCCCAAACATGTGTTCAGGGATTTTCGGGGCCAATCTGTAATCCTGAATATAAAACCATATTATGCAGCATATGATTTTGGGGTAGAAGGAGCTAGTACATCCATATAGCTTATTAGTTTCTAATGAAAGCAAAGTTAGAATGGCCTTATGGCTATTTTTCATGAAATTTTACTATTCACTGTAAAATTTTATGAAAGTATGATTTTATGTTATTTTCACATTAGGATTGATGCCTAACATGAAAATGATAAGAAATAATTGAAGATTGGAGTGGTGAGAGGAAGAATTTTGAAGATTTCTGATGAAACGGGGTTTTTAAGCCCTGGCGATTGAATACAGGAGTCGTGGTCATCCCACGGCCCAAAAATTTACTTTTACGGGTTAAAAATCATTCAAAGAACGTCTCAACCCGACTTCCTATGACCTAGGAGCTATTCGGGTTGCTTCACGCGACCCGATATGCGTTACAGACTCGATCGTGCGATCGATATAAATAGACTCCGCCTATTGGCGAATCCGCGATCCAAGAAGTGTTTTTTTTTAGACTCTTCTCGCACCCACCTAAGTCAAAGGAAGCGACAGCGTACGCCGCGTGACCATAACCCAGGCCCGGTTTAATCCAAATTAGGCGCTCTGATACCATCTGTAACATCCTGAAAATCGGGGGGTCGAGCAAAAACCCAACTCCCGAGTTCCAAAATGTTATTTATGCAACATAGATATGTATGATTGAATGTTTTCTGTGATAATGTATTAAACATGAGTGAGATTAAGACAGAACAGCATATCATACTCCAGAGACAGTTAAATTTGTAAGCGGAAGACAGTGATAGTATGTATAACATATATAAACTGTTGTATGTCTCCAGAGTGTGAATATATTACCAGGTTATACACATACATGTATACTTCAAAAGTAAACAAAATGAATATACATGAGGGCGCTAAAAATATAAAATGACAAGTGTCAATGTATCTAATCAACCTCCCTATAATCCTGTCAATCAAAACACACATGAAGGAGGAATCCTCCTCCTCATTATTAGGTCCAGCTCCGCTTCTCGAGCAGCGCCATCATCTGCAATCACAAAAAGGGACTGGGGGGTGTCCGGAAACACCATCCCGTAACGTGGGAGTGAGTGATCAACTCAGTGGGATAAGAGAGCAAAGATTAGCATGTTATCAAATCAATCATGCGATAATAGTAAAGCAGTAAATCAAACAATCTTAATACTGTTGTTAATGCAATATGACATGACGTGATGTATGCCCTCACCGATGATCTCCCTCATATGGCAACATCTTACGACCGCGGCATGCCACACTCCCTAGAGTACTCCACATCTTCCAGGCACATGCAATGCTATGGTGATATGATTTTCGAGTTGTTATTAGTCCATTTAAACAGCAGGATTGGAAAACTAAGGTACTTCCCTTGTATCAATCCCAACACAGATCCTGTCTAGGGTCGTCACTCCTAGTAATCGCATACGATGTATATTTTGTAGGTCACTATAAGGGCTGTCAGGGCTGTTGCACGCACTCGTTGCTCCGCTCCCCCATCACCTTATCAATACAGGCCTACTGTACTCTACTGCTACGGAAGGGTCGTCACCTCCCGTAGACTCAGAATACGCTCGCGGTCACTATAAAGGGCTGTCAGGGCTGTTGCTCGCACTCATTGCACCGCTCCCCCATCACCTTATCAATGTAGGCCGACAGCAAGAATATAGTGTCTCATACCACCATAATCTACTCACGAGTCTAGGTGCTCACTGGTCACTACGGGGAGGTTTGTGGCCCCACCGTAGGCCGACAGCTCGACCACGGTGTCCCATACCACCATGCCCGGCTCATGAGTCTTTACGGATCAAGGTACCATGGTTAACAGGGTTTACAATGGTAAGTTCAGTACCCTAGGTTCAAGCAGTTATGACTCATGCAGGGTGAACATACAACGGCCAGTCGGGTTACTTGACGGGCTCGACTAGCACGATCGCATTGCAAGTCGAACGACATGAAGTGCATAAAACACTTCGCGTGGCCTAACCACTGCCGCCAACTCCAACAAGACTCGCGTTCATCGATGCGTCCTTCGTGGCAAAGATAAGTCAACCACGAATTCGCTTGGTTACCGACTGCCTGGACTAAGTATAGTCCCAAACATGTGGAATCACATCAGCAAGTCATGTGAGAGTATTGGAAATGAAATATAACCATGTGAGCATGTTAACACATGTTATAACGTACAACTTAAGTAAATCATCTAACACATGCCTTTCATACATATAATGAAATTATGCATATCGCCAACATATAAGAAATCATCACCATCAGCGTATTAATTAAGAATTCAATCTCAAACGAAGTCATAAGGAAATCATCAAGCACATGTTATAACATACCACTTAAATGAATCATCAAGCACATGCATTTCATACATATAATGAAATCGTACATATGGCTAACATGTAGGAAATCATTCACATCAGCATATTAATTGAGAAATCAATCTCAAACTAATCCATAACACCATTTAAGTGAATACATACTAATACAAGCATTTATACAAACACTTACACTACACACTTAAGTCTACATATAGTATGTCGACCCGACGTGCGCATTTAGGCGAATCTCTTCGCCAAACTAATTATGCATGCATTCCTAATATCCTAATGCGATGAGAAGCCATGTCAATCACATCAGAAAAATATGCATGAAAACAGTACTTCCTACAAATGACTAAAATGCCCTAAATCTCATATTCTTCGTTGGTTTACGAAACAGGAAACGGACAGCATGTTGTACATGTCAAATGGCGTTGCCGTCGAGAATCTACTATTAAACGACATTGAAAGCTTTGAAAACAGTCAATCAAAGTGTCTAAAATCCGCACCTTGTCTCTTATGGATGTGTAAATTCGAACGGAGCGTATACGCTTCGTCTACGGCGATCAGACAACCTGATACACATGTACATCAGCTACTATTCTATTTGAATCAAAGAAATCCCCAAATCAGCAAGTTGTTAGGGTTTTCCTTACCTAGAAGTGCGTTGGAATCGCCGGGAAAGTGATCGGAGTGCGTCGCCTAAGCACATGCAACAGCAGCAGCAGGTGGCAGGAAGATCACTCCCACTCTCTCTCATAAACTCTCACCTTTTCTCTCTCCCAATCTAGGGATTTTTGCAAATTCGGATGGGAGAGAGAAGTGAGGGTTTCAACCCCTTTTATAAGCCCAAACTTGCCCGAAATAGGCTCCGGTACAAAGTTCACTTAGTGCATATCCAAATCGTGGCTGTTTCGGTCCAAAAGATGCTTTCTGGTGGTCCCCTGACCGAATGCGATCGGACTTAAGCTCACGCATACTAGATCTAGCACGTATTAAGTTTTCAGTCTGACTGGGTCAGCAGATCGCGCGTGGCGGACCAGTTTCAGTTCAGCGATCACCGCACGTAGATCAGGGCTGAAAGTCTCATGATATAAAATAGAAATTTCCCCTGATCCGATTGTGTAATCTGGCTGAATTCTGATGGCCAGAACGCTCAATACTGACGCGTCAAGTCGTGTGCCAGATTTGAATTTGAAATTCCAATTCTGTACCTATTCGCACTCTCTTCGGTCCGGGCTCAATGAAATGGCCTGTGATTATCGGTTTGACTTAATTTTCGAAATGAGTGTCAAGTCCAGCTAGGCGGTTCTAACGGTCTAAGATAGGAGGTATCAGACTTTCGACGCGCGGTCTAGATCCAATACAAAATTTCAAAGTGGTCCAAAGAACAAACCTGCTTAGAGTTTGACCCGAGGTTATAGAGTATTATAGAGTCATTGGCTCTACTCGATTTGGGTCTTGTAGAACGTATTTAAAGTGATCAGGGACTGTTTCCCAGCTACTCCAACGTTGCGCTAGCTAACTTATGCTTAGTTTCTAAAGGAATTAATCCTAAGTGGTTTCTTTGGCTATGGAATTGGGTTCTGAGCGATTTCTCAGGTGTTTTAGTTAACCCATTGCCTAAGGACGTCTAATCCCAGATTAGCCAAAATTCGGGGTGTTACATCATGTGAGACCCATTAAATGGGCCCCACCAAAATATTTGTATGTCATCCAAACAGTTAAGTGCGGCCCATTGGGCCGGCCACACATGCACACACCCATGCACACATGTGCAGACACGCCTATATATAAATAAATAAATAATATAAGGGGAGTGGACGTTGATTGCTGGACACTGGCAGCAATCAGCGTCCAACTGCTTCAAATAGGGGAACGACTGTGGGACCACAATAGGCCTTACCCATGATCGATGTATTTAATCCATGCCATTAATTCAATTTCCCAGCCCATTTTAGGCGTTGAGCCAAAAAATGAAGCCAATCCAAATCTCTAGTAGGACACACCATCAAAAACCACTTTTTTTAGTAATATTTACTATTATGATTTGTTAAGGCCCGCTGTGATGTTTCTGTACGCCTAAACCTACTAAATATTGGGCTCGTTGGACCTATCATGAGCTGGAGGACCCAACAGATAGACTAGATCGTCCTAATGTGGGCCCCACCTATGAAAAACCATTGAAAATAAAAATAAAATAAAATAAATTTACAACAGCATTTGACGATGTTACTGTCAGTGTCTAGGATGCTGCAGCAAGCATCATCTTGCTTCTTGGACGGTTGGCAGGGACAGTGGGTCCCACTACAGGCCCCAACATGATGCATGTCAATCATCTGCATCGTACATTAGATTGGTCCCCTCTTAAAAATGGGGTACGCCAAAAATCAGTCGTATACAGAACTCAGGTGGCCCACAGCATCTAAAATCAAGTGAAGACAAATGTGTGTGTGTGTGTGTGTGTGTGTGTGTGTGTGTGTGTATTATACACACATACATACACACACACACACACACACACAATATCAGCAAGTTCCGTGGGTCTGATCATGAGGTATGCATCATATCCAAACCATCCATCCATTTGGTAAGCTCGTCCTAAGGCTTGAGGAGAAAAATAAGACAGATCTAACTATCAGGTAGTCCACATTGCAAAAAGCAGCAAGGATTGAACGTCCACAATTACAACCCTTTTTGGGGGGTCACAGAAGTTTGGATCAATATGAAATTTGAATTTCGTCTTAATTCAGGTCCCTGTGACCATATGAACAGATTGGATGGATAGTAAACGTTATGTGGGCCCTGTGCATTGTTTAATGGCGAAAATCATTCTCCATTGCTATTTGTAGTGCGGTCTAAATAATCTTTGGATATGATTCATTCTTTGAATAATGCTAAAAAATGATCTCTAAAAATAGATAAATGGTGTAGACATAATAAATACATCATTATGGGATCCATGTAACTTTAATCTCTTTTGAACCATTCATATAGCTTGGAGCTCAAAACATTTGCTGGTTCCACCTAAAATTTGGATGCATCTAAAACTTGGCCTGACCACTTAACTAAGTGGGACACACATAATGGATGAGCTGGATTTGTGATCTACGCCTCAATGGCCCAATAAATGAATTATGAATGTTTTAATAGAGGGTAAACCTCTCAACTATTGTGCATAGTGTGGCCTATACAAGTCACTGATTGACTTGATTTTAAGCCTTATGCCCACCATGAAATGGTGCATCTAACTAATAGGGTAGATGTTCAACATGCACCACGGTAGGCCCACACAACTCGACCTCATGGGGAGTTCCGATGAGCAGGTCAGCATAGGACCTTTTCCTATATATATATATATATATATATATATATATATATATATATATATATATATATATATATATATATATATATATATTGGTGAAAATAAATTATGTGCCTCTCAAGAATAATATGTTCTCCTCATCAAAGCCCAAATCATAACCCATATAAGCCCACCATGAATACTTCGATGTGTATTGAATTTAAGGCCACCCTATTTGACAGGAATTTGTGGCCCAATTTCATGGATATCTTAAATAGTCATATTAGGCATCTACATCACCTAATTCAATGCAATGATTAAATCATGCAAAATATAATTAGATTGTTAGTATGGCATTCATACATAAGAAGGGATGTTAATTTATATAAAGGAGTAAGAACTAAAATTACAATCAATTACCCTAGTTAAGAAATTACAAGGACTACAATTTGATTAGTCATGATTAAGTAAGAAGAAAAATAAAAGTATTTTGTAGTCGAAAGTACCAAGCTACGAGGCCACAAGTTGCCAGCATCACGTAAGTATTGGTTACCCAAGTACGCGGCTCTTTAATAATCTTGCACCCTGCATATCTACATACATTGAGTTCTAGTTATCCTTGAGTCACTTGTCATTAGCATCAGCATGCATTCCATGACATGATATATGATGAGAAATAGAATCCAAATTCTTTATAACATCACGGATTGACCATATTACGATAAGGATGATGATATTGAATCATGGACATCAAAAATATGAAAATAGTAGGGGATGATGTGCTCCTTGGGTTGAGAGACCCTAAACGCCTATGGTACCTTGGGATGCCTCACCAACGGGCTAGGTGGACGCATGGGCCATGGATTTGACTCCCACTAATGAGGCCAGGTTCAAAAGGGGTATGTTCGACCCGCCTTAGGGTTGAGGTGGCAAACGGGGACCAGTTTGACCTGTCAATGAGGAGAAGCGCGAACGAGGTCCACTACTAGTATACAGAATGGAGGTTGTCATTCCATTAGTGGTTAGCAAGGTCGATTGTTGGTGTCTGGTGCATGAACATCGACCCCGGTGGATCCTAAGTTCCAATAGTATATTAATCATAATCGAGACGATGATGTTCAAGAGTAGTGCGGTCAAGTCTGTGGTGAGAGGACAATTGGCAGGTGTTTCTACAATTAGCATACAATTTTTTTATGCATATCATAGATGATCACGCTCCATCATTCATCACTTTGAACAGTTTATTACTTTTGACAGTTCTTTCATTATATCTTTTATATTAACTTATCTTGCGTACTTATCATAAGGACTTTGCATTTGTCAATTATATCTTTTATGTTAACCTATCTTGCATACTTACCATGAAGACATTGCACTTGTTAAGTTATAAGACTTACGTGTCTTTTAACCACTCAAGTAAAGGATCTAAAGAAGAAAAATAAGTAGCAACCACGAGTTAGGTGCCATGTCGAGGGGACTGATTTGACTTTTGAAATTTTGAATTATATATGATGTATATATGTATTGTGCAGACAAATAATGTACTTTTAAAATTTTGTAGTACCCAGTTTACTTGTATGCAGATATTACCTACCTTGTCTTTAATGTCTCTCTTTTGTGAAGAATGAATGGTGAAATTTATCCTTTACATTACCTTGCCGGATGCCGAGCTTGGGACTTAGTGTGTGGGATTGGGTACTAATCCCAGAGTTCGGCCTGTCGCACGCTAAATCCAGTAGATATAGCGGTTGTATAAGACTATCAGGTCTGGGGTGTGACAACCCAAGCCTTGGAGCCCATCTTGTGTTCAAACCAAGCCTTCCATAGGGAATATGACCCACCTTGTACTTAATGAGCCCTTAGGAAGCCCAAATTGCTACGTGATGGAACGGGCAAGAAAGCCCACTCCTTGTTCTTAAGCCCATTCTTGATATGAGTAGGCCATCTAGGCCCATCTTTCATATAAGGAGAGTACATCATTACTATAGGTGGAAAGATTGGTGGTATCATGTTTGATATATCTAATGTTGAGGACTAATCCTCATGTTATGGATTAGATCTGTTATCCTTCTATGAACTCCACTATGTATATAGGTCGATTATTGATTACGACTGTGATTGGTATACGCACTAAGTATGTGTTAGCATAATATTGTGATTGAATGAGGCTTATTGTGACTATGCGAGGCACATCGTGATTGTATGGGGCCCATTGTGTGATTGTATAGGGCCCATTATGATTATATGAGGACCATTGTGATTGTGTGAAGCCCCTTATATGTGTGAGGCCCAATTGTGATGTGTGAGACCCACCATGTGCATGTGATTGTGTGCACGTCATTCGTTCATTATTACGGGCATGGGCCACCTTATACAGGCCCACCATGATGTATGTGATTATAATTATGCCTAGTATACTTCATGATACATGCACATACACATCATTCACATGCGTGTTATGAGGAGTAATTGGGCATAGCATGTGCCGTTGGGCTGATTGTTTATGGGACTCCGTGGAAGACAGAGTTACCTCACATGGGCACACGGTATGCCCAGGTTTGATACATGACGGATGCTATGGCTCATGCATCTCACATTTTGTGACATGATCATTTGGAGCCCTAGCGACATCAGGGCTGTGACCTCCACATGCATATCATGGATGGCCAGATGGGACACCAGAAATGTTTGGTTTGAGTATATGTGGACTTTAAATATTCATGGGTGAAAGTCCCTAAACTCCTATGGCTAGGGGATGCTCCAACATGTAGACTGAGTGGAAGACATGAGCGCCGAGTGCCAAATACTAGGAGCCTGCACTTCCCACTATGTCATGGTCGGTTGGGAGGAGGTGTGGCCTTACCCACCAAAGGGAGTAGGCAATGTTAGGCTGAGTCTGACCAACTTGAGTAATGGGTCCGCTATCGACAAGCTGGGCCGATATTGGTAGGCGGATAGTGAGGTCTCTTCCACTTACCTAGTTGTGCGCTTGATGGGGTCACGGTGACATAGAGTGTACTATACCCTGGTGATGATCCTTGAGAAGTACGATATTGATGTATGGACTTATTGAGCAAGAGTTACATAATCAACATTTTACTTATTCATTCATTCATTCACTATCCACTCGAGCTAGTGGTGCACAACTAATTGTTATGTGTACCTTCACAATGGCCTGAATTTCAATGGGGGTGCACGACCAACCTAAGATCAGGAGTTTACCACATTAAGTCTGGCTATCCAAATTTAGGTATGGGACTGGTTTGGATAGAAGTCCCTTGTGATGGACTCCATAGTCTACAATACTACGTACTATCATCCTGCCTTCACACTCCAGCTTGGTCATTTTATTTGCACCACATATTTCATTACATCTGCGGCATATGACATTTTTGGTTGCTACATTTCTACATTTATATGGTCTAAATGAGGCTAACGTTATTTCTGGACTCGTAAGGATTCACATATTGCATTGCTTCCTCACTTTATGATATTAGCTTATTATGTTTTTGCATCCCATAGCCTGGATAAGGCTGATGATATTCATGGACTTACCGGCATGTTTCCTCATTACTTTAATATTGCATACTTGGCACTACCTACGCACACACTTGCACCACCCTCAAAGCTTTCTATAAGCTTATGCACAATAGATGCATGCAGGTGGCGTTAGGTTGCAACAACGTTGAGCTTAGAGCGTGCAGCTGTCTACTGGAGCTTTGATTTTTGATATATGTATTTCCGTTTTAGTACTGTATTCAACTATTTATATTAGTGGATATATGATAATGATGTTGCCTTTGTGATTTTAGTAAAGTTGTGGTTATGATTTTTACGAGATAAATGTACGTTAGAAAACCCTCTTTGTAGGATCCTAGGAATGAAATCTGGCGTATTGGCACTAGGAAATGAGAATGGGGTACTACGGAGGCTGTTGGTACTGGATTCGGTGATCGAGAATTTTATGAGCCTGATTTTTGAGTTTGAAGTGTGACACAAGGTCCCCCCAAAATGAGAGAGAGGGAGAGAAATGTAGAAGAGAGACCATGATGTGTAACCACACTGACTCCACTCAGACCAAGCTGCTAACTCACTCGAACCTAATCAAAATGGAGTTCGAGTTGGTTAGAATCATTAGAAATGAAGAGAAGGAAGAGAGCAGAGGAGAATAAATGATAGAGGAAGAGTGGACTTGAGTGCTTCCACAACCATTACACGGCTAATGCGGCCTTCAGCCCGAGTTAACTCTGTCAGCCAACAAGTTGTGGTTAGACTACATTTCTCAGTATCACCAACCAGCAACAGATCTAAATTAGTGTCATCTGGCTGCCTAATGGTTCTATAACTGAATGCAACATGTGGGCCATCAGCTCCCTAGGTCTGAAATCTGGGCCTAATGAATGGAGCCCCATTCAGCTAGCTGTTCCCATTCGAGTCGACTCATCAGACCATTTGATAGATGGAGATGTTAGAGATTCACATCTCAATTCAATAACACCACATAGACTGTTAGAATCCATTGCAACTCGGCTTAGTGTCAAGTTGGGTCAAGTCTCACAGAGTAAGTGCATCCAACTAACTTTGCCGAATTTTCATAAATCCGTTAAATGAAGAAATGGAGCTATATGATCGTTATCCTAACATGGTGGTAAGATCCAATTTGAAATGATCCTAGATAGCTAAGGTAATGCAAATTGACTTAGTGAGTCACTAAACTTTTAATTAATGTAAGGCCCGAGTCATGTGTTTTATCCTTACCTCAGTTGTAAGTTTTCCAGACCATCATATTGTCAAACCAAGTCCATCGGGTTGAAACACACAGAATAAAGCTGGAGTGACCCTAATAGTATACAATCTAGTAGTAATGAATAAGGGACTCTCTCCACTAAACTAAGAAAGCCTGGGTTGATCAACGACTGCACAAGTGGACCTGACTCATAAGGTGATGATTTCTTCCCCTTGAGCTTTCTACTTTCCCAATAAGTTAAGCATAGTTCCTTCTTTAATTTTGTTTAATAATTGATATCTTCATCTTATAATTATTTTTGGTAGTTGTTGGAATTGAATTCTAGTTTATGTGCTCAAAATTTATCCCGCATAAACATCTATATATTGCACTTGTGTATCTTCTCATGCTTATGGATTATTCACTGATTGCATGTGAAACTTGAATTAGTACATTTATCAATGGAGAACCCCACTTACATCTATACATCCAGACTTGGGTTGTAACTTGATTGATCGTGATTATAATGGACCTTCGACTTAGTGGTTATTTGAATGATGGATTAAATGGAATATTGATGTGGGCCTACCATCCAGGGGTTGTTGTGTCTACGTGGCTTTTGAGGATGGTCTTTTTATCATGTTGATTTGATATTTGTCGTACGTGGCATTTGATTTAATATTTGCCTTATGTGTCTTTAATTTGATATTTTTCATATGTAGCATTTGATTTAATATTTTCCCTATGTGGCTTTGATTGAGTATTTGCCCTATGTGGCTTAGTTTTGATATTTACCCTATGTGGGTTCGATGTATTATTTTTGTGCAACCATGTGATGGTAAGTTCCGTATGTTAAAATATGATTGGCCACTAGTTATGTAACATCCCAAATTTTCACGGCCAGACTTTATACTCATGCCGAAGGAAATCGGGTGTTAATAATAGAATAAATCGGATGCTTTAAAAATCACAATTCATTTTTTATTTTTATTTTTCATTTAGATACATTCATGAAGGTAACATTCATGAGAATAAAATCATCTGTATTGATTATTTCATCAGATCAAAAGAATTCAGTAAAGAATCAAATGCTCTCTCAATGGGGGCTCATTACATTTATTGAGTTCACAACGAAAGTATAAAACTAAATCATAAAATTATGATCTTATTCTTTCAACATAATCTTGCATAGTGGGATGGTCCTTTAAGTCTTTTATCTATACGTCACCTGCATCATCTATACGGTTGGAGAGGATCAACACCCTAATCATAGTGATGGTTATCCTCTAAGATTAATAATAATTCAAGAGATTCATAAAAGAAATGTAAAGGTTCCAATACGTCCCGTACTCCACTACTATGAGAGTATCAACATGCACAAACAACCTACATGAGATGCATGCTTAGTAAAGCGTGTGCGGCTAATCATACATAGTGATCATCACAATGTGGAATATATTTTTTAGAAAATCCGACTCGACCCGCATCCCGTAATTACGGATATTTCCAACATAGCCATCTATCATGCCCCGAACTCAGAAACCAGGCTCACCAAATTCCCGATCGCCTAATCCAGCGCCAACAACCTTTGTAGTACCCCATTCTCGGCTCCTGGCACCCATACACTAGGTTTCGATCCTGAGATTCTACAAGGAGGATTTCTAACATGATATTGATTCGTAATGAGCATAACTATAAGCATAACCGACGAACAATAACCACAAGAACACCAAAAAATCCACTAAGATCAAAAACTTTAAGTATAACGCGTATGAAGGAAAATACAAGATAATGATAGTAACAAAAACTCCTGAAGCTCGACTACATGCTCCAACTGCGACGAGGCTACGGCTGCGTCCGGGTGTCACCTGCATGCATCAATCGTGCATAAGCTTATAGAAAGCTCAGAGGGTGGTGTAAGTGTGCATGTAGTATGAACGTGCTCAGAATGCAATGTCAGAGTAATGCGAAAATATGCTGATGGGTACATGAATGCAATTGGCCGTACCAAGGCTATGCGGTGCAAGATATGAATGCTATCGGTCATCTCAAGACCATGTGATGCGAGATGTAAATTAAACATACCAATCCTCATCCAAATCCACCTATCAATTCAGCTCATCAATAGAGCATCAAATATCAGTACAGTTCACATTCTGGATAATCACCAGAGTTTAGTACACTCCAAATGACACTACCCCTTTTCCAGGCACGTAGTCCAAGTAAGCATAAGAAACCTCACTATCCGCTTGCCAATAGTCTGTCAATACCTATCTGACACGTCGATAGCAGACTCATTCATGAGCTGGTCATACTTAGCCTAGTACTTAGCCTAGTAATGCCCCTTACCCTTGGACGAGTAAGGCCATACCCATTTTCAACCAACCACGACATAGTGGGAGATGCGGTCTCCTGGTATTCGGCCCTCGTGTGCTCATATATCCACTCGATCTCAACGTTGGAATCATCCTCTAGTACCATCGAATTTGAAGATTTTCACCAAGGGATATCTATGGCGCCCCGATGCTAGTAACAATATTTGCGGTGTCTGATCTTGTCATCCACAATGTGCCTATGGAGGCCACAGCCCTGATATCGTTAGGGCGTACAGTAATCACAATCAGACAAATGAAAAGTGCATGAGTCACGTAATATAATCATGCATCAATCATGTGCATACCGTACGCTCACGAGGGATAACTCAGCTTATCGGGGAGTCCCATAAACCACCCGTATTATGGTATATGCAATGGCTAATCACATCACATAACAAACATACAAATGATGGGTATGGGCATGTATCAAAATACTATACTGTCACAAACTCATAATCAGTAATGGTAGTCGATATCGGCAATTGGCATCGATAATCGACATCAATAATCAATCTTAATGCAAGGCTGGGTCTATAGATGGACGGTCGATGATGGACCAATTAAAATTAATGGGGCCTAAGTATTTGGGTTAACCCACGAGAGAATGATGAGGAAGGGCCTATCAAGGCCTAAGGGAAGGTCACAATGTGGATGTCCAACCATCATTGCCTATCAATGTGGACCTTTAACCAACATTGCTCCCAAGGAATGATACTCATAGGGCCAATCATATAATGGGCCCACGACGTCATAAAAGGGCCTAATACACACCATCACGGGCCTCGCTTATGGGGTATATACGAATCACATTGGGCCTCACTCATGGGGTTAATATATATAACATCGGGCCGTATCAAATGGTCTGAATGAATAGGTTGAATCAATGGGCTGAGTCAGATGGGCCGATTCAAATGAGTCAAATCGAATGGGATGATTCAAATGGCCCAAATCAAATGGGCTGAATCAATGGGGCGAATCAATGAGCCGAGTCGAATAGGCCGAGTCAAATGGCCGAGTCGAATAAGCCGAGTTGAATGGGCCGAGTCGAATAGGCCAAGTCAAATGACTGAGTCGAATAGGCTAAGTTGAATACACTATACATACATTGATAGAGATCATTATGGAGCATTTTAAAAAAAATGAATCTTGTCCAAAGGATCATCTGGACCATACCACAAATGGTCGTGGTGATAATGACTTCCACAGTTAAATTCCAATGGGCCCACCATTGTATTTATTTTCCATCCAGTCTATGCATAAGGTCACAAAGACCTGGATATAGAGGAAAAATAAATATTGTATTGATCCAGAACCCTGCAATCCTAAAGGGGGGTTTTCAACGGTGGGCGTTCATCCCACTGTTCTCTGTAGTGTGGTCCACTTGACATTGGATCCGCTTTATTTTTTTGATCTCAGCCTTAAAATGAGTTGACAGATGAATGGATGATTAGATTACATCACGGAGGGCTCCACCCATCCAGATGATGAATGGACGGCGTGGATACAAACATATATCATGGTGGGCTCCACCTGTCTAGATTGCTAGATAGTATGGATAGGACCCACACATCTGGTACGACCCATCCAGCACCATCCAGGAGCTTGGACGGTGTGATAACAATACATACATCAGTGGTGGGTCCCACACACATGGCCCACCTTACATACATACATACATATACACACACACACACACACTATATATATATATATATATATATATATTATTTTAATGTTATGAAAAAGCCGAGCGTCCAGATAGATGGACGGCTGGATATCGTACATGTGTGGTAGTGGCCCACTACCCAAGCAATGAACAGTGCAGATCCATACACTACACATGCACTGTTCAGATGGACGGTGCACAGATGAAACACGTACATTAAGGTGGGTCCCACCTGAAATTTGGATGAACGGCGTGGGTAGCACGATACATCAAGGTGGGGCAGATGGATGGATGGCTTGGATGTGATACACCCATCAGTGGTGCGCCCCATCTACCACCGTCCAAATGGATGATGGATATAACATACACATTTATACTAGATCCCACCCGTCCAGCATGCTAAACGGTGGATCACACCTTATAAGAACGGTGGGGTCCACCACTTGTTGATATCATCCAAGAGGGTCGGTCACACGTGGGGCCCTTGTCTCACATATACATATACTATATATATATATATATATATATATATATATATATATATATATATATATATATATATATCATATATATTCTCTCCTTTAAAAAAAAAAAAACCAGATAGTCCAGCGTGCTAGACGAATTTCCACCGTTGAATGCCACCATCCGTGATGGATGGTGGGGATAAAACACTTACCTCAAATATGGTGGGGTCCACATGGCAACGACCACTAGCTAATCCATTATCACATGGGTCCCACATGTGGAACCCTCCAACTCAAGAAGAGCTGATATTTGTGTTTTTTCGCCTAACGAATCCATTAAGTAGGTCCCACAAGGTGGATGGCATGGATAAAATATATACTTCGTGGTGGGCCACACACACACACACACCATCCATAAAAGAGAGAAAGAGAGAGAAACGGTGAGATAGAGGGACCCCGCCACTACGGGCCCCTCTCTACATTGCATACATCAATGTGGGTCCCACAACAATTGGGCCCTAAAATTGAAATCAATGGTGGATCTCGCACCTATCAACCTTCTTCCTTAGCTCCTTGGACTTGTATGCTCCTTGCCTTCCATTTTAATGGAGGTTGATGGAGAATGAGTAGTTGAGATGGGAGATGAGAAGGTGGGCCACACTTAGTTTTTTGGAGAGAGCTTGGACATTGGAAGCTCTCATGGGATTTGGGATTTTTTTAGAGAATGAGAGGGAGAGAGGAATGATGGATTGATATGAGATGGGTGTTGTAAGGAAGAAAACAAAGAGGTAAGGTTTTGTTTAAATTTTGGAAAAAGAGGGATGGGTAGGGAGAGAGTGTTGACTTGTGGGAAAAGAGGGAGTGGTCATTTGTACTTGGGATGGGGTAAGGTGGCATTAAGGTAATGTGGTGTACTTGACCTGATTTGATGTGACATGTTGTAGAGATTCTCTCAGAATTCGCAACGCATGAAGTTTCTTCGAAATGAACGCGGGCTAACATCGCCTCCCCCGAGTATTGGATCAGTGTGCGAGTCACGACGTTGGAACAACGGTCACTAGGGTACAAGTTTCAGGTCAAGCTGACTTCGGTATGCAGGACTTAGCTTAGGATCATGCAAAAATTTTGGATACAGGTTGAGAGTTGCCAAAATTCAACCAGGAGTAACGCGGAAGCCTTCGGAACGTTACGATCTAAGATACGGGTCTTACACCAATGCTACGGTGAATTTACATGAACACATTGAGGCACACAACGCATGAGTCAGATGAATTACGTGACACGATTTGTTCATGGAGTGACTATTTACGACATCCAATCCCGAAAGTGATGTAACACATATTGTAAATTACTTAAATCGATTTGTGCACCACTACCCAAAAACCCATAGATTTACATGACGATTAAGAGGGTCTCTCCCCACAGCGCATTATGTATATGATATAATAATTGAATCACTAGTTATGATACCTCGAATACATCACTTGCACTTATAGAGAATGTAAGCCGAATCATGAGAGTTCTGGAATATTGCCTAAGCCTCAAAGTTAAATAACACAAGGCTAATAAAGTAAAGAAGAGAGTAGCAATGGCTAACTCACAAAGAGGAGAGTGACAATGGTCTACTCAATAAAAGGAGAGTAGTAATGACTAACTCAACAAATAGAAGGGTGACAATGGCCAACTCAATAACAAGGAGAGTGACAATGGCTAACTCAATAAAGAAAAGAGTAACAAGGGATAACTCAACAAATTGATAAAGGCAAGGGCAAGGCCTGTATGCATCGTTCCACATAAATTCACAAAGATCACTTGTAATAAACATAATATCAAACATCATATCATAATTCCTAAAAGGGTAGATAACTGTTGATGATAAATTAAATAATTGCAGGAAGGAAATCATAATAACATGAAAACATAGTATGTAACAGGTAAGATAAAGTATATCAACTTAAAGTACTATAAGCTTAAAGGATAAAACCCTCACATTTCAAGAGAAGACGCCTTCTAATTGCTACAGTTTGGTGTATTCATACATTGTAGCCAAGATCTATTCATGGTTAACATACCTTGTGTGGTTAGATCCTAATAATACATGGCTTGTGTAATTGAGATAGATGACTAAGGTTGGGCCCGCGATGAAGATCTAGGGTGATATAATTAAATAATTAATTCTGAAACTTGAGTCAGGTTATTATACAAGTGAACAATTTACCTCGTTTATCTCTGAGTCTCAACCCGATGATTCAAATCCAGTAGATCACGTGCGTGATCCTGGCTTTTCTTCTTCTCTTTCTTGATGGTAAGATAGAGAGTATGGATGGACCAGATCTCAATTCGTCAAATCCCAAGTGAGCTAGCTCGTACAGCACCTGAGCTTCTTCTCCTTCTCTCTCCCTTTCTCTTTCTTTTTTTGTCTTTTTTTTTCTTCTCCTCTCTTTTTCTTTTCTTTTCTTTTTCTCTCTCTTCCTCTTTCTGTCTCTTTCCTCTCTTTCTCTTTCTCTTTCTTTCTTTCCTTCTTTCTTTCTTTCTTTCTTTCGTTTTCTTTTCTTTTCCTTTCTTTTCTTCTTTCTCTTTCTCTTTCTTTCTTTCCTTCTTTCTTTCTTTCATTTTCTTTTCTTTTCTTTTCCTTTCTTTTCTTCTTTCTCCTTTTCTTGCTGCTACATTTAGCAGGGGATGGTCATTGCTCTCTCTCATGTTTCTTTCTTTCTCCCTCTCTTTCTTTCTCTCCCACGTTTCTCTCCTTTCTCTTTCTTTCTCTCCCACATTTCTTTCATTTCTCTTTCTTTCCTTTTCTTTTCATGCTTCTCTTCCGTCATGGACGAGAGAGACTTTTATAAGACTAAGGATTTCTAGATCCTTCTTGCGTAAGTACCGTTGTGCATATGAAAGGAGTTGTGCGGATTCCCTTAAGCAGTGTTATCGTGTAGCATGAAGAATAGGGTCGTGTTTGGAAAAAAGGGGAGTGCCAGACGTTCTAGACACTTTCCTTCGTACGTCATGGAGGGAATCGGGATCTTCCTTGGGAAGTTTTGGGCGGCTAGGATGGGGCGTATAGGTTGCGTGGACAATTTGGTGCGACCGTTATTTTCAGATGGAGGTTTTTATAGAAATAGATTTGCGTCCATACTTATAACGAGAGAAACTTCCGTTTCACGCTGTCAACATGGAGTGGGCTGGAATTCCCTTCTTGAAAAGGGTAAGCTCTTAGTCTTAGGGGGGAGGGTGAATAGGACTATGCCAAATTAAAAAATAATCAACTAAAATATTAAATAAATATGAAACAATCAGAGATCTCAATTGTAATAGTATTGAGAAATTGATTCAAACCTTGTTCAAAGGACAACCTTACACCAAAAATAGATGTTTTAGGTAGGACAACCTGATTTCTTGAATGCAGTAAGGATTAAGATCTCAAACTAAAACAAGAGGGAAAGGATGGAAGTTATCTATTACAAGCATTCACCACATGTACAAGAAAAGATTATAATCATTCAACATACATGCATCATATATATCATTCACCACAAAACACCAGGAGTTATAGTGGTTCGGTGTGTACACCAACTATTCCCAGGTTCACCTTAAAACCTATACAATTATGTTTTCAAATGGGCTATTATAATCAAAACCTCGCATTGAGATTCTCTGCCTTATCTCAGTCAAAACTTGTAAAGTCTTAGAAAAATTTGTACAAAGACCCAAGTATCACCTCAGGAAGAAATCACTAAGGATCGAATTCTTTAGAAATTAGATAAAAATTAATTAAGTATTAAACTGAATTGAATAGTATATTAGCTTAAACCACTTTCTATAAGAATTGCAAGACCCAAAACCAATAGAATCATTAACTTTACATTACTTAAAAACCTAGGATAAATCTTAAAACCCAGTTACTCTCGGGAGTACATTGAAACTCCGTATCGGACTTGGATCGCACGTCGAAAGTTTGATTACCGTGAAACTATAAGGTTATAACTGCCTTATTGGGCTTGACACGCATCACGAGAATCGAGTCCAAATATTATTCAGAAACACACAACTTAAGCTCGGAACGAAGTGTGTGAGGAACGCGAATATCTTTAGAAAATGAACTCAGATTTAAGTGATTTGGGTCATTTGCTTACAGGTCAAATTTAAGGTTTTAGTCCGTCAGATTCTGAGCCTAGGAGAGAGAAGAGAGAAAAGAAAAGGAAAGAGTGAGGAGAATGGAAAGAGAGTGAGAGATACTTGCTGGGATTCGTTCCCACCACTCCATGTGCTGAATCATCCCTCCTGTATCGGTATACCATCGAATCTGAATCCATTTTTGGGTAAGAAATCCTAACCCTAATCTATTTTAGGGATCTAAATGGAGGAATTGGTGAAATAGCTAACCTATATCATGGTTTAGGTAGCCATTGTGCTGTAGACGAAGGCGTAGTGTACGAACCAAGTTCGTAATCAGCGTATCGATGAAAGGTGTAAACTATAAACATCTAGGTTATGATTTTCAAGACTTTCAATGTTAGCTAATGATTTATTTCTGACTTGATTGCTGCCATATGATATTAGTTACGATGTTTTCCATATACTATACATGTATGAACTATGTTGGACAAATATGCATTCTTTGTTTGTAGAAATGTTTGAATGAACTTGAAATCCTGATTTATGCTTGCCCTGACTATTAACCTAGAATTCATGTTTATTGTGTGTATGAAAATGTCCTTGTAAAAGGATTTACCATAATATATGTCGTAACTAATTTCGTCTATGTATGTAGTAATGTGTAGTCTAAGTGTTTGAAAAAATGTCTGAATGAGGAATTGTCCAATGAATTGTACTTATTAAGGGCATTGAGATAGGATTCTCAACTACCTTATCTAGATATATAATTTCTTTTATGTAGTATTAATGTCAACTACGTGATATATATATAAAATGCATATGTATAATAACATGTTTTATATGTTTGATAAAATGTCTGAATGAGATATTGTTTGAAGAATTGTATTTAATAAGGTCGTTGAGATAGAATTCTCAATTACCTTATCTATATGTATAATTTCCTTCATATAATCTAGATTTTAACTATGCTATTTATGGATGAATCAAAATATTTGGTAGTATGTTCAATATGGTGATAAAATGCTCACATGAGTGTTGCACTTGGATTATTTATTAAATGCATATATGATTATTACATGTCTCTACATGCTGCATTAGAGTATGATTGGGACTACTACATAGTCCAGGAAATTAGTAACAATTCATACTTGAGTGGCCGAATTAGTCTCGTCACATTTGATGCGTTCGGTGAATCTGAGTTGTATGATGATTGTCGAAAGTGGTACCATGTCGATTATTTCAGCGTACGCTCGTACCAGTCAAACTTGTCTAATAAATCGATTGGCCTATTGTGTGTTTGCCATGTATGGACGCTACTACTTGAATCTAACGTATCACTTACCAATATAAAACCCGCTTCAACCATGGTACCATGATCCGCTAAGACTCATGAGCCAGACATGGTGGTATGGGACACCGTGGTCAAGCTGTTGGCCTACGCTGGGATGACGAGCTTTTCTATAGTGACCAGTGAGTAACCCAAACTCTTAAGCTAAATATGGTGGTATGAGTCACTGTATTTAAGCTATTGGTCTACACCGGAGCAGCCTGGCTATGGTCCCTAGTCTTGTTGGTGACAAGCCTTCAAAAATAGACTACTAGTTGGTAGGGCATTAGTGGTATGACCTTGAGTACAAAATAGGCCTATGTTGACGATGACGAGCCTCTTAGTAGTGACCTAGAGCATAAACCCTCGAACTTCCTATCTTATGTGATTAACTAGGATTGACGACCCTAGATGGATCTTTGTTTGGGTAAATGATATAAAGAGAGGTACCTTAGCTTCCCGAATCTATTGTATGAATAGGTATAATTAAGAACTTGGCTAACACGACCATGCACCGCATTGCATGTGCCTTTGGCGCGAAAGTTGAGCATAGTGGGAGTTTAGCATGCATGACCGTGAGATGATGTCGTGGAGGGAGTGGCAGGTGAGGGCATGTATCATTAATATATATCATCCCTACATTAATAAGAGTAGCTAGGATTGTTTGATGTACTGCTTTATCATTGTTGCTTGACTGAATTGATAACATGTTAACCTTAGCTTTATAGTTCCACTAAATTAGCTACTCATTCCTACCTGGGATGGTATTTTAAAACACCAACCAAACTCTGTTGTAAATGTAGGTGGTGACGATGTTTACGCTGCTGATTTGGATTTCATAGACGAGGAGGAGAAATTCTCCTATGTTCAGCTATCAGGCGGGTCTATGTAGACCATGTACTATCGATAGGATCACAGAGATACGAATTAGTTGGACATTACATTTGGTCATTTTATATATTTTGGAACGAGCATGTATATATTTAGTCTGGTGACATGCAACACCCCAGATTTTTACCAACCTAGGGTTAGACGTCCTTAGGCAACGGGTCAACCATAACACCTTGGTAACCTCTCACAACCCAATTCCAAAGCTAAAGGAATCATGTAGAACCAAATTCTTTAAAAGTTTAATGTGAATTAGCTAGCGCTACACTAGATTTCCTGCAAAATTAGCACTAATCACTTTAAATATGATCTATAAGACCTAAAACCTATAGAATCATTGACGCTACCTTACCCTGAAATTCAGGATCAAACTCTAAACCCATTTGCTCTCAGGAACCCTTTGAAACTTTGTATTGGATCTAGACCGCACGTCGAAAGTTCGATATTCACAATCTCAGACCATTATGACCGCTTTGTTGGACTTGACAATTATTTCAAAAATCAAGCCCGACCGATATCCTGAGACCATTTTACTGAGTCCGGAGTGAAGAGAGTGAGAAAAGGAAAATCTTTAGAAAATTAATTCAATTTAAATAAATCTGACACATGTAGCTTGCGTGACATTTTTTAAGCATTCTGACCATCAGAATCTGACCCAAATACACCCTTGGATCAGGGAACATTTCCCACTTAGGTCAGTGTACTTGGAATCCTCGATCGAATCTCAGTGACCGCTGAACTGAAATTGGCCCGCCACGTGTGATCTGGGAACTCTATCGAACTGAAAACTTAATATGATCAGGATCCAATATCCATGAGCTTAAGTCTGACAGCATTCAGTCAGGGGACTTCCAAAAATATTCTTTTGGATCGGGAAAGACCCGATTTAGTTGTAACCCAAGTATACCTTGACTTGGAGTCTATTTTGGTTATGTTTGGGCTTATAAAAGGGCCTTAAACCCTTAGCTTTCTAACCCATACGAATTTAGGGAAACCCTTGGAAAGAGAAGAGAGAAAAGAGAGAGAAAGTGAGGGAGAATCTGGGGCTTTCTCCTGGGATTCTTCCCTGCTACTCCACGTGCCAGATCTTTCCACCTGCATTGTTATTGTGGCGATTCCAACGCCGTTCTAGGTAAGAAAACCCTAACCTCAAGATATTTTATGGATTCCTTCGATACAAGTAGAGAAATAGCTGATGTGGCTTGTGTTATAGGTCGTCATATAGGCGTTGACGAAGCGTAGAGTTTCTATTTGATTCGATACGCTTTTACGGCGAAAGGTGCGGATTTTAGACACCTAGATTACCTATTTTCAAAGCTTTCAATGCAGTTTAATGGTAGATTGCTGATAAGGATACTTTTTAACATGTAGAACATGCTGTCCATTTTTCAATTCGAATACGTACGAAGAATATGAGATTTAGGATATTTTGGGTATTTGTAGGAAATATGGTATACGTACGTATTTTGCCGGTATGATTGCCATGAGTATTTACCGTGTACCTATACTAGTTATACGTGTATGATCTGTTTGGCGAAGAGATTCGCCCTAATGCACATATTGGTCGACATATGCTATGTAGACTAATGTGTGTAGACTAAGTGTTTATTGAAATGCCTAAATCAATATGATTTATGCCTGCCATATGTTTTGAATGTAAGAACATGATTGCTGTGTATTAGACAACTCCTTGATATAAGGATCTGTCATATTATATGCTGGAATCAACATACGTCAAGTACGTTGGAGTTGAGTAGTTTAAGTGTTTGTATAAATGTATGTATTAGTAAGTATTGAGTAAATGGTGTTGTAGATTAGCGTTGAGACTGGATTCTCAACTACTTTGATGATGCACATGATTTCCTCCATGCTTGTTGTATTTAAATTGATTACCTTGGGCATGAAATACTCGTGTATGGTTAACTACTTATGATGTACGTTATAACATGCTGATAACATGCTGGAATTACTTGTATTTCAATTTTGTCTCTCTCATATGATTACTGATTCATATTACATATTCTTGGGGCTATACTCTAGTCCAGGCAGTTGGTAACAATTTAGAATTCGTGGTTGGATTCTATTCGCCACGAAGGATGTGTATGACGAACCCGAGTCGTACTAGAGTTGTTGGCAGTGGTTAGGCCACACGAAGTGCTCGTGCACTTCATGTCGGTTGATTCGACGTGCGCTAGTGCTAGTCGGACTCATCAAATAATCCGATTGACCATTGTATGTTTACCTTGTATTTGTCATAACTGCTTAAACCTAGGGTACTGAACTTACCAGTGATAACCCTGATAACCGTGGTACCTTGATCCACTAAGACTCATGAGCCGGGCATGGTGGTATGAGACACCATGGTCGAGCTGTCGGCCTACGCTGGGGCCACAAACCTCCCCGTAGTGACCGGTGAGCACCTTACTCTGAGCAGATTATGGTGGTATGGGACACTGTATTCTTGTTGTCGGCCTACACTGATTGGTGACGAGCCCTTTGTAGTGACCTTGAGTTTATCCTGACACCGCATGGGGGCGACGAGTCCTGATGTAGTCTTAAGGACATAAATAGGCCTGTATTGATAAGGTGATGGGGGAGAAGAACAACGAGTGTGTGCAACAGCCCTGACAGCCCTTGCAGTGACCTAGAAATATATCATCGTATGAGAATACTAGGAGTGACGACCCTAGACAAGATCCTTATTGGGAATGATATAAGGGAGGTACCCTAGTTTCCCAATCCTGCTGTATGAAAAGGACTAATAACAACTCGGTAATCATATTCATATCGCACTGCATGTGCCTACAAGATGTGGAGCACTGAGGAAAGAAAGCATGCTGCGGACGTAAGATGGTGTCGCATGAGGGAGTATGTCGGTGAGGGCATCCATCATGTCATTTCATGCTTGCATTAATCACAGTATTTAAAAATATTTGATTTTCTTACTTTATCATTATCGCTTGATTGATTTGATAACATGTTAACCTTTACTCTATGATTTCACTGAGTTAGCTACTCACTCCCACATTACGGGATGGTGTTGCGCACACCAACCAGTCCCTATTTTAGTTTCAGGGGATGGCGCTGCTTGTGAAGTGGAGACGGATTTGTTTGATGATGAGGAGGATTTCTCCTATATGCTGGTTTTGATCGATGGGTTTACAGGGTTACTGATTAGATGCCAATGCACTTGGCGTTTTGCTTTTTATTTACATACCCATGTATATTCTTTTCTTTCTATTTTGAAGTATACATGTAATTAGTTAACCTGGTAACATGTTCATACTCTGGAGACTTACAATCATTTATATATTTTATATATTTATCACAGTCTTCCGCTTGTTAATTTAACTGTCTCTGGAGTATGATATGCTGTTTTGGCTTAGTCCCAATCGTGTTTAATGTCATTCTACAGACAATATGTATTCATCATTATCTATGTTGCATAAGTGACGTTTTGGAACTTGGGAGTTGGGTTTCTACCCGACCCTCGATTTTCGAGATGTTACATGACATGATCATATTCTAGGATTTTATAACCACTTATATACCTCATATATCTATCACAGTCTTTTTCTTGCTTAATTTAATCATCTATGGAGTATAATATGCTATTTTAGTATAACTCCACTAATGTTTAATGCACTAATATGGACAACATTTAAACATCATTATTTATGTTGCATAAATGATGTGTTGGAACTCGGGAGTTGAGCTTCTGCTCGACCCCCGAAACCGCACCAAACGAACTCAGGGGCCCAAACGGCCCAAATCAGGGGGACTAAAGTAGTCCCCGCACACATACAGTACCCCAAAGGGGGATACCATCTCCCTTGGTCTAGCAGACCACGATGGCATCGCGCCACCTGTGAGGCCTCGCGGTCCAGTTCGTCCAGGCCTATCGAGTCGCGGTGAGCCGGTCGGGCCGACCATTGTACATGCATGTGGGGTTCATGAAATCGTGTGGGGGCCCCTATAACCCCCACCATTTACTTCATTTCCTCCTCTTACCCCTTTCCAAGCTTTTTAAATCTTCCAAAATCCCATCTTTCTCTCTCAAATCTCCCCTTTAATCTTAAATCTTTTTCTTCTTCATCACTACATACCAACCTCCCATCATTTCCTTCAAACCCATCTCCTATCTCCCTCATTTCCTCCCATTTGAGCACACAAACTCTCCTTTGTGTCTCAAAAATCTCAAGGTCCAACAACCCATCCTATCCCTCCATTTTATTTCACTTTCATGGCTCTTTTTGAGCTCATGGCAGCCATATTCTCACTCTCCACACTTCTTTCTCTTATGGGGAAGAAGAGGGCTTCCACGAATGAAGCCAGGCCCAACTGCCCTACCCGTTCAAGGAGGCAGAAAGGCACCGAAGCTAGCACAAGTGTCGATCAGGAGATAAGGATGAAGCGGGATCTCTATTCCCAGCTTCCACTCGAAAGAGCTCTACTAGCAGATATGGAAGGTTTCAAGGCCGTAGGGTCCTCTTTGAAGCACATGTGGAAGAGAAACTATTTAGGCTTTATCCGGTGATGGATCTCCTGTTGGGCGCTGGGCGGGTCCCATATTTGAGGGTAACTCTCGTACGAATGAGAGCACTGCCCGAGCCTTCTACGTCCATATATGAGAGCCACTGTTAGAGCCTCTGTAGTTCTCTATCCCTATAGGAAGGCAGGAAGCCATTGTCAATGTGGACCTGATAACCCGAGTCATGGGGATGCCGCATGGGGAGGTTCATGCTAGCAAGAAGAGTCTCAGGAGTGTGCGTGAAAGAGATCGACGTACACAATTTCTTTATGGCTGACTGGTCCACTGGAAATAAGGCAACTGCCTCTCAGCGACCAAGATGACTCACGACTTCCGCCTTCTCCACCACATCTTCATGCATAATGTCTATCCCACGTGGAGCAATCGCAGCGAATGCACGTGTCTGGTGGTAAACTTCCTATACAGAGCTGGGCAAGGATATAAGATGTGCCTGTCTACGTTTGTACTACTACAGATAGTTCAAACCACACGCTCTCCTAGGATAGATATTTCACTCCCATTTGGCCGACTTATATGTAAGCTTGCTCGTGAATTCGGCTACAGACTTGGCTCATAAAGGCTTGCGCTGATCCATTTCATTAACAACACTATTCTCAACAACATGAATACTAGGCCACGACGACGTCAAGCCGGACTCGATGAGAGTGAGGATGAGATGAAAAGTGAAGAGGAAGAGAGTGATGACGAAGGCGAAGATAAGATAGAGGAAGAAAGTAAGGAAGGGGAAGACCAAGAAGAGGAAGAAGAGGAGGCCTAAGACTCTGATGGGAGCTCTCCTCCTATTACACATGAGCCCCACCGTGATCGGACTACTTTAGAAGCCTGCTTGGCTGAACTTAAAGAGGGCCTGGTCGACCTGCGATAGGAGGTCAGTGAGACTCTAGCCAAACTTGAAGAGAATAGGGCCTTCATGAAATAAAAATTTAAGAAGGTGTCTCGCACTTTGAAGGCTATCCTATGCTGTATGTAGGACAAGGGTGCCCCTCCTCCATTACCAGATTCAGAAGACTAGTCACTGTGTAGTCATCCTTCAGTTTGCCTTACTGTTAGTCTTATTTTGTACTAGCCTTTGTAGGCTTGGTTGTTTGTTAGTAGGATTTAGTGTTTAAATCTTGTTTAGATTATCTCACATGCTTCTTTTGTCATGATCCATGTAAGACTATATCTCATGTATTGTGAGAATTTTGGTAAGTGAAATGCATGAAGTTTCTTTTGGTTTGGAATGTGAATGATGTGTGGATGAGTGTATGTTCTTATGCTAAATCTTACATGGGTTACACCCTATGTTGTATATAGGGAATGCCCCTAAGAGCACACGGAGTATGACACGTCTTATACTTGACGATTCGATTGACGGGGCACCTCCCCTAGCGATAGCCATACGGACCTCAGTTTGGGCTTGACTCACGAGACTATGCTGGATTCTCAGCTGGCCACTGGCCTCACAAATGGGCCAACACACGTTGCACCACCGGATCCCGAGCAGAACCGTGCATCTACCTCGACGCCTCACATGCCTCAGGCAACTTCTCCTCCCGATAGGTTAGAGTAGATGATGCTCCTTATGCAGCAGCAGTAGCAGTTTTGGACCACCATAGTCGGGGCCCTTGCCCAGAACATGAATGTGGTTCCGCCTGCACCACCTATTCACCCTACTGGAAATATGGATGCCAGCGGCTTATTTGAGTGATTCCAGCGCTTCCAACCTCCTACTTTTGCCGGTACACAGACCCGAGGAGGCCGAGTATTGGCTTGACAGCATCCCTAAGATGCTGAATCAGTTGCACTGCACTGAGGCAGAGCAGGTTGAGCTGGTTACATATATGTTTGAAAAGGAGGCCAGTCCATGGTGGGATAGCATCCTATGAACCTTTCTCATATAATACGTATGGACGTGGAACGCATTCGAAACTCGCTTCCATGGGAAGTACTTCCCCCTCACTTATCGTAATGAAAAGGAGGGTAAGTTCTTTTACCTCCGAAAGGGAGGGATGTTTGTTTCAGAATACGAGAACAGATTTACAGAGCTAGTCGGATACGCTCCTTTATCCTAGCTGATTAGTCGATGAAAATGCGACATTTTTCAGATGGTCCATGGCCTGAAATCCACATTAAGATAAGTTATGCTAGCATTTCTAACTATGCTGAGCTAGTCAACATGTCTTTACAAGACGAACAAAATAGATATAGAGATTCTCGGGCATGTATATCAATGAGACCAAGGCCTCAGCCCGAATTACAGTGCCGACCAGTCCTAGGTAAGAGACCACATGTAGACTCACCTCCCAGGCTCATGACTCCGTCGACCCAACAGAGACGAATAGGCCATTAGTGTACATATTACAATAAAGGCGGACACACTGACCCCTTTTGTTTTACCAAGATGAAAGACATCGGTGTCACGCCACCTCAGAAGATCAACCGTTAGCCACCACATGATACATCGACTCCACCTTTACGATCTGCACCGCTAGCGTAGCCATGTTATTGACCGCCTGTACCTCAGAATAGGCCGCCTCAACGACCTATGGTAGCGCAACCAAATCATCCTCAACAAGTCCGTGTGCATGCACTTGCAGCTAAAACACCTGAATCAGTAACTGTAGTGCTTTTGGCCTTTGAGGTCACTGCTCACGTTCAAGGTACACTTGTATTCCTATTTATAGACAGTGTGTCCACTATTTTGATAGTGTCATGCTCTATAGTCAAGCGTTTGTGGTTGAACACTACCCCTATAGGTATGTTGAGAGTCCTTACTGTAACAGTGACCTTCTCCAACACTACCAAACTTGGTAAGGATTGCCCGATAGACTTAGGAAACAGAACTGTGCGCATTGACTTGATAGTCTACCCACTCATAGGTGCGACGGAAGGTTGGTGGGCTAATAGTCCACTAGCCCAAGATCGAAGAAAATTGATCCAGGTTATACTTAAGGTTAGGTCACTAAACAGGAGCTGGATCTTCCTTAGAAGGTCAATAATTGTAAGACCCGTATCTTGGTCCGTACCTTTCCGTAGACTTTCGCGGTCTTACCGGTCGAATTCCGGCAACCTTCGACCCTTAAACGATATCGACGCGTGACCCTGATTCATACGCCGACAACCCGAGTCGACTCAACCCGAGACCAATACCATAGCGACCGCACCATCGCCGCGGTTCCGATGCCGAGGCGATACCCTAGTCAAGAGATGTGGGGCAACGTTCGGTGCAAGAAAACGCCGTGCGTTGCGAAAACCAAGGGAATCTCTATGATGTGTCATATCAATCACATCAATCCCATCAATCAATCACCCATCAATCCATCACATGTCAAGTACACATCACTTTATTCCATTTTCCCAAGCAACCACAAAAGTCTTCATCACCCATACCTCTCTTACACAAAAAGCCACAAAAGTCTTCATCTCCCATACCTCTCTTACACAAAAGCCTCAAAAGTCAAGCTTTTCTTACACAACCATCACTCACCCATCCATCCATCACTCTCTCTCTCTCCCTTTACATCACTCTCTCTCTTTCTCTCTTTCTCATTTCAAAAATCCCAAGCAACAAGAGCCCCCACGTATAGAATTTCTCCAAATTCCTAAGTTCCAAGTGGCCCACCTTCCTACCCCAAAATTTCCCATCTCAACCCTCCATTCCTCATCTTAACCGTTGAAGTTGAAGCTAAGGTGCAAAGGAACCCCTAGGAGCGAGGAGATCGGACGGTGGGTGCCTCTATAGGGTAATTTTTCTTGTTTTTATGGTGGACCAAGTGAGGCCCATCGATCAATGGTGTGGATCTCACTTGGGACCCTTATTTGTGGCCAATGGACCACTTGGATCATCATGATCATTCCATGATGGGGCCATTCTCCATGGACCCCATCATGATGTTTATTTCACTTAGAAAGGTCATCTAGACCGTCCATATCGGAGGGGAATGGATCTCCACCGTTGATTTACATTTTTTATGGTCCCTTGTTCAAAGGGTCCGTTGACGTATGATTTCATGTAAGGGAGGGCCCACAATGACGGGGTCCCTCCATCACAAGGCGTGTCCCACTCTCCATGTCTCTCTCTCTCTCTCTCTCTCTCTCTCTCTCTCTCTTATTTTATTTTATTTTATTTTATTTTATTTTATTGCAATAGGTTGGTGTGGCCCACTTGAATGGATCCCACCTTGATGTAATTTTTATTCAAGTGGGGCCCACCTTGGACATTGAGCCCATGGCACCCATCAGTGGTGGCCCACTCCATCAAGGCCCACACTCAAAAAAAAAAAAAAACAAAAGACCGTCCGCGTCTGGGACGCTGGACGTTTCAACGGAAAGGGAAAAAAAAAAAAGGAAAAGAAGGGAAATGGTGGGCCACTCTTGCAAGCCCCAACTTAATGCATGTATTTAATCCAAGCCTTCCACCATCTTCCTCAGATTAATTTAGGCGTTGAGCCAAAAATTGGGACCAATCCGGAACTCAGGTGGGCCATACCATCTAAAATCATGTGAAGACATGCCTGAAACATACAAAAGCATTTGGTGGGGCCTATCTGAAATTTGGACGTGGCTGAAACTTGGTTTGGACGCCTAATTTTATGTAACACATGCAATGGTTGGGATAGATCTGGTTAATGTGGGTCCCACCTAGGATAAAAAAAATAATTTTCTTTTTTGGCATGACTTTGTGCCATGAGTCCAGAGACGTCCACGTTAAAAAGGGTGGCCGCATTGGCCCACTTGTAGACTCCACCATGATGTATATTTTACATCTATACCGTTCATTTAATAGGTCCCCTTGAATGGTGCGTTGACTCCAAAAATCATCCACAAACTGAACTCAGGTGGGCCATACCATCCAAATCATGTGAAGACATGCCTAAATCATATAAAAACACTTGGTGGGGCCTACCTGAATCTTGAATGTGGCTGAAACTTGGTGTGAACCCTCAAACAGGTGGGACACACGTAATGGACGGGTTGGATTGCAAATAAACACTTTGGTGGGTCCTGCATGGGACCCACTGTGGTATGTGTGGCTTAACACACCGTACACAACAGTGGGTGGTGACACCCACTGTGATGCAAGTGTTTTACTCATGCCGTCCGTCCATGGCAGTGGACGGTGGCCCCCACTCAGATGTATGTATTGTGTCCACGCCGTCCATCACGTGAGCCCCTGGCCACATGACGTTGTGAACAGGTTTGGATGGCAATAAACATTACAGTGGGCCCTAGGCCATGTGATTCAATGAACAGTTTGGATGCAAATAAATAGTACAGTGGACCCAGGTTGGGTAGAAAATATACATTTCGGTGGGCCCTGGTTCTATATGACCTTATCAACAAGTTTGAATGGAAAATAAACATTTTGGTGGGCCCCTTGCTACATGGCCTTATCAACAGGTGAGATGTAAAATAAACATTTTGGTGGGCCCCTTGCCACACGGCCTTAACAACAGGTTGGGTGACAAATAAGCATTTCAGTGGGCCCAGGATTGGCTGGAAAAAAATGTTATAGTGGGCCCACATGAGAGTTTACCATGATGCATGAGTTTCATCCAAACCGTCCAACCATTTTGAGATCATTTTAAGGCCATTGTTGAGGCCCATCTTAATGTATTTGTGGCCCGCCCACTAAGGCCCACTTTGTTATTTATGGGCCCATGTGTGTAGGCCCAATTGATGTATTTGTGGCCCATTGTTGAGGCCCACTTTGGTATATATAAGGCCTATGTGATTAGGTCCATAAAGTTCATGTGATTGGGCTCATTTTTAATGAATTCTAAGGCCCATGGGTTATGACCCATTACAAAGGACCTCAGGCCCATTGGTGAGGCTCATTGAGGTGATCCGCTTGATGAATGTAAGGCCCATATGATACGGCCTAATTGATGTACTTAAGACCCAATTGAGTGCAACTAGGTCCATTGTAATGCATGATCCCTCCATGGCATATAACGATATTTATAGTAAGTAATGCCTTAGGAATAATGATGGTTAGATGCCCATATTGTAAGGATGACGTCGGTTAAATGTCCGCATTGTCACTCTCCCTAAGGCCCACTAATAGACCCATACTTGTAATAAGTAGGCTATCTCGGCCCATCTCAGTTATACGCAGAGCCCATCTTTATTATAACATGTTAGTACAGTTCCATGACTCATGATCATACGCATCATATGTATGCTTGACGTGAGAGTTGTCTGATCATAGCATTTGCCTTCAGGCAGGTTGTTTATGGGCTCCCGGTTAGGCGGTGTTGCCCTACATGAGCGCACGATATGCGCAGGATTGGTTGTATGATTGGATAGCGTGATTCATGTATTCCGCATTTGTGTGACATGGTTATTGTACACCCTAGCGACATTGGGGCCGTAGCCTCCACAGACAGATCGTGGTTGGCAGGATTAGATACCGAAAATCTTGTTCTACATGTGGTACTATAGATATCCCTGAGTGAAAGTCCCTAAACCCTTATGGTACTAAGAGGTTGCTCCAACGTCTAGACCGAGTGGGTAGATGAGCGTTGAGTGTCGATTACTAGACGGTTACGCTCTCCACTGCGTCGTGGTCTGTTGAAAGGGGTTGCGGCCTTACCCGCCCGAGAGTAGGGGGCAATGCTAGGCTGAGTTTGACCAGCTCGAGCAATGGGTCCGCTATCGACCAGTCGCGCCCGATATTGGCAGACGGATAGTGTGGTCTCTTCCACTTACCTTATTGTGCGCGATATGGCAGCAATCTGGTTTAGAGTGTACTAGACCCTGGTGATATTTCATATTTTGAGCTGTATTGATATGTGGACATAGATGAGGATCTGTATGCTTGAGCTGCATTGCACATCGCATGGCCTTGGGATGGCCGATACCATTCATGTCTTGCATCGCATAAGCCTTGGTATGGCTCATGATATTATAGATCCATCTGCATATTTCGCTTTACTCTGTCATTGCATGTTCATATTACTACTTTGCGCACACACTTTCACCACCCTCTAAGCTTTCTGTAAGCTTATGCACGACCGTTGCGTGCAGGTGACGTTGGATCGTAGTAGCGCTGAGGCAGGAGCACGTTGCAGAGTGTTTTGGAGTTTTTGTTCTACACCACTGTATTTCCCTTTATGCTTATTGTACTTCTAAAGTTTTTGATCATAGTGGAAATGTAATGGAGTTCCTGGTTGTTGTTTGTGGGTTATGCCTTTGGTTATGCTTATTACGAATCAAACTGATGTTGAAAATCCTCCTCGTAGCATCCCAGGATCGGAACCTGGCGAATGGGAGCTAGGAGCCGAGAATGGGGTTCTACGGAGGCTGTCGGCGCCGGATTTGACGATCGGGAATTTTGTGAGCCCGGTTTCTGAGTTTGGGGCGTGACAATAATGAAGTCGTTGAAGGAAAAGAATTAGGATCCAAGATTAAACCAACTCTTATGAAAGAATAGGCCTAATAAAGGATAATAATAAAAATTATAAAAATAATATGGTAACTAGAAGCGACAAATATGTTATAAATAATAGAAGGGTTGAAACGAAAAATTTCTACAAGTTTGAGTTTCCCATAACCCCATGGTCGTATGATCAAAATGGTGACATACAAATATAATTTTAAGAGATTGAAAGCCCTTCTAGTATAGTCTTTTGACTATGAGCACCATGAAAGAACTTATTATCCACTAAGTTAAACATATGTTAAACAAGAACTCTTGTTGAACAAGACCCAAAAGAAAACCTTATAAACATGAGGCTTGAACCTCCTAATGAATTATAATACTCCTTAAATACTTAGGATGATCAGATTTCAGAATTTCAGAACCATATCCTTACGAGGCATTCGTAGCTTAAGTCAATTCTCAATCTTGGGTGATTACCAAAGGACTCACTGCTTTGACTGAGTAGAAGACCAGGATCCATCAGGATTAGGAAGGGATATGATGAGTTGTTTGCCCTGGTCAGGCAGGTAATCGACATATCGAATTTGAGCCTACCACAATTATCTTTCCGTAATAGCTCAATCATAAAGAGTAGATTATACCACCCTTAGGTAAACTTTATCATCAAACACTTAGCACGATAAAAATGATTTGGACATTTATTTTCAAACCTCAAAGGTAGAAACTTTTAAGGGGGTATGAGTTAGGCTAATGTAGTTATTATATACCCTAACATATATATAAATCTGAAACCATCAAAACTAAGCAAATGAAATAATAAAACCTTTATTTATTACCCTTAGACAATTTTGGGAATAAAATTTTTCTTTAAGGGGGGTAGATTATAACATATCGAAAAATTCTGTACAAAGACCTGAGTATCAACTTAGGCAGAAATCACTAAGGATCGAATTCTTTAAAAATTAGATAAAAATTAAATAAGTACTAAACTGAATTGATTAGTATATTAACTTGAACAGCTTTTTATACGAACTGCAAGACCCAAAACCAGTAGAATCGCTAACTTTACATTACCTAAAAACATATGATAAATCTCAAAACCCAGTTGCTCTCGGGAGCACATTGAAACTCCGTATCGGACCTGGACTGCTCGTCGAAAGTCCAATTACTGCATAACTATAAGGTTATGACTGCCTTACTAGGCTTGACAAGCATCATGAGAATCGAGTCCAAATAGTATCCAAAAATGCACAACTTGAGCTCGAAGCGAAGTGTGTGAGAAACGTGAATATCTTTAGAAAATGAACTCAGATTTAAGTGATTTGGGTCATTCACTTACAGGCTAAATTTAAGGTTTCAGATCATCAAATTTTGACCTAACTACACCCTTGGATCAGAGAAATTTCTCTACACATGTCAGTGTACTTGTGGCCCCGATCGAGTGACGATGACCGTTGAACTGAAACTGGTCCTCCATGGTTGATCCACTAATCCGATCGAACCAAAATCTTAACCTGACATAGATCCATTGTTAGAAAACTTTCTTTGGACCGTATGCAGGATATAGACCTCCAGATAAGATCCGATGGCTCGAAATAGATGACTTTTGGCCAGAGCCTAAGTATACCATGGCCCTCGGGCCATTGAGACTAGTTCTGGGCCTATATAAAGTCCTTAGCCCACCCCTCTCTCATTACATACGAATTTCCTAACCCTAGGAGAGAGAAGAGAGAAAAGAAAAGGAAAGAGTGAGGAGAATGGAGAGAGACTGAGAGATGCTTGCTGGGATTCGTTCCCACCACTGCACGTGCCGAATCATCCCTCCTGTATCACTACACTATTGAATCCGAATCCATTTTTGAGTAAGAAATCCTAACCCTAATCTATTTTAGGGATCCAAATGGAGGAATTGGTGAAATAGTTAACATATTTCATAGTTTAGGTAGCCTTTGTGTCGTAGACGAAAGCGTAGTGTACGAACCAAGTTCGTAATCGACGTATCGGCGAAAGGTGTGGACTAAAAATGTTTAGGTTATGGTTTTCAAGACTTTCAATATCAGTTAATGATTTATGTCTGACTTGATTGCTACCATATGATCTTAGTTATGATATTTTCCATATACTATACATGTATAAACTATGTTGGACAAATATGCATTCCATGTGTTTATTGAAATATTTGAATAAAATTAAAATCCGGATTTGTACTTGCCCTGACTATTAACCTAGAATTCATGTTTGTTGTGTGTATGACAATCTCCTTGTGAAAGGATTTGCCATAATATATGTCGTAACTAATTTAGTCTATGTATATAGTAATGTGTAGTCTAAGTGTTTGATAAAATGTCTGAATGAAAAATTTTTCGATGAATTGTATGTATTAAGGGCGTTGAGAAAGGATTCTCAACTACCTTATCTAGATGTATAATTTCCTTCATGTAGTCTTAATGTCAACTACGTGATTTATGAAAAAAATGCATATGCACAATAACATGTTCTATGTGTTTGGTAAAATGTCTGAATGAGATATTGTTTGATTAATTGTATTTAATAAGGCTGTTGAGATAAAAATTTTAATTACCTTATCTATATGTATAATTTCCTTCATGTAATCTAAATTTCAATGATGCTATTTATGGATGAATCAAAAGGTTCGTTAGTATGTTCAATATAGTGATAAAATGCTCAATAGAGTATTGCACTTGGATTGTTTGTTAAATCCATATATGATTATTACATGTCTCCACATGCTGCATTTGAGTATGATTGGGACTACTACGTAGTCCCGACAATTGGTAACAATTCCTGCTTGAGTGGTCGAATTAGTCTCGCCACATTTGATGTGCTCGTTGAATCCTAGTTGTACGATGATTGTTGATAGTGGTACGATGTTGATTAATTCAGCATACGCTCGTACCAGTCGAACTTGTCTAATGAATCGATTGGCCTATTTTTTATTTACCATGTATGGACTCTCCTGCTTGAATCTAAGATACCACTTACCAACGTAAAACCCGCTTTAACCATGGTACTACGATCCGCTAAGACTCATGAGCTGGACATGGTGGTATGGGACACCGTGGTCGAGTTGTTGGCCTACGCTCGGGTGACGAGCCTCCTCATACTAACCAGTGAGCAACCTAAACTTGTGAGTCGAATACGGTAGTATGAGACACTGTATTCGAGCTGTCGGCTTACATTAGCGCAACCTAGCTATGATCCCTAGTCAGGTTGGTGACGAGCCTTTGAAAATAGATTACCAGCTGGTAGGGCATTGGTGGTGTGACCTCAAGCACAGAATAGGCCTACATTGATGGTGAAGAGCCTCTTAGTAGCGACCTAGAGCATAAACCCTCGAACTTGCCTATCGTATGTGATTAAATAGGATTGACAACCCTAGATAGATCTTTGTTTGGGTAAATGATATAAAAGGAGGTACCTTAGCTTCCTGAATTTACTATATGAACAAGTCTAATCAAGAACTTGGGTAACACGACCATGCACCTCATTGCATGTGCCTTTGGTGTGGGAGTTGTGCATAGTGGGAGTTTAACATGCGCGACCGTGAGATGATGTCACTGAGAGAGTGCAGGCAAGGGCATGCATCATTAATACATATCATCCCTACATTAATAGAGTAGCTAGGATTGTTTGATGTACTGCTTTATCATTGCTGCTTAACTGAATTGATAACATGTTAACTTTTTCTTTATAATTCCACTAAATTAGTACTCATTCCCACCTGGGATGGTGTTTTAAAACACCAACCAGACTCTGTTGTAGATGCATGTGGCAATGATGTCTACGTTGCTGATCTGGATTTCATAGACAACGAGGAATTCTCATATGTTCAGCTATTAGGCGGGTCTATGTAGACCATGTACTGATCGACGGGATCACAGGGATACAAATTAGTTGGACATTACATTTGGTCATTTTGTATATTTTCGAATGAGCATGTATATATTCAGCCTGGTGACATGATCATACTCTAGGGTTTATAACCAGTTATATACCTCATATATCTATGACAGTCTTCCACTTGCTTAATTTAATCATCTCTGGAGTATGATATGTTGTTTTAGTATAATCTCACTCATGTTTAATGTACTAATATGGACAACATTTAACATCATTGTCTATGTTACATAAGTGATGCGTTGGAACTCGGGAGTTTAGCTTCTGCTCGACCCCCAATTTTCAGGGCGTTACAAAACCATTATAGATATGTTCTGGATATCTCAAAAACCAAAAATAAATAAACAAAGAGTACTTATCTTCTTTTAAAGATGTTGTTTGATGTAGCTCGTAGAACCGCTTCGCTTGATGTATAGAAGTTTAATGACCAATAAACATAATCAAGGGTTCTAGGTTCTAAACAGATTTTAAATTAATTCAAACCTTGGTCTACTTGTTTGAATTCCTTAGATCTCACAAAGTAGAGTAAAAAATTCCTTTTAAAATATTAAATTCACAAATTAGAGATTAAGGAATTACAAAAACAAAAGCTATAAAAAGATCTAAAATTACTGGACTATAGCTCGATAATGATAAGGACTTTTCTCTCTCGATGTGGCGACTTTTTCTTACTTTACTAAATGAATTAGAATGAAAAAGGAACTCTATTTATAGGCTAAAAACGGATCATTTGACTGGTCTATGGTCTCCTTCGACCGGTCTAAGAATCAAACAAATTTTAAATTTTAAACATGATCAGATAAAATCGACCTTTGACTGGTCGAGTGGCTTGCTCGACTGGTTGAGGGAGCATGAAATAGGTTGCTGGAGTTCTAGTCGAGATCCCTACGATTGGCCGAGCGAGTGTCCACGACTAGTCGAGCACATTTCTCGACTAGTCAAGGAACTACCAAAAAAATTTTGATTTTGAGTTTGAATCTTGGACTGGTCAAAGCATAGCCTGGACTAGTCAAATTTAGGCTTGGACTAGTCGAACTTAAGCCTAACCAAAGTATAAAAACCCTTTAATGATTAACATATGAAAGGACCTATGTCTAGGGTCTTTCTAGGGTCACTTATACCTGTAATTATTAAACATTAAAATATATACCTTGAAATTACTACTAGAATCTTCAGTAGCGTTCAGTAGATCTTCTACTTGAAGTGGACTTGAAATAGTAGCTTGATCTTGAATTTGAAGTGAAGTAGAACTCAACCTTATAGTACTATCTTCATGTCTTGCACTTTCAAACTTCATATGATGATCTTGAAGGTGAACTTTCCATCACATGAACAAGGAAAACTCTAAACTGTTTTGTCTCATCAAAATTTAACAACTAAGGGTGCTTTATACATCACATCATTTACAATCTCCCCCTTTGTCAAATTCGTGACAAAACAAACTTAGAAAATTAAAATACACAAACTTCACACTTTACACTCTTTCACAACATCTACTCCCCCTCAATCTACTCCCCCTCAATCTGAGCTTTGACTTGTGTAGAGTACCTGTATTAAAAAATATATCCAACACATACAATCCACATAAACCACTCATACTAGCGCATTGCATTTGATTTAATCAATACTCATAACCATAAAGTCACAAGTATGTCACAAGTCTCTCCCCCTTTTTGTCCCAACTTAACAAAGGAAGACAGAATCATAAATAAATGAAGCATAAATTTGATTAAGAGTAAATCATGAGAGTAGCATAAAGAGAGTATCATAAAGACAGTAACATAAAGAGATAGTCATCTAATATTAAGTCATACAAACCAAGCGAAAGTGAAAGTTAAAGTTATACATTCCCAAAAAGAACAAAAACCAGTCAGAACTAGAGGAAGAAGGAGGTCAGTCCGTTAGTAATGTGACGTAAATATTTTCGCATATATTTCATTGATGATTTATGACTATCAGTCAGATTGTCCTATGACACTTTTAACTGAACCCCTTCTCCTCTAAAGAATGAAGGTGCTCATCAAAGTGAGACAGTTGAAAATTAGGATCCGCCTCATCATCAGTTTTTAACTCATCAAAAACCTCATCCATTTTAGTGTCTGCAAGCAAGGTGTCTTCGTCTTCTACTTATACGTCCTCCTCACCACGTTAACCAGGAAAATACTCTAGGTGCATCTTGTTGATGTTAGAGTTATTAAATGGAAAAACAGCTATCGGTGCCTCAGCAGACAGAATGACCACATTATAATGAAGTGCTAATGTAGTCATCAGATAGGCAAAAGCGATTAACCATGGCCAGAATTAAGACGAAATTGTATTATGATATAACAGATAAGAGAAGGAAGACATATGGGTATGCCAGACATGACAAAATGAAGAATACGACACATGAAGGAGGTAAGATCGACTTTGTTCCCAAACCTAAAATAGACATTGGTAATAAAAATGCAGTGAAGAACCCTATATTTGGACAACATTTGATTGGCACAGAGGGCATTACCAAAACTCCATTCGGCATCAAACTGACACAATATTTGGGTAATTTACATCGTTCATAAGCAGACATTCTCTCATCTAGTGTAGGTATCAGAATACCTTCATCATTAACAGTGATGTCCAATAAGCCTGAGATGAGATATTTTTCTACAGGGAACGTCCCTTCTCTAAAATTTTTAGAGAAAGTCATATTATCCAGGGACACTTCACCAATAGATGCATACATCCCTTGAGCAATAGAGCAGTATGCCAGTCCACCCTAATTTAAAATATTTTCCCAACCAACAATAGTAAGGATGGGAAGAAGATGAAATGGAGCCAAATGATCGACATTAATAGTCTTTTCTACAATGATTTCTCTATTGCAAAGATCCTGAACATACTCTGGGTCTTCCTCGGGTGCCCTTAGGATTTTAATCCTAAGAGGAGTTGCCATGAAGAAGAACCACGAGTTGCTTTCTTCTTAGATTGAATATCCATTGGATGATTGCAATAGAGAGAAGCAAAAAATAGTGAATAGATTTCAAAGAGATCAGATTCTATAGCTAAAACCTTAAAAAAATGGAATGAAAATCCCAAATCAACTACAAAATGATGCTAAAGATGCATACAAGAACCCAAATCTAAAAGGAAATTAAAAATGAAGCACTTACAATGATCCTATGATGATGGCTTCGACAAGTCGAGAGAGGGCTTGATGAGGAAGATGAAGAAAATGAAGAAATAAAGTGATTTCCCCCTTTTTGAGACACCCACCCGCGCTCCTCGACTGATCGAGTATGTGCTCGACTCGTAGAGGCTCGAATGGTCAAGTACGTGATCGACCGGTCGTAACACACTAAAATAATAATTTTTAAAAAAAAATTTGTGCATTAAAAAAATAATAAAACATGCAAAAATAACATGATTTAATTAATTTGAATTGCACATACCAATATCATGTTTTAATTTAGAAAATCTATTCCTGCTAATCGGTTTAGTCATAATGTCAGCAAACTGATTTTCGGTCTGGATATATTCTAAAGAAATGATTTTATCTTTAACTAATTCTTGAATATAGTGATGACGAATGTCTATATGCTTCGTATGAGAATGTTGGATGGGATTTTTTGAAATATTAATTACGCTAGAGTTATCGCAATACAAGATCATTGTATCTTTGCGCAATTCCGTAATAGGTTAACATTCTTTTCATCCAAACCAGTTGGGTACATGCATTACCAGCTGCAATGTATTCAGTCTTAACTGTGGATAAAGATACTGAACTCTGTTTCTTTCTGTACTAGGAAACTAAACAATTTCCAACATAAAACTATCATCGATGTTCCCTGCCAAGTCAGTATCTGTATATCCAGCTAGTTGAACATTTGTATCATGTAGATACCAGAGGCCTAAATTAGCAGTACTTGTGACATATCTAATAATGCATTTGAAAACAATAAGATGTGATTCTTTTGAATCTGATTGATATCTAGCATAAATACCTACACTAAAGGCAATATCTAGTCTACTAGCAGTTAAGTATAAGAGACTAACAATTATACTATGATATAAATGAGAGTCTATACTTTTACCTGTTTCGTCCTATGAAAGTTTACGAGTCGTACTAATAGGAGTATCAAATTTCTTAACCAAATTTAAGGTAAACTTGGTTTGAGAAATGAAGATAGCATCTTTTAGTTGTTTAACCTGCAAGCCTAAAATGTAGTTCAATTCTCCAACCATACTCATCTTAAACTTAGATTTCATAAGCTCTGCAAATTCAATGGACAGGTTATTGCTTGTAGAACCATAGATAATATCATCAACATATATTTGTACAATTATTTTGTGATCATTATATTTTTTAACAAACAAAGTTTTATCAACACTTCCCATAACAAAATTGTTACTGAGTAAAAACTTAGTATGCTTCTCAAACCATGCCTTAGGAGCTTGTTTTAGAAAGTAAAGTGCCTTTTTAAGGCAATATACATAATTAAGGTGTTTAGGGTCCTCAACGCCCTTGGGTTGTTCCACGTAGAATGTCATGCCCCAAACTCGAAAATTAGGCTCACAAAATTTTCGATTGCTTAATCCGGCGCCGACAGCCTCCTTTGTACCCCATTCTCGGCTCTTGGCACCATATACCAGGTTCTGATCTTAGGATACCACAAGGAGGATTTTCAGCATGGACTTATTACGTAATAAGCATAACCAAAGGCATAACCCACGAATAATAACCAGAACTCCACACAAAATCCACTATGATTAAAAACTATAAGATACAATGCGCAGAAAGGGAAGTACAATGATAATAATAAAAAAAATCCAGAAGCTCTATAGTACTCTCTTGCTCCTATTCAGCTAGGGTCTAGTGTCACCTGCATACACCAATCATGCATAAGCCTATAGAAAGCTTGGAGGGTGGTGCAAGTATGTGCGCAACATAGCAATGTAAGTATGTAATATCAAAGTAATGTGGAAACATGCTGATAAGTCTATGAATACAATCAGCTGTACCAAGGCTATGCGATGCAAGGCATGAATGCTATTGGCGATACTAAGGCCAAACAATGTAAGGCGTGAGTGCTATCGGCCGCACTAAGGTCATACGATGCAAGGCCTACATAGCCAATGTCATATGCAAGATGCAGCTCAAGCATACCAATCCACATGTCGATCTAGCTCATCTCTGGAGTATCATATATCAATATAGTTCTCTCTAGATAATCATCGGGGTCTAATACACTATACACCACATTGCCGCCTTACACTGGATGTGTAACCGTGTAAGCGGAAGAGACCTCACTATCTGCCTGGCCAATACTCAGCCAATATCTACATCGATAGCGAAACCATTTAAGAGCTAGTCATACTCAGCCTAGCAATTTCTCTCAGCCCTCGGGGGGGTAAGGCCACACCCTCTTCCAACCGACCATGACATAGTGGGAGATGTAACCTCCTGGTATTCAACCCTCATGCGCTCATGTATCCACTCGGTCTCTCCGTTGGAGTGTCTTCTGGTACCGTCAAGTTTAGGGACTTTCACCCAGGGACATTCTTCGTGCCCCATGTAAAGAGAAGATTTCTGGTGTCCAATCCTGCCATCCATGATATGCCTATGGAGGCTATGGCCTTGATATCGCTAAGGCGTATAGTAATCACAACATACAATGCAAGATGCATGAGTCATACAATACATTCATGCAACAATCCAGCACATACAATGTGCTCATGCAGGACAACTCAGCCAATCAGGGAGTCTCATAAACAATCTACCTAATGACAGATGCAATGGTCAAACATATCTCATAACAAACATGCAGATGATGCGTATAGGCATGTATCATGATGCTATGTTATCACATACTCATAACAGATACCGATAACCAGCCTATATACAAGGTGGTGTCCATAGATGGACAACTGATCTAAACCATAAAATAAGAATCAGCCCTCCGCTGTGGATATACCAAGTCTGATAGTAGGGATCCATCCGTCGATGACAATGATGAACTCTCCTAATCTCAAGGTTGGGCCTAGGTGGCTTACCTATAATCCTAAGGATTTGAAACGGGCTTCATTCAACATGTTATTGCATGGCCTACTAGATGCCCTGGGGATCCTAAATAAATCCTAGATGGACTCCAAGATTAAGATGAAATATCCCCACAAGTAACAAATGGGGGGCCCAACATCTTGGGTTAGCCCAATATGAATAGATGGATCATGCACATATCAAATGGGGCCCAATGATTTGGGTTAACTCACTTAGAGAATGATAAGAATGGGCTCAAAAAGATCTAAGGGAAGGTTACAATGTAGACATTTAACCATCATTGTCCATCAATGTGGACATTTAACCAACATTGCTCCCAAGAAGTGGCCCATATAGAGCCAAACATATGGTGGGCCCATGTCCTCATATAAGGGCCTTAATACTTCACAATGGGCCTCACATAAGGGCCTCAATTACATCATATTAGCCCTCACTCATGGGCCACAAATACCTCATTTTGGGCCTCACACAAGGGCCCATGGGCTAGGCACAAGGGATGGGTGGTGAGTGCAACACATACACCATTATGGAACTGATGGGGCAGTCGACATAGCTCCGAAAATAAATGTGTCGTAAGGTCAATATACACATCAAGGTGGGCCTCAAAAATTAGCCTTATGTCCTAGAAAATAGGTAGATAGATTTCCTACAATGCATTCATCAAGGTGGGCCTATTGTACCACAAAATGGGCCTAATGGGACAGCCCATAATCCATGAAAAATGGATGGGCAGCCTGGATATACAACGAATTCATTAGGGTGTGTCGTGACCTAGATGGTGTGAGTATAGAACTCATATATCACAGTGGCCCCACGTCCCACTGGGTCAAGCAAAGTGGATACAACCCTAACATCATGGGGGTCCATGGATGGACAACATGGATAAAATGGATACATCATGGTGTGTCCCACAGCACGTCCAGATGGACGATGTTAATATACAATGCATACATTAAGGTGGGCCTCACCCTAGAAAAACAGATAGCTGACGTGAATATACAACGCATACATGAGGTGGGTCCCCCCGTCCACAGTGCTAGACGATGTAGATATAAAACACAGAAATCAAAGGTGGGCCACACCATCCAGCAATCTGAACAGTGAGGATAGGGTCCAGACATCATGGTCGGCCCCTCACAGCAGTGTCCAGATGGACGGTGTGTAAATAGAATACATATATCAAGGTAGGGCCCCACACGTGTGGATGTAAGGCATCCACTAAGGTGGGCCTCACGTCTGTGTATTGGACGGACGATATGGATATAATACATACATCAGAGGTAGGGTCACATCATCCTACCCAATGGATGGTGTGGAATATAGAATACGTACATCAAGGTGGGAACCACCCCACACGTACTGCACGTGTGGGGTGGCCCCCACACGTGTGCCTAATGGGTAGATGGTATGGACACAACACATACCTCGTGGTGGACCCTAGAACTTGCTGACACTAACACAGAAGTTGCCTGCTGCTGAACGGTTAGGCCACTGGCCCAGCGTCCAGTAGATGGACAATTAGATATAACACATGCATCACACGTGGGTCCTACGTGGACATGGCTCACTTGATTTAGATCAATCTGATATTGGTGTTTTCCTTTATGCAAGCCTATCCTGATGGACAAGTAGCAAGCTAGTCCGCTAGACAGTCCAGCAAGGTGGGCCCATCACATGGATGACGTGGACATTATTCATACATCACTGTGGGGTCCATCAGAGTGGGTCATACATATAGTCGACAACATTAAAAAGAGAGAGAAGAGAGAGAGAGAGAGAGAGAGAGAGAGAGAGAGAGAGAGAGAGAGAGAGAGAAACGATGGAGATGGGAGGAGCTTCGCCACTATGAGCTCCTCCATGTACATGCATACATGAAGATGGGTCCCATCCTTGTGTGGTCCCACAATCACAAAAATATCAAGGGTGGAAATCCCATTTCCACCAAAAATTGGGGCCGAAGTAGCCACACCAAGTACATAACATAGAGACCTCATGGTGGGATCCATGGAGAATGGTCCCACCATGGATACATACATGCAAGGTGTGATGGGCCTTTGGCCACATTTAGGGAGCAAGATGGGATCTCCACCATTAATTGGTAGGTCCTGCTTGCCTTATACTAAAAAGGAGGAAGATCCATGCAAAGAATCAAATACTAAAAAGCACCCATCTTCAAATCTTCTTGTCCTTCTTCCACCTATGGCTTCTAATGCTCCAAGGGGATAAGATTCAATGGTTGAGATGGTCTCTTGATGGTTAGATTGGGAAGATTAGGGAGAGGAAGTGGCTGAAAAGTTTGGGAGCTCTCTTTCTCTTGCTAGCAATGGAGGAAATGGGAAATGAAAGAGAGAGGGAGAGAGATGAGAGTGAGAAATGTAATGATTGCCTAGCTCTCTTAGCTAGGAAATGATGATAGGTGTAAGGCATGCTCACATGGGGAAGAGAAAGGGATCATGGGCTAGGGGCTAGGTGGCTAGGGTAGGGTGAGGTCATCCTCATAATGGCCTAGGGAAATGTGTCATGGGTTAGGTCGGTCCTGCAACGTGCAGTCCATGTCCATGATCATGCGCGACCCACATCTTATGATCTAGGTGTCAGATCGGCGCATGAGACATGACGTCGGAACCACGGCGACGGCGCCGTCGCAATGGCATGGGTCTTGGCTGAGTATACTTAGGTTTATAGGATATGACTTAGGGTCGCGGGTAAAAAAAATCTATGGATCACAGGTCGTTTGAATTCGACCGGGAGGACCGTTAGATCTTACAGAACGGAATGGTTACAGGGACATGGGCCTGACAGCTCTCCCCTCCTAATAAAAATTTTATCCTCCAAATTTACTATCATGCAGGACAAAACAAGGGAAGAAGAGAAAGTATCATATATATATATATATATATATATATATATATATATATATATATATATATATATATATATATATATATATATAACAATCATTGTAATACAAGCACAATCAATCTGCAAACAAATGGGGATAGCACTCTTAATCTCAGCCTTACGCTCCCAAGACGCTACCTCAACAGAATGATGACCCCACTGAACCTTTACCAAAGGAGTGACCTTGATCTAGAGGACTTGCTCCTTTCGATCAATGATGTCAATCGACTGCTCAATATAGGAAGCATCCTCACGGACCTCAAGAGGCTTCTAATCAATCATGGGAACGATACTTGACCCACACTTCCACAACATCAAAACATGGAAAATATTATGGATGCGAGACAACATAGAAGGAAAGGAAAGCCTATAGGCCATGACACCAATGTGCTCAGTGATCTTGAAAGGTCCAATAAATCTCGGGGCAAGTTTTCCCTTTGCTCTAAATCGAACCACTCCCTTCATGGGTGAGACCTTCAGATACACTCTGTCCTCAAATGCAAACTCCAAGGGACGATGCCTACGATCAGCAAAACTCTTCTGCCGGCTCTTAACTGTGCGCATCCTCTGCCTGATGATATCGATAACCTCTAATGTCTGCTGCACGAGCTCAGGGCCTAGGAGATTGTGCTCTGCAACCTCGGCCCAACAACTAAAGGATCTACGTGGCTTTCCATACAAAGCCTCAAAGGTAGCCATACTAATAGTCACCTGATAACTGTTATTATACCCAAACTCAGCCAAGTGCAAATGCTCATCCTAGCTACCTGAGAAGTCAATCACGTAAGTTCTGAGCATAACCCTCTTGGTCTGCCCATAGGTCTGTGAATGATATGCGGTGCTGAACTGCCAGGCACACCCCATCTCCCTGTGAAAGCTCCTCTAAAATTGAGATGTGAACCTCAGGTCTTGTTCTGAAATTATCAAGACTGGAACACCATGCAGTCTCACAATCACATCAACAAACAATTTGAAAAGTCAGTCCAAAGGCCAAGTCGCACAAATCGCAAGAAAATGTGTCAACTTCATCAGACGATCCACGATAACCCAAATGGCATCATGACTGTGTTGAGTCCTCGGTAAGCCCATAATAAAATTGGTGGATATGTGCTCCCACTTCCACATCAGGAGGCTCAACAGCTGTAACGGACCTAGGGGTCTTTAATGATCGGCCTTGACACGCTGGCATGTGTCACACTCGGCTACAAAACTAGCTATCTGGTGCTTCATCCTTGTTAAAAAATATTGATGCCTCATATCACGATACATCTTTGTCGAGCCAGGGTAGATAGAAAATCACAAACGATGTGCCTTAGTTATAAGATCTCTATGGAACTCTAGAATATCCGAGATACATAATGTAACATCCCGAAAATCGGGGGGTCGAGCAAAAACCCAACTCCCGAGTTCCAAAATGTTATTTATGCAACATGGATATGTATGATTGAATGTTGTCTGTGATAATGTATTAAACATGAGTGAGATTAAGCCAGAACAGCATATCATACTCCAGAGACAGTGAAATTTGCAAGCGGAAGACTGTAATAGTATGTATAACGTACATAAACTGTTGTATGTCTCCAGAGTGTGAATATATTACCAGGTTATACACATACATGTATACTTCAAAAGTAAACAAAATGAATATACATGAGGGCGCTAAAAATTCAAAATGACAAATGTCAAAGTATCTAATCAACCTCCCTGCAATCCCGTCAATCAGAACACGCATAAAGGAGGAATCCTCCTTCTCATCATCAAGTCCAGCTCCGCCTCACAGGCCGCGCCATCATCTGCAATCACAAAAGGGACTGGTGGGTGTCCGAAAACACCATCCCGTAACGTGGGAGTGAGTGATCAACTCAGTGGGATAAGAGAGCAGGGATTAGCATGTTCACAATTCAATCACGCGATAATAGTAAAGCAGTAAATCAGACAACCCTAATACTGTTGTTAATGCAAGATGACATGACGTGATGTATGCCCTCACCGACGATCACCCTCATGCGGCAACATCTTACGACCGCGGCATGCCGCACTCCCTCAAGTGCTCCACATCTTCCAGGCACATGCAATGTCATGGTGATATGATTACCTAGTTGTTATTAGTCCATTCAAACAGCAGGATTGGGAAACTAAGGTACTTCCCTTGTATCAATCCCAACACAGATCCTGTCTAGGGTCGTCACTCCTAGTAATCTCATACGATGTATATTTCGTAGGTCACTGCAAGGGCTGCCAGGGCTGTTGCTCGCACTCGTTGCACCGCTCCCCCATCACCTTATCAATACAGGCCTACTGTACTCTACTGCACGGAAGGGTCGTCGCCTCCCGTGGACTCAGAATACGCTCGCGGTCACTACAAAGGGCTCGTCGCCTGATCAGTGTAGGCCGACAGCTAGAATATAGTGTCCCATACCACCATAATCTGCTCACGAGTCTAGGTGCTCACTGGTCACTACGGGGAGGTTTGTGACCCCAGCGTAGGCCGACAGCTCGACCACGGTGTCCCATACCACCATGCCCGGCTCATGAGTCTTCGTGGATCAAGGTACCATGGTTAACAGGGTTTACAATGGTAAGTTCAGTACCCTAGGTTCAAGCAGTTATGACACATACAAGGTGAACATACATCGGCCAGTCGGGTTACTTGACGGGCTCGACTAGCGCGATCGCATCTCGAATTGAACGACATGAAGTGCGTAAAACACTTCGCGTGGCCTAACCACTGCCGCCAACTCTCAACACGAATCACATTCATCGACGCGTCGTTCGTGGCTATGACCAGTCAGCCACGAATTCGCTCGGTTACCGACTGCCTGGACTAAGTCAAGTCCCACACATCTATGGAATTACATTAACACTATACGAAGGTATTGAAATTGAAATACATCATGTGAGCATGTTAGCACATGTTATAACATTCAACTTAAGCAAATCTTCAAGGCATACTTCCCATGCATATTCAACTTAAGCAAATCCTCAAGGCATACTTTCTATGCATGTAATGCGATCATGCATAAGGCCAACATGTAGGAAATCATTTAGGTCAGCATATTAATCATGAAATCAATCTCAAACTACTACATAACATCATTTAATTCAATACATACTAATACAAGCATTTATACAAACACATACACTACACACTTAAATCCACATATAGTATGTCGACCCAAAGTGCGCAACTTGGCGAATCTCTTCGCCAAACTGATTATGTAATCATTCCTAACTCTCTAATGCGGCGACAAACCATGTCAATCACGTCAGCAAAATATGCATGTAGACCGTACTTCCTACAAATGACTAAAATGCCCTAAATCTCATATTCTTCGTTAATTTACAAAACGGGAAACGGAGAGCATTTTGTACATGTCAAACGGCGATGCCGTCAAGAATCTACTATTAAACGACATTGAAAGCGTTGGAAACCGTCAATCAAAGCGTCTAAAATCCTCACCTTATGTCTTGTAGACTCGGGAATTGAAACGGAGCGTATACGCTTCGTCTACTGCGAGTAAGGAGCCTAATACACAAGATCCATAAGCTACATCGCTATGGAAACAAGGAAAACTCAAATCAACAACTATTTAGGGTTTTTACTTACCTAGGATCGCGGTGGAATCGCCGGAAAAGCGGTGGAGGTGTGTTGCTTAAGCACGTGCAATGCGTAGTACAAGTGGCAGGAAGAACTCTCCCACACTCTCACAATCCCTCACTTCTTTTTTCCTCTCCCAAGCTAGGGCTTCTCTCAAATTCGGATGGGAGAGAGGAGTGAGGGTTTCAACCCCTTTTATAGCCTACAACATGCCCAAAATAGGCTTGGGAACAATGTTTACTTGGTGCCTAACCAAATCGGGGCCGTTTCGGTCCAAAAGGGCATTTCTGAAGGTCCCCAGGCCAAATACGGTCGGACTTAAGCTCATGCATACTGGATCTAGCACACATCCAGTTTTCAGACCGGTTGGGTTCCCAGATCGCACGTGGCGGCCCAGTTTCAGTTTAACGGTCATCGCACCAAGATCAGGCCTATAAGTCTCGTGATATATAATAGATATTTTTCCTAATCCAAGGGTGTAATTTGGCTGTATTCTGACGGTCAGAACGCTCAATACTGATGCGTCAAATTGTGTGCCAGATTTGAATTTCAAATTCCAATTCTAACCCTATTCTCACTCTCTTCGGTCCGGGCTCAATGAAATAGCCTGTGATTATTGGTTTGACTTGATTTTTGGAATGAGTGTCAAGTCCAGCTAGACGGTTCTAACGGTCTAAGATAGGAGGTATCGGACTTTCGACGTGCGGTCTAGATCCAATACAAAGATTCAAAGTGGTCCAGAGAACAAACCTGCTTAGAGTTTGGTCCGAGGTTATAGAGTATTCTAGAGTCATTGGTTCTACTCGATTTGGGTCTTGTAGAACGTATTTAAAGTGATCAGGGACTGTTTCCCAGCCACTCCAACGTTGCGCTAGCTAACTTATGCTTAGTTTCTAAAGAAATTTATCCTTAGTGGTTTCTTTGGCTATGGAATTGGGTTCTGAACGATTTTTCAGGTGTTTTAATTGACCCACTGCCTAAGGACGTCAAATCCCAAGTTAGCCAAAATCCGGGGTGTTACACATAATCGGCCTTTGAAGTGAAGTCCACCATCATAACTAATCCACCAATCCGACTGACTCTTAGATATTGCCTCTTCCAGATAACTCTGTAACGACTCATCTGCCTGCTGAGCCTCAATCACCCTTGTGATAAGAGAGGGTTGAATCGACAGGCTTGATAATTGCACATTAGAAGACTTCAAGCCAATTTGAAAGTTGACTTCTGATATATCCTCAAGCATCTTACACTCCTGAATCAACATATATGCCACCAGGCCTCGTGGCTGACAACTAAGGGCATCCGCCACCACGTTCACCTTGCTCAGGTGGTACCTATGATTTAAATCATAGTCCTTCAGGAGCTCCATCCAACGTCTCTACCTCATGTTCAACACGGACTGTGAGAAGAGATACTTCAAGCTCTTGTGGTCAGAGAAAAGCTCGAGCCTGACCCCATAAAGATTGTGCCTCCACACTTTGAGTGTGAAGACAACTACTGCCAGCTCCAAATCATGCGTAGGGTAGTTCAACTCATGGACCTTGAGCTGGTGAGATGCATAAGCTACCAGCTTCCCATGCTGCATCAAGATAGTATCCAAGCCAACTCGCGAGGCATAAAAAATACAACAAATCCATCACTCTAAGAGGGAAGAGTGAGGATAGGAGTGGACATGAGGCGGTCCTTCAGCTCTATAAATGCTTACTCATAGACGTCACTAAATATAAACTCCACGCCCTTCCAAGTCAACCTAGTCAGGTGTGCTGCAATACAGGAGAATCCCTCGATAAATCGTCAATAATATCCCGCCAAGTCAAGAAAACTGTAGATCTCAGACACGTTTGTGGACTAGCCCCACTGACGCACTGCATAACCTTCGAGGAGTCCATTGTGACACCCTCCCTCGTCACCACATGACTGAGGAACTTCACCTCCTCCTGCTAGAACTCGCACTTCTCCATCTTCGCATACTGTTGGTGGGCACGGTGGTCTATAAGGCAATCTCCAAATACTGCTCATAGTCCTCGCAAGCCCTCGAATAAATCAGAATGTCATCGATGAAGAGCATAACAAACTGATCAAGATAAGGATGGAACACCTAATTCATCAACTGCATAAAGACTGCGGGTACATTGGTCAGTCCGAAGACATGACCTAAAACTCAAAGTGATCATAACCCATCCTGAAAGCCATCTTCGAGATGTCCTCCTCTCAAACTTGAATATGATGATAACCGGAATGCAGCTCAATCATTGGAAAGAACTGTGCACCTGCAACTGATCAAACAAATCATCAATCCTCAAGAGCAGATACCTGTTCTTGATCGTGACCGGCTGATCTCACGGTAATCCACATAGAGCCTCAACGAGCCATCCTTCTTCCTGACGAATAGTACCAGTGCTCCTACGGCAAACTGCTTAGATGAATGAAATCCAACTCACGCACGTCCAACTATCGTTGCAGCTCTCGTAACTCCATCGGTACCATACGATGCGGGGCCTTCGAGATAGGTGTGGTACCTGGCACACGATCAATCTGAAAGTCAATATACCGGCACGACAGTAATCTTGAAATCTCCTAGAATACATCAGGGAAATCACAAACAATCGACAACTGATTAACTTGCACTGCCACGGGATCCTCTATTGCACATGGCATCAAACAAGACATCGGCTCTCCTCTAGGTTCGATAATGAACTGGAACTGTGGAAAGCCTGGTATGCAAAACGTGATAGCTGTGTGGTACTCGGTAAGCCAATCCATGCCCAAGATGATGTCGAACTCTGACATCAACAACACGAATAAATCAGCGGGCAAGAAGGTCTCCTTAACCCAAATGGGGTAAGACAAACAACAACGGCCTAGCACTATAGTCTTCCCTAAGGGCGTCGATACAGTTAATCCCTCATAGGTAGACTCTATTAGAAATCAATATAAACAATAGAAGTCTTTGGACATGAAAGAATGAGATGCACCAGAATCAAAAAGAACTCGAGCAATGCATGCAGAGACAAGAAGAATACCCTCAATGACTCCTCTAGAGGATTGCGGGTCCTGTTGAACTGAATAGAATCTAGCTTAGGCCGACTGGGGATGTAAGACTCGTATCTTAGTCCATATCGTTTCATAGACTTCTGCAGTCTTCCTGGTCAAATTCTGACAACCTTCGACCCTTAAATGGTATTTGTGCGTGACCCTGATTCACACGCCGTCAACCCGAGTCAACTCAACCCAAGACCTTTACCATAGCGACCGCGCCGTCACCGCGGTTCTGATGCCATGACTTGCGCGCCAAGGCGATACCCTGGTCAGGAGATGTGGGCCAGCGTTCAGTGCAGGAAAATGCCACGCGTTGTAAAACTAAAGAGAATCTCTACGATACATCACATCAATCAATCAAAGTACAACCCATCACTCCATCCCATCCCCAAGTATAACACTCTTCTTACACAAGTACACATCTATCACTCACTCACACATCACACCCCATCACTCACCCATCCCTCTCTCTCTCATTCCCCAAGAAACTCCAACGTCCAAGCCTTTCAAGAGAGAGCTAGGTGTGGCCCACTCCTTACGCCCCTCAATCCTCACTATTCAACCCTTAGATCATCATCTCCACCATTGAAGGAGCTTCTTAGGAGCCTTGGAGCACTAGGGAGGAAGAAGAAGGAAAGGTGGGTGTATGTTTTTGAGTTGATTGCGGATTTAGAGCCCACATGGTGGGACCCATCTTGATGTATGTATTGTATTGAGGGGCCCATAGTGGCGGGGCCCCTCCTCCATCCGTCTCTCTTTCTTTCTCTCTATCTCTCTCTTTTCCTTCCTCTATTTTTTATTTTTGATGTATGGCCCACCTGATGCGTTCATTAATCCATGCTATCCATCATGGTGGAGCCCATCTAGATGTGTATGATCCACACCATCCAGCAAATCTGGACGGTGAGACCCACCTGATGCATGCATAGAATCCACACCATCCGTCCACTTGCTGGATGGGATGGACGGTGGAAAAACCCCACCCTTGAATGGGTTTTGTCCAGGCCGTCCAAGGCAGGGACATGGACCCACTTTTGGGCGTGTATATATCCATACCATTCATTTACTGGGTCATGCAGCAGGTAGCTACAACTGCCCTGGACGCTGGATCCACTATGATGTATACATTGTATTCCCCTGTCCAGGAGCTGGGACGGTGTGGGGTCTGCCATGATTTATGTGTTAAATCCACACCGTCCAGACCATCTGGACGGTGATGGATTGCTTGGAAGGTGTTATGGACCCCACCTGGATGGAAGTGTTCCATCCAAACCATCCAAACAGTGGGGACTACCCAAGACAATGTACGTGTTTATATCAATGTCGTGCATCTGTGGCCACACCGTAATATATGTATTTTTTTTAATGTTGCACGGTAGCATGTGGGACCCACACACATGTGGAAATCACCGTGATGTATTTGTATCTCCACCGTCCATCTGTTTTCATATAGACAATCCGTCTGATGGATGGTGGCCAGCACATGCAGCTGGTAGCTGCAAACGTCAGCAGGCCAGGTGGGCCCTAACCATGATGTATGGTGTATATCCACGCCGTTCATATCACGGTGGACCTCACATTGTTTACACGTGTGGATCCCCACCGTCCATTGCTTGGATGGTGGGCCACACCAATGTATGTATTTCATCTAGCGGTCCATCTATCTGGACGCTGGTGGGATTAGTTTTAAAATAATAATAATACTTTAATATATATATATATATATAGTATATATATTGAGGTGGGCCACATGTGTGGACCCACCATGTTTTATGCATTAGATCCCCACCATCCAGAACGTCCAGAGAGTCTGGACGGTGGGCATTTACTCATGTTAATATTATTTTATAATATGTTATATTATATTATTTTATTTTGTATTATATTATCTATACAATGAGAGAGAGGAGGGTGGGGTCGCCCACGTGCGTGGGACCCACCTGATGAGTGGAATGGCTGATGTATACCACACAGCAACGACTGTGGTGGGGATTGATGTCAGCAGGATTTGGTGGGACTCATCGATTATGTATATGTTTCATCTACACTGTCCATATGGACGGTGCCACACATGCCCCACTTTGATGGATATGATCCATCCAAACCGTCTATTCGTTGGCAGCAGTTGTGGCACCAACGCGATGTATATGTTTTATATACAAACTGTCCTTCCCTTTTGAGGGTGAATGTATTGTATATCCCCAGCCATCCATCTATCTTTTGGTGCGGACCCCACCTTAATGCATGTGTTTATACAGGTCGTCCAGCCATGCTTTCAAATTGTGTGGGGCCCACCCCACACGTACTGCACGTGTGGGATGGGACCCACCTTGATGTACGTGCCTTACATCCTATCCGTCCATCTGTTTAGGGACAGTGGGACCCCCCCTGCAACCTGTGTGTGTTGTGTGGCATACACCTTGATGTATGTATGTGTTTCACACACACCGTCCATCTAGTTACAGCTCAAGTGGGGCCATCCCACACATGTTGTACATATGGAATGGGACCCATCTTAGTGTATAAATTATATGTCCACTCTGCCATCTATCCAGATGGTGTGGCCCCCACTGTACATCTGTTTTGCTGGGACCCACCTCGGATGTATGTGATCTGTTCAAACCGTCCATCTGTTTTGCCTGCATGAGACCACCATGATGTTTGTATTTTATGTCCATGTTGTCCTTTTACCAGTCTCACCTTGATGGATGTGATTCATCCACACTGCCTGGCCATGTGTAGGGCCCACCTGTGATGTATACTTGAGGCCAACCTGTAATATAAATTTGAGGCCCACCTGCCTTGCATATAAGGCCCATATGATGGGGCCCACCTGTTTGAATTTGAGGCCCATAGTGAAGTATTCGAGGCCCATGGGCAAGGCCCATTGTGATGTATTCGAGGTCTATGGGCAAGGCCCATGGTGATGTATATTAAACCCTTGTATAAGGTCGTGGGCCCACTATCTATTCGACCCTATGTGGGCCACTCCTTGAGCAATGTTGGTTGAATGTCCACATTGATGGGCAATGATGGTTGAATGTCCACATTGTGACCTTCCATTAGGCCTGGATTGACCCATTCTCGTCATTCTCTAGTGGGTTAACCTAGACGATTGGGCCCCATTAATATTGTTTGGTCCATCATCGACTGTCCATCTAGGGATCCCGCCCTGCGTAGAGGCTGATTACCGATTCCGATTGTCGCGACTGATTTCTAATTTTGATTGATGTGACCGATTTATGATTCTGATTGTCGATCGATTCTGATTATCACAACCAATTGCCGATTTCGATCGATGTGACCGATTTATCGACTTTAATTATTGATCGATTCTGATTGTTGCGACCGATTTGTTGATTTTGATTATCGATCGACCGATTGCCGATTCTAATTGATGTGACTAATTTTATCGATTCTAATTATAGACGGATTTCGATTGTCGCAACCGATTGGCGATTCTGATTGATGTGACCGATTTTGCCGATTCTGATTATCTACCGATTCCGATTGTCGCGACTGATTGCTAATTTTGATTGATGTGACTGATTTACCATTTCTAGTTATCGACCGATTCTGATTGTCGTGACCGATTGCAGATTCCGATTGATGTGTCCAATTTTACCGATTCTGATTATCGACCGATTCTGATTGTCATGACCGATTGGCGATTCCGATTGATGTGACCGATTTTACTGATTCTGATTATATACCGATTTCAATTGTCACGACTGATTGCTAATTTTGATTGATATGACCGATTTGCCAATTCTAGTTATCGAGCGATTCTGATTGTCGCGACCAATTTCTGATTCCGATTGATGTGACCGGTTTGTCGATTCTGATTATTGATTGATTCTGATTATCACGACCGATTACCGACTTCGATCAACGTGATCGATTTGTCGACTCTGATTGCCGATCGATTCTGATTGACGTGTCTGATTGTCGTGGCCGATTACCGATTTTAATTATTGTGGCCGATTGATTGATTAGCGATCGAGGCCGATTATCGTGACCGATTGACGATTCCGAGTATTAAGGCTGATTATCGATCAATTTCGATTGTCGTGGCCGATTGACGATTCTGATTGTTGTGACCGATTCTGATTTCGATTGCCAAGGTCGATTGCCGAGACCTATATAATGTATATGCGACCCGTAGTTAAGGCCCAATGTGATGTATCTGTGGTCCTTGGGCAAAGCCCATTGTGTTGTATATTAGGCCTTTGTATGAGGCCGTCGGCCGATTATGTGTTTGGCCCTATGAGGGTCATTCCTTGGGGCAATGTTAGTTAGATGTCCACATTGTCGAGGCCGATTGTTGATGCCGGTTATTGATACCGATTATGAGTATGTGACAGCATAGCATCATAATACATACACATCATCTGCATGCTTGTTATGAGATGTGATTGACCATTACATAGGTCATAGGGCAGGATATTTAAGGGGCCCCCTGATAGGCGGGGTTACCCCACATGAGCACACGGTATGCACAGGATTTATGCATGATTGCACTGTGTGACTCATGCATCTCGCATTGGTGTGACATGACCATCGTATGCCCTAGCGACGTCAGGGTTGTAGCCTCCACAGGCATATCGTGGATGGCCAGATGGGACACCAAAAATCTATTCTACATGGGGTGCTATAGATATCCCTAGGTGAAAGTCCCTAAACCGTCTTGGTTCTAAAGGTTGCTCCAACGTCTAGACCGAGTGGATGCATGAGCACATGAGGGTCATATACCGTTAGGCCATGTCTCCCACTGTGTCGTGATCGGTTAGAAGGGGGTGCGGCCTTACCTGCCTGAGAGGAGGGGGTAATGCTAGGCTGAGTCTGACCATCTCGAGGAATGGGTCCGCTATTGACAAGCTAGGCCCGATATTGGCAGGTGGATAGTGAGGTCTCTTCCACTTACATTGTTGCGCACGATGAGGCGGCAATCTGTTTTGAAGTGTAATAGACCCTGGTGATTTTTCAGAGAGGAACCATACTGATAAGTGGACTTATTGAGTAGGAGTTACATACTCATTCATTCATTCATTCACTATCCACTCGGGCTGGTGGTGCGCAACTAATTATTGTGTACCTTCATTATGGCAAGAATTTTGGTTGGGTGCGCGACTAATCTCAGATCAGGAGTTTACCGCGTTGAGTCTGACTATCCAAATTTAGGTATGGGATTGGTTTGGATAGAAGTCCCTTGTGGTGGATCCCGTAGCCTGCGAAACTACGTACTATCATCCCGACTTCACACTCCAGCATGGTTATTTCATTTGCATCGCATATTGCATTACATCCGCAGGCATATAACATCTTGGGTTACTATGTTTCTGCACCTATGTGGCCTAGACAGACTTAGCAGGATTCGTATATTGCATTACATCCTTGGTATCTAATATTTGGATCTTTATGACACCTTATTGCATAGTTATTTTATATTACGTATTCTGATATTGATTGACTTATTGACTTGTACATACTTCCGCTTACTCTGTTATCGTATGATTTATGATATTGTTAGTATTTTTGCTTATTCTAATAATTCATGATCTTATTAGTATTTCTGCTTATTTAGACATTGTATGGTTTATGGATTACCAGTTTTTCGGTATTGTATGATTATGGCATTGTATTGAATACTTGGCACTTACCTTATGCACACACTTACACCACCCTCTAAGCTTTCTATAAGCTTATGCACGATAGATGCGTGCAAGTGATGTTAGATTACAGCAATGTTGAGCTTGGAGCGTGCAACGAACTTCTGGAGCTTTAATTTTCAACATATGTATTTTTCCTTTCAGCATTGTATTCAAATATTTATATTAGTGGATATGTGATGATGATGTTGCCTTCATGATTTGGGTAAACTTATGATTATGCTTGCTATGAAAAAAATGTACGTAAAAAAAAAATCCTCCTTTTAGGATCCCAGGATCGGAATCTGGCATATGGACGTCAGAAGCAGAGAATGGGGTACTACGGAGGCTATCGACACCGAATTCGGCGATCAAGATTCCTGTGAATCCGATTTTTGGGTTTGAGGCGCGACAGGGAAGGTGTCTGTCCCCTCTGAGGGTGTTACTGCTGCTACAGCCACTACAGCGGCCCATACTATTGTCTCAGCTGTGGCTAGGGCCTCTGTGATGGAGGTGGCTGAGGTCGCTACTACTGTGGAGGCTACTGAGGTGCTCTTGGTTACTGCCGCTAAGGCGGGGGCACTCCTGCATACGGTGCCCTACTCCACTGCATCTAAAACATGTCCCTACAAATGACCTCTAGGGTGGTGCTAGAGGTGACGTTGGTGCTCGGCGGGTCGTGTGCCTCTACCATTGTCGATGCTGTGCTCTTGGTTACTGCCTCTTCCGGTCCCTCCACCGATCGTGATCACTGTGCGTACCGGGCCAGTCAGTCTTATAAATCTGAGCCCTTCGTACTACCTCCTCGAAGGTCAGGAGCTCGTGTCCAACAACTCTGCCTTGGAGACCGTAACGCAAGCCATTTTCAAAATGGTGGGCCTTTCGCCGCTCGTTGTCAACCAAGTATAGTGTGAACCTCAATAGCACCAAGAAATGGGCCGCGTACTAAGCCACAGACATATCTCCCTGTACCACGGTCTCAAACTCCCATGCTCACTATTGACGAATGTACTCGAGGAAGTACTGTAGGTCGAATTGGTCAACAAAGTCCTCCCATGTCCAGATAAAGTCAGCTCCTACAGCATGGGTGACGGAGGTCCGCCACTGATCACCCTCACCCTCGAACAAATACACGGCCAAAGGGACTCATTGTTGGGTCGTACACCTCATAGTCTCAAACAATATCTCCACTCGGGAGCGCCACCTCTCTGCTATGGTTGGATCAGGCTCTCCCTGAAATTGTGGGGGATCGAGCTAAAGTAACTCTCTCAATAAGGAGCTCATGCGCTCCTGCTTTGTCTACTTTGGGGTCTCCGGGGGCACTTGCCCTGGCCATGGAGGGCGGCTGTCACAGCTGAAGGCATGTGATCTGCAGGGGTCTCAAATGTGGGAACAGGAGGCTCCAGTGGGGGAACAGGGACTATGGGAGGTGGAATAAGAACCTCAGGCGAAGGAATGAGATCCTTAAGTGGTGGAGTGGGAGCCGCTTGGGTTGCTTGGGTATCTCGAGCTCCTCGTGTGCTTTGCGTGCCTCACCTAGGCGGCATTGTCTATAGCAAAGAATAAAGGCATCAATTAACCTTAAGAACCCTTGAAGGCTCAGACATTAGGGAACCAAATTAGAAAGATACGCACTCGGGACTTGATCACCCTAAGCTCATCGCAGATATGTGATGTTGCCCTGAATTATCCCTAAGTTATGTTCTGATACCAACTTATATCACGTCCCAAACTCAGATATTGGGGCTCACAATATTTCCAAATGCTGAATCTGGTGCCGATAGCCTCAATAGTACCCCATTCTCAGCTCGCGGCACTCATATACTAGGTTTTGATCCTGGGATACCACAAGGAAGATTTTCAGCATGAACAAACAATGCAAGATGCAGGAGTTATACAATTCAGTTATGCATCAATCTAGCGCAAACAGTGCACTCATGCAGGAAAACTTTGCCTATCAGGGAGTCCCATAAAGAACCCAGCCAATGGCACATGTAATGGTCAACCTTATCTCATAACAAACATGCAGAAGATACTATGTTATCACATACTCATAATAGATAATGATAACTAACCTATATACAAGGTGGGGTCCATAGATGGACAACTGATCTAAACCATAACATAAGTATCGTCCCTCAACCATGGATATACCAAGTTCGATAGCATGGATCCATCTGTCTATGACAATGATAAACTCTCCTCATCTAAAGGTTGGGCCTAGGTGGCCTGCCTATAATCCTAAGGATCCAGAATGGGCTTCCTTCACCACACTATTTCATGGCCCATTAGATGCCCTAGAGGGTCCAAATAAGTCCTAGATGGACTCTAAGATAAGGAAGAAATAACCCTACAAGCAACCAATGAGGGGCCCAACATCTTGGGTTGGCCTAATATGAATAGATGGATCATGTACATATAAATGGGGTCCAATGATTTGGGTTAACCCACTTAGAGAATGATGAGAATGGGCCTTGAAAGGCCTAAGGGAAGGTCATAATGTGGGCATTTAACCATCATTGCCAATCAATGTGGACATTTAACCAACATTGCTCCCAAGAAGTGGCCCATATAGTGGGCCTCGCATAAGGGCCTCAATTACATCATATTGGGCCTCACTCATGGGCCACAAATACCTCATTTTGGGCCTCACATAAGGGCCCATGGGCTAAGCACACGGGATGGGTGGTGAGTGCAACACATACACCATAGTGGGCCTGATGGGGTAGTCCACATAGCCCAGAAAATAAATGGGATGCAAAGTTAGTACACAAATCAAGGTGGGCCTCACAGATCAGCCCTATGGCCTAAAAAAATAGGTGGACAGATTGCCTACAATGCATTCATCAAGGTGGGCCTGTTGCACCACAAAATGGCCTAATGGGGCAACCCATTGTTCAGGCATGAAAACAATGAAGAAAGATTGAAAAGGAGAAGATCAAAAGAGAGTTGAAGGAATGAGGAAGAAAAAAGCAAATCAAGTATCATGTATAGTAGTTGCACGAGTCGCACAACCAGTAATTGACCGCACAAACAACTTCATTCACTATGCGGTCCGTGCAATGGATTTTCCCATTGCGCGGATCGCGCAACCAAGATCAGAGATAGATTGTTATGGATACTCAAATCTGAAGCAAGGTGGGCCCCATGGCATAAAGATCAAGGGTTCACACGTGTGTATGCCACTCCCCCTCTTATTTAAGAGAGAGAAGAATTTCAAAAGAGGTTGGAGCTCTGAAGGAAGACTGAAGGTGAGAAGGGGAAGCAGTTATTGGTTGCGCTGGCCACGAACCAACAACTTGTTACGCGGGTCACGGAACAAGGGTATGATGTGGCCAGTTACAAAAAGGGTCAAAATGCTGTCGAAATTGTCCAGTTTGATCCTCATCGCTTGAAGGTTCTCCATTTGCATAAGAGACAAGCTCGAATCAAACAATCAAACCTGCACAACCATTCCGCCTAGAGAGATAATCAAAGTAGATGTCGAAATGCTGACAAATTTGAGAATCAACATTCGAACTTTGTTAATTCCAATTTATGTATTTCAAATGATCTATCTTAAAATTAAGGGATATTTGAGGATGTAAATGAACTCAATGCTATTAATATAGTGATTGTTTTGTATATTCTTTCCTTGTTATGTTCTAATAAGATAATTCGCCAAATCAAATACATTTATTTCTTGTTCGAAAAAAAAATGGTGACTTTGTTGGAGAATTTTTACTTATCTTATTCGATATTAACATTGAGAGTATTATAGAACTTTCATTGTAGTTTGGCATCTTTAGACGCCAAAATGGCGACTCTCAGTGGGAACATCCTCCCTTTCATCTCTAAGACAGATTATTTAATTCTTCAAGTACTAACTATAATTTAATTCTATGTTTTATATCTGAAGGGATCAAACTGCAAATTACGACCAATGGCAATTTCAACAAGGAAGGTGAACTTCTATTTCACTGCGACCAGATTCGTGGTGCAGTATGTACCGAACCAACCTCTGAAACACAGGGCTTAACCTCCTACAAGAAAAAACAACTCAACTTGAGCTATAACTGGAGTGGTATCTACTTCACCTCAAGCACTGGAAGGTGACAAGGACTGGACTGTTGTGATGTCTCGCAAGATGAAAGCACGGAATACAAGAAGCGCCAGAATGAATCTTCCTTCGCCAAGAATTAGAGGACTGATAACACGTAATACTGCTAGGAGGAATACTAAACTCGCCCCTCCTGAGATATATCCCAAGCGAACAGTTCCATAGTTAACGTTACGCGACTTCCCATCTTTGGTTACCCCAAGAATCAGATGGACAAAAGAGCAAAAAGGTAAGGCATTACTAGTAAATTCACCAATGTTTGTATCGCCCCAATCAATCAATAGCAACAAGAGTACAGACAGGTCGAATGAAACTCCATCCTCTCCTCTCTTCGTAAGTCCTATTACGTCGACATATTCTCACCCCACTTCAACTATAGCTTCGTCGAAGAGCGGAGAAGCCATAGTACATATGGCCAGAACAGACTAGGAAAATATTCTAACTACGGAGGACCTTATGAATGAAATGGCGGAAGCACAGAGAGCACTAATGGAAGAGTACAGAAATCTCAAAGAAGCTTTAGCAAATCTCGCACACAACGTGGCCCAGATAGCAGCTCCCCCGATGATGGGCACAAAGAATGGACAGGTGTAACACCTCAGATTTTTACCAACCTGGAATTATACATCCTTAGGCAATGGGTCAACCATATCACTCTTAGAGATCAATCCTAAAGTCTAGAAATCGCTTTTCAACCCATTTTCTTCAAAATCTCACCTTTCACCACTCCATTCTTTAAATTTCTTCAAGTACTTTCATATTAGACACAAACCTAAAGTTTAAAAGGTGAGGAACAATACTTAAACTAAAACTTACTATAAATGGTAAATACATGCGTAAAATTAGATTTTTACTAGTTAATATTTAGAATTTCATGATGCAGATAGGTTATTTGGATGGATTAGCTTCTTCTACCCCAAAATCATATATTTTATGTCGTGTAACTCATTCCGGTTTACAAATGAGACTCGATAAATCTCTTGACGGACTTGTGGGCCCAAATGACTCAATTCGGGGGGATCTAAGGTGGGCCCCACATGTTTTCGGCAACCCTGGGGGGTGAGGACCTCACCCATGGGGCGATCCCTCACCAAATAAGTCAGTGACCGATGAGGTCCTCCCGGCATTGGCCAGGCCTCGTTCGTACAGCGGACAGGCAGCCCGGTTTCTACATTTTTTCTGAGCATTATGTCAAACTTTGAAAAATTAAATCTCCTTCGTTATAACTCAGATTATAACTCAGATTTAATTGATTCAAAAATCAGATTGAAGATAAATAATTATAGTTTTATATAAAAATATGTGAAAAATATAATAAAATATTTAACATAGTTTAAAGTAGGTCGTTGTGAGCAACTGTCCGATAATCACTTATTGGATAGCTGCTGCTTCTGGAATTTTTAGAATTTTTTTACAACTCAAAATCTTATGAAATTTAGTGGAGTCAGGGTAAACTTGATGATGAACCATTAGAAAAATAATTAAATTAATATGATACCTAGAAGTTCCCAAAAAGGGGCATAAAATGGCCCTAGGACCGTATTCTGCCATAATTAGGGTAGAATTTGGTTAAGTACCAAACTGAATACTCAGTAGAATTGACTTGAACCACTTTAAATACGAACCACAAGACCTAAAATGAGTAGGACTGCTAACGCTATGTTACCTAGAAACCTAGGATCAATCTCTAAACCCAATTGCTCTCGGGAGCATTTAGAAACTTCGTATTAGACTTAGACCATGCGTCGAAAGTCTGATAGTGATGAACTTAGAAGATATTAACCATGTTGTTGGACTTGACATGCACTGCAAAAATCACATCCAAACAATGCTCTGGGACTATTTCCTTGAGTTCGGAGTGAAGAGTGTGAGAAAATGAAGATTTTTAAGAAATTAAATATAATTTTAAGAAATCTGGCACGTTTCACTTAAGCATTATTTCTAAGCATTCTGACCGTTAGATTTTGAGCCAAATTCATCCTCGGATCAGGATAGGTGGCCCATACATGTCATAGCACTTGTGGCCCTGATCGAGTTTCGGTGACCGCTGAACTGAAACTGGTCCGCCATGGTCGATCTGGAAACCCGACCGGACTGAAAACTTGGCTTGACCTAGATCCAATATTAGAGAGCTTAAGTCCGACCGCATTTGGTAACAGGACCTCCAGAAGTGCTCCGTTAGATCGGAACAGACCCGATTTGGTTATAACTTAAGTATACCTTGACTTCAAGTCTGTTTTCGTCATGTTTGGGCTTATAAAAAGGCCTTAAACCCTCTCTCACAAATCTCATACGAATTTTAAACCCTACCCAAATCAAGAGAGAGAAAAGACAGAGAAAGTGGGAGAGAAGTTGGTGATTCTTCCCAGCCTTGCTACGTGCCTAATCCACCCCTTCGTACTGTTTTTTTGGCGACTCCGGCTTCGTTCTTAGGTAAGAAAGCCTAACCCTAACATGTTCTCGGGTTTCAATTGGTGCAAGTAGTGAAGCAGGTAACCTAAATCATACTGTAGGTTGTCAATCAGTCGTTGACAAAGACTTAGAGTCTCTATTGAATTCGTTACACTTCTACGGTGTAAGGTGCAGATTTTAGATGCTTAGGTTACCTGTTTTCAAAGCTTTCAATGCCGTTTAATGGTAGATTGTTGATAAGGATGTTGTTTGACATGTAGAACATGCTGTCTATTTTTTATTTCGAATACGAACGAAGAATATGAGATTTAGGATATTTTAGGTATTTGTATGAAATACTGTATACGTATGTATTTTGCCGATATGATTGCCATGAGTATTTGTCGTGTACCTATTTTAGTTATGCGTGTATGATCTGTTTGGCGGAGAGATTCACCCTAATGCACATTATTGGCTGACATATGCTATGTAAACTAATGTGTGTAGACTAAGTGTTTGTATAAATGTATGTATTAGTAAGTATTGAGTAAATGGTGTTGTAGATTAGCGTTGAGATTGGATTCTCAACTAATTTGATGATGCACCTGATTTCCTCCATGCTGTTGTATTTGAATTGATTACCTTATGTGTGAAATACTCGTGTATGGTTAACTGCGTATGATGTACGTTATAACATACTGATAAAATGCTGGAATTACTCATATTTCAATTCTGTCTCTCTTATATGATTATTGATTTAGATTACAAGTGTTTAGGGTTATACTCTAGTCCAGGTAGTCGGTAACAGATTTAAATTCGTGATTGGATTCTATACGAACCCGAGTCGTGCTTTGGTTGACGGCAGTGGTTAGGCCACACGAGGTGTTATAGACTTCATGTCATTCAACTTGAGGTGCACTAGTACTAGTCGAGCTCGTCAAGTAACCCGACTGACCATTGTATGTTCACCTTATATTGGTCATAACTGCTTGAACCTAGGGTACTGAACTTACCAGTGATAACCCTGTTAACTGTGGTACCTTGATCTACTAAGACTCATAAGTCGGGCATGGTGGTATGGGACACCGTGGTAGAGCTATCGGCCTACGCTGGGGCCACGAGCCTCCCCGTAGTGACCAGTGAGCAACCCAGACTCGTGAGCCGATTATGGTGGTATGGGACACTATATTCGAGTTGTCAGCCTACACAGATAAGGTGATGGAGGAGCGGTGTAACGAGTTCCTGCAACAGCCCTGGCAGCCCTTTGTAGTGACCTCGAGCGTACTCTGAGTCTACGTGAGGCGACGACCCTTTCGTAGCAACAAGAGTACAACTAGGCCTGTATTAATAAGGTGATGGGGGAGCGGTGTAACGAGTGCGTGCAACAGCCCTGGTAGCCCTTGCAGTGACCTATAACCATATCATCGTATAAGACTACTAGGAGTGACGACCATAGAAAGGATCCTTGTTGGGAATGATATAAGGGAAGTACCCTAGTTTCCCAATCCTGCTGTATGAAAAGGACTAATAACAACTCGGTAATCATATTCATATCGCACTGCATGTGCCTGGAAGATGTGGAGCACTGAGGGAAGAAAGCATGCCGTGGACGTAAGATGGTGTCGCATGAGGGAGTATGTTGGCGAGGGCATCCATCATGTCATTTCATTCTTACATTCATTACAGTATTTAGGAATGTTTGATTTGCTTGCTTTATCATTATCGCTTGATTGATTTGATAACATGTTAACCTTTGCTCTATGATTTCACTGAGTTGGCCACTCACTCTCACGTTACGGGATGGTGTTGTACACACTAATCAGTCCCTGTTTTAGTTTCAGATGATGGCGCTGCTTGTGAAGCAGAGCCGGACTTATTTGATGATGTGGAGGATTTCTCCTATAGGCGGTTATCAGGCGGGTTTAGGTAGACCGTGTTCTGATCAATGAGATTACAGGGAGGTTGATTAGATGTCATGACACTTGTCATTTTATATTTTTGGAGCACTCATGTATATTCTTTTTGATCATTTTTAGAGCATACATGTATATGTTTAACCTGGTAACATGTTCACACTCTAGAGACTTACAACAGTTCATATATTTTATATATCTATCACATGCTCCCGCTTGCTAATTTAACTGTCTCTGGAGTATGATATGCTGTTTTGGATTAATCTACATCATGTTTATGCACTATTACAGCCGACATTCATCCATCATTGAAAATGTTGCATAAGTGATGTTCTGGAACTCGGGAGTGGAGTTTATGCTCGACCCCTGATTTTTGGGATGTTACAGATGGTATCAAAGCATGATTTATATTAAACCGGACCTAGGTTATGGTACCACAATGCACACTGACGCACTCTGACTTAGGAAGGGGGCGATGGAATCTAGAAACCACATTAGAATCCTAAGTGTCGCCGATTGGCGAGATTAACTACGTAGAACACCCCATACGTAACCGAGACCATGTAAAATGATCTCATATCCCCACTTCTATTCACTTAAGCTTCCATCTTCTTCTACATCCTACACCCATCCACCACTATTCTTTACAACTCTTCACCTTCCTTATACCCTCTCATATGGGCACAAAACTCATATTTTTGTGTCCCAAAACCTGTACAACTTCCAAATGATGGGACATTTAGGGTCATTCGACCAACTGCATTAGGTAAGATTAGGGCAGATGGAAATATAAAAGTAATAAGAAATGTATGTGTAATGTATTGTCCCTAAATTGGGTGTATCCCATGGTCTAATGCCATGGTTAGAATGTATGAAATTAAAAGTAAATCCCGGGTTCTCTTTTCATATTACCCTTGAAAATTCATTATCATGGGATTTGGAAATCCCATCTCACTCTTTCCAACGCAAGGCTCATCTTCCAAAGTCTATGTAATTGATTTTAATCACATCCCACCTTCCTTCCAAACATGTCATTCCCAATCCTGAGGTAGGATTAGCGACGCAATCCATTTAATATAGCCTTATACCACTAGCCAAACAGGCCCTTAGAGTTTTGGACCTAGAGTGGGTATTCTTAGATTTAGAAAGATCCGACGGTATAGGAAAGCTAGTAAATTAAAAACGTAAACCCTATGACCTCCTTAGCTAGTATAGACATATGTGAAGTGCTTGAGCGTCATTAAATTTATTAAGACTAGGCTACTGGTTTTGTTAAAGAATGTAAAAGACTGATTTTGCTAAGGTAATTGGAATATAGACGTAGTTAGTTGTCTTGATTTAGTTAGAGTGAGATCTCATTCTTTTGTTGGATTTCCTTGATACTTATAGGCTCCTTTATTAACTCTTAGGAAGCTTGCTTGACTCAGAACTAGTTACTCTTAGAGAAAACTTATATACCCCTCAGATTAAATGCTAGGATAAACCAGCACGCCCCTTAGATTTGCCCTCCCAAGGACTTAGTACAATTGGGTACACGGAGTAGAGAAATTATATATAAGCGAGGTATTCATGGTTTGAATCGACTTCTTAATCCTGGTAGTTACTAATGAACTCAATGCTCTGATAAAGCAGAAGATCGAGACCAACTAGGATTAAGAACTGATACGACAAGCTTTCTGTCCTAGCTAGACAGAAAGTCTATTTATCCAGCTCAGACCCACTACATTTTTCTTCTGTGTTGGCCCGACTACCTATAACCAAAAGTTATTGCTTTACCCTTGGGAAATGTTAAGTACATATAGCCAGTAGAGAATTAGATATCTTGCCACCAAGTCACACCCGCCCCTGAAATCAACCGTAATAGAGACTAGGCTCATTTCTATAACCATAGGTGTCAATGCCATAGTATACATCATCAATGAAAGAAAGACTAATGTATTGGCAGATTGTATCCCATATCATGTCAAGGATAGGTCCTAAATTATACCCCGTTCCGACATACGGATCGAGACATAGAATCTTGAGCTTTGAGAGTAAAAATAATTTTTAAGGGGGGTAGAACCTTATGAACTCAATCTAGTAAGTTCAACTAATACAACAGTTGAGTTAGAACTGCGTAGCGAAGCGTGGTTGGCCCTTTCCCCACTGGTCCAGGATCGAAGAAAGTGATTCAGGTTATACGTAAGGTTAGGTCATTAAATTAGGATTCTGAATCTTCCTTAGAATGTCAATGGTGAAGTCTTTATAGGAAAACAATTAGGGCTTTAGTATTGAACCTATTCATATTAAATCATGGGCCTAACATTGGGAGTGAACGGAGGTTAGTGTATGTATAAACCTACTCGTTAAATACGAACATAATAGAAGCATTGGCCAACTCTATATGATTAGAAATCCTTTTAGGATGATCTATTAGGGTGCATATTAACCCCTACCTTAGACATAGATTCAGACGAGGACTCCCTTAGACCAAGACCCAAAGAGCAACCTTATAAATAGAAAATTAGAACCTTTTAATGATGGACATTCCCTAAGCTTTGGAGTAATCGGATTATACGGAGTTACTGGAAAATACAATAGCAAAGCATTCGTGGCTTGACCCATTTCTCAATCCTGGGAGACTACCAATGGACTCACTGCTTTGACCGAGCAGAAGACCAGGATCTACCAGGACTAGGAAGGGATACGATGAGCCTTTTACCCTGGTCAAGTAGATTTTCAATGTATCAGGATCAAACCCACTACAACCATCTCTCCATACTAGTCAACCACTGAAAATATATATATTACTCTAAGTAGTTGGGACTCATCGTCGAGATTCCAAATAGATAAAGAAATCATTTGTAGCCAGCCATCAGGGTATAAGCAAGAGATAAAGAGTGAATTTTTAAGGAGGATAGATAAAAATGCGCCAGACTAGTATAGATGTATTATCGCACTACGTATATAAACTTGAAATCAGTACAGTTTAGGTAAAAGGCATAATAGAATCATTACTCATTACCCTTCGCCAATTTCAGGGATGAAATTATTTTCAAAGGGGGTAAATTGCAACACCCCAGATTTTTACCAACCTGGAATTAGACATCCTTAGGCAGTGGGTCAACCATATCACTCTTAGAGATCAATCCTAAAGTCTAGAAATCGCTTTTCAACCCATTTACTTCAAAATCTCACCTTTCATCACATCATTCTTTAAATTTCTTTAAGTACTTTCATATTAGACATAAACCTAAAGTTTAAAAGGTGAAGAACTATACTTAAACTAAAACTTACAATAAATGGTAAATACATGCGTAAAGTGAGATTTTTACTAGTTAATATTTATAATTTCATGATTTCGATAGGTTATTTGGATGGATTAGCTTCTTCTACCTCAAAATCATATATTGTACGTCGTGTAACTCATTCCGGTTTGCAAATGAGACTCGATAAACGCTTTGACAGACTTGTGGGCCCAAACGACTCAATTCGGGGGGATCTAAGGTGGGCCCCACATGTTTTCGGCATCCCTCGGGGATGAAGGCCTCACCCATGGGGAGATCCCTCACCAAATAAGTCAGTGCCCGGTGAGGTCCTCGCGCCATCAGCAAGGCCTCGTCCGTACAACGGACAGGCAGCCCGGTTTTTGTATTTTTTCTATGCATTTTGTCAAATGTTGAAAAATTATATCTCCTTCGTTATAACTCTGATTTAAGTGATTCAAAAACTATATTGAATATAAATGAGTCTAGTTAAATATAAAAATATGTAAAAAATATAATAAAATATTTAACATAGTTTAAAGTAGGTCATTGTGAGCAACTGTCCGATAATCACTTGTTGGACAGCTGCTTCTTCTGGAATTTTTAGAATTTTTCTAAAACTCAAAATATTATGAAATTTAGTGGAGTCAGGGTAAAATTTATGATTAACTACTAGAAAAATAATTAAAATAATATGATACCTAGAAGTTTCCAAAATGGGGCATAGAATGGCCCTAGGACCGTATTTTGCCATAATTAGGGTAGAATTTGGTTAAGTACCAAACTGAATACTCAGTAGAATTGACTTGAACCACTTTAAATACGAACCACAAGACCTAAAATGAGTAGGACTGCTAACGCTATGTTACCTAGAAACCTAGGATCAATCTCTAAACCCAATTGCTCTCGGGAGCATTCAGAAACTTCGTATCGGACCAAGACCGCGCGTCGAAAGTCTGATAGTGATGAACTTAGAAGATATTGACCGCATTGTTGGACTTGACAAGAACTGTAAAAATCATATCCAAACAATGCTCTAGGATGATTTTCTTGAGTCCGAAGTGAAGAGTGTGAGAAAATGAAGATTTTTAAGAAATTAAATATAATTTTAAAAAATCTGGCACGTTTCACTTGAGCGTTATTTTTAAGCGTTTTGACCATTAGATTTTGACCCAAATTCATCCTCGGATCAGGATAGGTGGCCCATACATGTCATAGCACTTGTGGCCCTGATTAAGTTTCGGTGACCGCTGAACTAAAACTGGTCCTCCACGGTGATCTAGAAACCCGACCAGATTGGAAACTTGGCTTGACCTAGATCCAATATTAGAGAGCTTAAGTCCGACTGCATTTGGTAACAGGACCTCCAGAAGTGCTCCGTTGGATCGGAACAGACCCAATTTGGTTATAACTTAAGTAGACCTTGACTTCAAGTCTGTTTTCATAGTGTTTAGGCTTACAAAAAGGCCTTAAACCCTCTCTCACAAATCCCATACGAATTTCAAACCCTACCCAAATCAAGAGAGAGAAAAGAGAGAGAAAGTGGGAGAGAAGTTGATGATTCTTCCTGGGATTCTTTCCAGCCTTGCTACGTGCCTAAATCCACCCCTCTGTATCGCTTTTCCGGTGACTCCGGCTTCATTCTTAGGTAAGAAAGCCTAACCCTAACCTGTTCTAGGGTTTCAATTGGTGCAAGTGGTGAAGCAGCTAACCTAAATCATACTGTAGGTTGCGAATCAGTCGTTGACAAAGACTTAGAGTCTCTATTGAATTCGTTACACTTCTACGGCGTAAGGTGAGGATTTTAGATGCTTAGGTTACCTGTTTTCAAAGCATTCAATGTCATTTAATGGTAGATTGTTGATAAGGATGCTGTTTGACATGTAGAACATGCTGTCTATTTTTCATTTCGAATACGTATGAAGAAAATGAGATTTAGGGTATTTTAGGTATTTGTAAGAAATATTGTATACATACATATTTTGCCGATATGATTTCCATGAGTATTTATCGTGTACCTATGTTAGTTATGCATGTATGATCTGTTTAGCGGAGAGATTCACCCTAATGCACATTATTGGCTGACATATGCTATGTAAACTAATGTGTGTAGACTAAGTGTTTGTATAAATGTATGTATTAGTAAGTATTGAGTAAATGGTGTTGTAGATTAGCGTTGAGATTGGATTCTCAACTAATTTGATGATGCACATGATTTCCTCCATGCTGTTGTATTTGAATTGATTACCTTATGCGTGAAATACTCGTGTATGGTTAACTGCTTATGATATACGTTATAACATGCTGATAACATGCTAGAATTACTTGTATTTCAATTCTGTCTCTCTTATATGATTATTGATTTAGATTACAAGTGTTTAGGGCTATACTCTAGTCCAGGCAGTCGGTAACAGATTTGAATTCGTGGTTGGATTCTATTCGCCACGAAGGACGCGTTGACGAACCCGAGTCGTGCTTTGGTTGACGGCAGTGGTTAGGCCACACGAGGTGTTTATACACTTCATGTCGTTCAGCTTGAGGTGCGCTTGTACTAGTCGAGCTCGTCAAGTAACCCGACTGACCATTGTATGTTCACCTTGTATTGGTCATAACTGCTTGAACCTAGGGTACTGAACTTACCAGTGATAACCTTGTTAACCGTGGTACCTTGATCCACTAAGACTCATGAGCCGGGCATGGTGTATGGGATACCGTGGTCGAGCTATCGGTCTACGCTGGGGCCACGAGCCTCCCCGTAGTGACCAGTGAGCAATCCAGACTTATGAACCGATTATGGTGGTATGGGACACTATATTCGAGCTGTCGGCCTACACTGATAAGGTGATGGGGGAGCGGTGCAACGAGTGCGTACAACAGCCCTGGCAGCCCTTTGTAGTGACCTGGACCATACTCTGAGTCTACGTGAGGTGACGACCCTTTCGTACCAACAAGAGTACGACTAGGCCTGTATTGATAAGGTGATGGAGGAGCGGTGCAACGAGTGCATGCAACAGCCCTGGCATCCCTTGCAGTGACCTAGAACCATATCATCGTATGAGACTACTAGGAGTGACGACCCTAAACAGGATCCTTGTTGGGAATGATATAAGGGAAGTACCCTAGTTTCCCAATCCTGCTGTATGAAAAGGACTAATAACAACTCAGTAATCATATTCATATCGCACTGCATGTGCCTGGAAGATGTGGAGCACTGAGGGAAGAAAGCATGCCGTGGACGTAAGATGGTGGCATGAGGGAGTATGTTGGCGAGGGAATCCATCATGTCATTTCATTTTTGCATTAATTACAGTATTTAGGAATGTTTGATTTGCTTGCTTTATCATTATCACTTGATTGATTTGATAACATGTTAACCTTTGCTCTATGATTCCACTGAGTTGGCCACTCACTCCTACGTTACGGGACGGTGTTGTACACACCAACCAGTTCCTGTTTTAGTTTCAGATGATGGCGCTGCTTGTGAAGCGGAGCCAGACTTATTTGATGATGTGGAGGATTTCTCCTATAGGCAGTTATCAGGCGGGTCTAGGTAGACCGTGTTCTGATCGACAGGATTACAGGGAGATTGATTAGACGCCATGACACTTATCATTTTATATTTTTGGAGCACTCATGTATATTCTTTTTGATTATTTTTGAAGTATACATGTATATATTTAACCTGGTAACATGTTCACACTCTGAAGACTTACAACAGTTCATATGTTTTATATATTTATCACATTCTCCCGCTTGCTAATTTAACTGTCTCTGGAGTATGATATGCTGTTTTGACTTAATCCACATCATGTTTATATACTATTATAGCCGACATTCATCCATAATTGAAAATGTTGCATAAGTGATGTTCTGGAACTTGGGAGTGGAGTTTATGCTCGACCCCTGATTTTCGGGACGTTACAACAGGAGAACCAACCTGAAGGCTTTCATCCACAAGTGTTCTATCCTAGTAGCAAGAACTATGACACAAGCGGAGGTAAGACAAGTTATCGAGGAAGCTGTCAAAATAGAGAGGGTCAGAATACTGGCCGTTTCAGATATCAAACACTGTACCCAAGAGAGGTAGAAGACATCCTGTTCCCAGCCAATTTCAAACATCTAGATTTTCAGAAATTTAATAGAGAAGGGTCATTAAAGGATTATTTAATGCACTTTATTACTAGTATGGAAAATTTTTCTATTGTTCAAATCATCTCTGACAAACAAAGCATTCCAATGGTATTCCACCTTGGCCCCGGGGTCGATACGCACTTGGAGAACAAATGCAAGACATGTTCATGTCAAACTTCTTATCTTCAGAGCATGATATCTGTAGTATAGAATTGGCTTCTATACGACAAAGAGAAGGGGAAGCGGTAGAGAAGTTTATAAATAGATGGAAGACATTGGGAGCCTCGCGTAGGCAACTACCAGAAGAAAAGGAATAGGTCAAGATGTGTCTAAACTCCATGAAAATGGGGATTGCGTTCAGACTCACCAGAGTCAATATCAGGACTTTTTGTGACCTAGCCACTAACGCTCATGCTTTAGAGCTGATGACTCGAAAGATGCCAACATTTCACTATGAGACAGCCAGCAGGGGACCTAGCAAAATGGTTCCAAATACCATCAATCATGAAAAGAGAAGTAAAGATGTAAGAGACTTAATAGATTAAAGGCCAAAATGGAAAGAAGAATCGAGCCAGCCAAGAAATAGATATAGTGGAAAAAGACCCAGAGCGCTCAATTCTCATGAAAGGTTTGCGTTCGATAGGGAAGATGTCATCCCTATGATGAATCAATTGCTAAAAGCTGGTATGATAGAATTACCAGCGCCCTGAAGACTTGACAAGAACAAGAGAGATATTTTTGTCGCTATCATTGCCTAGTGGGATATCCGACGAAAAATTGTTACACATTAAAATGTATAATACAACGGATGATAGACAGAGGTGAAATAGTAATCGAAAAAGAAAAGGAAAGGATGCAACAACAATAGTGAATATGGTGACAATCCGGGAGAAGGCCCAAGAAAAGAAAGAAAGAAAAGACTGTAGAACGACGAGAAAGGTAGCAGTAATTACGATACGATCAAGGAAGAAGATAATAAGCCCTACAAAGTAGAAAATAGGGACTATAAGAAGGGAAATTGTTGAAGTACAGAACAATAGTGATGAGAAAGGAGAAAAGAACGAGACGATGAAAGTGACCTATGATGTGATAAGTCATTTAAAGGGCATACTGGCCCGATTAAGCGTCTACGATGCACTTAAGTTGTCAGAAGAATTTCGGCAGAGCTTGGTTCAAAGGATGTCCAATCATGACATCAAAGAAACCTTACTGGTAAAAATGGAACACGATGAGTATAAAGAGAAAGAAGACTACGTGCCAGTCATTTCCTTCTTCGATGATGATTTGATCTGCAATGCAGGACATAACAGGCCACTAATGATAGAAGGACATATCCATGGCAAAAAGGTTAAATGGATTATGCTTAATAATGGGTCTAAAGTAAACCTCTTACCACTCTCAATGTTGAGTAAACTGGGTTATCGTCATCCCGATCTACACCCTGGTGAAATGATGATACAGGGCTTCAATTAAGATGGGCAACGTGCACTTGGTAAAATTATAGTAACGTTGGAGATAGGAGAACTAACCACTAATGTTGTGTGCCATATTATAAACGCAGTGACAACATATAATCTTCTCCTAGGAATGCCATGGATACATCAGTACGGTATCGTGCCCTCTACATTGCATCAATGCTTCAAATACTGCAAGGATAGGATACAGTATAAAGTAATGACTGATGCGAAGCCCTATACTGAAGCTGAGGCCTTCTTTGCAGATGTCAGCTATTATAAGGGATTCATTAAAGAAGAAAGAAAGGATGATGAAAATAAAGTCCTAAAGGACATTCAAGTAAAGGTGATGAAAGAAGAAACAGAAAAGGAAGAATCATCCAGAGCTATAAAAATAAAGAAGAAATTCTATTTTGTACCAAAATACCTGAGGCAACTAGGGAAGCTTCCGCTAACTCTGTTATCACCTAAACAGTTGAAGATTTTACTATCCAATTATATAGTGCCATTGTCGTATGCTGAAAGAAATAAGCCATTTTCTTTCCGGGAAGGTTTCAGGTCAAGGCCAGTGCAAAATACCAGGAACCAATAGAATTCTACACACCACTAATGTTCTGGAACTCGGAAGCTGAGCTTCTACTTGACCCCCGATTTTCATGGCGTTACAATAGGGGAAGAGGCCAAGAATAATGTGTATTGTAGTAAGCTGACACTGCAAGATCTTAAAAAATATAACCCAGCAAGTAAGAAGATAATGAAAAACATGGGTTTCGATTATGAAGAACCCACCGGCCAAAATCATGGGAGAAGAATTCAGATTCCTATTGGAGTTGGTTAGGAAAAATGAGGAAATTTTCTAGGATTGGGGGGCTGAATCATTGGTGAACATGGTCACAACTGAGCAGTTATCAGAAGAAGATCCTAAAATAGTCAAGTATCCTAAAATGACCCTAAAGAAAATGGAAGACAGGGGGCAGTCAATAATAGATAGTTTACGTGAAGTGAATCTGGGTACAGAAGAAGAGTCATGGAACATATTCATCAGTATCAATCTTTCTGACCAAGAGGGCAAGAAATATGTTCAACTTCTTAAAGAAAATAGAGACGTCTTCACTTGGACATATGTAGAGATGCTGAGGCTGGAGCCGTCAGTAGTAATACACCAATTGAATATTTCTAAGGAGAAAAGGCTGGTTAAACAGGCACAAAGGCGATTTCACCCAGATTTGGTTCCCTTGATAGAAGAAGAAGTGAACAAGCTGATAAAAGTTGGGTTTATTAGGGACGTCATATATCCCAAGTGGATATCGAACATCGTCCTAGTGAAAAAGAAAAATGGACAAGTCAGGGTGTGCATTGACTTCAGGGATCTGAATGAAGCCTGTCTGAAAGATGATTTTTCTCTCCTGATAACTGAATTACTAATTAACAGTACAACTCAGTATGTTATCATGTCCTTCATGGATGGCTATGCGAGTTATAATCAAATTAGAATGACACCTGAAGATGAAGAAGCAACAACGTTTATAACTTCGCTGGGGATTTATTGTTATAGGTATGCCACTTGGTCTCAAAAATGTTAGGACAACGTATTAGATGGCAATGTAGAATATCTTTCAAGACATGATGCACAAACATGTTGAGTATTATGTTGATGACTTAGTGGTCAGGTCAGGTAATCACCAGGAGCATCGTGAACATGACATCGGTCTTCCATCGACTCAGAAAGAAATAACAGAAAATGAATCCAGTTAAATGTGCATTTAGGGTGTCTTGAGGAAAATTCCTTGATTTTGTTATCAGGCACAGGGGCATTGACATCGATCTAGGAAAAGTTAAAGCCATTCAAAATATGCCGCCAATAAAAACATTAAAAGAATTGAAAAGTTTGCAAGGAAAGTTAGCATACATTCGCCGTTTCATTTCAAATCTGGCAGGGTGATGTCGGTCGTTTTCTCATTTAATGAAGAAAGGCATAGAGTTTGGGTGGGACAAAGCCTATCAGAATGCATTTGATTCGATAAAGGAATTGCTGAAACAGCCGCCGGTATTGATAACTCCAATAAAAGGGAAGCTGCTTATTCTGCAGTCGAGAATTCTTTAAGAGCTTTGTTGGCACAGGTGAATGAATCTGGAAAAGAGACCGCTCTTTATTATTTAAATAGAACTCTGATGGGCGTGAAATGCAACTACTCTCCAATCAAGAAAGAATGTTTAGAGCTGATCTTTGCGATGTAGAAATTGAGAAATTATTATCTCTCCCATGACATAACTTTGATCTCAAGAGAAGATCCGATAAATTTTTTGATAATAAGACTGATGTTATCTAGGAGATTGGCAAATGGATGTTGTTACTTTCAAAATATACTATTACGTATGAGCCAACAAAAGCGATAAAGGGATAAGCAGTGGCGGATTTCCTAGCAGCACACCCCAAGCAGAGTGCGAGACCATTAGTGTGATTTTTTCGATGAGTAAGTTATGTTGGCCGAGTCACAAAGCCCATGGCAGATGTATTTTAACGGCGCTTCTCGAGCATCAAGGGCAGGGGCTGGGGTGATATTCATTACTCTTCAGGGTGACTTGTTACTTTAATCTTTCACATTGAGTACTGCATGTACAAATAATGAAGCTAAATATAAAGCTCTCATCATCAGAATGGAAATTGATCAAGAAATGAAGATAAAGATGCTGCAAATTTTTGAAGATTCTAAATTGATCATAAATCAATTGACGACTGAATTCGAGACAAGAAAACAAGAGCTTTTGCTATACTTCCAAAAAGCGCAACAATTGTAGAGCAGTTTTGTCATGTCGACATAAAGCATATACCGCGGTCTGAAAATGTAAAAGCAGATGCTTTGGCTAGCGTGGCAGCGGCTCTGTCTTGCCCAAATCGAAGCCCTCTCTAGGTGACTATAGAAGAAATGAGATTTTTACCATATTCAGATTTCATTGATGAAATTGTCGAGGCAGTTCCTATATCGTGTTTGGAAGTAACGACAGATGATTGGCGTTAGCCTTTTATAGATTATCTTAAATATGATATCTTGCCGGAAGACTCAGCGTAGATATAACAAATCAAGCAAAGATCGAGCAGATTCATCATATGTAGTGAAGTACTGTATAGAAAATCTTACAATAGGATGTTACTAAGTTGCCTAAATGAACGAGAAGCAGGCCAAATGTTGCAAGAGGCGCACTCTGGAGAATGTGGGGCACACCAAGCTGGCCTAAATTTATTTCATTGGATACATTGAATGGGGTATTATTGGCCTACCATATTCAAATATGTTATAGATTATGCGAAAAGATGTCATGAATGTCAAATTCATGGAGATATTATACACATTCCTCTAGAAGACCCGCAACAATCGGTCACCTCTTGGCCTTTCTCTGCCAAGTGACTTGATGTATTTGGTCCTATAAATCTGCCTTCATCCAAAGGAAAACAATATATTCTTGCAGCAACAGATTACTTCTCTAAATGGAGAGAAGCATTGCATTGCCCAGTGTCAAGGAGAAAGACGTGGTCAATTTCATCTGACACGCAATAATATACCTCCATAATATTCCGAAGAGAATCGTCACAGATAATGGCACTCCTTTCAAAAACAGAGGCATGGAAAAGTTACGTCAGAAATTCAGCATTCATTATTCGTTTTCAACACCTTCATATCCATCGGCCAATGGATTAGCAGAGGCGTTTAATAAAATGATAGCCAAGATACTGAAGAAAACAGTGACAAGAAACAAAAGTGATTGGGATGAAAGGTTGTAAGAAGCATTGTGGGCATACAGAACTACCCACTGGACAACAACAAGAGAAACACCGTATTCACTGGTTTAAGGTGTAGAAGAGGTGATCTTGATTAAAATGCAAGTAACGTCACTTAGAGTGACAATACATCAGTCTATTACGGATGATGAAAATGTAAAAATAAGGCTGAAGGAGCTGAACTTGCTCGATGAGAAACGCTGGGCAGCCCAGCAGCGGTTGCAGTCATATCAGGCAAGGATATCGGTCGCCTTTGATAAATGAGTCAAATATCACTCTTTTAAAAAAAGGTGATATGGTACTGATGTTGAAAAGAACGATAGTGGTCACCCATATAATAGGGGTCAAATTCAAGCCCAAATAGGACGGGCCATATATAATAAACGAAGTATACTCCAATGGAGCTTACAAAGTTGTAGATCAAGATGGAGATGGTATCACTATACCGGTTAATGCTCGCTTCATCAAAAGATATTATCCCTGAAGATGCTTTCGATTTTGATCCAAAATATTATCAAAATAATGCTTCTAAATCAAAAGGGGGCAAGTCATGTACTGTTAGATGAATGAATAAAGATGAAATTTGTGAGTGCATCAAGACTACATATCAACAAGTGTTACAAAAAAGAAAGTGACCATCGTTATCATCATCAAACGAGTCGTACAGAATTTTGTTGAAATTATATCGTCACCAAGCTGATATATTGTGAACAACATATATGAATATAGTTGAAGATAGTAGAAGAAGTGGTGATGTATCAGTCTGAATTGGAGATATCTATCATTCTCGCGACAACGATCGCCATCTATTATTATCTTTGAAGGCAGCCTTTCCAACCCTGAAAAAGTGGCCAACTACGCATAATACCTATCATTTTTGCCATTCGGGTAACAACGAATAACCAGTGGCCCTAAAAAGTGCGTGAAGGCCATCATATGCATACCCATGCAGGTTGCAGATGAAGCCAGCAACTGAAAGCCATAAAAGGACCAAAAGTCTTCAACAGCTAGTCACGCGTAACACCCATATCGTCTTTATAGCTTTTCGACAGCATCATAAGGAATGAATGAAAATGCCCTCCTGTGAATGGGTCCGACCTTGCAGATGAAGAAAATGTGGGCTGCAGTGTGAGCTCTTTAGCCTTGTCCATAGACAGGCTAACCATGTGTAAGACCCCCCAGATCTCTGGCTTGATTTCAGTATTAACTCATGAAAAAGGGCTTAAACCTACTCATTGATGGACTGACGACTCCATATTTGTGCGCCTCGTGAACTCTGGAGAGTTACTGCAGCCAACCCTATCTGAAAATCCAACCGTGTTCACAGCCCCGGTAGTTTTACTGGGCCCCTCTGATGGATTGTAGTTTGTGAACTCACCAAGCTGTGAGAAGTCCAGTGAACTCCTAAGAGTTACAGAGACTATCACGTGAGACCTGACTACACTACTCAATGGTCTAAAAAACTTCGTGGCTCCACTACTCAAGAGGATAAACTGTGTGTGATTATCGGAATAAACTAAAACTTAGTACCACCAATTAAGATAAGAATCATATAGGAAATCCCTTACTAACAAGTCATAAATAAATTTTTTTTTTTTAAAAAAAATGAGGAAAGAAGAGGTATAACACATTGATCAGAACATCATATAAACAAGACAAGAGCACCATCATAAAAAATATCATGAAATACTTGTATAACTTGCAATTCTAAGAGTACTTGTAGTGACAAAAGAGAAAATATCAAAGTTTTACATCTCATAGTTATCCTGTTATGCCTAATGCTGCTAAGTATTGTTGTAAATTTTCTTGAAGATTAACTTGAGCAGCCACGTGTTCCAGTTTAGCATTTGAAATAATTCTAGTAGGATCCAGGATACCAGCTAGCTTTTCTTCCAAGGAGGCATTCAGTTCTTCATTCTTAGCCAATTCAGATCTTCAGCATCCACAGAATGAAGGTTACATTGCATCTTTTCCTGTACTCTTTCAATGTTCAGATCTTCCTCTAGACCTTGCTTCTCCAATTGAACGATTTCTTGCTTCAAAAGAGTAATACAATTATGAATAGTCATCTTATTATCAACAAAAGTCTTCACTTTCTCTCTCAAAGATAGTTGTTCTTGGTCATGACGAGAGACAAGGGGAGCAATCTGAGAAACCTTCTCCTTAGAGTATGCGAGCTACTTCCTATATTCTAAAATTTTGGGTGGGACAATCGCAGTTTCAGCTAATGACAGAACACTTATGGAATTATGGAATCTTAGGAGAGCATCGCGTACGGAATAAATGTTAACTTTAGCCATCTGTGCAGCACTATCCAAAACATCAAAAGCAACAGCCATATTTGACCATTGATCAAGATCTTTAAACATCTCAACAATAACTAATATGGAATTCCTGATCAACGCTAATTTATATGCAGAAATCTTCTTAAGGGATAACACATTTGATGAAGTCCCAATAGAACCAAAACTTGTTCTGCCACTTTGAGGTAAGTTCCCTATTAAGAAATAAGACATATAAAGTTATAACAAAATTGTAAGTGTAGATAATATGGAAAGTGTGAATGAAGAAAAGGATATACCTTCTACTGCTATCGGAACAGTGAGAGGTTGCGTCTCTCTAGCCAAAGGAGGATTAGGTTCCACCATCTCAGAAAAAGATGGAGCCCTAGCTTCAGTGCTTGAATCAATGGTGGTGGGAGTCGGCAGATTAGTTGATTCCATCAAAAAAGAAATTTCACGTGCCACCACCCCGTGGAGGTATCGAGAATCTCGGTGAAGCCACTGGTATGACAGGAGGTAGATCTATGGGGGAAGTACTATCTACCTCTGTATTGATAACATGATCACCTGAAATAAAATACGTAAGATAGGAAAAGAGAAAAGAATGAAAGCAAATAAAAAAATAGCAAGATTTTCTTACATGGCGAATAACCATATTCCCCGTAGTCTAGGGGTTCGTCTTCTTCTTCCCTCGCTATAGGTGAAGTCTTTGCAAGAACAGCCTTAGAGGTCAGGAGGATATGTCCTTCACTAGTAGGAACATCTTCTACAATGACATCTTCTTCGACGCTAATATTAACTTCCCCCTCCTTATAGCCATCATCTTGATTCTCTCCTTCTGCCTCACATTCATCAGAAATAGTATTTCTAGACGAAGAAGCTGAACTTTCACTTTTTGAATCTCCTTCATTGGATTCTTCAATAACAACCTGTTTCCCTTTAGAAAGAAGAGACTGGTTGTTTTCTAGTTGAGGATCTACATTGGCTAAGACCGGAGAAGCAGAAACAACGGTCCCTTCTTGGGGAGAAGCTTGGGCACACGTGCGAGATCTTGTCATTGGCGAAGAAGGACTAAGATGGACAGTCCTGGGGCCAGGAGAAGAGGTCAACTGATGTTGAAGATGAGTAGAAGAGGTTGGCTGGTCTTGAAGATTGGCAACGTTCTCTAGCATGGGTGAAGCGGCCTCTATGACTTCCTCTCTTCTTGAATGGTAGAGAGGAACTTTTTCAAATTCATGAATAACACCGTAAGTTATCCACTCTTCAAGGGTATTGTGAGGCTTCTTCTCACGGATAGGTTCATCTGTGAATATTTTGACCCAATGATGACCAGTAAAAGGAGCATGAATGGTCTACGCTATGAAGCCTACTCCCTCTTCAATTGTATGACCCCTAAGTCTCGGTGGTGGAAGCCAGATGGGCTTAGCTACTGGCAAACCTTTCCTTACCAGATATGACTGGTGAACCCACCATCTCATGTGATTATATGAAGCTCGAGGAATACGGTTGCAATGCGGGATGATGAAAGAAGAATTAGCTTGGCTTAACAGTTGCTTCCAGACTATTGCCTAATTAAATGGGCCAGTGCCATAACTTTACATTCTTTGAGTTATAAGTCCACAGTCTTCGAGAACTACCTGATCGAAGCCGAATTAACGAGAAAAATGAGTGGGATAGTACAGTTCCCTCTAGAATTTTGTTCCCTCCCTCAACGGGGGACTGCATGATCTAATCGACAGAAAAAATGCCCTTTCTCCCGTAGTGAGTGATTTTGTCTCTGAGTTGTCTGTGTTCGTTGTGTAGGGAGGAAAACAGAAATGAAATAATTAATCTTGACATCGGAAGAGATGGAATCTTTCGCCCAGTCATAGGACCTCTTCGCCATAACCCTCTTTAGAAAGAACCAGAGAGGGATATGAGAAGGATGAACACAAGCTTTCTTTGGCACTTCGAAAGTCCAAGGGAAATAAACGCCGAGCCAGCCAATAAAATAGTGCCATGACATATAAGTAGAAGCAGAGCTGATGGAGGGACTTTTTACATGAGAGGCCATATCTCCGAGATCTCTATAAATTGAGCATAAACCAAGAGGAGCAAGGGAGTATTTCACCCCTTCGGCTATAGAACCGGCTACTACAAATAGTGAGGGAAGAATGACATCAGCTGATTTGGAGCTGGGAAAAACCACTATGCTTAGCCAATAAGCGATAAACGCTGCGAGCTCCCCATAGACAGAATACTCAGCGCACTCCTTTATGTTCCTACGAAGGCGTTCTAGCTCTCGTGAATGGTTATCGTTAAACCTTGAAGAAAAAGAGAAGCATATGAAATTAAGGTTATGTATCAAGATGTAATAAAAATGTTAATTTTAGAAGAAGAAAATTACCCAAGAGCTCTTTTAAAATGGGTCAGCCATTGCATAGGGTGAATCTTGTGGATGTTTGGAAACTTGGACATTTCCTTGAAGAGTTTCACGATTATTTCTGAAATGGAGGTGATACGGTCAAGCGAAGAGACAAAGGTTAGTTCATCGTTGGTGGGGACAAATTCATCAAAGAATTTTCCAGTTATCGGAAGACCGATGATCCTATGAATATCCCAGAGTGTAATGCTCATTTCACCTTTGGGAAGGTGGAAAGAATTGGTGGAAGGGCACCAATAGTTGAGAAAAGTCTTCAGAATGGAGGATTCCTTATAAAAAGGATATGATGTTGCTTCGACTAGGGTGTAAATGTCGATCTTGGACAAACTCCCCACATATTTCGTAAGAATTTCCGTGGCTCATTTAGAATAATAATTGTGGGGAGTCAAGAGGCCCCTTGCTCTGAACTCTTTAGGATTCCAAATGAAGCGACGTTCGCTGAAATGCTGTTGGAGCGTCTTGTAAAAGCAGGTCGGGTATAGGTTGTGTAGATCATAAGACGGGGTGAGGACGATAATGGAATGGATGTCATTGATTTATTGTCTTGGTTTCGTTGGCTGCAAAATGCCTTCTAGTAATCTTGGTTCTCTAAATGACCAAGACTCTATATAGGCTAGTCTTTCTCCATCCAGGTTATCCTTAGGCTCGTAATTCAGCATGGTATGGTGATGATGGATGTTGACTGGAATCCCCACGATACCTTACTTGTAAGGATTGTCAAATTTTATAACACCCTCGATCATGTGGACTGACTCCTAAGAATTATGTAATTTCTTCTGGTTGTGCTCTTTAATTTTCTCCTGAAATTCTTGAGCTTTGTTTTGGTGAATCTTCCTCGGTCAACAAGGGGGAGGAGTATCTTCCCTAGCAAGAGGCTTCTGGCTGATAGTTTGATGATGCACATTGTCTTTAGCCACTTCTCTCAGTCGTACTCACGACCAAGTTTGGGAGGTCTTTCAAGATCGCCCATTACGATGGCTCTCTAGATGGTAGTGTGTTGATGTGTTCAATAAAGTCGAAAGTAGGGAGCACTGGCTCCTTAATGTAGGCAGGGCACGTTGCGGTTGTCTTAAAGTGCTTGCGCAAAGGTTGGATAGGAGATGATGGAGATTTTGTGGCTTGAAAAGACGTAGGGTTTGACATTTCTTCATGAGAAGGTTGATCAGTGGGAGGATTAACAGGAATGTAGGTTCTTTTCGTGCGGGCCATAGTGAAATGCAGGGGTTCAAAAATTGGCTACGGGTCACGCAACTGATCCTTTGTTGCCCAGGCAGCATAATGGAAAAATCTCTTGCACGAACGTGAAGACGTTACGCGGGTCGCGTAACTGATACTCGTTGCGCGGGGAAGAACTGAAAGTGTACCTACAAGTGCCCTAGTTTGTCAATTACGGTGTAAGTTGAGTCAGTCAGACAACAGCGCCTAACAGGAAGATCAATTCAAGTGTCTGCCTTAACTGGATGTGTGGAAGCTCGCCATAGGTAAATCATAGCCTCACATCCCATGTCCCAAAACACCAGGTGATTAAAATCCTTAAAACTAAGTAGAACATCTTAGGATTTTATTGTAAGAAAAATTTTTACCAAACAGGAAAATCTTTAAGTTTTCTTACCCTATCGATTATATCGATTCACATTTCGATATGATCAACCTGCTCTGTCGAAGTCCTCGGCATACAATCGATACAATCGAGTGAGGACAAAAAGTGTCCAGCAACCAAACATTCATCTAGACGATTTATCGATATATCGAAGTTTCAATCGATATCATCGATATTTAAATATCGATCTCATCGAAAGTGGATCGATAATATCGACAGACAGTTTTTCGGCGCTCCTATTTTTCTAAAGAAAACTACTATAAGCTTTGATATATCGATGACTATCCGATTCAATCTGAATTCAAATATCGATCATATCAGAAGTCATTCGATCATATTGACAGTGGGCGCATGTTTCCTCCAGCAAATATTTTAAGGTGCTTCAAACGTTAATCGGGGGCCATTCGATGAAATCGATATTCATATATCCATACCATCGAGTCCTGGTCGATTGGATCGAGTCTGGCACAAACTGACCAATGTGGTTATAGGTAAATCTATATGATTTATCATCCTATCATAAGGTCTCGTTATCATCGACATTCAAATTTGTAAGTGCTATGATTTCATATCCCTTTGGTTGTCAAATTTTATGGTGTCAAAACCTATATCTATGTCTTGTATATCTTGTGTTTCATGACTATTCATTGCTTTAAGACATCGTATTTCAAGATAAGAACTTAAATGAAGAAAATTTCAAGTCATGGATGAAGAATTCAAGAATAGAAATCTCCAAGTATGCATGTTCAAGATTCAAACAAGTACTAGTATAGAAGAAGACTTTGTCAACTTAAGAAAGGATCAAGCTCGAGAAGGCCTACAACAAGATTCATAAATTCTCAAGCTTCTCTTAAGGGTCATCTGAGTGTACAGACTATCAATGTCCATCTCACTTTTAAGGTTTGTTTGACCTTAGATTGACCTTAGGATGGGCTTTACTGTAGGTCATTCTGGCTATATAATTCGTATATTTTAATATGCTTGTTTGGGCTGTTCTAAGACCAGTCCTAGTGACTTCAAGACCAGTCCTAGCTCTGTTACGACCAGTCTTAAGTTTTTCAAAACCAGTCATAGGTTGTTGAAGACTTTTGGATTTTTCTAGTTGTCCTACGACCAGTCCTGGACATCCTTCGACCAGTCCTGTGAGCTGTTCGACTTGTCCTACGAACAGTCTTAGCCCTACGACTCAAACTCCAGCAACTAAACTAGGGGTCCTATGATCGGTCGTAGGTGGCCCACGACCGGTCGTAGGCTACCCAAGACCTGTTGTGGAATAGCTAATCCTTATCCCGCAGAAATCTTTGAAAATCTTTGAAGCTACGACCAGTCCTAGGATACTAAGACCAGTCGTAGATGGGATTTTTCAGGCTATAAATAGAGCACGAACTTCAGAGTTTTTCAATTCAATTCAATTCAATTCAAGTAATCTTTAGGCTATACTCTGAGATTTGTGTTTATTTTTAAGCTACTTTGTGCTCATTTAATATTCCTTTTGCTAGCTTGTGTATTATTTAATTTTGATCTACATTCCAATCTTATTTGAAAAGGGGAATTTCTGATATTCCTTCTCCTTGGATTCAAAATCAAATAGAACTAGCCCTTTTGATTTAAAATCAATTAGACTTAGAACCATTCTTAAAGTGAGTATTGGACTTTGAACGTTGAATCAAACTTCTACTCCGATTGGTTCTACCGGGCTACTTCAAAAGGAGATTTAGGTATTTTACATTTGTGTAATTTACATTCTTTGGTTTTGTTTGAGATTTTTCTGAAAAATCTCATTGTTTTGGTTATCTGAGGAAAGCCTGAAAACTCAGATTGTGTGGGTTTTTGGATTGTGTAAGCCCGTGATAAAAAGACACAATTGTGAAGGTTTTAGGTAAACCTGTGAAACCTATTTTGATAGTGCATACTAATATCCCCTATGTGAGGATATTAGGAGTGGAGTAGCATTCTGTGTGGTTGTTGGATAACAGTTGATGTACACACAGGTGAACCACTATATATCGTTGTGTTGTGGATGTGCTTTATTCTTTCATTCCTTTATTCATTCAGTTTTGTGGATTGTATTTGTGGATGAATGTTGTAATCATTTTATTTCAAGCAAGTGTGGGAATGTTGTAATAACTAAGGATTTATTTCTGCAAGTTATTTTGATTTCCTTGCTTTTTATTTGTCATTGGTTTGAGATACAAAGGACGTTCTAGAAATAAGGTTGTCCTACCTTAAACCTTTGGTTTTTGGTGTAAGGTTGTCCTTAGAACTGATATAGTATCATTTTCTTAAATCTAGTTTGTTGAGATTGATTTTTAATTCAGCATTGTGCTTTATTTCTTTTATTATTCCGTTGTTTTAAGTTTTATTTGGTATTACCCTATTCACCCGCCCTCTAGGGCATATAGCTAGGCCCTTTCAAAATTCTAATGACATCGGCTGTTCCCCGATCATATCTTTAGAACCTGAAATTCTTCAAGGCTTGTCTCTCTTGTTTTCACCTATCGATAGATCGATCCCTCTATCGATAGAATCAGAGTTTGAAATCCGATAACATCAATGTGTGTCTCGATCCAATCGACCAGTTGGCAAAAGGTTTCCAAAAGTGAAAATGACATTTAAGTTTAAATCATCGAGAGGTCAGTCGATGCAATTAGGAGTATACACTCGATGATATCGACCCTGCTCGATGATATTAAACTCTGTCATAAATGTGACCATTTTATATCCGTTGGAACCTTTTGCCTATATATAGAGAGGTTAGTCTTTATTGCTGACAGAGAAAGAAGAGAGTGCTTCTGAGTGTTTTAAACTTCATATCTTTTATCTTAAGCCCTTTCTCTCAGGGAGTTCATCCTCCAATCCACCCTCATCATTGATATTCAATAGAGTAGATTGGGGAATGAACTTTCGCATTCAAGGATCCTCCATCTACTACCTTAATGGAAAATCATTAAGCTGGGATGCCTTGAATGCATAGATGATTGGAATCACTCTATCTTCCTAATAGGAAAATCTTTGAAGAGTGGAATTTCATCATAAACTTGACCCAACTTGAAGCCTAGTATTGGTATATCTTTTGTGTTGCGGATCAAGGGAGCTGAAGACTCTTCATCAACAAGAAGGAGATCTTCATCACTGCGCTAAAAGGAACTCATCAACTTATCTTTAAGTATCTAGAGTCCAAAGGACACTTGTGATCATTCCTTTCTAGGATTGGATCTTAAGTGTTACTCACCCTTTGAAGTCCTCAAAGGAGGCCTTCGGCGGGAGTGTACGTGTGGGTGCATTGTGTAGACCCTTGCTCTATGTGGGCATAAACATCTGGTTAAGAGTGAACTAGTAAAGCTCTGGGTTATGAGGTGAACCGTGTAAAACCTCTGTTAGGGTCTTAGGGTAAGATCCTTGGCCAGTGTGCCTAAATCGAGTGTTATGTGTTGACCCTTGCTCGTGAGAGCATAAACAGTCAGCCTCTGTGTAGGTTGTAAAGGTTGAAGGTGAACTTGATTTAAAACCTTAGGTTTAAGGTGAACCATAGGAAATCTCCTTAGTGAAATCCGGTACACTCAAAGGTTGAGTGTGACAGCCGGGAGTAGAGTAGACAAGTAGTCAAACCACTATAAAAATGACTGTGTCTGTGATTGATTCTTGTGCTTGACCATTTATGTGATTATGTTAATTGAATTCATATCTGCTCATACTTCACACATACAGTCACATCCATCATAGACTATAACTGCTTCATTCTTATTAATTTGAATAGTTTTGTGATTGGATCCTCTACTGGGCTTGGAAGCAAAGTAGAGTTACATTTGAGTAATCCTAAAAATTGCATACATGTTAGGATTAGAGTGATAAGATTTTTAATATAATTCATAAATTTTAAAAAAGTTCTATTCACCCCCCTCTAGGACATTGGCATATTCCTACTTCAACTCAAGCGATCTTCACCGCTATTTCAAGAACAAAAGAAGCAAAGTTTCTCCATAAAATGAAAAGTGAAGAAATGAAATGCAGTTGACTATTTATAGGAAAATGGGCTGAGTACAATACTCGGGTGACTATTGCGTGAGCCCCGCAACATGTTCGAAAAATGAAATTTTTTATCCTAATTCTTTGATTTTTTACAAACAAAGAAAGGGATCAAGGAGGCATCTATTGAGGCATGAAAATAATTAAGAAAGATTGAAAAGGAGAAGATCAAAATGGAGTTGAAGGAATGAGGAAGAAAGAAGCAAATTAAGTATCATGTATGGTAGTTGCGCGAGTCACTCAACCAGTAATTGGTTGCGCGGACCGTGTAAACAACTTCGTTCATTAGGGGGGCAATGCAATGGATTTTCTCCATTACGTGGGGCGAGCAATTGACTTCCCATTGCGTGGATCGTGCAACCAAAATCGGGGGTAGATTGTTATGAATGGTAAAATCTGAAGTAAGGTGGGCCCCAAGGCATAAAGATCGAGGGTTCGCACGTGTGAATGCTATAAATACCTCACTCCCCCTCTCATTTGAGAGAGAAGAATTTCGGAAGAGGTGTAAAGCTCTGAAGGAAGACTGAAGGTGAGAAGGGGAAGTAGTTATTGTTTGCGCGGGCCACGCAACCAACAACTTATTATGTGGGTCGCGGAACAAGACTATGATGTGGCCAGTTACAAAAAGGGCCAAAATGCTGTCGAAATCATCGAGTTTGATCTTTATCGCTTTAAAGTTCTCCATTTGCATATGATACAAGCTCAAATCAGACGATCAAACCTACACAACCATTCCTCCTAGAGAGATAATCAAAGCAAATGTCTAAATGTTGTCGAATTTGAGATTTGATATTCGAACTTTGTCAATTCCAATTTATGTATTTCAAATGATCTATCTTAGAATCAAAGGATATTTGAGGATGTAAATGAATTCAACATTATTAATATAATGATTGTTTTGTATATTCTTTCCTTATTATGTCCTAATAAGATAGTCCCCAAATCAAATACATTTGTTTCTTGTTTGAAACACCCGTAATCCATGAAAAATGGATGGGTATCCTGGATATACAGCGCAATCATCGGGGTGGGCAGCTGCCTTGGATGGTGTGAGTATACAACTCATATATCACGGTGGCCCCATGTCCCACGTGGCCAGACGGAGTGAATACAACCCTAACATCATGGGGGGTCCATGGACGGATAACATGGATAAAATGAATACATCATGGTGCGTCCCACAGCATGTCCAGATGGACGATGCTAATATACAATACATACATTAAGGTGGGCCTCACCCCAGAAAAATAGATGTATGATGTGAATATAGAACGCATACATGAGGTGGGTCCCACCGTCCACGGTGTTGTACGGTGCATATATAGAACACATAAACAAAGGTGGGCCACACCGTCCAACAATCTGGATGGTGAGAATAAGGCCCAGTCATCATGGTCAGCCCCTCACAACACTGTCCAGATGAACGATATGTAAATAGAATACATATATCAAGGTAAGGCCCCACACATGTGGATGCAAGGCATCCACCAAGGTGGGCCCCACGTCCGTGTATTGGATGGATGCTATGGATATAATACATACATCAGAGGTGGAGTCCCACCATCCTACCTAATGGACGATGTGGAATATAGAATACATATATTAAGGTGGGTCACATCCCACACATGCAGCACGTGTGGGGTGGTCCCCACACGTGTGCTAAATGGGTGGATGGTATGGACATAACCCATACCTCATGGTGGACCCTAGAACTTACTGACGCTAACACAACAACTGCCTGTTGTTGGACGGCTAGGCTGTTGGGCCAGCGTCTAGCAGATGGATGGTTAGATATAACACATGCATCACACGTGGGTCCCATGTGGACATGGCCCACCTGATTTAGATCAATCTAATATTGATGTTTTCCTTCATGTAGGCTTGTCCAGACGGACAGGCAGCGAGCCAGTCCACTGAACAGTCCAGCAAGGTGGGCCCATCACATGAATGGCATGGACATGATTCATACATCACTGTGGGGTCCATCAAAGTGGGCCATACATATCATCAACACCATTAAAAAAAGAGAGAGAAAGAGAGAGAGAGAGAGAAACGGCGGAGATGGGAGGAGCTTCGCCACTATGAGCTCCTCCATATACATGCATACATCAAGATGGGTCCCATCCTTGTGTGGGCCCACAATCATAAAAATATCAAGGGATTTCCACCATAAATTAGGGCCAAAGTAACCACACCAAGTACATAACATAGAGACTCATGGTGGGATCCATGGAGAATGGTCCCACCATGGATACATACATGCAAGGTGTGATGGGTCTTTAGCCACATCTAGGGACCAAGATGGGATCTCCACCATTGATTGGTGGGTCCCACTTGCCCTATACTAAAGAGAAAGATCCTTGTAAAGAATCAAAAACTAAGAAGCACCCACCTTTAAATCTTCTTATCCTTCTTCCACCAATGGCTTTCAATGCTCTAAGGGGACAAGATTCAATGGTTGAGATGATCTCTTGATGGTTGGATTAGGAAGATTAGGGAGAAGTGGCTGAAAATTTGGGAGCTCTCTTTCTCTTGCTAACAATGGAGGAAATAGGAAATGAAAGAGAGAGGGAGAGAGATAAGAGAGAAATGCAATGATTGCCTAGCTCTCTTAGCTAGGCAATGATGATAGGTGTAAGGCATGCTCTCATGGGGAAGATTAAGGGATCATGGGCTAAGGGCTAGGGTGACTAGGGTGGCTAGGATAGGGTGAGGTCATCCTTATAATGGCCTAGGGAAATGTGTTATGGGTTAGGTGAGTCCCACAACGTGTGGTCCATGGCCACAATCATGCATCGCCCACATCTTATGATCTAATCATCGGATTGGCGTATGAGACTTGGCGTCAGAACCGTGGTAATGGCACAGTCGCAATGGCATGGGTCTCAGGCTGAGTATACTTGGGTTTACAAGATATGACTTAGGGTTGCACAAAAAAGAAATCTATGGGTCGCGGGTCATCGAAATTCGACTGGGAGGACCACGGGATCCTATGGAACCGAATGGTCACAGGGACATGGGCCTGACATAGACCTATTTATGTAGATCACCATTTGAGAAAAAACTTTTAACATCCATTTGATATATCTTGAATTTTTTAAAGCGGGCAATGGATATAAATAATCTTATGGACCCAAGACGCGCTACTAGAGCAAAGGTTTCATCATAATCGAGTCCTTCTATTTGAGTGTACCCTTGTATAACTAGTCTAGCTTTTTTTCTGATTATATTTCCAAATTCATTAGATTTTTTTAAAAAATCTATTTTGTTTCAATTATGTGTTTATCAGATGGTCTTGGAACTAAATACCAAACATCATTCCTAACAAACTAATTTAATTCTTTTTGTATAGCTACAATCCAATTTTCATCAGTAAGTGCTTCTTTTACGTTGGCTGGTTCAATTTAAAAAGTAAAGCAAATGTAATTGAAAATGTTCACTAATTATTTTCTTGTTTGCACACCAGCGAGAGGATTGCCTAATATTTGATCAATAAGATAATCTTTGATTGATCTTAGTTCAGTATTGACTGAATTAGATGAGGAGTCAGATTTTTCAATTAAATTGACTTCATCATCTTTAGAACTAGATGTGGGTGTGTTTAGGTGTTCATCAATTACAACATTAATAGATTCATGAATTACTCATATTCTCTTATTAAGAACACGATATTCTCGACTATTCAAATCATAACTCAAGAATATCCCTTCATCACTCTTGGCTTCAAACTTTCATAAATTTTCACAGTCACGTAAGATGAAGCACTTACTTCTAAAAATTTAAAAGTATTTAACAGTTGGCTTCTTATTAAACCATAACTCATAAGCTATTTTATCTTTTAATTTTCTTATGTACACACGGTTTATAATATAACATGCAGTATTCATAGTTTCATCCCATAAGTTTTTGGGTAACTTCTTGCTATTAAGCATAACATTGGTCATCTCGTATAGCACTTTATTTTTTCTTTCAACAACCCCATTCTATTAGATATTTTAGGAGTGGAAAAATCATGCGATATACAATGATTGGTACCGTATTTCTTAAAATTGTTATTTTTGAATTCAGTGCTATGATCACTTCTGATTTTGATAATATTTAATTCTTTTTCAGTCTGAATTCTTTTTACTATTCTTTTGACTTCACCGAGAATCTCAGATTTTTCTCTCATGAATGCTACCCAAGTAAATCTGGTAAAGTAATCAACAATAACAAGAAAATACTTCTTACCACCTCTACTCTCCATTTTGGTTGGTCTAACTAAATCCATATGGAGAAGTTCAAGGGGTTTGGATGTGGTAGAGGAGTTCACTTTCTTGTGACTACTCCAAGTTTGTTTGCCAATTTGTCATTTGCCACATATTTTATCAACTTTCTTTAGTTTGGGTAGACCTCTACTAAGATCGATTTTGCTCAGTCTATAGTGATTTCAGTAGTTAACATGTCCAATACGTTTATGCCATAATTCTGTTTCATCTGTTTGGACCATGTAACATGAGAATGTAGACAAGAAAGACTCAATAATAATATAACAATTTTTAGAAGTCCTACAACCATTTAATATCCCATAACCTTTCTCATTTGAAATCTCACATCCTTGATTAGTAAATTTAACACTATGTTTGTTATCGTAGATTTGAGATATACTTAAAAGATTGTACTTAAGACCTTCAACATATAAGATATTTTCAAAAGCAAGAAGGTTAGAAATTTGTATAGTACCTTGGCTAATAATTTTGCAGTTACTTCCACCACCAAAAGTAACTAAGCCATCATTCATTTCTTTGTAGTTGGTGAATATATCCTTGTCACCTGTCATATGTCTTGAACATCTACTGTCTAGGTACCACTTTAAATGGCTAGAAGCCTTGAAGGCAGTGTGGGCAAAAAGACAAGTAACTTTTAGAACCCATTTCATTGTTGTTCTGGGTTTAAGAGTACCATTGGTTTTCCTTGGCTTGGTAGAGTTGAAATATCTTTGTCTATTAACTCTGACATTAGAGTTACATTTGAGAAGCTCTTTGAGTAAGTCCACTATTTTTTTAGCTAAGGGATTATATTTTTTATTTCTAAAGCTGATGTTATTAGGATTGAATTTAGAAGGTTGAAAAGGTTTTGAATTTTTAAAGTTGTGTTGGTTATTATTTTTCAAGCACTTTCCTTTTGAGTTTGAAGATTCTCCTTTAACAAATATAGGAGATATATTCTTATTTTTCAGAGAGTCTTTGATATAGCCTAGAGCCAATTTATCGCCACACTTTTTGGATGCGGTTAATATATTTTCAAGCTTAGGGTCTCTATGGGCATATCTCCAAGTATCTTTAGAACTTAATAGAGAAGAAACTTCAAGCTTTAATTTCTCATTTTCTGTTCTAAGTTTTTCAAATTCAAAAGTTTCGAAAATTAAATCAAATTTAGCTTTTTCATAATAATTAGAAAGATGAGATTTTTTTCAAAATAGTATTTTCAAGGTCTTCTTTTAATTTAAGAAAATTTTCTTTCTGAAGCTTAAGTTTGACAGCTATTTTGTAACTTTCCCTATATAGGGCATTATAGGCATCTTGAAGATCATCTTTATTTTCATTTTTAGGGTCACTCATGAGATTCTCATAATCGGATAAATTGTAATTATCTAAGGAGGTGACTCTAGCTGTCAGGCCTGTGTCCTACTAGCATTCCATTCCATAGGATCCTGCAATCCTTAAAGTCGAATTTCGGTGATCCGTGACCTGTAGACAGCATTTGTGAGTGACTTTAAGTTGCACCCTTTCAACATGAGCCGACTCAAGCCGAGACCTATGTCATCACGACCACATCATTTCTGCGGTTCCAAGGATGCATCTCGTGCGCCAATCTGATGCTTAGATTGTGAGATGTGGCCTGCACATAATCATGCCTTGGACCGTATATTGTGGGGCCATTCCAGTTAGTGTATTTCTCTAGAACAATCATGATGATGACATCACCACCCATGCCTTTTACATCTAATCATTTCAAGCATTCCTTCTCTAGTCCCATGCCTTCTTACAAATCAATCATTGTTATTACACCTCTTAAAATGCAATCATTCCTAGCCTAACCTAACCCTCTCTCTCTCTCTCTCTCTCTCTCTCTCTCTCTCTCTCTCTCTCTCTCTTTCTCTCTCTCTCATCCCTCCCTCCCTCTCTCCCTTTCTCCCTCATTTCTCATCTTCCCTAGCAACCAATAACTTGGACATCCCACCTTGGAGAGAAAAATCCAGCCCTCTTCCACCTACATTCCCCACCAATCCAACCCTTAGATCATCATCTCCACCATTAAAAGAGCATCACGGGAGCATTGGAGCACTAGGGAGGAAGAAGAATGAGAGGTGGGTGTTTCCTTAGGGTAGATTTGTTTATCTTTGTGCATGGGACTAGTGGGACCCACCAATTAATGGTGGAGATCCCATCTTGGTCCCTAAGTGTGGCCAATGGTCCACCAAGCTTGCATGCATGTACTATAAAGTGGCCATTCTCCGTGGACCCCATCATGATGTTTCTCTAATATCCATCATGTAAAAGGATCATCTAGTCCCTTGATTTGTAGTGGGGATGGCATCCCCACATTGATCTACTAATTTGAGAGCCCACCCAATCATGGGACCCATCTTGATGAATGTATGATGTATGTATGAGGCATGTATTGAGAGGTGCATAGTGGTGGAGCCCCTCCATCACACATTTTTTTTTCCTTTTTCTCTCTTTCTATGGTGATGATGATGCGGGTAGCCCACTGGTGTGTTCAAAAAATTTAGATGTCCAGATTTTTTTTCTGGATGTCCAGCAAGTTCCAGATGGGCTAGATGTCCAGTTAATGGAGCCCACCTTGCTGCCCATTTTTAGGCCAGCCCGGATGAAGGAAAAACACAAATATTGTCTGGATCCCACCTGGTGGCCGCCCCGGTGGACCCTACTATGATTTATGTATTATATATCCACGTCATCCACATTTTGGGCCCACCTTGCTGCCTATCTATCGAGCAGGCTTGTTGCATGTCCTTTGGGACAAGCCTGGATGAAGGGAAAAATATAAATATCAGCTGATCTAAAACTATGGTGGGCCACAACATGGGACACACCCTTCTATGTGTTGCATCCACCCCGTTTAGACCCTGGATGGTGGGACCCAGCGTGCTGTCCACACTGTCCAACGTGGGATGGTGCTGGATGCACCTTGATGTATATGTTTCATATCCACGACATCTGTCCATTTTGCTGGACATGGGGCCACCTTGATGATGTGTCCATCTAGGCCATCCGTCAGTAAGACGTCCAGCACACCTGGACAGAAGAGAAAACACAAATATCAGCTATGATTCAGAGCAGGTGGGCCACACGTGTGGGCCCACCTGATGTATCTATTCTGTCCACACCGTCTACGTGGGACGGTGGGCCATGATGTATGTGCTATATATCCACACCATCCACCCATGGGACGGTGGGACTCACATGATGTCTGTGTTTCATACCCACGCCGTCCACATGCTGGACGTGTAGTGCCCACCTGTTTTGGACGTGCAGGGCCTACCTGCTGTGTATGTGTAAGGCCCACCCACTGTACGTATGGGACCCATCGTGATGCATATTATCCCTACCGTCTAGCGGCTATAGGCCCGTTATGAAGTATTTTATCCATAACGTTCAGGGCTACAGGCCCATCAAGATGTATATTTCATCCATGTCGTCCGTGACAGTGGCCCACCACGATATATTTTCTCTAGGCCATCCATCAGTCAATCGTCCAGCAGGCTCACTACTGTATGTGCAGGCCTACCTTCTGCATGCAGTGTCCACTTATGAAGCCACTGCGATGAATGAGGCCCATTTTGATGTATAAGGTCCATATGATAAGGGCCATTGTGATGTATATGAGGCCCATGTGATGAAGCCCATTGTAATGTATGTGGTCCATACGATGAAGCCCATTATGATGTATCTGAGGCTCATGTGATGAGGCCCATTATGATGTATATGAGGCCCATATGATGAGGCCCATTGTGATGTTTATGAGGCCCTTGTGTGAGGCCCAATGTATGTGAGGCTCTTGTGTGAGGCCCATTGTAATGTGTGGCCCATTATATTATATATGTGAGGCCCAATCGTGATATGTGAGTTCGCAATGATGTATGTGATAATGTTTATGATGCCCATCCATTTTCTAGCTATTATAAGGCCATGGACTCCATTATAAGATAGATTCTAAATGTCCACATTGTAAAAGCAATGATGGTTAAATGTCCAAATTGTAATCCTCCCTAGGGCCCATCATTAGGCTCATTCTCATCTCCTCTTGGTGGGCTAGCCAAATCATTGGGTCTCCACTGTTATTAGTATGACCCATCTCACTTTATTGGGCTAACCCCAAACCATTGGGCCCCCATTGATGTTAGTAGTATCATCCGAACCTTGAAGCCCACCTAGTGTGCATACTGGGCCTCTATAAGGGAGCCCTCTTCATGACATTATAAAATGGATGAGGAAGCCGACTCCTTGTTCTTAGGCCCATTCTTGATATGAGTAGGCCATCTAGTCCCATCCTTGTTATGAGGAGAGTACATCATCATTGTATAACATGCTTAGTATAACTTCATGATTCATGCCCATGCGCATCATATGTATGCTTGATATGAGGAGTGATTGACCATAGCATATGTCATTGGACAGATTAATTATGGGCCTCCCAAAGAGATGGAGTTGCCCCACATGAGCATGCGGCATGCGCAGGATCGATGCATGACCGGATAATGTGACTCATGCACCTTATATTTGTTTGATACGATCATTATATGCCCTAGTGATATCAAGGTTGTAGCTTCCACAGGCACATCATGGATGGTAGGATTGGATACCGAAAATACTCGTTACTAGCATTAGGGCGCTATTGACGTCCCTGGGTGAAAGTCCCAGAACCCTTATGGTACCAAGAGGATGCTTCAATGTTAAGACCGTGTGGGTGTATGAGCGTACAAGTGCCGAATAACTTAGGATGCATCCCCCATCGTGTCATGGTCGATTGAAAGGGGGTGTGGCCTTTATCGACATGCCGGGTAGATATTGGCTGACTATTGGCAAGGCAGATAGTGAGGTCTCTTCCACTTGCATGGTTGTGTGTCTAGTTGAGGTGGCAATTTGGTGTAAAGTGTACTAGACTACGATGATATTCCAGAGAAGAGCTGTATTGATATGTGTATTTAGATGAGGGTTGGTATGCTAGAGTTACATCTCGCTTATGACATTGGTCATGTTGGCCTTGCATCGCATGGCCTTGGTACAGTTGAGAGCATTCATGGACTTACCAGCATGCTTCCATATTACTTTGATATTGCATACTTGACACTTATCTTACGCACACACTTACACCACCTTCTAAGCTTTCTATAAGCTTATGCACAATCTTTGTTTACAGGTAACGCTAGGACGCCGCAGCAACGTTGATTTAGGAGCATGCTGCTGAGTTTCTAGAACTTTTGATATCAATATTATATTTCCCTTTATGCATTGTACTTAAAGTTTTTTATTATAGTGGATATGTGGTGATGTTTGATGTTGTTTGTGGGTTATGCTTCTCATGAAATAAATTTATATTGAAAAATCCTTCTTATAGGATTCAAGGATAGGAACCTAGTATATGGGTGTCGGGAGTTGAGAATGGGGTACTACGGAGGTTGTCGGCGTCGGATTCCGTGATCAGGAATTTTGTGAGCCCTATTCCTGAGTTTGAGGCGTGACAGGAGCAGGTATCAGAGCATAACTTAGGAATAACTAAGGACAATATCACATATTTACCATGAGCTTAGGACGAATAGGTCCCAAGTGCGTAACCTTCCGATTCAACTCCTCATCGTAGCAACCCTTGATAAGCCCCTTGTTCCTTCCTATAGGACATGATGCCTAAGAGAGAGACTCAAGTGACTCCCACTCCACCACCTGAGGTTCTTGTTCCCTCACTGAAGATTCCTGCTTCCCCGCCTGAGGATCTCACTCCTCTACCCAAGACCAGTGCGGATCTGACCATACCCATGAGTGCCACCTAGCTACAGTAGATGTTCCAAGCTATGACAGCCACCCTCCATGGGCAGGGCAGGCACCTCACTGAGACACCGAAGTAGGTAGAGCAGGAGCATGTGAGCACCCTATTACGAGATTTCCTTTGGCTCAACCCCCATGATTCCAGGGAGAGACCGATCCATTTGTTGTAGAGAGATGACGCTCTCAGGTGGATGTTTGAGCCTATGAGATGTACAACCTAGTAGCAGGTCCCATTGGTAGTATATTTGCTCGAGGGTGAGGCTGAGCATTGGTGGACCTCCGTCACCAATGCTGCAGGGCCTCATTTCGTTTGGACTTGGGAGGACTTCATAGACCCGTTTGACCAGAAGTTCTTCCCTGACCACATTCGATAGCAGAGTGCACTGGAGTTCAAGACTATGGTGTAGGAGGATATGACTGTAGCTCAGTATGAGGCTCACTTTGTCGTGCCATCGAGTTTGATGATGAAGGGCGAAAGACCCGCCATTTTTAGAACGACTTACGTTATGGACTCTGGGGCTAAGTGGGACGGTTTGTAGAGGAATTGGGGTCAGAGGAGAGACAGGAAGAGGAGGGCCCCCTCCGGTGGCTCCTAGTAGCAGTAACCCCGATCACAGTAGAGGCATATAACCTGCCCAGCCGCGAGAGCACTAGTAACACCAGCAACAACTTCAACACCACCTCAGAGGCCATTTTCAGGGACTTGTTAAGGATGCGGTGGGATAGGACACCATAGGCAAGAGTGTCCCTGCCCTAAGCAGCAGTAGTAACCAAGAGCACCACAGTAGTAGCAAAGTAGCTCCTACCACCAAGGCTCCCACGGCAGCACCAACACTAACCTCCAAAACCACACAGCCGAGGCAGCAGTTTCGATCACAACGGCAACAACAACAGTAACAGAGACCTCAGAGGGGACAAACACCTCCCCAGCCAGCTCAAGTTAGATTCTACACAGCCTAGTAGGACCCGTAGTGGTAAGGAAGAGTTGTTGAGGGCATTCTTCCTGTCTCTGCATGCATCGCCTGAGTTTTGTTTGATTCTGGTGCTTCACACTCTTTTATGTCCGAGGGTTTCTGTCATTCGACTAGATTGCCGTCAGAGTCTGTTAGTGAGGGTCTGTCACTGTCAACGCCCTTAGGGAAGACCGCAGTGTTAGGCCAATTATGTTTGACTTACCCCATGTTGGTGGGAGAGATCTTCTTGCTCGCCGACTTCTTTGTGTTGCCGATGTCAGAGTTCGACGTCTGTAACATCCCGAAAATCGGGGGGTCGAGCAAAAACCCAACTCCCGAGTTCCAAATGTTATTTATGCAACATAGATATGTATGATTGAATGTTGTCTGTGATAATGTATTAAACATGAGTGAGATTAAGCTAGAACCGCATATCATACTCCAGAGACAGTTAAATTAACCAGCGGAAGTCTGTAATAGTATGTATAACATATATAAACTGTTGTATGTCTCCAGAGTGTGAATATATTACCAGGTTATACACATACATGTATACTTCAAAAGTAAACCAAATGAATATACATGAGTGCGCTAAAAATATAAAATGACAAATGTCAAAGTATCTAATCAACCTCCCTGTAATCCCGTCGATCAGAACACGCATAAAGGAGGGATCCTCCTCATCATCATCAAGTCCGGCTCTGCCTCACAGGCCGCGCCATCATCTGCAATCACAAAAAGGTCTGGTGGGTGTCCGGAACACCGTCCCGTAACGTGGGAGTGAGTAGCTAACTCAGTGGAATAATAGAGCAAAGATTAACATGTTATCAAATCAATCATGCGATAATAGTAACGCAGTAAATCAAACAATCCTAATACTGTTGTTAATGCAATTATGACATGACGTGATGTATGCCCTCACCGACGATCACCCTCATACGGCAACATCTTACGACCGCGGCATGCCACACTCCCTAGAGTGCTCCACATCTTCCAGGCACATGCAATGCTATGGTGATATGATTACCAAGTTGTTATTAATCCATTCAAACAGCAGGATTGGGAAACTAAGGTACTTCCCTTGTATCAATCCCAACACGGATCCTGTCTAGGGTCGTCACTCCTAGTAATCTCATACGATGTACATTTCGTAGGTCACTGCAAGGGCTGCCAGGGCTGTTGCTCGCACTCGTTGCACCGCTCCCCCATCACCTTATCAATACAGGCCTACTGTACTCTACTGCACGGAAGGGTCGTCGCCTCCCGTGAACTCAGAATACGCTCGCGGTCACTACAAAGGGCTCGTCGCCTGATCAGTGTAGGCCGACAGCTAGAATATAGTGTCCCATACCACCATAATCTGCTCACGAGTCAAGGTGCTCACTGGTCACTACGGGGAGGTTTGTGGCCCCAGCGTAGGCCGACAGCTCGACCACGGTGTCCCATACCACCATGCCCGGCTCATGAGTCTTCGTGGATCAAGGTACCACGGTTAATAGGGTTTACAATGGTAAGTTCAGTACCCTAGGTTCAAGCAGTTATGACACATACAAGGTGAACATACATCGGCCAGTCGGGTTACTTGACGGGCTCGACTAGCGCGATCGCATCTCGAATTGAACGACATGAAGTGCGTAAAACACTTCGCGTGGCCTAACCACTGCCGCCAACTCTCAACACGAATCACATTCATCGACGCGTCGTTCGTGGCTATGACCAGTCAGCCACGAATTCGCTCGGCTACCGACTGCCTGGACTAAGTCAAGTCCCACACATCTATGGAATTACATTAACACTATAAAAAGGTATTGGAATTGAAATACATCATGTGAGCATGTTAGCACATGTTATAACATTCAACTTAAGCAAATCTTCAAGGCATACTTCCCATGCATATTCAACTTAAGCAAATCCTCAAGCACATACATTCCATGCATGTAATGAAATCATGCATTTTGTCAACATGTAGGAAATCATTTAGGTCAGCATAATAATTGAAAAATCAATCACAAACTATCAAATAACATCATTTAATTCAATACATACTAATACAAGCATTTATACAAACACATACACTACACACTTAAGTCTACATATAGCATGTCGACCCAAAGTGTGCAACTAGGCGAATCTCTTCGCCAAACTAATTATGCACGCATTCCTAACTTCCTAATGCGACAACAAACCATGTCAATCACATCAGCAAAATATGAATGTAAACAGTACTTCCTACAAAGCATGTCGACCCAAAGTGTGCAACTAGGCGAATCTCTTCGCCAAACTAATTATGCACGCATTCCTAACTTCCTAATGCGACAACAAACCATGTCAATCACATCAGCAAAATATGAATGTAAACAGTACTTCCTACAAATGACTAAAATGCCCTAAATCTCATATTCTTCGTTAGCTTACGAAACGGGAAACGGAGAGCATTTTGTACATGTCAAACGGCGATGCCATCAAGAATCTACTATTAAACGACATTGAAAGCTTTGGAAACAGTCAATCAAAGCGTCTAATATCCGCACCTTTTCCCTTTTAGGGATGAGAATTCGAACGGAGCGTATACGCTTCGTCTACGGCGAATAAGGAACCTAATACACGAGATCCATAAGCTACATCGCTATGGAAACAAAGGAAACTCAAATCAGTAACTATTTAGGGTACTTTCTTACCTAGAAAAGCGGAGAAATCATCGGCAACGTGATTGAGTTGCGTTGCTTAGGCACTTGCAACAGGTAACACAAGCGGCAAGGAATTCTCCTCCAATCTCTCTCACAAACTCTCACCTTTTCTCTCTCCCAATCTAGGGATTTTTGCAAATTCGGATGGGAGAGAGGAGTGAGGGTTTCAACCCCTTTTATAAGCCTAAACATGCCCAAAATAGGCTCCAAGTCAAGGTATACTTAAAGTATATCCAAATCGGGGCTGTTTCGGTCCAAAAGAGCATTTCTGGAGGTCCCCTGGCCAAATGCGGTCGGACTTAAGCTCGTGCATACTGGATCTAGCACGCATCCATATTTCAGGCCGGTAGGGTTCCCAGATCGCACGTGGCGGCCCAGTTTCAGTTTAACGGTCACCGCACCAAGATCAGGCCTATAAGTCTCGTGATATATAATAGATATTTTTCCTGATCCAAGGGTGTAATTTGGCTGTATTCTGACAGTCAGAATGCTCAATACTGATGCGTCAAATTTGTGTGCTAGATTTGAATTTGAAATTCCAACTGTCCCTATTCACACTCTCTTCGGTCCGGGCTCAATGAAATAGCCTGTGATCATCGGTTTGACTTGATTTTTGGAATGAGTGTCAAGTCCAGCTAGACGGTCCTAACGGTCTAAGATAGGAGGTATCGGACTTTCAACGTGCGGTCTAGATCCAATACAAAGATTCAAAGTGGTCCAGAGAACAAACCGGTTTAGAGTTTGATCCGAGGCTTTAGAGCATTATAGCACCCTTGGTTCCACTCGCTTCGGGCCTTGTAGAACGTATTTAAAGTGATCAGGGACTGTTTCCCAGCCACTCCAACGTTGCGCTAGCTAACTTATGCTTAGTTTCTAAAGGAATTAACCCTAAGTGATTTCTTTGGCTACGGAACCGGGTTTTAAGCGATTTTTCAGGTGTTTTAATTGACCCACTGTCTAAGGACGTCAAATCCCAGGTTAGCCAAAATCCGGGGTGTTACAATCTACCCCCCTTAAAACACAATGTCGTCCCCGACATTGGCGAAGGGCAAGGAGTACTTTCTCTAAGGAAGGTTCAAATCCTATTTAATAACCTAATTGTACATATAACTTAAATCAAATGTTTCGATCCTGGGCCAGTGGGAAAGAGGCCAACCACTCTTCCGCTGCGCCACACTGATCGAACGGCAGTGTTGACTAATCCTAACTGGATTGGACTTAATACGTTCTACCCCCCTTAAAACTTGGTTTTACTTAAGGTTGAAGAATATTTGCATCGATCCGTATATCGGAACGAGGCGCAACTTAGGGGCTATCCTTAACCTAAAATGGAAACAGCCTTTCTCTATATGGTCTTCCTTGCTAATGATGCGTTCTATGGCATTGGTACCTATGATCATAGAGATGAGCCTAATCTCTATTATGATTGAATTCAGGGGCAGGTATGAGTTGGTGGCAAGATGTCTAATTCTCTACTGGCTTTAAGTCCTCGCCATTTTCCAAAGACAATGTGATCCTGTTTAGTTGTAGATGGTTGGGCCATCACAGAAGAAAGGTTGTATAGTGGGTCTAAGCCGGATACGTTGAACCTTCTGTCTAATCAGGACAGAAAATGCGTTGTATCAGTTCTTAATCCGAGTCGACGCCGATCCTCTGCTTGATCAGGGCATTGGATTTATTGGTAACCACTAGGATTAAGAAGTCGATTCAAACCGTGAATACATCGCTTACATGTAGTTCCTTTATTCCGTATTCCCGAATGCAATAAGTCCTTGGGGAAGGCAATTCTAAGGGGTGTGCTAGTACATTCTAAGTTCAATCTGAGGGAGTTATAAATGTTCCCTTAGAGTGTATGGTTCCTTCCTATGGGCAACAACAGAAGTCTATAAGCCATAAGGGGATCTATCCAAGGAAGGGAGTCTCATTCCAATCAAAACTAATCTATCATTCCTTAACATATACAGGCGTTACCCTACTCTAGGTAACTAGTAGGCTAGTCTGTAACTGCTATAATCTAAAGCTTAAGATTACACGGTAAATGGCTTTCCATACCATTTCTACTACAGCGAGTTGTTCTATCGCTTAGGGTCAAGATTGTCTAAATGGAATTGGATTTCTTACGTCGTCAGACTCTTCAAATTTAGGAGTGCTAACTCTAGGACCAAAACGCCAAGGGCCTATGTGGCCAGTAGCATTCAGTTGTATTAAATAGAACCGCATTCTTAGTTCCATAGTGGGATCGGAAGTGGCATGCCTGGTAGGAGGGTGGGGTGGGATAAAAACTAATTTGTAGGCTGAATCCCGGGAGTTATAATACTCCCAATCTAGGGACAATACCTCACAACAAAATGAATCGGCATGCATTTCATTCAACAAAATTCGGCTATGATAAGGCCAAACCACAACACAAACACAGTTTCTACCTGTAACTTCACTAAACCTAACAACAACAAAACACAGAAATCCTTAAAATAAAAATCAAACAATCTACAGGGCAAAGGCATAGATGCCTAACTCTACCAAAGGACTTTACCACAGTCCCGACTTACCTTCTTTATCCCTGTCGAGTCTAATACTGTCTGTTGCTCACTAGAGCTCTCTCGGCCATATATTTTCAGTATCCCTTAAGCAAAGAAAATGGAGAAATAGGATTGAGAGGGAGGATGGTGAAAAGAGAGAAAAAGGCTAAAACAGCTTAACAATAGCCATGGAAAATGGGGGAAATGCAAGAAAATGGTTAACCAAACTAGAAAAGGGAGATCTAGGCATTGTAGAGGGATGCTTCAAGCTCGCCTAGGATGCATTTTCAGAGAGAAATGGAAACAAAAAAGGGGAATGGAGCACCTCACGAATTCAGCTCGATTTGGGGGTTTTTGAAGCTCCAAATGACGAAATCTCCAAGAGGAAGGGCTGAAAACTCCAAAGAAGTGATAGATGATGGTCGGTTTTGGCCAAGGATGGGTCTAGGGTGGTTTGGAATCACGGATTTTTGGAGATAGTTGCTGAAAAATGAAAATGGGGCTAGGGAAGGGGCTGTTTGTGAAGGAAGTACCCCTATTTGGGGTTTTCTTGGGGTGGGAGGTGCATAGGGGTGATGTGGACCCTGTTTAAGGGGGTGCGCCCGAAGGACGGCCCCATCGGAGCTCGCCGGCCGGCGATGCATCGCCCGGCCGGCGATGCATCGCCCGGCCGGCGATGGCATCGCCGGTCAACTCTCAAGTTGACCGGTGGGACCCCATGGGTCTGGTCCCCCATGGTCCCAGGGTCCCAAAAAGTTAGGTCCCACCCCCTGGTTCATACTAATTTGGTCTCTATGAGCCCAAACATGTGTTCAGAGCTTTTCGGGTCCACATCGCAATCCCGAATACCAAACCATATGATGCAGCATATGAATTTGGGGTAGAAGGAGCCAGTACACCTATCTAGCTCCTTAGTTGCTAAAGAAAGTGAAGTTAGAATGGCCCAATGGCCATTTTTCATGAAATTTTACTATTCACTGTAAAATTTTGTGAAAGTACTAATTTGTGTTATTTTCACATTAGGTTTGATGCCTAATATGAAATAGATAAGAAATAAATGAAGATTGGAATGTTTAGAGGAGGAATTTTGAAGATTTTTGGTGAAACGGGGTTTTTAAGCCCTGGCGATTGATTACAGGAGTCGTGGTCATCCCACGGCCCAAGGATTTACTTTTGCGGTTCAAAATCGCTCATAGGACGTCTCAACCCGACTTCCTACAGCTTAGAAGTGATTCGGGTTGCCTTACGCGACCCGAGATGCATTACAGACTCGATCTTGCGATCGATTCTAATAGACTACGCCTATCGGCGAATCTGCGATCTTAGACGTGTTTCTAGACCCTTCTCGCACCCACCTAAGTCAAAGGAAGCGACAGCGTACGTCGCGTGACCATAACCCAGGCCCGGTTTAATCCAAATCATGCTCTGATACCATCTGTAACATCCCGAAAATCGGGGGGTCGAGCAAAAACCCAACTCCCGAGTTCCAAATGTTATTTATGCAACATAGATATGTATGATTGAATGTTGTCTGTGATAATGTATTAAACATGAGTGAGATTAAGCTAGAACCGCATATCATACTCCAGAGACAGTTAAATTAACCAGCGGAAGTCTGTAATAGTATGTATAACATATATAAACTGTTGTATGTCTCCAGAGTGTGAATATATTACCAGGTTATACACATACATGTATACTTCAAAAGTAAACCAAATGAATATACATGAGTGCGCTAAAAATATAAAATGACAAATGTCAAAGTATCTAATCAACCTCCTTGTAATTCCGTCGATCAGAACACGCATAAAGGAGGGATCCTCCTCATCATCATCAAGTCCGGCTCTGCCTCACAGGCCGCGCCATCATCTGCAATCACAAAAAGGTCTGGTGGGTGTCCGGAACACCGTCCCGTAACGTGGGAGTGAGTAGCTAACTCAGTGGAATAATAGAGCAAAGATTAACATGTTATCAAATCAATCATGCGATAATAGTAACGCAGTAAATCAAACAATCCTAATACTGTTGTTAATGCAATTATGACATGACGTGATGTATGCCCTCACCGACGATCACCCTCATACGGCAACATCTTACGACCGCGGCATGCCACACTCCCTAGAGTGCTCCACATCTTCCAGGCACATGCAATGCTATGGTGATATGATTACCAAGTTGTTATTAATCCATTCAAACAGCAGGATTGGGAAACTAAGGTACTTCCCTTGTATCAATCCCAACACGGATCCTGTCTAGGGTCGTCACTCCTAGTAATCTCATACGATGTACATTTCGTAGGTCACTGCAAGGGCTGCCAGGGCTGTTGCTCGCACTCGTTGCACCGCTCCCCCATCACCTTATCAATACAGGCCTACTGTACTCTACTGCACGGAAGGGTCGTCGCCTCCCGTGAACTCAGAATACGCTCGCGGTCACTACAAAGGGCTCGTCGCCTGATCAGTGTAGGCCGACAGCTAGAATATAGTGTCCCATACCACCATAATCTGCTCACGAGTCAAGGTGCTCACTGGTCACTACGGGGAGGTTTGTGGCCCCAGCGTAGGCCGACAGCTCGACCACGGTGTCCCATACCACCATGCCCGGCTCATGAGTCTTCGTGGATCAAGGTACCACGGTTAATAGGGTTTACAATGGTAAGTTCAGTACCCTAGGTTCAAGCAGTTATGACACATACAAGGTGAACATACATCGGCCAGTCGGGTTACTTGACGGGCTCGACTAGCGCGATCGCATCTCGAATTGAACGACATGAAGTGCGTAAAACACTTCGCGTGGCCTAACCACTGCCGCCAACTCTCAACACGAATCACATTCATCGACGCGTCGTTCGTGGCTATGACCAGTCAGCCACGAATTCGCTCGGCTACCGACTGCCTGGACTAAGTCAAGTCCCACACATCTATGGAATTACATTAACACTATAAAAAGGTATTGGAATTGAAATACATCATGTGAGCATGTTAGCACATGTTATAACATTCAACTTAAGCAAATCTTCAAGGCATACTTCCCATGCATATTCAACTTAAGCAAATCCTCAAGCACATACATTCCATGCATGTAATGAAATCATGCATTTTGTCAACATGTAGGAAATCATTTAGGTCAGCATAATAATTGAAAAATCAATCACAAACTATCAAATAACATCATTTAATTCAATACATACTAATACAAGCATTTATACAAACACATACACTACACACTTAAGTCTACATATAGCATGTCGACCCAAAGTGTGCAACTAGGCGAATCTCTTCGCCAAACTAATTATGCACGCATTCCTAACTTCCTAATGCGACAACAAACCATGTCAATCACATCAGCAAAATATGAATGTAAACAGTACTTCCTACAAAGCATGTCGACCCAAAGTGTGCAACTAGGCGAATCTCTTCGCCAAACTAATTATGCACGCATTCCTAACTTCCTAATGCGACAACAAACCATGTCAATCACATCAGCAAAATATGAATGTAAACAGTACTTCCTACAAATGACTAAAATGCCCTAAATCTCATATTCTTCGTTAGCTTACGAAACGGGAAACGGAGAGCATTTTGTACATGTCAAACGGCGATGCCATCAAGAATCTACTATTAAACGACATTGAAAGCTTTGGAAACAGTCAATCAAAGCGTCTAATATCCGCACCTTTTCCCTTTTAGGGATGAGAATTCGAACGGAGCGTATACGCTTCGTCTACGGCGAATAAGGAACCTAATACACGAGATCCATAAGCTACATCGCTATGGAAACAAAGGAAACTCAAATCAGTAACTATTTAGGGTACTTTCTTACCTAGAAAAGCAGAGAAATCACCGGCAACGTGATTGAGTTGCGTTGCTTAGGCACTTGCAACAGGTAACACAAGCGGCAAGGAATTCTCCTCCAATCTCTCTCACAAACTCTCACCTTTTCTCTCTCCCAATCTAGGGATTTTTGCAAATTCGGATGGGAGAGAGGAGTGAGGGTTTCAACCCCTTTTATAAGCCTAAACATGCCCAAAATAGGCTCCAAGTCAAGGTATACTTAAAGTATATCCAAATCGGGGCTGTTTCGGTCCAAAAGAGCATTTCTGGAGGTCCCCTGGCCAAATGCGGTCGGACTTAAGCTCGTGCATACTGGATCTAGCACGCATCCATATTTCAGGCCGGTAGGGTTCCCAGATCGCACGTGGCAGCCCAGTTTCAGTTTAACGGTCACCGCACCAAGATCAGGCCTATAAGTCTCGTGATATATAATAGATATTTTTCCTGATCCAAGGGTGTAATTTGGCTGTATTCTGACGGTCAGAATGCTCAATACTGATGCGTCAAATTTGTGTGCCAGATTTGAATTTGAAATTCCAACTGTCCCTATTCACACTCTCTTCGGTCCGGGCTCAATGAAATAGCCTGTGATCATCGGTTTGACTTGATTTTTGGAATGAGTGTCAAGTCCAGCTAGACGGTCCTAACGGTCTAAGATAGGAGGTATCGGACTTTCAACGTGCGGTCTAGATCCAATACAAAGATTCAAAGTGGTCCAGAGAACAAACCGGTTTAGAGTTTGATCCGAGGCTTTAGAGCATTATAGCACCCTTGGTTCCACTCGCTTCGGGCCTGTAGAACGTATTTAAAGTGATCAGGGACTGTTTCCCAGCTACTCCAACGTTGCGCTAGCTAACTTATGCTTAGTTTCTAAAGGAATTAACCCTAAGTGATTTCTTTGGCTATGGAACCGGGTTTTAAGCGATTTTTCAGGTGTTTTAATTGACCCACTGTCTAAGGACGTCAAATCCCAGGTTAGCCAAAATCCGGGGTGTTACAACGTCATCCTAGGTTTGGATTGGATTGTCGAGTACCATGTCGTATTGCACTATTCCGCGATGACTGTCACATTCTATAAGCCGACTTGCCATAGTTCCAATTCGTAGTTGAGCTCAGAGGAGAGCCGCTATCTTATTTGATGTCATGTGTCGTAGAGGAACCCGTAGCAGTGAGCATTGATCAGTTGAAGATTGTCTGTGATTTCCCCGATGTATTTAAGGAGATTTTAGGGTTGCCAACACACCGGCATATTTTGTTTCAAATTGATCTTGTGCCTAGTATTGCGCTTATCTCGAAGGCCCATTATCATATGACACCAATGGAGTTACAGGAACTACAATAGTAGTTGAACGAGTTACGCGAGCTAGGCTTCATCTGTTCAAGCAGTTCGCCATGGGGAGTGCCAATACTATTCATCAAGAAGAAGAAGGGCTCATTGAGGCTCTGTGTGAATTACCGTGAGCTCAACCGGGTCACGATCAAGAATAAGTATTCGCTCCCGAGGATCAATGATTTATTTGATCAGCTATAGGGTGCATAATTATTTTCAAAGATTGACCTACGGTCTGGTTACCATCAGATTCGGGTCCAAGAAGAGGACATCCCGAAGACAACTTTTAGGACACACTATGGTCACTTTGAGTTCTAGGTCATGTCCTTCGGACTGGCCAATGCGCCCAATGTTTTCATGCAGTTGATGAATGAGGTCTTCCATCCTTATCTTGATCATTTTTTCATGGTATTCATCGACGATATTCTGATTTATTCAAGGACTTGCGAGGACCACGAGCAGCATTTGGAGATTACGTTGTAGACCCTCCGTGCCCACTAGCTCTATTCGAAGCTAGAGAAGTGTGAGTTTTAGTAGGAGGAGGTGACGTTCCTCAGTCACGTGGTGATGAAGGAGGGTGTAGCAATGGACCCTGAAAGGGCCTAGCTATATGCCCTAGAGGGGGGGTGAATAGGGCAATGCCAAATAAAACTTATAACAGCGGAATAATAAAAGAAATAAAGCACAATGCTGAATTTAAAGAAATCTCAATAGCCTAAAATAAAGAGAATGATACTTTATCAGTTCTAAGGACAACCTTACACCAAAAACCAGAGGTTTAAGGTAGGACAACCTTATTTCTAGAACGTCCTTTGTATCACAAACCAATGAGGAATAAAAGCAAGGAAATTAAAATAACTTGCAGAAATAAATCCTAAGTTATTACAACATTCTCCACACTTGCTTGGAATAAAAAGATTATAACAATCATCCACGAATACATTCCACAAAACTGAATGAATAAAAGAATAAAAGAATAATGCACATCCACAACACAACGATATATAGTGGTTCGCCTGTGTGTACACCAACTGTTATCCAACAGCCACACAGAATGCTACTCCACTCCTAATATCCTCACACAGGGGATATTAGCATGCACTATCAAAATAGGTTTCACGGGTTCACCTAAAACCTTTACAATTGTGTCTTTGATCTCGGGTTTACACAATTCAAAAACCCCCACAATCTGAGTTTTCTGGCTCTCCTCAGATAACCAATACAATGAGATTTTTCCGGCAAATCTCAAATAAAAACTAAAGAAAGTAAATTATAAAAATGTAAAATACCTGAATCACCTTTTGAAGAAGCCCAGTAGAACCAATCGGAGTAGAAGTTTGATTCAACGTTCAAAGTCCAATACTCACTTTAAGAATGGTTCTAAGTCTAATTGATTTTAAATCAAAAGGGCTAGATCTATTTGATTTTGAATTCAAGAAGAAGGAATATCAGAAATTCTCCTTTTCTAATAAGATTGGAATGTAGATCAAAATCAAATAAAAAATAAGCTAGCAAAAGGAATATTAAATAAGCACAAAGTAGCTTAAAACAAACACAAACTTATCTCAGAGAATAGCGTAAAGATTGCTTGAATTGAATTGAATTGAATTGCTAAAACTCTGAAGTACGTGCACTATTTATAGCCTGAAAAATCCCGTCTACGACTGATCTTAGGATCCTAGGACTGGTCGTATCTTCAAAGATTTTCAAAGATTTTCACAGGATAAGGTTTTACTGTTCCACGACCGGTCCTGGGTAGTCTACGACCGGTCGTGGGCCACCTATGACTGGTCGTGAGTCACCTACGACCGGTCGTAGAACCCTTAATTTGGTTGCTGGAGTTTGAGTCGTAGGGCTACGACTGGTCAAAGGATGAGTCGTAGAACTCACAGGACTGGTCGTAGGATGTCCAGGACTGGTTGTAGGATAGCCAGAAAGATCTGAAAATATTCAACAACCTAGGACTGGTCCTGAAAAACATAAGACTAGTCGTAGCAGAGCTAGGACTGGTCTTGAAGTCCATAGGACTGGTCTTAGAACACTCCAAACAAGAATATTGAAATATATGAATTATGTATCCAGAATGACCTACTATAAAGCCCATCCTAAGGTCAATCTAAGGTCAAACAAACCTTAAAAGTGAGATGGACATTGAAAGTCTGTACACTCAGATGACCCTTAAGAGAAGCTTGAGAATATCCACATCTTGTAGTAGGCCTTCTTGAGCTTGATCTTGACTTGACAAAAGTCTTCTTGAGCTTGATCTTGACTTGAACAAAGTCTTCTTGAGCTTGATTGTATCTTGAACATGCATACTTAAACATCCATGACTTAAAAACTTCTTCATTTAAGTTCTTTTCTTGAAATGCGATATCTTGATTGCAATGAATAGTCTCAAACATGAAACAAAAGATATACAAGACATAGATATAGGTTTTGGCACCATAAAATTTGACAACCAAAGGGATATGAAATCATAGCACTTACAATCTCCCCCTTTGTCAAATTTGTGGCAAAACACATAGCAAAGAAGATAATAAGAAATCATGAGCCATAAAAACACAAATTACTTTACTCCCCCTGAGTAATACAAGTACTGCTCATGTAAACAGTCAATAACATATGCTCATCCACATATCCTTCTCAATTAATCAATTCAAACAACAAATAAATTACTCCCCCTTTCTTCCATACTACTCCCTTTTAGCTTACTACTCCCCCTTTTTGTCACAAAATGACAAGGGAAAGTCACAAAAAGAAAGAGAACTTGGAGAGTAATAAGCAGATAATGAGAAAGAGATATGAAAGGATATAATATAAACCTGAAGCATCAAGCCATCATCAATTCATAATATAATATCCAAAAGATAATGTTATCAAACTATAATCCATAATACTTTTTCAAAATAAAAAGATAATGTTATACTATCTAGAAGATAATTCACCTAATCTGATCCAGAGGAGGGAACAGGTATAGTCGGATCAATCTGGTGTAACCCTTTATTAATGCGACGAAGATATTTTCGCATGTACTTAAATCGCATATCGTGGGCTATATTCATATTATCAACCTTCTCCTCAAATGTAGGAAGGCGTGCATCAAAACCAAATGGATCATAATCTGGATCATTTGGTGAATCAGATTCTATTTCATCAAAAATCTCATCCATATTAACATCTTGTTGTAGAAGATCACCAGCTTCTCCTTCATTTCCAGCTTCACCACCAACACCTCCATCACCACCAACACCACCTTCATCTACTTGGCCAGGAAGCAAATCCAACTTCATCTTATTAAGATTAGAATTGTTGAAAATAAGATGATGAATTGGTGCCTCATTAACAGGTTTATCGACAAGCATGTGAGTGGCTAAAACAGTCATAAGATAACCGAACGGAATATCACTATGACCCGGATGGAGACGAAACTGAATAATGAAATAACAAATCAAAGAAGGAATACAGACCATGGTACCAGAAGCAATAGAATGCAACACACGAATTATGAAAGAAGTCAACTCAGTTTTATTACCGGACCGAGGATACACATTGAAATGAAGAAACGATGTAACACTTTGTATCTAGGTAACAGATACTTTGAAGGGAGCGCATTCCCTTTGTGTGTCCATTGTGCATCAATTTTACATAAATCTCTTGTTAACATGCATTTTTTCGATTCAGATGGTTTGTTGTATAAAGTATGAATCGGTATACCTTCATCATTAACAGGTATATCCATAATACCTGATATTAAATGACGGTCTACTTCAAATTTCCTTTCTCTAGTATCAATTAAAAATGTTAAATTATCAAGAGAAAATTTTGAGATACATGCTACCATTGATTGAGTAATGGACAGGTATGCAGGCCCACCCCAAAGTAAAATGTTAGTCCAGCCAACAGATTCAAGAAGAGGGACAATACCATATGGATCAATATGATTGAGATCCGTGGTATGCTCAACGATTATATTACGGACACACAAATCCTGTACATCTTGAGTATCATCTTCAGGTGACCGAAGGTGCCGTTTTGTAATCGGTGTAGATCTAGATGAGGATGGACCACCAGATGTTTTCTTTTTTCCTCTAGCATCCATCTTCAATCAAGATATACAAAGAGCAAGAGAAATGTAACATCCCGAAAATCGGGGGGTCGAGCAAAAACTCCACTCCCGAGTTCCAAAATGTTATTTATGCAACATAAATATGTATGATTAAATGTTTTCTGTGATAATGTATTAAACATGAGTGAGATTAAGCCAGAACAACATATCATACTCCAAAGACAGTTAAATTTGCAAGCGGAAGACTGTGATAGTATGTATATCATATATAAACTGTTATATGTCTCCAGAGTGTGAGCATGTTACCAGGTTATATACATACATGTATACTTCAAAAGTAAACAAAAGAATATACATGAGTGCTCTAGAAATATAAAATGACAAGTGTCAAGATATCTAATCAACCTCTCGGTAATCCCGTCAATCAGAACACGCATAAAGGAGGGATCCTCCTCATCTTCATCAAGTCTAGCTCCGCCTCGCAGGCCATGCCATCATCTGCAATCACAAAAAGGGACTGGTGGGTGTCCGAAAACACCATCCCGTAACGTGGGAGTGAGTAGCTAACTCAGTGGAATAATAGAGCAAGGATTAATATGTTCTCAAATCAATCATGCGATAATAGTAAAGCAGTAAATCAAACAATCCTAATACTGTTGTTAATGTAATATGACATGACATGATGGATGCCCTCACCGACGATCTCCCTCATACGGCACCATCTTACGACCGCGGCATGCCGTACTCCCTCAAGTGCTCCACATCTTCCAGGCACATGCAATGTAATGGTGATATGATTGCCGAGTTGTTATTAGTCCATTCAAACAGTAGGATTGGGAAACTAAGGTACTTCCCTTGTATCAATCCCAACACAGATCCTGTCTAGGGTCGTCACTCCTAGTAATCTCATACGATATATATTTTGTAGATCGCTGCAAGGGTTGCCAGGGCAGTTACACGCACTCGTTGCTCCGCTCCCCCATCACCTTATCAATACATGCCTACTGTACTCTACTGCTACGGAAGGGTCTTCGCCTCCCGTAGACTCAGAATACGCTCGCGGTCACTATAAAGGGCTGTCAGGGCTGTTGCACGCACTCGTTACTCCGTTCCCCCATCACCTTATCCATGTAGGCCGACAGCAAAAATATAGTGTCCTATACCACCATAATCTGTTCACGAGTCATAGGTACTCACTGGTCACTACGGGGAGGTTTGTGGCCCCAGCGTAGGCCGATAGCTCGACCACGGTGTCCCATACCACCATGTCCGGCTCATGAGTCTTTGTGGATCAAGGTACCATGGTAACAGGGTTTACAATGGTAAGTTCAATACCCTAGGTTCAAGCAGTTATGACTCATGCAGGGTGAATATACAACGGCCAGTCGGGTTACTTGACGGGCTCGACTAGCGTGATCGCATCTCAAGTCGAACGACATGAAGTGCGTAAAACACTTCGTGTGGCCTAACCACTGCCGTCAACTCCAGAACACGGCTCGCGTTCATCGACGCATCGTTCGTGGCGAAGATAAACTAACCACGAATTCGCTCGGTTACCGACTGCCTGGACTAGGCATAGTCCTAAACAATCATAAATCCACATCAGCAGTTGTGTAAGGGTAATAGAAATGAAATACAACCATGTGAGCATGTTAACACATGTTATAACATACAACTTAAGTAAATCATCAAGCACATGCATTTCATACATACAATGAAATCATGCATATAACTAACATGTAGGAAATCATTCACATCAGCATATTAATTGAGAAATCAATCTCAAACTAATCCATAACACCATTTAATTCAATACATACTAATACAAGCATTTATACAAACACTTACACTTCACACTTAAGTCTACATACAGTATGTCGACCCGAAGTGCGCATTTAGGTGAATCTCTTCGCCAAACTAATTATGCACGTATTCCTAGCATTCTAATGCGATAATAAACTATGTCAATCACATCAACAAAATATGAATGAAATCAGTACTTCCTACAAATGACTAAAATGCCCTAAATCTCATATTCTTCGTTAGTTTACGAAACAGGAAACGGACAGCATGTTGTACATGTCAAACGGCGTTGCCGTCGATAATCTACTATTAAACGACATTGAAATCTTTGGAAACAGTCAATCAAAGCGTCTAAAATCCGCACCTTTTCCCTTATAGGTGAAGTGATTCGAACGGAGCGTATACGCTTCGTCTACGGCGATCAGACAACCTGATACACATGTACATCAGCTACTATTCTATTTGAATCGAAGAAATCCTCAAATCAGCAAGTGGTTAGGGTTTTCCTTACCTAGAAGTGCTTTGGAATCGCCGGGAAAGTGATCAGAGTACGTCGCCTAAGCACATGCAGCAGCAGCAGCAGGTGGCAAGAAAATCACTCCCACTCTCTCTCACAAACTCTCACCTTTTCTCTCCCCCAATCTAGGGCTTTTTGCAATTTCGGATGGGAGAGAGGAGTGAGGGTTTCAAGCCCTTTTATAAGCCTAAACATGCCCAAAATAGGCTCCAGGTCAAGGTATACTTAAAGTAATCCAAATCGGGGCTATTTCGGTCCAAAAGGTCATTTCTGGAGGTCCCCTGGCCAAATGCGATCAAACTTAAGCTCATGCATACTGGATCTAGCATACATCATGTTTTCAGTCCGGCAGGGTTCGCAGATCGGACGTGGCGGTCCAGTTTCAGTTCAGCGGTCATCGCACGTAGATCAGGCCTGCAAGTCTCATGATATGAAATAGAAATTTTTCCTGATCCGAGGGTGTAATTTAGCTGAATTCTGACGGTCAGAACGCTTAATACTGATGAGTCAAGTCGTATGCCAGATTTGAATTTCAAATTCCAATTTTAACCCTATTCTCACTCTCTTCACTCCAGGCTCAATGAAATAGCCTGTGATTATCGGTTGGACTTGATTTTCGAAATGATTGTCAAGTCCAGCTAGGCGGTCCTAACGGTCTAAGATAGTAGGTATCGGACTTTCGACGCACGGTCTAGATCTAATACAAAGTTTCAAAGCGGTCTAGAGAACAAACCGGTTTAGAGTTTGATCCCAGGTTATAGAGTATTATAGCACCATGGATTCTACAAGTTTTGGGTCTTGTAGAACGTATTTAAAGTGATCAGGGACTATTTTCCAGCTACTCTAGCGTCGCGCTAGCTAACTTATGCTTAGTTTCTAAAGGAATTAATCCTAAGTGATTTCTTTAGTTATGGAATTGGGTTCTGAGCGATTTTTTAGGTGTTTTAGTTGACCCATTGCCTAAGGACGTCTAATCCCAGGTTGGCCAAAATCGGAGGTGTTACAAGAAATGCATAAAAGAAAGATGGGTTTTCTCTAGATCAATAAGTTGAGAAGAAACCCTTAAAAAAATCAACAAAAGATAAAATCTAGCTATACAATGAACAAATAAAAGCATAGAGAGCATGAATCTTCAAGAAAAATGATGAAATAGGACTCACCATGAAGAAAAATAAGAAATCCTATGACTGGTCGAGCCACGACTCGTCGTAGGTTTGAGTGGAAATGAAGAAGAAGGGGTTTTTCTCCAAATATATCACATTCACGAGCTCCACAACCGGTCAAACCACGACTGGTCGTGTACATCCACGATTGGTCGAGTATCGACCAAAAATACATTTTTAATAAAAATTAAAATTTAAACACAAATAATACTAAATATAGTACACCATGATACATGCAAGAAAGAATATTCAATGTAAAATGCACATACCAAGATCAAATTTCAATTTATTAAACCTGCTTTTATCGAGCGGTTTAGTAAATATATCAGCAAGTTGAGATTCAGTTGGTATATATTCCAAGGAAATTACTTTTTCTTCAACTAACTCACGAATGTAATGATACCTAATATCAATGTGCTTAGTATGTGAATGCTGGATTAGATTTTTGAAAATATTTATAGCACTGGAATTATCATAATGTAAGATCATTGAATCTTGATTAATTCCATAATCGCTTAGCATGCGTTTCATCCACACTAAAGGAGTATATGCATTTCCAGCTGCAATATACTCAGCCTCAGCAGTGGAGAGCGATATTGAGCTTTGCTTCTTGTTAAACTAAGAAACTAAGCAATTTCTAATGTAAAAACAACCACCACTGGTTGATTTTCTATCATCGATATTATCGGCCCAATCAGCATCTGAGTACCTGGCTAATTGAACACTAGGGTACCATAGACCCAGATTTATAGTACTTGCGACATATCTAATAATCCGTTTAACAGCAGTAAGATGTGATTCCTTAGGATTAGACTGATATCTCGCACAAATACCAACACTGAATGCGATATCAGGTCTACTTACAGTAAGATAAAATAAACTACCAATCATACTACGATATAGTTTAGGATCTATATCTTTGCCTATAGATTCTATTGAGAGTCTTAACGTTGTACTCATAGGAGTATCAAAGTTCTTACCATTCTTAAATCCAAACCTTTTAACCAAGTTTGAAGCATATTTAGTCTGGGAAATGAAAATTCCATCAGGTTGTTGTTTCACTTGCAACCCTAGGAAATAGTTAAGTTCGCCAACCATGCTCATTTCGAACCTTGATTTCATTAACTCTGCAAACTCAATAGACATGTTAGAGCAAGTTGATCCATAAATAATATCATCAACATATATTTGAACCATCAAAATATCATTGTTATTCTTCTTAACAAAGAGCGTCTTATCGACACTTCCTACTTGAAAGCTATGACTAAGTAAGAATTTAGTCAATTTCTCATACCATACCCTGGGCGGTTGTTTTAGACCATAGAGAGCCTTTTTGAGATGAAATACATGATCAGATAACTTAGAGTCTTCAAACCCTGAAGGTTGTTCAACATACACTTCTTCATGTAAATCGCCATTCAAGAAAGCACTCTTTACATCCATCTGATAAATTTTAAATTTTCTAAAGCATGCGATGGAAATAAAAGGTCTGATTGATTCAAGGCGAGCGACTGGAGCAAAGGTTTCGTCGCAATCGATGCCTTCAATTTGAGTGTACCCTTGTATAACCAGTCTAGCCTTATTTCGTATAATATTTCCAAGCTCATCAGACTTATTTTTAAAGATCCATTTTGTTCCAATAATGTGTTTATCTTTAGGTCTAGGAACAAGATACTAGACATCATTACGAACAAATTGATTAAGTTCATCCTGCATAGCAACAATCCAATTTTCGTCAGAAAGTGCTTCTTGTACATTGACCGGTTCTATTTGGGATGTAAAACAAACATAATTACATATGTTCTCAAGTTGTTTGCGAGTACGAACTCCAGTGAGAGGGTTTCCAATTATTTGATTGGTTAGATGATCTTTAATAGTCCTTGGTTCAGATTCTTTTTGACTTGATGAGATATCTTGATTGTCAATAATAAGACCTTCATCATCATCTGAACTCCGATCTGGTGTATTCAAATGATCACACCAGTTCTCTTATTTAGAACCCTATAAGCTCGACTGTTCAAGGAATAACCAAGAAAAATACCTTCATCACTCTTCGTCTCAAACTTTCCCAAATTTTCGCGATCACGTAAAATATAACACTTGCTGCCAAAAATTCGAAAGTATTTGGCAGTAGGTTTCTTTTTAAACCATAATTCATAAGCATTCTTATTATCACATTTACTGGTATAAACCCGATTAATAATATAACATGCGGTATTAACTCCTTCAGCCTAAAGATTTCTAGAGAGCTTCATGCTATTCAACAGAAGATTAGCCATATCCTGAAGTACTCTGTTTTTCCTTTCAACTATACCATTTTGTTGCGGTGTTTTAGGTGCAGAGAATTCATGTAATATTCCCTGATCACTACAGAATTTCTCAAAACTACTATTTTCGAATTCGGATCCATGATCACTATGGATCTTACTAACATGAGAACCTTTTTCATTTTGGATTCGTTTGATGACCCTTTTCACTTCATCCAGGGTTTCAGTTTTATCTTTTAAGAACGATACCCAAGTGAATCTGGTATAGTCATCTACGATAATCAAGATGTATTTATTGCCTCCTCGACTCTCCGATCTGGTTGGTCCAATAAGATCCATATGGAGAAGCTCAAGTGGTCTAGATGTGGTGTTGGAGTTCACTTTCTTGTGAGAGCTCCTAGTCTGTTTGCCCAAATGGCATTTACCACATATTTTGTCTACTTTTTACAATTTGGGTAGACCTCTAATTAGTTCTCTTTTGCTCAATCTAAATAAGTTCCGGTAGTGTACATGTCCAAGGCGTTTATGCCATAATTCAGTCTCATCGGTATGGACCATGTAACACGATTGAGTAGATGAGCTTGCATTACTAACGATGTAGCAGTTTTCAAAAGTTCTGTGACCAGTTAATATTACAGAACCCTTTTTATTAAGTATCTCACAACCTTGATTAGAAAACTTTACACTATGGTTGTTATCGCATATCTGAAAAATACTTAGTAGGTTGTGTTTCAAGCCCTCAACATGTAAAACATTCTTAAATAAGGGAAGGTTATAAAGTTGAACCGTACCTTAACCAATGATCTTGCAATTGCTTCCATCACCAAATGTGACTGACCCTTCAGTCATATCTTTTAGATCGGTGAATAAAGCCTTGTCACCTGTCATATATATCTGGAGGAACCACTATCTAGGTACCACTTTAAATGGCTTGTAGCTTTGAAAGTAAGCCGTTACTTTCATTGATTTTGAACCATCGCCATTAGTTACTTAAGTGATAGGAGGGTTCCATTCATTCACTGTGGCCAACCACACACTTTCATCCAAGGATTTAAGGAAGATCCTGATCCTGGCTTTCCAATAGGCATAGTTTGTGCCATTAAAAGGTGATGTCCTAGTGACTGATAGGCTATCAAAATTTGACATCTTAATATAGCTTAGATCGTTAGCTCAGGAAATAAATCCAATAAATAAACAATGAGCACGAGCTATTAGTATCTGATACCACCTGAAAGGGCCTAGCTATATGCCCTAGAGGGGGGCTGAATAGGGAAATGCCAAATAAAACTTATAACAGCGGAATAATAAAAGAAATAAAGCACAATGCTGAATTTAAAGAAATCTCAATAGCCTAAAATAAAGAGAATGATACTTTATCAGTTCTAAGGATAACCTTACACCAAAAACCAGAGGTTTAAGGTAGGATAACCTTATTTCTAGAACGTCCTTTATATCACAAACCAATGAGGAATAAAAGCAAGGAAATTAAAATAACTTGCAGAAATAAATCCTAAGTTATTACAACATTCTCCACACTTACTTGGAATAAAAAGATTATAACATTCATCCACAAATACAATCCATAAAAATGAATGAATAAAAGAATAAAAGAATAATGCACATCCACAACACAACGATATATAGTGGTTTACCTGTGTGTACACCAACTGTTATCCAACAGCCGCACAAAATGCTACTCCACTCCTAATATCCTCACACAGGGGATATTAGCATGCACTATCAAAATAGGTTTCACAGGTTCACCTAAAACCTTTACAATTGTGTCTTTGATCTCGGGCTTACACAATTCAAAAACCCCCACAATTTGAGTTTTCTGGCTCTCCTCAGATAACCAATACAATGAGATTTTTCTGGCAAATCTCAAACAAAAACCAAAGAAAGTAAATTATAAAAATGTAAAATACCTAAATCACCTTTTAAAGAAGCCCAGTAGAACCAATCGGAGTAGAAGTTTGATTCAACGTTCAAAGTCCAATACTTACTTTAAGAATGGTTTTAAGTCTAATTGATTTTAAATCAAAAGGGCTAATTCTATTTGATTTTGAATCCAAGAAGAAGGAATATCAGAAATTCCTCTTTTCTAATAAGATTGGAATGTAGATCAAAATCAAATAAAAAATAAGCTAGCAAAAGGAATATTAAATAAGCACAAAGTAGCTTAAAACAAACACAAACTTATCTCAGAGAATAGCCTAAAGATTGTTTGAATAGAATTGAATTGAATTGCTAAAACTCTGAAGTTCGTGCACTATTTATAGCCTGAAAAATCCCATCTACGACTGGTCTTAGGATCCTAGGACTAGTCGTAGCTTCAAAAATTTTTAAAGATTTCCGCGGGATAAGATTTTGCTGTTCCACAACCGGTCTTAGGTGGTCTACGATCGGTCGTGGGCCACCTACGACCGGTCGTAGGACCCTTAATTTGGTTGTTGGAGTTTGAGTCGTAGGGCTATGACTGGTCGAAGGATGAGTCGTAGAACTCACAGGACTGGTCGTAAGATATCCAGGACTGGTCGTAGGACAACCAGTAAAATTCAAAAATCTTCAACAACCTAGGACTGGTCCTGAAAAATATAAGACTGGTCATAGTAGACCTAGGACTGGTCTTGAAGTCCCTAGGACTGGTCTTAGAACACTCCAAACAAGCATATTGAAATATATGAATTATGTATCCAGAATGACTTACTGTAAAGCCCATCCTAAGGTCAATCTAAGGTCAAAAAAACCTTAAAAGTGAGATAGACATTGAAAGTCTGTACACTCAGATGACCCTTAAGAGAAGCTTGAGAATATCCACATCTTGTTGTAGGCCTTCTTGAGCTTGATCTTGACTTGACAAAAGTCTTCTTGAGCTTGATCTTGACTTGAACAAAGTCTTCTTGAGCTTAATTGTATCTTGAACATGCATACTTGAACATCCATGACTTGAAAACTTCTTCATTTAAGTTCTTGTCTCGAAATGCCATATCTTGATTGCAATGAATAGTCTCAAACATGAAACAAAAGATATACAAGACATAGATATAGGTTTTGGCACCACAAAATTTGACAACCAAAGGGATATGAAATCATATCACTTACAGACCCCTCGAAGATAGATGCAGTGCGTCAGTGGGGCCAACCCACAAACGCGTTCGAGATGCGGAGTTTTCTTAGTTTGATGGGATATTATCAATGTTTTATTGAGGGATTCTCTAATATCACAACACCGCTAACCAGGTTGACCTGGGAGGGCATAAAGTTTGTGTGGAGTGATGCCTATGAGCAAGTATTTATGGAACTAAAGGACTACCTCACGTCAGATCTTGTCCTCACTCTTCCCTCTGGGAGTGATGGATATATGGTATTCACCGATGCTTCACATGTTGGCTTGTGTTTTGTCCTAATGCAGCATGGGAAGTCAGTGGCTTATGTGTCTCGCTAGCTCAAGGTTCATGAGTTAAACTACCCCACACATGATTTGGAGTTGGCAGCAATCATCTTCGCACTTAAGGTTTGGAGGCATTATCTTTATGGGATCAGGTTCGAGCTCTTCTCCAACCACAAGAGCCTGAAGTACCTCTTCTCACAGTCCAAGTTGAATATGCGGCAAAGACACTGGATGGAGCCCCTAAAGGACTATGATTTTGATCTCTAATACCACCCAGGCAAGGTAAACATGGTGGCGGATGCCCTCAGCCATCAGCCACGAGGCCTGGTGGCATATATAATGATTCAGGAGTGGAAGATGTTTGAGGATGTGGCAGCGTATAACTTCAAGATCAGTCTGCAATCTTCTATTGTGTAGTTATCGAGCTTGTCGATTCAACCCTCTCTTGTCGCAAGGGTGATCGAGGCTCAGCAGATAGACTAGTCATTGCAGGATTATAGAGTAGAGGCAGCATCTAAGAGTTAGTCAGATTAGTAAATTGGCTCTGATGGTATACTTCGCTTAAGAGGTCGATTATATATCCCGGATGTTCCAGAGTTACGTGAAAATCTTATGACCATCGCATATCGATTAAGGTTTTCTATCCACCTTGGCTCGACGAAGATGTACCGCGATATGAGGCGATAGTATTTTTGGGTGGGGATGAAGCTCTAGATCACCAGTTTTGTGGCCAAGTGTGACACATGCCTGCATGTTAAGGCCAATCATTAGAGACCCCCAGGTTCATTGCAGCCATTGAGGGTTCCAACATGAAAGTGGGAGCATGCATCCAAAGATTTTATTATAGGCTTGCTGAGGATTCAACGTAATCATGACGCCATCTGGGTTTTCGTGGATCATCGACGAAGTTGACACATTTCCTCGTAATTCATGCGACCTGGCCTTTGGACCATCTTGCTAGATTATTTATTGATGAAGTTGTGAGACTGCACGGTGTTCCAGTCTCGATCATTTCTGACCTAGACCCGAGGTTCACATCTCAGTTTTGGAGGAGCTTCTAGAAGGCGATTCGGTCAACCTTGCAGTTCAGCACAGCGTATCATCTGCAAAGTAAACGGCAGACCGAGAGGATTAACCAGATCCTAGAGGATATGCTTCACGCTTGCATGATCGACTTCTCGGGTAGTTGGGACGAGCACCTACGCCTACCTAAGTTTGCATATAACAATAACTATCAAGTGACTATTACTATGGCTCCCTTTGAGGCCTTGTATGGCAGACCATGTAGATCTCTTAGTTATTGGGCCGATGTTGGAGAGCACCGTCTCTTAGGCCCTGGGCTTGTGCAACAGACATTGGAGGTTATCGATATCATCATGCAAAGGATACACACATCTCAGAGCCGGCAGAAGAGTTTTTCTTATCATCGGCGTCATCCCTTAGAGTTTGTAGGTAGGGACCGAGTCTATCTCAAGGTCTCACCCATGAAGGGTGTGGTTTGATTTGGAGAAAGAGGCAAGCTCGCCCCAAGATTTATTAGACCTTTTGAGATCACTGGGTGCTTTAGCGCAGTGGCCTATAGGCTCACCTTGCCACCTAAGTTGTCTAGCATTCATGATGTTTTCCATGTTTCTATGCTGTGAAAATGTGGGTCAAACACCATTCTCGTGATTGATTGGTAGCCACTTGAGGTCCGTGAGGATGTTTCCTACGTTGAGCAGCCAGTTCGCATCACTGATCGGAAGGATCAGGTCCTCCAAACCAAGGTCATTCCTTTGGTGAAATTGCAGTGGGGTCATCATAATGTTGCGGAAGCGTCTTGCGAGTGCGAGGCTGAGATTAAAGAACGCTATCCCTATCTTTTTGTATATTGATTGTGCCTTATATTAGGTTTATATATAAATATGCGATGTCATGTATTCTATCTTTAATATATATATTTATATATATGATGATGTCACGTTTCTCTTCTTTCTTGTTTATTTTGCGTGATAGTAAATTTTGAGGGTGAAATTTTTATAAGGAGGAAAGAGTTGTCAGGCATGTGCCCTAGTACCATTCCATTCCTTATGATCCCGCGATCCTCTCCTTCAATTTTCAGTGACCCGCGACCTGTAGATAGCATTTATGAATGACATTAAGTCGCACCCTTTCAACCCGAGACCTATGTCATTACGACCACATCATTGCCACGGTTCCAACGCCAATCTGATGCTTAGATTGTGAGATATAGTCCGCGCATCATCATGGTCGTGGACCGCACGTTGTGGGGCCATTCCAGTTAATGCATTTCTCTAGAACAATCAGGATGATGACATCACCACCCATGCCTCATACATGTTGTCAAGACCTAAATTTTAAAACTAGGCTCACAGAATTTCTGATTACCGAATCCGGTGCCAACAGCCTCCCTAGTACCCCATTCTTGGCTCCTAACACCCATACACCAGATTCTGATCCTTGGATCCTATAAGGAGGATTTTTCGATGTACATTTATCTCGTAAGAAGCATAACCACAAGTTTACCTAAATCACAACGACAAGATCATCATCACATATCCACTAATATAAATAGTTGAATACAGTGTTGAAAGGGAAATACATATAACAAAAATTAAAGCTCCAAAAGATAGCTGCACGCTCCAAGCTCAAAGTTGTTGTGACCTAATGCCACCTGCACGCATCTATCGTGCATAAACTTATAAAAAGCTTAGAGGGTGGTGTAAGTATGTGCGCAAGGTAAGTGTTAAGTATGCAATATCAGAGCAATATGGAAACATACTTGTACGTCCATAAATACCATCAACCTTATCCACACTATGCAATATAAAAATATAATAAGCCAATATCATATACTAAGGAAGCAATGCAGATTAGCTATGTAATGTGGAGATATATAAGCCAAATATCATATACTGAGGATGCAATGCAATTTGTAAATCCTGACGAGTCCACGAATACCATCAACCTCATTTAGGCCATATAAATGTAGAAACATAGCAACTTAAAATGTCATATGCCACAGATGTAATGCAATTTGCAGTGTGAATGAAATGACCAAGCTAGAGTGTAAAGTCGGGATGATAATACGTAGTATCGTAGGCTACGAGGTCCATCATAAGGGACTTTTATCCCAATCCTGTACCTAAATTTGGATTACATCAGACTTCTATTAGGGCCATAGCCTTCATAGACTATAACACCCCGAAAATCGGGGGTAAGGTAAAAACCCAACTCCCGAGTTCTAGAACGTCACTTATGTAACATAGGTAATGATATATGCATGTTGTCTGTAGAATGGCATTAAACAAGATTGAGACTAAGCCAAAACAGCATATCATACTCCAGAGACAGTTAAATTAGCAAGAGGAAGACTGTGATATATACATAAAATATATAATTGATTGTAAGTCTCCAGAGTGTGAACAGGTTACCAGGTTAATTAAATACATGTATACTCCAAAACTGGAAAGACAAGAATATACATGAGTGCTCTAAAAATATAAAATGACAAGTGTAAAGGCATCTACTCAACCTCCCTGTAATCCCATCGATCGGATCACGCATAAAGGAGGGATCCTCCTCATCATCATCAAGTCCGGCTCCGCCTCGCAGGCCGCGCCATCATCTGTAATTACAAAAGGGTCTGGTGGTGTCTGGAACACTGTCCCGTAACATGGGAGTGAGTAATTAACTTAGTGGAATCATAGAGCAAAGATTAGCATGTTATCAAATCAATCACGCGTTAATAGTAAAGCAAACAATCAAACATTCCTAGATACTGTTGTTAATGCAAGCATGAAATGACATGATGGATGCCCTCACCGACATACTCCCTCATGCTGCACCATCTGCGTCCGTGGCATGCTTTCTTTCCGCAGTGCTCCACATCTTCCAAGCACATGCAATGCGATATGGATAATAATTAACTTAGTGGAATCATAGAGCAAAGATTAGCATGTTATCAAATCAATCACGCGTTAATAGTAAAGCAAACAATCAAACATTCCTAGATACTGTTGTTAATGCAAGCATGAAATGACATGATGGATGCCCTCACCGACATACTCCCTCATGCTGCACCATCTGCGTCCGTGGCATGCTTTCTTTCCGCAGTGCTCCACATCTTCCAAGCACATGCAATGCGATATGGATAATAATTACCGGGTTGTTATTAGTCCTTTTCATACGGTAGGATTGGAAAACTGGGGTACCTTGCTTATATCAATCCCAACACAGATCCTGTCTAGGGTCGTCACTCCTAGCAATCTCATACAATGTTATATTTGTAGGTCGCTGCAAGGGCTGCCAGGGTTGTTGCTCGCACTCGTTGCACCTCTCCCCCATCACCTTATCAATACAGGCCTAATTATCCTTAAGACTGCATCAGGACTCATCGCCCCCATGCGGTGTCAGGATAAACTCAAGGTCACTACAAAGGGCTCGTCACCTGATCAGTGTAGGCCGACAGCAAGAATATAGTGTCCCAGACCACCATAATCTGCTCAGAGTAGGGTGCTCACTGGTCACTATGGGGAGGTTTGTGGCCCCAGCGTAGGCCGACAGCTCGACCACAGTGTCCCATACCACCATGCCCGGCTCATGAGTCTTTATGGATCAAGGTACCATGGTTGACGGGGTTTTCAATAGTAAGTTCAGTACCCTAGGTTCAAGCAATTATGACTCATACATGGTGAACATACAATAGCCAGTCGAGTTACTTGACGGGCTCGAATAGTACGAGCGCATCTCAAGCTGAACGACATGAAGTGCATGAAACACTTCGTGTGGCTTAACCACTGCCGCCAACCCAAAACACGACTCGCGTTCATCGACGCGTCCTTCGTGGTAAATAGAAACCAACCATGAGTTCGATCCATTACCGACTGCCTGGACTAGGTCATAGCCCCAAGCATTTGTGTATCAACATCAGCAAGCATATGTGAGTAACAGAAATGAAATACAATGATGTAAGCATGTTGACACATGTTATAACATACAACTTAAGCAAATCATCCAACACATGCATTTCATATATATAATGAAATCAATACATATAGCCAACATGATGGAAATCATTTACATCAGCATATTAATTGAGAATTCAATCTCAAAACTAATTCACAACACCATTTTACTCAATACATACTAATACAAACATTTATACAAACATTTAGTCTACACACTTTAGTCCACATAGCGTATGTCGACTCAAAGTGCGCATTAGGGCGAATCTCTTTGCCAAACCGATCATACACGTATTTCTAATATCATAACACGATAAATTTACATGTCAAGTATTTCGAAAAAATATGGACGTATACAGTATTTTCTATAAATGCCTAAAATACCCTAAATCTCATATTTATCGTACATTTACGAAATGGAAAACGGACAGCATGTTGTACATGTCAAACGGTGTTGCCTTCGATAATCTACTATTAAAAGATATTGAAAGCTTTGAAATCAGTCAATCAAAGCGTCTAAAATCCTCACCTTTTGCCCTAGACGCTTCGTCAACGGCGTAGCGGCTACCTAATACACAAGTAAGCTACTTCGCTATTGAATCAAAGGAATCCCTAAATCAACAAGTGGTTAGGGTTTTTCTTACCTAGGAGTGCGTTGGAATCGCCGAAAAAGTGATTGGAGTGCGGTGCTTCGATACGTGCAATAGCTATAGCAAGTGACAGGAGAATCTCTCCCACACTCACTCACAATCTCTCACTTTCTCTCTCTCTTTTCCTAGGGTTTCAAGCAAATTCGGATGGGAGGGTTGTGAGAGGGTTTAAAGCCCTTATATAGGCTAAAATTTTACCGAAACAGACTTGGGACAAAGGTATACTTGGGTTATAACCAAATCGGAACTTTTTTTTATCCAAAAGAGTGTTTTGGGAGGTCCCCTGGCCGAACGCGGTCGGACTTAAGCTCATGGTCACTGGATCTTGTTCACATGAAGTTTTCAGACCAGTAAAGTTCTCAGATTGCACGTGGTGGTCTAGTTTCAATTCAGCGGTCATCGTACCCAAATCAGGTCTACAAATCTCATGATATGAAAGAGAAATTTTTTTTGATCCGAGGGTGTAATTTGGCTGAATTCTGATGGTCAGAACGCTTAATAATAACGCACCAAATCATGTGCCAGATTTGGATTAAAATTTCCAAATCTAACCCATTTCTCACTCTCTTCACTCCAGGCTCAATGAAATAGCCTCTGAACGTTGGTTGGGCTTGATTTTCGAAACGATTGTCAAGTCCAGCTAAGCGGTCATAACCGTCTAAGATTGTAGGTATCGGACTTTCGACGCGCAGTCTAGATCCAATATAAAGTTTCTGAATGCTCCCGTGAGCAATCGGGTTTAGAGTTTGATCCTAAATTTCTAGGTAACATAACGTTAGCGGTCATACTCATTTTAGGTCTTGTAGTTTATATTTAAAGTAATTCAAGTTAATTCTACTGAGTATTCAATTTGGTACTAACCAAATTCTACCCTAATAGGGCAGAATACAGTCCTAGGGCCATTCTATGCCCCATTTTGGGTACTTCTAGTTATTATATTATTTTTATTATTTTTTTGGGGGTTCATCATCAAGTTTACCCTGATTTCACCAAATTTCATAAGATTTCGAGTTGTAGAAATATTTTAAAAATTCCAGAAGCAGCAGCTGTCCAACAAGTGATTATCGGATAGTTGCTCACAATGACCTACTTTAAACCATATTAAATATTTTATTATATTTTTTACATATTTTTATATAAAACTAGACTCATTTAGTTTTAATCTGATTTTTAAATCACCTAAATTGAAGTTATAACGAAGGAGATATGATTTTTCAAAGTTATAAGAAATGCACAGTAAAAAGTGCAGAAACCGGCCTGCCAGACCGTTGTACGGACAGGTTTGACGATGCCTCCCCAAACCGACGATCCCATCGCTGCTCGCTGACCTTTTTAGGGTGATTTCACCATCTGATATTTAAAATGGATGTATTTTAGAACATGGGATGAGTTATTTGACATGCAATATATGATTTTGGGGTAGGAGAAGCTGATCTATCTAAATAGCCTACTTATTTCATGAGATTCCAAAATTTTAATGGTTAAAAATAAATTTTATTTTTTTATTTACTATTCATAGTACTTTTTAGTTTAAGTATTGATCAACATCACTTAAACTTTAAGATTTGTGTCTAATATGAAAGCTCCTAGAAAATTTTGAAGGATAAAGTAGTGAAAGGTGAGATTTTCGAAGGAAATAGGGATTTGAGACTTTTGGATTAAGTTTTGAGAAGTTAATCAGGTGTTAGGATTGACCCATTGCTTAAGGACGTCTAAATCTAGGTTGGAAAAAAATCTAGGGTGTTACATAGACTCAATGTGGTATACTCCTAATCTCAGGTTAGTCGTGCGCCCCAACTGAAATCCTGGCCTTTGCGAAGGTACACAACAATTAGTTGCGCACCACCAGCCGGAGTGGATATTGAATGAATGAGTAAAATGTTGAGTATGCAACTCCTAGCCAATAAGTCCATATATCATTATTGTACTTCTCTAGGATATCACCATGGTCTAGTACACTTTACAATGGCTGCCGCCTCCCTATCCATACAACCAGCAAGCAGAAAAGGCCTCACTTTTTGCCTAGCCGGTAGTCTACCAATACCTACCCAGCTTGTCAATAGCAGACCCATTTGTGAGCTAGTCAAACTCAACCTAGCTTACAGCCCCCTCACTCGGGTGGATAGGGCCACAATGGGAGACGCGACCTATTGGTATTCGATACTCAGACGCTCATGTATCCACTTGGTCTAGACGTTGGAGTGTCCTCTAGTACCAAGAGGGTTTAAGAACTTTCACCCAGGGACATCTATGACACCCCATGTAGGAAAATATTTTCAGTGTCTCATATAGCCATCCATGATATGCCTGTGAAGGCTATGGCCCTGATGTCGCTAGGGTGTATGATGAACATATCACAAAATACGAGATGCATGAGTCATACCATCTAGTCATGCATCAAACCTGCGCGTACCCCGCGCTCATGTGGGGTAACTTCGTCTCTCAGGGAGTCCCATAAACAATCCGCACAATGGCATATGCTATGCTCAATCACTCCTCATAACGAGCATGCAGATAATGCGTATGGGCATGTATCATGATGTAATATTATACATGTTCTCAGTGTGTCTTACAAGACTAAGTACACTTAACATGATTATCAAATAGGGCCGACAATAATAAACCATGATTGGCTTTCATCGGTATGCCACATACCAGATTATGAATTAATTAACATGCTTTATCTATAATTATTGGAGTTCATGCGGTATGTCCTACATTAGCCTTCTAAGGTATTGATATATCATATGTTCCAAGGCGGGGTCCACTGAAAGAACGGAGGATCTTACCCATACATCGAGATAGGCTCGATGCAGAGGATATACTAAATCTGGTACCACATATTCCCCTATAAATGGCAAGAGGTAATGGTGCACTAACGTCAAGGATAGGCCTCACACTTGTCCCAAAGAAGTAAATGGACAGTGTGACGATATATACATGACATTGAGGTCCTAGCAATTGGATAAGATATGTCTCATGGGGCGAGTCAAGTGGTTATACGACAAGTGGGCTTCCTCTCTTCCTTTATCATGACAATTAGGATTTCCTATGAGGGCCTGATACGAATATAAGGCGACCCTTGGTGGGATCCACACATCCAGGATTACAGAACCCTACAAACGGTCCTGTTCATCATCTAAGTGGGCCTCGGATTTGGGTCATTAAGCTTAGACAAACACATGCATCTAGGTGGGCCACATTCCCTATGGAAGGCTTGATATGAACACATGATGGGCTCTAAGGCATGGACGGTCCTATAGGGTATGCGGAAAGCATCATTATCAAATGAGGGTCCAACGGTTTGAGACAACCTAATTAAGGGGAAGATGGGTAATATAATCATCAATGGAGGCCCAACGGTTTAGGTTAGCCCATTAAGGGGAGATGAGGATGGGCTTAACAGCAGGCCCTAGGAAGAGTTACAATGTGGACATTTAACCATTATTGCTCTTATAATGTGGACATTAAAACATCATTACTCCTAAGGCATGACCCATTTAATATCAACTAGGAACATGGATGGGCATCATAATCATCATTACATATATCCTGGTGAAATCACACATCGCAATGGGCCTCATATAGATCACCTTGGGCCTCGTACAAGGGCTTTATATACATTACATTAAGCCTCACTCATGGGCCTCATATAGATCACATTGGGCCTCATACTTAGGCCTCAAATACATTACAATGGACTGCATCAAATGTGCCTAATATACATTACAATGGGCTGCATCACATGGTCCTAATATACATCACAATGGGTCACATCACATTGACCTAATATACATCACATTAGGCCGTATCACATGGGCCTAATATACATCACAATAGGTTGTATCACATGTGCCTCACTCATCACAATGGGTCGTATCACATGGGCCTAATACACATCATAATGGCCGTATCACATGGGCCTCATGTACATCAAGTGGGCCGCATCACATGGGAGCAACCCATGATCTAGAAAATGGATGAACAGTGTGTACATAACACATATATCATGGTGGGCTTCAGGCCCAAGGGATGAACGACTTGAATATACTGTGCATACAATGAGGTGGGTCTCATCGTCCATGGTTCTAGACGGTAGTGTGGATAAGATCCATACATCAACGGTGGGTCCCACAGAACCTACTGACATCATAACAACAGCTATATAGACGGTGTGTTGTACACCAGCCAATTAGTTTTCACATAGGTGGGTCCCACGTAGGGCCTGCCATAATGTTTATTTTTCATCTGTTTATAAGGTCACAAGGACCTTAATTAAGAGGAAAAATAAATTTCATATTTATCTAAAACTTCTTTAACCCAAAAAGGGTTTTAATTGTAGACATTCAATCCCCCACCACTTCTTGTAGTGTGGACCACCTGAGTTCCGTGTACGGCTGATTTTTGGCGTACCCCATTTTTAAGAGGAGACCCATTAAATGCATGGTGTAGATGGTCGACATGCATTATGGTGAGACCTGTGGTGGGGCCCATGGACCTCTAGACGCTAACAGCAATAGCATCCAACTTGTCTCATATATATTTATTTTTTATTATTATTCTGGTGGTTTTTGATAGGTGGGGCCCACATCAGGAGGATCCACTTTAACGGTTGAGTTCCCGAGCTCGTGACATGTCTAACAAGTCCAATATTCAATATGATTCAGTGTGTGGAATCATCACAACAGGCCTTAACAATTTAAATCACCAAACCACTATTTTCTACAATGTGGCCCGCTAGAGATTCAGTTTGGCTTCATTTTTTCGGCTCAATGCCTAAAATGAGAGGCAAAATTGGGTGGACGATGTGGATTAGATACATATATTAAGGTGGACCCCACATGAATGGACGGTGTGGGTGCAAAAATACATACATCACGGTGAAGCCCCACCGTCCAACAGTTGTTGGACGGTGCTGGACAATGCCATACATCAAGGTAGGCCCCACATGTGTGGATGCAAAACATCCACCAAGGTGGGTCCCACCTCATGTATGGACGGTTGGATATAACACATATGATCAGACCCACAGAACTCTCTGGCATCAAATATAGTAACTTTGAGCTGCATCGGACCCACACCAGATGGACGACCCAGATAAAGAATATATGCATGAGGTGGGTCCACATGTGTGGGATCCACTAGCTTTAGGAAAAAGCTAATATTTGTGTTTTCTCTTCAAACAGTCCAGCATCAGCTACTACTTGACGTCCAATACCTGGATGGTTAGGATCAAGTACATCATGGTGGGTCTGCTAGACCTGGACGATGGGCCTCAAGGTGGGACGATCCCATTGGATGGACAGCATGAATGTTGCACGTACCACAGGTGGGTTCCACATTAATGGGCCATCCCACTAAAAAATTAATATGGCATTTGTGGTTTCCCTTAAAATGATGCCTGCCAAAAACGGGCAGCAATGAGCTGCTGGATGGTATGCAGCGTCCCACCGTCAGTACTAGACAGTGTGAATGAAACACTTGCATCAGAGTGGATCACATCATCTAGGAAAAAGAGGAGAGAAAGATAAAGAAAGCGATTGTGGGAGGGGTCCCACCACTATGGGCCCCTCTTACATTACACTACATACATGCAAACAAGGTGGGCTATTGTCCGTACCTAGGGATCAAGATGGGATCCTCACCATTGATTGGTGGGTCCCACTTGCCCTAAGTAAGAAAAATGAAAAGATCGACCTAAAGAACACCCACCGATTTCCACTTCTTCTAGGCTCCTTGATCTCCCAAGCTCTTATGCTTCCTCTTTGATGGAGGCGGATGAGATTTAAAGGGTGGAGATGAGAGTTGAGGGGGATAGGAAGTGTGCTACTCCTAGGTTCTCTTGGAGCTTGGACGGTCACCTCCCTTAGTTTCTTGGGAAAAATGGTTAGAGAATGAGAGAGAGAGAGAGAGAGAGAGAGAAAATGGTTAGAGAATGAGAGAGAGAGAGAGAGAGAGAGAGAGAGAGAGAGAAAGAGAGGGAGGGTGTTGTAAGAGAGAGGTGATGGGTGATGGGTGGAGTGATGGGTGGAGAGAGAGAGAGAGAGAGTTGACTTTAGGGATTGGTTGTGTACTTGGGGATGGGATAGAGTGATGGGTTGAGATGGGATGTGTACTTGACATGTGATTGATTGATTAATGTGATGTTTGGGTAGAGATTCTCTTATTATTCACAACGCACAGTGTTTCTTCAAAATATAGGCAAACCCATAACTCCTGGCCTAGGTATCGCATTGATGTGCAAGACTCAAGGACCTAATCATTCTAAGTTCTCAACAATCATAGAGTGTAGGGTAGCTATCAGTAGATATGTGATGTTATCCTCAGGTATTCATAAGTTATACTCTGATACCAACTTCTATCAGGCCCCAAATTCAGAAACCGAGCTCACAGAATTCCCGATCGTCGAATCCGGTGCCGATAACCTTCATAGTACCCCATTCTCGACTCCCAGCACCCATACGCCAGATTTCGATCCTGGGATGCTACAAGGAGGATTTTCTAATATACATTTATCTCGTAAGAAGCATAACCACAAGTTTACCTAAATCACAAAGGTAACATCATCATCACATATCCACTAATGTAAACAGTTGAATACGGTGCTAAAAGGAAAATACATATATCAAAAATCAAAGCTCCAGAAGATAGTTATACACTTCAAGCTCAACGTTGTTGCGGCTTAACACCACCTACATGCATCTACCCAAGTGAATCTGGTATAGTCATCTACGATAACCAAGATGTATTTTTTTCCTCCTTGACTCTCCATTCTGGTTGGTCCAATAAGATCCATGTGGAGAAGCTCGAGTGGTCTAGATGTGGTATTGGAGTTCACTTTCTTGTGAGAGCTCCTAGTCTGTTTGCCCAACTAGCATTCACCACATATTTTGTCTATTTTTTACAATTTGGGTAGACCTCTAATTAGTTCTCTTTTGCTTAATCTAAATAAGTTCTGGTAGTGTATATGACCAAGGCATTTATGCCATAATTCAGTCTCATCGGTATGGACCATGTAACACGATTGAGTAGATGAGCTTGCATCACTAACGATGTAGCAGTTTTTAGAAGTTCTGCGACCAGTTAATATAACAGAATCCTTTTTATTAAGTATCTCACAACCTTGATTAGAAAACTTCACACTATGTTTGTTATCGCATATCTGAGAAATGCTTAGGAGGTTGTGTTTCAAGCCCTCAACATATAAAACATTCTTAAATAAGGAAAGGTTATAAAGTTGAACCGTACCTTGGCCAATGATCTTACAATTGCTTCCATCACCAAATGTGACTGACCTGTCAGTCATATGTTTTAGATCGGTGAATAAAGCCTTCTCACCTGTCATATGCCTGAAGCAACCACTATCTAGGTACCACTTTGAATGGCTTGTAGCTTTGAAAGCAGTGTGGGCAACCAAGCAAGCAACTTTAGGAACCCATTTCAGAATTGTTTTGGGTTTAGGAGTATAGATGGTCTTTTTCTGTCTATTGATATAGGAGTGACCTAAAGAGTTAGACTTTAATAGCTCCTTGAATAGATAAATTATTTTTTCAGCCAATGGATTTCAGTTTTGAAAATCAAAGTTGACATGGCTACCTTTAGGTTTTTGAAAAGTCCTTGAATTTTTGAAAAAACCTTGATAAGTATTCTTTTCTTTTGAGATTGAAGACTCTCCTTTTACAAATTTAGGAGTAATGTTCTTTTGTTTAGGAGATGTATTCTTATCATAGTCCAACCCAGATCGATCGCTACATTTTCTTGATCCGGACAATAATTTTTTCAATTTAGGATCACCTTGGGCATATCTCCATGTGTCTTTCAAACTCAGAAGAGAAGCTACCTCATTTTTGAGTTTCTCATTTTTCGGATCTCAAATCTTCAATTTTGGAGGTTTTGAAATCTAAATCACATTTGGTCTTTTCAAAAGAATCAGAAATATGAGACTTTTCTAAAACGAGAGACTCATAATCTTCCTTAAGCTTGGAAAATTTTTCTTTTTGTAATTTAAGCTTGACGGCAATTTTACAACTCTCCTTATAAAGGGTATTATAAGCATCCTGAAGATCATCTTCATTATCGCAATCACTATTCAGATTTTCTTCACTAGATATATCATCATTATCTGAAAAAGTGATGTTGGCTAGAGTCATAAGGGCTTTAACATCATCGCCCGACTCGGTTTCAGAATCTTCTGATTTAGAAGAGGATTCAGAATCAGACAATTCATCCCAAGTAGCCATCATGCTTTTCCTTTTTGATTTGTCCTTTTTAGGACATTTGTTAGCTAAGTGCCCATACTCTCGACAGTTGTAACATTGACTATCTTTCAAAGATTTTCGAGCTCTATGTTTAGATCGTCTCTTATCATTTGACTTTTGAAAATCAACTTTTTTCTTGCTTTTGAAAATTTTATAAAACTTTTTTGCTAAAAGCGCCATATCATCTTCGAAATTTTCTAAGTCCGAAGTGCTTTCTTGTGAAACATTTTTAGATGATTTGAGAGTAATTGATTTTCCTTTAGGAGCTTTAAAGGACAACTTGTAGGTTTGAAGTAAACCAACTAGTTCCTCAACCCTCATGGTATCCGTATCACGAAGTTCCTGAATCGCGGTCACTTTAGAATTGAACCATTCAGGAAGTGAGAGTAGTATCTTTGCGCACACTTTACTTTCTGAAATTCTATCACCAAGACTCCACATAGAGTTCACAATGTCATTCAATCTAGTGTAGAAGTCCATAAACATCTCATTCTCCTCCATATGAATTTCTTCAAATTTAGTTGTGAGGAGTTGGACTTTAGATTTCTTGACAATTGATGTACCCTCGTGTGTCATTTATAATACATCCCATGCTTGTTTTGCATTTTCACAAAAGATGATTCTTTTGAATTCATCTGGTGATAATGCATAAGTAATTGCATTTAGTGCTTTTGCATTGGCACTACTCTCACTTTTCTGAAGTGTGGTCCAAAGAGAATAAGTTGTTACTTTCATTGATTTTGAACCATCGTCATTGGTTACTTCAGTGATAGGAGGGTTCCATTCATTCACTGTAGCCAGCCACACACTTTCATCCAAGGATTTGAGGAAGATCCTCATCCTGGCTTTCCAATAGGCATAGTTTGTGCCATTAAAGGATGATGGCCTAGTGACGGATAGGCTATCAAAATTTGACATCTTAATATAGCTTAGATCGTTAGCTCAGGAAATAAATCCAATAAATAAACAATAAGCACGAGCTATTAGGCTCTGATACCACTTGAAAGGGCCTAGCTATGTACCCTAAAGAGGGGGGGGGGGGGGGGGGGGGGGTGAATAGGGCAATGCCAAATAAAACTTAAAACAGCGGAATAATAAAAGAAATAAAACACAATGCTGAATTAAAAGTAAGCTCAATAACCTAGAATTAAGAGAATGATACTATATCAGTTCTAAGGACAACCTTATACCAAAAACCAAAGGTTTAAGGTAGGACAACCTTATTTCTAGAAAGTCCTTTGTATCACAAACCAATAACAAATAAAAAGCAAGGAAATCAAAATAACTTGTAGAAATAAATCCTAAGTTATTACAACATTCCCACACTTGCTTGAAATAGAGATTACAACATTCATCCATAAATACAATCCACAAAACTGAATGAATAAAAAAAATGAAAGAATAAAGCACATCCACAACACAACGATATATAGTGGTTCGCCTTTGTGTACACCAACTGTTATCCAATAGCCACACAGAATGCTACTCCACTCCTAATATCCTCACATAGGGGATATTAGCATGCACTATTAAAATAGGTTTCACAGGTTTACCTAAAACCTTCACAATTGTGTCTTTTTATCTCGGGCTTACACAAGCCAAAAACCCACACAATCTGAGTTTTCTGGCTCTCCTCAGATAACTAAAACAATGAGATTTTTCTAGCAAATCTCAAACAAAACGAAAGAATGTAAATTACACAAATGTAAAATACTGGAATCTCCTTTTGAAGTAGCCCGGTAGAACTAATCGGAGTAGAAGTTCGATTCAACGTTCAAAGTCCAATACTCACTTTAAGAATGGTTCTAAGTCTAATTGATTTTAAATCAAAAGGGCTAGTTCTATTTGATTTTGAATCCAAGAAGAAGGAATATCAGAAATTCTCCTTTTCAAATAAGATTGGAATGTAGATCAAAATCAAATAATAAACAAGGTAGCAAAAGGAATATTAAATGAACACAAAGTAGCTTAAAAATAAACACAAACTTATCTCAGAGTATATCCTAAAGATTGCTTGAATTGAATTAAAAAACTCTGAAGTTCGTGATCTATTTATAGCCTGAAAAATCCCATATACGACTGGTCTAGTATCCTAGGACTGGTCATAGCTTCAAAGATTTTTTAAGATTTCTGTGGGATAAGGATTAGCTGTTCCACGACTGGTCTTGGGTAGCCTACGACCGGTCATGGGCCACCTACGACCGGTCGTAGGACCCCCAGTTTAGTTGCTGGAGTTTGAGTGGTAGGGTTAAGACTGGTCAAAGGACAAGTTGTACAGCTCACAGGACTAGTCATAGGATGTCTAGGACTGGTCGTAGGACAACCAGAAAAATTTAAAAATCTTCAACAACCTATGACTGGTCCTGAAAAACTTAAGACTGGTCTTGAAGTCCCTAGGACTGGTCTTAGAATAGCCCGAACAAGCATATTAAAATATATGAATTATGTATCCAGAATGACCTACAGTAAAGCCCATCCTAAGGTCAATTTAAGGTCAAACAAACCTTAAAAGTGAGATGGACATTGAAAGTCTGTACACTCAGATGACCCTTAAGAGAAGTTTGAGAATTTACGAATCTTGTTGTAGGCCTTCTCGAGCTTAATCCTTTCTTGAGTTGACAAAGTCTTCTTCTATACTTGTACTTGTTTAAATCTTGAACATGCATACTTGGAGACTTCTATTCTTGAATTCTTCATCCATGACTTGAAACTTTCTTCATTTAAGTTCTTGTCTTGAAATACAATGTCTTGAAGTAATGAATAGTCATGAAACACAAGATATACAAGACATAAATATAGGTTTTGGCACCACGAAATTTGACAACCAAAGGGATATGAAATCATAACACTTACAACATCGTATAGCCTTAGTACGGCTGATAGCATTCATGGACTTACCAGCATGTTTCCACATTACTCTAATAATGTATACTTGGCACTTACCTTGCGCACACACATACACCACCCTCTAAGCATTTTATAAGCTTATGCAAGATTGTTGCGTGCAGGTGACACTAGGACGTTGCAGCAGCACTGAGTCAGGAGTGTGCCGCTGAGTTTTTAGAACCTTTGATATTGATATTGTATTTCCCTTTATGCATTGTACTCAAAGTTTTTAATTATAGCAGATATGTGGTGATGTTTGATATCGTTTATGGGTTATGCTTATGGTTATGCTTCTCATGAAATAAATTTATGTTGAAAATCCTCCTTGTAGGATCCCAGGATCAGAACCTGGTATGTTAGTGCCGGTAGCCGAGAATGGGGTACTAAGGAGGCCGTCGGCGCAAGATTCAGCGATCGAGAATTTTGTGAGGCTAGTCCCCGAGTTTAGGGCGTGACACTAGCTATAATCATTATAGCCTTTACTTCATTTGAAGTTTCTTGTTCTGATTCATCTGACTCAGAAGAAATTTTAGAACTAGATGATTCATCCCAAGTAGCTAACATGCCTTTTCTTTTTATATTATCCCTTTTTGGACACTTATTTTTCAAATGCCCGTATTCATGGTAGTTGAAACATTGACTATCTTTTAGACTTTTTCAAGTTTTAGATTCTCTCTCTCTCTCTCTCTCTCTCTCTCTCTCTCTCTCTCTCTCTCTCTCTCTCTCTCTCTCTTACCAGAAGGTTTTTAAAAGTCAACTCTTCTCTTACTTATGAAAATCCTGTAAAACTTTTTATCAAGTAATGTTATATCATCCGCTGTCTTTAATATCAGAATTAACATCATTATCTTTTTAAATAGGTTTGGATGACTTAAGAGCTATGGACACCTTTGGGAGCTTTAAAATTTAACTCGTATGCTTGAAGTGAACCAACTAACTCCTCAACCTTCATTTGATCTATGTCTCTTAATTCCTGAATGGAAGTACCTTTGGAATTAAACCTCTTACGAAGAGATCGCATTATTTTAGCATAGACTTTGACTTTTGGGATTCCAACTCCTAGACCCCTCTTAGAATTGACTATGTCATTTAATTTCATATAAAAGTCCATGAAAGATTCATTTTATTCCATACAAATTTCCTCAAACCTTGTAGATATGATTTGAACTTTGATTTCTTAACAATAGTCGTTCCTTCGTGTGTCATTTCAAGAATATTCCAGGCTTGTTTAACTGTATCACATGAAATGATTTTTTTTTGAATTCATCAGGTGATAGAGCACATGTAATTGCATTTAAAGCCTTAACATTTGCACTGTTTTAATTTTTCTGAGGTATAATGCATAAATAAAAAGGAGTTTCTTTAATGGACTTAGTTCCATCACTGCCTAGAACCTCAGACATTGGTGGTTTCCATTTGGTTATTGTGGCTTGCCACACACTTTCATCAATGGATTTTAAGAAAATCCTCATTCTGGATTTCCAATAAGCATAATTTGAGTCATAAAATGATGGTGGCCTACTAATAGACAAGCTATCGAAATTTAACAAAATGAAAGTTCAAATAGATCTTTAAACTCAAGGAACTTAATTCAAGTCAATGAGCAACCTAGCTCTGATACCACTTGAAGAGGGTGGGCTCTCAGTCTTAGAGGAGGGGGGGGGGGGGGGGGGGGGGGGGGGGGGTGAATAGGACTATTTGCCAACATGTACATGAAAAGATTACAAGCACTCACAACATGTACATGAAAAGATTACAATCATTCAACACACATACATCACATACATCATTCACCACAAAACACCAGGAGTTATAGTGGTTCGGTGTGTACACCAACTATTCTCAAACAGCCACACCTACTCCACTATCAATAATCACAACCCACTTGATATTGACATTCACTAATAATCAATGTTTTCTTAAGTTCACCTTAGAACCTACACAGTTGTGTTTTCAAATGGGCTATCACAATCAAAACCCCACGCTGAGATTTTCTGGCTTATCTCAGTCAAAACTAATATAAAGATTTTCTGGATATCTTAAAAAATAAAAATAAATAAAAAAAGATTACTTATCTTCTTCTGAAGATGTTGTTTGATGTAGGCCGTTGAACCTATTCACTTGATGTGTAGATGTTCAATGTCCAATAAACATAATCAAGGGTTCTAGGCTCAAAACAGATTTTAAATTAACTCAAACCTTGGGCTACTTGCTTGAATTCCTTAGAACTCAAAAAGTTGAGTAAAAACTCCCTTTTAAAATATCATACTCACAAATTAGAGATTAAGGAATTACATAAACAAAAGCTATAAAAATATCTAAAATTATTGGACTATAGCTTGACAATGAAGGGGACTTTTTTCTCTCAATGTGGAGGCTTTTTATTGTTTTACTGAATGAATTAGAATGAGAAAAGACCTCTATTTATAGGCTTAAAAATGATCCTTTCGACTAGTCTAAGAATCAGCCAAATTTTAAATTTTGGACGCGATTGGATAAAACTGACCTTTGAATGGTCAAGTGACTCGCTCAACTGGTCAAGTGGCCTGCTCGATTGGTCTAGCAAAGCCTTCGATTGGTCGTGGGAGCATGAAATAGGTTGTTAGAGTTCGAGTCGAGCTCCCTACGACTGGTCGAGCGAGTGTCCATGGCTGGTCAAGCACAATTCTCGACTGGTCGAAGAAGTACTAGAAAATTTCCAATTTTAAGTTTGAATCTTGGACTGGTCGAAGCATTTCTTAGACTGGTCGAAGCATAGCCTAGACTGGTCAAATTTAGGCTTGGACAAGTCGAATTCAAGCCTAACCAAAGTATAAAAACACATGAATGATTAACATATGAAAGGACCTATGTCTAGGGTCTTTCTAGGGTCAGTTATACTTGTAATTATTGGACATTGAAATATATACCTTGAAATTACTACTCGAACCTTCAGTAGCATTTGGTAGATCTTCTACTTGAAGTGGATGTTGAACTTAAAGTGAAGAAGAACTCAACCTTGTAGTACTATATTCATGTCTTACACTTTCAAACTTCATATGATGATCTTGAAAGTGAACTTTCCATCTTGTTTCACTAGAAGGTGAACTTTCCATCATATGAACAAGGCAAATTCTAAACTGTTTTGTCTCATCGAAATTAGAAACTAAGGGTGATTTATACATCACAACACTTATGTCACATCCCAAACCTGGAAATCGAATTCATAATAATCCCGATCATCGAATCTGGTGCTGAGAGCCTCCGTAGTACCCCATTCTTGGCTCCTAGTGTCCATATGCCAGATTTCAATCCTGAGTCCTATAAGGAGGAAATTTTTTTAATGTACATTTATCTCGTAATAAGCATAACCAGAAGATTACCCAATTCATAAAGGCGACATCATCATCACATATCCACTAATATAATTATTGAGTACAATACTGAAAGGGAAATACATAAATAAAAAATCAAGCTCCAGAAGACCGCTGCACGGTCCAAGTTCAACACTGCTGCAACCTAACATCACCTGCACGCATTTATCATAAATAAGATTATAGAAAGCTTAAAGGGTGGTGTAAGTGTATGCACAAGGTCAGTGTCAAGTATTCAATACAATGCCATCATCATACGATACCAAAAATACTGTTAATCCATAAATCGTATATTATCAGAATAAACAGAAATACTGATAAGATCATGAATTATCAGAGTAAGCAGAATACGGACAAGTCCATGACTTAATCAATATCAGAATACACAATATAGAATAGCTATGCAAATGAGGAGTCGTAAAGAGCCAAATATCGAATGTCGAGAATACGATGCAATATGTAATTCTTGATGAGTTCACGAATAACGTCAACCATATTTAGACCATATAAACGTAGAAGCTAGTCACCCAAAATGCCATATGCCACAGATGTAATGCAATATGCGGTGCTAATAGAATGACCATTCTGGAGTGTGAAGTCAGGATGATAGTACGTAGTATCGCAGGCTATGGGGTACATCATAAGAGATTTCTATCTAAACCAGTTTAGTCAGACTCAATGTGGTGAACTCCTGATCTCAGGTTAGTCGTTGCCCCAACTGAAATCCTGACCATTGCTAAAGTAAACATAACAAATGGTTGCGCACACTAGCCCGAGTGGATAGCGAATGAATGAATGAATGAGTATGCAACTCCTACTCAATAAGTCCACATATCAGTATAGTTTCTCTTTTGAGATCATCACCGAGGTCTATTACACTCTACGGCCGCTTGACCCCCCTATCTAAGCATACAACTGGGTAAGTGGAAGAGACCTCACTATCCGCCTGCCAATATCGGGCCCCGCTAGTCGATAGCGGACCCATTCCTCAAGCTGGTCAAACTCAACCTAAATATTGTCCCTTCACTCAGGTAGGTAAGGTCACACCCCTTCCCAACTGACCACGACATAGTGGGAGACGCGGCCTACTGGTATACAACCCTCATGCTCTCATATATATCCACTCGGTCTCGATGTTGGGGCGTCTCCTGGCCACGGAGGTTTAGGGATTTTCACTCAAGCACATCTATGGCTCCCATATACTAGAACTAAATATTTTTCGTGTCCCATCTGGCCATCCACGATATGCCTGTGGAGGTTACAACCCTGATTTCGCTAGGGCGTACAGTAATCACAACACACAATGCAAGATGCATGAGTCATACAATCCAGTCATGCATCAATCATGCGCATACCTTGTGCTCATGTGAGATAACATCCACCTATCAGGGAGTCTCATAACCTATTCAATGTCATATGCAATGGTCAACCACATCTCATAACAAATATGCAGATGATGCATATAGGCATGTATCATGATGTTATGCTATCATATACTCATAATTGGTGTCAATAACCAGCCTCAAGAATTGGCTTCGACAATGTCGACATTTAACTAACATTGCCCTAAAGAATGACCCACATAGAGCCTAACATATAGTGGACCCATGGCCTCACACAAGGGCCAAATATACAACACCATGGGTCTCACTCAAGAGCTTAATACACACCACGATGGGTCTTTCATGTGGGCCTAATATACATCACAATGAGCTCTTTCGCCTGGCCCTTAAATGCATCACAATGGGCCTCATCACCTAGACCTCAATATACATCACATTGGGCCTTAGACACGGGATGAATATACATCTCGTCGGGCCTCAAATGCGGGTAGTATATATATCACATTGGGCCCTAATAATCAGAATCAGTAATCAGCCACGACAAATCAGAATCGGTAATCGGCCTCGATCGACAATCAGCAATCGGCCACGACAAATCAGAATTGGTAATCGGCCTCGATCGACAATTAGCAATCGGCTACAACAAATCAGAATCGGTAATTGGCCTTAATCGATAGTCGACAATCGGCCATGACAAATCAAAATCGATAATCAGCCTTGATCGATAATCGACAATCGGCCACAATAAATCAGAATAGGGAATCCGCCTCGATTGATAATCAACAATCAGCCATGATAAATCAGAATTGGTAATCGGCCTCGATCGACAATCAGAATTGGCAATCGGTCACATCAATCAGATCGATCGATAATTAGAATCGTCAAATCGGTCACGACAATCGAGATCGATCAATAATTAGAGTCGACAAATCAGTTACGTCAATTGGAATCGATAATCGGTTTACGACAATCGGGATCAAGAATCGGCCTAAGAGAAGGTCACAATGTGGACATTCAACCATCATTGCCCATCAATGTGGACATTCAACCAACATTGCTCCCAAGGAGTGTGTATATAGAGTCAAATATATAGTGGGCCCATAGCCTCACGCAAGGGCCTAATACACATTATTATAGGCCTCTTATGCATCACATTGGGTGTCGCTCATGAACCTCATGTACATCACAATGGGCCGTAGGACATGAGCCCCATATATGCCAGTCGAACCGTAATACATGGGCGGAAAAACACATCTCATTGGGCCTTACCAAATGGTCCGAAAATACATCATAATGAGCCTCAAGTACATCGCAATAGGCCTCGACACATGTGTCATGAAACATCACATTGGTCCTCATATATGGGCCTCAAATATACATTAAGTGGGCCATATCCACGGGCTGCACTAATGGGCCTCATACCTTAAGTGGGCCGCATTAATGTGCCACACCATGGACCTCATATACACAATAGGTGGGCCCTACTCATCGGCCTCAAATACATAATATGTGGGCCCTACACATGGGTCTCATATGCCTCAAATGGGCCACGTATCTGGGCCACGAATATATTAAATTGGCCACACATCATTGGCCTAATACATATCACAATGGGCCTTACCCATAGGCCGTGGATACATCATAATGGGCCTTGCACATGGGCCTCAGATTCAAGCAGGTGGGCCCCATCATATGGGCCTGAAATATAAGGCAGGTGGGCCCCATGGATGGGCCGCACCAATGGGCCTCAAGTGGGCTTGGACCACACCATAAATCATTTCAATAGTTGTAGGTGAAACATGTGTATCATTGTTCATTATCATTTTATGGGGTACATGGCACTCTAATGATGATTAGCACCACCCAAACATTACCTATGCAAATTAGCACGGTCCAAACATTGTCTGGTACCGTCCAAACATCTGGACGGTGTGGATGAAGCAAATACATCGCGGTGTGGCCCACCTGGCAAAACAGGTAGATGGCTGGATATAGAATACATGCATCAACGTGGGCTCCACACACTGCCAAAACAGATGGACGGTGTAGAGAAAAAATTCTTTAAAGTGATCCCATGCCCACATTGCCGGACAGTAAAGGGATAAAACACATACATCATAGGTAAGCCTTGCGCGTCTAGCAAGTGGCCCCTACACGTCTAGCATGCAGGCCACACAGATGGAAGGTGTAGATACAACACACACGTCAAAGTGGCCCATGTCCCATGATCTAGATATAACACATATATTGGTGGGCTCACGGATGCACAATGTGGATGAGGCACATACCTCACGTGATGTCCACATATGGACAATAGACACATTAGGTGGGTCCCACGTGGGGCCCACCATAATACAATGCTATAATATAATATTATACTATAATATAATATAATATAATATCAAAATGTCCAGCTACATAGCATTGCTGGCGTACTTACAGCAGCTGCATAGCTGATGTGAGGTACACCACCCAATCCTCTCCCACCATCCATGGATTTGGACGGTGCGGATACAACCTAAATAAATCAAAGTGGGCCCCACGTCCTTGTGGACGGTGAAGATAAAACCCATACAGCATGGTGGGCTTCCACACAGATGGACCGTCGATGAAATACATTCATCCAGTTGTCACTGCTGGACAGTCTGCATAAAACACATGCATCATGTGGGTCGCACATGGATGGAGGGTGCAAATATAATACATCATGGTGGGGTCCACGTCAGTGTGGCCCACCCAAGGATCAAACTGATATTTGTGATTTCTCGTCTAGGCCCGTCCAGAGGGACAGCCAGGATATACAACACATCATGATGATGGGTTTCCCGTGGGGCCCACTAGATATATTATATCAGTATATAATATAATATCATTATTATTATTATTATTATTATTATAAAAAATCTAGTGTCCACAAACTATCTGAAGTCCATATGGATGGACAGTGTAAATTAAACACCTATCATCAAGGTGGGCCACATAGATACACGGTGTGGATTTCAAAAACACATATTACACAGGCCCCATACAGGTGGTGTGGATACAGAATGCGTACAGCAAGGTCGGTCCCATCCCACACATGCAATACATGTGGGGTGGGCCCCACATAACTGCCAGATGGATGGTTGGTTGGGATATAACACACGATGAGACCCACAGTAGCTGCTGACGTCAAGAACTTACTGAAGTGCAGTACAACAACTATGTAGCTGCACAGTACGCCAGCCCTTCAGTGGGTGGATGCAACACATCTTCATCCACCGTCTAGTAGATCTGGATGGGGTGGATGCAACACATCATACAAGGTGAGCCCCACAGAACTTGGTGACGTTAACTGCTGGTGGGACCCACTGAGCTTGCTGCGTCAAAGCAGCAGCTGCAACTACTAGTACACCGCCAAGTGGATGGACGGGATGTAACACATACGTTTGGGTGTGCCCCACTATCCAAATCTACTGAACGGTGAGGATCAGCACATACATCATAGTTTGGCCAACCATCCAGCCATATGAATGGTGGGGATTGCAAAACAGGTGGGTAGCATGGAGTAAAATAGATGGACACGTTGATACAACGCATGCATCACGTGGAGTCCACACACACGTGGGTCCCATGGCTGCTGTAGCAGCAGGGTAAAACACATATATCATGAGTGGGACCCACAGAACGGGTGACGTCACTTCTTGCTCCCACTGTCCAAATTTCTGGACGGTGAGGATTTCTCCTCACGTCAGTGCTTGCTGACTTATTACAGCTATTGTATACAGCTGCTATAAATACGGTGGGTCCCACATTGGAGTGGCCCACCAAAATGTAACTTTAATATATTATATTATATTATAATATATTATATATAAATATATAATATAATATATTATAATATAAACATATGGCGTAAAAGCTCCCAATGTCTAGAGAGCCTGGACGCTGGGTCATTGCATCCAGTAGGGTGGGTCCACGTGGTGGCCCACCACCGTTTGGATCAAGCTAACATTTGTATTTTCTCTTCTATCCAGGTTTGTCCAAGTGCACTTACAGGTGGCATGCCGCTGGATGTCAGTGAGGTGGGCCCCACAATGGGACAGCATGGATAAACCACATATCAAAAAGGGAGAGAGAGAGAGAGAGAGAGAGAGAGAGAGAGAGAGAGAGAGAGAGAGAGAGAAACACCCACCTCAAGATCTCTTCTTCCTTCTTTCGCCAATGCGTGATAAAGTCCCAAAGAGACAATTTCAACGATGGAGATGATCATTAGATGGTGGAGATGGGACATAGGGAGGTGGGCCACACTAGCTCTCTCATGGGAGCCATGGACGTGGGTTGCTCCATGGAGGGATTGCTTGGAGAAAAAGAGATAAGAGAGGAATTGATGTAAAAGAAGTGATGGGAGAGAGATGGTGAGGTGATGGGAAAGTTGACTTATGGGGAAAAGGGAAGGAGTGGTTGCTTGTAAGGAGTTATGGCTAGGGGTAGGGTAGGGTGATGTCATTGTAATTATAGTTTTCTAGGGAAATACAACAATAGGGATAAGTGGGTCCCGTGATGAAGCGATCAATGGCTGGAATGATGCACGGACCAGATCTCATAATCTGAGCATCGCATTGACGCAAGAGACGTGGCGTTGGAACCGCGGCAATGATGCGGTCGAAATAACACAGGTCTCGGGTTGAGTTGGCTCGGGTTTACAAGATGTGACTCAAGAGCATGCGTAAATGCTACTACGTGTCACGAGTTGTCGGAATTCCACAGGGAGAACTGTGGGATCCTACGGAATGGAATGATCACTAGGATACGGGCCTGACAACTTACACTTCTCTTTGATATGGACGGTCCAAATCTTCCAATGCAGTCGTGATGGTAGCCCAAAATCGTGTCAACAATGTAAAGTTTTCTTTTTCGGGACCCATCGTACGTACCACTGCTTGGCTCGTGTTTGTGCACATGCACGTGTGCATGGACTCGTATGGATGAAGTGGTTTTCTTGGACTAAGCCCCTCAACATGTTGGATTATTTGGATGATCCTAAGTCATGATTGTGGTGGGCCACAATGGCATAAACGAATGATGTCCATTTGAACAACACTCGAATGAGGTCTGCCAGTGGGAAGTGTCGGGTCAAACTATGTTTGACCCGATCCCTCGTTCAGTGCACGACTGGTGTAACTACGTGTGTACAATTACACTGTAAGTGGGGTGCACTTTGATGTTTGCGAGTGAATCCACTCCATTCACATGAAGGGGAATGTCCAACTATGCCTACCTATGAGATTGCTTCATCGATGGACACCAAGATCAACAGTTATGGGCTGATTTGTCAATTGGGCCACTTTTACAATGATCTAAGGGCTAAAATTTGACGTGTATGACTACTTTATAATACCTAGGCATGGTGTAAAGTGTCACATTAAACTGATCATGGGTACCATGTGATCTAGAATTCAAGGGTCTAAGTTAATGGCATTTTTATAATTATTTATGATATGAGAGTTTTAGGAAATCTAATGGTTCTACATGGTTATAGGCACATTTCTATGTAATTCTTACAAAAGGACTTATATCTAAATCATTATGAATAAAGAATTATTCACCAAATTAATTAAGGAATGTACATATATCGAACCACATAATGGATGGTCAGATAACCTGTTTAAAATCCCAAAACTTGATTGTTAGTAATCTAGTAATATATATAAGTGGGTTTATGGTCAGTTTTGTAAACAGATGATCGCATGTGGGTTTACTTGAGCATATGATGATCTTGTCTTAAAATCAACGATCGGATTCATGTTGGAGAATAGATGTAAGGTTAGGATAAGTAGATTGGTATCATACACATGTATATATTAAGTTAAATTTTTATGGTAACACCCAAAAACTTTCAATACTCAGGTATTGAAAAGTTCGGGGTGTTATAAGTCAATGAGGTTACCATTAAACATCTCAATGTTAGAGTCTTATGAACCGGGGATGGTGGAATGAGACACTATACCCAAGCTGTCAACCTACGCTAAATGACGAACCCCCCGTAGTGACCCTTGAGTTTTCTTAAATTGGATGGTTGTAATCAAAATAATAATGGTTGGGCTAATCATACATTTATGGCATACGGGCGATAACGGGTGGCTAATTTTGAATGTTGTACCACAGACCCTTAGCGTGGTATCATTTCACTAGATTTGAGACCATCAACTATCGACCCACGTATGTGATGTACGATGGCTTGGTCACTATGCTTGTACGTGATGTGCTTCACTGGTGACCGGCCATATTCATGGGCTTCACCTAAGTCCGAATGGATGAGCATCCCCAGGTCGATGTGCATTCACGCATCCATGTATTTAAACAAGACTGCAGCATGTATTGTTTTGGATGTCTTATTCTTTAAAACTATGATTGACTAATATGACGATGTGTAATATTGAAGAGAATTCTCACTGAGCTAGCCACTCATTCATCGAATATATAACCGTACGGGTAGTGCAGGTGGCATAAATAATATTCATGTCTAGATTGATGAAGGTCAGAGTATAATTATCAGGGATGCATGGCTATATCTGCTAAGAGAAGTAGTGCAATCTGTGGCTAAAGTTTATATGCACTTTATTATTTCTCAGGTGTTAAATTGTGAATCTCTCATATTTGTTAACATAGAGACTTTAGTTTGTATAAGTCGTTTGGGCAACCGATCGTATATTTTGAATGTGTATAAAATTTCCCTTTATGCTTGATTTGTTTCCCTTCCATTAAACTGTTAGCTCTAAAAAGAAAAAGAAAAGAAAAATATATACGTGAAATTTGGCTATTTTTAAAGCTTAACACTAGGGTTTTGGGAAAATGAGTTATATACTCGAGTTTCAAAAACTTGGGGCGTTACACTGAATGTCCATAGTTAACTTTTTTGCTTCCTTATGTTCATCCTTACGAAATAAGGATCCTTCGTTGAACTTAAAGTCATGACTAAGGATGATTTTATGTGTGACCTGATCATACAACCTATACCCCTTCACACCACCACCATAGCCGATAAAGATGTACTTTTTAGCCCTTTGGTCTAGCTTATCTCTCTTAATTGACAGTACATGAGAGTAAGCACCATAACTAAATACACGCAGTCCCGAGTAGTCTACCTACTAACCACTCCATACTTTCGAGTAGTCTACCTGCTAACCACTCAACTACATTTAATGGACATGCAAGGGTACTGATTCACCAAGTAATAAGCCATGTTAAAGGCCTCAGTCTAAAGCTCCTTCCCCAACTCAGCATTATTAATCATGTATCAGGCCCTCTCTAAGAGAGTCTAATTCATTCGCTTAGCCATATCATTCTACTCTAGTGTATAGTGCATTATATTATCCCTCACAATGTCTTTATTTTTACAATACCTGTCGAATTTCTCTGAATTCCCCACCGTTATATATCCTTAATAATTTCACTTTTCGCCCTGTTTATTTTTCCATTATCACCTCCCACTGCTTAAAATTGGTGAAAACATTGAATTTATTTTTCATAAAATAAACCCATAATTTTCTGAAATAGTCGTCATTGAATGTGACAAACGATGATGACCCTCCACTAAAAACCACGGCCTACGACCCCTATACATCAGAATGCACATAATCAAGAAAATCCTTACATACATATTTGCCAAACTTAAAAGATAACATTAATTGTTTACCATATATGCAATGCCCACATATATTAAAATCAATACTTTTAAAAACTAGAATTAAACAATGGTTAGAAAGTATCTTCATGCCCCGCTCGCTCATGTGGCTCAAGCGTGCATACCACATACGTTCAGACATAGAATTAGCTATAAACGCTGCAACTCCACCCGATGAAGTGCTCTCAATCAACCTATAAATGTTTCTATTCCTCTTTGCCTTCATAACTATGAGTGCCCCCTTCGAAACTTTAAGGACATGATCAAACCTGGTGAATCTGGACCTAAGCATCTCAAGTGCTCCTAGAGATATTAGATACTGCCTAAAATCAAGAACATGTCTCACCTTGATTAAGATACGCTCCATGTCATCAAATATCTTAATGTGCACCAATCCAACACCTACCACTTTACAGACATTACCATTACCCAAAAAGACCTAGCCACAATCTTACTTACTGCAACTGGTGAACTAACTCTGATGAGGGGTCATGTAGTAGGAAGCCCCAATATCCAAAATTCATTCATCATCAAAGTACTCAGATCTTAATGTGGTTAGCACGTCACTACTATTCATCTTCTCACTAGATTATGCTATATTGGTCTACCTGGAAGAACCCTCTGAATTCACTTTTCTTACCTTAGGATTTCTACAATCCTTCATCATGAGCCCGGGCATCTCACAATTCCAGTACTTTAACTTACCTTTACTCTTGCCCTTGGATTTAGACCTCTATCAAGAAGATCCATTATCCCACTCAGAATTCTGCCCTCACATAACCAATGCATCTGTAGAGGCACCCACCTCACTGATTTTCTTATTCATTGCCTTTGAAAAGGAGAGCTTAAGATGTCTTAGAAGGGGGGTGAATAGGACAATTCTAAATAATCGAAATAAGTGTAGAATATGTAAATAAAACAAAGATCTCAATTGCTTGAGTATTGAAACCTTGATTCCAAATAATTCATAGGATAACCTTCACCTAAAGTTTTAAGTTGGAGAACCTTAATTCAGAAATTTCTTTAAAATTAAAACCTTAAATTTGTAAGAGCAAATTAAAGTATTACAACATTCACCACTTAATTAAAATTAAATACATTGCTACAAATAGAAATAAAGCTTTCACCACATAGCACAAAGAATTATAGTGGTTCGATGCTTTAAAAATAGCCACCTACTCCACTCCTAAAATTACTTCCCTCGTAATTTTGGCTTTCACTATGAAAAGTTTTTCTTACAGTCACCTTAATAACCTTATATAATTCTTGTGATTTTCACGGGCGTTCACAATAAAGACCCAAACTAAAATTTTAAAAGGCTATCTCAAACAAAACCTTAAACTAAATTTTAACAGGTTATCTCAGACAAAACCTTAACTGAGATTTTAACAGGCTATCTTAGAAAAACCTAAAAGAGTTTAGAAGGTATACTTATCTTCACCATAGAAGATGTAGCAGAAGTTTGTAGTAGAAGAACCTCTTTCTTGAATATAGATTGTTCCATGTTCAGTCAGATAGAAAGAATCTAGGGTTCTATTGATTTTAATTAAGTTAAACCCAAAAGCTACTTAAATCAATTCTCTTAGATCTTAAAAGAAGAGTATAGTTTACTCTCTTAAATTAAACTTGAAAGATCTAAAATAAATCGGAACTGAAAAAGCTATTTAAATTAAATTATAAATACCATCCAATAGCTTGCTAATAACTTGAGCTTCTTTCTCGCTTAAAAAAGGATTCTAATAATTAACTTATGTAATTCGAAATGAGAGAAGAACTTAATTTATAGGTAAAAAAGTTATTACTTTGACTAGCCCGAATCAGGCTTCAACTAGCCTAAGTTCAGTAGATTCAGTTCAATGGATTTTGGATTGCGAAGGATAAGAATTGTCCAAAATTTGGCTGGCCCAAGGTTAACTTCAGCTGGCCAAATAGCTCAATTCGGCTAGCCGAATTCCTCTGAATTCCAAAAGATGTCATTGCTGAAATTTGACGCAAACTTTCTCAAGCTAACCGAATTTAAGCTCGAGCTAGCCGAATTTGCAACAAAAAATTATTATTGCTTCGGGCTTGAAGTTGGGTTGGCAGGACCAAAAGTTAGGCTGGACGAATTTCATGCAAATCAAGTGAAAAAAAATCCATATTTAAACAATTTGGAAAACACCCAGTCCTAAGGTCTTTCTAGGGTTTTATACCACTTAAGATATATCAAATATCTATTTATATTTAATTATTATTTTCATGCATTTTATAATTATACAATAAACATAAACATAAATGCAAAGAAAAGAATAATCATTTGACAATACACAGTCAAATATCATGCTTCAAATTTGAAAATTTAACTTTGTCAAGTGGCTTAGTCAGTATATCTGCAAGCTGCTTTCAGTTTGAATGTATTCCAGCATGATAGATTTGTCTTTAACTTATTCTCAAATATAATGGTATCGTATGTCGATATGTTTCATATGAGAATGTTGAATTAGATTTTTAGAGACATTAACTATGCTTAAATTAACACAATATAAGGTCATCGTATCTTATCTAATTCCATAGTCAGCTAGTATTCTTTTAATCCATACTAGCTGAGCGCAAGCATTTCCTACTACAATATATTTAGCTTCAGCAGTAGAGATACAAAATTTTATTTCTTGTTAAGCCAAGATACAAATAGTTTCTAACATAGAAACATCAACAACTGGTAGATTTTCTATCATCAACATTTCCTGTCCAGTCTGCATCTGTATATCCGACAATTTGTACAGACATATCATGTGGATACCATATACCTAAGTTCGCAGAACTTACGACATATCTGATTATTCATTTAACAACAGTTAAGTGCGATTCTTTAGGATTAGATTTGTATCTAGCACATATTCCAACACTAAATGCAATATCAGGTCTACTAGCAGTTAAGTACAAAAGATTACCAATCATACGTCGGTATAGACGAGAGTCTACACTTTTACCCAATTCATCTTTTGAGAGTTTAAGAGTCATACTCATTAGAGTATCAAAATTTTTACCATTCTCAAAACCAAACATTTTTACTAGGTTCAATGCATATTTAGTCTATGAGATGAACATTCTATCTTTAAGTCATTTAACTTGTAATTCAAGAAAATAGTTTAGTTCACCGACCATACTCATTTTAAACTTGGATTTCTTTATATCTGCAAAATCAATAGATAAGTTAGCGTACATAGATCCATTAATAATATCATCAACATAGACTTGAACTATCAGGATATGATCATTATATTTCTTGACGAATAGAGCTTTATCAACACTACCCATAACAAAATTACGACTAAGTAAGAATTTAGGCAAATTTTCATATCATGCTCTAGGAGCTTGTTTCAACCCATAAGAGCCTTTTTAAGACGATAAATATGATTTGAAAATTTGAGATCTTCAAAACCATTTGGTTGTTCAACATATACTTTCCCATTCAAATCACCCTCTAAAAATGCACTTTTGACATCCATTTGATAAATTTTGAATTTTTTATGGCATGCAATGGAAATAAATAACTTGATTGAAGGTTTCATCGTAATCAATACCTTCTATTTGAGTACAACCTTGTACAACCAGTCGTGCCTTATTTCTGATAATATAACCCATTTCATCAGTTTTATTCTTAAAAATTCACTTGATTTTGATAACATGTTTATCAGTAGGTTTGGAAACCAAATACCATACGTCATTTCTAATAAATTGATTTAATTCTTATTGCATAGTATTAATCCAACTTTCATTAATGAGTGCTTCATTTGCATTGTCCGGTTCAATTTGAGAAGTAAAGGAGATATGATTACATATATTTTTCAGTTGTCTTCTTGTCTGAACGTCAATGCGAGGGTTATCAAGTATTTGATTAGTTGGATGGTCTTTGACTAACTTAACTCATCATTGTCTGATTTAAATGAAGAGTCAGGTATATTAATTAAATTAAGATCATCATCATCATCTTGATTAGGACTGGGTGTGATCTATTGATCATCTATCGCAACATTTATAGATTCTTGTATCACACCAGTTCTTTTGTTAAGAACACGATATGCCCAATTATTAAGAGAATAACCGAGAAATATTCCCTCATCACCCTTGGATTTAAACTTTCCCAAATTTTATCGGTCACATAATATAAAACATTTAGCTTCCAAAAGTTCAAAAATATTTAACTGCAGGCTTTTCATTAAACCATTATTCATAAGTTTTTTTTGTTTTTAGCTTTTCTAATATAAACATGATTTATTATATATCAAGCAGTACTAACAACTTCAGCCTATAAATGTTTTAGTAGGTTCATGTTATTTATCATTACACTAGCCATCTCTTGAAGTATTTTATTTTTTCTTTCAACAATTCTATTTTGTTGAGGTGTTTTTAGAGCAGAGAATTCATACAATATACCATGATCATTGCAGTACTTCTCAAAATTGCTATTATTAAATTATGTACCATGATCACTTCTAATTTTGACCACAGATAACTCTTTTTCAGTCTGGATATGTTTTAAAAATTTCTTGACTTCGTCAAGAGTATCTAATTTTTCTCTTAGAAAGGTTACCCAAGTATATCTAATGTAGTCATCAACTACAACTAGAAAATATTTCTTTCCACCTCTACTCTCCGTTCTAATTGGTCTGACTAAATTCATATGGAAGTTAAAGAGATCTAGCTGTGGCTAAAGAGTTCATTTTCTTGTGACTACTCCAAATTTTCTTCCTATTTGACATGCGCCATAAATTTTTCTATCTTTTCCAATTTGGTTAGGCCCTGTAAGTGATATATTTTGCTCGATTTATATAGATCTCTATAGTTTACATGTCCAAGATGTTTATGCCATAGTTCAGTCTCGTCTGTTTGGACAATGTAACATGAATGGTTTGTTAAGCAAGAGTTATCAATTATATAGCAATTTTCAGATGTTCTGTGACCATTTAATATTGCACTTCCTTTCTCATTTATAATATCACATCCTTGATCTGAAAAATTTTACACTATGCTTATTATCACAAATCTGAGATATGCTCAAAAGATTATGTTGTAATCCTTCAACATATAGAACATTTTATAAGAGAAGTAAGTTAGGAAGTTGTACAATACCTTGGCCAATTATCTTGCAATTGTTTCCATTTCCAAATATAATTGAGCTGTCATTTACTTCATTGATGTTTGGAAATATAGTCTTATCACATGTCATGTCTCTCGAACATCCACTATCCAGGTAACATCTTTAATAGCTAATAGCTTTGAAAGTTGTGTGGGAAATAAGACACTTAACCTTTGGAACCCATTTCATTACGGTTCTAGGTTTAGGAGGATCTCTTGCTTTATGATGCATTTGTTAGTTAGGATTTCTCCTTTTTCTATATATTCCAATCTTGTCAAAGTTTGATTTCAATAACTCTTTAAGCAAGTCCACAATTTTTTCAATCGAGGGAGATTTATTATTTCTTTGATGTTTATAGCTAATGGCATTATAATTTATTTTAGAGACTTAAAAAGATTTTGAATTTTTGAAGTCATTCTCTTTACAATTTGAATCTCTTAGAGTCTTAGCTTTAGAGTTAGAGGATTCTCCTTTTACAAAAATAGGAGCAGAATCCATAGGTTTCAAAGAGTTGTTTTTAATATAACATAGATCAAACTTGTCACCACATCATCTCGATGAGGTTAACAAATTTTTAAGTTTTTAGTCACCATGGGCATATTTGCAAGTGTCCTACGAACTCTGAAGGGAAGAGACCTCAAGTTTTAGTTTCTCATTTTCTATTTTAAGTTTTCACAATTCAGAAGACTTAAAACTCAAATCTAATTTTGTTTTTTCAAAACAATCAGAAAAATGAGATTTTTCTAAAATAACTTTTTCAAGTTCTAATTTTAGTTTAAAACAATTTTCTTTTTAAATTTTCAATTAGACAGCAATTTTGCATCTCTTTGTATAGGACATTATGAGCATCTTGAAGATCTTCCTCATTTTTTGGGTCACTTCCTAGAGTTTCATAATCAGACATATCACGATTATCTAAAGAAGTGGCTCTGGCTAATGTCATAAGGCTTTCAAATCATTTGCATTTTCTTCATCAGATTTAGAGTTAGGCCTCGTTTGTTAAATCTGAAGTCTAAAGCCTGAATCTGAAATCTGAAGCTGAATCTGAAATCTGAAGCCTGAATCTGAAATCTGAAGTAAAAAAAAACTTGTTTAATAATTATGGATGAAGTCTGAAAATTAAGTACTGAATTTGAAACAATCTGTTTGTTAACAAACATTTAAAATGTCTGAAATATGTTAATTTGACACATTTGCCCCTATCTCTTGTTTGAAAATGTTTTACACCTGATGTAGATTTCCCACCAACTTTGATTTCCTTTAAATCGATTGTACAACTTAGAGCTCAATGAGCATTAGCATTATATAGCTGCTGTTTCCTCTTGTGTGGCTCACTCGAGTCTTGGATCCACCTCATTTTTTGTCACTGGTAACATTTGGTTTGGTAGTATCATTCGGTACTCTAGTAGATTGGGCTGGTTGATACACATACACTCATAAATTACTCAATCCCCAGCACAAACCTCAAACTAAACTATCCAGGTTGTGGGCCCACTATAGGTCATGATTCCAAAATCACATTGATTAGAAGATCCTAACCTCAAATTAATGGGAAGTTATTTGTTGATTTCAAACCATTGAGTGGTCTTCATTTTAATGTGCCCACCAATCAGGCAAGATTATGATCCAAGCTTAGACGTATCATGATCCAGAAATTACGGTTTCTTGTGAATCTGGCTATTAGATTGGTGGACATTTATTGGACGGTTGAGAATGAAAATCATCCAACAGTCGTACCTCAACAAAGGTGTGGTAAGTAGTAATCAATTCGTCATCCGGATGCGGATTGTTTACCACACCTCCCGTCCTTTGTTAGGAATGTAGAGTGGCTCAGAGGGGCCACCCTGATTTATGGGTTTTATCCACACCGTCCATCCATTTTGCCATTTCATTTTTTGGTACATGCTAAAAAATGAGACAGATGGAAGACTAAAAGTGGACCACACCAAAGGAAGCAGCATTGATAATGACACCCACAGCTGAAACCTTCCTAGGGCCCACCGTGATGGTTAATTTCCATCCTAACCTTTCAAAAGTTTTCAATGGTAGTTGTTTAATCTTCACTGTCTCATTGATTTCATTTTCACTCATAGGTGCTCTGTTAGCCCCTCCATGATGTATGTGTTTCATCCATTCTGTTCATCCATTTTTACAGATCATTTTAGTGCTTTAGCCTAAAAATTAGAGGGATATAAATCTCAGGTGGACCACACCATGAGAAAACAATAATGATTGGATATGCATTATTAAAATCCGCCTAAGGTCTACTGTACTGTTTATTTGACATCCAATCTTTTATTAGTTCATACAGCCCATATGAAGGGAAAAAAACAAAGATCAGCTTGATCCAAAACTTTTATGGTCCACAAAAAGTTTTTACTGGTCGACGCTATTCAACACTGTTTCCTGTAATGTGGCCCACTTGAGATTTTTATATGTATAATTTTTTGTCTCATACCATGAAATGATCTGAGAAAATAGATGGATGGCATGGATGAAACACGTACATCATGGTAGGGCCCACAGAGCACCGACCATCAGCCACTGGCCGGTGGTAGTAGGAGTAGCTAGTCCGTTCCAGATGCAGATTTCCTACGAAAGCCTTTCGCAGGAAGTTCCTGCGCAAGGGTACTGGGTGGGGCCCACCTCCATGTTTATTGGACATCTACCCCGTTCATCCATTTGGCGAGATCATTTTAGGACAAGTAATAAAATTTTAGGTGTATTCAAAACTCAAGTGGACCACACGAGAGGGAAATTTGCGGAAAGAAATACTTACCATTGAAACCTTCCTGGGATCCACCTTGATGTTTATATGCCATCTAAACTGTTTATAAGGTCTTTACCACTGGGATGAAGTGAAAATACTAAAAATTTAGCCTGAAGAAAAGCTTTATGGCTACAAGAATGTTTCAATGGTTCTAACTAAATATCCACGGATTCCTCTCATGTGGCCCACTTGAGTTTTGGATGCATCTCATTTTTTTTTTCATATATTATAAAATGATCTCGCCAAACGGATGAACCAGGTAGATTTCCCACAAACATTGCAATGGGCCCCACCTAGAATGCTTGCAGGAAATCCACGTCCGTTCATCCCGTCTTGCGTGGTTAACGAGGATGCAGTCTGCGTACTACCCCCGCCCGTCCCAGGCTCCTAACGGTAGTTCTGTGTGCGAACCCACCGTGATGTATATGTACATCCAAACCGTCAATCCCTTTTCTGAGATTATTTTAAGGCATGAACACAAAAATGAGGTAGATCCAACGCTCAAGTGGACCACGCCAAATAATAATCATGGTTGCATTAAAATGCACCAGTTGCATTAAATGGAAGAGTCATCTATGATGTGGTCCATTTGATTGTTGGATCTGGCTCGTTTTTATTTTGATGCCTTAAAATAATATGAGAAAAGGGATGGAGGGTTTGGATGTACAGATGCATCACGGTGGGCCCGTCCACAGAACTGCCCATTCAGAGCTAGGGATGGGTGGGGATAGTACGCAATCCGCAGTTCAAAGAGATCAAAGTTACATGGGTCACTGTGATGGTTTTTTACCATCCAACCTATTCATTAGGTCATGTAGACATGGATGAAGTGAAAACACAAATATCAGCTTGATCTGAAACTTCTCTAGCTCTCAAGAAGTTTCTAACCGTGGAAGTTCAATCCTCACCTTATGGTCCAATTAATCATTGGACCTGCTTCTTTTATTGGATCACACCTTAAATTATCTGAAAAAGTTGATGGACGGTGTGGATTAAACACATAAATCATGGTGGGGCATAAAGAAATCTCACAGGTTAAAGGTTGATTTTGAATTGAGCAAACAACCGAAAAGAAAAAAATTCCCGTAGTAACTTGAAAAGGGGTATTTTTGGAACCAAAAAATTTTTGTTTAATAAAAAATCATAGAGCGCATTCCGTGTTCACCATTAAGTCAGACTCCTATCATGAAAAGAATTCAGTGAAAAACCACTTAGCGCTTTCCGTCTTTCGCGTTAATAATGCAATAACAAACACCACTAAACACGAAAAATTTTCCCCATTCCATGTTAAGTACAAAAATTAAGCGTTAACAAATACGGCCTTAGTTTCAGACTCTAATGATTCATCCCGAGAAACTATCATGCCTTTTCTTTTAGATTTATCCTTGTTAAGACATTTAGAAGTCAAATGCCCATATTTATAACAGTTGAAACATTGACTATCTTTTGTTTTAGATTTTTAAAATTTTAATTTTCCTTTTCTTTTATCAAATAGTTTTTGAAAATATGTTCTTTTCTTATTTTTGAAAATTCTATAAAATTTCTTTGCTAACATTGCCATATTATCATCATTTTCTTCAAAATCAGAATTTGTATTAGTTTTCTTTGAATTAGATTTAGAATATTTTAGAGCAATGTACTTGACTAAGTTTGAAGAGAACCAACTAACTCCTTAACTTTCATACCATATTGATCCCTTAACTCTTGTATAGTAGTAACCTTTAAATTAAACCTATCAGGTAGTGATCGCGGTATTTTTGCGCAAACCTTGCTTCTAAGGATTCTATCTCCAAGACCCTATATGGAATTTACAATGTCATTTAATTTTCTATAGAAGTCCATAAAGACTCATTTTCTTCCATACGAATCTCCTCAAATTTGGTTGTTAGGATTTGAATTTTAGATTGTTTTACTATAGTAGTTCCTTCATGTGTCGTTTCGAGAATATCTCATGCTTGTATATCTGTATCGTAAGAAATAATTCTTTTGAATTCATCAAGCGATAGAGCACAAGTTATGGCATTTAAGGCTTTTGCATTTACACTGCTTTCACTTTTCTAAGCCATAGTCCAAAAACCAAATGCAGTTTCTTTTATTAATATGGTTCCATCATCGACTACTACTTCCATCATAAGAGGGATCCATTTAGATACAGTAGCTTGCCACACACTTTCATCTAAGGATTTAAGGAAAATCTTCATCCTGGATTTCTAGTATGAATAATTAGAGCCATCAAAGGGAGGTGGCTTGGTAATAAATAAGTTTTTGAAATTTGACTTATTAAAGCTTTGGATCTAGCTCAAGGAGGTAAATCCAAAAAATAAAGAGAGTAACCCTCTTTAATACCACTTGAAAAGTAGAGCTTGGGGGGGGGGGGGGGGGTGAATAGGACAATGTTAAATAATCGAAATAACTATTGAATATGTAAATAAAATAAAGATCTCAATTACTTGAGTATTGAAACCTTGATTCCAAATAATTCGTAGGATAACATTCACCTTAAGTTTTAGGCAGGACTACATTATTTCACGAATTTTTTTAAAATCAAAACCTCAAACTTGTAAGAGTAAATTAAAGTATTACAACATTCACAACTCAATTAAAATTAAATACATTTAATCCATCATAAATGAAAATAAAGCATTCACCATATGGCACAAAGAATTATAGTGGTTCATTGCATTAAAAACAGTCACACCTACTTCACTCCCAAAATTACTTCCCTCGTAATTTTGGCATTCACTATGAAAAGGTTTTCTTACAATCACCTTAATAACCTTATACAATTCTTGTGATTTTCATGGGCTATCACAATAAAAACCCAAACTAAAATTTTAACAGGCTATCTTAGATAAAACCTTAAACTGAGATTTTAGCAGGCTATCTTAGACAAAACCTTAACTGAGATTTTAACAGGCTATCTCAAAAAAACCTAAAAGAGTTTAGAACGTATACTTATCTTCACCATAGAAAATGTAGCATAAGCTTGTAGTAGAAGAACCTCTTTCTTGAATGTAGATTCTTCCATGTTCAGTCAGATAGAAAGGATCTAGGGTTCTATTGATTTTAATTAAGTTAAACCCAAAAGCTACTTAAATCAATTCTCTTAGATCTCAAAAGAAGAGTATAGTTTACTCTGTTAGATTAAACTTGAAAGATCTGAGATAAAAGGGAATTGAAAAAGCTATTTAAATTAAATTATAAATATCATCCAATAGCTTGCTAATAACTTGAATTTATTTCTCTCTTACAGAAGGATTCTGACAATTAACTTGTGTAATTCGAAATGAGAGAAGAATTTAATTTATAGGCAAAGAAGTTAGAACTTTGTTTAGCCCGAGTCAGTCTTCGACTAGCTTAAGTTCAACGGATTTCAGATTGTACGGGATAAGAATTATACAAAATTTGGGTGGCCTAAGGTCAACTTCGGTTGGCTAAACAGCACAATTCAGCTAGCTAAATTTAACCTTTGGCTGGCCAAATTCCCCCGAATTCCAAAAGATGATGTTACTGGAATTTGACGCGAACTTTCTTGGGCTAGCCGAATGTAAGCTTTGGCTAGCCAAACCAAAACTCGGGCTAGCCGAATTTGTAATAAAATTTGTTATTGCTCCGGGCTTGAAGTTGGGCAGGCTTAACCAAAAGTTAAGCTAGTCGAATTACATGCAAAATAAGTGAAAAATCCCATATTTAAATAATTTGGAAAGCACCTAATCCTAAGGTCTTTTTAAGATTTTATATCACCTGAGATATATTAAATATCTAATTCTTCTTTGACTTGAACTTAGTTTCAAACTTCATCTTGAATTTGAGCTCGATCTTTTCTTGAACATTCGCCGATCTTGAGCTTAATCTTCTCTTAAACATAGACTGATTTTGACCTTGATCTTCTCTTGAACATAGACTGATCTTGAGCTTGATCTTTTTTTGAACATAGACCGATCTTGAAGATCTACTATAAAGTGGTTTTTTCTTTACGAAATTTAACAACTTATGTGTGTTCAACATTTTAGCACTTACAGCCTTCGACTGAAGCATTGAGATAACTATTTTGATGCTAATGATCGATCTATCCGTACAAAAAAAGCCCTTGAATGAATCATACGAAGCTGGGAGAGAATTCAATGTGATGCATGCCTAATCCTCATTTTTCATCATTTCATCCACTTCCAACAATTTACAAATCAACTTGTTAAAGTTACTAATGTGGACCTTGACATCATCCCCCTCCAGCATCTTCAAATTGAACAACTATAGCTTCAAGTACATAAGATTTTCAAGAGATTTCTTGGCATAGATATTTTCTAACTTCGCCAATGTACTCTTTGCAGTTTTTTCTCTCATGACATTATAGACAACCTCATATGTCAAGCACAATTGATAGAGGTTCTCGCTTTGTTATTCATCTTGTTCCATTCATCATTTGTCATAGATTTCAATTGTTTTTCAAGGATAGCATCGTCCAATCCTTGTTAAACTATGAGACCAACCATCTTAGCCTTCTGTAGTTGAAAATTATTTTTATCGAATTATTTTTTACATCAAACTTTGGATTTGATGCCATCAATATGATGCTTTCAGATTCAATCTACTTCCCAATGTTAGCTCTGATACCGCATGTTGGGGAACCGCAGAAGCATAAAGATAAAACAAGTACTCCAATTGTACGACTAAGTTTAAACACAAATAAACTGAATTTTACTTAGAAAAACCTTTATGGTTAAAAAACCAAGTCACAAAGCTATAGTAATGCACTATGAAAGCATAAAATTACAAGAGAGAGATTTCTAATTCAAACAAGCCTTGAATCATCCTCACAAGGCAAGTTATGCCCTTGAAACCCTATGAATGAATTAAAAAGCCTTACAACACCTCTCTTCCTTCCTAAATCCTGATTACACCAGCTATATATAGTATAACATCATATCACAATAAAAAAAGGAAACAAATCCTTCACTTACGCAATTCTGCGTGCGCGCTTGATGTCACCTTTGATAGGACTTCATGTAAGACCAGCATCTTAGTCCGTATCGTTCCATAGGATTCCGCGATCTTCCCGGTCAAATTTTGGCAACTCTTAACTGATATTTATGGGTGATCTTGAGTCACATGCCGTTAACCTGAGTTGACTCAACCCAAGACCTTTACCATAGCGACCGCGCCGTCGGCGCAGTTCCGATGCTGCGACTCACGTGCCGAGGTAATACCCTGATCAGGAGATGTGGGCCAACATTCGGTGCGAGGAAAACACCGTGCATTGTAAAATCCAAGGGAATCTCTACCACTTGTCACATCAATCCATCAATCCATCAATCTCAACATGTCAAGTACATGTCAAGTACACATCACCTTTCTCCCTTTCCCAAACAAGCCACAACAGTCAAAAAGTTCTTACAAAAGCCTATACCTTTCTTACACATTTACCACAAAATTCAAAAAGGTCTCTTACACCCATCACTCACTACATCCATCACCCATCACTCCTCTCTCTTTACAACTCTCTCTCTCTCCTTCATTTTCAAACCACTTTCTCAAGCAACCAAACCCCATACGTCCAAGCCTCTCCTATCTCTCCAAGAGAACCACAAGTGTGGCCCACCTTTTCATCTTAAGATCTCCGATCTCAACCATCCAAACCTCATCTCCTCTGTTGGAATCAAAGCTAAGGAGCTAAGGAACCCATAGGAGCAAGAAGATCGAACGGAGGGTGCTTGATAAGAGTAGTTTTCATATTTTTAAGATGGGCCAAGTGAGGCCAACCGATCAATGGTTTAGATCTCACTTGGGACCCTAAGATGTGGCCGATGGCCCACTAGGATCATCATGATCATTCCATGATAAGGTCATTCTCCATGGACCCCATCATGATGTTTATTTCCTTGCATTAAAAGGTCATCTAAACCGTCCATATTGGTAGGGAAAGGATCTTCACCGTTGATTTTCGATTTTGGTGGACCCATGTGTAAAGGGATCCATTTGATGTATGATTTCTTAGAAGGGAGGGCTCATAGTGGCTGAGCCCTCCATCACAAGCGTGTCCCACTCTCTATCTCTCTCTCTCTCTCCTTTTTTTTTTATATATTTTGCGTGATGATTTGGCCGTGTGGCCCACTTGAATGGGACCCATTATGAAGTAAGTATTTTACCCAAGCCATCTATGAGTGGGGTCCACCTTATGTGTGTTGTACCCACACCATTCATCATGTGGTGGCCCACTTGAATAAAGCCCACCTGTACTATGTGGACCGTCCAGCGTCCAGGGACGCTGGACGTCTCTGTGAAAACACAAATATTAGCTTGGTTACAAGCTCATGGGGTGGCCCACTCATATACACCCCTAATGAGTATATTCAATCCACGCCATCCATTCCTTTCCCTATCTTATTCTAGACGTTGAGCCAAAAAATGAGGTTAATCCGAGTATTTAGTGGGCCATAGCATTAAAAATGGTAATTTTCACCTTTCAAATTTGCTTAAAATTCCCTGCGCGCCAAGACATGTCCAATATTGGGCTTGATGGACTTGTCATAGTCTGTAGAGACCAATGGCTGGGGTGGATCTACATGATGCGGGCCGCACACTTGAAAAATCGTAAGAAAACCCATTTCAAAAAATAAAAATAAAAAAAATTTAAGAGGCAGCGCCTGCTGCCACTGACGCAGCAGTAGGACGCTGCCACGTCTTGGACGGATGACAGCAGGGTCCCACGGCTCCATCTGTGGACCCTACCATGATGTATGTTTACCATCCAACCTGTTCATATGCTGGGCCACCCCCTGAGGTGGGCCCCATCCAATGCTCAGGTGGCCCACACTGCAGGAAACAATGAGATTGAACCTCTTCCATTGGAACCCTTTTATGGGCCACAGAAGTTTTGGATCAAGATGAAATTTATGTTTTTCCTTTCACTCAGGTCCGTGTGACCTGGTCAATAGGTTGGATGGTGGGAAATTGTCATGGTGGGCCACACAGGTGGAACCCACCATTGATGTATGTGTTACCGCACCGCCCACAGCTGTGGACGGTGGGACCTACCATGATATATGGGTTTTATTCACACCATCTGCCTGGACGGTGGAGCCCCTGTAATGCACGTGTTTCCTTCACTGTCCAACGACAGTGGGACCCACCATGATGCGTGTTTGCTTCCAAACCGTCCATCCACTTGGAAAGCTCATTTTGGTTTCATACCAAGAATGAATCAGATCCAGGTTCAAGTGGAACCCACCATCTATATGGACAATGTCATCCACCGTTTTAAACTTTTAGGGGCCACCTGTGATGTATAAAGGCCCATGCGTAGAGTCCACCTGTTACATATCTATGGCTCATTTAGAAGGCCCATCGAGACGTATTAGGGCCCATGGATTGAGGCCCATCTTGATTTAATTGTGGCCGTCCATTGAGGCCCACCTTGGCATTTATAAGGCCCATGAGATAGGGCTCATATTGATGTATTCGTGGCCATTGGTGTGGCCCATCTGATATATATATAAGGCCCATAATACAAGGCCCACTTGATATATACGTAAGGCCCATGGGTTGAGGCCCATTTGATGTATTAGGGGCCATGGGTTAAGGCCCGTTGAGATGTATCAAGGCCTATGGGTCGAGGCCCATTTGATATACATATGGGGCCCAATTGGTATGGCCCATTTGTTACATATAAGACCCATGAGATTAGGCCCACTAGATGCATTCTAAGGCCCACGGGTTATGACCCATTGCAATGCACATAAGGCCCATTGGTGCGGCCCATTGATGTGGCCCACTTGATGAACATAAGGCCCATATTATATGGCCCATTTGAAGTATTTAAGGCCCAATGGGATGTACCTAAGGTCCATTGTAATGTTTGATCCCAACACGGATTATGTAATGATGTTTACGACGATCATGCCTTGGGAGCAATGTTGGTTTGACGTCCACATTGCAAGTATAATGTTGGTTGGATGTCCACGTTACGACTCTCCCTAGGGCCCATCGTTAGGCCCGTACTTGTTGTGTGTAGGCCGTTTAGGCCATCTCCATTGTAAGGATAGTACGTTATTTTATAACATGAATAGTATAGTTCAATGATTCATGATCATACGCATCATATGTATGCTTGATATGAGAAGTGACTGATCATAGCATATGCCTTCAGGCAGATTATTTAGGGGCTCCCGGTTAGGCGATGTTGCCCTACATGAGCACACGAGATGCGCAGGATTTCTGCATGAATGGGTAGTGTGATTCATGCATTCGCATTGTGTGTCACGATTACTGTACGCCCTAGCGACATCAGGGCCGTAGCCTCTACAGGCATATCATGGATGGCAGGATTAGATACCAGAAATCTTATTCTACATGGGGTGATATAGATATCCCTGGGTAAAAGTCCCTAAACCCTTATGGTACCAAGAGGTTGCTTCAACGTTTAGACCGAATGGGTACAGGAGCGTTGAGTGCCGATTACCAGACGGTTGCACTTTTCACTGTGTCATGGTCGGTTGAAAGGGGGTGCGGCCTTACCCGCCCGTGAGTAGGGGATAAAGCTAAGCTGAGTTTGACCAGCTTGAGGAATGGGTCCGCTATCGACAAGCTGAGCCCGATATTGACAGGCGGACAGTGAGGTCTCTTCCACTTACCTTATTGCGCACGATGGGGCGGTGATCTGGTTTAGAGGGTACTAGACCCCGGTGATATTCCAGAGTTGAGTTGTATTGATATATGGATTTAGATGAGGATTTGTATGCTTGAGTTGCATTTCACATCGCATGGCCTTGGTATGGCCGATATCATCCATGTCTTGCATCGCATAGCCTTGGTACGACTAATGGTATTCATGAATCCATCTATATATTCCGCATTACTCTGATATTGAATGATCATATTACTACCTTGTGCACACACTTTCACCACCCTCTAAGCTTTCTATAAGCTTATGCACGACCTTTGTGTGCAGGTGACGTTGGATCACAGTAGCGCTAAGGCTTGAGCACGTGGCAGATTATTTTGGAGCTTTTGATCCATCATCATTGTATTTCCCTTTATACTCATTGTACTTGTAAAGTTTTTGATTAGTGGAAATGTAATGAAGTTTCTGGTTGTTGTTTGTGGGTTATGCCTTTGGTTATACTTATTACAAATCAAACTGACGTTGAAAATTCTCCTCGCAGCATCCCAGGATTAGAACTTGGCGAATGGACGCTAGGAGCCAAGAATGGGGTCATACGGAGGCTGTCGGTGATCGGGAATTTTATGAGCCCAATTTTCGAGTTGGGGGCGTGACACTTCAATAGCATCAAACACCTTTGATGACATTGAGAAAAACACCAAAACATTACAGTGATAATGTAATTACTATGATTTCATATCCCTTTGGTTGTCAAATTTTGTGGTGCCAAAACCTATATCTATGTCTTGTATATCTTGTGTTTCATGTTTGAGACTATTCATTGCAATCAAGATATCGCATTTCAAGACAAGAACTTAAATGAAGAAGTTTTCAAGTCATGGATGTTCAGGTATGCATGTTCAAGATACAATCAAGCTCAAGAAGACTTTGTTCAAGTCAAGATCAAGCTCAAGAAGACTTTTGTCAAGTCAAGATCAAGCTCAAGAAGGCCTACTACAAGTTTCTCTTAAGGGTCATCTGAGTGTACAGACTTTCTTGTGGATATTCTCCACACTTGCTTATTTTTTATTTGATTTTGATCTACATTCCAATCTTATTAGAAAAGGGGAATTTCTGATATTCCTTCTTCTTAGATTCAAAATCAAATAGAACTAGCCCTTTTGATTTAAAATCAATTAGACATAGAACCATTCTTAAATGAATGTTGTAATCTTTTTATTCCAAGCAAGTGTGGAGAATGTTGTAATAACTTAGGATTTATTTCTACAAGTTATTTTAATTTCCTTGCTTTTATTCCTCATTGGTTTGTGATACAAAGGATGTTCTAGAAATAAGGTTGTCTTACCTTAAACCTCTGGTTTTTGGTGTAAGGTTGTCCTTAGAACTGATAAAGTATCATTCTCTTTATTTTAGGCTATTGAGATTACTTTAAATTCAGCATTGTGCTTTATTTCTTTTATTATTTCGCTATTATAAGTTTTATTTGGCATTGCCCTATTCACCCCCCCTCTAGGGCATATAGCTAGGCCCTTTCAAGTGGTATCAGAGCCTAATAGCTCGTGCTTATTGTTTATTTATTCGATTTATTTCCTAAGCTAACGATCTAAGCTATATTAAGATGTCAAATTTTGATAGCCTTTCAGTCACTAGGCCACCACCTTTTAATGGCACAAACTATGCCTATTGGAAAGCCAGGATGAGGATCTTCCTCAAATCCTTGGATGAAAGTGTGTGGCTGGCCACAGTGAATGAATGGAACCCTCCTATCACTGAAGTAACTAATGGCGATGGTTCAAAATCAATGAAAGTAACGGCTTACTCTCTTTGGACCACACTTCAGAAAAGTGAGAGTAGTGCAAATGCAAAAGCACTAAATGCAATTACTTGTGCATTATCACCAGATGAATTCAAAAGAATCATCTCTTGTGAAAATGCAAAACAAGCATGGGATGTATTAGAAATGACACACGAGGGTACATCAATTGTCAAGAAATCTAAAGTCCAACTCCTCACAACTAAATTTGAAGAAATTCATATGGAGGAGAATGAGATGTTTATGGACTTCTACACTAGATTGAATCACATTGTGAACTCTATGTGGGGTCTTGATGATAGAATCCCCGAAAGTAAAGTGTGCGCAAAAATACTACGATCACTTCCTGAACGGTTCAATTCTAAAGTAATCGCGATTCAGGAACTTCGTTATACGGATACCATGAAGGTTGAGGAATTAGTTGGTTCACTTCAAACCTATGAGTTATCCTTTAAAGCTCCTAAAGGAAAATCAATTGCTCTCAAATCATCTAAAAATGTTTCACAAGAGAGTACTTCGGATTCTGAAAATACCGAAGATGATATGGCACTTTTAGCAAAAAAATTTTACAAAATTTTCAAAAATAAAAAAAAAAAAGATGATTTTCAAAAGTCAAATGATAAGAGACGATCTAAACCTAGAGCTCAAAAATCATTGAAAGATAGTTAATGTTACAACTGTCAAGAGTATGGGCACTTAGCTAACAAATGTCATAAAAAGGACAAATCAAAAAAGAAAAGCATGATGGCTACTTGGGATGAATCGTCTAATTCTGAATCCTCTTCTAAACCAGAAGATTCTGAAACCGAGTTGGGTGATGATGTTAAAGCCCTTATGACTCTAGCCAAGATCACCTATTCAGATCATGATGATATATCTAGTGAAGAAAATATGAATAGTGATTGCGATAATGAAGATGATCTTCAAGATGCTTATAATGCCCTTTATAAAGAGAGTTGTAAAATTGCCGTTAAGCTTAAATTACAAAAAGAAAAATTTTCTAAGCTTAAGGATGATTATGAGTCTCTCGTGTTAGAAAAGTCTCATATTTCTGATTCTTTTGAAAAGACTAAATGCGATTTAGATTTCAAAACCTCCCAAATTGAAGATTTGAAATCCAAAAAAGAGAAACTCAAAAATGAGGTAGCTTCTCTTCTGAGTTTGAAAGACAGAGAGATATGCCCAAGGTGATCTAAAATTGAAAAAATTATTGTCCGGATTAAGAAAATGTGGTGATCGATCCGGGTTGGGCTATGATAAGAATACATCTCCTAAACAAAAGAACATTACTCCTAAATTTATAAAAGGAGAGTCTTCAACTTCAAAAGAAAAGAATACCTATCATGATTTTTCCAAAAATTCTAGGTCTTTTTAAAAACCTAAAGGTGGCTATGTCAACTTTAATTTTCAAAACCGAAATCCTTTAGCTGAAAAAATAATTGATCTACTCAAGGAGCTATTAAAGTCTAACTCTATGGGTCACTCCTATAACAACAGACAGAAAAAGACCATCTATACTCCTAAACCCAAAACAGTTCTGAAATGAGTTCCTAAAGTCACCAGCTTGGTTGCCCGCACTGCTTTCAAAGCTACAAGACATTCAAATTGGTACCTAGATAGTGGTTGCTCCAGGCATATGACAGGTGACAAGGCTTTATTTACCGATCTAAAAGATATGACTGAAGGGTCAGTCACATTTGGTGATGGAAGCAATTGCAAGATCATTTGTCAAGGTACGGTTCAACTTTATAACCTTCCCTTATTTAAGAATGTTTTATATGTTGAGGGCTTGAAACACAACCTACTAAGTATTTCTTAGATATGCGATAACAACCATAGTGTAAAGTTTTCTAATCAAGGTTGTGAGATACTTAATAAAAAGGGTTCTGTAATATTAACTGGTCGCAGAACTTCTGAAAACTGCTACATCGTTAGTGATGCAAGCTCATCTACTCAATCGTGTTACATGGTCCATACCGATGAGACTAAATTATGGCATAAACGCCTTGGACATGTACACTACCAGAACTTATTTAGATTGAGCAAAAGAGAACTAATTAGAGGTCTACCCAAATTGCAAAAAGTAGACAAAATATGTGGTGAATGCCAGTTGGGCAAACAGACTAGGAGCTCTCACAAGAAAGTGAACTCCAATACCACATCTAGGCCACTTGAGCTTCTCCATATGGATCTTATTGGACCAACCAGATCGGAGAGTCGAGGAGGTAAAAAATACATCTTGGTTATCGTAGATGACTATACCAGATTCACTTGGGTATCGTTCTTAAAAGATAAAACTGAAACCCTAGATGAAGTGAAAAGGGTCATCAAACGAATCCAAAATGAAAAAGGTTCTCATGTTAGTAAGATCCATAGTGATCATGGATCCGAATTCGAAAATAGTAGTTTTGAGAAATTCTGTAACGATCAGGGAATATCGCATGAATTCTCTGCACCTAAAACACTGCAACAAAATGGTATAGTTGAAAGAAAAAACAGAGTACTTCAGGATATGTCTAATGTTATGTTGAATAGCATGAAGCTCTCTAGAAATCTTTAGGCTGAAGCAGTTAATACCGCATGTTATATTATTAATCGGGTTTATACCAGTAAATCTGATAATAAGACTTCTTATGAATTATGATTTGAAAAGCAACCTACTGTCAAATACTTTCGAATTTTTGGCAGCAAGTGTTATATTTTACGTGATCGCGAAAATTTGGGAAAGTTTGAGACGAAGAGTGATGAAGGTATTTTTCTTAATTATTCCTTGAACAGTCGAGCTTATAGGGTTCTAAATAAGAGAAATGGTGTGATTCAAGAGTCCGTCAATGTGGTCATTGATGATCATTTGAATACATCAGCTCCGAGTTCAGATGATGATAAAGGTCTTATTATTGACAATCAAGATATCTCATCAAGTCAAAAAGAATCTGAACCAAGAACTGTTAAAGATCATCCAATCAACAAAAAACTTGGAAACCCTCTCACTGGAGTTCGTACTCGCAAACAACTTGAGAACATATATAATTATATTTGTTTTACATCCCAAATAGAACCGGTCAGTGTAAAAGAAGCACTTTCTGACGAAAATTGGATTGTTGCTATGCAGGATGAACTTAATCAATTTGTTCGTAATGATGTCTGGTATCTTGTTCCTAGACCTAAAGATAAACACATTATTGGAACAAAATGGATCTTTAAAAATAAGTCTGATGAGCTTGGAAATATTATACGAAATAAGGCTAGGCTGGTTATACAAGGGTACACTCAAATTGAAGGCATCGATTACGATGAAACCTTTGCTCCAGTCCCTCACCATGAATCAATCAGACTTTTTATTTCCATCGCATGCTTTAGAAAATTTAAAATTTTTCAGATGGATGTAAAGAGTGCTTTCTTGAATGGCGATTTACATGAAGAAGTGTATGTTGAACAACCTTCAGGGTTTGAGGACCCTAAGTTATCTGATCATGTATTTCATCTCAAAAAGGCTCTTTATGGTCTAAAACAACCGCCCAGGGCATGGTATGAGAAATTGACTAAATTCTTACTTAGTCATAGCTTTCAAGTAGGAAGTGTCGATAAGACGCTCTTTGTTAAGAAGAATAAAAATGATATTTTGATGGTTCAAATATATGTTGATGATATTATTTATGGATTAACTTGCTCTAACATGTCTATTGAGTTTACAGAGTTAATGAAATCAAGGTTCGAAATGAGCATGGTTGGCGAACTTAACTATTTCCTACGGTTGTAAGTGAAACAACAACCTGATAGAATTTTCATTTCCCAGAACAAATATACTTCAAACTTGGTTAAAAGGTTTGGATTTGAGAATGGTAAGAACTTTGATACTCCTATGAGTACAACATTAAGACTCTCAAAAGACTCTACAGGCAAAGATATAGATCCTAAACTATATCATAGTATGATTGATAGTTTATTGTATCTTACTGCAAGTAGACCTGATATCGCATTCACTGTTGGTATTTGTGTGAGATATCAGTCTAATCCTAAGGAATCACATCTTACTGCTATTAAACGGATTATTAGATATGTCGTGAGTACTATAAATCTAGGTCTATGATACCCTTTTAATACTAGTGTTCAATTAGCTGGGTACTCAGATGCTGATTGGGCCGGAAATATCGATGATAGAAAATTAACCAGTGGTGGTTGTTTTTACATTGAAAATTTCTTTGTTTCTTGGTTTAGCAAGAAGCAAAGCTCAATATCGCTCTCCATTGCTGAGGCTGAGTATATTGCAATTGGATATGCATGTACTCAATTAGCCGGGTACTCAGATGCTGATCCATCTGGTTTTGATGCACGCCTTCGTGCATTGGAGGAGAAGGTTGATAATATGAATATAGCCCACGATATGCGATTTAAGTACATGCGAAAATATCTTCATCGCATTAATAAAGGGTTACACCAGATTGATCCGACTATACCTGTTCCCTCCTCTGGATCAGATTAGGTGAATTATCTTCTGGATAGTATAACATTATCTTTTTATTTTGGATATGTATTATGGATTATGGTTTGATAACATTATCTTTTGGATATTATATTATGAATTGATGATGGCTTGATGCTTCAAGTTTTTATTACGTCCTTTCATATCTCTTTCTCATTATCTGCTTATTACTCTCCAAGTTCTCTTTCCTTTTGTGACTTTCCCTTATCATTTTGTGACAAAAAGGGGGAGTAGTAAGCTAAAAGGGAGTAGTATGGAAGAAAGGGGGAGTAATTTATTTGTTGTTTGAATTGATTAATTGAGAAGGATATGTGGATGAGAATATGTTATTGAATATTTACATGAGCAGTACTCGTATTACTCAGGGGGAGTAAAGTTATTTGTGTTTTTATGGCTCATGATTTCTTATTATCTTCTTTACTATGTGTTTTGTCATAAATTTGACAAAGGGAGAGATTGTAAGTGCTATGATTTCATATCCCTTTGGTTGTCAAATTTTGTGGTGCCAAAACCTATATCTATGTCTTGTATATCTTGTGTTTCATGTTTGAGACTATTCATTGCAATCAAGATATCGCATTTCAAGACAAGAACTTAAATGAAGAAGTTTTCAAGTCATGGATGTTCAAGTATGCATGTTCAAGATACAATCAAGCTCAAGAAGACTGTGTTCAAGTCAAGATCAAGCTCAAGAAGACTTTTGTCAAGTCAAGATCAAGCTCAAGAAGGCCTACTACAAGATGTGGATATTCTCAAGCTTCTCTTAAGGGTCATCTGAGTGTACAGACTTTCAATGTCCATCTCACTTTTAAGGTTTGTTTGACCTTAGATTGACCTTAAGATGGGCTTTACAGTAGGTCATTCTGGATACATAATTCATATATTTCAATATGCTTGTTTGGAGTGTTCTAAGACCAGTCCTAGGGACTTCAAGACCAGTCCTATCTCTGCTACAACCAGTCTTATATTTTTCAGGACCAGTCCTAAGTTGTTGAAGATTTTTGAATCTTTCTGGCTATCCTACGACCAGTCTTGGACATCCTACGACCAGTCCTGTGAGTTCTACGACTCATCCTTCGACCGGTCGTAGCCCTATGACTCAAACTCCAGCAACCCAATTAAGGGTCCTACGGCCGGTCGTAGGTGACTCACGACCAGTCGTAGGTGGCCCATGACCGATCGTAGACCACCCAAGACTGGTCGTGGAACCATAAAATCTTATCCCGTGGAAATCTTTAAAAATCTTTGAAGCTACGACCAGTCCTAGGATCCTAAGACCAGTCGTAGACGGAATTTTTCAGGCTATAAATAGTGCACGAACTTAAGAGTTTTAACAATTCAATTTTATTCAAGCAATCTTTAGGCTATTCTCTGAGATAAGTTTTTGTTTGTTTTAAGCTACTTTGCGCTTATTTAATTTTCCTTTTACTAGGTTGTTTTTTATTTGATTTTGATCTACATTCCAATCTTATTATAAAAGGAGAATTTCTGATATTCCTTCTTCTTGGATTCAAAATCAAATAGAAGTAGCCCTTTTGATTTAAAATCAATTAGACTTAGAACCATTCTTAAAGTGAGTATTGGACTTTGAACGTTGAATTAAACTTCTACTCCTATTGGTTCTACTGAGCTTCTTCAAAAGGTGATTCAGGTATTTTACATTTTTGTAATTTACTTTCTTTGGTTTTTGTTTGAGATTTGCCAGAAAAATCTCATTGTATTGGTTATCTGAGGAGAGCCAGAAAACTCAGATTGTGGGGGTTTTTAGATTGTGTAAGCCCAAGATCAAAGACACAATTGTGAAGGTTTTAGGTGAACCTGTGAAACCTATTTTGATAGTGCATGCTAATATCCCCTGTGTGAGGATATTAGGAGTGGAGTAGCATTCTGTGTGGCTGTTGGATAACAGTTGGTGTACACACAGGCGAACCACTATATATCGTTGTGTTGTGGATGTGCATTATTCTTTTATTCTTTTATTCATTCAGTTTTGTGGATTGTATTCGTGGATGAATGTTGTAATCTTTTTATTCCAAGCAAGTGTGGAGAATGTTGTAATAACTTAGGATTTATTTCTGCAAGTTATTTTAATTTCCTTGATTTTATTCCTCATTGGTTTGTGATACAAAGGATGTTCTAGAAATAAGGTTGTCCTACCTTAAACCTCTGGTTTTTGGTGTAAGGTTGTCCTTAGAACTAAAAAAGTATCATTCTCTTTATTTTAAGCTATTGAGATTACTTTAAATTCAGTATTGTGCTTTATTTCTTTTATTATTCCGCTGTTATAAGTTTTATTTGGCATTGCACTATTCACCCCCCCCCCCCCCCCTCCTTTAGGGCATATAGCTAGGCCCTTTCAGATAAACCATGGATTTTTCATATTTTTCTACTAGCATCGAGCATCTATCGATGGCATTGACATCTTCCCGATGACATTGAGTGGTCTGTTAATGGCATCAACATAACCTATGGATTACATATTTAAGGCATCAACAATATTCCTCAATAGCGATACATTTTCAACTATTGGCGGTATTAATACATTTTTCCTTATCCCCCAACTAGCTATACATATAACGATGTCAATAGTGCAAATAGTTGTTAAATCTAATGAACAATCTAGATCGATGGATTGGATAGTCCAAGGCCCCAATGCAACTAAATGCAACTGGGGTCACTGTAATATAGAGTGTGTAAGACCCCGTCTATTCCATACCATTTTCTATGCCTATGTGCACGATGATCGATGCCCTTGGTGAGACTTGAACTAGCCATGCATAGTGCACACCCAACTGACTGGAAACTCAAGACTTCAAAACCTATTTCATATTGACTGCGCCATCATTGCGATCGTGAAGGTACCACCCATGCATCTGTATGACGTTTCGTTAGTGAGATATGCCGTGAAGAACTATTGGTATATCATGTGCGTATGTTGCCATATACTCCATTCTACACATGTGCAAAACACATGCCACGCACACATGCACCATGCCACACATGGGTGAGAGAATCTCTACCCATGTGTGTGATGTCACACACCCATACTAGCCCTCTCTCATGTGTACCTCAAAGTCAACTCTTCTCCATACCATATCCTATGCATGACCTCATCACACCATAACATCTCATGTCCCTTTAATACACCATTAATTCCTGATCATGAATCAATTGCTATAATCCTAGCCTAAGCTAACCATAATTACATTAATATAAACTAACCATATTTTTATCCATTTCTCTACAAATACTCCTCCATCCCACTTAACATTTTCACTATTTTACTACCATAAGAGAGATAGAGAGAGAGGAGTGATCTTGGTGGGCCATCAATCTCATCCCTTCCATACATCTCAACCATCCATCTAGTCCACCAAGGAGAGTACACCCCCTTCACTTATGTTATTAATTTGTTTCCTATTTTAAATTGATGATGATTATGATATTGGACCCACTGATAGTAAGCTCCATTGTGATAATGTTTGCCATCTAACCCATTGGCTATAGCCCTATTATGATGATCACCAGCCATCCAACCTATCCTTGAGGTCACAAAGACCCGGATGAGGAGAAAACATATAAATCAGCCTGATTAGTAGACCATGGCCCTACCATGGGCCCATTGTAATGTTTGTATGCCATCCAAACCGTCCAAGTGTGGGCCATTGGGCTGGCTAAACTTACACACACACATCCATGCACACATGTGCATAACAACCATTAAAAAAATAATTAAAAAAAGAGTAGGAGTTTGGACACTGTTGCTGCCAGCGTCTAGAGGACACTACAGCAAGCATCGTCCTGCTGCTTGTGAGATAGGCAGGGACGGTGGGTCCCACCATAGGCCCCAACGCGATGTATGTTGGGCATCAACACCCTACATTTGATAGGTCCCCTTTAAAAATGGGATATCCCCAAAAATCAGTCGTACACAGAACTCAGGTGGCCCACACCATCTAAAATCATGAGAAGAGTGGATAAAACATATAAAAACACTTGCTGGGGCCCCCCTAAAATCTAGATGCATTTAAAACTTGGAATGACCCCTAAACCAAGTGGGACACACATAATGGATAGACTGGATCTCTCAAGTGTCCCACCTTGATGAGAAATAAAAATAAAATATAATAAAATAAAATAAAGTAAAATAAGAAAGGAGTATGGAGGAGGTGACGTCCTCCCTAGACATTGTACGTCTAGAGAGAGAGGTCCCTGTTCACTTGTGAGGTAAAGTTTTGTGAGGCCGATCATGGCCACACCATGATGTATGTGCAAAATCTACACCGTTCATCCATCTTCCCAGCCGCATCCATTGCATTGTATTAAAAATCAGGCCCATTAAAAGCTCATGCAGGCCATACCACTTGGACAGTGGGAATCGTACTTAAATGTCAAGATTTTTCTAGGGCCCACCTTGGTGATGAAAAGTATATCTGGGCCATTAATCCACTCCTTCAGACCATTTTAAGTCATGATTAAAAGAATGAGGTGGATCCACGCCTTAGGTGGGCCACACCATAAGAAATAGTAGAGATTGATCCCTACCGTTGACTCCCCTTCCTAAGTCCACAGTAATGTTTATTTTCCATAGTTCTTGTGATGGCCAAGACTCATAAAATTATTATTATAAATTTTAAAAGAGAGAGAGAGAGAGAGAGAGAGAGAGAGAGAGAGAGCTAAGGGTTGCACCACCATGATGTATGTCATATCCACACCGTTAATCTGGTGGGTCCCATATCTGGGACTACCATGATGTATGGATTTCATTTACCTCCTCTATCTGGCAAGTCGTCTAATCTCAAGTGAGATCCACCACCATGAGATCATGTGTCATGTTGTTATTATAAATTGTGCATCATTGAGTTCCGACCCTTAATTAAGTAGTTATCTAATGTGTAGACAACCTATGACCAAAAAAAAAAAAAAAGACAACCCATGACCATGTGGAATTGTGATTGGAGTGTGGTCCTAAGTCATAGATTCGTGTTTAACATTTGGAACATTTTCGATTATAACTTGTGTGTGAACAATGTTTGTGTGAGGGTGTGATTGAGTGGTTGGGTATGAACAATGCAATGTAGTAAGTTGGGGCTAGCCTCTTGATTATGAGGTCATGTAGCGTAAGTATGGTCACCAAATCATGTACAAAGGTGGTTTATATGTAGCCATCTAATCGTACGATTGTGAAATATAGACAAGGCCACCTAAGTGTATGAAATCAAGTGGCATTGGTGGTCATTCAACAACGTGGGTTTGTGCTTATCGATATAGACACCACCACTTGAATCATGTATGACCAAGTTGTAAATTAGACCGAGTGTGATGTAGAGTTATGTTACCCAAGCTAATGCTATCAAGGTCCTGGATTCTATGCGATGTGATCTCTAAATTGTAAATGGTATGATGAAATGTAGCCATTGACCCTTAAACATGTGACACAGAATATGAGTCATTAACTATGTGACGTGTGAAGTGGTTGTAGTATAAGACTTAGTGTAACGTAGTGTAGCCATGAATGATGGGTACAAATGTGATTGTTCAACTATGTTTGGATATTTTGAAATATGCATGGATACTAGATCATGATAATAATTGTATACATACTAAACTATGTGAAAGTGTGGAACTTACCGCCTGACCATGTGAAAGTTTAGTAAAGTGGTTGCCCTATTATGTGAGCTATGATGTAAAGAAAGTACGTAACCATCTAACCTTAAGTCCTTTATTATGACACATAGAGTGACATTTATGTGGCCTCTCAACCATATGGACTTCTGATAATGGAGTGGCCATAAGACCATGTGGGCATATGAGAATTGTGTGGTTACTCAGACTTGTGAACTATGCGGATGGTGTAACCTCTTGGTTATGTGAACTTAGGACGTGTGTCAGATTGATTGTTGAACCCATCTTATTAATAGTATTGGGCTTGATTTGTGGACTCCACTAATATGTTCACAATGGCATTAGAGTGGTGGGCCTATCAGCCTTGTGGGCCCATTAGCGGTAAACCTTTCGGGCCCATAGGTTACTTCCTCTTACTAAGAACATAAGACTCCAAGAGAAGTGCACATTGGGCCTATGTTTGGGCTTCTTGGTAAGTGCATGAGACTCCTTGTGATGTATGTATGCCAAGTCTCATTTGGGCCTTGTGAATGAGTTATGATTGAGTTCTCGAATGATCCGTTTGTGGTAATTAATGGATCACCCAATAAGCTAAAAGATTAGGATGTAGCGACTCACTAACCAGCCCATTCAAGTGTGGTAATGAACTGGGCCTTAGTCCACTTAAAATGATAGCTAGACATGTTGAGGCATTGGATTAAAATCTAATTATGCATGTGGTGATGGCACATGTGCAGTGATTGTGTAATGTGATACTTGTGGTGATGATGATGCTTGTATGGTTAGATGAGATGATTGTATTGATAGTATTGTATGCCAATGCTATTTTATGTTTATATGCTTAGATGGTGTTCAATTAGACGCAAGGACTAAGCAGACCAACGTATGCATTACCTCGAGTCATAGATAGTACACCTAGCATCGTATAATGACGTGACACTTATACACCCACTTCCTACGGAACTGATGAGGAGAACCACTTAACTCTTAACCGTGAATGAGTATGTTGGTGATACGAAAATGCTTTCAAATAGCTATGGATCTTTACATGCGGAATTGAGACATGTTATGGTATGTGTGCATCACTTGCATGTATCCGATATACAACTTGTTCTAATGCCACTGTATGAGGTTTCGACCATGCGATTGGTGCCGAGTGATGGATTGATCCTAATTGTGCTATTATGTGGTTGGTGCACACTTGTGACATGGAAGTGTGGACACTCGCATAGCCCCATGATCATGAGTGATAGTGCACATTAGAATACTATTTTCCCATGTTGGCACCATGATCATTTTTGACTAGTCTGATGATATTTGTGCATATTGCATACATGCATCATGGATGAGGAGTGTATGGTGTGTATAGTTTGATCATGCGAAGATCATATGCATGTGGTAAAGGATGTTGGTGTGGGGTGCACATGATGGAGTATGTGATAGAGGATGTTGGTGCGGGGTAGAGTATGTGCGGATGTTATTTGGTCCGAGAGATCTCGGGCTTGGTCCTTGGGTTGAGGTCCCTAAAGCGAATATATTGGGCTTGGTCCATGGGATGAAGTCCCTAAAGCTCAGTTGATACTACATTATAATTTATAACACATAATTGCAAATCTGATGTGGTTGGCAAAGGAGCCCGATTTGGTATTAGGGCTGCCTTGTATGCATATGTGGCTTACATGCATAGCATTACTTGAATGCAATTATACTGCATAGTGTACTTATAGATTATCATTGCATTTTGTATAACATCCTCATGAGATGGATTGAACACCATAGCAACACCGTGGTTATATTGATGAGACCACCATAGCAGCATCGTAGTCAGTATATGTGGACACCAGAAATTTGAGTTTCTTATACTAGATCTCAAACCCTTGGGTGAAATTTCATAAACCTCGAGTGGTACCCTCAAGCCTCATTGTCATGCCATGAGTCACCTGGTGCCAAAGACCATAGTAGGCCTGACTCCCATCGACGCGGTCGGGTGAGAAGAGGTTCGACCATGCGTAGCTAAAGAGTTGGAGTGAATGTGGTTCAGTTTGACCAGCCCCTAAAATGGGTCCGGTACCGGCATGCCAGGTTTGTTTTAACATGGCAATAGGCCCCCACTGACAAGGCGGGTATGAGAGGCCTCTATTCAACAAGTTTCAGACTTGCTCTGGATACCTGACCCCAGTGATTCCCAATGATGATAACTGTATTATGATGTGGACTTTTAGAGGAGGGCTCGCATGCTGCATACACCCGGTACAATTTTGCATATCATCTCTTGCATTGCATCATGCCCTCTTGGCTTTATGTAACAATATTTGGTCAACATGCTTTAGTTTTTGTACTCTGATATTTTGATTGTTATTGCATGCTTGTATACTACGCACACATGAGTGTACTCACTAGGCTTTTTGCTTAAGCTTCCTATTTCCCTCTCTTTTTCTTTTTTTTTAGGACAGGAGTAATGTAACGCCCTGAAAAAATTCGTACTTGGACTCGAGTACCAACTCGACCAGAAATCGCGTAGGATTAATTCCTTTGGAAAATAAGTGTAAGTTAGCTAGCGCAACGCTAGAGTAGCTGGGAAATAGTCCCTGATTACTTTAAATACGTTCTACAAGACCCAAAGTGAGTAGAACCAATGACACTATAATACTCTAAAACCTCAGATCAAACTCTAAGCCGATTTGTTCTCAGGACCTCTTTGAAACTTTGTATTGGATTCAGACCGCGCGTCGAAAGTCCGATACCTACAATCTTAGACCATTATAACCACCTAGCTGGACTTGACAATCATTTCGAAAATCAAGTCCAATTGACATTCACAGGCTATTTCATTGAGCCTGGAGTGAAGAGAGTGAGAATAGGGTTAGATTTGGAATTTGAAATTCAAATCTGGCACATGACTTGACGCATCAGTATTAAGCGTTCTGACTATCAGAATTCAGCCAAATTACACCCTTGGATCAGGAAAAATTTCTATTTCATATCATGAGACTTGTAGACCTGATCTACGGGCGATGACCGCTGAACTGAAACTGGACCGCCACGTGCAATTTACGAATACTACTGGACTGAAAATGGGATGTGAGCGACATCCGACATGCATGAACTTAAGTCCGATCGCGTTCGGCCAAGGGACCACCAGAAATATCTTTTTGGACCAAAACAGCCCCGATTTGGTTAGGCATCAAGTAAACATTGTTCCCAAGCCTATTTCGGGCAAGTTTTAGGTTATAAAAGGGGCTTAAACCCTCACTTCTCTCACCCATCCGAATTTGCTAGAAACCTTAGCTGGTGTGAGAAAAAAGATGAGAGATTGTGAGAGAGAGTGGGAGAGAATTTCCTGCTGCTTGCACTACCAGTTGCACGTGCTTAAGCAACGCGCCTCAATCACTTTCCCGGCGATTTCGCCGTGATTCTAGGTAAGAAAATACCCCAAATACTTACTGATTTAAGGTTCCTTTGGTTCCTTAGCATGGTAGCTGATGCATCTTGAAAAATAGGTTCCCAGTTCGCCGTAGACGAAGCGTATACGCTCTGTTCGAATCAATACGCTCCTAGGATAAAAGGTGCAGATTTTAGACACTTTGATTGACTGTTTCCAACGCTTTCAATGTCGTTTAATAGTAGATTATCGACGGCAATGCCGTTTGACATGTACAACATGCTGTCCGTTTCTCGTTTCGTAAACAGACGAAAAATATGAGATTTAGGGCATTTTAGTCATTTGTAGGAAATACTGTTTTCATCCATATTTTGCTAATATGATTGACATGGCTTTTTGTCACATTAGGATATTAGGAATGCGTGCATAATCAGTTTGGCAAAGAGATTTGCCCAAATGCGCACTTTGAGTCGACATACTATATGTAGACTTAAGTGTGTATACTAAGTGTTTGTATAAATGTTTGTATTAGTATGTATTGAATTAAATGGTGTTATGAATTAGTTTGAGAGTGAATTCTCAAATAATATGCTGATGTACATGATTTCCTATATGTTGGCTAACTTCCGCAGCGAGAGTACAGTAGGCCTGTATTGATAAGGTGATGGGGGAGCGGTGCAACGAGTGCGAGCAACAGCCCTGGAAGCCCTTGCAGCGACCTACAAAATATACATCGTATGAGATTACTAGGAGTGATGACCCTAGACAGGATCTATGTTGGGATTGATATAAGGAAAGCACCTTAGTTTCCCAATATTTCTGTATGAAAAGGACTAATAATAACTCGGTAATCATATCAACATCATATTGCATGTGCCTGGAAGATGTGGAGCACTGAGCGGTACACAAGCATGCCGCGGACGCAGATGGTGCCGTATGAGGGAGAATGTCGGTGAGGGCATCCATCATGTCATGTCATATTGCATTAACAACAGTGTTAGGATTGTTTGATTTACTGCTTTACTATTATCGCATGATTGATTTGAGAACATGTTAATCTTTGCTCTATTATTCCACTGAGTTAGCTACTCACTCCCACGTTATGGGATGGTGTTTGCAACACCCACCAGACCCTGTCTTAGATGCAGGTGAGGCAGCGATTCAGGAGGCAGAGCCGGACTATGATGAGGATCAGGACGAGTTCTCATATATGCAGTACCACGACGGCTTTGCTTAGGAGACTTGGATTGGCGGGACTACTCAGTGGGACTATTTTGACATTTGATTTTTGGTTATTTACATGTATATGAGACTCAGAGATGTATTCATACTTTGGAGATAGTTGAGATCTATTTTGTTTTCCATACAATGATATGTGTATCTTTTAGTCTTCCACTTGCTTTTATCACTGAATCTGGAGTATGAATTGCAGTTTTGGTATACTTTTACTCATGTGAATGCTTTAACTCAGACAACATTGAATCATAATCATTTTTGTTACATAAGTGACGGTCTGAAACTCGGGAGTTGGGTTTATATACGACCCCCAATTTTTAGGGTGTTACAAGTAACTTGGAGGACATAGCTTTCTCGATGCATTGTATCTAATTTGTGATTTGGTAATATTGACGTTATGTACCATTTGGAAAAATATTATACTTATAACCATTAGGATTTATAATGGAGACTGTTGCTTAGTATTGTGATTACGGATCATCATGCTTAGGTATTATTATAAAAATAAAAATAAAAAATCTTTCTTGTGGTGCACCGAACTCGAGACTTAGTGCATGGAAGTCGAGTGCTGGATTCAAGGCATTACGGAAGTTATCTGTCCCCGGATTTGGGGCATGACAGAGTGCTTCGAGAGCACCAGAGCATCTGTAATGCCCTAAATTTTTGCCAACCTGGAGTTAGACGCCCTTAGGTAATGGGTCGATCCTAACACCTTAGTAACTTCTCAGAACTCAATCCCAAAGTTTAAAATCCCTTTTTAACCCATTTCCTTCAAAATCTCACATTTCCTTCAAAATGTCACCCTTCACCACCATATTATTCAAATTTTTCCAAGTACTTTCATATTAGATACTAATCCTAAATTTTAAATGATGAAGAACAATAATTAACCAAAAATTACTATAAATAGTAAATAAATAAATAAAATGGATTTTTGACCAATAACCCTTTGGAATCTTATGAAATAAGTAGGAAATTTGGATAGATCATCTTCTCCTATCCCAAAAACATATAATGCATGTCAAATAACTCATTCCGGTTTGTAAAATATGAAAGTGCACCTACTAGTGCCCTGGTTTGTCAATTACGGTATAAGTTGAGTCAGTCGAACAACAGCGCCTAATAGGAAGATTAAATCAAGTGTCTGCCTCAACTGGATGTGTGGAAGCTCGCCATAGATAAATCATAGCCTCACATCCCATGTCCCAAAACACCAGGTGATTAAAACCCTTAAAAATAAGTAGAACACCTTAGGGTTTTAGTGTAAGAAAACTTTTTACCAAACAGAAAAATCTTCGAGTTTTTCTTACCCTGTCGATTATATTGATTCCCCTTTCGATATGATCGACCTGGTCTATCGATGTCCTCGGTATCTCAATCGATACAATCGAGTGAGGACAAAAAGTGTCCAGCAATCAAACATTCATCTGGATGATTTATCGATATATCGGACTCTCAATCGATATCATCGATATTCGAATATCGATCCCATCGAAAGTGGATCAATAATATCGACAGACAGTTTTTCGACGCCCCTATTTTTCTAAAGAAAACTTCTATGAGCTTCGATATATCGATGACTATCCAATTCAATCTGAATTCAAATATCGATCATATCGATAGTGGGCGCATGTTTCCTCCAGCATAAATTTCAGGATGTTTTAAACATTGATCGGGGGTCAGTCGAGAAATCGATATTCATATGTCGATCATATCGAGACCTGGTCGATTGGATCGAGACCGGACACAAACCGTCCAACAAGCTTAGAGGTAAATCTATACGATTTATCGATCCCATCGACAAGGACTCCGATATCATCGATATACAAATTCCGATGACATCGACTATTCCCCGATCACATCTTTAGAACCTGAAATTCTTCAAGGCTTATCTCTCTTATTTTTACCTGTTAATAACTCGATTCATCTATCGATGGAATCGGAGTTTGAAATCCGATAACATCGATGTGTGTCTCGATCCCATTGACCAGTTGGCAAAAGGTTTCCAAAAGTGAAAATGACATTTGAGTTTGTATCATCGAGCGGATCATCGATACAATCGAGAGTATACACTTGATCATATCGACTCTTGCTCGATGATATCGAACTCTGTCATAAATGTGACCGTTTTAAATCTGTTAGAACCTTTTACCTATATATAGAGAGGTTGGTCTTTATTGCTGGTAGAGAAAGAAGAGAGTGCTTCTGAGTGTTTTAAACTTCATATCATTTATCTTAAGCCCTTTCTCTCAGGGAGTTCATCCTCCAATATACCCTCATCATTAATATTCAATAGAGTGGATTGGAGAATGAACTTCCGCATTCAAGGATCCTCCAGCCACTACTTTAATGGCAAATCATTAAGCTGGGATGCCTTGAATACATATAGGATTGGAATCACTCTATCTTCCTAATAGAAAAACCTTTAGAGAGTAGAATTCCATCATAACCTTGATCCAACCCAAAGCCTAGTACTAGTATACCTTTTGTGTTGCGGATCAAGGGAGCTGTAAGACCCGTATCCTAGTTCGTACTGTTCCGTCGACTCCCGCGATCCTTCCGGTCGAATTCAGCAATCCTCGACCACTTTCTGATGTTTGTGCGCGATCCTAAGCTGAGACCTGTATGCCAAAGTCGGATAAAATTGAAACCTATACCTTAGCGACCACGCCGTCACCATGGTTCTAGCGTCGCGACTCGCGCACCAATCCGATACCCAAGCTAAAAGATGTCAGTCTGCGTTCAATTCGAAGAAAACACCACGCGTTAAGAATTATGAGGGAATCTCTGTGAGATGTCCCATTAATCAATCAATCATTCATGTCAAGTACAAGTCAAGTCACTTCATACCCAAGTACAACAACCCATACCTTTCTCTTACACAAGCAAGCCCAAGGTCAACCCTCACATCACTTCACCTCTCTCTCCACCCATCCCTTCTTACAACACACCACTCCACCCATCACCTATCACACTACATCACTCCATCACCCATCCCTTTAACCCATCCCCTCACTCTTTCTCTCTCATTTTCTCCAAGCAACTCAAAAAAATTCACACGTCCAAGCATTTCCAAGGTTTTCCAAAACACCAAGTGTGGCCCACCTTCCCTACTCTCTCATCTCTCATCTCAACCGTTGATCCATCATCTACCACCGTTAAAAGTCAAGAAAAGGAGCTAAGGAGTCTAGGGGAGCAAGGAGGAGGCTTAGAGGTGGGTGATCTTTGAATTTCCACCGTTGATTTCATGATCTAAGGGCCCACTTGTTATGGGACCCACTTGATGTACGTGTTGTATCAATGAAGGGCCCATAGTGGCGGGGTCCCTCCTCTCCATTACCGTCTCTCTTGTTCTCTCTCTCTTTTCTCTTTCTTTCTCTCTCTTATCCTTCCCCTAGAATGAAGTGGGCCCCACCAACTTATGTTAAATCTACTCCATCCATCAAACGGTGTGGTCCATCACATTTTTGGGTGAAGTGATGCATAACATATATATATATATATATATATATATATATATATATATATATATATATATATATATATATATATATATATATATATATATATATATATACACACACATATATTATATTATATTATATTAATATTATATTATATTAATATTATATATATATGGTGGGCCACGTCCCATGTGGGACCCACCACGATGCATGTTTTTATCCATACCATCCAGCGTCCCTGGACGCTGGACGAGTGTGGTTAACTTGGAGTGTGTGCACTGACATGGGTGTGTACTTGCATGCAAAAAAAAAAGAGAGAGAAAAAGGTACTCTTTTAGAATGGGCCACTCATGCAAGCCCCACCTTGATGTTTATACATGATCCAAGCCATCCATTCTATTTTCGGGATCATTTTAAGCGTTGAGCCGAAAAATGAGACCAATCCAATCATCTGGCAGGCCGTGGTATTAAAAATGATAGTATTTTCCGTTGAAACTTGAAAGAATGATTTCTGTGGTCCACTAGAAGCTTGGACCCACCTGAAACTTATTTTGGACCCCTATTTTTGTGGGACACATGCAATGGACGGGATAGATCTAGTTAACGTGGGTCCCACCTAGGATAAAAAAAATATTTTTTATTGGCATGACTTTGTGCCATGACGTCCAGAAACGTCCACGTTAAAAAAAAAAAAAAAAGATGGCGGTATTGGCCCAGTTGTAGACCCTACCATGATGTATGTTCTACATCCATGCCGTTCATTTTATGGGTCCCCTTTGTGTATGGGGCTATCCCAAAAATCAGCCATATACGAAACTCAGGTGGGCCATACCATCTAAAATCATGTGAAGACATGCCTAAGACATGTAAAAGCGCTTAGTGGGGCCTACCCGAATTTTGAATATGGCTGAAACTTGGTCTGAACCCTCAAACAGGTGGGACACACATAATGGGTGGGTTGGATTTGTGAACCACATTTCAATGGGCCCCACACCCACACCCAGCAAGTTGGCTAGCAAGTAAATATCACGGTGGGTCCCTTGGTCCAAGGGACCTTTTTAATAGATTGGAGGAAAATAAACGTTATGGTGGGCCCCACCCCCTGGTCCACTTGATCCTATCAACGGGTTGGCTGGGAAATAGACAACACCGTGAGCCCCTGGTCCACGTGACTTCATGAATAGTATGGATGGCAATAAACATCACCGTGCCCCCCCCCCCCCCGCGGACAAATTGGATGGAATTAAACATTGTGGTGGGCCCCTGATCCACGTGACCATATGAACAGGTGGGGTGGCAAATAAATATCACAGTGGGCTCCAGACCCACCCCCATGACCATGTGACCTTCTGAATAGGTTGAATGTAAATAAACATTTCAGTGGGCCCCCTTTGGTACATGTGACCATACCAATAAGTTGGCTGGAAAATAAACATTTTGGTGGGCCCTCTATTTATGTGATTGTATCAACAGATTGGATAGGGAAAACAAACATTATGGCGGACTTCACATGAGGCTCATTTTGATAAGTATGGATCCATGTATTTAGGCCCATCTGGGCATGTATATAGGCCCAATGTTGAGGCCCACTTTGTTATATATGGGCCCATGTGTGTAGGCCCATTTGATGTATTTGTGGCCCATTGTTGAGGCCCACTTTGGTATATATAAGGCCTATGTGATTAGGCCCATTTGATGCACATAAAGCTCATGTGATTGGGCTCATTTTTAATGAATTCTAAGGCCCATGGGTTATAACCCATTGCAAAGGACCTAAGGCCCATTGGTGAGGCTCATTGAGGTGATCCATTTGATGAATGTAAAGCCCATATGATACGGCCCAATTGATGTACTTAAGGCCCAATTGGGTGCAACTGGTCCATTGGAATGCGTGATCCCTCCATGACATATAATGATATTTATAGCAAGTAATGCCTTGGGAACAATGATGGTTAGATGCCCACATTGTAAGGATGACGTCGGTTAAATGTCCGCATTGTCACCCTCCCTAAGGCCCACTAATAGGCCCATACTTGTAGTAAATAGGCTGTCTCGGCCCATCTCAGTTATACGCAGAACCATCTCTATATACATGTTTAGTATAGATTCATGATTCATTATCATACGCATCATATGTATGACTGATATGAGAAGTGACTGATCATATCATTTGCCTTCGGGCAAACTGTTTATGGACTCCCTGATAGGCGGAGTTTCCTACATGAGTACATGGTGCATTGTGTGGACCCTTGCTCTGTGAAGAGCATAAACATCTGAGTGCGTTGTGTGGACCCTTGTTCTGTGTGGGCATAAACATCTGGTTAGGAGTGCACCAGTAAAACTCTAGGGTTTGAGGTGAACCGAGTAGAAACCTCTATAAAGGTTAAAAGTGAACCTGATTTAAAACCTTAAGTTTGAGGTGAACCATGGGAAACCTCCTTAGTGAAATCCAGTACACTCAAGGGTTGAGTGTGGAAGCCGGGAGTGGAGTAGACAAGTAGTCGAACCACTATAAAATAACTGTGTTTGAGATTGGTATTGTCTTTCATTTATGTGATTTTCTTATATGCCTTTATATCTGATCATCTAAAATCATATCTTATAGACACACAGTCATATCTATCACAATCTTATCTATAAATTATTTATCTTTTAAGTAGTTTGTGATTGGATCCTCTACCAGGCTTAGAAGTCAGTAGAGTTATTTTTGAGTAATCCTAATCTGTACTCTGTGATAGGATTAGTGTGATAGGATTTTTAATAATTCATAAAAACTTTAAAAAATCCCATTGACCCCCCCTCTCCCCCCCCCCCCCCCCCCCCCTCCTAGGATATATTGGCATATTCCTACTTCAACTCAAGTGGTCTTCACCGCTATTTCAATTGGTATCAGAGAGGGTCACTCTTTAAGGGCTTCACCGCTTAGAGAGTGATCTTGACTGAAGTTGGAATCATGATCAAGAAAGTCCTAGAGGATGTGAAAGATCAAAATAATTGCCTTGTAATCCACACAGCTTTTAAAGCTGGTAATAGTTAGAAGTGGTATCTTCATAGTGGATGTTCCAGACACATGACTGGTGATCGTACTCATTTTTGTACATATTCAAACTTCGATGGTGGATCGGTCACATTTGGAGATGGTAACTTAGCCAAAATCATTGGACAAGGAACAATAGCAATACCAGGTCTTCCAAAAATTAAAGATGTTCTCTGTGTAGAAAGTTTGAAACATAATCTCCTCAGTATCTCTCAAATATATGACAAGGAACATCTGGTCACCTTCTCAAAAGATGTATGTAGAATTGTAGATCATATAGGAAAATCTCTCATAAAAGGTTTACGCACTAGTGATAACTGTTATATCATTGAGAGTACCAACAAAAATGGGTTGTCCACAAAGTGTAATATGGCTGTAAAGAATGAATCCAAGTTATGGCATCAAAGGTTGGGACATGTTCATTACTAGAATTTAGCTAAACTTAGCTCAAAAAACTTGGTTAGAGGTCTTCCCAAAATTAGAAAAGAAGAAAAAGTAGTATGTGTGGAATGTCTAAAAGGAAAACAGATAAAAGTAGGACATGAAAAGACAACCATCATAGCAACAACAAAGCCCTTGGATCTGCTACATATGGATTTGGTAAATCCTACTAAAGTGGAAAGTCATGGCAAGAAAAGATACTTTCTGGTGGTAGTAGATGATTATACTAGATTTACTTGGGTTGCATTTCTTCGAGAAAAATCTGATGCCTTTAGAAAATTCGCAGTCTGGACAAAATGAATTCAAAATGAGAAAGGATATAACATAAAATGCATCAGAAGTGATCATGGTGGTGAATTCGAAAATGATGAATTTGAAAAATATTGCAATGATAAAGGAATTCATCATGAATTTTTAGCCCTAAAAATCCCACAGCAAAATGGAGTTGCTGAGAGGAAAAATTGAGTATTACAGGAAATGGGGTCAGTTATGCTGAATGGAAAGGATATGGCAAAGAGTTTTTGGGCAAAAGCTGTCAAAACCGCCTGCTACATCATAAACAGAGTATATCTTAGAGCAGGTCTGAACAAAACTCCATATGAACTATGGTATGGGAAGCTACCAAATGTGAAATACTTTCGGGTCTTTGGTAGTAAATGCTACATTTTAAGGGATAGTGATCACCTAGGGAAGTTTAAATCTAAAAGTGACGAAGGCATTTTTCTAAGGTACGCCATGAATAGTCATGTTTATAGAGTATACAACTTAGAACTCTTACTATTCAAGAATCTGTGAATGTGGTAATTGATGATCATTCTCAAGATGTAAATTCCCCTGCAAATGAGATAGAAGATGACGTAGATTCATGCATACCCGAAAAATCAGATGATAAATCTTCATTATTGAATGAACCTCAGCAATCATCTGACATACCCGTTATCAAGAATCACCCTCGAGAGCAAATTATTGGAGACCCTAATGACGATATAAGAACTAGACGGCAGATAGACAATGTCTATAGTCATTTCTGTTTTACCTCAAATATTGAACTCAAGAATATTGTAGAAGCTCTTCAAGATGAATACTGGATAAATGTCATGCAAGAAGAACTTCAACAATTCCAGAGAAATGAGGTATGGAAACTAGTTCTTAGACCAACTAATACTAATGTCATTGGAACAAAATGGGTCTTCAAAAATAAATCTGACGAATCAGGGAATGTAATTAGAAACAAAGCAAGATTGGTTGGTCAGGGATACTCACAGATTGAAGGAATTGATTTTGATGAAACATTTGCCCCTGTCGCACGTCTAAAGTCCATTAGAATTCTTATGTCCATTGCATGCGCACTAAAATTCAAATTATTTCAAATGGATGTTAAGAGTGCCTTTTTTAATGGGGATCTTGTCGAAGAAGTATATGTGGGACAACCAAAAGGATTTTCAGATCCTAAGCATCCCCATCATGTTTATCATTTGGACAAAGCTCTGTATAGTCTCAAACAAGCACCACGTGCTTGATATGAACGATTAACGAAGTTTCTTTTAGACCATGAATTTCGCAGAGAAAGTGTAGACAAGACACCGTTCACCCATAAAACAAAGAACTCATTATTTATTACGTAAATTTATGTGGATGACATAGTGTTTGGATCAACATGCAGAGATGAGGCATCCAAATTCGCCAACCTCATGAACTCAGACTTTGAAATGAGCATGGTTTGCGAATTGAATTTCTTCTTAGGGTTACAGGTCAAGCAACTGGATGATGGAATTTTCTTAAATCAAACCAAGTATACAAAAGACTTAGTGAAAAGATTTGGGCTTGAGTCTGGTCGCACTTATTACACGCCTACAAGTACTACTCTAAAACTTTCAAAAGATACTAATGGCAAAAGTGTGGACCAACATCTCTATCGAAGCATGATCGAAAGTCTGCTATATCTCACTGTCAGTCATCCAGATATATCCTTTAGCGCTGGTGTGTGTGCTCTTTATCAGGCGGATCCTAAGACATCTCACCTAACAGTGGTTAAAAGGATTATCAAGTATGTTGCAGGGACTACCACCTTTGGACTATGGTTTCCATATGAAACCTCCACCATCATTGCAGGATATTCAGATGTTGATTGGGCTGAAAATTTGGATGATCGAAAATCAACAAGTGGTGGATGCTTTTATCTTAGAAATTGTCTGGTTTTCTGGAAAAGCAAGAAAAAAAACTCAATCTCGTTATCCACTGCAGAGGCTGAATATATAGTCGTAAGTAGCTGTTGTGCTCAAATCCTTTGGATGAAACAAATGCTATTTGACTACGGGATTGCACAATCCATAATGAGTCTCTTCTGTGACAATACCAGTGCTATAAATATCTTGAAGAATCCAGTTCTGCACTCTCAGACCAAGCATATTGACGTTCATCATCATTTTATCCTTAAACTAGTTGAAGAAAAGACCATTGTGTTGGATTATGTAACTACTGAAAAATAGCTTGCTGATATTCTTACAAAGCCTCTTGACATAAATAGGTTCTGTGACCTCCAAAAGTCAAATGCCGTTTGTTCGCATTAATAATATCTTTGGACATATGGTACACGCTGGAAAATCTTAAGGTCTAAGATATTCATGTCATGCTAATGATAAATAAATGACAAAATTCTTACAGCCTCGATAATATTTGTGCAGTTTCGATTTTATTATCAATTCAATCAAGATGGTATATCGATTCAATCTACGGTTACTTGAACTGCATTCAATCGGATTGTTTTTCGATAAGTCTGTTATATAAAGAGAAGGGCCCACTCGAACTCATATTTTTTCTTCTCTAAATACCTCTTCCAGTTCTTATAAGCATCTCACCTCTTCAAAACATGATTAAAGGGAAAGGTAAGGCTTACTTTTAATCTTTAGAGGAGAAAAGTATGCAATCAAATTTTAGTAGGTATCAACCTACTCCAAAGGAAGGTGGTCCGTTTGTCATCATTGAATGATTAGTGCTCAATAGTGCCATTGAGCCTTTTGGAGTTGACCTCATTCTAGAAGTAATCGGTTGGCAAAATATTCTACATCTTGGAGGATCTTACCAACTGGGGGTGATCTATGAATTCTTCAAACATTGTCATGTCATTTGTGAAGATCCCCCCAACATTTGAATTATTCTTGCACATTACTCAAAGCTTATCACTCCAGTCACTTTGGCAAAACTCAATTTGGAGGTCACTAGAATTCCGGTAACCAACCAAAATCTCAATGGTTTGGGGGTATAGGGAGAAATAACCCGTGCATTGTGCCAAGGAACTACAGTTCCACGAAATGATGAAAATTTGCTGCATATCAACCGCCTTGGACCCACCTTCAAAATTTTTCATAGCATTTTTTGGTCAAATGTGTATCCCTGCGATGTCATTGGTGATCATCTTTCTCCATCTGTGATCAATGTACTCTATGATGTATATCAAGAGAATCGAGTGTGCCTGCCAACTCTCCTCCTCAAGCAAATCATTCGTGTAATTCAAGGACATCATGGGGAGACACTACCCTTTCCCGTGCTCATATGAAAACTCGCACACCATGCTAGGTTTCCTGCGACATCTGATGAAGTGCATCCTGAAGCATGGTTTGATAGTGATGCATCACTGGCGGCACAACAATTTTATCTTTCCTTGTCTCCCTCCAGGTATAGTCTTTCTATACCAAGAGTCATCCAACATGCTCCACCAACAATGCGGACTACACATGGAGGATCAAATCGCACACCATTGGTCAATCCTGAATTGATTACAAATCGCCTAGCTCATCACCTCGAACGTCACCTGCTCAATGGGATGGATGGTATAGAGGACCGTCTGAACAATTGTGAAAGGCGTCTCACTATCATTGAAGAAAAGCTCGATGTCCTCCAGGGAACTACTAAGCAAATGGTAGACTTGCTCACGAATGATCTTCCACGAAGACATTAAGCATCAGTCCAGTTGTCCTTTGACTATCCAATGCGTCTGATGTTGTGTTATGTATTTTTCCTTGGACAAATTTCATTCTACTGCTGTCTGTGGCAGTATGTTTTTTTTGGGGATACTGATTAGATATGGCTGCATACAATTCTTATTTTATTGTCATTCCTATTGCTTATACAATGACTGTGCCGATTGCTTCATCCATTTTCCTTCCTGGCGTCATTGATGTATGCTTATCACTGTTGAATATCTATATACATCTATCTGTCTGTGGTTCTACCATATGCTTAAATTCTTTAGTCAATATCACTTGCTATATCTTTGTCAATGACTGACAAAAAGGAGGAGAAAAATTACAAACACCCTTATGGAAAATTGGATATTTGTGCTCTTATATGTTGCAGGTGTTTGGGGGAGCAGCCGCAACAAGAAACGGAGAGTTTTGAAGAAAGGGAGAGAACTTACTGGGTGTGTACATGGGTGATTAGAATTTGTAAAATTGTGTTAATGCATGTACACACAATTTAGGATGTATCTGTCTAGATATTTTCCTAGGGTGTTTTGGGTATTTTGTCATGTAATTGACAAAGGGGGAGATTGAAAGTGCACCTACTAGTGCCCTGGTTTGTCAATTACGGTGTAAGTTGAGTCAGTTGGACAACAACGCCTAATAGAAAGATCAAGTCAAGTGTCTGCCTCAACTGGATGTGTGGAAGCTCGCCATAAGTAAGTCATATCCTCACATCCCATGTCCCAAAACATCAGGTGATTAAAATCCTTAAAAATAAGTAGAAGACCTTAGGATTTTAATGTAAGAAAACTTTTTATCAAACAGAAAAATCTTCAAGTTTTTCTTACCCTGTCGATTATATTGATTCCCCTTTCGATATGATCGACCTAGTCTGTAGATGTCCTCGGTATCTTAATCGATACAATCGAGTGAGGACAAAAAGCGTCCAACAATCAAACATTCATCTGGACGATTTATCGATATCATCGATATTCGAATATCGATCCCATCGAAAGTGGATCGATAATATCGACAGACAGTTTTTCGGTGCCCCTGTTTTTTTAAAGAAAACTTCTATGAGGTTCGATATATCGATGACTATCCGATTCAATCTGAATTCAAATATCGATCATATCGGAAGTCAGTCAATCATATCGATAATGGGCGCATGTTTCCTCCAGCATAAATTTTAGGATGTTTTAAACATTAATCGAGGGTCAGTCAAGAAATCGATATTCATATGTCGATCATATCGAGACCTGGTCGATCATATCGAGACTGGATACAAACCGTCTAGCAAGCTTATAGGTAAATCTATACGATTTATTGATCCCATCGACAAGGACTCTGATATCATCGATATACAAATTTTGATGACATCAATTGTTCCCCGATCATATCTTTAGAACCTAAAATTTTTTAAGACTTGTCTCTCTTATTATCACCTGTCGATAGATCGATTCATCTATCGATGGAATTGGAGTTCGAAATCTGATAACATCGATGTATGTCTCGATCCCATCGACCAGTTGGCAAAAGCTTTCCAAAAGCGAAATGACATTTGAGTTTGTATCATCGAGTGGATCATCGATACAATCGAGATTATACGCTCGATCATATCGACTCTTGCTCGATGATATCGAACTCTATCATAAATATGATCCTTTTATATCTGTTGGAACCTTTTGCTTATATATAGAGAGGTTAGTCTTTATTGCTGGTAGAGAAAGAAGAGAGTACTTCTGAGTGTTTTAAACTTCATATCATTTATCTTAAGCCTTTTCTCTCAGGGAGTTCATCCTCCAATCCACCCTCATCATTGATATTCAATAGAGTGGATTGGAAAATGAACTTTCACATTCAAGGATCATCCAGCTACTACCTTAATGGCAAATCATTAAGCGTTGGATGCCTTGAATGCATAGATGATTGAAATCACTATATCTTCCTAATAGGAAAATCTTTAGAGAGTAGAATTTCATCATAACCTTGACCCAACCCGAAGCCTAGTACTAGTATACCTTTTGTGTTACGGATCAAGGGATTCGAAGACCCTTCAACAACAAGGAGGTGATCTTCGATATTGCGCTGAATGAGACTCATCAACTTATTTGTAAGTATCTAGAGTCCAGAGGACACTTGTGATCATTCCTTTTTAGGATTTGGTCTTAAGTGTTGCTCACCCTTTGAAGTCCTCAAAGGAGGCCTCTGACAGGAGTGTACGTGTGGGGTGCGTTGTGTGGACCCTTGCTCTGTGGAGAGCATAAACATCTGAGTGCGTTGTGTGGACCATTGCTCTATGTGGGCATAAATATCTAGTTAGGAGTGCACCAACAAAACTCCAGGGCTTGAGGTGAACCGAGTAGAAACCTCTGTAAAGATTGAAGGTGAACCTGATTTAAAACCTTAGGTTTGAAGTGAACCATGAAAAACCTCCTTAGTGAAATCCGGTACACTCAAGGGTTGAGTGTGAAAGCTGGGAGTGGAGTAGACAAGTAGTCGAACCACTATAAAATGATTGTATTTGAGATTGGTATTATCTTTCATTTATATGATTTCCTTATATGTATTTATATCTGATCATCTGAAATCACATCTTATACACACACACAGTCATATCCATCACAATCTTATCTATAAATTGTTTGTCTTTTAAGTAGTTTGTGATTGGATCCTCTACCAGGCTTGAAAGTCAGTAGAGTTATTTTTGAGTAATCCTGATTTGTACTCTATGATAGGATTAGTGTGATAGGATTTTTAATAATTCATAAAAACTTTAAAAAATCCTATTCACCCCCCCCCCCCCCCCCTTCTAGGATATATTAGCATATTCTCACTTCAACTCAAGCGGTCTTCACCACTATTTTAAAATACACCCATTTTAAATATCGGGTGATGAAATCCCCACCAAACAGGACACCGAGCCGGTGATGGCATCGCTAAAAAGGTGAGGCCTCGCCGCCCAGCAGGCCAAGTGGGCCACAGCGGGCCGTGCGACCCGTTTTCTACCATTTTCTGTAGTTTTTTCATACGACTTAAGAAAGTCATATCTCCCTCGTTATAACTCCGATTTAGGAGATTCAAAAGTTAGATTGAAGGTTGATAAGTCTAGTTGTATATAAAAATAAGTAAAAAATATAATAAAAAGTCTAATATAGTTAAATATAGGTCATTGTGATAATTATCTGAAAATTATTAGTTTGGACAGCTGTTGCTTCTAGAATTTTTAGAATTTTTTTACAATATGAAATCTAATGAAATTTAGTGAAGACGAAGTGAAATTGATGAAGAACTAGCAAAAAAATAATTAAAATAATATACTAACTAAAAGTACCAAAAAGGGTCGTAGAACTGCCCTAGGACCTTAGTCTATCGTAATTAGGGCATAATTTAGTAAAGTACTAAACTAAATAATTGATGAATTTGGCTTGAACCACTTTCTATATAAACTGTAAGACCCAAAACTATTAGAATCACTAACCCAATATTACTTAAAAACCTATGAGCAATCTCAAAACCCAGTTGCTCTCGGGAGCACATTGAAACTCCGTATCAGACCTGGACTGCACGTTGAAAGTTCGATTATCGCGAAACTATACGGTTATGACCGCCCTACTGGGCTTGACAACCAACTCAGAAATCAAGTCCAAATAGTATCCAGAAATACACAACTTGAGCCCGGAGCGAAGTGTGTGAGAAACGCGAATATCTTTAGAAAATGAAGTCAGATTTAAGTAAATTGGGTTGTTCGCTTGCAGGCCAAATTTAAGGCTTTTGACCGTCATATTTTGATACAATTACACCTTCAGATCAGAGAAAATTTTTAACACATGTCAGTATACTTGTGGCCCTGATCGAGTAACGGTGACCGTTGAACTGAAATAGGTCCTTCACGGTCGATCCACAAATCCGATCGGACAAAAAACTTAACTTGACCTAGATCTAATGTCAGGAAAATTTTCCCAAACCGTGTACAAGTAATGGGCCTCCAGATGGGCTCCGTTCATCAATGGTTATAACCTAAGTATACCATGGCCCTGGGGCCATTTGCATCAGTTCTGGGCCTATATAAGGCCCTTATCTCACCCCACCTCTCTCATATACGAATTTGCTCAAAACCCTAAGGGAGAGAGAAAGAGAGAGAAAAGGAGAGAAAAGAGGAAGGAAAGAATAGGGATTCTTGGAGATCGTTGTCGGGATCTTCTCCCACCACACCACGCGCCGATACACCTTTCTCTTATGCTACACAACTTATTTCAATTCTAATTTGAATAAGAAATCCTAACCCTAATCTGTTTTAGGTATCCAAATAGGTAGATCGGAGAAATAGCTAACCTATTTCGTGATTCAGGTAGTCGTTGTGCCGTAGACAAAGACGTAGTCTTCGAACTGAGTTTGATACAAGTTTACCGGCGAAAGGTGCGGACTATAAATATTTAGGTTATGGTTTTCAAGGCTTTTAATATCAATTAATAATTTATGATTGACTTGATTGCGATCACGTATGATTAGATATGATATTTTCCATATATTACACATATATACAACTATGTTGATTTTAATGCATTCCAAGTGCTTATTGAAATGATTAAATGAATATGAAATTCTGATTTGTGCTTGTCATGATTTTTAATCTAAGATCCATGTTTGTTATATACTTTATAACCTACATTGGTTAGGAAATTGCTATAGTTCATGTCATAACTAATCTAATCTATGTATTTAGTAATGTGTAGTCTAAGTGTTTGATAAAATGCCTGAATGAGTAAATGCTTGCTAAAATACATTTAATGAGGCCATGGGATTCTCAATTACCTTGTCTATACTTACAGTTTCCTTTATGTGATCTATCTTGCTACTACATGATTTATGGATAAATGTCTATGTATGATAACATGTACTTTATGTGTTCGTTAAAATGCTTATATGAGATTTATATTTGAATTGGTTGATACATGCTGTTTTGACTAGCACATATGAATGTCATTGTATTTGAAGTGTGATTGGGGTTACAATGTAGTCCAGGCAATCGGTAATGGTTTACGATCGGTGGTCGAACTGTTTTAGCCATGACAGATACGTTCGAGGAATCCGAGTCATACGCTAATTATCAACAATGGCTAGGCTACGAGGAGTGCATATGTGTTCCATGTCGATTAATTCAACATACGCTCGTACCAGTCGAGCGTATCAAGTAACTCGATTGACCCAATGTATGTTCACCATGTATGGACGCTACTGCTTGAACCTAAGGTACCAAACTTACCAGTGAAAAGCCCGTTTAACCTTAGTATCGTGATCCGCTAAGACTCATGAGCCGATCATGGTAATATGGGACACCGTGGTCGAGTTGTCGACCTACGCTGGGGTGACGAGCCTCCCCGTAGTGACCAGTGAGAAACCCAAACTCGTGAGCCGAATACGGTGGTATGAGACACTGTATTCGAGCTATCGGCCTATGATCAGGTGACGAGTCCGTAGTGACCTCGAGTATACACGAGGACTACGCTAAGGTGATAAGTCTTCCTGTAGTGACCTTGAGTATAAAATAGGCCTACCCCGACGTAGCTTAGCTATGGTCCCCAGTCGGGTTGGTAACAAGCCTTTGAAAATACACTGCCAATTGGTAGGGCATTGATGGTAGTGACCTCGAGTATGAATTAAGCCTACACTAAGGTGTTGAGCATCCCGTAGAAACCTACGGTATAAACTCATGAACTTGCCTATCGTATGTGATTAACTAGGATTGACGACCCTAAATAGATCATTATTTGGGTAAATCAAATAAAGGGAGGTACCTTAGCTTCCCAATCCTACTGTATGAATAAGCCTAATTAAGAACTTAGCTAATCACATACATGCACCGCATTGCATGTGCCTTTGGCATTGGTGTTGAGCACAACAGGAGTGTTGCATACTGCGATCGTGAAACGATGTCGCAGAGAGATTCCAGGCGAGGGCATACATCATTATTGCATATCATTCTTGCATTAACAAGAGTACTTAGGAAATGATTGTTGTTTGCTTTATTATTACTGCTTGACTGAATTGATAACATGTTAACCTTTACTTTATAGTTCCACTGAATTAGCTACTCATTCCCACCTAAGATGGTGTTTTAAAATACCACCCAGACTCTGATTTAGTTGCAGGTTCTGGCGAGGTCTGCGTGACGGAGCCAGTCTTCATAAACGAGGAGGAGTTCTCCTGCGTGCAGCTCTTAGGCGGGTCTATGTAGACCTTGTGCTACTTCGATGGGATTATAGGGATACTATATTAATTGAACATTTATATTTTTTAGGCATTTTGTAAGTTTGAAACAACACTTGTATATATATTAATCTTAGCTACATGATCATACTCTAGAGGTTATGAAACACGTACTTATACTTTTTATATTAAATTCAGTCTTCCACTTGCTTAATTACATCAACTCTGGAGTATGATATGCTGTTTTGATGTAATCTCACTTATGTTTAATGCATTAATACGAATAACATTCAATCATCATTATCTATGTTGCATAAGTGATGTGTTGGAACTCGAGAGTTGAGCTTTTGCTCGACCCCTGATTTTCAGGGCATTACAACATCTCTCTCTCTCTCTCTCTCTCTCTCTCTCTCTCTCTCTATGTGTGTGTGTGTGTGTGAACACCCTCCCCACCTCTAGATGATTCTTTCCTACATATGGTGTGTGTTTAGCCAATGTTGTGATATTGATTCAAGATGATGGTATGTTCAACTTAGAGTGGCTACTAACCAATGAAGCTTAGAATATGCGGTTAGATAGACGCCATGGAATCAATTTTAATTAAGGAATCAAAGATCAGCGAAAAGATGCCTCATAGCCAATTAGCAGGGACAATGTAACTCTCCTATAAGTTTGAACTTCATTTTAGGATATGTGTGTTTGCACTCATGTAGAGAGAGACATATATGTATACGTAATATATGTAATGTGTGTGCGCGCCCAGATATGGGTTTTTCTTATTCTTTTATAGGACATCAGCAACATCTCTTATCCTTTTAAATGACATATGGGATGTCCAATAATAGATCAAGACAGTTAATTCAGTAGTATCGATGGGCGCAATGAAATTGCGGTTTATGAACAACTATGCGTTTAATGCGGAAGTATTGCAGAACTATAGAAAGAATGTTATGTCCTAGAGGGGGTGATTAAGATTTATTTAAAATTATACTAATTAAAAATAGAAATTTCCTAACTTAAACTAATATGCAATTAAACTAAGTAATAAAATATAACTCTAAGGCTTCCATGCCGATAGAGGGTCCAATCACATAGACTACAAATGATATGCAAATAAGCAGTTAGTCTATATAGATAGTGTATATGTGTGTGTGGGATGTGCTACCTCTTCAATCACTAAGCACTCGTCTAATCATGCATGTGTAATTAAACATTCAAACACATGTGCATGATTAAGAAAGTACGCAAATGACATTCCCAAACACAATCATATACAGTGGTTTGGCTACTTCCTACTCCACTCCTGGCAGACGCGCTCAACCCATAAGTGTACCAGATTTCACAATCAGAGGTTTTAAATCAGGTTCACCTCTCACCTTTACAGTCTTACATAAGGACTCTAAGATTTATGCCCTACACAAGAGCAATGGTCCTAATCCTGAATCCAATAATTTAAGCTCTACTCCCGAGCCAAGGTCCTACACAAGAACCTGAAGATTTATGCCCTACACGAGAGCAAAGGTCTTACTCCTGAACTTAGAATTTATGCCCTATACAAGAGCAAGGGTCCTACTGCCGAACCCGACACATATTCTCCCACCAGAGGCCTACAATGGGACTTTAGCTGGTTTTTTTTTTAAGGCTAACCAACAACCTTGGTCCTACGCAAGAACCACGAATTTAGGCCACACAGGCCAAAATCCTACACAAGAACTTAAGATGAGTTTGGAATACAAACTTTTGCACTCTAACATACACAAGGAAGGAGTACAAACCTAGACTCTTATACATGACACTTACTTGTCAGATTGAGTTCCTTTTGAAGCTCCTTCTTGGGTTGTTTGATCTTTTCTTTCCCGTGCTTCAATTAGCTCCCCAATACTCCCTGATCATATTGTTGCTGCTTCGCCACGATTTTAGCTTCATGATCAATCACCTTGCAGTAGATGCTCCTCCAAGATGCCCAAGGTGATAGGATTGGATTGAATTTCCTACAACTAGTGGGTTGAATCTCATAGAAAATAGAAGAGTTCAAGCACATTTTCAATGGTGAGGTTGGAATCCTCATTAGAGTTGAAGTCGCAAGGGATATTGCTTGAAACTCATAGGCATAGATGAATAGGATGAAGGATATGCATATGGGATCACCTTACCTCTGGTTCCTCCAAAAACCCATCATCAAGTCAAAAAACCGAATGCCCTTTATAAACATTTTGAGGCCCAATGGTCAAAAAATGGGTAGAAAATAGTTCTATAGATGTCATTGAAGGTCCTTCGACGTCATCGAAGGGTTCCCTAATGCCATCGAAAATTTCAGACAAAAATGATAATTTCTTGCTGGACAAATTTGGACGATGTTCGATGTCATTGAACATCATGTTTTGATGTCATCGAAGTGGCTTCAATGCCATCAAGAGAATCATGGAAAAAAATCTAAAAACTTTGCTGGACAATTCTGGATCTCAAATTGATTCCATCGAGGGGACTTCGAAGCCATTGAAACTTAAGTTTTGATGTCATCGAAGTGTCCTCGATGCCATCTAGAATTCCAGCCAAAATCTAGTTTGGTTGCTGGACATCCCAAACTCTCGATCGATGTCATAAGCCAAGTCTTCGATGTCATCAAATACCATTCGATGGAAGCTCGATGCCATCGAACATGGCCTGGAATCTCCTGTTTTGAACTAACTTCCATGCAACAGATTCACATCTCTTCTAGCCTTGTTTGTCATGTTTTTTTTTTACTTCTATGGCTAGGAGATGATCAAATTTATATTCCTATTAAGTCAAGATCCTCTAGAGATTATAGGATTATTTTGGGTTAAGGGTTACGGTCACCAAGGCATCTCATATATCTATACGCTCTCCTTGTTACTTCAGTTCCACTTGTGTATTTGATCTTCACTTTCCAAAGGCTCAATTGACTACTTGACACAATGACTAACGTGATTAACAAACCAATGTACGAAAATGTGTACACTAACAATGTCATGATGCAAAAATTATGTAGATTAAATGATATTAATGGATTGAATGGGGTTTATAACTAACTTTCCATGTTTATGAGTTATAGATCACATCGTTGGAATTATCAAACCAAAGTGCTAGCCTGTGAAGAGGGCGTGCTCTGACACTGCTAAATCTCCCAAATAATTTCTAAAGACCCGCACTATGCTTGCCCGTCGATTATACACTGCCTCATGCTCACCTTAACTCAAAATTCATGACCAACCAGAGCTCAAGTAGGCTGCACCATAGAAAAAAGTTAGATGAGATGGCCCCATTAGTTTTGTGTAGGTCCTGCCAGCCATGGTCAATCCATTTTTCTGATATGCTTAATTAGATGAAAGAACTATCCGAAAATCACAATATTCCAAAACTTAAATAAGCTACACCACTTGAATTTAGAGGTATTTAAAGTTTTTTAGGTATCATTTTATGAGAGAGCCCACCCGAACGTTGAACCACCCTGATTTGTGATCAAGGCCTAACAAGGCGCAATCTACCTGATGAATTTCATTCACCATGAGTTGTTTTCCCCAGGCTGGAGAAAGTAATCCCCGTAGATACCCATGCAAGGAATGCTAGTGTTTTCCTTTCTTAAAGGTCATGACTAAGGACCCTTCATGACAGGGAGCTGATCAACACGTGTCAAAGTTCTGGTTAAACATTCACACGTGTCAGAGATGAGCAATCAATAGAGAATGGACAAACAAAATCAATAGAGATTGTGCAAACAAAATTAGATCCAATATTTATCGATGGGCCCACCATAAATTGATAATTCCAAAGAGACTTTCTTGGATGATGCTTACCATCCATTCAATGGCTCATAAAGGCGAAAGGTTATAACAAATGACCCAATATTTAAACCTTTAGGATCTTCCCGATTTTTGCATCTTGGCTTGCCACAAGTCATGGGGAATGAATGGACGGTCCATGTCGATGGTAGATTGCCTCACACAGCACTCTAAGTTATAAAATTCCATTTGCATCAAGACACTTGAACAGTCCCATTGATCGTTCTAGGCTATCCGTCACGTCCAGTTCACACTTCATAGGTTACCATGCGAAAATTAACACCCTCTATACAATCCTAACCATCCGATCAATATCAAATGAAATAAATAGCCCAGATAGGTCCAATCCACGCTTTGGGCTATCATTTTTTTTTTTTTATGCCCACCATGGATCGCATATGGTCCTAACAATCACTTCTATCAAGAAACCATAACCGTCCACCATTGGCTTGAAAAATGGATTGCTATAAAATGAAGACAAGGTTATGGATGGTTTGGATCATTCGATGATTGCGATTTTTTCATGGTGGCCCATGAAACACGTGCTGGACCTAATGCATGGTCAGATTGTTATAATGGATTGTCAAAGTGTCCCCTATGCAACCATGATCTGTACAAGTTAATGTATAAAAAATTGCAACTAAACATAAACTATTAGTGGTATGTGTTACAACGGACGTCTTTCAACCTGTTATAACGATTTTGAGGAGAGAGAGAGGGAGAGAGATTTGTTTATATATTGTTCTGGTCCGGCACGGATAAGAGTCCAAAGTGATCGATGTTTTCCTAAATGAATGTATTGTGAATGCCGATCGAGGAAGAAAAGCGTGTATGATTAATTAATTGGAGACGTTTTCCTCCACGACGGGCTATTTCATATTCTTGCAATGTATAATGCTTCGTATGCTAGCCCTCAGAAATTATACTTGTGGATTACAAAGGTTATTTGAATTTAAGCAAATTGTATCACAGCGAGGAGTTCAAGTAACCATATACATGTTCATGATTTGTCAACAAACTATTTACTTTTGAAAGATTATTAGGCCGTAGATAGTGTATTTTTCAAGAGAGGTGGAATATTATCTATCAATGACACTTTTCCATTTCAGCGAACATATATAAGAATCACATTTATCTAAGAAGATGCTTGACATGTTCCAATGTATTACACACAACACTACAAGAAAACTGGTCTTTATCGGCGGTCAAAACCACTGGCAAAGACCCAGAAAACCACTGGTAAATCCTTTGCCCGCAGTTGGCTAACAGCCAGTAAAGCCAGTCGATAAAGGCTTTATCGGCAGTCAGGACCTTTGCTAACAGTTGTGTTGGCCACTGCTACATTGGCAAAAGCTACGGATAAAATCTGTAGCTAAAGATATTAGCATACAGTACGAACGTAGGCATTGGCACCAACCTTTAATCTTTACTACGGATTAAATCCGTAGCTGTATAGGTCATGGCCGCTGACAATCCGTAGCCATAGAGAAAACCTTTCTGATCAAGAAGTTTAAATTTTTTTTTTTTTTTTTAAAAAAAAAAAAAGAAAAAAAAAAGAGAGAAAAGGTGGCATACCTTGGTTAATGTCAATGATCTCCTTGTTGCCAATGATTGCCATTGTTTCCATGGGACTGGTTTCTTCTATCGATCTTTGGTGAGCTGTGTAGTAGTAAAAGGCATCAGCACCAGTTAGCAGTTAAAATTAGCTCACACTCTAAATCACCATTCATTGTGTTCTGAGTGGTTCTGACATGTAAAACACAGATCCGTCTTGAATTTACCTTAACATAATTTAATAATGGCAGAGAAGAGGAAGTGTGCCAATGTCCCCTGTTTGAAGATAAAGTGGGGAATTTGTAAGACAATTAGAAACACTACATACACACACAAAAATAAAAAAGAAAAGATTTGAGGTCTTAAGTTAGAAAATAGACAAAAATAAAAAATAAAAATACAACTTTTTTCTAGAGTAATACTATGACCATTGATTTTAGAGAAGTGGGGTCCATGTAGATAATCCAAACTGCTAATCTAATGGACCAATAGTGGATGGGACTGGACCAAACACACTTTTTGCTATTCTAGGAGAAAATAAGCTGGGTTACCTTTAAAACATCCATTGTCAATCCTTATAGATGCCTAAAGCCAAGAACACGAACTCGAACATGACTCCCTTCCTTGAACTTTTCATCCAGCTTGTAAACTTCCTCATCAACCACATTAGATATCTGTGACCCACAAAAGAAGAATCTTTACATTTTCAGTGTGGGTTGTAACAACAACACCAGAAGGATCTTTAAATATGAACCAATCATAAAAATAAAATAAAAAGAAGGCAATGCCTTCATAAGTATATTAAGAAAAGCTAGAGAGGAAAGAATTCAAAATTAATGCATGAATTGTAGTTTTAACTCTCTAATGAGGAAAACATAAATTTCTTCTTCTTTAAAGGTGTCACGCCCCAAACCCGAAAATCGGATTCACATGAATTCCGATTGCCAAATCCGGTGCCGACAGCCTCCGTAGTGCCCCATTCTCGGCTCTCGACAATTAAATGCCAGATTCCGATCCTGGGATCCTAATGGATTTTCAAAATGAATTTTCAGAATGAATTTTTTTTTTTTGTAATGGAGCATAACTACAAGCATAACCAAGTCACAAAACAACATCACCACATATCCACTATATCAGAAACTTTAAGTACAATGAGGAAAGAAAAATACAAGGTGATCAAAAAGCTCCAAAAGGTCCTGATACGCGCTCCTGCTTCAGCGCTGCTGCTGTCCAACGCTACCTGCACACAACTGTCGTGCATAAGCTTACAAAAGCTTAGAGGGTGGTGTAAGTGTGTTCCCAAGGCAAACGTCAAGTGTATAATATCAGAGTAGTGCGAATGCGATAAGTCTATGAACACAATCAACCATACCAAGGCTATGTAATGTAAGGCATAAATGTTATCGGCCATACCAAGGCCATGCAATGCGAGATATGAGTGTCATCGGCCACACCGATGCGATGCAAGGCCTACATAGCCGAATGTCATATGCGAAATGCAATCCAAGAAAGTCAGTACTCATCATGTACACATATCAGTGCAGTTCCCCTCTGGATATCACCGGGGTCTAATACGCTTCGCAGTGACTGCCACCTCCCTAGCTGCACAGTCAAGCAAGCGGAATAGACCTCACTATCCGCCTGACCAGTAGTCTGCCAATACCTACCTGGCTCGTCGATAGCAGACTCATTTGTGATCTGGTCAAACTCAGCCTAGCTTATAGCCCCCTCACTCAGGAGGATAAGGCCACACCCCCTTCCAACCGACCACCACACAGTGGGAGACGCAGCCTACTGGTATTCGACATTCAGGCGCTCGTGTATCCACTCAGTCCAGACGTTGGAGCATCTCTTGGTACCAAAAAGGTTCTGGGACTCTCACCCAAGGACATCCTAAGTGCCCACAGTGCTAGAACCAAGTATTTCTGGTATCCGATATGGCCATCCACGATAAACCTGTGGAGCCACGGCCCTGATGTCGCTAGCGCGTGCAGTGATCAGGTCACACATATGTGAGATGCATAAATCACACTTCAAATCATGCTGAAATCCAGCGCGTACTGCGCGATCATGTAGGGCACTCTATCTCATAACGAGTCCCGTAAATGGTCTGCCCAATGGCGTATGCTATGATCAGTCACTACTCATATCAAGCATATATATGATGCATATGGGCATGAGTCATGAGATTACACTAAGCATGTTATAAGGCGATGGATAGCAACGAGTATGGGCCTATCAATGGGCCCTAAGGGGAGTTACAATGCGGACATTTAACCAACATTGTACATACAATGTGGACGTCAAACCAACATTGTTCCTTAGGCATGGCCCACCATATATATCATTACATGAACCATGGGAAATCATATATTGCAATGGACCCTAAGGACATCCCGTTGGGCCTCGACCCATGGACCTTAGATACATCAAATGGGTCATATCACATGGGCCTTACATTCATCAAATGGGTTGCATTAATGGGCCTCACCAATGAGCCTTATGTACATTGCAATGGTCCATGACTCCTGGGCCTTATATATGCCAAATGGGCTTAATCACATAGGCTTTATATATATCAAATGAGCTTGAATCCCGTGGGCCTTATATAGATTAAATGGGCCGGATCCCATGGGCATTCCATATGTCAAATGGGCCCAAACCCATGGGCCTTATATATGCCAAATGGGCTTAATCCCATAGGCCTTATGCATGCCAAATGGGCTTAATCCCATGGGCCTTATGTGTGCCAAATGGGCTTAATCCCATAGGCCTTATATGTGCACCAAGGTGGGCCTTAATGAATGGTTACAAACAGGCCAACATGGGCCCTATACACATACCAAGGTGGGCCCTACTTGAACCATAGATCTAACTCATTTTTAACTCAAGCCATAATATGAGTTTATAAAATAAATGAATGGTTGGATGCAACACATGCATAATGGTGGGGTCTACATAAAGGCCCATCATCAAGTATATATTATATATAACATAATATATAATCTACATATAATATATAATATATTCAATATTATATATATATATAATACAATATTATATATAATATAATACAATATTATATATAATATAATATATATGTGTGTGTATATATGCACACACACTGCGTGCACGGTGGGTCCCACCGTCCAATGTGGACGGTGTGGATAAAACACATAGGTCATGGAGGGGCTCCACCGTCCACCGTCAGTGGACGGTGTAAATGAAACACATATATCACTGTGGGTCCCATGTGGGGCCCACCACAATGTTCACATGCCATCCAATCCATCCATTAGGTCAAGCAGACCTGAATGAAGGGTAAAGACAAATTTCAGCTTGATCCAAAACTTCAGTGGGCCTAAAGAAAGATTTCAATGGTATAGTTCAATGCAAACTATTTAGTGTGGTGTGGGCCACCTGAGATCTGGATTGAGCTGATTTTTGGATGGGCCCTGCTTAAGGTAGGGGCCCACCTAATGAACAACTTAGATGGAATATAAACAACAAGGTGGGGCCCACGGATGGAGCCGTGGGGCCCTGCCCGTACACCCGCCTGTTGTGGCAGGCGCTGCCTGTGCCTGGCAGCAGCAGCAGGGGCTGCTGCCTCTTGATTTGTTTTTTTTTTTTTTGAAAACCTGCTTTTTCTAAGGTTTTTCAAGTGTGGGGCCCACATCTGGTAGATCCACTCCATCCACTGGCTTCCATGGCCCTAGACAAGTCTATCAAGACCAATATTAGGCTGTTTTCAGTGTGTAAGAAAAATCTGGGTGGACTTCAATGGCAATGATACAGTTTTCAATGTTATGGCCCACCGGATACTCCGATCAACCTCATTTTTCGGCTCAACGCCTAAAATGAGTCGAGAGAGAGAGAATGGACGGCATGGATTGGAAACATACATCGAGGTGAGTCCTATACAAATGGCCCACCTCAATTTCCTTAACCAAGGCAATATATATGCCTTCACATTTCACATTCACGTCCAGAGACATTGTCTCTGGATTTTTTTATTTTTTTTCTTCTTTAGCCTGCACATGTGTTAAGGTCGGCCACAACATGGTGAGGTGGTGTGGTTACAACACCTTTGTAAAGTGGACCCCACCTTTAGATGGTTTGGATCCAATACATGCCCCATTGTGGGGTCCATCCAAGTGGGCCATAGGGCCATATCATCACACAAAAAAAAACATAACAAAAGGAGAAGGGAGAGAGATTGAGTGACGCACGTGCATGGAGGGCTCCGCCACTATGAGCCCTCCGTTCCATACATCCAATCATACATCAAGCGGGTCCCATTGCATATGGGCCATCCAAATAAAATATCAACGGTGGAGATCCCTCTCCATCCAAAATGAACGGTCTATATGACCTCTTAATGCAAGAAAAGTAAACATCATGATGGGGTCCATGGAGAATGGCCCCATCAAAGAATGATTTGATGACCAAGATGGGCCATCAGCCACATCTTAGGGTCTCAAGTGAGATCCAAACCATTGATCGGTTGGCCTCACTTGGCCCATCTTAAAAAAAATATGAAAAAAATAGGCTATGGAGGCACCTACCACTTGATCTTCTTGGTCCGTTGAAAAGATACACTCCTTATGCTTCACTTTGATGGTGGAGATGAGAAATGGATGATTAAGATGAGAGGTTTTGGGATGGAAAAGTGGGCCACCAAAATTACATTTCTCTCATGGGAAGCCTTGGACGTGGGATCTCTTGGTTGCTTAGAATTGGTGTTGGGAAATGAGGGAGAGAGAGAGTTGTAAAAGAGATAAGGGATGGGTGTGATGGGTGAAAGGGTGAGGTGAGTGATGGATGTGGTACTTGACATGTAAGGTGGTGTAAGAGAGAGGGTGAAAGGAGTTGACTTTGGTGGTTGCTTGGGGATGGGGTGAATGGTGATGTGTACTTGACATAAAGTGATTGATGGGTGATTAATTGATGGGATTGATTTGACACTTTGTAGAGATTCTCTTGGGAATATAAACGCATGGCATTTTCTCGAAATAAACACCGACCCACATCTCTTAGTCAGGGTTTCGGATCGGTACATGAGTCACGGCGTTGGAACAGCAGCGACGGTGCGGTCGCAATGATACAAGTCTTGGATTAAGCTGACTCAAATGTATAGGATTCGACTTACGGTCGTGCGCAACGTCGATTACAGGTCGCGGATTGCTAGAATTCGACGAGAAGGATCGCGGGAAATGACGGAATAGTATGGATTAGGATACGGGTCTTACAAAAGGACTTTTAGTGTGATGTGTTCCCACCAATTTTTCAACTTGGTTTTTAAATACAACACATTTGGGTTTTTAGTTTATGCAAGTGGGGCCATGGTTTAGTGATACAATCCATTAATATGCCGGGCCTGGTCATGGTTAGCCAATGAACCAAAAGTTCCCATGGATTGGAAGATTCTAGTTGTAGAATGTAAATTATTGCTGTTTAACCAACTGGAGAAACTGGAATCTCAAAGTTATGGACTCGGGACGCAAAAGTTGCATCTCCATGTCAAGGGCCTAAAAGCCTAATCTAATATGCAAACAAGACCAGGAAGCCTATGAAGGTCGATTATGCATATTAAGCTGTTTGGAGTGAGGGATCGGGATCAGGATCATGGATTAGTGAAATCCACAAATTTCAAATCTGCTTAACTTGTTTTATAGTCAAGATTTACAGAACCTGTGGATTTACCAATTCCAACCCCCCATAAATCCATAGATTTGACAAAACAGGAAAAGAAACCACAAGGAAAAGACTCATACATCAATTAAGCATTCAAAACTGTTTCTCTTATTTATGATGAGAAAAACATTCATACTCCATATCAAAAATAAAAAATAAAAAAAATGCAACAACCAGTTGAGAAAACCAGCAATACCCAAAAAAACAGATTTAGGAGAGTTCAGGTGCATGTAGACATTCAAAATGCAAGACCCAATTGAGAATACCAGCAATACCCACTTTCCAAAAAGCGAGATATGAGAGTATCCAAGTGTGTGTAGAAGTTCAAAATGATACCTACCAATTATTACGTATTTGGTCCATATTTTACTAATTTCCTTCTAAGTTCTCACTACATTGAATCTGTAAAGCATTTAACACCTTCTCTACTTTTCTTCTAGTTCAAGGTATTTTGACAAGAGAAATGATCAACCTACGACTGGTCATATGTCATGACCCACTCAAAAGCAACACGCCGCAATTTCAATGAAACTTCATCATTATGAATGACCTAGAAGAAATCATTAACTTTTTTATTAAACTGAATGTTCTGTTTTTTTTTTCTGTTTTTTTCTTTTTTCTTTGAAAAGCATGAATGTTCACAACTTAATTCACTCCAACATTTGAATTCAGCCTAAAAGTCAATATTGACCTCTGAGTATCCATGTTTTTCTTTCCTGTTATAGATTCCCAACAGCAAACTATGAGAAATCAAATGAAATGTAAAATTACAACACCCCAGTAATGCAACTTATCAAAATAGATATAGTCTGCACGAACTGTCAGTGGTACGTAACACACCCTTCAGCCATAGCAACATCTATTTGATATACAAAATTTAATTTAAAATGTATTAAGCATGCTTCACTTGACATATGATATCTGAAGTAGTATATTTCAATCAAATCTGATCAACCAGCCAAACAGTGTCTAATTGATCACATTAAATTTAGTGAAGGCCACAAATCGAAGTCATCACACTCCAAAATCCAGCACTATTTCTCATAACAGAATAAATAGGAGGAAAAAATGAATCCCACCATGTATGGTCAATGGAACAAAATGTTTTCCTGTTGGCTATATGCCATTTTAATCATCCAGTTGCATGCCAAAAGTCTAATAAAATCCTTACAATGTGGGGACCACCTAAAGTGATGTCTAGCATGGAATGTTGAATGCTTTCCTAAAACAAAAAATAAAAATAAATAAATACAATAAGTAATAATATGAGAAGCCAACCTTAATTGGGTGTTGGGAGACATGTTTGTAGCTCTGGCATTGTAGCCTCAGCACAATCTTTTTCATAGGTTTTGCCTATAAGATAGATTTAACAAAAGGGCATTACAAAGTTTGGGGGCAAAGCAAACTGACTTAGTTTGTAAATTCTAACTACTATGCTATCAGTGTCTAGACATATACAAACATTTTCCATGTACCTAAAATCCAAATCTTTCAGAGGCATGGGCATCAGTCTGATGAAGAAGAACTTCCTTACTAGACCACTTAAACTTTACAACATGCTCATGGCCACAACCCATGAATTCTACCCTGGGACCTATCGAGGAAAATAGTCGATAAATCAAAACCTACAGGCAATCAAAACCTGGGACCTAGCGAGGTAAAAGTTAACACTAAACCTGTGATGATTAAGCTAAATCTTTAAGCTATTATAAAACCAAAACCTGAAATGAGTAGGCAAAATAAACAATTATCGTCTGAGCTCAAACGTGTAAGATGTTACAAACCTTAACCTAAAATGAGTAGCAAAAATAAAAAATTCAGTATACATATGTAAATGTGAAATCTATAATGAACAACCACAATAATCGTTTCAAACCTGTATGGTAATACAAACCAAAACCTGAAATGAGCATCCAAATAATGATTTAACATCCAAACCTATATGCTCACAAGGCTTTTGTACTCCACCCGTACAGTGGGTCATTTCGCTACAATAGACCACACTTCAAAAACACACAAATCAAATATTCAAATCATCCAACAAATAGCCTATAAAATGGGATGCTTAGGTACTATTTAAGTCATAGCTGCACAAACAAAGGAAACCTGTCAAACTAATGAACAACCATCTCATTAATACCAACCAATAATGGAAATTATACATCACTAATGCACAACATTTTCATAACAAAGTGGAAAATATTATACCCCAAATTGTTTAGGATTTTTGACTCGGAAGACTTCTTCAATAATATGACCACATGCAATCTAGATTTTTGTCATAACTTGCAGGTGCAAGAACACTATGGCAGATAATTCGAAATGATAGTAGAAAATTATAAGCTACATAGCATCACCAGAAACCCAACTAATTGAAGACAGACATGCAGTAAAAGTCTGAAGGCTGAAAAGACAAACATATGAGGTTGTTCCCTACCACAGCAATTGCCATCATTTCAAATGCTTGAATCCTGAAACACAGCCACCAACAAAACAAGAAAAGAAAAATGAGTTAAAAATGAAAGTTCTTTCCAAAAGAAAATCTACTAAGATCATCAATGAAATGTTTCTAATAGGGAAACATAGCTTGTCACTAGATATAGAAAGTATAAATTTCAAAGGTTTGATTTATTGGCTGCACTAGAGTTCACATATTTAAAGGAGAAAGGAAGCTAAAAGTGAGAAAGCACATGATGAACCGTACATATTGTTGGAAGACAAGACTTAGATGATAAGTGAAAGGACTTTAGAGTTGCCATTAGATGATAGAAATCGCCTTTCTTCAAGTCATGCCAAAGTAATCTTCCATTCTATGGTCCTTCACAAAGAAAATATTTGGATGAAACTCAAAAGTGAAGCAAATACTAATTAGCTAGATAGGGGGACTTTGGATGCCAAATGCATCAATGTACATGTGTTGGTTTCTATACACTTAGCTAAATAGATTGTTTCTCAAATTTGAACACTCCAAAGATAGTGATTAACTAGAAGAAGCCGCTGACAAGTAGAGCATGTGAGCCATTGCTATACTCTTCTAAATCATGTATGCTTAGAAGCATCAGATGGATTGTGGTGTTTTCTTTATAGTGGCACATTTACTATAGGTCCCAGTGATGCACATTTACTGTAGATCCCAAAGCCAACTTGCATTTCACATATGAATTGTCCAATATCTCCATAAATGATCCTACACCCAAAGAAAAGAAAAAAAAAATCACTTTATAGCTTCATACTGTCAAACAAAAGCACTGACAGTTGAAATCTAACAAATTACACATGAAGAAGAATAAAAGCATCACCAAAAAGATATATGAGAAGACAATATGTATAGCAACTTTTTTTCATTGAGAAAATTTGTTTCAATGTGTTGATGGTGAGTGTCAAGTTGTGTTGTAGAAGAGACCACATATCATTTTTTCTTTTTTTTTTTCTTGACTTGTGGAGGTTTTCTTGAAGTCCGTGGCTTTAAATCTAGAAATGCAGTCCACATTCAACTATTCAGATCTGGTTTGCATTTGCACGTGATTATGTTGAAGACAAACTATCACATGATTAAGCACATTAGAACATAGATAATGCAAAAAGATAAGACAAATATAGTAATGAAATTAATGAAATGAAAAGGAAAAAGATCCCCTAGCAAGATGAAATGTGAAAACAACCCAACCTACAAAAATTGACGACTATATCCATAATGTGCAAGCCTTATACGTGAATGACAAATTGTGAGACCTAATAACCAACACAAAAAATTTATAAGGATACGGAGATTTACTTACAAGAAGACCAACATTGTTTTATTGTGTAAAAGAGCACTAAAACTGTAAAAAGAAAAACAAGAACCAGCCAATAATCTTCAATGCATTATGAAATCCAACTCATAGATAAGAGCACTAAATCTGTAAAAGAGCACTAAAATGAGAACCAACCAATAATCTTCAATGATGACAGTTGAAGAGGATTGAAAATTCAGGATCTTCAATGCATTATGAAATCCAGCTCATAGATAAGAGCACTAAAAGAGCACTAAAATGAGAACCAACCAATAATCTTCAAGACCATTTGTTTTAAAAAGAAAAAAATAATTTGAAATGGGTCTTTTCTCTATTTTGCCTACTCTTGAGAGGATTTGTGAGAAAATGAATGAAAACCATTTCAGAATTTTATTTTATTTTTTTATTTAAAGGTGAATACACACACTCGTAGTCTCTTTCCAACTGCATTTATAACTAGAATTTGGTGAGTCTTCTAATGCAAAAAAAAACAATTCATTGAGCAGGGGATGACAAACATAAGGGCAAAAAAAATTGTCCTACGATGTGATTGTAGCTCAGATTGGGAAAACATGTTTTTAGAGATCCTTATGTTAATAAAGTTCCCTTTCAAACAAGAAAAGATCTTCTACAAGAAAATGTATAAATTGAAGGCACGTGTCTTTCGTATGCTATCAAATGAAACTAATATTAAAAATAAATGAAATTTTCTTAAGAATTTTGAGATAGAAATTACAATTTTTATATTACAAGACTCAATGACTTGGATTGATTCGTTTGGTCTTGAGTTGAGTCGTGACTTGCCTGAGTCAGGTATTAAATTGGCATTGGTAACAAAGACAGAGAGAGACAGTGGAAGAATTGTTATTCCTTTACAGTGCCCACACATAGATTGGAATCCTTAGAACCAGCTGAATGTGAGTCAAGCTTCAAGTGGTTTAGGAATAGAATTTACAAGAACCATTCTGGACTTAGACGATTGCCTCCTATAAGGCTTAGATGATGATGATGATGATGAAGGTTAAAAGATTTATAAATTAAAAAAAATAAAATAATAAAAGATGTCAGATATGCATGCTCATGCTGGACAAAAAAAAAAAAAAAAAAAAAAAAAAAACGCAACAGCATAAGAACTGCACAACCTCGGCTGCAAAATTTTCTACCCAGGTGCCACTGTCACTTTGAATTGTGTTTTTGATTTGTGTTCCTACCTCCTTGCTGTTCATACTTGCTAACATTTTGAAGCTAAAGCTTCTCCATTCCTATGCTCAAATCAGTTCCTGCTTACCTTCACACTTTATGATTACTTGCACACAAAAAAAAGACCAGTTATAAACATTACCGTGGGCCCTACCTGTGGAAGTATGGAGCTTCCAATAAAGAAAATAATGGTTACCATTCAATTCTAACCTACAAAACAAATCTTAGCCATTAGCCACTGTTCCAGGTTATTCCATAGATACATATGCTCCAAATATCAATCTTATGGTAAGAGATGATTACAAACTTTTAAAAAGTGGACGAAGCTGATATCTATAAATGCATCAAATAGATACCTTCTGGAGGGAAATGGGAATTGCTAGGCCTTTGCCTTTTGCAAAGCCCACAACTCCATGATAGTTGCCATAAGCTAACATGGTAGTGTACTTGACCACTTGTCCTCCCTGAAACATGAAGTGAAGAGAAAGATCACATACAATAGAGAAATGAATTTTATTCCTAAGAAAGAACCGAAATAAAAGAGAAAGGAGCATCACCTTTGTAACTTTGAAAGTCTGATTTACATTGATTAGTTTCATATCAAAACCCTACCATTATTCCAGAAAAAAATTAGAAGTACTCAAGAAGAATGAAGTCCAATTTATACAGCCAGTGAAAAGAATAATTCTTTCAAGCATTTGTTTGCATGTGCAAGGAAATTACAACAATAGAGAGGACAAGTACTCTGTGCCCTCAAAAGGAGGAGTTTAAAAGACAAAATACTGCTTGAAAAACATATTGAATACCTTAGATAAAAAAAACTTTAAATCAATGCCCATAACTAACATTTCAATCCGAAGGCAGATTACATATAGCAAAGGTGCGACTGTTAATTCATGAAATGGAGGGAGATAAGAAACATAAGGGCACGTTCACATGCAGTAAAAAGCCTCTGCAGAAATCCATTTACATGGAAACACCATATTTCTTGTACAGGTCATTAGCATAGTGGTTCATGCATTTTTGTGCAACTGACTAATTGAAGAGCCACAATGGCTGGCCACCTGTTGGAAGAGATTTTGTCCATAGATGGTTATCTAATATGAGAGTTGTGAAGAGTTGTGGATTCAGCTAGCCACTAACGCATAGATTGGCCATTAACAGTGGATATCATCTGCACTCAGCTAATAAAAAAAAAAAAGAAAAAGAAAAAAAAAAAAAGATAGGATCAATCTTTTATTAAACTTACAGAGATCAAGATAGGATCTCAAACATCTTTTATTAAAAGAAAGGCATAATAAAATCTGATAAATCATTTTTAGGGGCATTAATCTCAATAATAACTAAGTAAAGAAATGGTAGGACATGTCTCAAACCTAAGAAAACGCATCCTCCATAAAGTCCAGTTTCAAAGTGAAGAAAAAAAGTGTAACATCCCGACAATCGGGGGGTCGAGCAAAAACCCAACTCCCGAGTTCCAAAATGTTATTTATGCAACATAGATATGTATGATTGAATGTTGTCTGTGATAATGTATTGAACATGAGTGAAATTGAGCCAGAACAGCATATCATACTCCAAAGACAGTTAAATTAACCAGCGGAAGTCTGTAATAGTATGTATAACATATATAAACTGTTGTATGTCTCCAGAGTGTGAACATGTTACCAGGTTATACACATACATGTATACTCCAAAAGTAGATGAAACGAATATACATGAGTGCGCTAAAAATATAAAATGACAAATGTCAAAGTATCTAATCAACCCCCCTGTAATCCCGTCGATCAGATCACGCATAAAGGAGGGATCCTCCTCATCATCATCAAGTTCGGCTCCGCCTCACAGGCCGCGCCATCATCTGCAATCACAAAAAGGTCTGGTGGGTGTCCAGGAACACCGTCCCGTAACATGGGAGTGAGTAGCTAACTCAGTGGAATAATAGAGCAAAGATTAACATGTTATCAAATCAATCATGCGATAATAGTAAAGCAGTAATTCAAACATTCCTAATACTGTTGTTAATGCAATTATGACATGACGTGATGTATGCCCTCACCGACGATCACCCTCATGCGGCAACATCTTAAGACCGCGGCATGCCACACTCCCTAGAGTGCTCCACATCTTCCAGGCACATGCAATGCTATGGTGATATGAATTCCAAGTTGTTATTAGTCCATTCAAACAGCAGGATTGGGAAACTAAGGTACTTCCCTTATATCAATCCCAACACAGATCCTGTCTAGGGTCGTCACTCCTAGTAATCTCATACGATGTATATTTCGTAGGTCACTGCAAGGGCTGTCAGGGCTGTTGCTCGCACTCGTTGCACCGCTCTCCCATCACCTTATCAATACAGGCCTACCATACTCTACTGCAATGGAAGGGTCGTCGCCTCCTGTGGACTCAGAATACGCTCACGGTCACTACAAAGGGCTCGTCGCCTGATCAGTGTAGGCCGACAGCTAGAATATAGTGTCTCATACCACCATAATCTGCTCACGAGTCTAGGTGCTCACTGGTCACTACGGGGAGGTTTGTGGCCCCAGCGTAGGCCGACAGCTCGACCACGGTGTCTCATACCACCATGCCCGGCTCATGAGTCTTTATGGATCAAGGTACCATGGTTAACAGGGTTTACAATGGTAAGTTCAGTACCCTAGGTTCAAGCAGTTATGACTCATGCAGGGTGAACATACAATGGCCAGTCGGGTTACTTGACGGGCTCGACTAGCGCAATCGCATCTCAAGTTGACGACATGAAGTGCGTAAAACACTTCGTGTGGCCTAACCACTGCCGCCAACTCCAAAACACGGCTCGCGTTCATCGACGCGTCGTTCATGGCGAAGATAAACTAACCACGAATTCGCTCGGTTACCGACTGCCTGGACTAAGTATAGTCCCAAACAATCATGGAATCATGTCAGCATTCATGTAAGAGTAATGGAAATGAAATACAACCATGTGAGCATGTTAACACCTGTTATAACGTACAACTTAAGTAAATCATCCTACACATGTCTTTCACACATATAATGAAATTATGCATATCGCCAACATATAGGAAATCCTCTCCATTAGCCTATTAATTGAGAATTCAATCTCAACTAAACCATAATGAAATCATCAAGTACATGTTATAGCATACCACTTAAGTGCAACATCAAACATATGCATTTCATACATATAATGAAATCGTACATATGGCTAACATGTAGGAAATCATTTACATCAACATATTAATTGAGAAATCAATCTCAAATTAATTCATAACACCATTTAATTCAATACATACTAATACAAGCATTTATACAAACACTTACACTACACACTTGAGTCTACATATAGTATGTCGACCCGAAATGCGCATTTAGGCGAATCTCTTCGCCAAACTAATTATGCACGCATTCCTAACATTCTAATGCGACAACAATTCATGTCAATCACATCAGCAAACTATGAATGAAAACGGTACTTCCTACAAATGACTAAAATGCCCTAAATCTCATATTCTTCGTTGATTTACGAAACAGGAAACAGACAGCATGTTGTACATGTCAAACGGAGTTGCCGTCAAGAATCTACTATTAAACGACATTGAAAGCTTTGGAAACAGTCAATCAAAGCGTCTAAAATCCGCACCTTGTCTCTTATGGATGTTGAAATTCAAACGGAGCGTATACGCTTCGTCTACGGCGAATAGAGAACCTAATTTATGAGTTATATCAGTTTACATGCTATGGAACGGAACGAATGCCAAATCAGCAACTTCTAGGGCTATTTCTTACCTGAAAACGTGGAGGAATTGCCAGGAAAGTGCTTGGATCGCGTGGCTTAAACACGTGTAGCAGGCAGCACCAGCAGCAGGAAATTCTCTCCCACCTCTCTCACAATCTCTCACCTTTTCTCTCCCTCAATCTAGGGCTTTTCCCAAATTCGTATGGGAGAGATATGAGAGGGTTTCAACCCCTTTTATAAGCTTAAAAATGCCCGAAATAGGCTTGGGAACAAAGTTCACTTGATGCTTCACCAAAGCGGGGCTGTTTCGGTCTAAAAGATGATTTCTGGTGGTCTCCTGGTCGAATGCGATCGGACTTAAGCTCATGCGTACCAGATATAGCACGTATTAAGTTTTCAGTCCGGCAGGGTTCGCAGATCGCACGTGGCGGACCAGTTTCAGTTCAGCGGTCATCGCACGTAGATCAGGGCTGAAAGTCTCATGATAATAAATAGAAATTTTTCCTGATCCGAGGGTGTAATCTGGATGAATTCTGACCGTCAGAACGCTTAATACTGACGTGTCAAGTCGTGTGCCAGATTTGAATTTGAAATTCCAATTCTGTCCCTATTCGCTGTCTCTTCAGTCCGGGCTCAATGAAATAGTCTGTGATTATCGGTTTGACTTAATTTTTGAAATGAGTGTCAAGTCCAGCTGGGCGGTTCTAACGGTCTAAGATAGGAAGTAACGGACTTTCGACGTGCGGTCTAAATCCAATACAAGAATTCAAAGTGGTCCAGAGGACAAACCCGCTTAGAGTTTGATCCGAGGTTATAGAGTATTATGGAGTCATACGTTCTACTTGATTTGGGTCTTGTAGAACGTATTTAAAGTGATCAGGGACTGTTTCCCAGCTACTCCAGTGTTGCGCTGGCTAACTTACGCTGAATTTTCATAGGAATTAATCCTAAGTGGTTTCTTTGGCTATGAAATTGGGTTCTGAGCGATTTTCCAGGTGTTTTAGTTGACCCATTGCCTAAGGACGTCAAATCCCAGATTGGCCAAAATCCGGGGTGTTACAAAAAGACTGTAATAGCCACATATCCTCTCTTTTATATGGGATTTGCAGTTTTATTCCACAAAGCGACAATGTTAAATATAATAATATGAAGGCCATTTCTTACTTGTTCCACTTTTCTACCATTTTCACACCTAGCTCCAGCCATGACTATTTTAACTATTGTTGCATCAACATCCACCTCTCATATTGTGCATGAGATGGTAAACCTCATATAAAAAAATGCCAATTATCGAAAATCCAAAAACACAATGTAATACACTATTACTCACTGTCAATGGACCATGCCCAAAAATGGTTACAGTCTCTCAATCTGGAAGAGCCTGGCTCATCCTCAATCTACAATGGATCCCACAAGATCAATATTGTGGATCAACGATAATGAGCCCCCTGTGTACAAAATGGGTATATCAAGATACTAACTACCATTTTAAATTCTAATGCATTGGGACTATCCTCCAATTTCCTCACTTTCCATGAAGGATAATATGCTAAAATTTATAAAGAAATGACAAATGGGCCACACGTACCAATAGAAGAACCATCACATTATAGATTTGATTAAAACATGGAAAAAACTGAGTTGGATACATTTAAGACATCAAGCAAACATGTTAAATGCAGTAACCAAGGCCTACTATTGCAAAGTTATACAAAAATCTTGATCACTGTATACCTCCAGAAGATCAATCCAATCCCTTAGACAGAAAACTAGAAGATTATGGCTAGAAATCAAAACAAATCAAATCAAAATCCCTGGTGCCTCTAAAATCCTTAGGTCAAGACAAGCAGAAATCGGTAAATCAAACTGCCTCTTTGATGGAATCTTTATATGTAGACAAAACTCTAAAGAAAGAAAGAAAAAATAGTCAGAGAAAAAAAAAAGAAAAAAAAGTAAACAATACCCGCACAAGGAAATCAGACCTAAAGCCCAATACCTACACAAGGAAATCAATACCCAAGCAATCTTCAAATTAAACCAACAAAGTAACAAAATATAACTAACTCAGAGAAACCCAAAAAAAATGGACCAACAAATCGGCGAAGATGCAGACCAAACTTGTCATGAGACCAATACTAAGAGACAAAATGCACAATATCAGAACATCCCCAATTATGGAATCGACACTACAAATCCCTAATTAGGGATTCGAAACTCAAAAATTCCCAATACACAAATCATTGTGCAATGTTACTTGAAGGATTAAAAAAATGCCAAAAAATGCCCAAATTGATATGAATAGATAAAGGGGGGGGGGGGGGAGAGAGAGAGAGAGAGAGAGAGAGAGAGAGAGAGAGAGAGAGAGATACCTGATGGTGCAGCAGAATGCTCCTTGATGTGCGGTAGATCGAGCGGAGAGAGAGATACATGATGTTGCAGCAGAGGGCTAAGGGGAGAGAGAGAGAGAGAGAGAGAGAGAGAGAGAGAGAGAGAGAGGACTAGGGTTTTGAGAGAGAGAGAGAGAGAGATCGGGATAGAGAAAGTGAGAGGGAGAGGAAGAGTGAGAGGGAGAGTGAGCGGAGAGAGAAAGGGAGAGGGAGATGGAGAGGCAGAGAGGGAGGGAGAGGGAATGAGCGTGAGAGGGAGAGGGCTGGAGACTGAGAAGGAGAAGCAGAGAGAGGGAGCAGGAGAGAGAGGGAACGCGCTCGAGAGGGAGAGAGAGCGGCACAGAGAGGGAGAAAGAGGAAGAGCGAGTGGAGAGGGAGAGAGAGAGAGCTGTGTGAGAGTGGGAATTAGGTTAGGTTTTTTTTTCTTTTATATACAGTGACCTTGCCGACAGTCGTTAAAACCGGCAGCTGGTAAAGGGTCGGCCCATCAGTCGGATAAGGCCCTTTTTCTTGTAGTGAGATGATATTGTCCAAGTTTTGGAATTCTACAATCAATCTTCAAGTATTAAAAAAAAAAAGTGTTATATGAGTTACTATCTACATCTATCAAATGTGCCACCAACCAATATATAAATCTTCCACACGTGACATAAGCTATCCTAGACATGTACCTATGTGTTTTACCAACAAAGGATTGAACAACTAATGTAGAATGTCTATCACCAGCTAGCTTTAATGGCATGTCATGGATCCTCTTGACACGTATTTGCCAGGATCCAAATAAACACAAAGTAATTGAAATTAAAATTAGATAAATTGTATAAAAAATAATAAATAAATAAAATTGAAAAATCCTATGCTCTGATTGTGGAGAGTTGTCTGCTAAAAAAAAAAAATTAATTCCATCATTCAATGAATGTCCATGATGCTGCGAAGGACGTGAGGTCGATCATTATCTTTCTCAGGGAGATAATTGTTCTGAATTCATGGAACTTCTCTAGACTCCTCACAGAGAAACCTCGAATCCACGAGGAAAAAAAAATAGAAATAATTATAAAATATTCAAAATAATTTTATTGATGATGAAAAACAAGATGACAAATCTTTAAATAAGGCTATGAACCCTGCGTAGAAGTTCTGGAATCATGTTGTATCTAAAACTCCTAGAAATGGCAACTTACTATAAATAGTAAATTTATTATTTATAGATTGTCATGATTTCCACTAGACCTCATGGTTTTTGGCCAAAAATAGTGTCCTATTTGGCTCAACCATGCTATACTCCCAATCATTCTAAGCACTTTTCATGTTGGATTCAACTCCTAAAGGCCAACAGATGAAGAGTTATAACAAAAAAAACTTACTATAAATAGTAAAAACAAAATTAAAACAGGATTTCGACCGTTGATCTGATGGTATTTCACAAATTCGGCATAGGCAACCCAACACAGTGGGTTGGGTGGTTAAAGTAGCTCGTCCTATCCCAAAATCATATATGGTATTCCCGATAGCTCATTCCGGTTTGCGAGATATGTTAGTTTTAAGTTCCGACGGTCCGGATCACTTATATCGTCAACCGAGCCTTTTCTAATCCATCTTGGCCATGAAAGTGTCCGCAACCTGCTCTACATCAGTCCATGAACCAAATAGTTATACAATCAAATGTGTATTTTATTTTTTAATTTTTTAATTTTTTATTCATGATACATCTAAGTTGGGAGCCCTTTGGATTCAATTACTTATATTCCACGAGTATAGTATCTCAGTGCTTGTGCATGGTCGATCACACTCTACAGTTTATCTAAGTTTTACCTCATTCCTTTACCAACCATGAGATAGGATACGATATAGTTTGTGGCATGTGCTAACAGCCTCGTTTTAACTTTTGCATTACACCTGGGTTAATGCCACTTGGGCTTTGGATTCCTACATCTTATATTAGTTGGAAGTGGTGTAAGTGTATATAAGTGTATGTACATGTGTGCACCTTCACGAACATTTTCTCTTGTTCTAAGAAAAGAAGAAAAAAAATTACTCAAGATAATACGCATGAACGGACACTCGTATACCTACTCCTACATAACTAGTTTCAATTCATTACAGTTTCTCATCTCCATCAAGGGTGGCAACAAATCCTCGGGTTAGGTCGGGGTCACCAAAATCAACCCTTTTGCCAAAGGGGCCAACAATTTTGTCCTAAACCTAACCCATTTACCATGCGACTTAACTTAGACCCACTTAAAAGTCATGAAGCCCAAGCCTGATATGGATCGAGCCATCTAGTCAACTCAATGAGTCACACCAGTCTGAGTCATTCTCACAATTGAATTTCATGTTGACTTGGCTCATATCTCACCAAGTCAATTTGACTTAGCTGAGTTTCGAGTTAAGTCACCAAGTGTACAACTATGGACCTAACTAATAGGGGCAAAAGGCATATGTAAGACCCGTAACATCGCGAGACCTTCTATATGCATTGACTTCAGTACCAGCATGTTCCTATGGACCAGATTGACGAATTTTAATAGTGACTGTATTTTAATATTATAATGCCCCAAGACTTATACCCTAGCGACCGCGTGAGGGCTACAATTCCAACGCTACGCTGCACACCCCATTGCGGTCCATAAATTAGGAATTGCAGTTTTGGCACAATCTGAGGTTGGCTGCGCAACGCACTTAAGCTCCACTTGCACAAATTCCAATGTTTCAAATCAATTATATTCATTAATCATCTTGTCAATCCATCAATTATCCCATCCATCCATCACCACCTACCCCCATCACCTTTTTCCTTTTCCCATGAAAAGGAAGCTCCAATGGTCAACACTCATCATTCTTATTATTTTTTTCCCCTTTTTACCTTCTCTCCCTTTCTAAAATCCCCTTCCTATCCCAAATTCTCACTACTAAAAAATTAAGCAAAGGCTACAGACTTTGGAAGTTTTTAGCTATGGATATAAACCGTAGCTAATATGCTACGGATTTAAACTGTAGCTAAAACCTACTCAATCTATAGCTAAAACCTACTTTCCACCGTTATCTTATTAGAAATAGATGGTGCTTGAGGGGCTCCATGGGGCCCATTGGAATATATGTGTTTTATCTAGGCCGTCCATAAATTTTGATATATAATTTCAGTGGATGAGCCCAAAAAGTAGGTAGATTGAAGATCTAAGTGGACCAGACCATAAGAAATACTAAAAAATAAATCTTTATCTTTAATATTTTATGTGGTCCACTTACAGTTTCGATCTGACTCTTTTTTTGGATCATTCCTTAAAATGATCTTTTAAAATGAATGGACGGAGTAGATAAATAACATACATCACGATGGGCCCCACAAGACCTATAACTAAGCACTTAAAAGTGTCGTTCGTCAACCCTCCCCCCAAAACACAATCCCGCGCCCATCTCCCAAAACTCAAATCCCTCTCGAGCACCCGCCCCTCTCCCCAAAACCTCTCTCTCTCGCGCGCCCGACCCTCTCCCAAAACCCAAACCCTCTCTCTCTCTCTTGCCCGCCCCTCTGTTTCCCAACCTCCCCCCACCCCCCCACCCCCCCCCCCCCCCCCCTTCTCTCTCTCTCTCTCTCTCTCTCTCTCTCTCTCTCTCTCTCTCTCTCGCTAGGGTTTTGAAAACCCCCTTTCGCCGCAAACCCACCTTAGATTTGTGAGAGAGACTTGGAGAGAACTCAAAAGGAGGAGGAGAAGAGAGAAGATTGGTGGCATTTGCAGCAGAGAAAGGCCCAAAGAAGGGTCATAATGGCAGCGGCAACGGCTATGATGATATGAAGAGAGATGGACGGCTGATATTCAGTATCAAATGGTAGGATCCACTCTTGGGAGTGTAGATATCGATGTTGTTGGAGGTATGCTCTTTTTCCCTCTTCTTCCTTTTTTTTTTCTTTTTCTTTCTTTTTAATTTTATTTTCTAAGGCAATGATTGGGGATGATTTATGGTCTAATGTTTCAGATTTGATGGATTTTGGGGGTTTTGAGTGTGACCTGAGGTTGGGGTGATTTGGATATTTCCTTGGGTGGATGGGGGTTGGGTCTTGAGTGGTTTGCTGGGTGGATTTGGGGGGGTTGAGATTGGTGGTGGATCGGGCTTTGGGATTTGAATTAACATTTTTTTATGGTTTGGAGGGTAATTAGAGGGGAATTAGAGATGTGTTTTATACAGGTGACAATTAGAATTGATGGTTTGTGGACTGATGGATTTTAGTGGTTTTGAGTGTGAGTTGAGGTTGGGGTGACTTGGATTTTTCCTTGGGTGGATAGGGGTTGGGTCTTGAGTGGTGTGCTGGGTGGATTGAGATTGGTGGTGGTGGATTGGGTTTTGAGTTTGAATTGAGGTTTATTGATTGGTTTTAGGGGCAATTTATGGGATGTGAGATGGGTTTTGGACATTGATGAGTTGGTTATTGGGGAGGGTTTGGGTGTTTCATTTCGGTGGATGGGAGTTGGTTATTGAGTGGTGTGCTGAGTGGATTTATGGATTTTGGAGGGAATTGATATTGGTGATGGATTGGTTTTTGGGATTTGAATTGAGATTTTTTAATGGGTTTGGGGGTCATTAGAGGGGAATGAGAGATGGTTTTGGATGGCAACATTAGGGGCTTGTTGTTTCAGATTTGATGAGTTTGGGGGGTTTTGAGTGTGAGTTGAGGTCGGGGTGATTTGGGTTTTCTCATCGGGTGAATGGGTGATGGTCTTTGAGTGGTATATTGGGTGGATTTAGGGGAATTGATATTGGTGGTGGATTTGGCTTTGGGATTTGTATTGCAGTTTATTGATGTGTTTGGAGGGTTATTAGACGGGAATGGGTGATGGGTTTTGGATCAATGATGATTAGGTTTACTGGATTTGGTGCTTGATGTTTGAACTTGGAGGATTTTGGCCTTTGAGGGTTGAAATTGGTGGGGATTGGAGGTGATTTTGGGCCTTTTAAGTTTTAGTTAATGTTTGTCGATGGGTCCTTACAATACAATATCCAAACTTTCATGTTAAAAAAAATAAAATAAAATAAAAATTATTTTCTACATTGTGTACTTTGAGTGTGGAATGATGTAAAGATTTTTTTTTTCTTCATACGTTAGTGGTCAACCTGATGAGTTATGACTGACTTTTGCATCAGATCATCTAGTGGAGTCCACCTAATGTGCCTATATGGTAGCACATGGACTAACAAAAAATCTCTCAATTTAAATACACGCTTATGGATCATTTTGATGGCATGAGAATGTTCAGATTTGCTTACATTGCAGATTTAGAAAGAAAAAACTTACCAACAGAATGTGGCTTAATTGGTATGCCAACAATTTATTTTGTTTAAGGAGGAGGTTATTCCAACAGAGAGTTATTACTTCTTCTTTTTCTTTTTTTCAGACTAAGTGCTTTTGTGGTCAAGTTGGAATAAACAAGGTGTGATAATATTTCAGAAGCATGAATATTGGACATTGAAACAAATCTAAATGGACATACACGAAGAGATGGATGAGGCTCTGCTATCCTGTCTAGCAGAGGTAGAGGAACATTTATTTCTAATTCATTTCCTTCAGCCACAGACACAAACTTTGCAAGGTTTAACTCTCTTTATTAAACCATTTTGGTTTGTACTTGAAAAGCAAGCTGCTTTTATTCTTGTCATGGATGATTTGTTTGGATGCACATAGTTGATTGCAAGAATATGATGTTATTACAAAAATCTCATCTCTTGATTGAGCTGAATATTTACATTCATTTCTTGTGTGTGTGGAAAGCATTTGATTTATGGGTGTTCAGTTGAACACAATTGTAATAATTCAATCTGTTGGGTCATCCATGTAATCGAAAATTACAGTGAGTCTACGACTCTAAATTGCAATAATTGCACTCTTCGATCATAACATTTACTTCTAATTCCATCCTTCCTCGCCTTGCCATTCATCTATCTCAACATCCTTATTTAATTACACTCATTATATAAACATTTTACTACATTTTGTTCTCTAAAAGCATGGCTGATCTGACATTGTCTTATAAAATCTCCCCTTCATTTTGATTGGCATGCAGGGATCACATAAACTTCCGAAGCTCATCTCTCTTTCATCTACCTTCTTTAATTCAACATTCTTCTCAATCTCTCTATTGTCATGAATTATTGACCCAAGATATCAAAAATGGTCATTTTGGGTTACCTTGTGGCAATCAATCGTAATTAATTCCTCACTTTGCACTCATATCATTACTAAAATTGATAAAATTGCATTCCACAAACTCTATTTTTATCCCATCATTTTTTAACCATTAGATTCTGAAACATCCCTCCATATTTCTAACTTTTAGGCATATATAGGACAAATTAGGATGTCACATTAAAATACCCATATTGATGCCCATGTTTACAAAATGTTCCATTGGACCTAGATTCGTGTTAAGTTGAAATTATTAAAAAATAACCCTAAAATGTTTGTCATGGACTTCATTTTGGAGTTCTATGATTAGCTACTGGGATTGTATAATTTAGGATACCTTATTTAGAGAGGTTTGCTTAGTCCACGTGCATGTACAAGGTTCCCATCCACAAGCCACTACATGTCTCAGTTCAGCATAAGGGAATAAGATTGAAGCCATCAATTAGATGGGTCTGGCCTTTTTGATGATCCGGTGCAACAAACGAGTTGGTTAGGCCACAATGTTAGAAATAGGCAGATGGCTGAGCAGAACCTTGCTTAGTTTTTGTAGCCATCGATTTGTTTCATAAACTGTGGCCTATTGCCTGCATAATAAGTGAATCAGCTGGATATTTTGGCCAAGGCATTATCAGAGTCAGAATCTTACGCCAATATGCCATGATTTCATGTAGATGAACTGCCTTGTACATGCCTGTAGGCTTAGTGACCCTCTTATTTAGAAGGTCACATTTTCATTGAAGGCAGACATAAAAAGCTTGAGATTGGTGAAATAGGAGTGAAGACCGCTTAAGTCGAAGTAGGAATATCCCAATATGTCCTAGAGGGGGGTGAATAGGGCTTTTTAAAGTTTTTATGAATTATTAGAAATCTTATCACACTAATCCTATCTCAGGGTATAGATAAGGATTACTCAAAATTAACTCTACTGGCTTCCAAGCCTGGTAGAGGATCCAATCACAGAACTATTGAGATGATAAGCATGAAGTAGTTATAGTCTATGATAGATGTGACTGTGTGTGAAGTGTGAGCAGATATGAATGTAATTAATATAATCACACAAATAATCAAACACAAGAATCAATCACAAACATAGTCATTTTTATAGTGGTTCGACTACTTGTCTACTCCACTCCCGGCTTCCACACTCAACCCTTGAGTGACCGGATTTCACTAAGGAGGTTTTCCATGGTTCACCTCAAACCTAAGATTTTAAATTAGGTTCACCTTCAACCTGTACAGAGGTTTCTACTCGGTTCACCTCAAACCCTGGAGTTTTACGGGCGTACTCCTGACCAGATGTTTATGCCCACATAGGGCAAGGGTCCACACAACGCACCTGGAGGTTTTTACTCGGTTCACCTCTAACCCTGGAGTTTTGCTGGCGTACTCCTAACCAGATGTTTATGCTCTCCACAGAGCAAGGGTCCACACAACGCACCCCGCACGTATACTTCCGTCGGAGGCCTCCTTCGAGGACTTCAAAGGGTGAGCAACACTTAAAACCCAATCCTAGAAAGGAATGATCACAAGTGTCCTCTGGACTCTTAATACTTATAAATAAGTTGATGAGTCTCATTCAGCGCAATGATGAAGATCTCCTTCTTGTTGATAAAGAGTCTTCAGCTCCCTTGATCAGCAACACAAAGGTGTATCTTTACTAGGCTTTAGGTTGGGTCAAGGTTATGATGGAATACCACTCTCTAAAGGTTTTCCTATAAGGAATATAGAGTGGTTTCAATCATCTATGCATTCAAGGCATCCCAACTTAATGATTTGTCATTAAGATAGTAGCTGGAGGATCCTTGAATGCGAAAGTTCATTCCCCAATCCACTCTATGTGATATCAATGATGAGGGTGGATTGGAGGATGAACTTCCTGAGAGAAAGGGCTTAGGTAAATGATAGGAAGGTTAAAACTCTCAAAAGCTCTCTCTTCTTTCTCTACCAGCAATAAAGACTAATCTCTCTATTTATAAGCAAAAGGTTCCAACGGATATAAACAGTCATATTTATGACAGAGTTCAATATCATCGAGCAGTCGTCGATATGATCAGGCGTATACTCTCGATTGTATCGGCAGACCTCTCGATGATACAAACTCAATTGTCATTTCACTTTTGGAAACCTTCCACCAACTGGTCGATGGGATTGAGACTCACATCGATGTTATCGGATTTTGAACTCCGATTCCATCAAGAGATGGATCGATCTATCGACAGGTGAAAACAAGAGAGAAGCCTTGAAGAATTTCAGGTTCTACAGATATGATCGGAGAACAGTCGATGTCATCAAAATTTGTATATCGATCATATCGGAGACCTTGTTAATGGGATCGATAAATCGTATAGATTTACCTATAAGCTTGCTAGACGATTTATGTCCGGACTCGATCCAATCGACCAGGTCTTGATATGATCGATATATGTATATCTATTTAACGACTGACACCCCAATCAATATAAAAAATAACCTAAAATTTACGCTGGTGAAAACATCCGCCCACAATCGATATGATCGACTGACTTCTGATATGATCGATATTTGAGTTCAGATTGAATCGGACAGTCATTGATATATCGAAGCTTATGTTAGTTTTCTTTAGAAAAATAGGGGCTCCAAAAAACAGTTTGTCAATATTATCGATCTTCTTCCGATAGGATCGATATTCGAATATCGATGATATCAATCACCAGTCGATATATCGATAAATCGTCCAGATGATTGTTTAATTGTTGGACGCTTTTTGTCCTCACTCGATTGTATCGATTTAAGACGCCGAGGACATCAACAGAGCTAGTCGATCATATCGAAAGGGAAATCGATATAATCGACAGTGTAAAAAACTTTAAAGATTTTCCTTTTTAATAAAAAGTTTTCTTACACGGAAACCCTATGATGTTCTAGTTCTTTTTAAGGGTTTTAATCACCTGGTGTTTTGGGACATGGGATGTGAGGCTATGATTTACCTATGGCGAGCTTCCAAACATCCAGTTGAGGCAGACGCTTGACTTGATCTTCCTATTAGGCGCTGTTGTCCGACTGACTCAACTTACAATGTAATTGACAAACCAGAGCACATAGTAGGCTCACTTTCAATTTTTCCTTTTGTCAATTACGTGACAAAATACCTAAAACACCCTAGGAACACATCTTGACAGATACATCTTAAATTGTGTGTACATGTATTAACATAATTTTACAAATTCTAAACACCCATGTACACACCCAGTAAGTTTTCCCCCTTACTTCAAAAACTTTTCCTTTCTTGTTGCGGCTGCTCCCCCTAACACCTGCAACACAGATATACAATTTCCACCAGGGGTGTTTGAATTGTTCTCCCCCTTTTTGTCAGTCATTGGCAAAGGCATAAGATGTGATATTGACTGAAGATTGAAGCTTATGGGAGAACTACAGATAGATAGATGTATATAAATGAGAACAGTGTAAAGCATACATCAATGAAGCCAGGAAGGTAAATTAATGAAGCAGTCAGCACAGGTAAAATAGGAATCTCAGTAAAATGAGAATTAAGTTCAGTCATATCAACAAAAAAAAGTTCATTGTCCAGAAATGTAGGGATACCTAAAACAAGTAAGCAAAGATGGATGCAAAATTAGGTATTTTATGGCTAGACAAAATTTCATCATAACTGTCTCCTTTTTAGCACATAGAAGGCTTGCCAGTGGTTAGTAACTCAAGAATCTGTTGCACAGAGTATTGGACAGCTTCCATCTTATTTTCTATTCCTAATAGTCGTTGTTCGCAGTGTTGAAGTCGCTCATCAATTCCAGTGAGATTGTTCAAAAATTGACGCTCAAGCACATGACGTTGACGATTTGTGACAGAAGCAGGACTAAATTCAGGAGTTCTATTGGATCCCCAGAGAGTTTCTTCATTAGGTATGGGATCATTATCTTCAGCAGGCGGAGGAATCTTAGCATGGGATGAGACAGAGATATACACTTGTTGCACTGCATCATGGTCGTACCAAACTTCAGGATATACCTTATCAGTTGTTTTCGGCAGACCTGCCCAGTGTACGAGCTTGCAGATAAGAGATGGAAAAGGCAGAAATTTAAGATGGTTACTTCTGATTACCTTTATTAGCTGGTCTAATATGAAGGTCGGTAAGCATACAGGGATCTCTTGATAGACATCATACAGAATGGTAAGTGCAATGGGACTCAGATATGTGTCATTTGCATCACATGGGTACACATTCGTGCTGAAAATACTGTGAAGGAGTTGGAACAAGATTCCTAGGTATTTTACTGGAAGAATATTGCTATCATTTTTAAGAATTGTTATACCCTGGCACAGTGCTTGTGTAATTTCCATCCATCTACCCAAATCGTTTAGATTTCTACTAGTGACAGGGATTTGCGTCACTTCAATGTTTAGAACATGACCAAGGACTGATGGAGTAATGTGCTTGGTATGTTGCATGAATTTCAGACTTATACAAGGTGGGTAATCTTGGACAATATGGCAATAGTTGAAGAACTACTCAATCATTTCAAACTGATATGGCCCACCCATATTAAACATATTCTTCCATCCAATGGTTTTCATCATGAGATCCACCCCATAGAGTTTGATAGTACTAATGAGAATAGTACGATCGACTATTGTGACTTGTTCCCAGTCTAACTGGTTTTGAGGTGGTCTAGAATACTCATCTTTCTTATTCTTGGAAGATTTTGAAGATGAGAGAGCCTTACCTTTTCCTTTAATCATCTTTCTTGTGTCACTTGGGTGCCGAGATTTCATTTGGACTTCGAGCAGATCAACCAAAGGAACTGATCAGGGTAGAGAGATAGGACTAGCCTTTTTAAAAAAAAACTTTTTGATCAGCCTTTTATTTGGGCGCCATCTGTCAATCATATTAGTCAACATATCGATTGTATCGAGAAGTTATCAATCGATGCTATCGAGACAGCCTACGATGTTGTCCACGGTCACACGACTTTTCTTATTCTGAATAGCCATCAATTGTATCGATCCTCAGTCGATGAAATCGAAGAAGACCGTCACTTGTATCGAAAGTATGTGCTATTCAGAATTTTCCCAATTTTGACACACTATCGTATATTTCTTGACTTAATCAATATACAAAAAAAAAAAATTTGCACCAGTTCTGTACAAATATGATCATGTGTATATACAAAAGTTCAAGGTCTCCAACCTTAGATGTTATATTGAAGGCTCAGCAAAATTGCATCATTTCAACAAATATCCATGTTTTGATGCATAACCTGGACCAATTTCTTCACTCTCAGTGTTTCTCAATATCACTCTTTCCTTTTCCTACAATAATGTAGCAGTGGTTATTTGTGCGAAGACCTTTCATAATTGATTTCCCTGATTGATCTAGAATCTCGCATTCTTCTTTGTTGAAATTTACCACATGTCCATTATCGCAGATTTGAGAGATGCTCAGTAAGTTATGTGCTAATCCTTTTATGTAAAAAATATTCTCATTCTTAAATAGATTAATTCCTTCTATAATTCCATGTCCAATTACTTTAGCAGTGGTTCCATCTCCATAGGTGACTATCCCTTTGTGAAGATCCTTATAGTTTGAGAGGAGAGACTTGTCACCTGTGACGTGTCTTGAGTAACCACTGTCCAGGTACCATTTAGCCATATTGCCTGATAAATAATCTGATTGAGTAACAAGGCAATTTGTCTTTTCCTTAATCACCCACTTTGTGACAGGAGTTTTACTTGTGGTAGATTTGTTCTTCTTATCTGATTTGTCCACATGACTTAACTGCTCCTTCATCCTGTCAACTATCTTAACTGATGATAATTGTATACTTCTTTTATTTAGCTCACAAACTGACTCCTCATTTTTGTAATGAGTTGGGATAGGTTTGGTGTTACTACTGGATGCAACAGATTTTCCAAATGGTTGTGCATTAGTTTTTGTTCTAGCCTTTCTATAACCAAATCCCTTTTTGTCTTCTCCATATTTTCCCATTCCTAATAGTTTTTCTAATTTCTCACCACTCTGGGAAAATTTACAGTTTATTTTTATAATTTTTCAAAATTCTTCTAGATCATTTTGAAGTGTATAATTTTTATTCTGAAGAATCAGGTTTTTCTCATTTAGTTCTTTGACTTGTTCCTTAAATTTCTCTGACTCAGATTTCAATGAATTGTTAGTTCTTTTAAGTCTATCATTTTCTGAGTGGCATTGCTGCAAATCAGTGATTACATGAGTATTAATATTTGAAGCTTTATCCAGATCTATTTGCAGCAATTCCTTTTTGTTTTCAACTATTCCAAGTCTCTTGACAATATTAACGCTATAGATGTAAAGTTGATTATAAGCGTTTTGTAATTCATTTTTCTCTTTATCTTCTTCTTCTTCAATTTTCTCATTGTCAGATGAAAATGATTCAGTGGCTTGTTGTTCTTTCTCAGATTCAGTTGGAATGATCGAAGTAGTGGAGACCATAAGTATTTTCAAGGATTTTTTATCTCCATCACTTCCTAAGTCACTGTTTTCTGAATTTGACTCCTCCGTATCATCTCATGTGGCAGCCATCGCCTTGCCCTTGGTTTTTCTATTTGGGCATTCAGTAGATAGGTGTCCATACTCATGACAGGCATAACATTGTAGTTCTTCGGTCTGTTTACCAAATTTTCCTGCAGAAGGTTTGTAGTTCACCTTTCTTCCTCTAGAAGGATGGTCATGATTCTTCTGAAAGAATCTTCTGAATCTTTGTGCTAGCAAGGCCACTTCCTCATCTTCATCTTCTTTTTCGCTCTCACTGTCCTCATGTTTTGATTTCTTAGAAGTTTCTAGGACAGTGTTTTTAGATTTTTGGGGTTGTATGAAGTGTAGTTCAAAAGTTTGTAGGGAACCTACTAGTTCTTTTACTTTCATCTCATCAATATTCCTACACTCCTCAATTGTTGTTACCTTGGGATTGAAGCGTTCTGGTAAGGATCTTAATATTTTTCTACATATTTTAGGTGCCGAAACCTTCTCTCCCAAACCACCCATGGAGTTACAAATGATGTTCAATTTAGTGAAAAACTCCATAAATGTCTCATGCTCTTCCATCCTGAGATTTTCAAACTGTGAAGTTAAGAGTTGTAGTTTAGACCTCTTCACAGTGCTTGTGCCTTCATGGGTCATTTTCAGTAAATCCCATGCTTCCTTAGATGTCCCACACATACTTATTTGATTGAATATATCTTGGGACACGGCACAGTAGATGGCGTTCATTGCTTTTGCTTCAGCATTTCGCTGTTCTTTGTCAAACGTCGTCCACTTCTCATAGGTTTGGGTTTAGTGATTGTGGTTTCATTTTCAAGTACAATTTGTTCAGATGTTACCACGTATCCTTTTTCAACTGCATCCCAAACTTCATGATCCAAAGATCTCAGGAAGTAGTGCATTCTAGCCTTCCAGCAAGCATAATTTGATCCATCAAATACTAGAGGTCTAGTGACAGATGAGCCCTCTCCTTTGCCCATATTTCTACTTCAGTCAAGATCACCCTCTAGACGGTGAAACCCTTAAAGAGAGACCCGCTCTGATACCAATTGAAATAGCAGTGAAGACCGCTTAAGTCGAAGTAGGAATATCCCAATATGTCCTAGAGGAGGGTGAATAGGACTTTTTAAAGTTTTTATGAATTATTAGAAATCCTATCACACTAATCCTATCTCAGGGTATAGATAAGGATTACTCAAAATTAACTCTACTGGCTTCCAAGCCTAGTAGACGATCCAATCACAGAACTATTGAGATGATAAGCATGAAGTAGTTATAGTCTATGATAGATGTGACTGTGTGTGAAGTGTGAGCAGATATGAATGTAATTAACATAATCACACAAATAATCAAACACAAGAATCAATCACAAACACAGTCATTTTTATAGTGGTTCGACTACTTGTCTACTCCACTCCCGGCTTCCACACTCAACCCTTGAGTGACCGGATTTCACTTAGAAGGTTTCCCATGGTTCACCTCAAACCTAAGGTTTTAAATCAGGTTCACCTTCAACCTTTACAGAGGTTTCTACTCAGTTCACCTCAAACCCTGGAGTTTTACTGGCGTACTCCTAACCAGATGTTTATGCCCACATAGGGCAAGGGTCCACACAACGCACCCAGAGGTTTCTACTCGGTTCACCTCTAACCTTTGAGTTTTGCTGGCGTACTCCTAACCAGATGTTTATACTCTCCACAGATCAAGGGTCCATACAACGCACGCCGTACGTACACTCCCGTCGGAGGCCTCCTTCGAGGACATCAAAGGATGAACAACACTTAAAACTCAATCCTAGAAAAGAATAATCACAAGTGTCCTCTCGACTCTAGATACTTACAAATAATTTAATAAGTCTCATTTAGCGCAATGATAAAGATCTCCTTCTTGTTGATGAAGAGTCTTCAACTCCCTTAATCCACAACACAAAGGTGTATCTATACTAGGCTTTAGGTTGGGTCAAGGTTATGATGGAATACCACTCTCTAAAGGTTTTTCTATAAGGAATATAGAGTGGTTCCAATCATTTATGCATTCAAGGCATCCCAGGTTAATGATTTGTCATTAAGATAGTAGCTGGAGGATCCTTGAATGCGGAATTTCATTCCCCAATCCACTCTATGCGATATCAATGATGAGAGTGGATTGGAGGATGAACTTCCTGAGAGAAAGGGCTTAGGTAAATGATAGGAAGGTTAAAACTCTCAAAAGCACTCTCTTCTTTCTCTACTAGCAATAAAGACTAATCTCTCTATTTATAGGCAAAAGGTTTCAATGGATATAAACGGTCATATTTATGACAGAGTTCGATATCATCGAGCAGTCGTCGATATGATCTAGCGTATACTCTCGATTGTATCGGCAGACCTCTCGATGATACAAACTCAATTTTCATTTCGCTTTTGGAAACCTTCCGCCAACTGATCGATGGGATCGAGACTCACATCGATGTTATCGAATTTTGAACTCCGATTCCATCAAGAGATGGATCGATCTATCGATAGGTGAAAATAAGAGAGAAGCCTTGAAAAATTTCAGGTTCTACAGATATGATCGGGGAACAGTCGATGTCATTGAAATTTGTATATCAATCATATCGGAGACCTTGTCAATGGGATCGATAAATCGTATAAATTTACCTACTTGATCCAATTGACCAGGTCTCGATATATGAATATCGATTGATCGACTGGCACCCCGATCAACATAAAAAATAACTTGAAATTCATGCTGGTGAAAACATGCGCCCACAATCGATATGATCAACTGACTTCTAATATAATCGATATTTGAGTTCAGATTGAATCGGACAGTCATCGATATATCGAAGCTTATGTTAATTTTCTTTAAAAAAAATAGGGGCTTCGAAAAACAGTCTGTCGATATTATCGATCTTCTTCCGATATGATCGATATTCGAATATCGATGATATCGACTCACCATCATCGACTCACCAGTCGATATATCGATAAATCATCCAGATGATTGTTTGATTGTTGGACGCTTTTTGTCCTCACTCGATTGTATCGATTTGAGATGCCGAGGACATCGACAGAGCTAGTCGATCATATCGAAAGGGGAATCGATATAATCGACAGTGTAAAAAACTTTAAAGATTTTCCTTTTTGATAAAAAGTTTTCTTACACGGAAACCCTAAGATGTTCTAGTTCTTTTTAAGGGTTTTAATCACCTGGTGTTTTGGGACATGGGACGTGAGGCTATGATTTACCTATGGCGAGATTCCACGCATCCAGTTGAGGCAGACGCTTGACTTGATCTTCCTGTTAGGCGCTGTTGTCCGACTGACTCAACTTACAACGTAATTGACAAACCAGGGCACGTAGTAGGTGCACTTTCAATTGGTTCGTGCTAAAAAATGGATTTCACTTTCAAGGCTTGGTAGCTTATGCCTTTACATCATTCCCATTACCTATTTATTTTTCATATTGTGAAGGAGACTTAAATATAGGCTGGACGGCATGTTAGGGATTTCACTCTCTACACTGGCTCCCTTGGGACAACAATCTTACTTTTCAAAGCATATGAAGTCACAAAGAACAAGAATGATCTCCATCTTTGCATTAAAATTGTGAGGGCTTGTGATACTACTTCACGAGAATCAGGGTACTTGTGTTCTCCTTTTTCTTAGTTAATTTCGTATATCTTTCACCTATCTTACTCGATTGATGTGAATCTTTGCATAGGTACAATATCCAGGCTATCTCTAAAATCATTCTGAAGAATGTTTAGTATGAGAAATCATTGAAAAACTCTGCATTGATCTTTCAAAATAAAATAAAATAATTTGCATTTCCTGGGTGACTATATGGTGTAATAACAAACGATCTTGGGATATGGTGTGGATTGTTCATGAAAGGAGCCTCTAGAAGGAGCATTTTGTTTTAAGGTGGACCTTGATGGGTATTGCACTATTATCATCTTGCTGCTTACTGTGTGCATCTTTGTATATGTAGACATGTGACATTCATCTATGGTCAGGCTGGTGTGTGCACCGTTGGTGCCATGGCTACAAAGAATGCTGGGGATCATGCACTGCTAAACCACTAACTATCCCAGTTCAAAGCGGTAATGCTTTGAAAAGTTGTTGGCTAGAAAGTTAGTAATGGTTGCCTTCTTGAGCCGAAAAAGATATTTATGTGGTAGTAAGCCTTTGTTACTTTGTTTGGAATTCTAAATGCTTATTGGTTACCCTTGTAATTCTTGTGTACTATTCCATTTTTTGTTCCTCGTCAGATGTACTACCTCATTTGGCCATCACTTCTCTTGGGGGTTTATGAATTGTGTATGAATTGCCACTTCATAGGGTATGGTCATGAAGGAAATCATCAAGGAGGGAATACAATTAGCTAACAAGGGTAGTTGCCCATTGATGTACGTAGCATTTATTTCGGTCCAATAAAGTCAATTCATCAGAATCCTTTGGGTTGTTTTTCTGAATCTTCATCTCTGTCTCATCAATGCCTCTTCTATTTATATATCCTATTGTTTTTTAATTTAATTTTTCTGTCCTTCTAGTTTCGTCCTTGGTATTTATTTAATTTCTTTTCTATGGAATTTTTTTATGCTGGTTTTCTTTTCTTTTCTTTTCCATCTTTGGGTCTATATTTCTCAGTTTATCTTATATGGAGGCTTTCTCGAACATATGTTGAGTTGCTGGAAATCCAAAACTCAATGATTGTGGAAGAGCACGATGTCTTATGTGAAGCTCCAATCCAAAATGAGTAAGTTGCAGGATAGTCCACAAAGTGAGTGAGGTTATGAGAAGCTATCACCAGACTATCATACTATCATACTATCATATCCATCTGATTTATGGACTGCATATAGGTGGTTATACCAATGACCCTATAAAAACAGAGATCGAAAAATACCCAAGAATTCTTTTATTAGATACGGTACTATTATTACTCCTTGGTTGTTATGATTAATGACCTTTTTATATATAATACATTGTCAATGATGATGAGGAACTGGCAAGGGCCTCACAAGCATTGGGCCTTGATTCTCATGACCTATTACAGATGGCAATGCAGAATTTCTGAGTTTTCCACTTGAGAGTCTTGTGTATGTTGCCAAATTGGATAAATCACGAGGAACACATGCAAGACCTAGTCATCAGAATCCGTAAGTTATTCATGCACCAAGCTAGCAAAGTTCCTTTATGCTTTTTTAGCTTCATTTAGGTTTAGAAAACACTAATGTTTGTTGAAAATTGAAACAATTGATTGAGATTCTTTAATATCATCCGTTGTTTCTTTGATGAATGGGTCTCAGATGAAAAAAAAAGAGTCGAGTCCACAACGATTAATACAGTACACAACATTGCAATGTTTTGGATGCTGGTCTATGCACTTCCACCTGTTTTGGCTTTGATACACATACTCATGGGCAGTATAGGTGCATGCTGGATAACTTGGATTAGTTGGACTTGGATGGTTACCCATATTTACTTGTGTTTGTGCTTGTTGCTTGATTCGATTTGTTTTGTTTTCCAAGTTAGTGAACTTTATTTTCTGAATAAAAGTTATAAGTTATGATTTTACTTGTACCTTCTTGTATTGATTACTCAAGCATGACGGTTATGTGCATTCTTTCAGGTGGATGTTGCATGTGGGAGGATTGGAGCTGCATATTTCAAATTCAAGCATATGTCGTTGTCGTACATACAGAACAATTCTTCTATGTTTGGGTACATGGTGATTGGATCTGAAAATTTGATATTTTCATTCACTTATTTCACGGCTTTCGGTAAGATCTTCTTTAATTGTTAATTTATTTAATTTGAATGGAAGAAGGATTGATTATTCAATGCAAACTCAATTTATGGAGAGGTGTAGTTTTATTCTAAAAATACTTGAGCTTTCATTTGAAAAAAAAGAAGAAGAAGGAATTATACTTAATTTGATGTTTCATTTCTTGGCATATAGCTCAAAGAGGACTGCTGTGATAAGAGCATCTGATGATTTTTGGCCGAGAGTCCCAGCGTCACATACAATCCATATTGCATCTGTTGCCTACAACACCTTTTTCCTTGGAGAATTCATGCAAGCCTGATTGGGATATGTTTCATGTAAGCTACCATAATCCTGTTTTCTAATAGCTTTAACTTTCAACATTTGCTGAGTTTTTGGGAAATCATGATTGGTTATTTGGTGATTGATGTCATTCCTCGGAGCTTTCACCTGATGGCTGAATACCATGGAGTGGAAATGTCCCGAGTGCAACATGCCCTGCTTTATTAACAATATGGGCGAATGAAACCCAACCTTGGTCTAATGGTGGTGCTTAAAGTCTAACTTCCTAAACAAAACATGTAAATTATAACCTGTGATTTTAGCATTGCAGGTTGCTGGTAATGAGAATGGCATCATTGGGTTTTTGTTATCATTATTTTTTTTAAAGAATACTTGAATTATTTTCGATCCAAACCACTTGAAAACTCAAAAACTGTCTAAACCATTGTGAGTTGTCTATTGAACCGTTAAAAAGCTGTACAAACTACAGTTGAACACATATGAACTGTTAGGTTTTACCATAATTACATATTTAAACACATGTAAATCTATGGACATGGGGATGATATCACAGTTCAAGTTGGTGGTTGAAATTGCAGGGTGACCAGTTTGATCTTCAGCTCTTTTTTTCTTTTCTTTTCTTTTCTTGAAAGCATTGATTTGTAATGCAGCATTCTCATTTGTTTCAAGACATTGTTATACCTCTTCAGCCAGAAGCTTACACGTCACCGAGAGATCCTTTGTGAATTACTTAATGATGCAATATGCAGGTTTGCTTTAGTTGCTTTAGGGTTTTGATTTTCTCTCTAAAATGGGATGGTTTGGGCTGACATACATGTATGTCAAGTGTAAATATATCAGTCATGCACACTGTGTTTGACAAAATTATCAAAAGAAACCAGAATTAGAAAAGAAAGGGTGCTCTTCTCTTTCCATTCATTGACTGGTTTTTTTTTTGGGTATTGATATGAATTTGGTTTTCTTTACTATTTTAAAGTGGAATTAAAGCAATTGGATCCTATTATGCTATGATGTTCACTATGGTGTTCTGATCTATCTACCTATCATTTATGAATGCATATTATCTCCCTCTGTTTTCTTTTTTTAAAAAATAACAAATAAAAATTCCCCAATCTTTTCAGGATAGATGTCCTGTTAGAACTTGTGATTGAGAACCACTTTTCCCCAAATGATGGTACTCTTAAGGTATGTTACTGCACCTTAATTTCTTTCTTAATAAGATATTATATCAAATTCTCCTTTTATTTTATTTTATCATTTTCTACACATCAACAAGCATATAATATATGTAGGAACTAATGTCTGAAAATACAATTATTACTTGACTCTATCCTTGCTATAGTTTGAAATTGGCTAGCATTAAGGAATGGGATGAAGGAGCACCACACAAACATTTCAGAGATAGTTCGTTCTTTGGATCTCCCAAACAATCCCTTGGATGATATTATTGATCAGGTAGCTAGTGGTTTAATGCCTTCAGTATAGTTCCTAAGTTTGTTGAATCTAGTTGAGGCCTTCTAGAAACAAGATGTGTTTTTTTGGAAGCATTAACCTGTTTGGCTATTACTTCTCATTCTTAAAGCTGATGCAATCTTTCTTATACTGGAGAATTTTGTTATGTTGTATGATTATGACATTTAGTAGTTTTTGAGGTTTGAGATTCTGTCCAATGAGAGTTTAATTTTTGTAAATTAAAAGCATAGTTTGCTGAGACTATGTATGCATATGAATTTGCTGAAATTTTGTCATTTTGAACTTGTGTGAAATGTTTATGCCATCATTATTTGTTGTCATTTTTTGGAGCTTTATTTTTAAAAGCTTCAATTTATCAACGTTAGTTTGTTTGTCTTATGGATTGTTGTGCTATGCTAGTATTCAAACAACAGACCTCAAGATAACTGAGGAACTTTTCCATTCCCATATGAGTTGAGTTAGATTGTGAATATTTTCCACCATTTTTTCTGTTTGGTTTTAGCATTGCATTGTTTTGAATGGTACTTGTGTTGGTATGTGCATTTTGGAAGTTGGATGGGTAATGACCATCACCCAAATCACTCATAACAAATGAGTGTCATATACATGTCTTTAAGTTTATCGGAGTAAATTTTTCATGAATGCTTCAGCATATCAAGCTCATGTACTTGACATGGATATGTTTGATGTGACCTAGGTGTGGAACCATCTGTCCATTCCAATGTTACTAAGATCACCAACCCACCTCATTCTTTTGAGAAAAAAGAAAAAGAAAATTTTTTTTAAAAAAAGGCAACAGTAGTTAGCCATGAATTGTCCGTCATATGGAAATTTTGATTTCATATGCCTTTGGATGATCACTTTGATTGGGTGATCATCAACACAAGATTAGTAGCTACCAAAATGTACGGCCTATATCAAATTTAAGCAATTTGTCATGTCCTTTAATATATCACTATCATTGGATGATCCAACCCAACTAATGATGAACATCAAAGTTCCAGAGGAAAGCTAATGTTGTATTGGAACCTCATCTGCATTTTGTGGAAGCAGAGCTATTTGGCATGAGGCATAAAGTCCATATGGTAGAATGTATTGATAGGAAGCAGGTCAAACTGGCCATTTTTGGACTATGCCCACCTGATTTTTGTTGTTGTTTTTGTTTTATTTTGTTTTTTGTTTTTTTGTTTTTGGTGTTTTTTTTATTATTATTAATTTTTTATTTTTACTTAGACCAATTTGTTGAATCTTTAGTCGAGTTCTGTGGATGACTCGTGGGACCATGGCACTGAACCGGACTGGGCTCAACAGCTTCTTTATTTCATGTGACTTGGCCCGAGGATCAACCACCATTGGTTTTGGTCGAGTGTTTCTATCATTGTATACAGATTCTATTCTCGACCACACTATTTTCGTATAGTGAAACCAGGGAACTCAGAATTTGTACACGAATTTATACCTTGTGACTTTTCTCTATGAACTGCAGGCTACAATAGGCATTGATTTCATGTCAAAGACTATGTACCCTGAAGATCGGACAGTTCGTTTGCAGCTTTGGTAGGATATCTTTCTTTCCTATTAGTCTGCATTTGTAGCCACTTTTCCAAGCTCCCTCATTTAGTTTTCCCAATTGCATGTCTATGCTCCAAAACTCATGAGAAATGAGAGCTTTGGTATGGAGTAGAAATGAGAAGACAGTGATGCCAACAAAATGTGGGTCCAATGCTACAAAAATGTGGGAAATGCTTTTATCATATTTGTTGTTTGTTTTCATAGGGTATGGTTCACCCGGTGAATAAATTCTAACCTGCTAAGTGCATGGGTTATGGTCTACATGAAATCTGTGAGTTATTTACTACATTTAAAAAATCAGGTGTTTTGGGCAAAGGTTTGTGGGGTATGTCCTAAATCTGGGTTTCTTAAGGGCTTTTTGGGGTAGAAATCTATGGAGAGCTCCACCTCGAGATTTGCTTGAAGGACTTGCAGGAAGATTTCATGGGTGGGGCTGAGATTCTTGTTTTGGATCCTGTTGTCTCTTTCCGTGAGATGGTGCTTGAGAAGTCAGTTAGGAATGTAATGAGCAAGTCCCCTAACAAGCGCAATCGTCTCTACACGGAGGCCCGTCCCTTGGAAGATGGGCTTGCTGAAGCCATTAACAAGGGGCATATCGGCCCTAGGGATGACCCAAAAGCCTGCTCAAAGATCCTATCTGAAGAGTTTGGGTGGGACAAGGATCTTGCTAGGAAGATCTGGTGTTTTGGACCCGAAACTACTGGCCTAAATATGGTTGTTGACATGTGTAAGGGAGTTCAGTACCTGAATGAAATCAAGGATTCTATTGTGGCTGGGTTCCAATGGGCATCAAAGGAAGGAGCATTGGCTGAAGAAAACATGCGGGGCATATGCTTTGAGGTCTGTGACGTTGTTCTTCATGCTGATGTAATCCACAGGGACAGTGGACAGATCATCCCGACAGCAAGAAGGGTCATATATGCCTCTCAACTGACTACGAAACCCAGGCTTTTGGAGCCTGTCTATTTGGTGGAGATACAAGCACCTGAACAAGCGCTCGGTGACATCTATGGTGTCCTGAACCAGAAGCGTGGTCATGTCTTTGAGGAAATACAGAGGCCTGGCACGCCGCTCTACAACATCAAGGCGTACCTACCTGTCATTGAGTCATTTGGGTTCTGAGGGACTTTGAGAGCAGCAACATCTGGACAGGCCTTTCCACGGTGCGTGTTTGATCACTGGGACATGATGTCGTCTGATCCAATGGTGGCGAGATCACAGGCGGGGCAGTTGGTGGCTGATATCCAAAAGAGGAAGGGTCTAAAGGAGTAGATGACACCTCTTTCTGAATTCGAGGACAAGCTTTGGGGCGTCTGATTGACAATGGAGAGATTCAAGTAGTAGGTAAGTTGGTTTCCATTTTGTCTTCTTTTTTTTTTTGGTTTAGATGCTGCCAATCTCTATTGGCTAAGTGGTTGTTTTTTATCCAGGGTTTCATCTGTCTACATGTTCTAAGGGGATGAGGATGTATACTCTGTTTTACCTAACTTTTTTTTAATTTTTTTTTTTTAATTTGTGATTTTGTTTTGAAAAGGATTCTCGAAGCTAACTCCAAATACCTGGGACAAGTCTGAGGTGATGATGATGTTGAATTGGATATTATTGTTGATATGCAAATGCATACACTGCTGATCAAATTAGCTGGGACAGTGATTTGACTTTATTAAAAAAATAAAAAATAATAATAATAATGATGACAACTCTACCATGATGCTGGTGACGACCCATGTAAATGCTATATATTTCTTTTTCAAACTCCTTCAGCATAGTTGATGGCATATAATATAACGTTTCTGCTTTCATAGAATCTTAAGTCTTAGGTTTACATCATTATGACTAAATTACTTCTCCCAGTTGTTTACAGATAGCACGGGCATTTGGGGCTTCTAAAATTATTGCTGTTGATGTTCAAGATGATAAACTTCGCAATGCAAAGATGCTAGGAGCAACTCACACAATAAATGCAGCAAAAGAAAATGTCGTTGACAAGATAAAGTTGTTCTTCTGTACCGAACCATTTTATTTAAAGCTTGAAACTAGATTAAGGACGGTCCTTATAAAGAATGTGGTCCTTTTCACATGGTTGAAAGAGTTTTGAATGATTAACTTCTTTTACAATCATCAACCTGTTTATTTACTGGATTTAACTATTAAAAATTTGAGTACAACAGTTTCTCTATTATCATGATCGATCCGAAGGGTTCTCCCTCTTGTTTTATGTTGAAGTCAAGAGTTTCTTATGTCCACATACACCTTTACATGTGCCCACATGGACCTATCGGGAAAATCTATTGGACATTCACATTAATGCCATGCATCAGGTGGGCCCAAGCATGTAAATTATGTGGTCCAAAACTCAGGTCCATCCACTCATCAGCTGGGCAATGTGTATGTTGATTGTTGAATGTGGGACATTTTGTAAATTCATTCCTTTCAGAATTTCTGATGAAAAATTTACAAATTTTTGGATTACTAGTTTTAGACCTATTGGCTCGGCACCTACGATGACCATCTATGCTTTATATGAAATTTGAAATATCTCTGGATTACTAGTTTTTGCTATTATTTATTCATGTTCTTGTTTTTCTATTTTTGCAGCTCAATTGGTTTTCTTCAAAAATGATGAAGGGAAAGTGATATGTATCCTTGTCGTGGTGGCGGTATGTTCACTCATTGGCATTATCTTTTGTGTTACATCTCTTAAGTTAATATAAGGTGTCTCAAATTGATTGTGAAATTCACATGCTAAATCAAATGATCAAGTTTAAAAATTGATTTGGCTAGATTGTTCAGTTCGTGCTTAAGTGCTCAACTGCAACTGAATCTCCTGTATTGAGATATCGTTGATACATGTCACATGTATCGATGATATTCAGGAATATTTGCAAATGGGCAGTGCAATATTTTGAGATATATCAATGTATGGCTGCAACACTAAGTATGTCTAATATCCCCTTTTAAAAAAAAGAACAATTTTCTGTATTGGAAAATGCTTTTTTATCTTCATTGATATATAGAAGACGTGGTCCTCTTTGAGAGTTTGTTAGTTAGTTTTCTTCTATCGTACTTCCAGGAGTGACCCATTACTGGGGGATTTTTCTCTAGGTTTTCTTCACATTGAGCCCACTTGATACACATGCCAGACTTCCCATGCAAGTGGTAGGCCAGTAGTGTGGCCTTGTATGAGGTGCATGTGGGCTTAACAAGCTGCTTTATTAGTTACTTCTTTTTTCTTTTCTTTGAAAGTTGCCAATTACAAGCACTTTCATCTCTCTTCATATTTTCCGTTTTACCACTCTTGATTCCCTTTCCATTTTCAAATTTTCATCACTTGACTAATGCTATGGTATTTGATTCTTATAAGGTATGTATGAATCATCTGCAGGTGTTTTTGAACTTGTTGTACTTGTATGGAATGTGTGGTGTAGTGAATGATTGCTTGCTTCAACAGTACTTTAGCAATGTATGAACGCTGTTTGGAGCATTAATTCAGTTTACATCAGGGGAATTTTATATTTTCCTTACATTTAGATTTCATCATTCTTCAATTGACTGATTCTTTGTTTTTATGTTGTAGAGTCCTCTAGTGGTGGTTCGCCCTCAAATATAATTACGGAAGACGCACAGGAGAAGTTATCGGTATAGCTATCAAATGTGCAGGTGGACTATTGATACTCGCATCCATTTTCTATCTATAGTGGATGAAGGAATCACTTGGCCATATGCGAGTGCACACAGACTCACCAAGATTTGTACTTTCAGCATTATTGTAATTGTAATTGAAATCGATTCATTATTGAATGAATGATTGTAATTGACTGAATGAATGAAGGATTGTAATTGATTCATTATTGAATGAATGATTGTAATTGACTGAATGAATGATTATGCAGGTGATATTGAATGAATGATTACAAATTCTTTTAAATGTAGGCAGTAGCTACGGATATTGACCGTAGTTGTTATTAGATTCTGCATATTGCTATGGATACAGCACCACTTTTAGCTACAAATACTATTCGTAACTGTAGATACTTTTGGCTATAAAATACTTGCTATGGATTATATCTGTAGCTATTTTAATCTATGGCTACGGATTAAATCCGTAGCTAGACCTATTGTTACGGCCCCTACGACTACGGTCATGCTACGGACTAAAATCGTATCCATAGGTCTTTAGCTACGGATTTTATTCGTAGCCTTTACCCTGTTTTCTGGTAGTGTCTCTACCACAAAAGCCTTCTTAAGTATGAATATTTTCATTTTCATTTTTTTCTAAGAATTTGCGAAGAGAGAGAGAGAGAGAGAGAGAGAGAGAGAGAGAGAGAAGAGAAAAGAGAGATCAAAGAAGATCAAGGGTAGAGAGGAGCTTGGTGAACCATCTGATCGCCGATCCAAGTCGATCCAACCGTTCATCCTTCGAAGTGAGTGCATGTGAAGATCAAAACCCTCCATTTTCTTTGTGATTTTTCATTTTGGTGGGCCTATAAGGGTGGGACCCACCTTGATCATGTATAGATTGTATAATGGACTCCATAGTAGCGGGGGGCCGCCCCGATGGCCGGATCTCATTCATTGTTTTTCTTCCCTTACCTTTCTTTTTCCTTCTTAAAAAATTATAATGTTGTGGGGCCCATAAGTGGGCCACGCTAGCGGAGAGCATGCCCAGCACACTATCACAGCATGGACCACCTTATGTAGCCCACCATGATATTTATTTTCCATTTAATATGTTGATATGGACAACAAATTTAAATGGTGGAAAGGCATCAAAATTATTGTGATTCAAAGCTTCTCAGCCCACCATGAGTTGGTCAATCTAATGGACGGAGTAGATCTCTTACATAGACCTCACTTGCATGCCAATTAAAAAAATTATAACAAGAGTCCAGATGCTGAACGTTTACACCATAGCTTAAATCTATCCATATCTCAGGTGGTTCATACCATAGTTATAGCATCCCGATTTTATGTAGCCAATTAAACGCATGCCTATACATATATACCCATCTCACATAGTGAAAACTTAAATACAATGAATTGATATAAACAGTAGAAGTAATTAAATTTTAGGGATGAAATTTTAATTAAGGGGGGGTAGATTATGATGACCCTGTTCTTGTAGTTGGTCGTGAGCACTTGCGCCCACAAGTAACTCTAGTGGGAGAACTAGTGAATACACAGAGACACCGTAAAATAGATTGTCGTTCCCATTCATAATGGAAGTAATGAATTTCGAGGACGAAATTCTCCTTAAGGGGGGTAGATTATAACAACCCGTACTTTTCAATACTCAGGTGTTACCGCGTAATGTAACTTAATATAAAAACAAATCTAATCCATTTGAACATTCACACGTTCTAGCTCAAATCTGACCATTGGGAGTAATATTTATCTTTAGAACAAGTCATCCATTCGTTGATTTCGAGATGGACCACTACATCATCAAGTAACTCTATTTTTAAGATTTCAACCATCCCAATAGACCAGTCGATTTAATAGAAAAATCAAATCATCCATCATCAACATCAAACCCTGGATCATTAAATTCACCATTCAACTGACCACGTCACTCAATGTTGAAAATCCATCACTTGACCACTACAATAAAGCCATATGATCAATCAACGTACTAGTAATTTTCATCTATACTAGGAAAGAGAATTTAGAGCATTGATGATCAGTCTAGGTAGGAGTCTGACTGTTGGATCGACATAGAATGGTGATTTAAGGCCAAAGACTGAGTTGTAGGGCCCACCTGAGTGTTAGATCAGCCTCAATCTTGTACTCATAGCCTTATGTGGACTAATGGATCTAATGGTCGGTGTGGATCAGTTTGGTTGGAGAGGATTTCCCATGAACATCACCATGGGGCCCATTTCAACCACGCATGTGCACCAACATTGCATGGGGCAACGACCTGGTCAAACCTGCTTTGACCCGACTCCTTTCGAAATCTCGTCTACTCACATCTGGATGAACAAACAGGGTTTGTTGGGATGTGTTGTGGCCTACCATGATTGTGACGCCCCTTGTTTTCAGGACTCGAGTATATGACCTGTTTCCCAAAGACCCGAATGTTAACCTTAAAAGATGGTCAAATTTGAGTATATATATTTTTCAACTATCAGAGTTAGCAGATGAGTGTATGATGGACAAATCAACATAAAAGAAAGTTTGCATTTACATATAAAATATACAAGAGCTTGCCCATAATGACTTATACAACCAATGTCTCTGAAATTAACAATTGCGAAGTGAAATAATGTTACACGTGAAACAAAATAAATTGCAACAATCTTAGGATGTAAAATCCTGGAGCAATCCTTACCAAATACAATTATGCGCCCTTGTCAATCATAGCCTACTCCTCATCAATAAGAATGTGAATATCATCTAGGCCACCTGTGCTACTTGTACAGTTATATATTTGATAGATAAGTTGTCAACTCAATGTAAATTCCCCTCAAGATTACACACCGCCACATTAGGTAAGCATAGTTATAAAAATAAGGCATACAAAACAATACATGACGCAATCTTATTAGGTGTATGGATGCGTGAATGCAATCATCGCCTCGAGGATGCTCATCCATGCGGACAGTAGGCTCGTCACCCATGCAATCATTGACCTGGGAATGCTCATCCAGTCAGAAGAATATGTACAGCACGTACGATAGCGATAGACGCTAGTCTGTGCCATGTATGCATGATTAGTTAACCATTATTAGTCCAATTACAATTAGCCAATTTAGATAAGCTCAAGGTCACTACGGGGGCTTGTCATCAGTATAGGATAACAGCTCAGGCATAGTTCCTATACCACCATCCCCAGCTCATGAGATTACCATCTTAGGATGTTTAATAGAAACCCGTCAACTAGTGGTCAATCATATTTCTGTATATGGGGCTTACCATCGCATGGTTGTACAGAAACAATACATCGAACCCATATAGGGAAAATACCAAAACGAAGCCAACTCAGGAAAATATCAAAACTAAGCCTCATAGGGCGAGTATCAAAAATATGCCACATAGGACCAATATCAAAATCATGCGATAAATACCATCCTTAAAACCCACTTAAACACAGCAACCCCTTAATGGTAGGCCCACATCAATATTCAATTCAAGCCACCCTTCAATAACCACTAAGTTGCAGGTCCATTACAAGCACATTCAATTGAGTTGCATCCCAAGCATGAGTGTACATTTATAAGTGAGAGTTTTCCACTGATGTACTAGTTTAAGTTCCACAAGTATATACAAATAATCCACAAACATGAAATAAATATGCATGATCAATAATAAGCATGTAATATAGCAATTCAATTTCAACAATTAACGCATGTGATTATAACATAAAGATATCAATTATCAATCAAAATTAAAATGAAAACTATCGCTTAAACTAATGAGAAAATGGAAAGCTCGAGGGGAAGAATCATCACTTTATAATTTGCATCGCCTACCAGCATTGCTAGGGAATGAACGTTCCCTTAAAATCAAATCCTTCCATAAATTAGGATGTACAATTAGATCCAATTTCTACATACTACATAGGGTTTAAGATCATAGTCTAGGGTTATCTTTTAGGGTTTTAGTGTAGAATTAGTATTTTCATCCTAGGGTTTAGTCCTAAACTTAGATTCTACAATTTTAAATCCTAAATTATTATTAGTATTATTGTTGTACAATGGATCAAATAATATCCATAACAGGAGCATTGATCGATCCATATTAATAATGATGATTCACAAGTTTATATTTAAATATATAGGTATCAACAATATCTAATGTTTTTATGATGACTAATAACCCATTAAATAATAGAGGTAATAAAAATAAAATAGTTACTAATAGTAAAATGATAATAATCATATTACAAGAATTACACTAATCCCATAAGGAAAATGATAATATTTCCTAATGATAATAATCCTAAATATCAATAATAAATCTAGTCATGATAATAGATACTATAATCTATCATTAAATAAAATACTATTATTTGATAATTACATATTTGTTTACAACAACTGGGTTATATAGTGGACTTTGTCCCCTATTTAACTTAAGGTTAGGATTTGTATGCTAATTAAGGTAAAATTAATTACCATGCTAATCTAGTAACCATATCATAATTATCAACATTAATGATAGTATTTATATTAGTTAATCATGGTAATAACAATAGTTAGTGCACTTCTACTATCATTGACAACAGTTAAGGATGGTGAATAAACTTTTAATACCTAGTAGTTGTAGTTCCTCCCGTAACAATTATTAATAGTGTAAGTAATATACTAGTGACTAATCAGGTTTAAATACCGCGCTAATTATGGTAATGCTAAAGATAGTTAAAACTATCTACTTTGGGAGAAGGTTGACTTACATAGGTCGCCTTGGTAGTTCGACTCGACACAACTCGGCTATCCCAACTTGACTCAACTCAACTAAGTCGGCACGTAGTGGTTACAACCCAACTGGGTCACATGATAGTTAAAATGCACTTGGAATGTGCATTCGCTGGCTGAGATGGAACGGCCACCATCACAGCAATGGAGGGGCTAAAGGGCTTTGATTTTGGCAACCATAGGATCCGGACCTGTCCGGAGTGGTCCGGGTGAATCGACCACTGAGTAAACTCAGCCAGCCCAAACTCAGTGACAGCGATTGCCGGGGAGGTAGTTCCCGGACTGGAGCTCAAGCTACGACGTCCATAGGGCTGATCAGCCAGTTGTTGCATCCCTACAACTCAAGGGAACTAAGTGAGCTACCGAGTTTACAGGGGTGTTGGGAGCGAGTCAACTCGCTGGAAGGCCGTGTACTGCACCTGGTCGCTAAAACGGCCCGTCCTAGGCTGGTGGAAGGCAACTCGGATACCTGCCGGTTGTTCCAATCATCTTGAAACAGCCTTGGCCAGGTGGTGATCTGGGCTGGACTGAGTTGAGCCTCGACTCGGCGGCAAGTGCGGCAACGACCCATTCCCTCTCTCTTCTTCTTCTTCCACTCTCTTTCTTTCCCTTTTTTTTTTTTTTCTTTCTTTCTTTCTCCTCGGAGCTTCATGGAGCTCTGAAATCAGTCATGGCTTGCCCGGAAATATCTGACTCGATCCGGACGCTTGGTGCAGTTTGAAAAAGAAAGATGCTCAGGCTCTAATGGTGGATTCCGAACGTAAGCTCCTTCTTTCGATCTGGAGGTACTGGGTGGTCCGGATGGGCTTAGAGGAGCTCGAGGAACATAGTTTTCGAAGGTTAAAGGAGTCCAGGCAGATGGATTCGAATGGAGAAGAAAATGGCTAAAGGAGAGCCCTTTTTTTTTTTTTTTTGTTGCTAGCTTTCTACCCAAAACCCTAGCCTCTAAAAGGGAATGGACGGCTGAGGTCCTTCTTTTGGGACGGCCTAGATCATCCCTAGCTGGTTCACGTGGATTGCCAGCTTGTTTGCACAGAGCACAGTTTCCATTTCTGGAAACAATGTGTTTGTAGCGCCTTTTTGTGCCAAGAACCGTGTGCATGTACACTTGTTTTCGTGTGTGGGAGAGATTGGGTTTTGGTAAGGACCTTGTCGTGCACAAGATGGACAGTTTGGATCCGTCGTTGGAGTGGTGATGGTGGGCCATGGACGTTCCAAACGGATGTCCGTCCATCCTCTGTCGAAGGCAAGGGGAGAGAGAGGGAGCTTTTCCCTTTTTAAGGGAAGGCACGGGTCAGCCCTCTCTGACTGGGCGTGTCCATCCAGTGCATGGCGAGTGCACATCCCTTCTATGCACTCGCGCTGCAAGGTCGGGCCCACCATGATGCATGTGAGAAGTCAACTCCGACCATTCTTCTGGGGAGCTCTACTAAGGGATCTTAGGTCGTTGATCAGGCTGATCCAAGGTCTAGGTGGGGCCCGTAACTCGATTTGGGTCCTATTGGTGGATTCTCGCCAATCTAATGGTCAGATCATTCTGAAATTTATCGTCAATGGTTAAAAGGCCCTAATGGGTCATTCCACCATAGATTACTAACCCATTTACTAATATTAATATTAATTCTATTATTACCATCTACTACTATCATTATTTTATAAAATTACATTAATAAAAGTAATGATGTAATTGTTTATATATAATTTATATTAGTACGGATTGTTAATTATATGAATATTAGTGAAAAGAAACAAGGATTAACACATATTATTTGTGTATTAATTTTATAGTTATATATGTTTTAGGTTTTAAATTTTTATATAAAATCTTAAATTGTTGAAAATATGTTATTTATTATAAATTTACTAATTTACGTAATACAAATTTTTATGATTGAAATTCATATAAATAGTGTCACAAGTGAATAATTATAATATGGATTGTAATTATATATCAATTTATTATAAGCAATTTTAAATATTTATGAAGTGTACAAATAACATTTCGTAGTGTATGTATTTATGTTGTATTATGATATTTATTATAAATGATTATTAAGTAGTTAGATTATATAGCATATATATACATATATATTTGATAATTATTATATTTTACACATTTTGAATTGGATGACCAATCCGCTGATCGAATAATTCCAATATTGATCCCAAGCGCATCATTTGCTTCCCAATATTATCATTAATGCTTTTATGTGCCCCCAAGCTATCGTGGGCAGACTCTAACTGTTTCTTTTAGGATTGGGTGGTTATGCCATGTAAGCAAGCGTCGAATCATCCCACAGGAAGCTGCAGGCTTGACGAATGGTGGATCTTGTGATCCATAGATTTAAATTTACAATGGCTGGATGGATCTATTTATCAATGAAATTAGAATCCTAAGGGTAGGTTTTCTAATGTCGTGATGGTCCATGTCGAGGAATAATGGATGGATAGCCTGATATATGGATGGGAACCATTTTTCAACGGTCGGATTCTAACTAGAATGCATGTCACTACAAGAAAAAAGAGGTTTTAACCTCACTTCAAAACTATGGCTAAAAATGTTAAAAGCTGAGGCTAAAGCCTTTAGCCTCAGTTTTGCCTCAGTTATCCATATCAAGGTTGAAACCCCCGTGGCTAAAGGCTTTAGCCTCAGTTTTAACAACTGTGGCTAAAATGACTTATAACCTCGGTTCTTCAAGTGAGGCTAAAAACCTTTTTAGCTTCAATTTTCTCAAAATGAGACTAAATCAAAACTTTAGCCTCGATTGCTAAAACTGAGGCTAAATCCAAATTTTAGCCCCAATTGCCTCCATCTGAAGCTAAATCTATTTTTAACCTCGGTTCTCAACAATCGAGGCTAAAGCCTTTAGCCACGGGAGATGTAGTCTCAGTTTAGGTAACTAAGGCAAAATTGAGGCTAAAGATAGATTTAGCCTTTGTTGACATCAATTGAGGCTAAAATCAATTTCTAACATCATTTATCAATAATCGAGGCTAAATCATTTATTTTAACACATTCATAAACCTATGCATATTCAGTGGCCATTGATCAAATGGCTTGCATTTTTGTTCTCATAAGGTAACAACTCATGGAGAAAAACATGAGAATCACACCCACTTTTCAAATTGAAATTTTAGTTTCTATTTGGAATAGAAATCTGGGGGCAAAAAAAAGAATTCAACAACTGAAGCTTTGATCAACCGTCATCATTGGATTCTAATTCAGATTGCTAGATCTTGACTGCAACAACTGAAGCCTCTGGTCCATCTCAGAGAAATCAGCCAACATGTTAGAGCTGCAGTTGGAGAAATCTGGTGCGTCATCGGCAGTGGAAGCTTCCCTCTGCTAACAGCCATAATCACAAGATCGATGAATTCAACATCAACATAGCTGCTATTTCTAGCAACTTGTTGTTGCAGATTCAAATTAGCTGAACTACCAAGGAACGGATACTGTGCAGCTGAACCTACCACAAGAAGGAATATAAGCATCCACAACAATTAGAAAAAAGATCTTACCAGCAAGAAAATAAAAAAGGAAAATAAAAAATAGATGGTAGCAAAACTGCAAGAATTTGAGCCAGTAGATCAATGGTAGACAGGGTGCATTTCAACATTGAGTTCTCAGATTTGAACCTTGCTTACTAGCCAATCAACAAAAACAAAAGAAAAGAAAAAGATTTTTTAAAAAATAACTTGAAACTGCCAATGAAATATCAGCATGCATTCAACAATGAATTATCAGACTTATAGATATTATGTTGCACCAAAAATCCGTGAATCTTGATCTTCGTAATGCTAGCAAAATAAGGCGAATGCCATTTTAATGGGAATCTACATATGTCGTGGTTACAAAAGGGGATAAAAATGGTCATACCCCAGGAATCGGAAGTGAAACTAGAAAAAGACCTGATTAGCGCCGACTCCACACCCCGGGAAGATCCTTCCTATAATGAGCATGGAAAGGTTCTGGGCAGCTACATTTAGCACCACGCTGATGATGAAGAAAATCCCTGCAATGAGCATGGTCAGCCTCCGACCGAGGTTTCTTGTGGTGTAGGATGTGAAGAAGGTCGAAGTCAAGCCGGCCAGATACAACGATGATGTGAATAGCTGAAGGCCGTGGTTGTCGTATTTGAAGTAATTGTTGTCCAAACCAGGATCTTTGGTCTTTCGATAGACTACTGGGAAGAACTTTATCAAGAAGGCGTCCATCAATGTTACTCCACCTGCAACAGAGAAACCAATACACCACCATATCAAAAAAGTATAGATCGACAAGCAGAAAAGATGAAAGACCTAAGAAGTAGACCTTCATGACTTTCGTGACAGTTAGGTAATTGAATGAAGTCAAATATACAAAATAAGGTAAAAGAAAATTGCATCCATAACATAATATATTGGAAACACTGGTAGTTTCCAAAGAAAATGTACAACAATTATGTTACAGATTCTAAGAGGCTAGCTTACCATAAATGAAAATGGTAATTGCGTCGATATGTTTACTCCACAGCTCAAATAGTAAAACTATTAAAGATCAAATTGGCTCATGTATTGTTCAACAACTCATATAAATAAAGAAAACTAGAAGGTAATGTCTAATTAGGTCCTCTAATTGAGAGGATGGTTTTGGATCAACTCATGGAATTTTGGATTATTTTACTCTCTTTCAGACGGTAGACTCTTGAAGCTTCTTTTTTCTTTTTTTTTTCTTTTTTTTTTTCTCGTGCGAAAAATGATGGAACTTGTTATATCCCCTTCATCATTTAGGGTGTTTGTGGCTATGTTTTTTAGGAGTCCCGTGACATGATTTTCTTATCCTTGCTAAGTAGAAAAAATCATAGTATAGAAGTCATTTAGCTTACAGTTTTTCCAGCTATTCCTGGAGCGAAACCCGAAATTTCCAAAACTACGCAATCAGTTAATTGTAGCACTCTGCAGCAGACTGTAATCCAGTTGAAAATATATTGAAATGCAGCTTTCATTTCTTGTCATGTTCTAAACTTCTAATACACCCATGCTATTTTAAAGCTCCACAAGGAAAACTCCATTTCTATGTATCTCTTCATTCCTTGTGCTATTTTCACTATTTCTTTCAATTGTATCCAATATGTTTGTTGCCACAAATTCCTCTTGGAATACCCTGATACATCCATGTTTGGGAACAAATTGTTGAATATAGTAGCTGTGACCGAAAGTAATCAAGTTGGTCCGTTTGGATAGGTGTACCCTGCAAACTTAGGATTAAGTTTAATTGTGATTTTGGTGGGGCCCATGCCCTCCATTTCAGAGTCGCTGCACCAAAACCTCTTTTTTCCTCCACTTGCAATTATGGAAGTTCAAAAATAAATAAACCCACCAAAAATTCCAATTTTAGCAGGAAAAATGTGCTGCTCTAGTTCAGCAAGAACGACATGATGGGCATGTTGCCTGCCAAAATGGGGATTAGGTTTAATCCCCATTTTGCATAATCCCCAGCCCAAACGGACCCTAAATTGAATATTAGGATAAGGATCACCGTCACTGAAGCTACATGCCTACTACATTAAAATTCTAATTTATCTGATACTTAATTATGTCTAGGTAACTCTATTGCAAATAAAATACACATGCTCGGTGTTTTCTGATAACGCCATGTCTAACAGAGGTTCCGAGTGGCCTTCGACAAATGATGGGCCATCTTTAGAAGACTCAAATTCCTAAAATCTACAAAACATGGTTAGAATGGCTATATCATTAGCTACGAAATCTGAACTAGTTCCACAAATCAGTTGTACAATCATGATTGCATAACATTCCATGATGATTAGAGTCTAATGTCAATGAGGTATGGTAATAATTTCCCAGATGGATATAAAATAGGCCTAAAATCCTTCATATTTCATTCACCAAAGAAAATGTGACAGGATATGATGGAATGGTAGTTGAAAGCAGTTAGCATCAGATGCCAGAGTGTAGACAATTCATGGGCAAGTTACATTTCGAAAAACTAGAAAAGAGAATTATTGGAGTGTAGTATTTTTCTTATTTCTTATTTTTAGTGCTCCCTCAAGACACTAGACCACTTGTATAATGCAATAGGGTTGTAGGTCTTTTTTCTTTGATCGGCAATTTTCCCAAATCTATAGTTATTCATAACATGGTATCAGAGCAAGGGTTCTCCTATGGAAGCACTGAAAACAAGAAATAAGAAAAGTACTACACTCTAACAAGAGTAAAAGGAAATGATCTGTTTTATTAATAACCTAACATCCAAGGGAAGAGAAGAAGAGGGTTTTGTATCAAGAAGCGAAACAATTATTGAAGGAAAAAACCAACCTGAAGAACATGTTTTTCACGTATGGCACCAGTGCCTCTGGTCCTTCGTGAAGCCTCAGCGTGAAACAGAGGGATAAGATAGACACTCCAGCACCCAAACGCACCATAAAGAAACTGGGAACCAATCCCAAACCAATAACCCATTTGAGCAAAGGTGTACGGCAGGGTAAGGATCAAAGATCCAACTTGATCATGAACAGTCCACGGAGAAAACACTCCAACTATCATTAAATACGCTGTAAAAACTGATGTGACTGCTTGAAACTCGTAATACATTTCCCCATCTTTTTTCTCTAAATAAGAAAGAGAAGTGAAAAAGGCTAAATTCGAAACAAATCATCAACACACCACATTAGCATGCTTGATTTTTCAGGTTATGGCTCAGAAAATTGCAGTGGAACCAATGTAGTTTCACCATTTATCATGCTTGAAATCATTTATACATATCTTCTAGTTGGGCTAGAAACAAATTTCGTCGCAATGAAAGTGAGATTTTGAGCTTTCCACAATCTTTCAAAATGTGCCACTAATTAACCATTTTACAGTCCACAAAGCAACCAAAAAGAGCATTACTATTTTGAAATATTCTAAATTATATATGTGACTATGAACAATTAATCTAAGAGTCTCTTGAATAATAAAAAATGCAACACTCAAAACCCATTTTCCATTTTTTTTTCTTACAAACATTAATCCACTCCATTACAAAAGAAAGTAAAAACAAAAAATGTTTTTGAGCAAAGATTCAAGCCAACATTAAAATAAAGACCAGAGCCATAGCTACTAGCAAGAGTAGCTACCTGGCTGCTACTTGCCCCACCCGTGCTAATGTGGCACATGTGCAAGATTTGAAGTTGTTGATCAGGTGGGTCCTGCATTTTATGTCTCCTGGGTAGGAAATCAGGCTGTTCTGATAATTTGGTGGGCAACATATGAACACTGAATATGGACTGTTGGTGGGTTATGTGCATATGGCCCACCTGATGATCTTACTGACTGGTTTTGGAAACTGCAATGTAGACACTGTAAGAGGCCCACCACATGAATGAACTAAGATCTCTCAAACATGCCACCATCTATAAGAATAAAAAAAAGTAAATAAATAAATAAAATAGATGTAAGGACCTTCTCTGAAACTACTCAGATCATGTTTGGAAGTGTGTCAAAAACACATTTCAGTGGGAACTGTCTGGGGTTGCCTGGCATTGAAAAGACCAGGCGTTTGGAAAGCAAATTCTGCACCTTTTCCAGAGAAAAGATTTGGCTGAGGTTGCTATCGATACCGACCACCCGAGAAATCAAGACATACATCATTAATACAAAAGAAAACTTGATTGGTTTGGTGGAAATGATGAATTATAGAATCATGCATATGAAAGATTCCCAAGACCAAGTCATCCTGCTCCAAGGGAGTGTTGATGTCTTGTGCATTTTCTTTTCTTTCATGGGGAAGGCAGGAAAAAATTCTTATGTGGAACCAAGGTTCAGAAACTTGAAACTAGACTTAAGTTTGATAAGACTCTGAATTGGAGTCAATAAGAAATTCACTCAAATTGATTTTTTAAGTTTAAAAAAGGCTTTACCGACATTATTTAAAAAGTAAATGCAAGTCAGTGCAGATCATGCTCGAAAGTATGGAGGAACAGGACTTGGCCTAGCCATCTACAAACAACTGGTGAGATGTCATCTAATATTTCCTATTTTCAAGTTTTCAATTAAAAATCCTTAGGGCCTGTTTGATAGACAGCTGAAAATGGGTTCATCTCATTTTAGTTAATCATAATTATGTATAAGAGATCATAGTCTCTAATACATAATTATGATTAATTAATGAGATGAACCCGTTTCTGGGCGTCTGCCAAACAGGCCTTTAGATCACTCTAATCCATAACAACACTCAGATATTAAATGAAGTAAACAGAATCTAGTCATGTTAAATGCAAGCCTCCATACTTTAGTCACCTAAAAATAGATGGTTAAGAAGAACAAATACAACAAAGGTCCACATTCAACAAATATTGGCCAACCATCAGAGTATTAATTTCTTCCAATCTAGGAGATTTTTGGGGATAATCAAATCAACAGTCTGGATTACTGAACCATGGATGGATGGTTAAGATTGCCTAATGAAAGTAGTTCTTTAGAATAATAAGAAATCCATGATGGGCCCTAACAAACATATGGAATGGTACCTGAGACATGGCAGCCGCGCGGACATCGGTATGGTAGAGCTGCTGCTTCTGTAGCAATGCCTGCTGCATCAGGGCTTTTTTTTTTCTTTCTTTTTCAGAATCTCCATCAAGTAACTCAAACGTTGCAGATTCGGTTGCAGATTATCATAGTATTCTCACATTCAGTTTCCTTCTCAATGAACATTCTATTTAAGGAAATGATCCTACAAGGAACTCCTACAGAAAAGATTCACTATGGGTGAATCCTATCACACTAATAGCAAGCATGCGGGGGCCACTTCCCAATGCAAACCGATGGGATCGAGATAATAATAACCCATAAACAACTTTCAATATGGGTGTTCTGGACTAGATTGCTCTGTTTATCTAATCCTCCATGAATACACATCCATCTTCCCAATCACTGTTTCTATTCTACTTGGAATGGAATTACAGATAGATTGCTCAAACCGCCTTTCTTCTATTTCATAAATGGACAAAAATACCCCTCCATCATTTTAAAGAGGCATTTTTCCGGTCCATTTACTTGGAGACTGACCAAATGCCCAAAACTACCCTTGCCGCAACTAGGGTTTGAGTCGTCCAAAGCACAGAAGAGAAAGCGAGTAGGGAAAGAGAACTCATAAGCTTGCGATAAAAGTGAATATACGGTTGCCTAGCTTGTAAGCAGAGAGAAAATGGATGGTGCCCATGCTGCGTCGTACAAGATATCGGACGGCAAGATCGATAATTTCGGAGCGGTTGCAGCGTCGGCACCACCTCTCGATGTCGATCTCGGTCCAGCAGTAGGGCCCAGCAACAGTCTCACGCCATGAACGGCAGACGAAGGGAATTCGACGAGCCATCTCATCAGGAGGGAGACGGACGAAGATCAGAGCAAGGATCTCAGGACTCAGACCTTCCCAACAGCTGCAGGTCTGAGAAACCCTCTCTTCTCCATGGCTTTGGCTACTGCTGCTGTCGCTGCAGAACCTCGCCTTCTTCTTCTTCTTCTTCTTCTTCTTCTTCTTCTTCTTCTTCTTCTTCTTCTTCTTCTTCTTCTTCTTCTTCTTCTTCTTCTTCTTCTTCTTCTTCTCTCTCTCTCTCTCTCTCTCTCTCTCTCTCTCTCTCTCTCTCTCTCTCTCTCTCTCTCTCTCTCTCTCTCTCTCTCTCTCTCTCTCTCTCTCTCTCTCTCCTTGTTGTTGCTGCTTCAATCTCTGCTGCATTCTCCCAACGTTCTTGAATGTATTAATTGTCCAGGAACCCAACGGATAAAACAACAAATCTCGGGCAGAAACCTTAGAAAGGAGCGGCGAAGAAGGATTCCAGCTCTTTTACAGAGGTTGAAGCTGAGAAAATCCTAGGGAAAAACCCTAGAAAGAGAACGAAGATCTCTCTCGCTCGCTCGCATAGCGAGTGAGAAAAGGAGCCAGGAAAAAAGCATCCGCGAGCGCCCGTGGATTTTATAGCTTAGACTTTTAGCCTCGGTTCCTAGCAACCGAGGCTAAAAAGTAGGCATTTGCTTTCTTCCATCCATCCGATTTCATTTGAAATTACTTGATGTTTTTCAGAATTCTTAATTATTTAAAATTTTTTATTTTTTAAAAATTTTTTATTTTTTTTCAAGATTTTCAAATTCAATTGTTTTTTTTTCAAAAATTTTCAAAATTCTTAATTTTTTTAAATTCTCAATTTAAAAAAAAAAATCATACTTTTTCATAATTATCATTTTTTATTCTTAGTTTTTCAAAAAAAAATTCTTAATTTTTTAAAAGTTCTCAAAAATTTTAAAAATTCTTAGTTCTTAAAAAATTCAAATTCAAATCTTTTTCAAAACTCTCAATATTTTTTTTTCAAAATTCTCAATTTTTTTCTCAATTATCTCCATTCTTTTAAAAAAATCTCAATTTTTTCACAATTGTCAAAAAATTTAAAAATTATTAATTCGTTCAATATTCTTAATTTTTTCCAATATTCCTAAATATAGACTTTTGACCTCAGTTCTTATACAATGGAAGCTAAAAAGTAAACTTTTGGCCTCGATTTTTATGCAACTTAGACTAAAAAATAGATTTTTTGCCTCGGTTCCTATATAATTGAGGCTAAAATGTAGACCTTTCACCTCGGTTTCTATGCAATTGAGGCTAAAAAGTAGACCTTTCGCCTCGGTTCCTATGCAACTGAGACTAAAAGGTGACTTTTCGCCTCGATTCCTATGCAACTGAGGCTAAAAACTAGACTTTTCGCCTCAGTTCCTATACAACTGAGGCTAAAAACTAGACTTTTCGCCTCGGTTCCTATGTAACTGAGGCTAAAAGGTAAACTTTTCGCCTCAGTTCCTATGCAACTGAGGCTAAAAACTAGACTTTTCGCCTCAGTTCCTATGCAACTGAGGTTAAAAAGTAGACTTTTCACCTCAGTTCCTATACAACTAAGGCTAAAAACTAGACTTTTCGCCTCGGTTCCTATGCAACTAAGGCTAAAAACTAGACATTCCGCCTCGGTTCATATGCAACTAAGGCTAAAAGGTAGACTTTTCACCTCGGTTCCTATGCGACTGAGGCTAAAAGGTGACTTTTAGCCTCGGTTCCTATGCAACTGAGGCTAAAAGGTGACTTTTCGCCTCGGTTCCTATGCAACTGAGGCTAAAAGGTAGACTTTTGGCCTCGGTTCCTATACAACTAAGGTGAAAGATGAACTTTTATTCTCAGTTCCTTAACAACTGAGGCTAAAAGACACATTTAGCCTCTATTTTTTCAATCGAGGCTAAAACATTATGGCTAAAGGCCTTTTTTCTTGAAGTGTGTGAAGGTTCGCTCGAGCTAGGTTTATACTTATGCTACATAGGATTATTCGGTAGCACTCGAGTACTGAAAGTACGGGGTGTTATAATGATCACCCATATGCACATTCCAAACCGTCCATCATGCAGCTGGGTCAAATCCAAGCAAAACCTAGTTTGCTTCACATGAAGATAAGCTCACACGTGGGCACAAATCTACCCACAGCTGGACTGTGTGTAGAAGATCAATCCGGGAAATTGATCGCATTGACCTCGATGTATGGTCAAATTCCCTAAAGAAATTCAACCATTCAAATATTCCGAGGTTGGCCTTTCGACAAGCTTTCAAAAATTACTTGGACCAAAATGCCCTTTGTCTTTGGTTCAATAGTTGTACGATTTTTCAGTGAATAAGAAGTTATGTCGTATTTAATGACATGTACGGAACCCTTTTTTGGGCGTGGGCAAGGCCCACACTAATGTATGTGTATAATCTATGCTGCCCATCCTTCTTGCAATGTAATTTTAAGGCTAGGGCCCAAATATCAGCCTGATCCAGTGCTCGTGTAGCCCACATAATAGAAAATAATGGTGATTGTCGAAACATTTTAGGCTCACTATAATGTTTATAAGAAGTGGACATTGCGCAAGTCATGACTTTTTGGGTCGACGTCTAGCTGGCCGATAAGGTGGATGGATCGAATCACCACATTGTGGGCCTTAAGCTATGATACTAATGGTTAGGTAGTAAAAGAAGTGAACACGTGAAAACCACGATCCATGCAACATGACAACCACGACCCATATAACATGACAACTATGACCCATGCAAACCATCATCCATATGGGCCCACATTGATGTATGTGTATAATCCATGCCGCCTATCCTTTTTGTCGTGTCATTTAAGGGCTAGGGCCCACATATTAGCTAGATCCGGTGCTCGTGCGGGCCAAAAAATAGAAAATAATGGTGACTGTTAAAACTATCCAGGCTCACTGTGATGTTTGTTAGAAGTGAACATTGCCCAAGTCAGGACTTTATAAGCCCACGGCAAGCTGGCCGACAAGGTGGATGGATCGGATTACTCCATTGTGACCTTAAGCTATGGTACCAATGGTTTGATAGAAAAGAAAGTGAACACGTTACAAACCACGATCCATGCAACATGACAACCATGACCCATATAACATGACAACTACGACCCATGTAAACAACGACCCATATGGGCCCACAATGATGCATGTGTATAATAAATGCCGCCCCATCCTTTTTGTCGTGTCATTTTAGGGGTAGGGCACTAATATCAGCCTGATCTAGCGCCCGTGTGGGCCACAAACTAGAAAATATTGGTGACTGTTAAAACTTTTTAGGCTCACTGTAATGTTTGTTAAAAGTGGATACTGCCCAAGTCAGGACTTTTTGGGCTCACGACAAGCTGGCTAACAAGGTGGATAGATAGATCACCCCATTGTAGGCCATAAGCTATGGTACCAGTGGCTTGGTAGAAGAGGAAGTGAACACGTTACAAACTACGATCCATGGAATATGACAACCAAGACCCATATAACATGACAACTATGACCCATACAAACAACGACCCATATGGGTTCACATTGTTGTATGCGTATAATCCATGTCGCTCATTCTTTTTGTCATATCATTTTAGGGGTAGGCCCCAAATATCAGCCTGATCCAGCGCTCGTGTGGGCCACAAAATAAAAAAAAATGGTGACTGTTGAAACTCTCCACGCTCATTGTGTTTTTTGTTAGATGTGGACACTACCCAAGTCAGGACTTTTTGGGCCCATAATAAGCTAGCTGACAAGGTGGATGGATCAGATCACCCCATTGTGGGCCGTAAGCTACGGTACCAATGGTTTGGTAGAAGAGGAAGTGAACACGTTACAAACCACGATCCATGCAACATGACAACTACGACCCATGTAAACCACGACCTAAATGGGCCCGCATTGATGTATGTGTATAGTCCATGTCACCCATCCTTTTTGTCATGTCACTTTAGGGTTAGGGCCCAAATATCCGCTCAATCCAGTGCTCGTGTAACCCACATAATAGAAAATAATGGTGAAAGTTGAAACTTTTCAGGCTCATTATGATGTTTTTTAGAAGTGGACGCTGCCCATATCAGCACTTTTGTGCCCACAGCGAGCTGGCCTACAAGGTGTATGGATCGGATCACTCCATTATGGGCATCATGCTATGGTACCAATGGTTTAGTAGAAAAGGAAGCGAACACGTTGAAAACCACATCCATTCAACATGACAACCACGACCCATATAACATGTCAACTATGACCAATGCAAACCATGACCAAAATTGGCCCACATTGATGTATGTATATATCTATGTTGCCCATCCTTTTTGCTGTGTCATTTTAGGGGTAAAGCACTAATATCAGTTTGATCCAGTGCTCATGTGAGCCATAAAATAAAAAATATTGGTGACTGTTAAAACCTTTTAGGCTCAATATGATGTTTGTTAGAAGTGGACACTGCCCATGTCAGGACTTTTTAGACCCTCGATAAGCTGGCCGACAAGGTGGATTGATCTGATCAATCCACCTTGTCGGCCAACTTGCTGTGGGCCCAAAATGTCCTGACTTTGGCAGTGTCCACTTCTAACAAACATCATAGTGAGTGTTGAGAGTTTTAACAGTCACCATTATTTTCTATTTTTTGGCCCACACGAGCATTGTATCAGGTAGATATTTGGGACCTACCCCTAAAATGACATGGCAAAAAGGATGAGCGGCATGGATTATACACAAACATCAATGTGGGCCCATATGGGTCGTTGTTCGCACGGGTCGTAGTTGTCATGTTATATGGGTCGTGGTTGACCAGTTGTGGTTCGCAACGTGTTCACTTCCTCTTCTATAAAACCATTGGTACCATAGCTTCTGACCCATAATGGGATGATCTGATCCATCCACCTTGTTAGCCAGCTTGCCGTGGGCCCAAAAAAGTCTTAGCTTGGGAGATGTTCACTTCTAACATCACAGTGAACCTGGAAAGTTTTAATAGTCACCAATATTTTCTATTTTTTGGCCCACACGAGCACTGGATCAGGCTGATATTAGTGCCCTACCCCCAAAATGACATGGCAGAAAGGATGGGCGGCATAGATTATACACATACATCAATGTGGGCACATTTGGGTCGTGGTTTGCATGGGTCGTGGTTGTCATGTTGAATGGATCGTAGTTTTCAACATGTTCAGTTTATGGTGATCTTGGCCAATGTTACCTCTTCTAGTGCTCGAAAGCTCTCGAATACCTCGTATTTATTCATTCCTTTTAATGTGAAAGGATCCTACTTGGCTATGGATATCATGACTACCTTATTGTTGCAATCCAAAATGGAATGAACTTGTGAAAGTCAATCCATCCCGAGTATAATATCGAATTGCTTAATAGGCATCACCCCTAGGTCTATGGACACCTTGTGGTCGGCGAGAGATATAAGGTACGCCATGCATATCTTACTTGTTTCTACAAATTTTCCCATGAAGAATGCTATTAAAAGGGGAAATTGTATTTGACTTGTTTTTAGTTCTAGTTTTACTATCACGACAAAATCAATGAATGATAATGTCGCACCAAAATCACATATAACGAATATTAGAATACCATTAATATAAGCCATAACATGCAACACTTGGGACGTGTATTTTTACATAGCTACTAAAAATAATAATTGTGGCAACACGCACTACAAGAAAAATAGCCTTTACCGGCAGCCAAAACTACACCTAAAAGTTCTAAAAACTGCCGGTATAAGAATTATCAGCGGTTGGACACGTGCCACAAAAGGGGGGAGGGGCGTCGCTGTATCTTTTTCCGGTGGTCGCACCTTTTTACCGGTGTTTTTATGCCCGTTGCTAAAAGGGAAACTTTTAGCGGCACTTATTATCCTTACCGGCGCTTATGATGACTGCTGGTAAAAACTGCAAAAGCACCGCTAAACTATAGGAAGCACTAGAAAAATTAAAAAAGGCGCTAAAAGCTGTGAGAAACACCACTAAAAATTATAAAAATGCCGGCAAAAGCTATGAGAAACACAGGTAAAAGTTGTAACAAACGCTGGTAAAAGTGCAGATAATAGAAATTCCTATTGAATCTTTACTAATCCTTTCACACAAATTCCTATCTCCATTGGTCTAACTATTAAATCTCTATCTGCATAACTATCAAGATCCTATGATTGAATGGCAAGAATTTGGATTGCCCAATAATTTGATTTCATAAAAACTAAAATGAGAATAGAGATTAAAAGACAGTGAACCAGACAAGAGTAACCCGACCAAAAATTCAACTCCTATTTGGATCATTAAAGCAAGTCTTCAAACTATAAGGTAGATAGCTTCAAATGTTTTCAATTAAAAATATTTATCGATATATAGAACTTGTGTGACAACTCTCTGTTTGGTAACAAGATTAAAAGATATCAAGTAATGTAAATATGGAACACCTATTACTCAAGGCAAAGAAATATTATTGGCAAATATCAAAAAATTCTACTAAAGAATAATTATAATTTAGATAAACTTCATCAGAAATTACCTTAGTATATTCCTTAAAGTTTTTGAAGCAATACAACACGACATGATGACCATTCACTTCATTCGTCAGAATGCTTGCATCAGGTATGGCTACCTGCTATGGCTACCTACATATAGTAGGAAAAAAAGGCTTGATTCTTAAATCTATTTAAAAAGTTCGTTAAAGTTTTTCTGAGGAAACAGGAAAAAAGTTCGACTTTGGCAAGATATAAGATGTTAGAGGATTCCATGTGGGTGGCTAAAAAGAAGTCAACCAACCATCTGATGGGTATCATCTTTTGAGATACAGCCATCTACTGCACAATGTAAGAGATGAACAGTGGATCTCCTATATGTGTTGCTGCATGTACAAGGACATAGTTCCTGATTTTTAAGAAAAAAATAAAGTTGCTAAGATTCATATCCTTTCTCACAATATAAACAACTAGATTCAATCCAATTGGAAATCTTTCTTCATGGTGCAAGTACGCTGACAAGTTTGTGCCCTGCAACTGACAACATGTTGCTGAAAGATTCAGCTTCTAGATTATTATTATTTTTTAAAATTCTAAATTCTAAATTCAGCTTCTCAACTACCAATTTCATTTCTGTAAACTATTCTTGCAGTTTCTTGCTTAAGTCTTTCTCAAGTTGTTTTCCTATTGTCTATTAGCAAGTTGTTTTCCTGAAATCATGGTATCTGTTTTGATGATGGAATGACCCTACAGGATGGATTGGATATTACACATGCCATGGAGAACGCCACATGCAACTAGTTGCGTAGTTTTCTCATCTACCCAACTAGTTGGGCATGGGATGTTCAACATCATAACCAGGGTAGCAATAATGGCTTCAATCATTCTAGATTTTTCTTCTTCTTCTTTTTCAATTTTGGAGGCTTGATTTTCTTCATCCCAATCCATCTTCAGCTTTCAAAACTCTTTTCTTCTTTAAAAGGAAGGGGCCAAAAAGTCAAGAAAATCAACTTTCCCAATGAGTCTTTTTTTTTTCTTTTCCTAGCAATATAAATACATCCATTTCCTACCACACATCTGCAATACTCACATGAATACAAAGCTGGAACAACTAAGTGCTCGTGAAAATGAATTTCTAACAGTTGCTTACCTTTGAATCTCTCTAGCACGAGTTGGTTGTCAGGAAAAAAGACCAAACCATGTAATGAGAGGTGCCACAAAGATTATTCTACTACTGGCATTAGTAACTACCACTGCCTCAGAAAATCTTACTCTTTGAGACTGCTCGCTGCCCCAAAAAAAAAAAAAAAGAAGGCAGAGGTGAGTGGTTAGAATTTTATCAGAATCAGGATATGAATCAATGTCATCTTGAACTCCAGTTTGTGTTGATTTGAGAACTGGAAATTAAAGAATTTGTAGAGCTTCCATTCAAAACAAAAACAGATAGAGAGAGAGAGAGAGAAGCTATGGGAATATCTCGAAAAGGACCTTTGTTGTTCTTATCGCTGTTGTTTCGTTACACACATTGTTTTCTTAATTTTATTTCATCTAGATCAGAAAGGGGGAAACAAAATCCCATAGCGGATGATGAGTGACATGGCTAAATGCATGTGAGTTGTGACAGTTATGATGTATCTCCTAAATGCATGTGAGTTGTGACAGTTATCTCAATGTTACAATAATCAAATTTGTCCAATGCCTCTCCAGGATTCTTTATGGGGTATTCATACCTTGTAACAACATTGGAACTTTAGCAAACTAGAGTTTAAAGATGTGATTTTGCACTGCTATAATATTAGAATTGTGTGCACTATGCATACTTCCAGATCTATGTACATTATATGTGCTGCTAGATCTCCTGTCAGTATTAATTTCTTCTAGGATTCTATTTTTCTTATAAGCCTATACTATGCACAATGGTGCCACTGCTCATGATACTACATGGGTTGCATATGCACATTACCTCTAAACGTCTTCACAAATAGTCAATGGTCAATTCATCAGGTATTTATACATGTTTGAAAACAATATAGCTTCAAAAAACTACAAATGATTCATGTTCAAGATGAAACCTGGCATACAAAAAAATACATAAAAAGGTAAGTGTTCAAGATGAAAAAGGGGTGGACAACTTACATTTGTGTTCTTGCTCCTCATCTTCATTGACCCATTTGTCCCAGTCTACTTTCAAAAACATAGGAGGCTTCCCTTCCTACTTTAACAGCGTACTCCACCATTTCTTCTTTGCTTTTTTCACAAGGTAACATATATTCCTCACCCCAAAAGAATGGCTTGTAATATTTATCTCATCACTAACCACAACTCTTTCACAGAAAATCATAATAATAACAGATCTTGGATGTGACAAGCACGAGAATTAGTCACCTGCAATTTCACTAGGCCTGCTTGTGAGATATTTTTTATTTCAAAATTACAGGTATGGCATTTCCATAAGTGGAGTTGCATAAGGGTTGCATCATATTGAAAGATTAAGACCTCCATGGCCAGACTGCTCCTTGTCAAGGAATATATAGTTCCATTTCCAAGGAGGGGCTCAAAGGCTTGATATAAGCAAGAAACAAGGAAAACAAGGAAAATGAGAAAGAAGGAATATGTGTTAAGGATTTGGAATAGAAGAGCAACGATCCCCACTTTCATAAATAAGGCAGATTTGTATTGTTTTGAGCTTGTTTTCTGAAGCTAAAGTATAGTGTTTGGTCTATTAATACTTTGTAAGTACTAGCTTCTTGAGTTTATTTCTTTGATTATCCAGCACTGCACTCTCGTTCCAGGAGTGGCAGTAGTGCTGAATATGTAATAGTTAAATATCTCCATCGGCATTCTCTTTGTAAGAAAAAACAAATGAAATTGTCTAAAGTTGGTAAACATAGATGGAAGAATACCATGTGCAACTGATGGAAATATACATTACCCACTTGCCAAAAGAAGTTATCAGCTATGGAAATAATTGAATTGAACATATACTACAGAACTGCAATTCTAAGTATGTTACCATTTAGTCAGCCAAATTGTCACAAATATTAAGGCTCTCAATCTCTCTCTACTTGCTCAGCTCCTCAAATAGATCCTCATAGAAATCCTGCAGTTTTAAAGTTATTCAAACGACAAAACAAACTATTTCACCATACATAAAAAATGGAAAAAAAAAATATCACATTTTGCTAGAGTAAGTGAATCACTCGTGCATCTAGTTCTTTATTAGAAATGTTAATATTTCTTGATGTTATTTCTATTGATTTAGTTCCAATTCCAACCTAAAATGAATGTAATCATGATTCATACTGGTTATTTACTCTGAAATGAAGTGTGGTAACTAAAATATCATGTTGCAACTTAATTATTGCAATCAAAATCAGTCTATACCCAAACAACGACAGTCATTTACAACACACACTCACGTTGGGGTAAAAACTAATCCTTCCTAGTTTACTCTAACCTCCCATAAATTGAAAATATTGTTGGGTTTAGGATATTATTTCACAATCTACAAATATATTTTTAAAAAAAAAAATATTTTTTCATGCTTCTTCAGTTAAAAACCAACAAATAACTAAGCTGTTTGCCTACAAATGCAAGAAAGGAGTGCTACGACTAATTGCAGTTACCCGACTAGCATTTTGGCATGCTTTTCGACGAGTATTAAGATCAACCAGAAACTAACCCATGTACAAAAAGCCAGCTCCTTGGAACATTTTCTCTTTTTCTTTCTTTGTTGGATTTTCAGTTGAGTTCTTGAGAAGAGGAATTCATTTCATGAAGTGAGGATTAAGTAGCCATGAAATCTAAAGAAATCCAATACAGTCTCTCCCTCCAAATATCTTTTTCAATTTCTCATCACACACTATGATCTTCTTGTTTTTCGTGTCCTGCCAGAAAGAACAAATAAGAAATAGAAGACCATCTGATTTCATGGAAAGTGCATTAAATGATCTAAGTGCTAGCTCTGTGGTTTGTCTAGCTCTAGACACATTTATCCCCACCCATTCACATGCAGCTGCATGTGCCAAGCTGTCATGTTTGTGAAATTCCAAGCTTTCCATCAGGCACAGAACCCACCTTTTTCAATGCCTCACTAAAAAAATCAGGCTACCCCACTCTAACAAACAGCTGTTGTTGTTGAGGACTGTTGGAATTCTTATTCCAGTTTATATAATGGCAAGAGAACTGACTGCAATTCAATGCAGGTGCCAGCAATAGGTAGCTCCCCTTTTCTAAACCTACAAGTGGGATCTAGGCTGTTCACCAGGTGGACCCCAACAAATTACCCGCGAAGCAAAAATCAGCACAGGCCTGTCATCAGGTGGGCCACATTATATATGGAAAAAAAATGATGGTTTTTGAAACTCATCAACGACCAGTACACAATCCTATGTAATTGTCAAGTGCCTGTATGTCATCCATCTCACTCTGCCAGATTATCAAAGTTTTCATCGTTCTAGGAACTCGTTAACCCATGAATATCCTGAGGGGCCCAGGTCAGCTCACCTATGGTAGGCAAGCTCCTTGAGTCGGAAGACTCCCCAATGCATATTACAAGGCCTATACTGGGTTAACATGGATCAGATTTTCTATGCCCAAACCAACTTTAAAACTTATTAGGCCAAACCCTAGCCTAGTACACAATCTCTATGTACTTATTAATCATATCTAAGAAATGCAAATGACATTACTGCCACTGCCCAAAGGTAAGATGTTAAGAGTCACCAGACGGAACAATGCATTGACCTGATATATGGGTTTGAATGGGGCATTAACTTAGTTTCATGAACTCCAATGTAAATCTAGACTTTCCAAGTACAAAAAATCAATAGGACAGTAAATAAAAGGGTTGGGAAATTCAAATCTAGGAGCTTTATGAGGTATTCCACCATCCATGGTGAGCCCCATCATTATAGTGATTTGGATTCTTGTACCTTGCCCCATGGTAAACTATACTATTGCAGATGACAGGACTGGATAGCATCACAAGAAACAGTGGGGATTGAAAACTCACCATCAAAACCTTCATAGCCCCATAGAAGCTTTGGATCTAGCTTATACTTCCTTTTTTTTTTTTTTCAGTTGATCCCAGTAGTATAAAATTATGCAATATAAACATCATGGTTCACTCCAGGAAGGTTTCAACTATGGTTGTTTCAATATAAACCCAAACTGATGAATGCCACATGAAAAAAATACATATAAGATTCCTTTAACATGATTCAATTAGCCCAACTTGTGATTGCCTTTGGTGAAGACCAGCAACAAACCCCTACAAAAACATATCAATGCCACCAATTAACCAAACCATTAGTTACAAAGAACAATAACAACCAGAATACATGGTGAATAGAGTAACTCAATATGTTGAAAGTGGTGCAATTTCTATGAGGTAATCTTTTAATACACATGCACTATGAGGGCGTCATGGGAGATGCTAACCTTTGAATATCTAAAATTATCTTGTACTCTCCCAAAGCGAAAACCGCTTCATTGACAATCAAAAATGGGCTTTGTCTCCAACACAATGTCTGACATTCAAAAACCAATTTAGAATATCAATATTTTCTTCTGGGCAAGCCACTCTTGTAAAAAATAGAACAAACTGTATATCAAATGAAATGAAAACTCTGACAGAACACTTAATAATTTATCTGAAACACATCCTAAGCAAAGTAAGGTGAGGGGTGTTGAAGTAAGAATGGATGCCATGTCAGGTGTACCTATTGCAAAAACATCACTAAATCTTTCTTAGAAAATAATAGGCGAGAGAATTCTAGGTACTTAAACAATAAATCTTGTATTGAAAGAAGCCAGGCCAACAGTTACAATATATTTCAAGGAGCTTTTTAGCATATGCTGGGTATTTGGCACTCATATTAGCTAACTTCGGTTATCCTTTATTTCAAACTGTAATGTCATGCATTCAATAAGAAGTATGCTAGAACTCCCCACAATACATACATTGTGAAATTGTACAATTGATCAATGAGGTGCACAATAGAGAAGTAAAGAGTTAAATTTTAAAAATGAGTAGAAATACTGAGGGGGTGTTTGTGTGCTAGAAATATAAGCTGAATTTAATTCCTCATATCAGGTTCAACCTTGGCTCAAGCAATAGATGCATGGTGCTACAACAAAAGGGTGCATTTAATTCCTCGTATGCACTACACTGCAAATCCAGCGTGATAGGTAGCTAGCCATGCGAGGGATTGCAAACAAAACAGGGAAGAACTTTGTAGGGAATCCCATTGCTCTGGTTAAGACAAACAAGTGACAATACCTACAAAAGTAGGAGAGTAAAGAAAAAAAATTTCCTGAAGATACTGATAGATTAAGCCATAGTAGAAAATCAAGTTTAGATAAAAAGCTTCCTCTTCAGAAAATACTCATCTGAAAGTGCAGCTTTCTCCAATAAAACAACTTGCCGCAAGCATTACATGTTCATGAATAAAACCATAGCAAAAAACAATTGGATGCCCACATTATTATTTACTAGGGATGCTTTTTGGATGTACACTCTAATAATGGAAATGTTTTCAAGCTAACACTGACTGAGAAAATTTTGCTATTAGGTGTACAGAAAGAATAATCTAGACATTTTCTTCTTGTATAATTGTTTTGGTTGTTTGATATTGAGGGTCTGGACTCTAAATGGTAACTACATTATTTTCAAGATTGCCTAAAACAAATGTAATTGCAGTCAGAGTGTTTTTTTTTTTTTTTTTTTGAAGGATCCAATATGAAAGCTACTTCCTCATCACTAACCCAAGTATATAACTGCCAAAAACTTGTGCATTCGTGGAACTGCCAAGGACTTAGCAAATAGAATAAAAAAATGCAAAATCATATCCAGACTGATCAAGAACCCTCCAACTCCTTGTGGAGGTTATTTTCATTTTTCACAACACCATACTCAAATTGCATACTAGAGTTTATGAATTGAAAGTAGCAATATCCTAAGTATAGCCAAGTTATTGTTCGGAGGTGACCACTTATAGCTATAAAATCCCTGTTAAAAAGATGTGGCCATTGCTGTAAATGTGAGGATGTAGAGTAGCAGGATGCAGAAATATAACCTTTCCAAGAAGGTTAACCCCAAGCACCGACAATGCCCGATTTTGTTGTAGTGTACACCATCCTTCTTCTTTTTTGTACATGTGGCCTACCTGATAGTCAAACAAACTAATTTTTTTTGTTAATGGAAGATTTTTCAGGTGTGAAGCATCCATGTTATGAACAAAATCTCTTACATAAAAGTGAAGAATGCTAAGAATATTAGTTTTAATGAAGAAATGGAATTAAAAAAAAAAAAAAGTGATGCTTTTTAGTTTTTTTTATCCATACATCTAAATAAAATAAAATAAAATCTAATGACCCTCTTATTAGCTTGGATCCATTTACATGACTAAAACATTTTATGGACCCCAAGGGGCCCATCCACAAGGAGTGTCATGTTATTAGCTCAAATGCACTGTACAATTTCTTGTGACAAGCATTGAATACAATTTCTCTTGTAATTGATTATCCTTAGAAATAAAGGATTTGAGAGGAGTATATTACATAACTCCTCTCCTTATTCCTTCTTTTTGTTCTAAAATAATTAAATGAACTAAGAGCTCAAGAAATGACATTATTGCATTAAAATGATAGAACAAGGAACTCGAGGGATGGCTTCCTTGTACCATGAGTTTGCATAAACTAAAAAATATAAAATTTGAAATTTTGTAATCATGATTTGTCAAGCAATTTCAACACCATGATAGATATGAAAGAAATTTAACTCACCTGGACTCTTCCGTTTAAATAAAACATATCTTATTGATCTTTATTTCAAATCACCTTTTGACTCATCCGAATCAGAATCATTTGCATTGTAACCTAACCAAAAACAATGATTTGAGTCCAGAAACAAACTGTTGTTAAAAAAATGTCAAAAGGTTAAAGGGCTCACCTAAGTTCTTTTCATAGACCTTCCAAAATGATGATATACTCTTTGAAGCTTTGGTAATCCAAGCCTTTACCTAAATCAACCAAAAAAATTAATAAAATAAAATAAAACCTTACTAATAAAAACACCAATAAAGATACGAAAGAAACTCATTTGACCATAAAGGTAAAAAGAAGTTCCTTGCTCAAAATCTGATTCTTATAGCGTTGGTGGTAAATGTTGGCCACCGACAAAAAAGTGTTGGCAATGCTACCTTTTGTTGTAGTATTATCCATTGATTTTGGTTGTGGGGCCTACTCAAAGAGTGGACTAGCTTGATTTTATTTCCAAGTGATCGTCATGGTGAAGCCCACCTTGTGCATTGGTCTAGTTCCCTATAACATGTATCATGTTTGGGAGGAAGACAAGCCTCATAGAACCACTTGATTTGATGGCCTGATCTACTTCTAGTATGCAGGGACTGGAACTATTAAAGTGCCATGCACAACTAAAACTTGCAATGTCCAGTCCATTATAACTCTGTCCAAACTAATTCCCAACAAAAAAGTATTGCTAACAAAATGGATAGATAGACCATGTTACATCTAAAGTTGTAAATCCATTCATAACAAATAACTTACACTAATAACGAAGAATGTGAATCACCTCCTTAGTTGTGAAAGTTGAAGAATGTTTGTAGAAACAATCGAGAGATCTATAGAAACAAAATGCTTCTCATGAGAATATTGAATAAAATTGACGTAAAATCCACGCCTACTACAAAAACCAATCATTAAGAATAAATACTCTGAGATCAAATCCAGGTTTGAATTCATGTCTTTCAGCCCTTGTCCATACGGGCTCCATGAATCTTGCTTTCCCTAAGGAATAAAGAAACCAATAGAGGCACTCAACATAGATTCACCAAAAACCTGAGCTACGAAAAGAAAAATCTAGATGTAGCCTCTAAAAGACACCCTTTCTTAGATGAAACAAGGCCGTGGTTGAATATCTGTTGCAATCAACAACTCTGAGCAATATTATTGTGTCCTATACATTGTAATCAGCCAGTTTTCCAACATGGCTAGGACCTGACTAATACATATTTATGTTCTCCTCAAGAAGTAAGAGCTCCCCATTTGACCAATACATTTAAGTTCACGAGCTACTCTCAGAATATATGCTTTGGGCCAAAATGGGAACTAAGCTTTAAGTTCTTTAGTGCTTGTCATCCTTAGATAAATGCCCAAATAGACATTAGGTAAGTTGAGATCATGAGCTACTTCTATGATAAATGTCCAAACAGAGGTAGTTAGAGGTACCTTAGAATACTCATGAGTTTGATAGAGCATTACTGGATTAGAGGTAGAAAATTGTATTGTACATACTTCAGTAAAGCCACTATTTGGTTATGATCTTGTGATAGTATAACATCTAAGGGCTATATGATAAAGTAACAATTGACGGCAACAAATGGTTAGTCTATCATAGGACAATGAAGAACACACAACAAACTGAAATCCTGCAAAATCCATCAGAGAAACATGAAGTAGAATTTCTCAGAGAATTGATTTAAAAAAATAAAGAAAAGAGAAACAAATTCATAGTGCGTGAGTCTAAAAATCAAGGTCATGACCCCAGAACTAGGCCATTCATGGATGAAACATGTCCATCTCAGGCAATACATACATACTTTAGATGATACTTTAGCCCTTGGTCAAAAATCCAACACAGAGGTATAACTCCATTGAATTAAGACAGGAAAGAAAGAAAACACCCACAAGATGATAGCACCACTTAAGAAAGAAAGAAAGAAAAGAAAAAGGCATTCCCTAATTAAGGAGTAGAAGAGAGTATATGAATAGCATTATTAATGAAATGTCTTGTTTAGATTTATTGTCACTGAAAGAATGCATTCTCTAACTCCAAAGGAAATGGAGACCGTTCGATCTCATTAATGGAGATAGCGGTCCACAGTGCATATAGAGAGAACATACTAGGAAAACACCTTTGAAATCCTATCCATACATTCCAAAGCATAGATACGGATCAAATGGTGGGAAAAGAAAAAAAAAAAAAGAAGGAAAAAAAAGGGCAACGTACCAGTACTCTGTTCACAACTCCAATGGTTGAGACAACAGCAACTATGGCTTCTAGAAATCTTCCGCACACCCTTCCGTGGATTAGGTGATCCAGAGAGAGAGAGAGAGAGAGGCGTGTTATGACGAGGAGGGCATGCCTGAGAGATCAGCGTACTAACTCTTGTGGGCCTTCTTGGACTTTGGCATTTTTCGGCGAGGAGGGAAACACTGAGAGGTTAAGAGAGGCTAGAGTGGAAAATGGAGATCGAGAGACGTTGGAGAGGGAGGGGGAGAAAGAGAGAGAAAGAGAGTTTCAGCCGCTTATTGAAAGGAGGAGAGAAAGAGAGTTTCAGCCGCTTATTGAAAGGAGGAGAGAAGAGGGGAGAAGAGTTTTGGGAAAGAAGAGGCGAGAGAGATGAGGGGAGAAGGTTTTTGGGAGAGGAGGGTACGCGTGCGGGAGAGAAGAAGCGTGATTTGGAGAGGCGCACAATTTGGGGTTAAAAAATAAATTTTAGGTTTTTTCATTCGAAAGGAGCGGCGATGGATTCACAGTACACGGGCTGCCACTTAAAAACGCCTCTAATTTCCGTATGCAGTGGCGGTTTATTGCTGCCGCCTGTGATAAAAACGCGCCTAATATTGATATTTTTTGTAGTGACGTAAGGATACTCAACACCCGAGTACCCGCAAACTAAAACTAGGGTGTTACACAATGTGGCATGCATGATCCAGCCATCCACTGGATATGTCCCACCCCATAGATATCCTTGCCTGAAAATTGGCCAGTCCATTGATTAGGTGAGCTACATATTATGGAGTAAATGGATTTTTTTTTTTAAATAAAATAAAATTTAAGCCTCATTTTCTATTTCAACCTTTTAGTTTCTAACATTCTATCCCCATTGATGAGTGGGTTAACCTGATTTTTGGGAAAGGAGATCGACATGCTAGTAACTATCTGATGGACGGCTTGGACCTCATGCATATATGCCACCTTAGTGTTGAGATGTGGAGCCACATTTGGGACCGTCTTCGACTGGTCGTGGGTTATGCTCGACCAGTCATAGGGGCCCGCTCGACCGATCGTGGATCAGTTCGACTCAAAGTCTAGCGAGCATCATTTTTTATTCCCAAGGTGCTCGACCAGTCGTGACCCATTCACGACCAGTCGTGGGACCCGCTCGATAGGTCATGCAGGCTGCACGACTAGTCGTAGTTACACAGATTCGTTTCCGAATCCGATGCGGACAGCGAATTTTGGTGTCGCCTTTCGCAAGGATGCGGAAGGGGAGTTGCCTAAACTATAAATAGGGGTTCCTAGGGCTTTTTTAGGTATGATGAAAGTTATTCTAAGGTGTGGGCCAAGGGTTTTTTATGTTTTTCCAAAGGAGAGGTTAGTATTTTGCCTTGTAATCTCCATTCTTCTTCATAGTGAAAGTTTGCATCTGTGGTTTTTTACCCTAGTTTGGAATTTTTCCACATATATCTTTTCTTGTGGTTTGTTTTGATTGCTTTGATTTGTTTCTAGTTTATATTTCTTCCTATTTATCGTTTGTGGGTGAGGACTGAGATTGGATCTATGCTCACTGCGTTGTTGGCGTGTTGCGCAACAACTGGCATCAGAGCTATTGGTTTAGTTCTATTAGGAGCGATGACGGAAGAAGGAAAAACTAGAATTGAGAAGTTTGATGGTTCAAACTTCACCTTCTGGAAGATGCAGATGGAGGATTATCTGTATCAGAAAGACCTCTATATTCCTTTAGGAGGAAAAGAGAAGAAACTGAAAAAGCTGATAGATGATGAATCGTTTTTACTGGATAGGAAGGCTTTAAGAATGATCCGACTCTCTTTATCTAAGAGCGTCGCCTTCAATATATCCAAGGTGAAAACGACAAAATAATTAATGGAAGCCCTAGCCACTATTTATGAAACGCCTTCAACATCTAACAAGGTTCATCTTATGAAACAACTATTCAACACGAAGATCTCAGATGGTGGGAGCATGGCTGAACATCTAAACGAGTTCAATACAGTCACGAGCTAGTTGGAATCCGTTGGCATCGTTTTTGAGGATGAGGTCAGGGCGATATTGATCTTATCCAGTCTGCTAGACAGTTGGGATGGTTTGGTGATTGTTGTGAGTAATTCTTTAGGGTCGACAAAGCTAAAATTTGATGATGTGGTCGGTCTAATTCTCAGCGAAGAATCTAGAAGGAAGGCATCAGGAGTTTCAGGGGACTCAGGGAATACTCTAAATGTTGAAGGAAGAGGAGAGGAAGATCGTTGAATAAATGAGGCAATAAATACGGGCGTTCTAAGTCGAGAAAGAAGTTCAAGAGACTGAAAGACAAAGACGGGTGCTAGCATTGAGGTAAGAAATGACACATGAGACATGATTACATGGCGCTCAAGAAACAGGAAGGAAGCTCTCAAGGTGGGAAGGATTCAGTGAATCTATCTGAGGAGAGCGACACAGAGGCGTTGATCTTGTCTCTTAATGCGAGGAATGAGTCTTGGGTTATAGACTCGGGTACTTCGTTTCATGCTACTTCGTGTAAGGAAGTTCTGTGTGATTATGTGTTAGGTGACTTCGGGAGAGTCTACCTAGGTGATGATGAGCCGTGTAGTATCATTAGAAAAGGAGTCGTTTAGGTCAATCAGAAAGACGGAATGGTTTTAAAATTGAAGGATGTCAGACATGTACCAAGTTTGAGAAGGAATCTGATCTCAGTGGGGCAGTTGGCCGATACTGGTTATGTGACGACATTCACCAGTGATTCCTGAAAAATCATAAAAGGTACTTTGGTAATATCTCGAGGCAAAAAGGAAGGTACTTTGTACGTGACTTCAGGATCATATAGTTCACTCTCAGTCGCATCAACTGGAGTGAATGGGCAGTTATGGTATCAGAGGTTGGGACATATGAGTGAGAAAGGGATGAAAGTGTTATTGTCAAAGGGGAAGCTACAAGGGCTGAAGTCTATTGACTTGGAATTTTGCTAGAACTGCGTGTACGGTAAGCAAAAGAAAGTAAGCTGCAAGAAGATAGGACGTGCTCCAAAGATGCATCTGTTGAAGCTTGTACACACTGACATGTGGGGACCAACATAGGTATCATCTCTCGGTGGCTCACATTATTTTGTTACTTTTATTGATGATACTAGTAGAAAACTATGGGTTTATTTCTTAAAGTATAAATCTGATATATTTGATACGTTTAAAAAGTGGAGAGTCATGGTAGAAAATGAGACGGGTAAAACAGTAAAGTGTCTTAGACCTGATAATGGGGGAGAGTATTGTGATAAGAGATTTGAGTAGTATTATGCAGCAAGTGGAATCAAACATTAGAAAATGATTTCAGGGACACCGCAATAGAATGGTTTGGTTGAGCACCTTAACAGGACCATCCTTGAGCGTGCCAAGATCATGAGGTTACATGCAGGTTGGCCAAGACCTTTTGGGCAAATGCTATGAATACTGTCCTATATCTTATCAATAGAAGTCCCTCAATACCATTGGATGGTGGGCTACTAGAAGAAATATGGACTGGAAAAGAAGTGAACCTTGCATATCTCAGAGTATTCAGTTGCACTTCATGTGTTCACATTGATGCAGAGCACAGAAACAAGCTGGATGTGAAGTCCAGGAGGTTCACATTTATAGGCTACAGGCAGCATGATTTTGGCTACAGGTTTTGGGATGCAAAAAATAGAAAAATTATCAGAAGCAAGGACGTAGTCTTCAATGAAAAAGTGATGTATAAGGACAGTGTGCAAGAAAATAAGGCTAAGGATAAGGAATTTGTAGAGTTGGAAGAGTTACCAGACACGGGTATTACAACGCCACAGGATGATCATGCACAAGAACATTATGAGGCAGAGCCGCATACACTGGTTGTGAGGAGGGCTACTCGGGAGAGGAGACCTACAGTCCGATACTCACCCTCCTTACATTATCTATTGCTAACAGATAATGGTGAGTCAGAGTATTTTGAAGAGGCATTATAGTCAGATACACGGGTTAAGTGGGAGCATGTCATGGATGAGGAGATGGACTCTCTTGAGTCTAATCGTACATGGGAGTTAGTTACTCTACTTAAGGATAAAAAAGCTCTTCATAATAAGTGGGTTTACAGACTGAAGGAGGAGCATGATGGTTCGAAACGGTACAAGGCTAGATTGGTTGTGAAAGGGTTCCAACAAAAGGCAGGTATCGATTTCACTAAAATATTTTCACCTATGGTGAAAATGTCTACGATTCGTATGGTCTTGAGTATAGTGGTTACAAAAGACTTATATCTAGAGCAGCTAGATGTTAAGACAGCCTTTCTTCATGGGGACCTTGAAGAAGAGATATATATGCATCATCCGACAGGATATGTGACACCAAGAAAGGAGAACAAAGTGTGTAGACTGAAGAAGAGTCTATATGGCCTAAAGTAGGCCCCGAGACAGTGGTACAAGAAGTTCAATAGTTTCATATTGGGAAATGGTTTTAGCAGATGTCATGCAGACCATTGCTGTTATTTGAAGAAGTTTGATACGTCGTATATCATCCTTCTTTTATACGTTGATGATCTGTTTGTGGTCGGTTCAAGTATGAAGGATATTTCAGATCTCAAAAGACAACTGTCTAAAGAATTTTTCATGAAGGATTTAGGAGCTGCAAAAAAAATCCTAAGCATGAGGATAAAGCGTGACAGGAAAAATAAAAAACTAGTTTTATCACAGACAGAGTACAAAGCCAAGGTACTTAACTGATTCAATATGGGAAGCGCTAAGCCGATTAGCACTCTATTAGCCAACCACTTTAAGTTATCTAAGGAGAAAGGTGCAAAGACGCAGGAGGAATGAGACTACATGGCTAAAGTCACATACGCGTCAGCTATTGGGAGTCTCATGTATGCTATGGTGAGCACGAGGCTAGACATTGCTCAAGTAGTAGGAGTTATTAGTAAGTTCATGAACAATCCCGGGAAGGAACATTGGGAAGCTACGAAATGGATCCTCAGATACCTGGTAGGTACTAAGGATGTAGGGCTGTGTTATGGTGGATTGAAAATCAAGTTACAAGGCTATGTAGATTCAGATTTGGCAGGAGACATAGACAACAGAAGAAGAACTACAGGTTATGTGTTTACTCTGGGTAGTGTTGCAGTCAGTTGGGTCTCTCAGTTACAGAAGATAGTATCTATCAGTACGACAAAAGCAGAATACGTTGCGGCTACAGAAGCATGCAAGGAGATGGTGTGGATGCAAGGTTTTATGGAAGACTTGGGTAAGAAGCAAGTAGATTGTAAGTTGTACAGTGATAGTCAAAGTACAATACACTTGGCTAAGAATTCAGCCTTTCATATAAGGACTAAGCATATTGCCATTACATATCACTTCATACGTTCGTTACTGAAAGATGGGTCGATTGCTCTGGAGAAAATTTATACAAGTAAGAATCCTACGGATATGTTGACCAAATCGGTCATACGGGAGAAGCTAAAGCCCTATTCAACTTTAATTGGTCTTCAGGCTTACAGACGGGGAGGTGGTGCATTCTAGATGAAGAAGACAAAGGTATATGGCGATGTATCTCCAAGTGGGAGATTGTTGAGATGTGGAGCCACATCTGGGGCCGTCTTTGACCGGTCGTAGGTTATGCTCAACCGGTCGTAGGGGCCCGCTCGACCGGTCATGAACCAATTCGACTCAAAGTTTAGCGAGCATTGTTTTTTTGGTCCCGAGGTGCTCAACCGGTCGTGACCCATTCACGACCAGTCGTGGGACCCTCTTGACTGGTCGTGCAGCCTGCACGACTAGTCGTAGTCACGCAGATTCGTTTCCGAATCCGATGCGGACTTCGGATTTTGGTGTCGCCTTTCGTAAGGGTGCGGAATGGGAGTTTCCTAAACTATAAATAGGGGTTCATAGGGCTTTTCTAGGTATGATGAAAGTTATTCTAAAGTGTGGGTTAAGGGTTTTCTGTATTTTTTCAAAGGAGAGGTTAGTATTTTGCCTTGTAATCTTCGTTCTACTTCATAGTAGAAGTTTGCATCCATGATTTTTTTACCCTAGTTTGGAATTTTTTCACGTATATCTTGTCTTGTGGATTGTTTTGATTGTTTTGATCTGTTTCTAGTTTATATTTCTTCATATTTATCGTTTGTGGGTGAGGTCTGAGATTGGATCTAGGTTCACTGCATTGTTGGCATGCTGCGCAACACTTAGCACATCGGTTAACAGGTAGATGGGCTCCTTGTGGAAGAGCCTGGTCTCAGCAAACTTTGCAACTATACCATCTTTCTCACCAACATGTCACCTGTTCATGAAATTAGTGCCATTGAAACCGTAGACCCCACCACGATTATTATCTTTTCTTGAAATTCAGGCTGATATTTTCAACAGCTGGGCCACACAAGTTTGGACACTCAGATCGTTGGTTGTCCACTAGTTCCAAAAGTGTGCCCTCTCTTATGAGCGAAGCCACCTAACTTATGTGCCTGGTGTTTTCCACGGCGGGGCTTACCGTTTTCATGCCATTGATGTCCAACAAAGCTCGTGCGATACCACAAGCTGTGTGCATTGCATGTAGGTGATCAGTTGATCTAATCTTACGTAACTTGTGCCACTTTCTTTAAGTACAGGCGGACATGATATACGAAAGTAGTCTGCAACTTTCTTGAGATCCTCGTGCTTCTCGTGCGTGTGCACGTGATTTGGTAGAGTCGCACGTAAGATACCTTCCATGACATGTGGTAGATGGAAATACGGAAATAGTAGCGGCTTCGAAGGCCCATTTATATGGCTGTCAATGGGCATCATATGGGCTGGATACAGGTCAGCCCATGCACCGCACACTTTTTCAGCCCTGAAATTGAGGCCCACCTGTAGCTGGCCCATCCATAGGTAGCAAAATAGCAAATGTCAAAAATAAATAATATAAAACCGGAAACGTGAAATATTTGTGGTTAATTCAATCTTGATGGTCAAATTTTCCGTGAAAAGGGGAAACGCCGATAATTCGGAGACTAAAAAACTCAGGTTTTAATGAGGTCTAGACTAGAAAATGTGGGGTCTAGCTCCTTGGCTCATTGTACACAGACTATTGTTTCAACGCTGGGTTGCCCATGTGGTGTGGGTGGTGTTGGGGGGCGCTGAAGCAACTCAAGTTAGAACCAAATGATAAGAAATTGAACAATAACCAAGCATATAGAAAAAAACAAGCTTTTATGTGGAAAGACCCTCGCAGGAAAAAAATCATAGTACAAAGGGACAACAAGTTCACTGTGATAATCAATATTTACAAGAGATGGAAGAGTTTACCGATCTGATAATACACTCTAAATATCACCAAAACTCTAGTTTTAAACTCTTCTTTGCTCACCAAAAGTCATAAGCATGTTTCTATTACCTTAATCACAAATTACAAACCCTTAAAAGGAATTAAAACTGAAATAAGAAACAAAATCCGAAATTCCGTAAAATTGCAAAAGTCGGTCTATGGGAGCTTCAATCATATCGAGTTCTATTGACATCTCATTAATGGGATCGAAGCCACCTTTGATCACATCGATTTGTATCCAAAAACTGTCTAGTGAGCAAAGGCCAAAAATTAAGATTTTATTGATGAGATCGAGTGGGTTGTCGGCTCGATGGGATCGAGTGGTCTATTGATTCCATCGACAGACCCAATTATAAACAAATTTAAGACAATTGATAATAATTTCCACCATGTCTTTAATTTATCATGGACCACAGCTTTAACATCAATCTCTAATTACCTCCATCATAGCTCAACTATCGTCATCATTTTTCGTGCACGCTCTTCCTTCGTCAAGCCTAGAGAAGTCGCACAGAACTTAAACTTCTCTGTATGAACTATCTTTATAAGCATGTCCGTCAAATTAATACTTGCGTGTATCTTCTCAAGAGTCACTCTGCCTTAGATAAAATAATGATGAACATCAATATGTTTAATAAGAGAATGGTCAATCAAATTGATCGCACTTTCATTGTTACAATTTACCAGCACTGTATCCTGTTGAAGCCCAAGCATGATTTATCATGCCTCTCAACTAAACACCTTTGAATGCTTTCGTCATTGTCATATACTCTACTTCGATTATGGAAAGAGTCACCACATATTGAAGTTTCGACATCTAACTGATTGCTCCACCCGCTAGAACAAATGAGTAGCCGGAAGTCAATCTCATGTTATTCACATTACACACGTAATTGGCATCCATATAGCTGACTAACTTGTCCTCTAACTTTTCAAATGTCAAGACGTAGTTTACTATACGTCGAATATACCGAAGTAACCATTTCACTGCCTCCTAGTGTTGCTTGCTGAGGTTAGCCATGCATTTGCTTAGTACACCCAGTATATGTGAAATATCAAGTCTTGTAGAGACCATGACATACATTAAACTACCAACAATGTTTCAATAGGGCACACGAGACATCACATGAGCCATGTATCTACACTTTCACTTCAAACCCTTATAGTTGCTTCATGTAAATCTACTCCTCCAACTCCCTTGAACGAAAGCAGTCTTCACATCCATCTGTTCCAATTCTAAGTTGTACTAGTCAACCAACACCAATACAAATCTGATAAACACCTACTTAACTACAGTTGTGAAAATCTCGTTGAAGTAACACCCTCCTTTTGTGCATACCCTTTCACGATTAATCTTTTTTTTATATTTATCCTGATTCTTTTTGTGAATCCATTTACAACTGATCGCTTTACACCCCACAGAAAAATTCACCATCTCCCATGTCTCATTCTTATGCAGAGAATCCATCTCGTCATGCACGGCTACTATCCACTTCTCAGCATCAGAATCATCTAATACTTTGAGTCATCATGTATATGACCAGCAATCAATAATTTCATGGTGGATTTCTTCTTACTGGTGACTCCACCTACTCCTATGCCTCTAAATGTGGCTCAGACTCTGCATATGTATCTTCTTTTTAAATCTCGACATCAATTACCACTAATTTCTCTGGTTCCTTACGTTCATCCTTGTGGAACAAGAATCTTCATCAAACATAACAACTCAGCTAATTATAATCATCTATGTGATGGTCATACAACATGTACCCTTTCATACATCACCACAGCCCACAAAAATACACTTCTTAGTCCTTTGGTCTAGCTTATCTATCTTAACTGATGGTATATGAGAGTAAGTGTCACAACCAAATGCCCATAACTCTGAGTAGTCTATATCATGACCACCACACACTTCTTCAAGAATCTTGCAGTCTATTGACACAGACGAGGACCAATTTAACAATTAATAAGCCTGTTAATGGCCTCCATTTATAACCCCTTGCCCAATCCAACATTACTCAAGATGCTTCGGGCTCTCTCTAAGAGAGTTTAATTCATCCGTTCTGTCGCTCTATTATGCTCAAGAGTGTTGTAACATGCCAGATTTTTGCTATTTGATTTTTAAAAATACTTTAAATTTCTTCATTATAATTAACTTATGTTGTCACCTACTGACCCCTTAACACTCAAAGTTAGACTATACACATGCGTTACCTGCAAAGAAACACAAAATCTGATTAATTAACCATAAGAAGCTAACTAATCCGACCGATCACTTAAACATCGAGTCTAACCTTGTGATTTATTCATATAAGGCCCCAAATCGAGCTGAATTATCACTGACTAATCAAGACATTCGTAACTGAATAAAGACTTACCTAAAGCCAAGACAACTGAGGGTCGGATCCTAATTGACAAACCAAACTAATATAATTACTCCTTTAGCCTAAGAACCAACAATTTAGGGTGGTTAGGATTGGATCCCCATTTTCTCTAGTTGCGAATAGTCCCTGCTACGAACGTAGCTAATTCAAACCTTAATCATTGCGCACGAGAAATTTTACTACCCAATTCATTCCAAAAATGCCCTGGTTATCCAAATAACCTCCAGACCACTCATTAGTGGGCCACTAAACTTGAGACTATAGAAAGACGTTTATCTCAGTGGGATTGACATTCATCGCAGGACATTGAGCCGAGATCGCATGTTGAATTGCTCAACTTGGACTCGTAAAGTTAGTGCATGAGATGTGTGAATATTCTTGAAATTAATCAAGAACTCAAGTTAATTCTCTACATTCGGTCTTTGCCAAATTATGGCTTTCAGACCATTAGATGGTGCCAAATTTAGGGCACCGATCGACATTATTACCCTACTCACATTTGTATAGTTATAGACTTGATCGCCTTCCTGGTTGATTGACACATCTGATCATCGGATGGTTCTGTCCAAACATACATCGCCTAGTGGGACACTTATCTCATAGCTTAGACTGACCCGTACACCTCCCAGTAGGTCATATTAGTTGAAAACAACATCCCTTAGGGTTAATATAATGAACAAAGTATAAGACCCGTATCCTAGTCCGTACTATTCCGTCAACTCCCGCGACCCTTCCTACCGAATTTCAGTAATCCGCGACCTGTAATCGACGTTGTGCATAACCGTAAGACGTATCATATACATTTGAGTCAACTTAATCTGAGACTTGTACCATTGCGACGCACAGTCACCGCGGTTCCAATGCCGCGACTCATGTACCGATCCGATACCCTGACTAAGAGATGTGAGCTGGCATTTACCGAGCGTTACAAATCCCAAGAGAATCTCTACAACATGTCCCATCAATCCCATCAATCACCTCTTATGTCAAGTACAAAGCACCCATGCTTTCTTTCTCCACAAGCTAAGTAACCACTAAGTCAACTCTCATGTCAAGTACACCATCACCTCACCCATCACTCACATCCATCACCCATCTTTCATATCTCCTTACAACCCTCTCTCTCTCCCTCATTTCCCAAGCAGCAAATCTTAAGCAAGAGAGAACCCACGTCCAAGCTCTTCTCATTAGAAAAAAAATGTGATTTTGGTGGCCCACTTTTCCATCCCAAAACCTCTCATCTTAGCCATCCACTTCTCATCTCCACCATCAAAGTGAAGCTCTAGGAGAGTAGCTTTCCAACGGACCAAGAAGATCAAGTGGTGGGTGCTTCCATAGACTACTTTTTTATATTTTTAAGATGGGCCAAGTGAGGCCTACCGATCAATGGTATGGATCTCACTTTGGACCCTAAGATGTGGCTAATAGCCCATGTTGATTATCGAAATCATTCCATGATGGGGCCATTCTCCATGGACCCCATCATGATGTTTACTCTCTTGCATTAAAGAGGTCATATAGACAGTTCATTTTGGATGGAGAGGGATCTCCACCGTTGATCTTTTATTTGGAAGGCCCATATGCAATGAGACCCATTGATGTATGATTGGATGGTTGAAACGGAGGGCCCATAGTGCCGGAGTCCCTCCATCATGCGTGTCCCACTCTTTTACTCCCTCTCTCTCTCCCTCTCCTTTTTATTTATTTTCCTTGTATGTTGATGTGGCCATGTGGCCCACTTGAATGAGCCCCACCATGAAATATGTATTTTATCGAAGCCGTCCATGAGTGGGGCCCATCTTAAATGTATCATCCATCTTGTGGTGGCCGACCTAAACAAAAAAAAAAAGAAAAGGAAAGAAACGTCCAGCGTCTGGACGTTGCTGGACGTGGGAGGAAAACACAAATATTGGATTGTCTTTACAAGCCATTGGGGTGGGCCATTTGTACAGGATCCACCTTGATGTTTGTATTCAATCCAAGCCGTCCATCCTCTTCCCCAATTCATCTTAGGCGTAGAGCCGAAAAATGAGGACGATCCGAGTATCTAGTGGGCCATGGTTTAAAAACATTACCATTACCATTGAAACCTTTCCAGATTTTTTTTACACGTCGAAAAAGGGTCGATATTGGTCTTGATATGTTTGTTATGGGCCGTGGAATCCAATGGCTGGGATGGATTCCTCTGTTGCGGGCCCCATACATGAAAAACCGTGGGATTTTATGATTTCAAAAAAAAAAATCAAAAGAGGTAGCAGCTGTTGCTGCTGCCAGCGCAGGCACCGCGCCAGCGGGCGGAAGGGCGGACGCTAGGCAGGGACCCACAGCCTTGTGCGTGGGCCCCACCTTGATGCTTATTTGTCATCTAAGTCGTTCATATGGTGGGCCTCTACCTTAAGCAGGTCCCACCCAAAAATCAGCTTGAACCGGATCTCAGGTGGCCCACACCACAAGAAACAGCGGTGATTAAACTCTACCATTGAAATTTTTTAGGGTCCACAGAAGTTTTGAATCAAGCTGAAAATTTTATTTTCTCTTCATCCAGGTCTGTATGACCTTATCAGCAGGTTAGATGGGAAATATACATTACGGTGGGCCCCACGTGGAGCCCATAGTGATGTATGTGTTTCATTTGCACCGTCCACTGATAGTGGACGGTGGAGCCCCTCCATGACTTATGTGTTTTATCCACACCGTCCACACTGGACGATGGGACCCACCCCCACGTGTGGAACGGTGTGTGAGTGTGTGCGTGCAGTATGTGTGTGTGTGTGTGTGTGTGTGTATATATAATATTATATATAATATTGTATTATATTATATATAATATTGAATATATTATATATTATATGTAGATTAAATATTATGTTATATATAATATATACTTGATGATGGGCCTTTATGTGGACCCCACCATGATGTATGTGTTGCATCCAAACCATCCATTTATTTTATAAACTCATATTATGGCTTAAGTTAAAAATGAGTCAGATCTATGGTTCAAATGGGCCCACCTTAGTATGTATAGGGCCCATGTTGATTTATTGGTGGCCCATTTTTTAGGCCCACCTTGATGGGTATGAGGCCATTGTTGAGGCCCACCTTGATATAAATGTAAGGCCCATGGGATCAGGCCCATTTGATATATATAAGGCCCATGGGATCAAGCCCATTTGATACATATAAGGCCCATGGTCTTAAGCCCATTTGATGTGCATGGGGCGCGATTAGTGTGACCCATTTGATACATATAAGGCCTATGGGATTAGGCCCATTTTGAAATATTTTAAGGCCCATTGTGATGTACTCTAAGGCCCGTAGGTCATGGACCATTGCAATGTACATAAGGCTCATTAGTGAGGCCCATTATTTTAGCCCATTTGATAAATGAAAGGCCCATGTGATACGGCCCATTTGATGTATTTAAGGCCCATGGGTCGAGGCCCAACGGGATGTCCTTAGAGTCCATTGCAATGTATGAATTCCCATGGTTCATGTAATGATATTTATGGCGGGCCGTGCCTAGGGAACAATGTTGGTTTGACATCCACATTGTAAGTACAATGTTGGTTAAATGTCTGCATTGTAACTCTCCTTAAGGCCCATTGATAGGCCCATACTCGTTACTATTTATCGCTTTATAACATGATTAGTATAATCCCATGACTCATGCCCATACGCATCATATGTATGCTTGATATGCGTAGTGACTGATCATAGCATACGCCATTGGGCAGACCATTTATGGGACTCGTTAAGAGACAGAGTGCCCTACATGATTTCGCAGTACGCGCTGAATTTCTGCAAGATTTGACATGTGAATCATGCATCTCGCATATGTGTGACTTGATCACTGCACGCCCTAGCGACATCAGGGCCATGGCTCCACAAGTACATCGTGGATGACCATATCGGATATCAGAAATACTTGGTTCTAGCACTGTGGGCACTTAGTATGTCCTTGGGTGAAAGTCCCAGAACCTTTTTGGTACTAGGAGATGCTCCAACGTCTAGACCGAGTGTATACATGAGCACCCAAGTGTCGAATACTAGTAGGCCACGTCTCCCACTGTGTCGTGGTCAGTTGGAAGGGAGTGTGGCCTTATCCGCCTGAGAGAGGGGGCTATAAGCTAGGCTGAATTTGACCAGCTTGCAAATGAGTCCGCTATCGACGAACCGGGTAGGTATTGACAAACTACTGGTCAGGCGGATAGTGAGGTCTATTCTGCTTTCTTGACTGTGCAGCTAGGGAGGTGGCAGTCACCGCAAAGTGTATTAGACCACGGTGATATCCAGAGAGGAACTGTACTGATATGTGTACTTGATGAGTACCGACTTGCTTGGATTGCATTTCGCATATGACATTTGGCTATGTAGGCCTTGCATTGCATCGGTGTGGCCAATGACATTCATATCTCACATCGCATGGCCTTGGTATGGCCGATAGCATTCACGTCTTGCATTACATAGCCTTGGCATGGTTTATTTTATTCATGGACTTACCACATACTTCCACATTGCTCTGATACTGTACACTTGGCGTTTGCCTTACGCTCACACTTACACCACCCTCTAAGCTTTTGTAAGCTTATGCATGACAGTTGTATACAGGTAGCATTGGACAGCAGCAGCGCTGAGGTAGGAGTGCGTATCAGGACCTTTTGGAGCTTTTTGATCACCTTGTATTTTCCTTTCCGCATTGTACTTAAAGTTTTTGATATAATGGATATGTGGTGATGTTGTTTTATGACTTGGTTATGCTTGTGGTTATGCTCCATTACAAAAAAAAAAAAAATCATTCTGAAAATCCTCCTCGTAGGATCCCAGGATTGGAATTTGGCATTTGACCATCAGGAATCGAGAATGGGGCACTACGGAGGCTGTCGGCACCGATTCGGCAATTGGGATTTATGTGAATCCAATTTTTAGGTTTGTGGCGTGACACAAAGGGTCATTAGGGCCATTTGTATACAATTTAACACTATATATATCATTTTATTTCACACCCCCTCTCCTCATATGAATTTTTCCTATAAATTAGGGAGAAAGAGAGAAAGAAAGAGAGAGGGATAAAGAGAGTGGAGTCATTGATGTTTCCTTGCACCGAAATTCCTTCGATGAAGCCCAAGCTATTACCATTTTCCTCTATCAAATTAACTCTTACGCGCAATCAGAGGTAAGAAATGCTTCCTTCCTCCCGATTAAACTACGTCAAGTTAAATTCTATGAATATTCCTAAGTTTCATTTGAATTGAATCGGAATTGATGTTTTCCTCCTAAAATCCCAACATGAAACGCGATTAGGTCACGTGAAACCTCTAAGGGTGTGGACCATTATTCGTATGTTTTCTTTTATCGACTCTTGAGGGTCTCGATTAATGATTTCTTGTTTTAGATATCTTGTTGCATGCTAATATATTTAGATTTTAGTTTTTGTTGCAATACATGTTGTTACTTGCCCGTGGATGCTCACATGTTCAATGAAATGCCCGAATGAATAAAATTGATAAATTTAGAGTTTATGGAAAATTTTTCCTTAATTACTTAATGAATTGCTAGTATGTAGTGATGTTTAGAATTTCTTAAAATGTTGGGTTAGTCAGAAAATCGCTGAACTAAGGGGTGGCCCGAGTTAGGTCGGCCACCCTAGGCATGTTTGATTGACCCGAGTCAAATACGGATAACCCACAGTAACTAGACTATGTGGGATGTTTACACCCAATGTCGATTGCTCCGGGGTTCTCCCAATTTAATCAAATTAATCTAATGTCTGACTAATAATGTATGATAATGACCAATTGAATTCAGGATGCTCCTGTTCCCATTGAATGAGTCTACTTATAACTGTTAGTGATATGATCCTACAAACACTCATGAGTCGGGCATGATGGTATGAGACATAGTATTCAAGCTATTGGCCTATACTGTGGTGACATGCCTACCATATTGGTAAAAAATGGGGTGACGAGCCCGCCATATTGTTACAAAATTGGATGACGAGCCTCCCCATAATGACCATTGAGCACATGTGAAGGTTATGAGCCTAGCATATTATAAATGGAATTAACGTCGTGACTCCACCATATTTATGTTTCGGTGATGACCCTTATATTATTTATGGTTGTCCTTGGTTGATGAACCCTAAAATGGATCAAGGGACACAAATGAGGAGTCATTATGGCCGCACTGAGTCTTGTGATACTGATAGAGATTGTGATATAATGGCGGTATTTTAGCTTTGTCAATTTTTTATATGAACTGAGATAAATAATCACTCGGCTAATCATACATATTAATCGCATTGTACTAGATTAGGCTATTGCGTTTTGGCATTGGAGTTGTGTGATGAAGTAATGTTGACATTTGCGAAATAGGAGTTGAAGTCGCTTGTGAGGAAGTGTTGGATTGTAAGGTGCATGTATTATTTCATAATCTCATTCGTGCATTTAACAATAGTATTTAGAAAGTAGTTGATTTCTTGTTTATCATTACATGTGTTGATTGAGTCGATAACATATGTAATTTAGAATTAATGGAACCATTGACTTTGCTATTCACTCCCACCTATGACGGTATTTTAAAATACCAACTAGGTAATATTTTCGATACAGGTACCATCGAGATCGTAGACAGTTAAGTTTAGATTAGCTTGCACCACTATCGTTATGTTTTGGAGGATTAGGCTAAAACTAAAAAGTTTACACTTTATTCATTTTGGGTATGTATATTATGGCTTGTATAGTCCTTATTTGAGCAAACACCACTTTCAAAATTGTACATTTTGAATATTAACCATATAATTCTGATTTTAGTTACATTTGCTTAACTTTTGATATTGCTAATTTTAAAGCTACCCTGATTTTGATCATATGCGAATATTAACTAGACTACACGGGCACGTGTGAACTTAACCATGTGCATTCTCTCTAAGCCGACACCCAGGAATTTGGGATCGCAATCTTCATACTCGGGTACCAATTTTCAAGGCATGACAAGTGTGTTTCACTGTGTTGTAGCTCACAAACCCCTCATCCTTGCAAAACTAGTTAAATTCCTTTGAAGTGAATTCACCATCGTTATTAGTCCTTAATGCCTTTAGTTTCTGCTCTATCTGCCTTTCAACCACCACCTTCCACACTTTAAATGTGGAAAAAATATCAGATTTATTTTTGAGGAAATAAACCCACACTTTTTTGGAGTAGTCATCAATAAATGAGGCAAATATATGATGACCCCCCAATAGAAACAATAGGCGATGGGCCCCATAATTTGAATGCATATACTCAAGCACACCTTTACAAATATGCTTTCCAATTTTAAAAGTTAGCCTTAATCATTTGTCATATATACAATGCTCCTATATACTAAGTTCAATACTTTTAAAAATAAGAATCAAGCAACGATCAAAATGTACATTCATTCCACAGTCACTCCTATGTCGTAGGTGTGCATTCTATAATCATGTTGATGTGGATTTTGTTACAAACACTGCAACTTCACCCATTTCAATCTTTATGATCCACTTGTATAGATTATTACTTTGTTGCACTTTCATCATAATAAGTGCCCATTTCAAAACTTTAAGAACCTTGTTAGAATTTACAACTAAGTGCCTCAAGAGCCTCTAGAGATATCAAATTCTTCCTGAGGTCAAAACATGTTGAACACCTATCAGAATATGCTCCACCCCAACGAATGTTTTGATACACACTAAATCGATTCCAACAACTTTATAGGCGATGTCATTGCCCATAGAAACCTATTCACCCTTGTATTCGATGTATGTGGTGAACCAATCCCTATAAGAAGTCATGTGGTATGAGGCTCCCGAATCCAAAATTCAATTGTTACAAGGTAACCAGATTTGAATATAGTCAAGACATCACCACCATCTACCTCCTCGCATGATTGCACTATGTTGGCCTCTTTTGGCATATTCTCTGATTTTCTCACTTTTGAGCATTAGGGCTCCTCTAGTTCTTTTTCATAAGCCCTGCTGTAAGACCCGTAACCTAGACCGTACCGTTCCATAGGCTTCTGCGATCCTTTTGGTCGAATTTTGGCAATCCTCAACCCATTTTCGACGTTTGCCTGCGATCCTAAGCCGGGTCCCGCATACCGAAGTTGGCTCGAACCAAAACTTGTACCTTAGCGACCGCACCGTCGCTACGATTCTAATGCCACGACTTGCACACCGAACTGTGATCCACGCTAGAAGTTGTGGGCCAGCGTTCATTTTGAAGAAACCCCATCCATTGTGAATTTCAAGGAAATCTCTACGACATGTCCCATCAATCAAGTATACTCTATACCTTAAGTACAAGTCAAGTACATGCAACCCATCTCTCTCTTTTCCATAAGTCAACTTTCTCTCTCCCTACCCATCCCTCTTTTACCAATTTTTAAACAATACCATACTCATCCATCTCCTTTCCTTACAACCACCACATTATTCCATCCATATCATCCTATCCCCATTCTCTCTCTCATTTCTCAAACCCCCAAGCAACAAAGCATCAAACGTCCAAGCCTTCCCAAGCACTCTCTCCAAGCTTTCTCAAACCACAAGTGTGGCCCACCCTCTCATCTCTCATCCCCACCATCAAAACTCCATCATCCACCATTAAAAGTTGAGCATAGGAGCATACAAGCCTAAAGGAACAAGAAGGAGGCCAATAAGGTGGGTGATTTACCGTTGATCTCAAATTTTGGGGCCACTTGTTGTGGGACCCACATGATGTAAGCATTTTTTAACGGAGGGCCCATTAGTGGCGGGGTCCCTCCCCTTTCACGTCTCTCTCTCTCTATCATGATTGGGTGGGCCCCACAACTGTGTTATATAAATATCCATCAATGGTGTGGCCCATCCTATTGCAGGTGGTAGTCCACACCATCCATTTTTTGGGGACAGTGGAGATCCCCACATTGGAAAACACTATAATATATTTATTTTATATTATATATATATAGATAGATATATATTCATGGTGGGCCACGTCCACATGGGACCCATAGTGGTGCCTAAGTTGCATATTGACCGTCCAATATCCAGGGACGCTGGACGTGGGTCCACTGTGAGGCACTGACGCTGGAGTGTACTAACTATCTTTTTTTTAAAAAAAAGGGAAATGGTGGGCCACTTATGCAGGCCCCACCTTGATGTATGTACTTAATCCAAGCCGTCCATCCTTTTCCTCAGATCATTTTAGGCATTGAACCGAAAAATGAACTCAGTCAGAATTTTTGGTGGGCCATAGCATAGTAAACAAAGTTTTCTACCGTTGAAATACACCCTAATGTTGTTGTACACAAAAAAAAACCCGTTGAATATTGGGCTTGATGGGTTGGTATTGAGCCGTAGGAGCTGATGGTTGGGTCGGATCTACCTAATGTGGGCCCCACCTACGAAAAACCATGGGAAAACGGTTTACCCAAAAAAAATTAATGAATATATGTAGCAGCGCCTGCTGCTGTAGCTTCTGCAGGACATTGTCGCTCGTGCAGCCGCGGACGTGAAGGGGGCCAGGGAGATGGGTCCCACTTGTAGGCCCTACTGTGACCTGCGTTGAACATCAACACCTTCCATTCGGTGGGCCCCCTTAGGGCAGCGAGCCACCCTAAAAATCAGTTGCATTTGGGACTCAGATGGCCCACACCGCAGGAAACATTGGAATGAATGTCTGCCATTAAAACCCTCTTTGGGTCAGAAGTTTTGGATCATATGAAATTTATTTTTACTCTTCGCCCAGGTCTGTGTGACCTTATCCAATAGGTTGGCTGTAAATAAACGTTATGGTGGGTCTAGGGTCTAAGTGATCTCATCAACTGGTTGGGTGCAAATAAACATTACAGTGGGCCCCATGTTCCTGTGACCTTGTCAATGGGCTGGATGGAAGGTAAACATTATGGTGGGCCCCACATGGGACCCACTAGTGTATGTATTGTGATCCACACCTTCCATTAGTGTGGGCCCCACCATGAGGTATGTACCTCATATAGCCATCCATTCTTCCCATCCCTATGAGATCCACCATGATGCATGTATTGCATCTGAACCGTCCAACCATTTGTAAAAAGTAATTTTAAGGCTTGAGATAAAAATGAGACAGATTTATTTATCAAGTGGACCACACTGCACGGTGAGGATTGAACGGATACCATTGATATCCTTTGGGACCTTATGATCAGATTGGATGGGAAATAAATGTTATGGCGGGCCTTGGAAATTTTGATAGTGGAAATTATTATCACCACTTATATTTGAGTATGGCCTATTTGATATACGTGTGGTCCATGTGATGTGGCCTACTTGCCATATGAGAGTCCATTGTGATGTATTTAAGGCCCACTGGTGTGGTCCACTTGATGAATATAAGGCTCATGTGATTAGGCCCATCTTGATGTAATTGTGGCCCATCCATTGGGGCCCATCTTGATATATATGAGACCCATGCACATGAGGCCCATTTAATGTATTGGAGGCCCATGGGTCAAGGCCCGATGGGATGTACATGAGGCCCATTATAACATGATTTCACCATAGTTTACGTGTTGACCTTTATAGCGGGCTATGCCATGGGAACAATGATAGTTTGACGTCCACATTGTAAGGATGATGTTGGTTAAATGTCCCCATTGTCACTCTCCCTAAGGCCCATTGATAGGCTCATACTTGTAGTGTGTAGGCCGTCTAGGTCCACCTTCATTATGAATAGAGTCCATCACTATATAACATGTTGAGTATAGATCCATGATTCATGATCATACGCATCATATGTATGCTTGATATGAGGAGAGACTGATCATAGCATATGCCCTCGGGAAGATTGTTTATGGGCTCCTTAATAGGCGGAGTTACCCCACATGAGCGCGACACGCAGAGGATTATTGCATGTCTGGTAGGGTGATTCATGCACTTACATTTGTGTGATTGTAATTATTGTATGCCCTAGCGACATCAGGGCCATAGCCTCCACAGACACATCGTGGGTGGCTAGATTGAATACCGAAAATACTGTTTCTACCATTGGGGTGCCATAGATGTCCCTGGGTGAAAATCCCTAAACCTGATGGTATCAGAGGATGACTTCAACATCGAGACCGAGTGGATATATTAGCGCACATGGACCAAATACTACGAGGTCACGTCTCCCATTGTTTCGTGGTCAGTTGGAAAGGGGTGTGGCCTTACTCACCCGAGGGTAGGGGGCAATACTAGGCTGAGTCTGACCAGCTCCTTAATGGGTGCGCTATCGACGTACCAGATAGGTATTGGTAAACTATTGGTCAGGCCGATATTGAGGTTTCTTACACTCACTTAAACTGTACGGCTGGGAGAGCGGCAATGCCATTTGAAGTGTACTAAACCTCGATGATTATCCAAAATGAGAACTATACTGATATCTAATGAGTTGTATGAGGATTGGCATGCTTGAGCTGCATCTCGCATTATATCGTATTGACATGGATGATAACATTCATATCTTGCACCGCATATCCTTGGTACGACTGATTGCATTCATGTACTCATCAGCATAATTCTGTATTTCTCTGACCTTGCATTTTGAGCACGCTCATATTGTGCACACACTTACATCACCGTCTAAGCTTTTTATAAGCTTATGCATGATTAATGCATGCAGGTGACACCAAGACGCAACCATAGTCTTGCCACGGTTGGAGCGTGCAGCTGAGCTTCTAGAGTTTTTGTTACTTTCATTATATTGTATTTTCCTTTCATACGCCTTGTACTCAAAGTTTTTTATCATGGTGGATTTTGTGATGGTGTTCTTGTGGTTATTGCTCGTGGGTTATGCTTATAGCTATGCTCATTACAAATCAAATTGATGAGTAGAAATCCTCCTTATAGCATCCCAGGATCGGAACCTGGTGTATGGGTGCCGGGAGCCGAGAATGGGGTACTACAGAGGTTGTCGGTGCCGGATTCAGCGATCGAGAATTTTATGAGCCCGGTTTCCAAGTTCGGGACATGACACCCGTTATCCCACAATTCCAACACTTCATCTTTTCATTCCCTTTTGATTTGGATCATGATCGAGAATTTCCCTTCTCCCTTTAATATTCCTTCCTTTGGTAACCAACACATCCATAAAAGTACCTCTGTTACTATCTTTCTTTCTCAACTGCTTCTCATGAATGGTTGAGATGACAATCTCCACATCAATGATATCCCAACTATGGATCAGCATGTCTACCAAATTCTTAAAAGATAGTAGAAGAGATTTCAAAGGCTTGATCCTCCTCTTTAATCTTAACATCTGCATTTTTCAGTTTATATAACAACTCGTTGAAAGGGCTCACATGTTCATTAATTTCAAACCCCTCTATAATCTTAAGATTATAGAATTGCTTCTTAAAATACAGCTGGTTACCTAGGAATTTGTTCATGTACAAACCATCTACTTTCGTCCATGCCCCTGTGACGGTCTTTTAATACAGGACATTCTCTACTAGATACAATTGTATTGAGGTTGTAGCTCTCATGTCTAGTTCATCACACTCTTCATCAGTCATAGATGTAGGACGCTTAGCCTAGCCAAGGAGAATGTGTTGCATGAAATTGTGGTTTAGACCGTTGTTATTGAAATATGAATGTATGACAAAGGTCCTAGAGATGGGTGAATAGGACTTTTCAATAATTATGCCAATTTAAAATCCTTATTGCATAGCTTAAACTAATCTCCAGTTAAACTAAGGAAGGCAATCTAACTCTAAAGGCTTCCAACCCAATAGAGGGTCCAATATGATACACTTCTAAAGATATATCAATCAAGCAACTAGTCTATAGCATGGTGAACATGTGTGAATGGAATATGCTACTTATTAATCCTAAGCATTCATCTTATCTTGCAAACATATCTAAGCATTCAAACATATAAGCATGATTTAAACAAATGCACGAATGTCAACCCCAAACGCAAGCATGTATAGTGGTTCGGCTATGTGCACCTCCACTCCCAGCGGACTCACTCTCTCCTAGAGTGTGCCCAATTTCACTATGAAAAGGTTAAATCAGGTTTACCTTAAACCTTTACAACCTGCACAAGATATTACCTACACAAGACAATCATTCAAGCCTACACAAGGCAATCACACATACCTACACAAAGCATCAGGTCCTACATAAGGACATTGTATTCTCCTGTCGGAGGCCTATAAAAGGTCTCAGCAAGTTTGAGAAACAAACTCTGAAACCAAATCCTACATAAGGAAAAGGTTTCAGGCTCTTTAGACTCTTATACTTACTTGTAAGTGGGCGAGCCCTTCTTGTTGCACTTCTTGGGTTGGTAGATCTCCGCTCTCTTATGCTTCAATCAACTCCCTAATGCTCCCCCAATCATGTTGTTGTTTCTTTGTCAAGGTTACAGCTCCATAATCAATTTTCTTGCATTGGGTGTTTTAGTAAGGTTGCCAAGGTGATGGGAGTGGGTCGAATCTCCTACAACTAGGTGGTCAGTAGATTTTCTAGGCGATTCAACTAATGGATACTCCAAAGTATCATGGAGACTATGAATATACCAATAAGTTTAGTCTCAATGCTTTAGAGAAGGCTTGAGATCATGTTCTTCACAAATGGAAGCTTTGTATGCCCACTAAAATGAGGAATCACAATGATAAGAACATGAATCTCATAGGAATAGAGTTTAAGATGATTTGGTTAAGCTTGGGATGCACTAGGGACTCTAGGATGCCTTAATCCATAATTTTTGCAAAGATCTGGATGCTCCTTTTATAAGAAAATAGTTATAACGGATCTTTAACAGATATGTTTCAGTCCTACCGAGTAGTCTTTCGATCGGACCGAGCTCGATTAGACCAAATTAGGTCCTGAAGTTGCCAGACAGTTTTGTCCACTTTCAGTCGGACTGAGGCTTGTCTTCAGTTGCACTCGGTCATACTAAATTTAATCTCAGTCGGACCGAATTAGCTCCTAAAGTTGCTAGACAGTTTTGTCCACTTGGACCAAAGCTTGTCTACAGTTTCACTCGGTCAAACCAAAGTTAAGGTCAGTCGGACCGAATTGGCCTTGAACCTTACTAGACAGTTTTGTCCTGTTTCGATCGGACCGAAGTTACCATTCGGTCGGACCGAGTCCAACCGAACAGAGGCTAGATTTTCCTATTTGAATTTAAGTCCTGCAATTAACAGATTTAGTCGGACCAAAGCTATGTTTGGTCATACCAAAGATTACTATTTTCAATTTGTATTTCAACAACTTCAAACTTCTAAAGGAAAATCAAAGACATATAATATATGATTTTTATGGCTTAAGGGATGATCAAAATGGGGTTTCCTGTTTGGGTCAGGATCATCTACGAGGTATATGTTTGTTTTGGTTTGAGGGCTAGAATCACAAGAGCTTCTGTGAATGTTTCTTGATGCTTCTGCTTCACTGTGTCTTCGGTCTTCAATTTCGAAGGGGCAAAGATGTGCAAATATGAGCATGTTGAGTATGGCGATTAAGAGGCTAACGGATTTGTAAATAAAAGATAACTGAACTAAGACAAAAGAGTATCATTGGTAATTTAAAGCATAAGTAGTCAACAAAAGTTAGGCTCATATGTCAGATTTGTCCTAGAAAACACTGAATGGGGTTAAATTAGAATATGAACACCATCATCCAAATCCTGAATGTGTTGGGAGAGAAGCCTTTAAAAAAAAAAATTGTTCAAACTGTAATAACCACATCACATCCAAAATAACAAAAAACTAAAGTGATATAGATGGCCTTGGATCCACAGTATCATCTTGATGACATGATAGGTGGGCTGCATTCCTCCACACAATCTTCTGTAATGAGTGAATGGCATCCCTCATGGATTTGACCATCCTCTCTAGTTTGGATTACCACTCGATAATTTGGACTTGCTGATCTCTAATCGTTGTGAGAATATCGTCAAAAGGGGTCATAGGATGGTCAACAGCAGCCTCAACGGTGTCAGTAGTAGCCTCAGCGATGTCAGGAGCGGCCGTAGTGGTGTCAGGAGTGGTCGTAGCAGTGTCATGAGTGGCCTCAGTGGGGTAAGGGGCAACGTCCCGAAGTTCCTCATCTGCTGCTTGGTCATCAGATCCATGTGTGGAGGAGAGTCTCATCTTTATAAGATTGTACAGTGAATTTTGAGGTTGTGATCATTTTGCCCTTTTTCGATTTTAGTCCGAACTGGTTGGCTATCCGAAATGGCATTCCTGATGAATTAGACTCAAAGACAGAGACTATTTGATGGAAAATCATCATCGGGAGACACATTGGCTCCCCCTTTCTAAGTTTATATAGGATTTCAACCATAAAGGGAGTGATCTTAGTGCCGTTTCCAGAGTGAGGATACACATTGGAGAAAAAGATGAGATGAAGGATGCAGAAGTCATTTGACATTTTTGAGACTCGAAGGGCATTTCCTCCTTTCCTCCATTTGACATTGCACCCATTGCACAGAAATTCAGTCCAAACAATCTATTTGGCTGCGGTTGTCATGGGTAACTTAGAGGATTGTTTGAGACAGACAGGTACCTCAATGAGGGATACAATTCGAGATGGTGTGACAGTGAATACCTTGCCTCAATATTTGACTTCAAAAACTAGAGAATCCCTATCCTTTGGTTGTATACAGTGTGAGAGGAATGACTTTACTTGATTGACATTTACTTCCCCCACAAGAGACAGAATTGGGTGCCATCCACAACGATGAAGAATTTCATAAACATTGAAGTTTTCAAGCATGAGGAATCAATGTTTCATTCATAGATGACTTTTCTATTTTGAAACCTAGCAGTAATAGAGCTTGGTGGAGGATAAGCTATTATAGTGGAACTACTAGGTCTGGCCATGGGTTGAGGGGTTTGATGAGACATCCTCATTTTGGAGTACATATTTTATACCTAGTCCCAGAGGACTCTCCAAGATCATGCTTTTCTTAGAACAATGTTCTTTGGGAGGTGTGGATTCCGGATCCTCCATTAGAGAAGATGAGAAAAGGAAGGACCGGTCAAAGAAAGAACAACCCTAACAAGAAGGAAGGAAAGAAGAAAGAAAAATACCAGGAAAATACCTTTGCACAATCAGTTTCAGTCAGGAACCCTTCTAGTCAAAGTGGGGGAAGAAAGGAAAATAGGGCAGAGTGATTCTTTTTTGAGTGAGGATCGGTTTAAATACTCGGCAATGCTCGATTTTGGTCGAATTGAAGCTATGTTCGGTCGGACCAAAATCATTTGAACAATGAAAAATTTGAATATGTATTCCAAAAGATGCACATAAATATTTATCTATAAATTAGTACTTTGTGCATCTAAAAGACACAAAAAAAAATAGAATATACTTATATCCAAAAAGAATATCGAGGCAACATATCCTCAAATATAGCAATTAAAGACTCATGGGCACGGAATGTGTCATATCGCACATATTCCAATAAAATTTTGAAGATCTCCAAATCTATTGGCATCCAAGGGTGTCAGCAAGTCATCGCTCGTTAGGCATATGATCCAACACAATAATCTTGTCTTTACAAGTTCACGTATGAAGTAGTGTCGGATGTCAATGTGTTTTGTTCTTGAATGTTGAATTAGATTTTTGAAAATATTAATGGCACTCATATTATCGAAAAAAGTGTCATTTTGGATTGTTCAATGCCATATTCCAGCAACATTTGCTTTATCCAAAGAAGTTGTGCACAACAACTACCGGCAGCTATGTATTCGTCCTCAGCAGTAAATAAGGATATTGAATTTTGTTTCTAACTTTGTCATGATACAAGACAGTTGCTGATATAAAAACAACCTCCGCTGGTTGATTTGTAATCGTCTATATTATCAGTCCAATTAGCATTGAAATACCCAACAATGATAGTAGATGTGTCAAACGGGTACCACAAGCTGAAATCGGTTGTCCCGGCCACATACTTTATAATTCTTTTAAGCACGGATAAATGTGATTCTTTAAGATTGGCTTGAAATCTATCACATGCACCAACGCTAAAAGTGATGTCCAGCTGACTCACAGTTGGGTATAGTAAGCCATCTATCATGCTGCAGTACAAGTGTTAATCCACACTCTTACCATTTGCATCTTTGGAAAGTTGGAGTGTGGTGCTCATGGGGGTATGGTGAATACGTCCAGATTCGAGTCCAAATATTTTTACTAGATCTTTTGCATATTTAGACTGACATACAAATATCCCATTGTGTATTTATTTCACTTGTAGCCCCAGAAAGAAATTTAGCTCACCAACCATGCTCATTTCAAATTCAGATTTCATTAATTCAGCAAAATTATGAGCAACATCTTCACAAGTGGATCCAAAGACTATGTCATCACATAAATCTGGGCAATGAGTAAGGTATTCCCTCTCTTTTATGTAAATAGTGTTTTATCAACACTCCCCCTACAAAAATGATGGTCTAGTAAAAATTGCGTCAAGCGCTCATACCATGTTCGGGGTACTTGTTTAAGACCATAAAGTGCTTCGCTCAATCAATATACATATTGAGGATATTTAGGATCTAGAAATCCCTTTGGTTGTTCTACGTATACTTCTTCCTTAAGTACTGCATTGAGAAAGGTGCTTTTTACATCCATTTGAAACAATTTGAATTGTGAAGCAGATGCAATAGACAAGAGAATTCTTATAGACTCAAGGCACGCTACTGGGGCAAACGTTTCACCAAAATCAACACCCTCGATTTGTGAATATCCTTACACCACAAGTCTTGCCTTATTCCTTATAACATTTCTAGATTCATTAGACTTGTTCTTGAAGATCCATTTGGTTCCGATGATATTTGTAAGGCCTGTCTTATAGTCCGTACCGTTCCATAGACTCCCGCGATCTTTACCATCAATTTTCGGTGACCTGCGATTTGTAACCAGCGTTTGCACTTGACTTTAAGTCGCATCCTGTATATCTATGTCAACTTAACTTGAAACTTGTACCCTAGCAACCGCGCCGTTGCCATAGTTTCAGTGCCATATCTCACGCGCTGATGCGATACCCAGTTCAGGAGTTGTGGGCCTACATTTATTTCGAGGAAAATGTCGCACGTTGTAAAACCTAAGAGAATCTCTACCAATTATCAAATCAATCAATCAATGTACAATTCAAGTACATACCCCATCAACACCCATCTCTCTCTTACCAAGAAGGCATGACAACCCATTCCTCTTTAATCCAAAGTCAACTCTCTCTCTCTCTCTCTCTCTCTCTCTCTCTCTCTCTCTCTCTACCCATCCCTTCCTTACACCCATCACCCATCACTCCATACCTTTTCATCCCATCACTTCTCTCTCTCATTTTCTCTCTTCACTCCCAAGCAACCAAGAGGGCAATCGTCTAAGCCTCCCAAGAAGAAGCTAAGTGTGTCCCACTTCCCTACCCCAAAACTGTCATCTCCACCATCTAAACTTCATCATCCACCATTAAAGGTTGAGCATAGGAGCTAAGGAATCCAAGGGACCAGGGAGTGCAATAAGTGAGTGATCTTCGGATTCCACCGTTGATTTCTATTTGTGGGCCCACTTATGGTGGGACCCACTTGATGTATGCATTATATTAAGTATAGGGAGGGCCCATAGTGGCGGGGTCCCTCCCCTTCACACCGTCTCTCTCTCTCTCTCTCTCTCTCTCTCTCTCTCTCTCTCTTTCTCTTTTTTTATGGTGATATATGTGTGTGGCCCACCTAATGTGATCAAAAATCCAGACCATCCAGTTTATGGAGCCCACCTTGGTGCCCATTTTTAGGCTAGCCCAAATGAAGGAAAACACAAATATCGGCCTGATTCCAGGGCCGTGTGGCCCACCTTATTGGACCCCATTGTGATTTATGGGTTATATCCATGCCATCTACCTGTGGGGCCCATCTTGTTGGACTATCCAGCGGATGGGCTTGCTGCCTATCCAGAGAAGAGAAAAAATAAATATTAGCTTTATTTAAAGCTTGGTGGGCCACACGTGTGGTCCTACCTGATGAAATCCACACCGTCCAGACCTTGGACGGTGGACTCCATTGCAGCCTGCTGCTACTGCGTTAGCAAGTTCTGGAGGTCTGATCATGTGGTATGAGTTATATCTCAACCGTTCATCTATGTGGTCCCACATGATACAGGTGTTATATTCACGTTATCCGTGCTACCTCCAGCACATGGGGTCCACACCATCCATGGACCCCACCAAATGTAAATTTTAGCCACACCATCTAGTCCTTAGACGGTGGGGTCTACCTTGATGGATGTGTTGTATCCTCACCATCTAGGGATTAGATGGTGAGAAGTAGATTGGTTGGTCTACTACTCACAGCTATAAAGCTACTGTGGTGATGTCAGTAAGTTCTATGGGTCCCGTACGATGTATGTGTTTCTTCACACCATCTGTCAGGGCCATATTGTAACACCCTGAAAATCGGGGGTTGAGTATAACAAAGCTCCCGAGTTCCAAAACATCACTTATGCAACATATTTAATGATGATTGTATGTCATTTGTATGAGTGCATAAAACATGAATGAGATTAAACCAAATCAGCATAATATAATCCAGGGACAATTGTAATACGCAAGTGGAAGACTAAAACGAATAGATAAACCAGTATAAGTCCCTAGAGTATGTAAGCATTGTCAGATCAATAGTTACAAGTATTGTTTCAAAATACAAAATGTCAAAAAGAATGTAGTATCCCACTATAAACATAATCCTGAATCCCCGTCAATTAGGACACGACTCACATGAACCCTCCTGAATACTGCATGTAGGAGAATGCCTCCTTATTATCCTCGAACTCCTACTCTGCCTCGTGGGTCACATCATCATCTGTAACTAAGACAGAGTCTCGTTGGTGTTTAACACCGTCCCAGAACGTGAGAGTGATCCACTCAGTGGAGCTATATAGCAAAGGTTAACATGTTATCCACTCAGTGCTCTTCCTTGCCAAAGCACATGCAATGCGGTGCATGAACGTGATTACCAAGTTCATATTAGTCCTTTTCATACAGCAGGATTGGAAAGCTAAGGTACCTCCCTTATATTAATTCACAAACAATGATCCATTCTAGGGTCGTCAGTCCTAGTAAATTTCATACGATGTTACGGTTCTAGGTCGCTGTAAAGAGCTCGTCACTAATCAATACAGGTCTAGTTATACCCTAGTTGTTACGATAAGGCTCGTCGCCTGAAAGAAGTTTCAGAGTATTCTCGAGGTCACTATAAAGGGCTCGTCACCAATCAGTGCTGGCCGACAGCTCGAATACAGTGTCTCACACCACCGTATTCGGCTCACGAGTCAGGATTGCTCACTGGTCACTACATGGAGGCTCGTCGCCCCAGCGTTGGCTGACAGCTCGACCACGGTATCCCATACCACCATGCCCAGCTCATGAGTCTTAGCGGATCGAGGTACCAAGGTTAACAGGGTTTCACTGGTGAGTTTGGTACCTTAGATTCAAGCAGTAGCATCCAAATAGGGTTAACATATATCAGGTCAATCTGGTTATTTGACGAGGACGAACGCACGTTCAATTAATTGACATGAAGTGCATAAGCACACCATGTGGCCTAACCACTACAGACATCCCAAGTACGGCTTGGATTCATCGAACACATCTTGTGTGATGAAATAACTTCAACCACCAAAACAGCGCCTACTATCGATTGCCTGGACTATGATTTAGTCCCAACCATGTGCAATCGTAACAATTAAACATATAAGATAAGCAAGTAGTAATGAATACTTAAGTCAAATCCTACAATCATGTAAGTATGTTATGGAATATAACTCAAACATGAATATACAGTACATGGAGGAATTCATACACACAGTTAAAGTAGTTGGGATTCATATCCCAATTCCCTATAAATCATAATTTACTAGCTACTAACTCATTCAGGCATTTTTATAAACTCTTAGATTACACCTTCCAACATACATCACATATGTTGGTTATTTTACATATTTGGGCAAATCCTCTTACCAAGGAGTTTTTCCATACATAACAACCATGTACCTACGATAGTTAATCATGGTAATCACAAATTCAGATTCCAAATGTATACCAATATTTCAAAAAACACAAGAATTTTCCTATATACCGCATAGTTCATATATATTTGTAACATGAAACAAACATCGCATTTGGCATGTGAAAGAGCATCCACGTCAGTAATAAACCATTAACCGACATTGAAAGCCTTGAAAATCATAACCTATACATATATAGTCTACACCTTATGCTGGTAAACACGTAACGGATTTTTTTTAGACGTCTAGTCTTCGTCAAAGGTGGATTAGCAACCAAGAGCATGAAGTAGGTTAGTTACATTAACACTTAGACTATTTGAAACTCTAGAATGGATTAGGGTTAGGTTTTCTTATCCAAGTATGGAATCTGAATCATCCATATAGCGATACGAATGGACGGATTTGACACGTAGTGTAGCTGGGAAGAACCCCAGGATGAATCTCCAACTCTCTCTCATTCTCTCTCTTTCCTTTCCTTTTCTTCTCCTTTCATTGCTAGGGTTTTAGAATTCATATGAGATATGTGAGAGGGGTTTTAAAACCCTTATATAGGCCAAGAACTAATGGAAATAACCCCAAGGCCATGGTATACTTAGGTTATAGCCAAATCGGGTCTGTTCCAATCCAATGGAGCATTTCTGGAGCTCTTTTTGCTGAATGCAGTCAGAATTAAGCTCCCTGATATCGGATCTTAATCAAGCTAAGTTTTCGGTCCAGTCGGGTTTGCAGATAGACCGTGGCGGACCAGTTTCAGTTCAACGGTCACCGACACTCGATCGAGGCCACAAGTACATTGGCATGTGTGGGACATTTCTCCTGATCCGAAGGTATATTTGGGTCAGATTCTGACAGTCTGAATGCTTATAGTTTGCCCGCACACAACAGATTACTTAAATTTGGATTTAATTTGTAAAAACATTCACGTTTCTCACACACTTCTCCGGACTCAAGTAAATCATTATGGAATACTATCTGGACTTTATTTTCGAGGTGATTGTCAAGTCCAACTAGGCGGTCATAATTGTATAGTGTCATCATTATCGGACTTTTGACATGCAGTACAGGTCCGATACGGAGTTTCAATGAGCTCCCGAGAGCAACTGGGTTTAGAGATTGATCCTAAATTTTAGGGTAATGTAGCGTTAATAATTCTACAAGTTTTGGGCCTTGTAGATCGTATTTAAAGTGGTTGGTGCTATTTTCTCAGGTAATATGGTTTAGCGCTAGTTAATTCTTATTTAATTTCTAAAGGATTTATCCTTTAGTGATTTCTACTTAAGGTGGTACTTGGGTCTTTGTACGGATTTTGCCAGGACGTTACAATCTACCCCCCTTAAAGAAAAATTTCATCCTTGAAATTAGTACATTTTCATACTCCTTGAGAATCTGAGGGTAGTTCTTTCTGACCTCAGCTTCAGTTTCCCAAGTAACCTCTTCCTCACTGTGATGTGTCCACAGTACCTTCACAAGTGGGATGAACTTACTTCACAATACTTGCTCCTTCCTGTCCAGGATACATGTCGGTCATAGTACATATGTGGCATCCTCGCTCAACTACACCTGCTCCCAATTGATAATGTGTGAAGGATCAAGAACGTACTTCTTCAATATAGGTACATGAAATATGTTATGCACGCTTCGAAGAGGTGTGGGTAGCGTAAGGTGATATGCTATCGCCCCCACTCGATCCAGTATCTGAAATGGGCTAATGAATCTCGGCATGAGCTTCCCTTTCTTACCAAACCGAAGGACTCCCTTCATGGGGAAAACCTTCAGAAATACATGATCTCTAACCTCGAATTCTAACTGTCGTCGCCTCGTATCCGTGTAGCTCTTCTATCTGGTCTGTGCTGCCAGAAGTCGACGCTTAATAATGTCGATCTTCTCAGATGTCGCTTGGACTAACTCTGGGCCAATCAGACTCTTCTCTCCCACTTCTCCCTAATAATGTGGTGCTCTACACGGGCGACCATATAGTGCCTCATAAGGAGTCATGCCAATACTCTCCTGAAAGTTGTTATTATACACGAACTTTGCATAAGGAAGATAGTCATCCCAACTATCCTTGAAATCCAACACACAAGCTTGCAACATATCTTCTAGCACCTGATTCACAAGTTCCTTCTGCCCGTCTGTTTGTGGATGGAACGCGGTGCTGAACTTCAACTTCATATCCATCGCCTCCTGAATACGAGTCCAAAAGATAGATGTGAATCGCGTGTCTCGGTCCGACACGATCTCCAAGGGAACTTTATGCAGATGTACAATCTCCTTGATGTATAACCTGGCTAACTCGTCTGTAAAGTTCGTAACTCTGATCAGGAGAAAATGAGCCAATTTCGTCAATCGGTCCACAATCACCCAAATGGAATCATGTCCCTTCCTTGTCTTCGGTAGCCCTGATATGAAATCCATAAAGATGAAATCTCACTTCCATTCCGCTATTGGCATGGATTGAAGTAGTCTAGGAGGATGGCGATGCTCTGCCTTGACCTGCTAGTACGTGAGACAACGAGGCACAAACTCTGCAATGTGAACCTTCATGTTGTTCCAATAGTACGATCTCTTTATATCGCGATACATCTTCATGCTACTAGGATGCATCGCAAGCTTCGAACTATGAGCTGCCTCGACAACTTCCCGTCTTAAGTCATGAGCATCTGGGACGAATAGGCGGCCACGATAATGTAAGCCCCCATCCGTACCAACACTCTACTCTGAGTCCTCATCTGCACTAACCCACTCTCTCATCTTCGCTAATAGCTCATTGTCTACCTGAGCCGTGATAATCCTGTCGTCAATGAGGGGTTGTACTCAAATATGTGCGATAACCTCATACGGCTCCTCCACCGTGAGTTTTTACTCAAAGTCTCACACAAACTCTACTATGTCCCATTCTGCTATCATTAGCGGAGCTACAAACTTAATGGTCTTCTTGTAGCTCAACGCGTCTGCCACAAGGTTTGCCTTGCCCTGATGATAGAAAACCTCGAACTTAAAGTCTTTCAAGGTTTCCATCCATCTCCGCTACCTCCTATTCAGGTCATGTTGAGTGAATATGTATATAAGGCTCTTGTGGTCGCAAAAGAGCTCGAACTCCTCTCCGTAGAGGTAACATCTCCAGAGCTTCAGTATGAAAATGACGGCTGCCAACTCTAAGTCGTGTGTAGGGTAATTCTCTTTGTGTTTCCTCAACTGTCTCGAGGCGTAAGTAATCACCCTATCCTTCTGCATAAGGACACAACCTAGACCAACGTGAGATGCATCGGTATATATAGTATATTTGACCCCTTGCTCTGGCAATACTAGCACAGGGGCGAACGTTAGCTTGTCCTTCAGCTCCTGAAAAGCCGCTTCCACCTTCTCATTCCAGGCAAATTTTAGATCTTTCTGTGTCAATTGAGACAATGGTCTGGCAATCTTGGAAAAGTCCTAAATGAAGCGTCGATAGTAACCTGCCAGACTAAGAAAACTCCTCACCTCAGTAACTGAACCAGGCTGCTTCCAGTACTGAACCGTGGCTACCTTAGCGAGGTCAACCACTATCCCTTCCTTGGACACCACATGCCCCTGGAACTTGACTTCCTCTTTTCAGAAGTCGCACTTCATGTACGGTGCAAACAATTGGTTCTTCTTGAGAGTGTTTAAGATCGCTCTCAGATGCTCCTCATGTTCTTCTCGACTCGTGGAGTATATAAAAATGTCTTCTATGAATACGATGATGAATCGAAAAAGAAATGGCCTAAACACTCTGTTCATCAAATCTATGAACACAACCGGTGCGTTTGTGAGCCCAAATGGCATCACAAGGAATCGTAATGGCCGAAGCTGGTCCTGAATGCTGTCTTCTTCACGTCCTCTTCCCTGACACGCAACTAATGATACCCCGACTATAAGTTTATCTTTGAAAAGTATTATGCCCCTTTCAACTGATCAAACAGATCATCTATTCGGGGCAAAGGGTACTTGTCCTTCACTATCACCTGGTTCAGCCTACAATAATCAATACATAATCGCAGTGAACCGTCCTTCTTCTTTGCAAACAGAACGGGTTCTCCCCAAGGGGATACACTAGGTCGAATAAAGCCCAAACCCAACAAGCCATCAATTTGCCTCCTCAATTCCTCTATTTCACTCGGAGGCATGTGATAAGTGGATAATGAAATAGGTGTCACACTAGGCATGAGATCAATTGTAAAATCAATCTCGTGCCGAGGAGGTAATCCAGGAATCGTCGTGAATACGTCCTCAAAATCTCGAACCACTGGCGTAGCCCCCAATGTCAGACCACCAATACTTTCTAATTGTGAAACGTAACAATTTAGACGAGAAGGGTGACTGACCTGAATAGGAAAAGTAAAAACTATGTCCTTAGATCCATGGGCTGTCACTATCCTAGCCCGACAATCGATCTCTGCTCGTATCCTCGTGAGTCAATCCATGTCAAGAATGACATCGTAATGAAATAGGGGAAAGACAATCATGTCGACTAGTACCGTCCTGCTCCCTAAATTTATCGCGCATCCCTCACAAATCCTAGTAATGTCAGTAAAAGTCCTAATGGTTGTGAGGACCCTTATTCCCTCCATAGGAACAGTGCCTAATCTCAGGCACTTGACTGCCGCATATGATATGATAGAGGTAGTGGACCCGGTGTCCACCAATAAGAAAACTAGAGTACCTTGGATATGAGCCGTGACCTCAAAAGCCAAGGGTGGTGCAGTAACTGCTGCCTCGGATGCCTCAAATGTCAGTGAATATACCCGACCCTACTGCTGACAGTTCGACAGTGGTACCATAGGCCGTTGTGGTGACCTGAAGCGAGATGCAAGTGGCCTGAAAGATGGATGTGCTGGTGCTGACCGTAAAGGTAGTGCTGATATGGTCTGAGGAAGCTGGCGATTGATCCTCTGAGGTGGTGAAAATTCGTTGTCCCACACCCTAGTGAAACAATACCGATCCGTATGTCCGATCTTCCCATAGTATGAGTGTAACACCCTAGATTTTTGCCAACCTGAGATTAGACGTCCTTAGGCAATGGGTCAACCATAACACCTTAGTAACCTCTTAGAACCCAATTCCAAAGCCAAAGAAATCATGTAGAACCAAATTCTTTAGAATTTAACGAGAATTAGCCAGCGCTACACTAGATTACCTGTGAAATAAGCACTAACCACTTTAAATACGATCTTTAAGACCCAAAACCTCTAGCATCGTTGACGCTACCTTACCCTAAAATCCAGGATCAAACTCTAAACCGATTTGTTCTCAGGAACCTTTTGAAACTTCGTATTTGATTTAGACCGCGCATCGAAAGTCTGATATCTACAATTTTAGACCGTTATGACCGCTTGGCTAGACTTGACAATCATTTCGAAAATCAAGTCCAACCGATGTTCTGAGGCTATTTCATTGAGCCTGGAGCGAGGAGTGTGAGAAAGAGTGAAATTCATTTAAAATTAAATGGGATTTAAATAAATCTGGCACGTTTCACTTGCGGGATCAGTATAAGCATTCAGACCATCGAAATATGACCTAAATACACCCTCGAATCAGGGAACATTTCTCACTCAAGTCAGTGTACTTGAAATCCTCGATCGAGACTCCGTGACCGCTGAATTGAAACTGAAATGCCACGTGTGATTTGGGAACTCTACCGGTCTGAAAACTTAGTGTGGACAACATCCAGTGACCATGAGCTTAAGTCCGACCATGTTTGGACAGAGGACCTCCCGAAACGCTCTTTTGGATCGAAACAGCCCCGATTTGGCTATAACCCAAGTATACTTTATTCCCAAGTCTATTTAGGTTATGTTTTAGCCTATATAAGGGCTTTAAACCCTCTCACAACCCTCCCATCCGAATTTGCAAAAAACCCTAGATAGAGAGAGAGAGAGAGAAAGTGAGAGAAAGTAAGAGACTTGTGAGAGAGATTTCCCTCCACTTGCACCAGCTTTCGCTCATATCGAAGCACCGCATCCCAATCACTTTTTTGGTGATTTTCAACGCACTCTTAGATAAGAAAACCCTAACCACTTGCTGTTTTAGGGATTTCTTTGATTCATTATCGAAATAGCTTATGTATCTTGTGCATTAGGTCGCATTTACGCCGGTGACAAAGCATATACATCCTATTCGAACTGATACGCGTCTAGGGCAAAAGGTGAGGATTTTAGACGCTTTGATTGACTGATTTCAAAGCTTTCAATGTCGTTTAATAGTAGATTATCGACGATAACGCCGTTAACATGTAGAACATGCTGTCCGTTTTCTGTTTCGTAAACGTATGGAAAATATGAGATTTAAGCCATTTTAGTCATTTGTAGGAAATACTGTTTACATCCACATTTTGCTAAAATATTTGCCAAGGTTATTTGTCATGTTAGGATATTAGGAATGTGTGCCTGATCTGTTTGGTGAAGAGATTCGCCCAAATGCGTACTTTGAGTCGACATACGCTATGTAGACTAAAGTGTGTAGGCTAAGTGTTTGTATAAATGTTTGTAGTAGTATGTATTGAGTAGATGGTGTTGTGAATGAGTTTTGAGATTGAATTCTCAAGTAATATGCTGATGTAAATGATTTCCATCATGTTGGCTATATATATTGATTTCATTATATACATGAAATGCATGTGTTGGATGATTTGCTTAAGTTGTAGGTTATAACATGTGTCAACATGCTTACATTATTGTATTTCATTTCTGTTACTCTCATTTGATTACTGATGTTGATATTCAAGTGTTTGGGGCTATACGTTAGTCCAGGCAGTCGGTAAAGGATTGAATTCGTGGTTGGCTTCTATTTTCCACGAAGGACGCCTCGATGAACGCGAGTCGTGTTTTGAGTTGGCGGCAGTGGTTAGGCCACACGAAGTATTTCATGCACTTCATGTCATTCGACTTGAGATGCGCTCATACTAGTCGAGCCCGTCAAATAACCCGACTGGCTATTATATGTTCACCCTGTATGAGTCATAACTGATTAAACCTAGGGTACTGAAATTACCATTGAAAACTCTGTTAACCATGGTACCCTGATCCATAAAGACTCATGAACTGGGAATGGTGGTATGGGACATCGTGGTCGAGCTATCGGCCTACGCTGGAGCCACAAACCTCCCCGTAGTGACCAGTGAGCACCTATGACTCGTGAGCCGATTGTGGTGGTATGAGACACTACATTCGAGCTGTCGGCCTACTCTGATTGGTGACGAGCCCTTTGTAGTGACCGCGAGCGTATTCTGAGCCTACGGGAGGCGACGACCCTACCGTATCGACGCGAGTATATTAGACCTGTATTGATAAGGTGATGGGGGAGTGGTGTAACGAGTGCGAGCAACAGCCCTTGCAGCGACCTACAAATACAACATCGTATGAGATTTCTAGGAGTGACGACCCTAGACAGGATCTGTGTTGGGATTGATATAAGGGAAGTAACTTAGTTTCCCAATACTGCTGAATGAAAAGACTAATAACAACTTGGTAATCATTATCCATATCGCATTGCATGTGCCTGGAAGATGAGGAGCACTGAGGAACACAAGCATGTTGCGGGCGTAAGATGGTACCGTATGAGGGAGTATGTCGGTGAGGGCATCCATCATGTCATTTCATGCTTGCATTAAGAACAGTACCTAGGGATGGTCGATTATTTGCTTTATTATTAACGCGTGATTGATTTGATAACATGCTAATCTTTGCTCTATTATTTCACTAAGTTGATCACTCACTCCCACGTTACAGGATGGTGTTTGTAACACCACCAGACCCTATTTTAGATGCAGGTGATGAGGCGATTCAGGACACAGAGCCGGATTACTACGAGGATCAGGATGAGTTCTCGTATATGCAGTTCTACGACAGTTTTACGTAGGTGGCCTGGATCGGCGGGACATGGTAGTGGACTATCACTTGACATTTATTCTTACTTATGACATGTATATGAGACTTAGTGATGTATACATACTTTGGAGACAGTTTGAGATTATTTTATTTTCGTACAGTGATATATATATTTTTCAGTCTTCCGCTTGCGTTTTATCACTGGATCTGGAGTATGAATTGCAGTTTTGGTAGAATATTACTCATGTGAATGCTTTAACTTAGACAACATTGAATCATAATCATATTTTTTGCATAAGTGATGGTCTGGAACTCGGGAGTCGGGTTTCTACACAACCCCCGATTTTTAGGGTATTACAGATGGTATCAGAGCATGAATTGGATTAAACCGGACCTGGATTATGGTAACACAATGCACACTGACGCACTCTGACTTAGGAATGGGGCGATGAAAATTTAGAAACCACATTAGAATCCCAAGTTTCACCGACAGGTGAGACTATACGGTGATTAAGTCCATAACATATCTTCGGCCACGTGAAGCGAACTAAGTCGCTTCTAGGTCGTTATCGACGGGTTTGAGACATTCCCTGAAAAATTCCAAACCCGAAAAAGCATGTCCTTGGGTTGTGGTTACACCACAACCCTTACACTAAATCTTAAGGCTTAAAACCCCTTTTCATCCAATTCCTTTAGAATCTTTCCTTTCACCAGCCCATTCTTCAACTTTTTATAAGTCCTTTCTTACTACACATAAATCTTAATGTGTGAAGGATAGTGAATCATACTTAAACAAAATGTTTACTATAAATAGTAATATATGTAAGAATTGGACTTTTGGCCATTCTAATTATGAAATCTCTTCTAATAAATAGGTTAGTTGGATGGATTAGCCTCTCCTACCCCAAATTCATATGCTACATGATGCATAAATTCATTCTAGTTTACAAACTGGCCCCAAAACACCCCAAACTGAGTCATGGGCCTATCCAGGCTAAAATCTAATGAACCAGGGTGGGACCCACACATATTTGGGACCTCTAGGGTAGGGGGACCACGACCCATATGGCCAGTATCACCGGTTTGCAAGTTCACCGGCGAGGACCTCGCCGGTTCGGCTAGGGCTAGCGGTACGATGGGCCCCACTCGGGCTGAATTTCAGGTCGACACCCTTAAATGGTTAGAGCACCCCCCTACATGTGGGACTTCCCTCAAAACCCCCTAAAAACCCTACCTCCTTCACATTTTAAGTTCATAAGCTCTCCCTTTTACATTTTTTTTTGCTGCCTCCCTCTCAAATCTCGGTGCCAAACCTCTCCTATCCCATTTTCTGCTAAAATTGACTCTGACCCATCATCCACAGCAGTAGGCAGTCCCCTCTCTCTCTATTCTCGTCGATTGGAGCTCCTACACCCTCCATTGAAGGCTATATTTGGTGTAAGCCTCCATTTTCACTTATTTTACTCTTTTTTATTTGAAAATCCAGCCTTTGGGAGCCTGATCTACCCCTCTACAGGGCCTAGATTCGTTTCAATCCATTTGGGCAGCCATTTCTCCCCATTTCCTCTACTTTCCATGGATTTTGTTGAGGCTATTTTAGCCTTTTTCTCTTTCCACCCTCCTCTCTCTCATGGGAAAGAGGAAGACCACCGTAGATGAAGCTGGGCCTAGTCTTCCTTCACGTTCGAGGAAGCCGAGAGGTGGCGCCGCTAGCTCAAGCACCGCCGCAAGTCCAAGTGCCGCTCGTGAGTTTCACACAAAGTGAGATTTAGATCCTCGTGCTCACATAGGGCGAGCACTGTTGGCAGACTTGGCTCATGGTGCGTATACTGATCGCAAGGTTCTGTTTGAGGTGCATGTGGATGAGCGGTTCTTTGGTGAATTTCTGTTATTTGAACGCATTGAAGCTGCCAATTGGGGTCCTTTCTTTGAAGCCTAGTCTCGTGCGAATGTGAGCACTGTTCGTGCCCTCTACGCTCATATTCGGGCTCCTATGTTGGAGCCATTGTAGTTCAGGATTTCCTTTGATAGAGACTGGGAAGCCACGATCGTTGTTCGGTTGATAGCTCGACTTCTGAAAGTACATCTTGGTGAGGTACATCCAAGCGCTAAGAATCTGAAGAGTGTTCGTGAGCGAAATCACCGCACCAGGTTCCTATATGGTGGTTTGGTTCCATGGCAGCATAACAAGAGCCTCTTAGCGTCCCATATGTCGGATGATTTCCGTCTGCTGCATCACATTTGCATGTTCAATGTATATCCTATGTCGACCAATCACAGTGGATGTATGCGTCTCATGGTCGATTTCCTGTATCTAGTGGGCCAGGGAGAGAATATATGCATGGCCACCTTTGTGTTGTGACAGATCGTCCTCATAGAGAAGAACGTCTGAGTCACTTCCCTTTGACCGACTCATATGCAAGATCGTGCTTGAGTTTGCTTACAGACTTGGGCCGGTGATGCCTGTGCCGATTCACTTCATTGATGAGGCTACCATGAACCAGATTAAGATAGGGCCTCGGCAGCGTGAGGCTCATCTTGATGATGATAGTGAGGGCGAGTATGATAGTGCAGAGGATGCTAGTGAAGAAGAAGTTGGGGCTGAAATAGAAAAAGAAGTCCAAGAAGAAGAAGAAGAGGAGGCTCAGGATACTGATGAGAGTCCTCCTCCTGCAACTCGGGCTGTTAGGGATGCTCACATAGCCTGACTTGAGGAGAGTCAGGTTGCTTTGCGACGAGAAGTCTAAGAACTCCGGGCTGAGGTGAAACAAGATCTTGAGGATACCAAGGCCGTCATGAAATGAAAATTCGATAAGGTGACTCGTACTTTGAAGGCCATACTGTGTTGTCTGCAGGATAAGGGTGCTCCTCCCCCATTGCCAGACTCAGATTAACGATTAGATTTTAGTCGTTTGTTGGTCGTAGTTAGCTGTTTTCTGTTTTCGGTGTGTGAGCCTGAGAAGGCTAGTAGTTTCCTTATGTTGCAATTGTAGCTTCGGCTAACTTAGTTCCGTTTCCATGTGTTTCTTTTCATGATGCATGTAAGGATATATCTCTTGTATTGTGACAAATTTTGATTTAATGAAATGCATGCAGTCCCTTTTGATATGAAGTGTGTGAAATGCTTGAGGGATTGTGTATTGCTATGCTACATCTCATTCTTTCCAACACAAGGCCCATTTTCCAAAGCCTACGAAGTTGATTTGAATCTCAACTCACCCACCTACTAAACATGTCATTCCCAATTCTTGGGCGAGAGTAGGAAAGCAGTCCCATTTAACACAACTTGAGACCACTGACAACATATGCCCTTGGCGTTTTGGACCTAGAGTTATATAGGAAATCCAATTCCATTTAGACAATCGTGACCCTAAGCGATAGAACAATTCCCTGTATTAGAAATGGTATGAAACCATTTAGCGTATAAGTTTAGGCTTTGGATTACAGCTAGTGAATTACAGACTAGGCTACTAGTTATAATAAGTAGTGTAAAGCCTGTACATGCTAAGAAATAATAGGTTAGATTTGGTTGGAGTAGGACCTCATTTCTTCGATAGGTCCCCTTAATACTTATAGACTTCTGTTGTAACCCTTAGGAAAGTTATTTTAACTTAGAATCATTCACTCTCAGGGAAAACTTATAAATCCCTCAGATTGAAGTTAGAATAAACCAGCACGCCCCTTAGAATTGCCTTCCCAAGGATTTATTGTAATCGAAAATGCGGAGTAAAGGAATTATATATTAGCGATGTATTCGCAGTTTGAATCGACTTCTTAATCCTAGTGGTTACCAATAAATCCAATGCTCTGATCAAGCAGAAGATCGGCATCGACTCGGATTAAGAATTGATACAACAAATTTTTTATCCTATCTTAAACAGAAAGTCTATGTATCCGGCTCAGATCCACTACACAACTTTTCTTCCGTGTTGGCCCGACCACTTACAACCAAAAGTTATTGCCTTGCCTTCAAAAATGTTAAGGACATACAGCTAATAGAGATTAGACCTCTTACCACAAACTCACATTTGTCCTTTAAATCAACCACAACACCCGTCATTTCAGCTCTTTTCTACAACCATAGGTACCAATGCCATAAAACGCATCGTTAGCAAAGGAAGACCAATGTAGTGAGAGGTTGTTTCCTATTTCATGTTAAGGATAGGCCCTAAGTTACACCTCGTTCCGATATACGGATCGAGACATAGATTCTTGAACCTTAAGTAGAACTAAGTTTTAAGGGGGGGAGAACGTATTGAGCCCAATCTACTTAGGATTATCTAATACAACCGTTGGATCAGAGTAGCGCAGCGGAAGCGTGGTTAGCCCCTTCCCCACTGGCTCAGGATCGAAACAGTTGATTAGGTTATACGTAAGGTTAGGTCATTACGAAAGTCTCTTTAAGTACTCATTACCCTTAGCCAATTTTGGGGACAAAATTTCATTTTAAGGGGGGTAGATTGTAACATCCCAGATTTTTTTCAACCTGGGATTAGACGTCCTTAAGCAATGGGCCAACCATAACACCTTTGTAATCTCTCAGAACCCAATTTCAAAGCCAAAGAAATCATGTAGAACCAAATTCTTTAGAATTTAACGAGAATTAGCCAGCACTACACTAGATTACTTGTGAAATAAACACTAACCACTTTAAATACGATCTGTAAGACATAAAACCTCTAGCATCATTGACGCTACGTTATCATAAAATCTAGGATCAAACTCTAAACCGATTTCTTCTCATGAACCCTTTGAAACTTCGTATTTGATTTAGACCGCGCGTCGAAAGTCCGATATCTACAATCTTAAACCGTTATGACCGCTTGGCTGGACTTGACAATCGTTTCGAAAATCAAGCCCAACCGATGTTCTGAGGCTATTTCATTGAGCCTGGAGCGAGGAGTGTGAGAAAGAGTGAAATTTATTTAAAATTAAATGGGATTTAAATAAATATGGCACGTTTCGCTTGCGGGATCAGTATAAGCATTCAGACCGTCGGAATCTGACCTAAATACACCCTCGGATCAAGGAACATTTCTCACTCAGGTCAGTGTACTTGGAATCCTCGATCGAGACTCCGTGACCGCTGAACTGAAACTCGACCCCCACGTGCGATCTGAGAACTCTACCGGTCTGAAAACTTAGTGTGGAAAACATCCGGTGACCATGAGCTTAAGTCCGACCGCGTTCGGCCAGGGGACCTCCCGAAATGCTCTTTTGGATCGAAACAGCCCCGATTTGGTTATAACCCAAGTATACTTTGTTCCCAAGTCTATTTAGGTTATGTTTTAGCCTATATTAGGGCTTTAAACCCTCCCACAACCCTCCCATATGAATTTGTAACAAACCCTAGATAGAGAGAGAGAGAAAGTGAGAGAAAGTGAGAGACTTGTTGGAGAGATTTCCCTCCACTTGCACCAGCTTTCGCTCATATCGAAGCACCGCATCCGAATCACTTTTTCGGTGATTTCTAACGCACTCTTAGGTAAGAAAACCCTAACCACTTGCTGTTTTAGAGATTTCTTTGATTCATTATTGAAATAGCTTATGTATCTTGTGCATTAGGTCGCATTTACTCAGGTGACGAAGCGTATACATCCTATTCAAACTGATACGCGTCTAGTGCAAAAGGTGAGGATTTTAGACACTTTGATTGACTGATTTCAAAGCTTTCAATGTCATTTAATAGTAGATTATCGACGGCAACGCCATTTGACATGTAGAACATGCTGTCCGTTTTCCGTTTCATAAATGTATGGAAAATATGAGATTTAGGGCATTTTAGTCCTTTGTAGGAAATACTGTTTACATCCACATTTTGCTGAAATGTTTACCATGGTTATTTTTCGTGTTAGGATATTTGGAATGCGTGCATGATTTGTTTGGCGAAGAGATTTGCCCAAATGCTCACTTTGAGTCGACATACGCTATGTAGACTAAAGTGTGTAGGCTAAGTATTTGTATAAATGTTTGTATTAGTATGTATTGAGTAGTTGGTGTTGTGAATGAGTTTTGAGATTGAATTCTCAAGTAATATGCTGATGTAAATGATTTCCATCATGTTGGCTATATGTATTGATTTCATTATATACATGAAATGCATGTGTTGGATGATTTGCTTAAGTTGTATGTTATAACATGTGTCAACATGCTTACATTGTTGTATTTCATTTCTGTTACTCTCATATGATTACTGATGTTAATATTTAAGTTTTGGGGCTATACGTTAGCCCAGGCAGTCGGTAATAGATTAAATTTGTGGTTGTCTTCTATTTTCCATAAAGGACGTGTCGATGAACGCGAGTCGTATTTTGAGTTGGCAGCAGTGGTTAGGCCACATGAAGTGTTTCATGAATTTCATATTGTTCGACTTGAGATGCGCTCGTACTAGTCGAGCCCGTCAAATAACCCGACTGGCCATTTTATGTTCACCCTGTATGAGTCATAACTGCTTGAACCTAGGGTACTGAACTTACCATTGGAAATCCTGTTAACCATGGTATCCTGATCCATAAAGACTCATGAGCCGGGCATGGTGGTATGGGTCACCGTGGTCGAGCTGTCGGCCTACGCTGGGGCCACAAACCTCCCCGTAGTGACCAGTGAGCACCTATGACTCATGAGCCGATTGTGGTGGTATGGGACACTACATTCGAGCTGTCGGCCTACTCTGATTGGTGACGAGCCCTTTGTAGTGACCGCGAGCGTATTTTGAGCTTACGGGAGGCGACGACCCTTCCGTAGTGACGGGAATACATTAGGCCTGTATTGATAAGGTGATGGGGGAGTAGTACAACGAGTGCGAGAAATAACCCTAGCAGCCCTTGCAGCGACCTACAAATACAATATCGTTTGAGATTTCTAGGAGTGAAGACCCTAGACAGGATCTGTGTTGTGATTGATATAAGGAAAGTACCTTAGTTTCCCAATACTGCTAAATGAAAGGACTAATAACAACTCGGTAATCATTATCCATATCACATTGCATGTGCCTGGAAGATGTGGATCACTGAGGAACGCAAGCATGCCGTGGGCGTAAGATGGTGCCATATGAGGGAGTATGTCAGTGAGGGCATCCATCATGTCATTTCATGCTTGCATTAATAACAGTACCTAGGGATGGTTGATTGTTTGCTTTACTATTAACGTGTGATTGATTTGATAACATGCTAATCTTTGCTCTATTATTTCACTGAGTTGATCACTCACTCCCAGTTACGGGATGGTGTTTACAACACCACCAGACCCTGTTTTAGATGCAGGTGATGAGGCGATTCAGGACGCAAAGCCGGATTACTACGAGGATCAGGATGAGTTCTCGTATATGCAGTTCTCCAACGGTTTTACGTAGGTGGCCTGGATCGGCGGGACATGCTAGTGGACTATCACTTGACATTTATTTCTTGCTTATGACATGTATATGAGACTCAGTGATGTATACATACTTTGGAGACAGTTTGAGATTATTTTATTTTCAAACAGTGATATATATATATATATATTTTTCAGTCTTCCGCTTGCATTTTATCACTGGATCTGGAGTATGAATTGTAGTTTTGGTATAATCTTACTCATGTGAATGCTTTAACTCAGAAAACATTGAATCATAATCATATTTGTTCCATAAGTGATGGTCTGGAACTTGGGAGTCGGGTTTCTACACGACCCCCGATTTTCAGGGTGTTACAGATGGTATCAGAGCATGATTTGGATTAAATCGGACCTGGGTTATGGTTACACAATGCACACTGATGCACTCTAACCTAGGAAGGGAGCGATGAAAATTTAGAAACCACATTAGAATCCCAAGTTTCACCGATAGGTGAGACTATACGGTGATTGAGTCCATAACATATCTTCGGTCACGTGAAGCGAACTAAGTCGCTTCTAGGTCGTTAGTCGATAGGTTTGAGACGTTCCCTGAAAATTCCAAACCCGGAAATGCATGTCCTTAGGTTGTGGGGCAACCACAACCCTTACACTCAATCTCAAGGATTAAAACCCCTTTTCATCTAATTCCTTCAGAATCTTTCATTTCACCACCCCATTCTTCAACTTTTTCTAAGTCCTTTCTTACTACACATAAATCCTAATGTGTGAAGGATAGTAAATCATACTTAAACAAAAATTTTACTATAAATAGTAATAGATGTAAGAATTAGACTTTTGGCCATTACAATTATGGAATCTCTTGAAATAAATGGGTTAGTTGGATGGATTAGCCTCTCCTAACCCAAATTCATATGCTACATGATGCATAAATTCATTCTGGTTTACAAACTGGCCCCGAAACCCCCCAAACGGAGTCATTGGCCTATCCAGGCTAAAATCTAATGAACTAGGGTGGGACCCACACATATTTGGGACCTCCAGGGCAGGGGGACCACGCCCCATGTGGCCGGCATCACCAGTTTGCAAGTTCATTGGCGAGGACCTCGCCGGTTCGGCGAGGGCTCACCGTACGATGGGCCCCACTCAGGCTGAATTTTGGGCCGACGCCCTTAAATGGTTAGAGCACCCCCCTACACGTGGGACGTCCCTCAAAACCCCCCAAAAACCCTACCTCCTTCACATTTCACTTTCCCAAGCTCTCCCTTTTGCATTTTTTTTTGCTGCCTCCCTCTCAAATCTCGGTGCGAAACCTCTCTCATCCCATTTTCTGCTAAAACCGATGCTGACCCATCATCCACAGCAGTAGGCAGTCCCCTCTCTCTCCATTCTCGTCGATTGGAGCTCCTACACCCTCCATTGAAGGCTATATTTGGTGTGAGCCTCCATTTTCACTTATTTTACTCTTTTTCATTTGAAAATCCAGCCTTTGGGAGCCTGATCTACCCCTCTACAGGGCCTAGATTCGTTTCAGTCCATTTGGGCAGCCATTTCTCCCCATTTTCTCTACTTTTCATGGCTTTTGTTGAGGCTATTTTAGCCTTTTTCTCTCTTTCCACCATCCTCTCTCTCATGGGAAAGAGGAAGACCGCCGCAGATGAAGCTGGGCCTAGTCTTCCTTCACATTCGAGGAAGCCGAGAGGTGGCACCGCTAGCTCAAGCACCGCCGCAAGTCCAAGTGCCGCTCGTGAGTTTCACACAAAGTGGGATTTAGATCCCTGTGCTCACATAGGGCGAGCACTGTTGGCAGACTTGGCTCACGATGCGTATACTGATCGCAAGGTCCTGTTTGAGGCGCATGTGGATGAGCGGCTCTTTGGTGAATTTTTATTGTTTGAGCACATTGAAGCTGCCAATTGGGGTCCTTTCTTTGAAGCCCAGTCTCGTGCGAATGTGAGCACTATTCGTGCCTTTTATGCTCATATTCGGGCTCCTACATTGGATCCATTGCAGTTCAGGATTCCCTTTGATAGAGATCGGGAAGCCACGATCGATGTTCGGTTGATAGCTCAACTTCTGAAGATGCCTCTTGGTGAGGTACATCCAAGCCTAAGAATCTGAAGAGTGTTCGTGAGTGAAATCGCCGCACCAGGTTCCTATGTGGTGGTTTGGTTACATGGCAGCGTAACAAGAGCCTCTTAGCGTCCCATATGTCAGATTATTTCCATCTGCTGCATAACATTTGTACGTTCAATGTGTAACCTAGGTCGACCAACCGCAGTGGATGTACGCGTCTCATGGTCGATTTCCTGTATCTGGTGGGCCAGGGAGAGAATATATGCATGGCCACCTTTGTGTTGCGATAGATAGTCCTCATAGCGAAATCGAGAAGAATGTCTGAGTCACTTCCCTTTGGCCGAATCATATGCAAGATCGCGCTTGAGTTTGCTTACAGACTTGGGCCGGTGATGTCTGTGCCGATTCACTTCATTGATGAGCCTACCATGAACCAGATGAAGATAGGGCCTCGGCAGCGTGAGGATCAGCTTGATGATGATAGTGAGGGTGAGTATGATAGTGCAGAGGATGCTAGTGAAGAAGAAGCTGGGGCTGAAATAGAGGAAGAAGTCCAAGAAGAAGGAGAAGAAGAGGAGGCTCAGGATACTGATGAGAGTCCTCCTCCTACGACTCGGGCTGCTAGGGATGCTCACATAGCCCGACTTGAGGAGAGTCAGGTTGCTTTGCGACGGGAAGTCCAAGAACTCCGGGCTGAGGTGAAACAGGATCTTGAGGATACCAGGGCCATCATGAAAAGAAAATTCGGCAAGGTGACTCGTACTTTGAAGGCCATCCTGTGTTGTCTGCAGGATAAGGGTGCTCCTCCTCCATCGCCAGACTCAGATTAGCGATTAGATTTTAGTCGCTTGTTGGTCGTAGTTAGCTGTTTTCTATTTTCGGTGTGTGAGCTTGAGAAGGCTAGTAGTTTCCTTATGTTGCAATTGTAGCTTTGGCTAAATTAGTTCCGTTCCCATGTGTTTCTTGTCATGATGCATGTAAGGATATATCTCTTGTATTGTGACAAATTTTGATTTAATGAAATGCATGCAGTCCCTTTTGATATGAAGTGTGTGAAATGCTTGAGGGATTGTGTATTGCTATGCTACATCTCATTCTTTCCAACACAAGGCCCATTTTCCAAAGCCTACGAAGTTGATTTGAATCCCAACTCACCCACCTACTAAACATGTCATTCCCAATTCTTAGGCAGGAGTAGGAAAGCAGTCCCATTTAACACAACTTGAGACCACTGGCAACATATGCCCTTGGCGTTTTGGACCTAGAGTTATATAGGAAATCCAATTCCATTTAGGTAATCGTGACCCTAAGCGATAGAACAATTCCCTGTATTAGAAATGGTATGAAACCATTTAGTGTATAAGTTTAGGCTTTGGATTACAGCTAGTGAATTACAAACTAGGCTACTAGTTATAATAAGTAGTGTAAAGCTTGTATATGATAAGGAATAATAGGTTAGATTTGGTTGGAGTAGGACCTCATTTCTTCGATAGGTCCCCTTAATACTTATAGACTTCTGTTGTAACCCTTAGGAAAGTTGTTTTAACTTAGAACCATTCACTCTCAGGGAAAACTTATAAATCCCTCAGATTAAAGTTAGAATAAACCAGCACGCCCCTTAGAATTGCCTTCCCAAGGATTTATTGCAATCGGGAACGCAGAGTAATTGAATTGTATATTAGCGATGTATTCGCAGTTTGAATCGACTTCTTAATCCTAGTGGTTACCAATAAATCCAATGCTCTGATCAAGCAGAAGATCGGCATCGACTTGGATTAAGAATTGATACAACAAATTTTCTGTCCTAGCTAGACAGAAAGTCTATGTATCCGGCTCAGACCCACTACACAACTTTTCTTCCGTGTTGGCCCGACCACCTACAACCAAAAGTTATTCCCTTGCCTTCAAAAATGTTAAGGACATACAGCCAATAGAGATTAGACCTCTTACCACAAACTCACATCTGTCCTTAAAATCAACCACAACACCCGTCATTTCAGCTCTTTTCTACAACCATAGGTATCAATGCCATAGAACGCATCGTTAGCAAAGGAAGACCAATGTATTGAGAGGTTGTTTTCTATTTCATGTCAAGGATAGGCCCTAAGTTACACCTCATTCCGATATACGGATTGAGACAGATTCTTGAACCTTAAGTAGAACTAAGTTTTAAGGGGGGTAGAATGTATTGAGCCCAATCTACTTAGGATTATCTAATACAACCGTTGGATCAGAGTAGCGCAATGGAAGCGTGGTTAGCCCCTTCCCCACTGGCCCAAGATCGAAACAGTTAATTAGGTTATACGTAAGGTTAGGTCATTATAAAAGTCTCTTTAAGTACTCATTACCCTTAACCAATTTCGGAGATGAAATTTTATTTTAAGGGGGTTAGATTGTAACACTCTGAATTTTTGCCAACCTGGGATTAGACGTCCTTAGGCAATGGGCCAGCCATAACACCTTAGTAACCTCTCAGAACCCAATTCGAAAGCCAAAGAAATCATGTAGAACCAAATTCTTTAGAATTTAACGAGAATTAGCCAGCGCTACACTAGATTACCTGTGAAATAAGCACCAACCATTTAAAATACGATCTGTAAGACCCAAAACCTCTAGCATCATTGACGGTACGTTACCCTAAAATCCAAGATTAAACTCTAAACCGGTTTATTCTCAGGAACCCTTTGAAACTTCATATTTGATTTATACCGCGTGTCGAAAGTCCGATATCTGCAATCTTCGACCGTTATGACCGCTTGGCTGGACTTGACAATCGTTTCGAAAATCAAGCGCAACCGATGTTCTGAGGCTATTTCATTGAACATGGAGCGAGGAGTGTGAGAAAGAGTGAAATTCATTTAAAATTAAATGGGATTTTAATAAATCTGACACTTTTCGCTTACGGGATTAGTATAAGCATTTAGACCGTCAGAATCTGACCTAAATACACCCTCGGATCAAGGAACATTTATCACTCAGGTCAGTGTACTTGGAATCCTCGATCGAGACTCCGTGACCGCTGAACTGAAACTGGACCGCCACGTGCGATCTGAGAACTCTACCGGTCTGAAAACTTTGTGTGGATAACATTCAGTGACCATGAGCTTAAGTCCAACCGCGTTCGGCCAGGGGACCTCCCGAAACGCTCTTTTGGATCGAAACAGCCCCGATTTGGCTATAACCCAAGTATACTTTGCTCCCAAGTCTATTTAGGTTATATTTTAGCCTATATAAGGGCTTTAAACCCTCCCACAACCCTCCCATCGGAATTTGCAACAAACTCTAGATAGAGAGAGAAAGTGAGAGAAAGTGAGAGACTTGTGGGAGAGATTTCCCTCCACTTGCACCAGCTTTCACTCATATCAAAGCACCGCATCCCAATCACTTTTTCGGTGATTTCCAACGCACTTTTAGGTAAGAAAACCCTAACCACCTACTGTTTTAGGGATTTCTTCGATTTATTATTGAAATAGCTTATGTATCTTGTGCATTAGGTCGCATTTACGCCGGTGACGAAGCGTATACATCCTATTCGAACTGATACGCGTCTAGGGAAAAAGGTGAGAATTTTCGACGCTTTGATTGAATGATTTCAAAGCTTTCAATGTCGTTTAATAGTAGATTATCGACGGCAACGCCGTTTGACATGTAGAACATGCTGTTCGTTTTCCGTTTCGTAAACGTATGGAAAATATGAGATTTAGGGCATTTTAGTCATTTGTAGGAAATACTGTTTACATTCACATTTTGCTGAAATGTTTGCCATGGTTATTTGTCGTGTTAGGATATTAGGAATGTGTGCATGATCTGTTTGGCGAAGAGATTCGCCCAAATGCGCACTTTGAGTCGACATACGCTATGTAGACTAAAGTGTGTAGGCTAAGTGTTTGTATAAATGTTTGTATTAGTATGTATTGAGTAGATGGTGTTGTGAATGAGTTTTGAGATTGAATTCTCAAGCAATATGCTGATGTAAATGATTTCCATCATGTTGGCTATATGTATTGATTTCGTTATATACATGAAATGCATGTGTTGGATGATTTGTTTAAGTTGTATGTTATAACATGTGTCAACATGCTTACATTGTTGTATTTCATTTCTGTTACTCTCATATGATTACTGATGTTGATATTCAAGTGTTTGGGGCTATACATTAGTACAGGCAGTCGGTAATGGATTGAATTCGTAGTTGGCTTCTATTTGCCACGAAGGACACGTCGATGAACACGAGTCGTGTTTTGAGTTGGGGGCAGTGGTTAGGCCACACGAAGTGTTTCATGCACTTCATGTCGTTCGACTTGAGATGCGCTCATACTAGTCGAGCCCATCAAATAACCCGACTGGCCATTGTATGTTCACCCTATATGAGTCATAACTGCTTGAACATATGGTACTGAACTTACCATTGGAAACCCTGTTAACCATGATACCCTGATCCATAAAGACTCATGAGCCAGGCATGGTGGTATGGGACACCGTGGTCAAGCTATCAGCCTATGCTGAGGCCACAAACCTCCCCGTAGTGACCAGTGAGCACCTATGACTCGTGAGCCGATTGTAGTGGTATGGGACACTACATTCGAGCTGTCGGCCTACTCTGATTGGTGACGAGCCCTTTATAGTGACCGCAAGCATATCTGAGCCTAAGAGAGGCGACGACCCTTCCGTAGCGACGAGAGTACATTAGGCCTGTATTGATAAGGTGATGGGGGAGTGGTGCAACGAGTGAGAACAACAGCCCTAGCAGCCCTTGCAGCGACCTACAAATACAACATCGTATGAGATTTCTAGGAGTGATGACCCTAGATAGGATCTGTGTTGGGATTGATATAAGGAACGTACCTTAGTTTCCCAATACTGCTGAATGAAAGGACTAATAACAACTCGGTAATCATTATCCATATCACATTACATGTGCTTGGAAGATGTGGAGCACTGAGGAACGCAAGCATGCCACGGGCATAAGATGGTGCTATATGAGGGAGTATGTCGGTGAGGGCATCCATCATGTCATTTCATGCTTGCATTAACAACAATACCTAGGGATGGTTGATTGTTTGCTTTACTATTAACGCGTGATTGATTTGATAACATGCTAATCTTTGCTCTATTATTACACTGAGTTGATCACTCACTCCCACGTTATGGGACGGTGTTTGCAACACCACCAGACCCTGTTTTAGATGTAGGTGATGAGGTGATTTAGGACGCAGAGTCGGATTACTACGAGGATCAGGATGAGTTCTCGTATATGCAGTTCTCCGACGATTTTGCGTAGGTGGCCTGGATCGACGGGACATGCTAGTGGACTATCACTTGACATTTATTTCTTGCTTATGACATGTATATGAGACTCAGTGATGTATACATAGTTTGGAGACAGTTTGAGATTATTTTGTTTTCGTACAGTGATATATATATTTTTCAGTCTTCCGCTTGCGTTTTATCACTGGATCTGGACTATGAATTGCAGTTTTGGTATAATCTTACTCATGTGAATGCTTTAACTCAGACAACATTGAATCATAATCATATTTGTTGCATAAGTGATGGTCTGAAACTCGGGAGTCGGGTTTCTACACGACCCACGATTTTCAGAGTGTTACAACGAGCAGCACAAATCTATACGCATTAGTTGAGCCGGCAGCACTGCAAGCCTCGGAGGAGAATTTGCCCGTGGCTTCTTGCCGAGAAATGGCCTGCTCGGAAGATCAAGTTGCGGCCTAGGAGCCATAGGTGCTCGCATACGGGATAACCTGTCCCCATCCTACTCAGCTCGCAGGGACATACCGACTAACTCTGCATAAGTAGATATGCTAGCACAGCAAATCTTCAACCGGATCTCGGGTTGAAGTCCCTCAGAAAATCGCCGCATGCGCATCAGCTGATCACCCAGTAACAATGGAGCATACCTACCCAGCTCCATGAACCGGTTCTCGTATTCTGTCACCGACATCCCTTCCTAAAGGAGGCGAAGGAACTCACTCTCCTTCTAGTGTCAGCAGGTGACGGGATAATACTTCTCGTGGAAGCGGGTCTCAAATGCCTCCCATGTCCACACATATCCTTCCGCAACAGTGTGGAGAATACTGTCCCACCATAAACTGGCCTCCTTCTCAAACATGAAGGTGGTAAGCTCGACCTACTCCGCCTCAGAACAGTGTAGCGACCTCAGCATCTTAGAGATGCGATCAATCTAGTACTCGGCCTCTTCAGGTCTATGAGTACCCGCGAAAGTGGGAGGTCGTAAGCTCTGGAATCGCTTAAATGTGCCGCTAGCACTCGCGTTCCCAGCTGGGTGCATAGATGAGGCAGGTGGAGTCACTCCCATCGTCTGAGCAAAGATACCAGCCAAAGAGGTCAAGAACTGGTGCTGCTGCTACTGTTGTTGTATCTGCTGCTGCTACTGCTATTGCTGCTACTGTATCTGTTGTTGCTGCATCAACAACATCATTTGCTCTAGCCTATCAGGAGGCGGAGCAGACTGAGATACATGTGGCATCGACGTAGATGCACGGTTCTGCTCAAGAACCGAAGGTGTGATAGGTGGTACCACAGGTGGTGCTACAGGCGGTGTCATATGTGTTGACCCAGCAGCAGGGCCAGTGGCCGGCTGAGAATCTGGCATAGGGTCCAAGCGAGATGGGCCCAAATTGGGTGGCTATCACTTAGGGGAGAGACCTCGTCAAGCGACTCGCCCAAAGAGAGACGTGTTAAAGTCCTCGTGCCTTTAGGTGGCATATCCTACATATGACATAGGGTGTAACTCGTGAGATTTAACATACACACAATTCATCCACACAGCATTCACATCTCAACTCAAGAAAACATCATGCATTTCATGTAATAAAATTATCACAATACACAAAGTGTAGTATTACATGGATCGTGACAGAGAATGCATGTGAGCTAATACAACCAAGACTCCAAACATCAAAACATACTACCAACTACTACACTACTAAGCCTATCGAGGCCATACAAAGCAAAAAGGAAGAAACACACAAGCAAAAAGGACGACTACAGGTATGTCTAGTCGTCGAAATCTGGTAATGGTGGAGGTGCACTTTTGTCCAGTACACAACATAGGATGACCCTCAAAGTGCGAGACACCTTCTTGAATTTTCGTTTCATGAAGGCCTCCGTCTCCTCAACTTTGGTGCGAACCTGCGAGATCTCCTGTTGCAGGGTAGCTTGGCCCTCTTCCAGCTGAGCCAAGCGGGCTTCTTTAGCAGCCAGATCACTGTCGTGCTCTCACGTAGCAGCAGGAGGAGAGCCCTCATCAGTGTCCTGGGCCTCTTCTTCCTCTATCCCATTACCACTACCATCTTCACTTTCTTCCTCCAAATCAATACTTTCCTCCCCCTCACTCTCAAACTCCTCCCCATACTCGTCGAGTCAGACTTGCCATTGTTGAGGGCTGATCCCCATGTAATTAAGCGTAGCCTCGTTTATGAACTTGATCGGCGCAACATCATCCATGTTAAGTCTATAGTCGACCTCTTGGGAAATCTTACATATTAGCCGGCCAAACGGGAGTGAGACATCATTCCTGACAGAGCGCACAGTATGGATTATCTGTAGTAGGGTGTACGTGGGCAGGCACAACTTATCCCCATGTCCAATCCTGTACAAGAAGTTTACCATCAAACGAGTGCATTCAGTACGGTTGCCCCACCATGGATACACATTGTACGTGAAAATGTAGTGAAGCAAATGGAAATCATCTGTCAAACACGTCGATGGGAGGCAATTTCCTCGCGTCCTGGGAGACAGTCGGCTACATTGGTATTGGGTACAGCGATCTCTTTCCCGCACACTCTTAAAGAAATTCTCGTTGGCATGTACCTCACCACGTGGAATCCCCATATTCTGGGCCACCACGTCCACATTGATTGGGTGCTCCCGCCTCCCTACAACAACTGTGAACTGGAGAGGCTCTAGCGATGCATCACCGATATGGGTGTAGAAGGCACGAACCGTATTCTCACATACGTGAGACTCGCCTTCGAACATGGGACCCCACCCAAAATCCACCAAGAGGTCCATAATTGGGTGTAGCTCGAACAACTTCTCATCTATGTGAGCTTCAAGTACAACCCTGCGGCCTCCAAACCATCCGTATTCGAAGCCTATCGGTAGTGCTTTCTCAATTGGGAGTTGGGGATCTAGGTCCCGCTTTAACTTATGCTCTTGGGTGACGCTAGTGCTAGCTTCGGCGCACGCTCTCCTCTTTGGACAGGTTAGGCGACTAGGCCCGGCTTCATCCGAGGGTGCTCTCCACTTTCCCATGAGAGAGTATCGAGGAGAGTGAGAAAATAGTCGTCACGAACTCAAAGAGGGCCATTGGAGTGGAAGAACAAGGGAAAAAAAAATAGATCGGTGGATTTGGAAATAGATGAGACACAACTCTAGCTTTTTATGTATTCAAAAGGGACAAATGAAGGGAATGGAAGGTGAGGTTTAGTAAAAATGGTGGAGAGGCACAAGTCTAGAAGAAAAATGAAAAATGGGAGAATGGGGGAAAGATTTGAGAGGAGAAAATAGACTTTTAGGGAAAAGGGGACGCTTGGGGGTGTGTAAGCGGGAAGATTAGGGCAAAACGAAGCCTTATGGGGGTCCCTACATGATTTGGTGGGCCTCACATGTGTCTAGGGGTCGGCCAGACGCCAACCCGCGATGTCCCAACAGGCCCGACCGGACCCGACCACGGTCGACCGTGGTAGGCGCGGTGCCGCCTAGGTACTCTGGACAGAACACAGTGCCGCTGCAGTGGGGTGGTGGCCACCCCCCTCCCGAGGTGCCGATGGTATACTGGGTCCACTGTGGGTCCCCCCGAATTGCACCGCTTTGGCCCCGACTCCGTTTCGAGTCATTTCGGGTCATTTCGAGTCTTTTGCTAATGTATATTCACATTTATCAATTTTTAAACAGTTGGGATGGGATAAAACATGGTCTAAACCTATCGATTGATGGTCTAGAGATGATCCGAGGTCATCTTAAGCAATCATGGATGTGTACAGACCCGATCTTAGCAATCGCTATCGGTAACTTTTGCCAATTGGCGAACTGGGAAACCTAACTTGTTTCTAGATTTTCCTCACACCCTCCTACGTCAAATTTGCATCAGCGTACATTGTGTGACCATAACCCAAGTCCAGTTTAATCCAAATCATGTACTGATGCAAACTTGTAACACCCTGAAAATTGAGGGTCGAGTATAACTCAGCTCCCGAGTTCCAAAACATCACTTATGCAACATATTTAATGATAATTGTATGTCATTTGTATGAGTGCATAAAACATGAATGAGATTAAACTAAATCAGCATAACATAATCCAGGGACAATTGTAATACGCAAACGAAAGACTGAAACGAATAGATAAACCAATATAAGTCCCCAGAGTATGTAAGCCTTGCCAGATCAACAGTTACAAGTATAGTTTCAAAATACAAAATGTTAAAAATAATGTAGTAGCCCACTATAAATATAACCCTGAATCCCCGTCAATCAGGACACGGCTAATATGAACCCGCCTGAATACTGCATGTAGGAGAATGCCTCCTCATCATCCTCGAACACCAGCTCTGCCTCGTGGGTCACATCATCATCTGCAACTAAGACAGAGTCTGGTTGGTGTTTAACACCATCCCAGAACATGGGAGTGAGTGATCAACTCAGTGGAACTATACAGCAAAGGTTAACATATTATCAATTCAGTCAAGCAGTAATGATAAAACAGTACAACAAACAAGTCCTAAATACTCTGATTAATGCAAGAATGAGATGTGATAATGATGCATGCCCTTACCTGCACTCCCTCAGCATCTTCATCTTATGACGCACATGGCAACCACCCGAAAGTGCACTTCCTCCCCAAAGCACATGCAATGCGGTGCATGAACTTGATTACCAAGTCATATTGGTCCTTTTCATACACCAGGATTGGGAAGCTAAGGTACCTCCCTTATATCAATTCCCAAACAATGATTTATTCTCGTGTCGTCAGTCCTAGAAAATCTCATAGATGTTACAGTTCTAGGTCACTGTAAAGGGCTCGTCACCAATAATATAGGCCTAGTTATACCTTGATTACTACAATAAGACTCGTCGCCTTAATGCTGTTTCAGGGTATGCTTAAGGTCACTATAAAGGGCTCTTCACCAATCAATTTAGGCCGATAGCTCGAATACAGTGTCCCATACCACCGTATTCGGTTCACGAGTCTAGATTTCTCACTGATCACTACGGGGAGGCTCGTCGCCCCAGCGTAGGCCGATAGCTCGACTACAGTGTCCCATACCACCATGTCTGGCTCATGAGTCTTAGTAGATCGAGGTACCAAGGTTAACAGGTTTTCACTGGTGAGTTTAGTACCTTAGATTCAAGTAGTAGCATCCAAACAGGGTGAACATACATCAGGTCAATCAGGTTAATTGATGAGCTCAACTAAGACGAATACACATTGAGTTTATCGACATGAAGTGCATAAGCACTCCGTGTGGCCTAACCACTGCCGATGTCATGCCCCAAACTAGAAAATTGGGCTCACAAAATTTTTGATCGCCGAATCTGGCACCGACAGCCTCCGTAGAACCCCATTCTCGGCTCCTAGCGCCCATTCGCCAAGTTGCGATCCTAGGATGCTATGAGGAGGATTTTTAACGTCAGTTTGATTCGTAATAAGCATAACCAAAGGCATAATCCACAAACAACAACCAAGAACTCCATTACATTTTCACTATGATCAAAAACTTTACAAGTACAATGAGCATAAAGGGAAATACAATGGTAAAGAACAAAAACTCCAAAACGATCTGCAACGTGCTCCTACCTCAGCGCTGCTGCAAACCAACGTCACCTGCACGCAACAGTCGTGCATAAGCTTATAGAAAGCTTAGAGGGTGGTGAAAGTGTGTGCGCAAGGTAGTAATATGAACATGCAATGTCAGAATAATGCGGAATATGCAGATGGATCCATAATATCATGAGCCGTACCAAGGCTATGCGATGCAAGACATGAATGGTATCGGCCATCCCAAGGCCATGCAATGTGCAATGCAACTCAAGCATACAGATCCTCATCTGTCCACACATCAATATAGCTCAAATATGGGATATCACCGGGGTCTAGTACACTTTAAACCAGATTGCCGCCACATCGCGTGCAATAAGGTAAGTGGAAGAGACCTCACTATCCGTCTGCCAATATCGGGCGCGACTCATCGATAGCGGACTCATTCCTCGAGCTGGTTAGACTTAGCCTAGCATTGCCCCCTACACTTGGGTGGGTAAGGCCACACCCCCTTCCAACCGACCACGACACAGTGGAGAGCACAACCGTCTGGTAATCGACACTCAACACTCATCTACCCACTCGGTCTAGACGTTGGAGCAACCTCTTGGTACCATAAGGGTTTAGGGACTTTCACCCAGGGATATCTATAGCACCCCGTGTAGAACGAGATTTTCGGTATCCAATCTTGCCAACCACGATCTGCCTGTGGAGGCTACGACCCCGATGTAGCTAGGGCGTATAACAACCATGTTACACAACGCGAAATGCATGAGTCACACTATCCAATCATGCAGCAAATCCTGCGCGTATCGTGCGCTCATGCAGGGCAACACCGCCTAATCGGGAGCCCATAAACAACTTGCCCGAAGGCATATGCTATGATTAGACAATTCTCACGTCAAGCATACATATGATGCGTATGATCATGAGTCATGGAACTGTACTAAACATGTTATAATGAAATGAACTATTTTACAATGCAGATGGACCTGGACGGCCTATACACAAGAAGTACGGGCCTAACAATGGGCCCTAAGGAGAGTCGTAATGTGGACATCCAACCAGCATTACACTCGCAATGTGGACGTCAAACCAACATTACTCCCAAGGCACGATCGATGTGAACATCGTTACATACTCTGTGTTGGGGTCGCGCATTGCAATGGACCTTAGGTACATCCCATTGGGCCTTAAATATATCAAATGGGTCACATTCAATGGGCCTTATATGCATCAAGTGGGCCTTACGTTTATCAAATGGGCCGCATTACTGGGCTTCACCAATGGGCCGTAGGTACATTACAATGGATCACAATCCAGGGGGCCTCAGAGTATATCAATATAGGCCTAATCACATGGGCCCGATGCATATCAGATGGACCTAAACTCATAGGCCTTATTTAAGTTAGATGGGCCTAAACCCATAGGCCTTAAAATACATCAAATGGGCCTGATCCCATGGGCTTTAAATTACATCAAATGGGCCTAATCCCATGGGCTTTAAATTACATCAAATGGGCCTAATCCCATGGGCTTTAAATTACATCAAATGGGCCTAATCTCATGGGCTTTGGAACACATCAAATGGGTCCAATCCCATGGACCTTGGGATATATCAAATGGGCCTAATCCCATGGACTTGGAACATATCGAGTGGGCCTAAACCCATAGGCCTTAAATATCAAGTGGGCCTAAGCCCATAGGCTTTACATATCAAGTGGGCCCAAGTCCATAGGCCTTATATGAATCAAATGGGCCTAACCCATAGGCCTGTTATAAATCAAATGGGCCTAACCCATACATGAGTGGCCCACCCAATCAGTAACTCATGCCTTAAAATGATTTCACCAAGTGGATGGACGGTCTAGATGCATCACATGCATCATGGCGGGTCCCACTGCCGCTGGACAGTGGGGATAACACATGCATCACGGAGGGCTCCATCGTCCGCTGGACGGTGGAGACAATACAATCATCAAGGTGGGCGCCACCGTCCACTGGACGGTGGACTTAAAACACATACATCATTGTGGGTCCCATGTGGGGCCCACTGAATTGTTTAAGTGTCATCCAAACCGTTCATAAGGTCACTTGGACCTAGAGGAAGAGAAAACACAAATCTCAGATTGATCTAAAACTTCTGTGGCCCATGAGGGGGGTCCCAATGGTAGGGGTTCAATCCCACTGTTTCATGTGGTGTGGGCCACCTGAGTTTTGGATGGGTCTCATTTTTGGAGGGGGGGCCATTACTGGGGTGGCCCACCTCATGAGCAGGTTGGATAACAAATAAACATCACGGTGGGGCCCACAAGCAGGGCCGTGGGCCCCTGGCGCCTACCTGCCCAAAACGCAGGACGTGCCAGCGTCCTCTCTCCCATCTGACAGCAGTAGCAACCAAGCTGCCGTTGTATTTTTTTTTTGAAAAATCAAGGATTTTTGAGGATTTTCGAGTGTGGGGCCCGCTCCAAGTGGATCCGCTCCAATCATGGGATTCTACGGCTCATAACGGGCGAAATGAGTCCAAAGTTCAAAATTTTTGGTTGATTAAAAACATCAGGAAATACTTCTAACGGTAACCACCAAAGTTTCTTATGTTATGGCCCACCAGTTGATCATGTCATCCTCATTCTTCGGCTCAATGGTTAAAACGTCCCAGGGAATGAGATGGACAACGTGGATTGAATATATACATCATGGTGGGGCCTAAGCAAGTGGACCACCAAAAGGCTTCCTTCTTTTCTTCTTTCCTTTTTTTTTTTTTTACAGGAACGTTTAGCGTCCCAGACACTAGACGGTTTGGTTCTTTTAAAATACATTGTGGTGGGCCCTGATGAAGTGGGCCACCACTGATGGGTGACGTGGGTACAACATATAAGGTGGGCCCCACTTGAATAAAAACTTGAACAAAATAAATATCTCAAGGTGGGGTCCATTCAAGTGGGCCACACAACCCTATTTCATAAAATAAAATAAAACAAAATAAAAAGAAATAAAAAGGGAGAGAGACATGGAGAGTGGGACACGCTTTGTGATGGAGGGCTCCGCCACTATGAGCCCTCCCTTGAAGAAATTTTACAATCGGATGGGTCCTTTAACACATGGGACCACCAATATTTAAAATCAACGGTGGGGATCCTTTCCCCACCAATATGGATGGTCTAGATGACCTTTCTAAAGAAATAAACATCATGATGGGGTCCATGGAGAATGGCCCCATCATGGAATGATCATGATGATCCTAGTGGGCCATCGGCCACATCTTAGAGTCCCAAGTCAGATCCACACCATGGATCCGTGGGCCTCACTTGGCACATCATAAAAACAAGAAAAACTACCCTATAGGGGCACCCACCATCCGATCTTCTTGCTCCTAGGGGTTCCTTGGCACCTTAGCTTCAACTTGAATGGATGAGATGAGGAATGGAGGGTTGAGATGGGAGATGGTGGGGTAGGAAAGTGGGCCACTTGGAGCTTAGGAATGTTTGGAGAATTCCATACGTGGGATCTCTTTTGCTTGGAGATTTTTGCAAATGAGAAAGAGAGGAGTTGTAAAGGGAGAGAGAGAGTGATGGATGGATGTGGTGAGTGATGATTGTGTAAGAAATCCTTGACTTTTGAGGCCTTTTGTGTAAGAGAGGTATGGGCTTTGTAAGAAAAGCTTGACTTTTGTGGCTTTTTTGTGTAAGAGGGGTATGGGCTTTGTAAGAAAAGCTTGACTTTTGTGGCTTTTTGGGAATAGGTGAAAGGGATGTGTACTTGACATGTGATGGATTGATGGATTGATTGATTAATGGGATTGATGTGATTGATGTGACACATCGTAGAGATTCTCTTGAATTTCGCAACGCGCGGCGTTTTCCTCGCACCGAATGTCGGTCTACAACTCTTGACCAGGGTATCGCCTCGGCGCGCAAATCGCGGCATCAGAACAGCAGCGACGGTGCGGTCGCTATGGTAATGATCTTGGGCTGAGTCAACTCGGGTTGTCAGTATATAAATCAGGATCGTACGTAAGCATCGGTTAAGGGTCGAAGGTTGCCGAAATTCGACCGGTAAGACCGCAGAAGTCTATGGAACGGTACAGTCTAAGATATTGGTCTTACAGCCGACATCCTAAGTACGGCTCAGATTCATCGAACACATCCTGTGTGGCGAAACAACTTCAGCCACTAAAATAAGGCCTATTATCGATTGCCTGGACTATGATATAGTCCCAACCACATGCAATCATAACAATTAAGCATATGAGATAAGCAAGTTGTAATGAATACTTAAGTCAAATCCTACAATCATGTGAGCATGTTATGGAATATAACTTAAACATGAATATACAGTTGTAACGCCCGTGAAAAATCCGTACTTGGGCTCGAGTACCAACTCGACCCGAAATCGCGTAGAATTAATTTTCATGGAAATTAAGCGTAAGTTAGCTAGCGCAACGCTAGAGTAGCTGGAAAATAGTCCCTGATCACTTTAAATACGTTCTACAAGACCCAAATCGAGTAGGACAAACAACTCTACAACACTCTATAACCTTGGATCAAACTCTAAGCGGGTTTGTCCTCTGGACCACGTTGAACTTTTGTATTGGATTTAGACCGCGCGTCGAAGGTCCGATACCTCCTATCTTAGACCGTTAGAACCGGCCAGCTGGACTTGACAATCATCTCGAAAATCAAGTCAAACCGATAATCACAGACTATTTCGTTGAACCCGGACTGAAGCGACCGCGAATAGGGACAGATTTGGAATTTCAAATTCAAATCTGGCACACAACTTGACGCGTCAGTATTAAGCGTTCTGACCGTCAGAATTCATCCAGATTACACCCTCGGATCAGGAAAAATTTCTATTTATTATCATGAGACTTTCAGCCCTGATCTACGTGCGGTGACCGCTGAACTGAAACTGGTCCGCCACGTGCGATCTGCGAACCCTGCCAGACTGAAAACTTACTACGAGCTACATCTGGTACACATGAGCTTAAGTCCGATCGCAATCGACCAGGGGACCACCAGAAAGCAGTTTTTGGACCGAAACAGCCCCGAAATGGATAGGCACCAAGTAAACTTCGTCCCGGAGCCTATTTCCGGCGTTTTTAAGCTTATAAAAGGGGTTGAAACCCTCATTTCTTCCTCCCATCCAAAAATTCCAAACCCTAGAGAAAAGGAGAGAGAGTTTGAGAGAAAGAGAAGAAGGGATTTTTCCCGCTTCCGAGCCACCGACAGCTGCTGCTTCAGCACTTCTTTCCAATCACCTGGCTGGTGATTTCTCCCCTTTTTCAGGTATAAAATAACCCTAGAACTTGCTGATTTAGGGCTTACCTAGATTTATAGCATGTTAGCTAACGTATTCCATAAATCAGGTTCTCCTACTGCCGTAGACGAAGCGTACACGCTCTGTTCAAAATCCCGCAACCGTAAGACACTAGGTGAGGATTTTAGACGCTTTGATTGACGGTTTACAACGCTTTCAATGTCGTTTAATAGTAGATTATCGACGGCATCGCCGTTTGACATGTACAACATACTCTCCGTTTCCCGTTTCGTAAATTAACGAAGAATATGAGATTTAGGGCATTTTAGTCATTTATAGGAAGTACGGTCTACATGCATATTTTGCTGACGTGATTAACATGGTTTGTTACCGCATTAGGGAGTTAGGAATGCTTGCATAATCAGTTTGGCGAAGAGATTCGCCTAGTTGCGCACTTTGGGTCGACATACTATATATAGACTTAAGTGTGTAATGTATGTGTTTGTATAAATGCTTGTATTAGTATGTATTGAATTAAATGATGTTATGTAGTAGTTTGAGAATGATTTCTTGATTAATATGCTGACCTAAATGATTTCCTACATGTTGACCTTATGCATGATTGCATTACATGCATGGAAAGTATGCCTTGAAGATTTGCTTAAGTTGAATGTTATAACATGTGTTAACATGCTCACATGATTGTATTTAAATTCTAATACCTTTACATATATTGTTAATGTAATTCCATAGATGTGTGGGACTTGACTTAGTCCAGGCAGTCGGTAACCGAGCGAATTCATGGCTGACTGGTCATAGCTACGAACGACGCGTCGATGAACGTGATTCGTGTTTAGAGTTGGCGGCAGTGGTTAGGCCACGCGAAGTGTTTTACGCACTTCATGTCGTTCGACTTGAGATGCGATCGCGCTAGTCGAGCCCGTCAAGTAACCCGACTGGCCGATGTATGTTCACCTTGTATGTGTCATAACTGCTTGAACCTAGGGTACTGAACTTACCATTGTAAACCCTGTTAACCATGGTACCTTGATCCACGAAGACTCATGAGCCGGGCATGGTGGTATGGGACACTGTGGTCGAGCTGTCGGCCTACGCTGGGGCCACAAACCTCCCCGTAGTGACCAGTGAGCACCTAGACTCGTGAGCAGATTATGGTGGTATGGGACACTATATTCTAGCTGTCGGCCTACACTGATCAGGTGACGAGCCCTTTGTAGTAACTGCGAGCGTATTCTGAGTCCACGGGAGGCGACGACCCTTCCGTTGCAGTAGAGTACGGTAGGCCTGTATTGATAAGGTGATGGGGGAGCGGTGCAACGAGTGAGAGCAACAGCCCTGGCAGCCCTTTCAGTGACCTACGAAATATACATCGTATGAGATTACTAGGAGTGACGACCCTAGACAGGATCTGTGTTGGGATTGATACAAGAAAAGTACCTTAGTTTCCCAATCCTGCTGTTTGAATGGACTAATAACAACTTGGAAATCATATCACCATAGCATTGCATGTGCCTGGAAGATGTGGAGCACTCTAGGGAGTGTGGCATGCCGCGGTCGTAAGATGTTGCCGCATGAGGGTGATCGTCGGTGAGGGCATACATCACGTCATATCATCTTGCATTAACAACAGTATTAGGATTGTCTGATTTACTATTTTACTATTATCGCGTGACTGAATTGTAAACATGCTAATCTTTGCTCTATGATTCCACTGAGTTGATCACTCATTCCCACGTTACGGGATGGTGTTTGCAACACCCACCAGACCCTGTTGTAGATGCAGGTGAGGCCGAGATCCAGGAGGTGGAGCCAGAGATCGACGAGGACCAGGATGAGTTCTCGTATATGCAGTATCATGACGGCTTCCCGTAGGCGACCTGGATCGAGGGGACATCAGTGGGACTTTTTTGAACATTATTCTTTTGTTTATGTATATGTATATGAGACTCAGAGATGTAGTCATACTTTGGAGACAGATGAGATTACTTTGTTTTTTCATACAGTGATATATACATTGTTTAGTCTTCCGCTTGCTTTTATCACTGGATCTGAAGTATGAATTGCAGTTTTGGTATACTTTTACTCATGTGAATGCTTTAAATCAGACAACATTGAATCATAACCATTTTTGTTGCATAAGTGACGGTCTGGAACTCGGGAGTCGAGTTTATACATGACCCCCGATTTTCAGGGTGTTACAACAGTACATGGAGGAAATTATACACATAGTTAAGGTAGTTATGATTCATATCTCAATTCCCTATAAATCACAATTTACTAACTACTAACTCATTCAGGCATTTTTACAAACACTTAGACTACACCTTCCAACATACATCACATATGTTGGTTATTTTACATATTTGGGCAAATCCTCTTACCAAGGAGTTGTCGCATACATAACAACCATGTACCTACGATAGTTAATCATGCCAATCATAAATTCGAATTCCAAATGCATACCAACATTTCAACAAACATAAGAATTTCCCTATATACCGCATAGTTCATATATATTTGTAACACGAAACAAACATCGCATTTGGCATGTGAAATAACATCCACATCAGTAATAAACCATTAACCAACATTGAAAGCCTTAAAAACCATAACATATACATATATAGTTTGCACCTTACGCCGGTAAACGTATAACGGATTTGTTTTAGACGTCTAGTCTTCGTCAACGGCGGATTAGCAACCTAGAACATGAAGTAAGTTAGCTACATCATCACTTAGACTATTTGAAACTCTAGAATGGATTAGGGTTAGGTTTTCTTACCCAAGTATGGAATCGGGATCGCTCGTATAGCGATACTAATGGATGGATTTGACACGTAGTGTAGCTGGGAAGAACCCCAGGATGAATCTCCAACTCACTCTCTCTCTTTCTCTCTTTCCTTGCCTTTTCTTCTCCTTTCTTTGCTAGGATTTTAGAATTCATATGAGATATGTGAGAGGGGTTTTAAAGCCCTTATATAGGCCCAGAACTGATGGAAACAACCCCAGGGCCATGGTATACTTAAGTTATAGCCAAATCAGGTCTGTTCCAATCTTACGGAACATTTTCGGAGCTCCCTTTGCTGAATGCGGTCGAACTTAAGCTCCCTGATATCGGATCTTGATCAAGCTAAGTTTTCAATTAGGTCGGGTTTACAGATAGACCGCGGTGGACCAGTTTCAATTCAACGGTCACTGACACTCGATCGGGGCCACAAGTACATTGGCATGTGTGGGACATTTCTCCTGATCCGAGGGTTTATTTGGGTCAGATTTTGACGGTCTGAATGCTTATAGTTGGCGGGCACCGACACGACTCAGATTACTTAAATTTGAATTTAATTTCTAAAAACATTCACGTTTCTCACACACTTCACTTCGGACTCAAGTAAATCGTCATGGAATACTATCTAGACTTGATTTTTGAGGTGATTGTCAAGTCCAACTAGGCGATCATAATTTTATAGTTTCGTCGTTATCGGACTTTTGATGTGCGTTCCAGGTCCGATATGGAGTTTTAATGTGCTCTCGAGAGCAACTGGGTTTAGAGATTGATCCTAGATTTTAGGGTAGTGTAGCGTTAATAATTCTACAAGTTTTGGGCTTTGCAAATCGTATTTAAAGTGGTTGGTGCTAATTTTCTAGGTAATCTAGTTTAGCGCTAGTTAATTCTTATTTAATTTCTAAAGGATTTAGCCCTAAGTGATTTCTGCTTGAGGTGATGCTCGGGTCTTTATACGGATTTTGCCAAGACGTTACACATATCCTAAACCGTACCGTTCCATAGGCTCCCGCGATCCTACCAGTTAAATTTCGGTGACCTGCGATCTATTATCGATGTTTGCGCGTAATCCTGAAACGTGTCCTGTATATCAGAGTTGGCTCGACCCGAGACTTGTACTAGTGCGACCATGTCGTCACCGCGGTTCTGATGCCAGTCTTGCACACCGAGGCAGTACCCTGGCCAGGAGATGTGGACCCACATTCAGTTAGAAGAAAAATATCGCATGTTGTAAATCCTGAGAGAATCCATCACATCAATCACCTCATTTCTCAAAAGTACACCCATTACTCTCCCCATTCCCAAGTACAAAAAGCAATCCCAAAAGTCAAGTTTCCTATCACCTCACCATCCTCTCTCCCATCACTTCTCTTACACCTCTTTCTCATCTCTCTCTCATTTTTCAAGCTCCTCTCTTCAAGCAACCCACGTTCATGGCTTCCATGAAGGAGCTTGGTGTGGCCCACTCTCTACCACCCAATCTCACTCTCCAAAATCAATCTCCACCGTTCAAATGCATCCATTAGAACTCTAAGATACGTTGATGGAAGAAGAAATTCAAGGAGATAAAAGGTGGGTGCTTCTTTCTCTCTCTCTCTCTCTCTCTCTCTCTCTCTCTCTCTCTATTTCATTTTCTTTGTGTGATGATGTGGCCATGTGGCCCACTTGGATGGACCTCACCTTGATGTATATCTTATCTACACCATCCAACCTATTTGGTGGCCCACCTGAGTAGGGCCCACCTTAAGCATTGGTTATGCCCAAACCGTCCAGCGTCCCTAGACGCTGGACGTGAACTGCCAAAATAAATATCAGTTTGATTCAAAGCCTTGGAGTGTGCTGCTCATGCAAGCCACACCTTGATGTATGGGGCTGATCCACACCGTCCATTCCATTCCCCATTTCATTTTAGACGTTGGGCCGAAAAATGAGGTTAATCTGAATTTCTGGCAGGCCATAGCGTTAAAAAAAGTAGATTTCACCATTAAAATCCATCTTGGCCTTTCTACACATTGAAACATATCAAATATTGGGCTTATTTGGCTTGTATTGAGCCATAGAGAACAATGGTTGGGTCAGATCCTACTGATGTGGGCCCCACCTAGGAAACTCCACTAAAAATTCATTTCTAAAAAAAAAAATTAAAGCATGCAGCAGCGCAGGACGCTGCTGCCATAGACATGAACGAGGCAGAGAACAGGGGTCCCGGCCGTGGGCCCCACCATGATATGTGATGGACATCAACACCGTGCATTGGTGGCCCCTTTAGGGAAGTGGGCCCCCCTCCAAAAATCAGCCATATGTAACACTCAGGTGGCCCACATCACATGAAGCAGTAGGATTGAACGTCTCCCATGGAAACTCCATTGGTCCAGGAGTTTTGGATCAATATGAAATTTGTTTTGCCTCTTCATCCAGGTCTGTGTGACCTTATTAATAGATTGGATGAAAAATTAACGTGATGGTGGGCCCTACGTGGGACCCACCCACGTGGTTGAAGATTGGCTGGTGTACGTTCATAGCAGCAGTATAGCTGCTGTATGGACGTCACCTAGCAACATGGGACCCCCACCGTATTATACGTCCACACCGTCTGGACAGTGGATGTCCACTATGATACAAGTGTTTCGCCCTACCATTCATATGTGGTGCACCATGATTTATATTTTTTTTTACACCGTCCATCGAGTTTGGCTAGATCACGGGCCCACCTGACCTTGGACATCCAGCAGCAGCTGCTGCTGGATCGTTTGAAAGGATGACAGAAATATCAGCTTGATTTAAATCAGGGGCCACGTGTCTGTGGGAGCCACTGATGTATGCTTTCATCCATGCTACCCACCGTCGATTGACTGGACGATGGAGTGGAGCCCATCCTGATATATTTATTCTATCCCCACTGTCCATCTATCCAAGACGGTGGGCGTGATCATGAGGTTGTGTTATATTCAAACCGTCCGTTCATTGAGGACGTGGACCCCACTACCACGATGCATGTGGTGTATCACACCGTCCAGACCTCCTAGACGGTGAGGTGTGATCTGTTGTAATGTATGGGTTTTATTCTGGTTGTCCATCTGACGGGCTATATGGGGCGCACCGTGATGTAAATGTGATCCACACCATCCATCTATCAAGTGGACCACAATGCATAAACAATGGTGAGTTGAACGTCCACCAATGAAATCCTTTTTAAGGATCTTAGAAGTTTTGGATCAGTATGAAAAAAAAATTTCTGCTTAGTTCAAGTCTTTGAGATCTCATGAACAGATTAGATGGAAATAACGCTGTAGTGGGCCGTACCTTGATGATGTGTTGTATATCCGCTCGTCCATGGCAGGTGAGACCCACCTTGATGTACATGCTCTATATTCACCCGTCCATCAAGACGAGTGGCACAAGGCCACCATGATGTATTGTTATATCCAACCATCATTCCGCTTGAGGATGTGGACCCCACTTGAATGTATGTGGTTCTCCAGCCATCCATATGTCCAAGGTGGTGTGGGAACCCACCATGATGTGTGTATTCACCACGCCACCCATCGGCATGTGGAGCACACCATGATGAATATGTTTCAACCACACTGTCCATCTATTTTGCTAAACCAAGGACTACCCCATTTGGCCCATTTAATATATAGGAGGCCCACTTGTTGTATGAGGCCCATTGTGTAGTATTTTAGGCCCAAAAATTATACCAATGTAATGTATTTATGGCCTTTAAATGAGGCTCAGTGAGATGTGTTTGCAGCCCATTTGATGAGGCCTATGTGATATATTTGAGGCCCATGTGATGGGGCCCACCTATTTTGTATTTGAGGCCCATAGGTTGTGCCCTATTGTGACGTATTGAGGCCCATGGGTTATGACCCATTATGATGTATTCGAGGCCCATGGAACATGGCACATTGTGATATATTTAAGGCCCATACGATGTGGCCCCTCATGATGTATATTAAGCCTGTGTTAGAGGCCCATTGTGATGTATTCATGGCCTAAGGGCAAGGCCCATTGTGATATGTATTAGGCCCATGATGTGTGGCCCACTTGATGTATTCGAGGCCCAAGTACATGGCCCATTTGATGTATATGAGACCCATTAATGCGGTCCACTTGATGTATATTGAGGCCCATGGGTCGTAGCCCATCGTGATGTATATTTGAGTCCCAGATGTGAGGCTTATTGTGATGTAATTGTGACCCATATGATGAGGTTTGGTATGATGTATCTTAGACTCATTTGGTAAGACCCAATGAGATGTATTTCTGACCCATAAGATGCGACCCATTATGATGTATATTAGCACAGGTGTGTGGCCCGTTGTAAAGTATTTGTGGCCCATTTGGGGAGGCCCAATGTAGTGTATATGTGGCCCTTGCATAAGGCCCATTGCAATATATATTAGGCCTTTGTATAAGGTCACGGTCCCACGATACGTTTGGCTCTATTTGAACTACTCCTTGGGAGTAATGTTGGTTAAATGTCCACATTAATGCCAATGATGGTTGAAAGTCCTCATTGTGACTTCCCTTAGGCCCTTGGTTAGGCTAATTGCTGATTAGCGATCGAGGCCGATTATTATGACGGATTGTCGATTTCGATTATCGATTGATTCCGATTGTCATATCCGATTGCTGATTAGTGATCGAGGTCGATTATTGTGACCGATTGCCGGTTCTGATTATTGATCAATTCCGATTGTTGTAGCCGATTGCCGATTCTAATTATCGAGGCCGATTATAGATCGAGGCTGATTGTCGTGGCCGATTGTCGATTCTGATTGTTGTAGCCGATTACTGATTCCGATCATCGAGGCCGATTGTCGATTTTGATTGTCGTGGCCGATTGCTGATTCCGATTGTTGAGGCCCAATGTGATGTATATGTGGCCCGTATTTGAGGCCTGTTGTGAGGTGTATTCAGCCCATGTTTAAGGCCCAATGTGATGTATTTAAGGCCTATGGGCAAGGCCTATTGTGATGTATTCGTGGCCCATGGGCAAGGCCCATTGTGATGTATATTAGGCCCATGATGCATGGCCTATTTGATGTATTCGAGACCCATGTGCAGGGCCCACATGTCATGTATTTGCAGCCCATGAGCAGGGCCCACCTATTGTGCGTATGTGGCCCTTGAGTAATGCCCAATGTGTTGTATATTAGGCCTTTGTATGAGGTCGTGGGCCTATTTTATGTTTGATTCTATGTGGGTCATTCCTTGGGGGCAATGTTGGTTAAATGTCCACATTGTAAAGGCCGATCGTTGATACCAATTATGAGTATGTGACAGCATAGCATCATGATACATGCCCATACATATCATCTGCATGTTTGTTATGAGATGTGATTGACAATTGCATATGTTATTGGGCAAGATGATATGAGACTCCCTAATAGGCGAAGATTATCTTATATGAGCGTACGACATGTGTAAGATTGATGCATGACTGGATTGTATGACTCATGCATCTTACATTGTGTTGTGATTACTGTACGCCCTAGTGACATCAGGGCAGTAGCTTCCACGGGCATGTCATGGATGACCAGACAAGACACTAAAAATTTGTTCTAGAATCGGGCTACCATAGATGACCCTGGGTAAAAATTCCTAAACCCTCTTTGTACCAGACGACGCTTTAAGTCAAGACCGAGTGGATACATGAGTGCCCGAGTGTTGAATACTAGGAGGTCGCGTCTCCCACTGTATCGTGGTCGGATGGGAGGGGATGTGGCCTTACCTGCCCAAGCGTAGGGGGCATTACTAGGTTGAGTTTGACCAGCTCGTGAATGGATCTGCTATCTACGTGCCGGATAGGTATTGACAGACTATTGGCCAGGCGGAGAGTGAGGTTTCTTACGCTCACTTGGACTATGCGGCTGGCAGATCAGCAGTGCCATTTGGAGTGTACTAAACCTCGATGATGATCCCAGATATGAATCGTACTGATATGTGGACTTATTGAGCAGGAGTTGCATACTCATTCATTCATTCATTCACCATCCACTCGGGCTGGTGGTGCGCAACTAATTGTTACGTGTACCTTCGCAATGGCCAGGATTTCGGTTGGGATGCACGACTAACCTGAGATCAGAAGTTTACCACATCAAGTCTGACTATCCAAATTTAGGTATGGGACTAGTTTGGATAGAAGTCCCTTGTGATGGACCCCATAGCCTGCGATACTACGTACTATCCTTCCGACTTCACACTCCAACATGGTCATTCCATTCGCACTGCATATTGCATTACATCAGTAGCATATAGTACAGCTGACGCTGTTTGTGTTACTCATCAGGAATGTATATTGCATTGCAACCTTTGCATCTAATATTTGGCTCTCTATGACTCCTCATTTGCATAGTTGATTTCTATTGCGTATTCTAATATTGTATGACTTATGCACTTGTCAGTATTTCCGCTTACTCTATTATCGTGTGATTTATGACTTTGTCAGTATTTCTGTTTACTTTGATAATTCTTGATCTTGTCAGTATTTCTGTTTACTCTGATAATTCATGATCTTATCAGTATTTCTGCTTATTTAGACATTGTATGATTTATGGATTATCAGTTTTTCGGTATTATATAATTATGGCATTGTATTGAATACTTGGTACTTACCTTATACACACACTTACACCACCCTTTAAGCTTTCTATAAGCTTATGCATGATAGATGCATGCAGGTGATTTAGGTTGCAGCAATGTTAAGCTTGGAGCATGCAGTGGTCTTCTAGAGCTTGATTTTCTATTTATGTATTTTCCTTTCAGTATTGTACTCAAATGATTATATTAGTGGATATATGATGACGATGTTGCCTTTGTGAATTGGGTAATCTTGTGGTTATGCTTATTACGAGTTAAATGTACATTAGAAAAAAAATCCTCCTAGTAGGATCCTAGGATCGGAATCTGGCATATGAATGCTAGGAGCCAAGAATGGGGTAGTACAGAGGCTGTCAGCATCAGATTCGAAAAATTGAGATTCCTGTGAATTTGATTTTCGGGTTTGGGGCGTGACACTGTCCATATGCTGTTGTGGGCCAGCTGTGATGTATATGATTTATCCATGCTGGCCATCAACGATGGGGCCTCCTAGATGTATGGGTTATCCACACTGTCTGTCACGCCCCAACTCGAAAATCGGGCTCACAAAATTCTTGATTGATAAATCCAGTGCTGACAGCCTCCGTAGTACCCCATTCTTGGCTCTCAACGTCCATACATCAGGTTCCGATCTTAGGATCTTACAAGGAGAATTTTTTAATGTACATTTGTCTCATAAGAAGTATAACCACAAGTATACACAAATCATAAAGACAACATCATCATCACATATCCACTAATATAAACATTTGAATACATTGCTGAAAAGGGAAATACATATATCGAAATCAAAGCTCCAGAAGACCGCTGCACGCTCCAAGCTCAACGCTGCTGCAACCTAACACCACTTGCAAGCATCTTTCTTGTATAAGCTTATAAAAAGCTTAGAGGGTGGTGAAAGTGTGAGCATAAGATAAGTGTCAAGTTTTTTATAAAGCCCATAACTCATACATCATCAGAATAAGCTGAAATACTGACAAGATCATGAACCATATGATATCAGAGTAAGCGAAAATATACTGTTAAGTCCATGAGTCACATAATATCAGAGTACGTAATGCAGATTATAATGAACCAAATATCATATACTACGGATGCAATGCAATATGCAGATCCTACCAAGTCCATCTAAGTCAGATAAGTGCAGAAACGTAGCAATCCAAAGTGTCATATGTCGTGGATAAAATGCAATATGTGATGTGAATGAAATGACTAAGCTGGAGTGAAGTCGGGATGATAGTACGAAGTATCACAGGTTATGGGATCCATCACAAGGGAATTCTGTCCAAACTAGTCCCATACCTAAATTTGGATAGTCAAACAAAATGAGGTAAACTCCTGATCTCAGCTTAGTCGTGTGCCCCAACTAAAATCCTGGCCATTACGAAGGTACATGTAACAAATAGTTACGCACTACTAGCCCGAGTGGATAGTCAATGAATGAATGAGTATGCAACTCCTGCTCAGTAGCCTGCCAGCACAGTAGTTTGCCAACCATTGGTAGCTCACCCAGTGTGGTAGCTCGCCCAGGCCTCAACCCCACTCACATCAGAGTCTACCCACGTGCGCCCGCCCACATGTGCAACAGTGACGGGGTGTCATAATATCATGTCAGTCCTCATATCAACTCCACATATTAGTATGACTCCTCTCTGGGGAATCACCGAGGTCTATTACACTCCACACTGACTGCTGCCTCCCTAGCCGCACAGCCTAGTGAGTGGAAGAGATCACATTATCCGCCTACTAGTAGTCTGCCAATACCTACCCGGCTCGTCGATAGCAGACTCATTTATGAGCTGGTCAAACTCAGCCTATCTTACAACCCCTTCACTTGGGTGGATAAGGCCATACCCCCTCCTAACCGACCACGACACAGTGGGAGACACGGCCTACTAATATTCGGCACTTGGGCACTCATGTTTCATTAGGTATAGACATTGGGGCATCTCCTGGCCTCGGAGGTTTAAGGACTTTCACCCATGGACATCCAAAGTGCCCAGATGCTCGAACCAAACATTTTCGGTGTCCCATCTATCCATGCACAACATGCCTGTGGAGGTCACGGCCTTGATGTTGCTAGGGCGTACAACGATCATGTCATACATATGCGAGATGGATGAGTCACACACCGTCCAGTAGTAATCCTGCGCATACCACACGCTCATGTGGGTTACTCCTATCAGTGAGTCCCATAAATAATTTGTCCAATGGCATATGCTATGATCAGTCACTACTCATATCAAGCATACATGTGATGCATATGGCATGAGTCATGGAATTATACTAAGCATGTTATAAGGTGATGAACTATCCTTACAACGAAGATAGGCCTAGACGACCTACACACAACAAGTATGGGCCTATTAATGGGCCCTAGGGAGAGTTAAAATGTGGTCATTTAACCAACATTATTCTTACAATGTGGACGTTAAACCATCATTGCTCCCAAGGCATGGCCCGCCATATAGATCATCACATAAATCACGATAGAATCACACATTACAATGGACCTTATGTACATCCCATTAGGCCTCGACCTATGGGCCTCCAATACATCAAATGGTCTGTATCACATGGGCCTCATATATATCAAGGTGGGCCTCAATGGACAAGCCACAAATACATCAAGATGGGCCTAATCACATGGGCCTCATATATATATCGAATAGGCCACACCAATTGGGCCTTACACACATTGCAATGGACCATAACCCATGGGCCTTGCATACATCACAATGAGCCTCATAACATGGGCCTCATATGCATTAAGGTGGGCTTAACAGTGGGCCTCATACACATCAAAGTGGGCCTCAACAATGAGTCATAAATATGGCAAGTGGGCCACATCACATGGGCCATATGTATATCAAATGGGCACACCCAAATATAGGTGGTGATAAGGAGTTCCACCATTTAAAATTCCCAAGGGTTTAATGGTGGACATTCAAACCCACTGTTTTCTATAATATGGTCCACCTGATCCTAGATTTGTCTCATTTTTAGACTCAAGCTGTAAGACGAGCTTACCAAAGGGTTGGACGGTTTGGATGCAACCATGCATCATGGTGGGGTCCACACAGATGGCCCACCAATTAAATGGCCAGTTTAGATATAACACAGACATCATGGGTGGGGCCTAGTGGCTGTCCAGCAATTGCCTGGACAGCATTTATAACACATAAATGGTGGGTTCCACCATCCACTTCCATGGACAGTGTGGATAGAATATATACATCATACGTGGGTCTCATGGATCTTGCTGATGTCAACAGCAGTGGGACCTACTATTCCCTCAGAATGGATGGATGGCATATATAAAACACATGTATCACCATGGCTGGGACCCATAGTCCCTGGCTCCTTGTCTCCAGCAGTGCAAGACGCAACACTATGTAGCAGGACATTGCCGCAACATCTAGAGGACGTCAGCGGCAGCTCTTGCTGCCTTTGTATATTTTTTATAAAAATAAGTTTTTCCATGGTTTTTCCCATGTGGGGCCCGCATCAGGTGAATCCACCCCACCCATTGGATTCTACAGCCTATAACAGATGCAATAAGCCTAATATTGAGCATGTTTTAGTGTATAAAAATATCATAGTGGATTTCAACAGTAAAACCACTATCTTCTATGCTCTAGCCCGAAAAATGATTGGATTGGCTTCATTTTTTATCTCAACACCTAAAATGAGCTGGAGAATGGAATGGATGGCATGGATTAGACCCATACATCAAGGTGGGGCCTGCATGAACAGCCCACCAAAAAGCTTGGAACCAAAGTTATGTATATATATTTAATATTTCCTTTAATGTCATTAGTACACCCGCTATCTGTTCACGCTTTAGTGAACACGTCTAGCCTCCTTGGACGCTGGACGATTCAAATATAACACATTCAAAGTGGGTCCCACGTGGACGTGGCCCACCTGATTAGATCAACCTAATATGTGTGTTTTCCCATCATCTAGATCCACTAAGAGGGGTGGCAAAGTGGCTTAATCCCCATGTTTGGACAGCCATGGGGTCCATTTGATGGATGGTTTAGACATCACATAACTCATTAAGTGGGCCACAAAATAAAGGAGAGAGAGAGAGAGAGAAGGAGAGAACGGTGGAGATGGGAGGGACCCAGCCACTATGGGTTCCTCTTTGATACAACTCATGCATCAAGATGGGTCCCATCAAATGTGGGCCCTCAAATATCAAGATCACACAAATCAAATAATAAAATACACCCACCATTCGATCTTCTTGGTCCGATGGAATGCCGATCTCCTTGTGCTTCTCTTTGATGGAAGGTGATGAGAACTGAATGGCTAGGATGAAGGATTTTGGGGTGGCAAGTGGGACACACAACACTCACTTTTCTCTCATGGAATAGCTTGGACATCCACCACTTGTTGCTTGGAATTTTTGTGTTTAAGAAAGAAGAGAGAGAGAGAGAGAGAGAGAGAGAGAGAGAGAGAGAGAGAGAGAAGGGGTTGTAAGGGAGAGGTGATGGATGTGAGTGATGGAATGATGAGAAGTTGTACTTGACATGTATGGGTGTGTAAGAGAGAAGGAAGAGAGAGTTGACTTTAGGGTTGCGTGTACTTAACTTGAGGTGATTGATTGATGGGATATGATGTAGAGATTCTCTTGGGATTACAAATGCATGGTATTTTTCTCGAACTGAACGTGGGTACACATCTCCCTGCCAAGGTATCGAACTGGTATGCAAGGCGTGGCATTGGAATCGCGATGCTGGTACGGTCACAATAATACAAGTCTCAGATTGAGCTGACTCAAATCCATAGGATATGACTTAGGGTCGAGCGCAAATGTCGATTATCAGTTGCAGGTCATCAAAATTTGATGGGAAGGATTGAGGAAGTCAACGGAACAATACAGACTAGGATACGGGCCTTACAACTCTCCCCACCTTATAAAAATTTCATCCTCAAAATTTAAACTACAACACAACCAATATAGAGCTTACCAAGGGAGGAAAATCCTATCTGAACACAACATACTAACATAATCAACCACCTAAGAGATGGGGAAATTGCCTCTGAATCTCAGCCCCTGCTCCAAAACACCTCATCAATACTACGATGATTCAACTAAACCTTGAATTCTGGATCAGAAACGATCAAAACTAGAATACGATACATACTCATAATCTCAACGGTAGGGAGCTATATCAGAAAATCTCTAAGTTATTCGAACTTGGGGATCTAACCATTATAAGTTCTCGACAATCATAGAGTGAAGGGTAGCTATTAGTAGATATGTGATGTTATCTTTAGGTATTCTCAAGTTATACTCTGATACCATTTTCTGTCACACTCTAAGCCTGAAAATCTGGCTCACAAAATTCTCGATTGTCGAATCTAGTGCCGACAGCCTTCGTAGTACCCCATTCTCGACTACCAGCATCCATACGCCAGGTTTTGATCTTAGGATCCTATAAGGAGGATTTTTCAACATACATTTGTCTCATAAGAAGCATAACCACAAGTATACCCAAATCATAGAGGCAACATCATCATCATATATCCACTAATATAAACAATTGAATACATTGCTGAAAGGGAAATACATATATCGAAATCAAAGCTCCAGAAGACTGCTGCACGCTCCAAGCTCAACACTGTTGCAACCTAACACCACTTGCATGCATCTATCTGCAAAAGCTTATAGAAAGCTTAGAGGGTGGTGAATGTGTGTGCACAACATAAGTGTCAAGTTCTCGATAAAGCCCATAAATCATACATCATCAGAATAAGTGAAAATACTGACAAGATCATGAACCATATGATATCAGAGTATACAATGCAGATCATAATGAGCTGACTATCATATACTGCGGATGCAATGCAATATGCAGATCCTGCCAAGTCCATCTAAGCCATATAAGAACAAAAACGTAGCAATCCAAAGTGTTATATGCCGTAGATAAAATGAAATATGCGATGCGAATGAAATGACCAAGTTGGAGTGAAGTCAGGATGATATTACGAAGTATCGCAGGCTATGGGGTCCATCACAAGGGAATTCTATCCAAACCAGTCCCATACCTAAATTTGTATAGTCAAACACAATGTGGTAAACTCCTGATCTCAGCTTAGTCGAGCTCCCCAACCAAAATCCTGGCCATTACGAAGGTACATGTAACAAATAGTTGTGCACCACGAACCCGAGTGGATAGTTAATGAATGAATGAGTATGTAACTCCTGCTGAGTAGCCTGCCAGCATAGTAGTTTGCCAACCATTGGTAGCTCGTCCAGTGTGGTAGCTCGCCCAGGCCTCAGCCCCACTCACATCAGTGTCCGCCCACATCAGCGTCCACCCACGTGGGCTCACCCACATGTGCAATAGTAACGGAGTGTCATAATATCATGTCAGTCCTCATATCAACTCCACATATCAGTACGGTTCCTCTCTAGGGAATCATTGGGGTCAATTACAATCCACACTGACTGTCGCCTCTCTAGCCGCACAACCAAGGAGTGGAAGAGACCACACTATCTGCTACCAGTAGTCTACCAATACCTACCTGACTAGTCGATAGGAGACTCATTTGTGAGCTGGTCAAACTCAGCCTAGCTTATAGCCCCCTCACTTGGGCAGATAAGGCTACACCCCCTCCCAACTGACCACGACATAGTGGGAGACACAGCCTACTAGTATTCGACACTCGGACGCTCATGTTCCACTTAGTCTAGATGTTGGGGTGTCTCCTGGCCTCGGAGGTTTAAGGACTTTCACCCACGAACATCCAAAGTGCCCAGATGCTCAAACTAAACATTTCTGGTGTCCCATCTGGCCATCCACGACATACCTGTGGAGGCCATGACCCTGATGTCTCTAGGGCGTACAACACATATGCGAGATGCATAAGTCACACACCATCTAGTCATGTACCAATCCTATGCGTACGCGCGCTCATGTGGATAACTCCTATCAGTGAGTCCCATAAATAATCTGTCTAATGGCATACGCTATGATAAGTCACTACTCATATCAAGTATACATATGATTCATATGGCATGAGTCATGGAATTATACTAAGCATGTTATAAGGTGATGAACTATCCTTACAACGAAGATGGGCTTAGACGGCCTACACGCAACAAGTATGGGCCTATTAATGGGCCCTAGGGAGAGTTAAAATGCAGACATTTAACAAACATTAATCTTATAATATGGACGTTAAACCATCATTGCTCCTAAGGCATGACCCGCCATATAGATTATTGCATAAACCACAATAGAATCACACATTACAATGGACCTTATGTGGAAGGCCCATATCCTAATTTGTACAGTTCTGTCGACTCCCGCAATCCTTCTGACGAATTTCAGCAACCCGCGACTTATAATCGATGTTTGCACGTGACCCTGAGTCATATCCTGTAGATTTGAGTTAGCTTAATTCGAGACTTGTACCATTATGACCGCATCGTCGCTGCGGTTCCAACGTCACATCTTGCATACTGATCCGATACCCTGGCAGGAAGATGTGGGTGGTCGTTCAGTTTGAAGAAAACACTGCACGTTTGCAATCCCAAGACAATCTCTACAACATGTCCCATCAATCAATCAATCACCTCATGTCAAGTACAAGAGAAACCCATGCCTTCTTTCTCCACAAGTCAAGCAAACCTCAAAAATCAACAAGCCTCCCAACTCACCCATCACTAACCTCACATCCATCACCCAACACTCTCTCTCCTTACAACCACCCATTCTCTCTCTCTTTCCCTTTAGATTTTCCAAGCAACAAAGATAAAAAGGAAAGTGGTGGATGTTCAAGCATCCCAAGTGAGAGAAAAGTGTGTTTTGTGTGGCCCACTTCCCACACCAAGATCCTTCATCCTAGCCATTCAACTCTCATCACCTTCCATTAAAGTGAAGCACAAGGAGACCGGTGTTCCATCAGACTAAGAAGATCGAATGGTGGGTGCATTATATGCTAGATTTTTCATGTTTTGATGATGGGCCAAGTGAGGCCTACCGATTGATGGTATGGATCTCACTTTGGACCCTATACGTGGTCGATGGCCCACCTTGATTCTCATGATCATTCCATGATGGAGCTATTCTCCATGGACCCCATCATGATGTTTATTTTCCTTGCATGAAAAGAGGTCATCTAGACCATCCATTTTAGGTGGAGAATGAATCTCTACTGTTGATCTTTGATTTGGTGGGTCCACATGTATTTGGACCCACTTGATATATGATTGAATGCAAGGTTACACATGTCTGTTTCTCTTTCTCTCTCTCTCTCTCTCTCTCTCTCTCTCTCTCTCTCTCTCTCTCTTTCTTTTTATGTGATGATGTAGTTGTGTGGCCAACCCGGATGGACCCCACCATGAAGCATGTATTTTATCCAAGCCATTTGTAGGTGGGGTCACTTTATATATGTGTTATATCCACACCATCTACCATTGGGTGGCCCACCTAAGTAAGGCCCACCTTGTACATGTGTTATGACCAAACGTCTAGTGTCTAGGGACGCTGGACGTGAATTAAAACAAAATTATCAGCTTGGTTCAAGCTTTGGGATGGGATGCTCATGCAGGCCCCACCTTGATGTATAAACCCAATCCACACCGTCCATCCCTTTCCCCAGACCATTTTAGGCATTGAGTTAAAAAAAGAGGCCAATCCGACTTTTTGGTGGGCAATAACATAGAAAATAGTGTTTTTCACCATTAAAATCCACATGATGTTTCCACACACCAAAATATATTGAATAGTGGGCTTATTTGGCTTGTTTGAGCCATAAGAGCTATTGGGTGGAGTGGATCCTCCTGATGCAGGCCCCACATATGGAAAACCTCACAAATATAGTTTTTTTTAAAAAAAATATAAGTAGGCAGCAGTAGAACACTGCTGTGTTTTGGTGGATGGACAGCAAGGACCCACGGTCCCAGCCGTGGGCCCCACCATGATGTGTGTTCATCATCAACACCATGCATTTATCGGGTCCCCTTTGATCAGTGGGCCACCCCAAAAATTAGCCGTAAGTGGGACTCAGGTGGCCCACATGGTAGGAAGAAGTGTGATTAAATGTCTGCCATTGAAACCCTTTCTAGGTGTCATAGAAGTATTGAATTAATATGAAATTTATTTTTACCTTTCATCCAGGTCCGTGTGACCTTATCAACGGTTGGATGTCAAATGAACGTTATGGTGGCCCCACGTGGGTCCACAGCATGGGATGGTGAAACCCACCATGGTTTATGTGTTTATCTACACCGTCCATCCTTATGGGACCCACTATGATGCATGTGTTATATCCATACGTCCAACCATTTTGAAAGCTTATTTTAGGGCTTGAGACTAAAAATGAGGCAGATCTAGGATTATGTGGACCACACTATAGAAAACAAGGGGTTTGACCATCCACCAATAAAACCCCTTTTCAGGTCAGTGTGACCTTGTGATCAGATTGGATGAGAAATAAATATTATCGTGGGCCTTGGGAATTTTAATGGTGGAAATCATTATCACCACTTATCTTTGGGTATGGCCCATTTGATATGCATGAGGCCCAATTGGTGTGGCCCATTTGATATATATATATGGCCCATGTGATGTAGCCCATTTGCATATGAGGGCCCATTGTGATGTATTCAAAGACCCGTGGGATATGGCCTATTGCAATGTACATAAGGCCCATTGATGCGGCCCATTTGATGTATCTGAGGCCCATGGGTCGAGGCCCAAAGAGATGTATATAGGTCCATTGCAATGTGTGATTTTATCATGGTATATATAATGATGTTTATGGTGGGCCGTGCCTTAGGAACAATGATGGTTTGACGTCCACATTGTAAGAATAATGTTGGTTAAATGTCCGCATTATACCTGTCCCTAGGGCCCATTGATAGGCCCGTACTTGTTGTGTGTAGGTGGTCTAGGCCCATCTGCGTTATCAGGATAGTTCATTACTTTATAACATGCTTAGTACAATTCCATGATTCATGCCCATATGGATCATATGTATGCTTGATATGAGGAATGTTTGATCATAGCATAAGTCGTTGGGCTAAGACATTTACAGGACTCCTTATGAGATGGAGTGCCCCACATGATCGTATGGTACGCGCTAAATTGTTGCATGATTGTACGATGTGACTCATGCATCTTGCGTATGTGTAACTTGATCATTATATGCCCTAATGACATCAGGGTCGTGGCTCCATAGGCACATCATGGATGGTCGTATCTGATACTGAAAATACTTGGTTCTAGCACTGTGAGTACTTAGGATGTCCTTGTGTGAAAGTCCTAGAACCTTTTTAGTACCAGGAGGTGGTCCAACGTCTAGACCAAGTGGATACGAGCGCCCGAGTGCCAAATACCAGTAGGTCATGTCTCCCACTGTATCGTTGTCAGTTAGAAAGGGGTGTGGTCTTATCCGCCCAAGTGAGGGGCTATAAGCTAAGCTAAGTTTGATCAGCTTGCAAACGAGTCCACTATCAATGAACCGGGTAGGTATTGACAGATTACTGGTCAGGCGGATAGTGAGGTCTATTCTGCTCGCTGGGCTGTGCGGCCAGGGAGGCGACAGTCAGTGTGGAGTGTACTAAACCCTGGTGATATCCCAGAGAGAAACTGTACTAATATGTGCACTTGATGAGTACTGGCATGCTTGCTTTATATCTCGCATATGACATTTAGCTATATAGGCCTCGCATCGTATGGCCTTGGTATGGAGGATAGCATTCATGCCTTGCATCACATAGCTTTGGTACAACTGATAGCATTTATGGACTTACCACATATATCCGTATTACTCTGATATTATACACTTAGCGCTTGCCTTGCGCACACACTTACACCACCCTCTAACCTTTTGAAAGCTTATGCACGACCATTGCGTGCAGGTGGAATTGGATCGCAGCAGTGCTGAGCCAGGAGTACACATCGGATTATTTTAGAGTTTTTGATCACCCTATATTACCCTTTCCGTAATATACTTAAAGTTTTTGATATAGTAGATATGTAGTGATGTTGTTTTGTTACTTGGTTATGCTTGTGGTTATGCACCATTACAAAAAAAATCATACTAAAAATCCTCCTTGTGGGATCCTAGGATCGGAATCTGGCATATGAGTGTCGAGATTTAAGAATGGGGCACTACGGAGGCTGTCAACGCCAGATTCGGCGATCAAGAATTTTATGAGCCCGTTTTCTGATTTTGGGCCGTGACATTATGTACATCTCATTGGGCCTCGACCCATGGGCCTCCAATACATCAAATGGGCCATATCACATGGGCCTCATATGTATCAAGGTGGGCCTCAATAGACAAGCCACAAATACATCAAGATGAGCCTCAATGGACAAGCCATAAATACATCAAGATGGGCCTAATCACATGGGCCTCATATATATATATATATATATATATATATATATATATATATATATATATATATATATATATATATATATATATATATATATCGAATAGGTCACACCATTGGGCCTTACATACATTGCAATGGGCCATAACCCATGAGCCTTTCATACATCACAATAAGCCTCATAACATGGGCCTCATACACGTTAAGGTGGGCCTCAACAATGGTTCATAAATATGGCAAGTGGGCCACATCACATGGGCCATATGTATACCAAATGGGCCACACCCAAATATAGGTGGTGATAAGTTCCACCATTTAAAATTCCCAAAGGTTTAATGGTGGACATTCAAACCCACTATTTTCTATAATATGGTCCACCTAATCCTAGATCTGTCTCATTTTTAGACTCAAGCTGTTAGACGAGCTTACCAAAGGGTTGGACGGTTTGGATGCAACACATGCATCATGGTGGGGTCCACACACATGGCCCACTAATTAAATGGGCAGTTTGAATATAACTGTAACATCCTGAAAATCGGGAGTCGAGTATAAACTCCACTCCCGAGTTTCAGAACATCACTTATGCAATATTTTCAATGATGGATGAATGTCGGCTATGGTAGTGCATAAAACATGAAGTGGATTAAGCCAAAACAGCATATTATACTCCAAAGACAGTTAAATTTTTCAAACGGAAGACTGTGATAAATATATAAAATGTATAATTAATTGTAAGTCTCCAGAGTGTGAACATGTTACCGGGTTAACTAAATACATGTATACTCCAAAAATGAACAAAAAGAATATACATGAGTGTAAATAAAAGGTAAAATACTAAGTGTATTGACATTTAATCAATAACCTTGTAACCCCGTCGATCAGAACCTGCATATAGGATGAATCCTCCTCATCATCATCAAGTCCGGCTCTGCTTCGCAAGTATCGCCATCATCTGCAACTAAAATAGGGACTGGTTGGTGTGTACAACACCGTCCCATAAAATGGGAGTGAGTAGCTAATTCAGTGGGATCTATACAGCAAAGGTTAACATGTTATCAATTCAATCAAGTAGTAATGATAAAGCAGTACAAGCAAACATGTCCTAGATCTCTTGTTAATGCAAGGATGATATGAAGAATGATGCATGCCCTCACCACAATCCCCTCTGCGACATCATCTAACGATCGCGGAATGACTCACTTCCTCAATGCTCTATCACCAACACCGTTAGCACATGCAATGTGGTGTTATGAATATGCTTACCAAGTTTTTATTAGTCCTTTTCATATAGCAGGATTGGGAAGCTAAGGTACCTCCCTTGTATCATTACCCAAACGGTGATCCATTCTCAAGTTGTCAGTCTGAGATAATCTCATACGATATTACGGTTCTAGGTCACTGTAAGGGCTGTTAGGGCTGCTGCGCATAATCGTTGCTCCTCTCCCGCATCACCTTATCAATACAGGCCTAGTTATATCCCACATACTGCAACAAGACTCGTCGCCCTTATGCACTATCAGGATATACTCGAGGTCACTACAAAGGGCTCGTCACCAATCAATGTAAGCCGACAATAAGAATATAGTGTCTCATACCACCATAATCTGCTCACGAGTGTAGGTGCTCATTGGTCACTACAAAGGGCTCGTCACCAATCAATGTAGGCCGACAGCACGAATATAGTGTCTCATACTACCATAATCGGCTCATGAGTCTTAGCGGATCGAGGTACCAAGGTTAGAGGGGCTTTTCATTGGTAAGTTTGGTACCTTAGGTTCAAGCAGTAGTGACTAAACATGGTGAACAAACATCGGTCAATCGGGTTAGTTGATAAGCTTAACTAGGCCTAGCGTACATTGAGTTGAACGACATGGAATGCATTAGCACTCCGTGTGGCCTAACCACTACCGAACATTCCAAGCACGACTCAGATTTGCTAAACTCATCTTGTGTGCCGAAAACAACCTCAACCACTATTTACAGAACGGTTTCCGATTGCATGGACTGTAGTACAGCCCCAATCACATACAAATTCCATAACAGGAATATGAAGCATATCCTACAATCATGTGGGCATTCATGAAGTATAACTTAAATGTAAACATAGTACATGGAAGAAATCATATACACCTTTAACATGATTTATCTAAGTTAATCAATTCATGGAGGAAACCATATACACAGTTAATACAAATAATCTAAGTTACACAATGAATGGAGGAAATCATATACTCAAGTATTGTGATTGAGATTCGTATCTCAACAACCTTAGCAATCACATTTTTACTAACTACTAACTCATTCAGAGACTTTTACATACACTTAGTCTACACATTACATCATACATATTGTGTATTCATTAGCATACGTATTAGGAAAAATCCTTTCGTCAAAGGGTCATTGCCCATACAACAATCATATATCCATGACAATTAGTCATGGCGAGCACGAAAGCAAATTCCATACTCATTCAGTCATTTTCACAAACACTTAGGCTAACTACATATCATATGTTGATATATCATGTATTTGACCAGATCCTTTCACTAGGGATTTGCCCCATATATCACTCACATATACCCACGACGGATAATCATGGCATGCATGAATCCGGGTTTCGTATTCATTTAAACATTTTCACAAACACGTGAGCTACACACTTTTACATATATAGCGTATATTGGACGTGGCGTGATTTAGGGCAAGTCCTTTCGCTAAGGAGTTATCACACCTGTAACAAGCATATATTCACGGTAAATAATTATGTTACGCACAAATCCAAATTTCATACGTATATGGTATTTTCTACAAATATGAGGAATATAGTATATTCAACATAGTTAAAGTGTAACTGAAAAACGAAACAGACAACACTTTATACATGTGAAATAGCATCCTAGGCAAGAATAAATCATTACTTAACATTGAAAGTGTTGAAAACCATAACCTAAACGTACATAGTCCGCACCTTAAACCAGAAAAGACGTAGTCATGATGATTCAGACGATGTGTCTTCATCAACGGCGGATATACTACCCATGGTATGAAACAGGTTAGCTAGAACTCTACTACAACTAGTCTAAGCTTCAAAATAGGTTAGGGTTAGCTTAACTTACCCAATAATGAAATCGGAAATGCTATAATAGCGATACAGTAGTGGTGTTGAAGCACATGGAGCTGCAGGGTAGAATCCCTTGGTGAATCTCCTACTCTCTCTCTCTCTCTTTCTCTCTCTTGAAAAGCTAGGATTTGGAAATTCGTATGGGATTTGGGAATGGGGGTTTTAAGCCTTTTTATAAGCCTAAACTTGACAAAAATAAACTTAAGGCTAAGGTATACTTAGGTTATAACCAAATCGGGTCTGTTCCGATCCAACGGAGCATTTCTGGAGGTCCTGTTACTAAATGCGGTCGGACTTAAGCTCTCTAATATCAGATCTAGGTCAAGCTAAGTTTTCAGTCCGGTCAGGTTTTCGGATCGACCGTGGCTGACCAGTTTCAGTTCAACAGTTACGGGAACTCGATCAGAGCTACAAGTACTATGACATGTAAAGGCCACCTATCCTGATCCGAGGGTGAATTTCGTTCAAATTCTAATGGTCAGAACACTTAAAAATAACGCGTAAGTGAAACGTTCCAGATTCCTTTAAAAATATAATTAATTTTCTAAAAATCTTTCTTTTCCTACTCTCTTCTCTCCGGGCTCAATAAAATGGTCTCAGGACATCGTTTGGGCTTGATTTTCTACGTGATTGACAAGCCCAACTAGGCGGTCGTAATGGTCTAAGTTCATAGCTATCGGACTCTTGATGCACATTCTAGAACCAATACAAAGTTACAAAGCATTCCCGAGAGTAATTGGGTTTAGAGTTGGATCCTAGATTTCAGGGTAACGTAGCGTTAACAATTCTAAAGGTTTTGGGTCTTACAGATCGTATTTAAAGTGGTTAGTGTTAATTTTGCAGGAAATCTAGTGTAGCGCTAGCTAATACACGTTAAATTTCTAAAGAATTAGATTCTAAATGATTTCTCTGGCTTTGGACTCGAGTTTTGAGAAGTTACCAAGGTGCTATGGTTGACCCATTGCCTAAGGATGCCTAACTCCAGGTTGGTAAAAATTTGAGGTGTTACAATAACATAGACATCAAGGGTGGGGCCTACTAGCAGTCCAGCAAATGCCTGGACGGCATTGATAACACATACATGGTGGGTTCCACTGTCCACTGCCGTGGATAGTGTGGATAGAACACATACATCATACGTGGGCCCACGGATCTTGCTGATGTCAACAGCAGTGGGACCTACCGTCCCCATAGAATGGATGGACGACATATATAAAACACTTGTCTCATCGTTGCTAGGACCCACGGTCCCTGGTCCCTTGCATCCAGTGGCACAGGACGCTGCCGTAACATCCAGAGGACGTCAGCGGCATCACCTGCTGCCTTTGTATATTTTTTTAAAAATAATAAGTTTTTTCATGGTTTTTCCCAGGTGCGGCTCGCATCAGGTGAATCCACCCCACCCATTGGTTTCTACAACCTAGAATAGATCCAACAAGCCCAATATTAAGCATGTTTTGGTGTATAAAAATATCAGAGTGGATTTCAAGGGTAAAACCACTATCTTCTATGCTATAGCCCGCCAAATGATTGGATTGGCTTCATTTTTTGGCTCAACGCCTAAAATTAGCTAGAGAATAGAATGGACGGCGTGGATTGGACCCATACATCAAGGTGGGGCTAACATGAACAGCCCACCAAAAAGCTTGGAACCAAAGCTATGTATATATATATATATATATATATATATATATATATATATATATATATATATATATATATATATATATAATATTTCTTTTGATGTCGTTAGTACACCCATTGTCTGTTCACGCTTCAGTGAACACGTCCAGTGTCCCTGGACACTGGACGGTTCAAATACAACACATTTAAGGTGGGTCCCATGTGGACGTGGCCCACCTGATTAGATCAACCTGATATGTGTGTTTTCCCATCATTTAGATCCACCAAGAGGGGTGGTAAAGTGGCTTGATCCCCATGTTTGGACAGCCATGGGGTCCATTTGATGGACAGCTTGGACATCACATAAATCATTAAGTGGGCCACAAAATAAAGGAGAGAGAGAAGGAGAGAACGGTGGAGATGGGAGGGACCCCGCCACTATGGGTCCCTCTTTGATATAAGGCATACATCAAGATGGGTCCCACCAAATGTGGGCCCTCAAATATCAAGATCACAGAAATCAAATAATAAAATACACCCACCATTCGATCTTCTTGGTCCAATGGAATGCCGATCTCCTTGTGCTTCTCTTTGATGGAAGGTGATGAGAAGTGAATGTCTAGGATGAAGGATTTTGGGGTGGCAAGTGGGACACACAACACTCACTTTTCTCTCATGGAATAGCTTGGACGTCCACCACTTGTTGCTTGGAATTTTTGTGTTTACAAAAGAGAAAGAGAGAGAAGGGGTTGTAAGGGAGAGGTGATAGATGTGAGTGATGAAGTGCTGGGAAGTTGTACTTGACATGTATGGGTGTGTAAGAGAGTGGGTGAGACAGATTTGACTGTAGGGTTACTTGTACTTGACATGAGCTGATTGATTGATTGATTGATTGATGGGACATGATGTAAAGATTCTCTTGGGATTACAAACACGTGGTGTTTTCCTCAAACTGAACGTGGGTCCACATCTCCTCGCCAAGGTATCGGACCGATATACAAGACATGGCATTGGAACGCGACAACGGTGCGGTCGCAATAATACAAGTATCAGATTGAGCCAACTCAAATCTACGGGATACGACTTAGGGTTGAGTGCAAATGTCGATTGTCAGTTGCAGGTTATCAAAATTTGATAGGAATGATCATGAAAGTCAATGGAACAGTACAGACTAGGATAAGGGCCTTACACTGTCCTGCCACGTGGACAGTGGGACAGACCTCACGATGTATGTATTTTATCCTCACCGTCCATCTAGATAGTGGGATCCGCCATGCTGTATGTGCTTTATCTGAACCGTCCGTCCAGCGATGTACTCCACTTTGATTAATGTGTTATATATACACCGTCCATCCGTGGACCACACCTGCCATGTGTGCTTCAACCACGCAATGCATTCGTGGGATCCACTGCTGATGTATATGAGTTATATCCCCACCATCTATCAAGTGAACCACACTATAAAAACAGTGAAGGATTGAACGCCTACCATTGAAACCTGTTTGGGCTCCAAAAGTTTTGGATTAATATGAAATTTGTTTTTCCTCTTAGTTCAGGTCTTCGTGACCGTATGAACAGATTGGATGGAAAATAAATATGATGGTGGGCCCTGTGAATTTTAAGCAGGGAAAATCATTATCTCCACTGTTATTTGTGGTATGGTCCAGATGATCTTTCGATATGATTCATTTTTGTGGGTAATGCTCTAAAATGATCTCTAATAATAGATAAATGGTGTAGATAGTCCCGCTAGGCGATGGGCCTACCTTGATGTATATGAGGCCTGTTGTTACAGCCTCTCACGCCCCAAACTCAGAAACCGGGCTCACGAAGTTCCCGATCGTCAAATTCGGCGTCGATAACCTCCATAGAACCCCATTCTCGGCTCCTAGTGCCCATTCGCCAGGTTCCGATCCTGGGATGCTACGAGGAGGATTTTCAATGATAGTTTGATTCGTAATAAGCATAACCAAAGGCATAACCTACAAACAACAACCAAAAACTCCATTACATTTCCACTATGATAAAAAACTTTACAAGTACAATGAGCATAACGGGAAATACAATGAGAATGAACAAAAACTCCAAACGATCTGCTACGCACTCCTGCCTCAACGCTGCTGCGAGCCAACGTCACCTACACGCAATGGTCATGCATAAGCTTATAGAAAGCTTAGAGGGTGGTGAAAGTGTGTGCGTAAGGTAGTAATATGAACATGTAGAATCAGAGTAATGCGGAATATGCAGATGGATCCATGAAAACCATTAGTCGTACCAAAGCTATGCGATGCAAGACATGAATGATATCGACCATCCCAAGGCCATGCGATGTGAAATGAAACTCAAGCATACAAATCCTCATCTATGTCTACATCAATACTGCTCAAATCTGGGATATCACTGGGGTCTAGTACACTCTAAACCAGATCGCCGCCTCATCGCACGCAATAAGGTAAGTGGAAAAGACCTCACTATCCGTCTGCCAATATCGGGCTCGACTCGTCGATAGCGGACCCATTCCTCGAGCTGGTCAAACTCAGCCTAGCATTGCCCCCTACACTTAGGCGGGTAAGGCCGCACCCCCTTCCAACCGACCACTACACAGTGGAGAACGCAACCGTCTAGTAATCGGCACTCAACGCTCATCTACCCACTCGGTCTAGACGTTGGAGCAACCACTTGGTACCATAAGGGTTTAGGGACTTTCATCCAGGGATATCTATAGCACCCCATGTAGAACAAGATTTTCAGTATCCAATCCTGCTAACCACGATGCGTCTTTGGAGGCTACGGCCCCGATGTCGCTAGGGTGTATAATAACCATTTCACATAAATGTGAAATGCATGAATCACGCTATCCAGTCATGCAACAAATCCTGCGCATATCGTGCGCTCATATAGGGCAACACCGCCTAACCGGGGGCCCATAAACAACCTGCTCGAATGCATATGCTATGATCAGTCAATTCTCATGTCAAGCATACATATGATGCGCATGATCATGAGTTATGGAACTATACTAAACATGTTATAATGAGATGAACTATCCTTACAATGCAGATGGGCCTGGACAGCCTATATACAATAAGTACGGCCTAACAATGGGCCCTAAGGAGAGTCGTAATGTGGACATCCAACCAATATTTTACTCGCAATGTAGACGTCAAACCAACATTGCTCCCAAGGCACGATCTTCATAAACATCGCTACTTAATCTGTGTTGGGATTACACATTGCAATGGACCTTAGGTTCATCCCATTGGACCTTACATATATTTCAAATAGGGCATATCTTATGGGCCTTTTATTCATCAGATGGGCCACATAAATGGGCCAGACCAATGGGTCTTATGTGCATTGCAATGGGTCATAACCCATGGGCCTTAGATTGCATCAAATGGGCCTAATCTCATGAGCCATATACATATCAAATGGGCCTAATTTTGTAGGCCTTATATAAATCAAATGGGCCTAAACCTCTAGGCCTTATATAAATCAAATGGGCTAAATCCATAGGCCTTATATAATTCAAGTGGGTCTGGCCCCAAGGGCCTTGGGGTATATCAAATGGTCCAATCCCATAGGCCTTACATCCACATCAAAGTGGGCCCCAATAACTGTCACAAATACATTAAGATGAGCCTCAAATCATGCCAAGATAGGGTCCACTTGGACTGTGGATCTGGCTCATGCTTTGACTCATTCCATAAAATGATCTTTAAAATGGATGGACAGATTAGATACAACACCTACATCAATGGTGGGGGCCCATATGAAGGCCCACCATCGTGAACGTTATATATTGTATAATATATAAACAACATATATAGTATATATACAATGTTATATATATACAATAATATATATATATATATATATATAATACAATATAATATAGGTATATATGTATATATATATATATACACTCACACACATGCTGCACACACATGCACGCACACCCACACGCACGCAAGCACATACAGCGGGCACCACCGTCTACTGGACGGTGGGGGTAAAACACAAATATCACAATGGCATCCATCGTCCGCCTGGACGGTGGATGTAAGACGCATACATCACTGTGGGTCCCATGTGGGGCCCACGGAAATGTTTATATGGCATCCAAGCCGTTCATAAGGTCATGAGGACCTAAGTGGAAGGAAAACACAAATTTCATCTTGATCCAAAACTTCAGTGGACCCTAGAAAGGGTTTCAATGGTAGATGTTCATTCACACTATTTCCTATGGTGTGGGCCACCTGACTATTGGATGGGGCTGAAATTCGGAGGGGGCCCACTACTGGGGGTGGACCACCTCATGGACAGGTTGGATGACAAATAAACATCACGGTGGGGCCCACATGCAAGGCCGTGGGCCCCTCACGTCCGCCTGCCCCATATGCTGCACGCAGCAACGTGCAGCTTTTGCTGCTGCGTGAGAGGAGAGGTAAGCCTCTGTACTTCTTTTCTTCAAAATTTGGGAAAAACCCATTTTCTGCGGTTTTTAGCGTCTAGGGCCAGCATCAAGATGATCCACCCCGTCCATTGAGTTTAGTGGCTCAAAACAAGCCCAATGAGTCCAAGGTACGGGATTTTTGGATGCATAGACTCATCAAGAAATGTCTTTAAGTGTAACCACCTAAGTTTCTGATATTATGGCCCACTGGATGATCACGTCAGCCTCATTCTTTGGCTCAACGGTTAAAATGTCCCAAGGAATGTGGTGGATGGCGTGGATTGAATATATACATCAAGGTGGGGCCTATGCAGGTGGCTCACCCCAAAGCTCTCTTTTTTTTCTTTTTTTTCTTTGTACAGGGACGTCCAGCTTCCCAGACGCTGGACGGTTCAGTCCAAAATACATTGTGGTGGGCCCTGTTGAAGTGGGCCACCATTGATGGATGATGTGGGTACAGCATATAAGGTGGGCCCCACTTAAAGGAAACATGGACAAAATAAATGCTTCAAGGTGGGGTCCATTCAAGTGGGCCACACAAACACAATAGGATCTAAAAAAAAAAAAAAGAGAAAATGAAGTAGAGAGAGAGAGAGATAGAGGGTGGGACACGCTTGTGATGGAGGGCTCCGCCACTATGAGCCCTCCAAAAAAAATATAAAATCATACAATCCAAGGGATCCCTTTACACATGGGACCATAAAATTTAAAAATCAACGGTGGGAATCCTTTTCCCACCAATATGAATGGTCTAGATGACCTTTCTAAAGAAAAAAAACATCATGATGGGGTCCATGGAGAATGGCCCCACCATGGATGATCATGATGATCAAAGTGGGCCATCGGCCACAATTTAGGGTCCCAAGTGAGATCCAAACCATTGATCGGTTGGTCTCACTTGGCCCATCTTAAAAACATAAAAAAAAAAAACCAATGTTAACAAGCACCCACCGTCCAATCTTTTTGCTTCTATGAGGTCCTTAGCTCCTTAACTTGGATTTCAATGGAGGAGATGTGGAATGGATGGTTAGGATGGGGAGATCATGGGGTAGAAAGTGGGCCACCTTGGATTTTTTTGGAAAGCTTGGAGAGCTCCAACGTATGGAGGGGTTTGCTTGGAGAGAATGAGATGAGAAATGAGAAAGAGAGAGAGTGTTGTAGAGAGAGATGGGTGATGGATGGATGTGGATGAATGATGGGTGTGTAAGAAAACCTTGACTTTTGTGGCCATTTATTTAAGAAAGGCATGGGAGGTGTAAGAAATCCTTTACTTTTGAGGCTTTTTTGTGTAAGAGAGGTATGGGCTTGTAAGAAATTCTTAACTTTTGTGGTTGCTTGGGAATGGATGAAAGATGATGTGTACTTGACATGTACTTGACATGTGATGGATTGATTGATTGATGGATTGATGAGATTGATGGGACACCTCGTAGAGATTCCCTTGAGTTTCGCAACGCGCAGCGTTTCCTCTCACCGAACGTTGGCCTACAACTCTTGACCAGGGTATCACCTCGGCGCGCGAGTTGCGGTATCGGAACCGCAGTGACGGCGCGGTCGCTAGGGTACAGATCTTGTGTTGAGTCGGCTCGGGTTGACGGCATATGAATCAGGGTCGCGCGCTAATATCGATTAAGGGTCGAAGGTTGCCAAAATTCGACCAGTAAGACCGCGGAAGTCTACGGAACGGTAGGGACTAAGATACGGGCCTTACAGCTCTCCCCTCCTAATAAAAATTTCATCCTCAAAATTTACACAATTATCGCAACTAGGCATAACTCATGAGGAATAAGAGACAACATCATTATATAAAGCTAGAGATAACATACAGAATACAACACATGATCAACCATCAAAGAGATGAGGATAACGCTCTCGAATCTCAGCCTTACGCTCCCAAGAAGCCTCCTCCACGGAATGGTGACCCCACTGCACCTTCACCAACGGAATGACCTTAGTTCTGATGACCTGCTCCTTCCGATCAAGGATACGGACTGGCTGCTCAATGTAAGAAGTGTCCTCACGAACCTCCAACGGCTGCCAATCAATAACGGAAACTATGTCTGATCCACACTTCCTCAACATGGAGACGTGAAAAACATCGTGGACGCCAGACAACTGAGATGGGAAGGCAAGCCGATAGGCCACGACGCCAATGCGCTCAGTGATCTCAAAAGGTCATGTGAATCTCGGGACAAGCTTGCCCTTCGCTCCAAATCGAACTACGCCCTTTATGGGCGAGACCTTGAGATACACATGGTCCCCTACAACAAACTCCAAGGGACGACGCCGACGATCAGCAAAACTCTTTTGTCGGCTCTGAGCTGTGCGCATCCTCTGCCTGATGATATCTATAGCCTCTGACATCTCCTGCACAAGCTCGAGACCTAGGAGACGGCGCTCTCCAACCTCGGTCCAACAACTCGGTGATCTGCATGATCTGCCATATAGTGCCTCAAAAGGAGCCATGCCGATGGTCGCCTGATAGCTGTTACTGTACGCGAACTCAGCCAATCGCAGATGCTCATCCCAGCTACCCCCGAAATCAATCGCGCAGGCCCGAAGCATATCCTCAAGTATCTGATTGACCCTCTCGGTCTGGCCATCGGTCTGCGGATGGTACGCAGTGCTGAGCTACAAATCAGTCCCCATCGCTCTCTAGAAGCTCCCCCAAAAATGAAACGTGAAGCTTGAATGTCGGTCAGAAACGATCGAGATCGGAACGTCATGCAGTCTCACAACCTCCTCAATGAATAACCTCGCATGCATCGCCAGGAAATGTGTCGACTTCGTCAGATGATCCACAACAACCCAAATGGCGTCGTGACCGCGCTGAGTCCTCGGCAAACCCATAATGAAATCAGTAGACACGTGCTCTCACTTCCACATCGGGACGCTCAACGGCTGCAATAGACCAGGAGGTTTCTAATGATCGGCCTTGACACGCTGGCACGTGTCACACTCGGCCACAAAACTGGCAATCTGGCGCTTCATTCCTGTCCAAAAATCCTGTCGCCTCATATCACGGTACATCTTCGTCGAGCCCATGTGGATAGAAAACCGCGATCGATGTGCCTCGGTCATAAGATCTCTGCGTAGCTACTGAATATCCGGGACACATAATTGGCCTCTGAAGTGAAGTCCACCATCTGCACCAATCTGACAATCTGCCTAACTCTCAGACGTAGCCTCAGTCATGTAACTATGCAACGACGCATCAGCCTACTGAGTCTCGATCACCCTTGCGACAAGAGAGGGTTGAATCGACAAGCTCGATAACTGTACGATGGAAGACTGCAGGCCGAACTCAAAATCATATGCTGCAATATCCTCAAGCATCCGCCACTCCTGAATCATCATATGCGCCACTAGGCCTCGTGGCTAACGGCTGAGGGCATCTGCCACCACGTTCGCCTTGCCCGGGTGGTACTGAAGGTCAAAATCATAGTCTTTCAGGAGCTCCATCCAGCGCCTCTGTCTCATATTCAACTCAGACTGCGAGAAGAGATACTTCAAGCTCTTGTGATCAGAGAAGAGCTCGAACCTGACCCCATAAAGATAGTGCTTCCATACCTTCAATGCGAAGACAACTGTAGCCAGCTCCAGATCATGCGTGGGATAGTTCAGCTCATAGACCTTGAGCTGACGAGATGCAAAGGCCACTGGTCTCCCGTGTTGCATCAGGACAACACCCAAGCCGATATGCGAGGCATCAGTGAATACAATAAATCCGTCACTCCCATAGGGAAGAGTGAGGACAAGAGTGGACGTCAAACGGTCCTTCAACTCCGTAAATGCTCGCTCGCAGGCGTCACTCCAAAAAAACTCTTCACCCTTCCAAGTCAACTTGGTCAGCGGGGCTGCAATACGAGAGAAGCCCTCGATAAAAATCCGGTAGTAGCCCGCCAAACTAAGGAAACTGCGTATCTCAGTCGCAGTCATGGGCTAGCCCCACTGACGCACTACCTCGACCTTCGAGGGATCCACTGCGACACCCTCCCTCGTCACCACGTGACCGTGGAACCTCACCTCCTCCTGACAGAACTCACACTTCTCTAGTTTCGCATACAGCTGGTGTGCGCGGAGGGTCTACAAAGTAATCTCCAAGTGCTGTTCATGCTCCTCACGGGTCCTCGAATAGATCAGAATGTCGTCGATGAAGACTACAATAAACTGATCGAGATAAGGGCGGAAGACCTCGTTCATCAGGTGCATGAAGACAGCGGGTGCATTGGTCAGCCTGAAGGACATGACCTGAAACTTAAAATGACCGTAACACGTCCTAAATGTTATCTTCGGAATGTCCTCATCTTGGGCCCGAATCTGATGATAACCGGAACGCAGGTCGATCTTCGAAAAGAACTGTGCACCCTACAACTGATCAAACAAATCATCAATCCTAGGGAGCGGGTATCTGTTCTTAATCGTGACTTTGTTGAGCTCGCGATAGTCAACGTAGAGCCTCAACGAGCCATCCTTCTTTTTCACGAAGAGTACTGGCACTCCCCACGGCAAACTGCTCGGACGGATAAAACCCAACTCTCGCAACTCATCCAAATGCTTCTGCAGTTCTCGTAACTCCAATGGTGCCATGCGATACGGGGCCTTTGAAATAGGCTCTGTACCGGGCACGAGATCAATTTGAAACTCAGTGAGTCGGCGAGGTGGTAATCCTGAAATCTCCTGGAACACATTAGAAAAATTGCAAACCACAGGCAAATGGCCGATGCAAGCGGCAACAGGCTCCTATATGACACACGACATCAAGCAAGACAACCGCTCTCCTCTTGGTTTTGCAACAAACTGGAACTGCGGCACGCCGGGTATACAAAACGTGACTGTCCTCGCGGCACAGTCCAATATGGCATAGTACTCGGTGAGCCAATCCATGCCCAGGATGACGTCGAACTCAGACATCAGCAATGTAAACAGATCGGCAGGCAAAAAGATATCCCCAACTAGAACGGGGTAAGACGAGCAAAATTGGCCCAACACTGCAGTCCTCCCTAAGAGAGTCGATACTGATAGGCCCTCACCAGCAGACTCCAACGGTAAGCCAGTCGATCGACAGAAGCTCTCGGCCACAAAAGAGTGCGATGCACCGGAATCAAATAACACACGTGCAATGCATGCAGAGACTGGAAGTATACCCTCAACGACTCCTCCAGACAACTGCGGATCCTGCTGAGCTGCATAGAATCTAGCTTGAGCTGGCTGGGGAGGTGTCTGTCCCCTCTGAACATACTACTGCTGCTGCTGGGGTCGCTGAGGCAGTCGAAACTACTGTCTCTGCTGCTGTGGCCTCTGAGGCTGATGCTGCTGCTACTGCTGAGGTGGCCTAGGTGGTGGGGGCTGCTGTCGCTGCTGCTGTGGGGGTCTCTGCTGCTGCGGTGGAGGCTGCTGCGAAGCCTTGTGCTGCTGTGGACTTCTCTGCTGCTGCTGGGGGCTGGGACACTCCCACGAACGGTGTCCCGTCACACCGCACCTAAAACAAGTGTCAGTGAACTATCTTGGAGGTGGTGGTGGAGGTGCTGCTGGTGCTCGAAAGGCTGGACGACCTGTGCGCCTCTGCTGCTGTGGTCGGCGCTGCTGGGAATCACTGGAAGGAGCCTGCCTCTTCCGGTCTCTCCTCTGACCGCGATCAGACCGAGAACCGGCCCACTCTGTCTCAGAAATCTGAGCCTTCCACACCACTTCCTCAAAAGTTGAAAGCTCATGCCCAATAACACGGCTGCAAAGACCGTAACGCAAGCCATCCTCAAAGCGACGGGCTCTCCACTCCTCATCATCAACTAGATAAGGTGTAAATCTGGACAGTGCTACAAAATGAGCTGCATACTGAGCCACTATCATATCACCCTGCACCAGGGCCTCGAACTCCAACGCTCGCTATCGTCGGATGTAATTAGGAAAGTACTGTCGGTCAAACCGATCCACAAAATCCTCCCACGTCCATACAAAGTCGGCACCTGCTGCTCAAAAAACTGATGTCCACCAATGCTCAGCCTCACTGTGGAGAAGAAATATGGCTAATCTGACTCGTCGCTCAGTCGTACACCCCATAGTCTCAAATATCTTCTCCACATCAGTACGCCATCTCTCAGCTATAGTCGGGTCCGGCTCACCTTGGAAATGCAGGGGATCGAGCCGTCGAAACTCTCGAAGAAGGGCACTCACACGATCCTGCTCTGCCTGTGCTGGTGAAACAACGGGGTGCCTGTTCTGCCCATGGAGTGCAGCTGTCACAGCCTGTAACATCTGCTGTAACTGAGAAGCACTCACGGATACGGTCGGCTCCGCAACGGTCTCTAGTGGAGGAGCAGGATACTCAGGATGGGCAGTAGGAATCTCTGGTGGTGGAACAAGCATCGTAGGTGGTAATGCGGGAGTCGCATGTGGTGGTGAGGGATCCTCAGGTGGTGGTGCGGGAGTCGATCGGGTAACTCTCCTGGGCGGCATGTCCTACAGGAAAGAGTGAAGGCGCCTATTAACTTGAAAGCTCTCGAAGGCTCGCACGTTAAGGGTTTGTAACTGCAACAGAAGGTCGCTAAGCTATCCAAACTTCAAAACTTAGCCATTCTACATTCATAGCAAATATGTAATGTGGTTCTCAGTTATTCCCAAGTTATCCTCTGATACCAACTTCTCTCACGCCCAAAACTCAGAAACCGGGCTCACGAAGTTCTCGATCGTCCAATCCGGCGCAGATAGCCTCCGTAGAACCCCATTCTCGGCTCCTAGCTCCCATTCGCCAGGTTCCAATCCTAAAATGCTACGAGGAGGATTTTCAACGGCAGTTTGATTCGTAATAAGCATAACCAAAGGCATAACCCACAAACAACAACCAAAAACTTCATTATATTTTTACTATGATCAAAAACTTTACAAGTACAATGAGCATAACGGGAAATACAATGAGAATGAACAAAAACTCCAAACGATCTGCTACGCGCTCCTGCCTCAACGCTGCTGCGAGTCAACGTCACCTGCACGCAATGGTCGTGCATAAGCTTATAGAAAGCTTAGAGGGTGGTGAAAGTGTGTGCGCAAGGTAGTAATATGAACATGCAGAATTAGAGTAATGCGGAATATGCAGATGGATCCATGAAAACCATTAGTCGTACCAAAGCTATGCGATGCAAGACATGAATGATATCGGCCATCCCAAGGCCATGCGATGTAAAATGCAACTCAAGTATACAAATCCTCATCTATGTCCACACATCAATACTGCTCAAATCTGGGATATCACCAGGGTCTAGTGTACTCTAAACCAGATTATCGCCTCATCGCGCACAATAAGGTAAGTGGAAAAGATCTCACTATCCGTTTGCCAATATTGGGCTCGACTCATGTAAGTGCTATGATTTCATATCCCTTTAATTGTCAAATTTTGTGGTGCCAAAACCTATATCTATGTCTTGTATATCTTGTGTTTTATATTTGAAGATAAGTCATTGCAATCAACATCGCATTTCAAGTTAAGATCTTAAAAGAAGAAAGTTTTCAAGTCTTGGATGAAGAAATTAAGAATAGAAGTATTCAAGGTTGCATGTTCAAGGTTTGATCAAGTTCAAGTTTACTAGAAGATTTTGTCAAGTCAAGATCAAGCTTATGAAGGCCTACTACAAGTTTTGAATATTCACAAGCTTCTCTTAAGGGTCATCTGAGTGTACAGGCTTTCAATGTCCATCTCACTTTTAAGGTTTATTTGACCTTAGATTGACCTTAGGATGGGCTTTATTGTAGGTCATTCCGGATATATAACTCATATATCTTTATATGCTTGTTTGGAGTGTTCTAAGACCAGTCCTAGGGACTTTAAGACCAGTCCTACCTTTGCTACGACCAGTCTTAGGTTTTTCAGGACCAGTCCTAGGTAGTTGAAGATTTTTGAATCTTTCTAGCTGTCCTACGACCAGTCCTGGACATCTTACAACCAGTCCTGTGAGTTCTACGACTCATCCTTCGACCGGTCCTAGACCTACGACTCAAACTCCAGCAACCATTTTTGGGGTCCTATGACCTGTCGTATGTGTCTCACGACCAGTCGTAGGTGGCCCACGACCGGTCGTAGACCACCCTCGACCGGTCGTGGAACTGAAAATCAAATCCCGTGAAAATCTTTCAAAAATCTTTGGAGCTACGACGAGTCTTGGGATCCTAATACCAGTCGTAGATGGGATTTTTTAGTCTATAAATTGAGCACGAACTTCAAAGTTTTAGTACTTCAAATCAATTCTATTCAAGCATTCTTTAGGCTATTCTCTAAGATAAGTTTGTGTTTATTTTAAGCTGCTTTGTGCTTATTTAATATTCATTTTTCAAGCTTATTCTTATTTGATTTTGATCTACATTCCAATCTTATTAGAAAAGGGGAATTTCTGTTATTCCTTCTTCTGAATTCAAAATCAAATAGATCTAGCCCGTTTGATCTAAAATCAATTAGACTTAGAACCATTCTTAAAGTGAGTATTAGACTTTGAACGTCGAATTGAACTTCTACTCCGATTGGTTCTACCGGGCTTCATCAAAAGATGATTCAAGTATTTTACATGTTTTGTAATTTACTTTCGCTGGTTTTTATTTGAGATTCGCCAGAAAAATCTCATTGTATTGGTTATCTGAGGAGAGCCAGAAAACTCAGATTGTGGGGTTTTTGGATTGTGTAAGCCCGAGATCAAAGACACAATTGTGAAGGTTTTAGGTAAACCTGTGAAACCTATTTTGATAGTGCATGCTAATATCCCCTGTGTGAGGATATTAGGAGTGGAGTAGCAATCTGTATGGCTGTTGGATAATAGTTGGTGTACACACAGGTGAACTACTATATATCGTTGTGTTGTGGATGTGCTTTATTCTTTCATTCTTTTATTTTTTCCGTTTTGTGGAGAGTGTTTGTGGATGAATGTTGTAATCACTTCAAGCAAGTGTGGATGTATGTTGTAATAACTTAGGATTTATTTTTCATAAGTTATTTTGATTTCATTGCTTATTATTCCTCTTTGGTTTGTGATACAAGGACGTTCTAGAAATAAGGTTGTCCTACCTTAAACCTCTGGTTTTTAGTGTAAGGTTGTCTTTAGAACTGATAAAGTATCAATCTCTTTATTTTAGGCTATTGTGATTGTTTTATATTCAGCATTGTGCTTTAAATCTTTTATTATTCCGCTGTTATCATTTTTATTTGGCATTGCCCTATTCACCCCCCTCTAGGGCATATAGCTAGGCCCTTTCAACTCGTCGATAGAGGACCTATTCCTCGAGTTGGTCAAACTCAGCCTAGCATTGCCCCCTACACTCGGGCGGGTAAGGACGCACCCCCTTCCAACCGACCACGACACAGTGGAGAGTGCAACCGTCTAGTAATTGACACTCAACGCTCATCTACCCACTCGGTCTAGACGTTGGAGCAACCACTTGGTACCATAAGGGTTTAGGAACTTTTACCTAGGGATATCTATAGCACCCCATGTAGAACAAGATTTTCGATATCCAATCCTGCCAACCACGATGCGTTTGTGGAGGATACGACCCCGATGTTACTAGGGCGTATAATAACCATGTCACACAAATGCGAAATGCACGAATCAAGCTATCCAGTCATGCAACAAATCCTGCGCATATCGTGCACTCATGTAGGGCAACACCACCTAACCGAGAGCCCATAAATAACCTGCCCGAAGGCATATGCTATGATCAGTCAATTCTCATGTCAAGCATACATATGATGCATATGATCATGAGTCATGGAACTATACTAAACATGTTATAATGAGATGAACTATCCTTACAGTGCAGATGGGCCTGGACGGCCTATATACAATAAGTACGGCCTAGCAATGGGCCCTAAGGAGAGTCGTAATGTGGACATCCAACCAACATTTCACTCGTAATGTGGACGTCAAACCAACATTGCTCCCAAGGCACGATCTTTGTAAACATCGCTACTTAATCTGTATTGGGATTACACATTGCAATGGACCTTAGGTTCATCCCATTGGGCCTTACATATATTTCAAATAGGCCATATCTTATGGGCCTTTTATTCATTAGATGGGCCACATAAATGGGCCACACCAATGGGTCTTATGTGCATTGCAATGGGTCATAACCCGTGGGCCTTAGATTACATTAAATGGGCCTAATCTCATGAGCCATATACATATCAAATGGGCCTAATTCTGTAGGCCTTATATAAATCAAATGGGCCTAAACCCCTAGGCCTTATATAAATCAAATGGGCCTAAATCCATAGGCCTTATATAATTCAAGTGGGTCTGGTCCCAAGGGCCTTGGGGTATATCAAATGGTCCAATCCCATGGGCCTTACATCCACATCAAAGTGGGCCCCAATAACTGTCACAAATACATTAAGATGAGCCTCAAATCATGCCAAGATGGGGTCCACTTGGACTGTGGATCTGGTTCATACTTTGACTCATTACATAAAATGATCTTTAAAATGGATGGACAAATTAGATACAACACCTACATCAATGGTGGGGGCCCACATGAAGGCTCACCATCGTGAACGTTATATATTGTATAATATATAAACAACATATATAGTATATATACAATGTTATATATATATACAATATAATATATATATATATATATATATATATATATATATATATATATATATATATATATATATATATAATACAATATAATATAGGTATATATGTATATATATATACACTCACACACACGCTGCACACACACGCACGCACACCCACACGCACGCACGCACATACAGCGGGCCCCACCTTCAAATATCACAGTGGCATCCACCGTCCGCCTGGATTGTATGACTCATGTATTTTGCATTGTGTGTTGTAATTACTGTATGCCTTAGTGACATCAGGGCCATAGCCTCCACAAGCATATTTATAAGTACTATAGTGATTAGCCCCTTGTGTTTGTCAAATTTGTGGTGACAAAGACACTGCTTTAAAGCTTGTTTATGTGATGAACAAAAGATCTATTCAAGATACAAGATTGGCTTCGAGTAGACAAGCACAGCTATTCAAGTTGAAGATCTCAGACGCTTTTAAGTTCAAGTTCTCAGAAGTTTTTTTAAGTTGAAGATCTCAAGTTCAAGAACTCAATCTTCATAATGCTCAAGGTTACTGGTATTCAAGTTTCAATGTCCTTACTTCACTATTGAGGTATTACTGACCTTAGGTTGACCTTTAGAGTAGGTCACTTTGGATACATAATCCATATATCTTTTATAAGTGACTTTGATCTGTTTTAAGATTAGTCCTGGACCTTGTTCAACTAGTCCTAGCACTAGTTCGACCAGTACAGGAAATTCCTCGACCAGTCCTAAGTTGTTGAGGATTTTAAAAATTTTCTGGTTATTCTTCGACTAGTCCTGGAGACTGTTCGACCAGTCTTGTGAACAGTGTCGACTGGTTCTTCGACCGGTCATGGTTCTTCGACTCAAAGTACAGTGTTGAGATTGGGCCATCTTCGACCAGTCATATGGAACCTACGACCAGTCGAAGGGGACCTTCGACCAGTCGTAGGGTACCCACAATCGGTCGTGCAACTGAAAATCTTATCGCGCCTGATTTTTTCAAAATTCTGTTGGTTCTTCGACCAGTCATAGGGGTCTTAAGACCAGTCAAAGACGTGATTTGCTTGCCTATAAATTAAACACGAATTTTACAGATTTTATATGAAATTGAAGTATATTCAAAGCTCCACTCCGAGATAAGTTAGTGTTCATTTTAAGCTACATTGTGCATAATTTCTATTCTCTTTCGTTAACTTTTATTATTTGATTTTATTCTTGAATTCCAATCTAATTTGAAAAAGAGGAATTGCTGTATTCCTTCTTCTTAGAATTAAAATCAAATAGAGCTACGCCCAATTTGGTTTAAAATCAATTAGAACTAGATCCATTGTAAAGTGAGTTTGGACATTGAACTTGGACATTCAATCATCTATTCTGACTTGGTTCTTCCAGGCTGCTACATCGAAGGAGAAAATCAGGTATTTTACATTTAATTGTAAATTCCTTTCTGTTTTAGTTTCTTTCGGGATTTGCCAGAAAAATCTCGTTACTTTGGTTATCTGAGGAGAGCCAGCAAAACTCAGAAGTGGGGATTTTCTAATTGTGTAAGCCCACAGATAAAGACACAATTGTAAAGGTTTTTGGTGAACCTGTGAAAACCTACATTGTTAGTGAACGCTAATATCCCCTGTGTGAGGATATTAGGAGTGAAGTAGCATTCTGTGTGGCTGTTGTATAACAGTTGGTGAACACATAGGCGAACCACTATAATCCCTTGTGTTGTGGTTGAATAGTTTATATTTCATATCTTTATTTATTCATTTGTGGGATGTATATGTGGTTGTGAATATTGTAATCTTTTATTTCAAGCATTGCGGGGAATGTTGTAATAGTTTAAAATTTATTTCTTACTATTCATTTATCAGCTTGATATTAAATTATTCCAGTAAGGTTGCCCTGCCATTCTTATGGTACATAGTTGTCCTTATAACAATACGTATTTGTGATTACAAGTTATTCTTCAGTGCAGTTTGTATTTATTTTTTTTATTCCTCTACTTTTTAAGACTTAATAAAAGATTAAAATATTCTAGAGATCAGGTTGTCGTACCATAAACTCTGGTTTTTAGTATAAGGTTGTCCTTAGAACAACATTTGTATTAACCTCTCAAGATCTGAATTTTGAGGTTGCTTTACAATCTTGCATTGTGATTTATTTAGTTATCTTATTGGCTATCATATTCCTTTAATTTTCGCTATTATAAATTTTTATTTGGCATAGTCCTATTCACCCCCCCTCCCCCTCTAGGACATATAGCTAAGCCTTTTCAATATCGTGGATGGTAGGTTTGGACACCAAAAATCTTTTCTTTACATGGGGCATGATAGATATCCCTGGGTGAAAGTCCCTAAACCTGACGGTAAAGGAAGACACTTGTTGAGGGTCAAATGGTGCGTATTAGACCCCAGATATTGCCTGGATTTATGAACATAATATTGTTTAACAGCCGATTTAATCGTGTTTATACTGTAGGTTTAATTTAGGATCTTGAGCTGACAAAGGATGCTAAAAGCTTGGATTTAACACTTGGGCATCACCAAGGCATTGTATGAGACTCCAGGGGACCGAGATCGAGGAAAGTACATGCCAAAATCTGAGGAAACCAGGCCATTCGGGTTAAGTAGGGGCCCAAAAAATGTTCAGAATGCAAGATCACAAGGTTCTCACCATCCGATCAGCTTGAAACTTCATACATGGCCTAAGGACCATAAATGAACTGTACACGTCAAATTTCATCTATTGAAGATCTCTGGAAGTGGGCCAATGGACTGATCAGCCCCTTAATTCATTAAGTGGGGCCCACCTGATATCTGGAACTGCATTAAAATTCTTATCAATGGTCAAAATAATATGAGAAATAGTATGGACGGTGTAGATTTCTGGTAAACATCAAGGTGAGGCCCACTGAGGTGAGTGCATGTGCACAATACATGAACACTCACCATGCACTAGAACTGACGGAGACGGGTCAGCAGCGCTGACCCGCACCTTCCCAAAAACAGCGAATGCTGTTTTCGTCAAACGAACGCTGTCCATTTTTACGATTGATTGTGGGCCCCACCCTTCGCATGTATGTATGATCTGCACTGTCCATCGTGTAGATAGCCGGGAATACTACAAAACCTAGCTGATACTTTGTATCCATATACGCACATGTGTAAGATACAGAGGCCACAAAAGGGCTGCCCTGCAACGTTTAAAATTGATCCTTTTGTGATATCTTCTCTGGGCCGCATCAATGGACCTTCAAAACCACTCATTCTTGACTGAAATTTCATCCTGAATCCAATGGTGTAACACCCTGAAAATCGGGGGTCGTGTATAAACTCAACTCCCGAGTTCCAGACCGTCACTTATGCAACAAAATTGATTATGATTCAATGTTGTCTGATTTAAAGCATTCACATGAGTAAAGTATACCAAAACTGCAATTCATACTTCAGATCCAGTGATAAAAGCAAGCGGAAGACTAAACAATATATATATCACTGTATGGAAAAAAAGCAAAGTAATCTCAACTGTCTCCAAAGTATGACTACATCTCTGAGTCTCATATACATGTAAATAGACAAAAGAATAAGTTCAAAATAGTCCCACTGAAGTCCCCCTCGATCCAGGTCACCTACGGGAAGCCGTCGTGATACTGCATATACGAGAACTCATCCTGGTCCTCGTCAATCTCCGGCTCCACCTCCTGGATCTCGTCGTCACCTGCAACTACAACAGGGTCTGGTGGGTGTTGCAAACACCATCCCGTAACGTGGGAATGAGTGATCAACTCAGTGGAATCATAGAGCAAAGATTAGCATGTTCACAATTCAATCACGCGATGATAGTAAAGCAGTAAATCAGACAAATCCTAATACTGTTGTTAATGCAAGATGATATGACGTGATGTATGCCCTCACCGACGATCACCCTCATACGGCAACATCTTACGACCGCGGCATGCCACACTCCCTAGAGTGCTCCACATCTTCCAGGCACATGCAATGCTATGGTGATATGATTACCAAGTTGTTATTAGTCCATTCAAACAGCAGGATTGGGAAACTAAGGTACCTCCCTTGTATCAATCCCAACACGGATCCTGTCTAGGGTCGTCACTCCTAGTAATCTCATACGATGTACATTTCGTAGGTCACTGCAAGGGCTGCCAGGGCTGTTGCTCGCACTCGTTGCACCGCTCCCCCATCACCTTATCAATACAGGCCTACTGTACTCTACTGCACGGAAGGGTCGTCGCCTCCCGTGAACTCAGAATACGCTCGCGGTCACTACAAAGGGCTCGTCGCCTGATCAGTGTAGGCCGACAGCTAGAATATAGTGTCCCATACCACCATAATCTGCTCACGAGTCAAGGTGCTCATTGGTCACTACGGGGAGGTTTGTGGCCCCAGCGTAGGCCGACAGCTCGACCACAGTGTCCCATACCACCATGCCCGGCTCATGAGTCTTCGTGGATCAAGGTACCACGGTTAATAGGGTTTACAATGGTAAGTTCAGTACCCTAGGTTCAAGCAGTAATGATACATACAAGGTGAACAAACATCGGCCAGTCGGGTTACTTGACGGGCTCGACTAGCGCTATCGCATCTCGAATTGAACGACATGAAGTGCGTAAAACACTTCGCGTGGCCTAACCACTGCCGCCAACTCTCAACACGAATCACATTCATCGACGCGTCGTTCGTGGCTATGACCAGTCAGCCACGAATTCACTCGGTTACCGACTGCCTGGACTAAGTCAAGTCCCACACATCTATGGAATTACATTAACACTATAAAAAGGTATTGGAATTGAAATACATCATTTGAGCATGTTAGCACATGTTATAACATTCAACTTAAGCAAATCTTCAAGGCATACTTCCCATGCATATTCAACTTAGCAAATCCTCAAGCACATACATTCCATGCATGTAATGAAATCATGCATTTTGTCAACATGTAGAAAATCATTTAGGTCAGCATAATAATTGAAAAATCAATCACAAGCTATCAAATAACATCATTTAATTCAATACATACTAATACAAGCATTTATACAAACACATACACTACACACTTAAGTCTACATATAGTATGTCGACCCAAAGTACGCAACTAGGCGAATCTCTTCGCCAAACTAATTATGCACGCATTCCTAACTTCCTAATGCGACAACAAACCATGTCAATCACATCAGCAAAATATGAATGTAAACAGTACTTCCTACAAATGACTAAAATGCCCTAAATCTCATATTCTTCGTTAGCTTACGAAACGGGAAACGGAGAGCATTTTGTACATGTCAAACGGCGATGCCGTCAAGAATCTACTATTAAACGACATTGAAAGCATTGGGAACCGTCAATCGAAGCGTCTAAAATCCTCACCTAGTGTCTTGTAGACTCGGGAATTGAAGCGGAGTGTATATGCTTCGTCTACGGCGAGTAAGGAGCCTAATACATAAGATCCATAAGCTACATCGCTATGGAAACAAGGAAAACTCAAATCAACAACTATTTAGGGTTTTTACTTACCTAGGATCGCGGTGGAATCGCCGGGAAAGCGGTAGAGGAGTGTTGCTTAAGCACGTGCAACACGTAGCACAAGTGGCAGGAAGAACTCTCCCACTCTCTCACAATCTCTCACTCTTTTTCTCTCTTCCAAGCTAGGGCTTCTCTCAAATTCGGATGGGAGAGAGGAGTGAGGGTTTCAACCCCTTTTATAGCCTAAAACATGCCCAAAATAGGCTTGGGAACAATGTTTACTTGGTGCCTAACCAAATCGGGGCCGTTTCGGTCCAAAAGGGCATTTCTGGAGGTCCCCAGGCCAAATGCGGTCGGACCTAAGCTCATGCATACTGGATCTAGCACGCATCCAGTTTTCAGACGGTTCCCAGATCGCACGTGGCGGCCCAGTTTCAGTTTAACGGTCACCGCACCAAGATCAGACCTATAAGTCTCGTGATATGTAATAGAAATTTTTCCTGATCCAAGGGTGTAATTTGGCTGTATTCTGACGGTCAGAATGCTTAATACTGATGCGTCAAATTTGTGTGCCAGATTTGAATTTGAAATTCCAACTATGTCCCTATTCACACTCTCTTCGGTCCGGGCTCAATGAAATAGCCTGTAATCGTCAGTTGGACTTGATATTTGAAACGATTGCCAAGCCCAGCTAAGTGGTCATAACGGTCTAAGATGGTAGGCATCTGACTTACGACGCGTGGTCTAGATCCAATACAAAGTTTCAAGGAGGTCCCGAGAACAAACCGGCTTAGAGTTTGATCCGAGGCTTTAGAGCATTATAGCACCCTTGGTTCCACTCGCTTCGGGCCTCGTAGAACGTATTTAAAGTGATCAGGGACCATTTCCCAGCTATTCTAACGTTGCACTAGCTAACCTAGTCATATTTTCTAAAGGAATGAATTCTACGCAATTTCGGGTCGAGTTGGTACTCGAGCCCAAGTATGGATTTTTCATGGTCGTTACAATCTACCCCCCTTAACAAATAATTTCATCCTCGAAATTTTGTACCTTTTCGTACTCCTCGAGAAGCTGTGGGTAGTTCTTTCTGATCTCGGCTTCTGTCTCCCAAGTAGCCTCCTCCTCAGTATGATGCGTCCATAGTACCTTCACAAGGGGAATCACCTTGCTACGCAGTACCTGCTCCTTCCGGTCTAAGATGCGTGTCGGTCGCAGGATATAAGTAACATCCTCTCCTAACTGCACCTGCTCCCATCTGATGATATGAGAAGGATCAGCAACGTACTTCTTCAGCATAGAAACATGAAATACGTTGTGGACGCTCGCGAGGGGCGTGGGTAAAGCCAATCGGTAAGCCACTGCTCCCACACGGTCGAGGATCTGAAATGGACCAATGAATCGCGGTGCCAGCTTCCCCTTCTTCCCGAACCGAAGGACTCCCTTCATAGGGGAAACTCGCAAAAACACATGATCCCCGACTGTGAACTCTAGTGGTCTCCGTCTCGTATCGGCGTAGCTCTTCTGTCTGCTCTGCGCTGTAAGAAGCCGACGTCGAATAATATCAATCTTCTCTGACGTCGCCTGCACCAACTCTGGGCCAATCAAGCTGCGCTCACCGACCTCTAACCAGCAATGCGGTGCGCGACAAGGTCGCCCATACAGCGCCTCATAAGGTGCCATGCCGATACTCGCCTGGAAGCTATTGTTGTACGCAAACTCCGCATATGCAAGACAGTCATCCCAACTGTCCTTGAAGTCCAATGCGCAAGCTCGCAACATGTCCTCCAGGATCTGGTTCACTCGCTCCGTCTGTCCGTCCGTCTGTGGGTGGAAGGCAGTACTGAACTTCAACTTCACACCCATAGCCTCCTGAATGCGAGTCCAGAAAATAGAAGTGAACCGCGTGTCTCTGTCCGACACGATCTCCAACGGAACTCCATGCAGACGCACAATCTCTCGGATATACAATCTAGCCAGCTCGTCTGCAGAGTTCGTAACTCTGATCGGTAGGAAGTGCGCCGACTTCGTCAATCGGTCGACGATCACCCAAATGGAATCGCGCCCCTTCCTCGTCTTCGGCAACCCAGAAATGAAGTCCATGGAAATGAAATCCCACTTCCACTCTGCAATCGGCATAGGCTGCAAAAGTCCAGGTGGTCGGCGATGCTCTGCCTTCACCTGCTGACAAGTGAGACAACGGGACACGAACTCAGCAATGTGGGTCTTCATACCTTCCCACCAATACGTCCTCTTCACGTCACGATACATCTTCGTACTGCCTGGATGCATCGCGAGTCTAGTAGAATGCGCAGCCTCGAGAATCTCTCGTCTCAAGTCAGGGACATCAGGAACGCATAGGCGGCCACGGTAACGTAAGCCCCCATCCATACCAACTCGCCAGTCGGCGTCAGCATCATCACTGGCCTGCTCTCGAAGCTCAGTAAGATGCGCGTCGTCCCTCTGCGCCTCGATGACACGGTCATCGATCTGGGATCGCACCTGTACGTGTGCGATGAACTCAAATGGCTCCTCTACAGTGAGTTTCTGCTCAAAGTCTCGCAAAAACTCAACCATATCCCACTCGGCAACCATCAGCGGAGCCGCAAACTCTATCGCCTTCTTGCGGCTCAACGCATCAGCCACAAGGTTCGCCTTCCCAGGATGGTAAGAGACTTCAAACTTGAAGTCCTTCAGCGTCTCCATCCATCGCCGCTGCCTCATATTCAAGTCCCGCTGCGTGAATATGTACTTGAGGCTCTTGTGGTCGCAAAAGAGCTCGAACTCCTCTCCATAGAGGTAATGTCTCCAGAGTCTCAGTGCGAATATCACGGCTGCCAACTCCAGGTCGTGTGTAGGATAATTCTCCTCGTGCTTCCTTAATTGTCTCGAGGCATACGAAATTACCCTGTCCCTCTGCATAAGGACACAACCCAAACCAACGCTAGACGCGTCAGTGTATATAGTGTATTTAACCCTTTGCTCTGGCAATACTAGCACAGGGGCGGACGTAAGTCTGTCCTTCAGCTCCTGAAAAGCTGACTCCGCCTTATCATTCCAGGCGAACTTCACGTCCTTCCGTGTCAACTGAGATAAGGGTCTCGCGATCTTCGAGAAGTCCTGAATGAAGCGCCGATAGTAGCCAGCGAGACCCAAGAAACTCCTCACCTCAGTGACAGAACCAGGCTGCTCCCAGTCCTGCACCGCAGCTACCTTAGACAGGTCAACTGCCATGCCATCCTTGGACACCACGTGTCCCAGGAACTTCACCTCCTGCTTCCAGAAGTCGCACTTCTTGTACTGTGCGAACAACTGATGCTGTCTGAGCGTATCAAGGACCAAACGCAAGTGCTCCTCATGCTCCTCTCGACTCCTAGAGTATACCAAAATGTCGTCGATGAAGACAACGACGAATCGATAGAGGAAAGGCCGCAATACCCGGTTCATCAGATCCATGAACACGGCCGGTGCGTTCGTGAGACCGAACGACATCACAAGGAACTCGTAATGACCAAAACTGGTCCTGAATGCTGTCTTCTGCACGTCCTCATCTCTGACGCGCAGCTGATGATATCCTGACTGAAGATCAATCTTCGAGAAGTACTGCGCTCCTCTCAACTGATCAAACAAGTCATCGATCCTGGGCAAAGGGTACTTGTTCTTCACCGTGAGCTGGTTCAGCCTGCGATAATCAATACACAATCGCAGTGAACCATCCTTCTTCTTCACGAACAAGACCGGTGCTCCCCAAGGAGACACGCTAGGCCGTATAAAGCCAAGCTCTAGCAGGCCATCAATCTGCGTCCTCAACTCCTCCATCTCACATGGTGCCATGCGATACGTCGGCAGTGAGACGGGTGTAGAACCAGGAATCAGATCGATAGTGAAATCGATCTCACGTCGGGGCGGCAAACCAGGGATCTTCCTGAACAGATCCCCGAACTCAGAAACAACTGGCGTCTGCTCAAGTACCTGGGCACCAGCGTCGCGCAATAGAGTAGCGTAGCTAAGAATGCGGAAAGGAAGATTTACCCGCACTGAAAATGTGAAAGGCGTGCCCTCAGGCTCGTACACCGTCACCACACGAGCCTCGCAGTCAATCTCGGCTCTCGCTGCAGTCAACCAGTCCATGCCAAGAATGACGTCGAGATATACGAGCGAGGGATCGACGACCAGATCAAGAGTCATCGTCCTGCCTCCCAGATCAACTAAACAACCCTCACACATCTGGGTGACATCCGAATAATCTCTATGAGCTGCAAGGACTCGCACGCTATCCATAGTGATAGTCTGCAACCCAAGACGTCTGACTACGGCACGCGATATCAAAGAAATCGTGGAACCAGTGTCCACCATGACAAGAACGGGAGTACCTCCGATATGGCCCGTGACCTCGAAGGCTGAATGCTGGAAAGTCGGCGTCGTAGCTGCCTCAGCGGTCAGTGCATGAACTCGAGCCTGCTGTGGCCGGTTCGGCCGCTGTGTCAAGGGCCGTGGGGACTGTCGAATCTGCGATACTGCGGGTCTGAAAGAGGGATGCGCAGGAGCTGACCGTATAGGCGGTGCTGATATCGCCTGTGGACGTACACGATCAATCTTCTGCGGCGGCGAGAACCCACTGTCCCGCATCCTCGAAAAGCAACTCTGCGCTAGGTGGCCCGTCCTCCCACAGTATGTGCATGATAAATCAGGACGCCGAAACGGTCCTACTGGCACCGTGGTCCTGGTAGGAGGATCAATGCGAGGCCTCTTGCCCGCGAAGGGCCTATCTGGCAACTCCGGTCGCGGCCTGGAAGTAGTCGGGCCTCGTGATCGCGCAAGTCGATCCACGTCCTGCTCTGCCCGCATGGACATGTGAACCAACTCCGCATAGGAGGGGAAACTGATACAGCACATCTTCGACCGAATATCCGGTCGCAAGCCCTTCAAAAAGCGCCGTATGCGCATCTGCTCATCAGCTAGAATCGTCGGGACGTACCTGCCCAACTCTGTGAACCGATGCTCATACTCGGTAACCGTCATCGCTGCCTGCCTGAGACGGAGAAACTCATTCTCCCTCTCGTGCCTGTAGGTCTGAGGATAATACTTCTCATGGAAGCGAAACTCGAATGCTGCCCATGTCCATACGAAATCTGTGGTAACAGTCCGCAATATACTATCCCACCACATACTGGCCTCTCTCTCAAACTGGAAGGTAGCCAGCTCTACCTGCTCTGCCTCAGTACAGTGCAACATGCGCAGAATCTTCGACACTCGGTCGAGCCAAAACTCAGCCTCCTCGGGTCTGTGAGAACCCGTGAAAGTAGGAGGCCGCAAGCGCTGAAATCGCTCCAGAAGGCCCCGTGTGTCGGCAGGATTCCCCACAGGGAAAGCAGGCTGCGCAGGGTGTGCTATGCCCTCATCCTGGGCGTAAGTATAGGCATCCTCAGCTGGATGCGCAGGTGGTGCAGGTGGAGTAGATGTAGTCACACCCCCACCCTGGGCTAAAGTCCCGACTATAGTAGTCAATAGCTGCTGCTGCTGTAGCATCATAGCCATCATCTGCTCGAATCTATCAGGTGGTGGAGCAGGTTGTGGCGGATGAGGTGCGGAAGTAGATGCGCGCTGTGGCTCTCTAACTGATGGTGTAAATGGCGGTGGTCCATCTGTAGGACCAACAGTAGGCTGAGACGACCGAACCGTCTCAGGAATCGGCCCCACAGCAGGGTCCGGACGAGTGCCAGACTGAGAGGGAGCCTGATCCATCTGCCCTGACAATGAAAGCTGAACCGCGCTCCTCGTAGTCTTAGGTGGCATTCCCTATATTCAAAATAGGGCGCAACCTTGTCAGTCTCAATTGCTCAAATACACCACAATCATTCACTAAAGAGTCAAAGGCATTCCATGTATTTCAATTAATCAAAATTGTCACAATACAAGGGATATATCCTTACAAGCATCATGACTAGAATGACATGGAAATTAAGACAGTTAAGCAACAGCAACATAAGCAAAGCACTAGCCCTAATAAGCTTTACACACATAAAACAGAAAATGGCTAACTACTCATAACAACATCAAAGATCGCATCGCTAGTCGGAGTCTGGCGACGGAGGAGGAGCACCCTTATCCTGTAAGCAACACAGGATTGCCTTCAAGGTGCGAGTCACCTTGCCAAACTTCTTCTTCGTAACGGCCTTGGCATCAGCGACCTCTGCTCGAAGTTCTTGGACTTCCCTTCGCAAAGCGGTCTGGCTCTCCTCCATCCGAGCAATGCGATCGTCGATAGTAGCCTGCGCAGAAGGAGGAGGGCTCTCATCAGTATCCTGAGCCTCCTCTTCTGCTTCTTCCTGAGTCTCTTCCTGAACCTCTGCACTAGGTTCTTCTTCGCTTTGATCTTCCTCTTCATCAAAGTCGTCCCCACTACCCCTTTCAAGTTGATTTTCACGATATTGTGACCCAATCTTCATCTTAACCATTGTCGACTCATCGACGGTGTGAATCGATACCGGCAATTCGGGTCCAAGCCTATAGGCAAACTCAAGTGCAATCTTGCAAATGAGTCGGCCAAAGGGAAGGGATTCGGATGTTCTCCTCGACCTGGCTATGAGAACTATCTGCCGTAAGATGAAAGTGGCCATACATACGTTCTCTCCCTGGGCCACCAGAAATAAGAAATCGACCATAAGACGTGTACATTCAATGCGGTTCGTCGACCTAGGATAAACATTGAACGTGCAGATATGATGCAGCAGACGCAAATCCTCAGACATGTACGTCGCCTTGAGGCTATTATTAGGCTGCCATGGAGCCAACTTACCGCACAGAAATCTGGTGCGGCGATCTCGTTCACGTCTAGTCCTCACAATTCTTCTCACTTGGATGTACATCACCTAGAGGCACGTTGAGAAGTCGCGCAACCAACCGGACGTCGATCGTAGCCATCCGATCTCTACCAAAAGGGATTTTGAACTGCAAGGGCTCCAAGGTAGGACTCTGGATGCTAGCATAGAAGGCACGAACAGTGCTCACATTAGCACGAGCGCGAGCTTCAAAGATCGGTCCCCAGTGCGCAGCTTCAATGCGTTCGAACAACAGATATTCGCCGAACAATCGCCCATCTACGTCCGCCTCAAATAACACTCTACGATCAGTGTATTCACCATGAGGCATCTCTGATAGGATGGTTCGTCCAAGGTGTGCATGGGGATCCAAATCTCGCTTTGTACGGCACTCCAGGACTGCAGTTGGACCTGCGGCGGTGCTTGAACTTGCGGCACCACCCCGCGGTCTTCTCAATCGAGCAGGGCGGCTCGGCCCAGCCTCGTCTGTAGCAGTTTTTCTCTTACCCATCAAAGATATGATGGATGAAAGCGACAAAAGGCCCAAAATGGCTTCCACAAAAGCCATGAAAAATGCTGAAAATACGGAGAAATGGCTGCCCAATCTGACAAAAGGAAATCTAGGCGTTGTAGAGGGACGCTTCAAGCTTCCCAAGGCTATACTTTCAGGGAAAAATAAGAACAAAAAGATGGGATGGAGCACCTCACGATTTCAGCACTATTTGGGGGATTTTGGAGCTCCAAATGGGAAAATCTTCAAGGAAGGGGGCTGCCAACACCCAATAACTGATGGGTGGTGGTCGGTTTTGGCCAAGGAAGGTTGTAGAGGTGGTTTGGGTCGCCGGGGTTTGGAATGGAGTGCTGAAAATCGAATCTAGGGTATGCAAGGGGGCTGTTTGTGAAGGAGAGGTGGGTTTTGGGGATTTTTATGGGATGGGACGTAGTTAGGGGTGATGTGGACCCTATTTAGGAGGGTGCGCCCGAAGGACAGCACCAACCGTGCTCGCCGGCCGGCGATGCATCGCCCGACCGGCGATGGCATCGCCGGCCAACCTTCAGGTTGGCCAGTGGGACCCCATGGGTCTGGTCCCCCATGGTCCCAGGGCCCCAAAAAGTCAGGTCCCACCCCTTGGTTCATTATATTTTGGTCTCTATGAGCCCAAACATTTGTTCGGGGCTTTCCGGGCCCACATCACAATCCCGAATACCAAACCCTATGATGCAGCATATGAATTTGGGGTAGAAGGAGCCAGTACATCTTTCTAGCTCCTTAGTTGCTAAATAAAGTGAATTTAGAATGGCCTTATGGCCATTTTTCATGAAATTTTACTATTCACTGTAAAATTTGGTGAATATGCTAATTTGTGTTATTTTCACATTATTTTTGATGCCTAATATGAAATAGATAAGAAAGAACTGAAGGTTGAAGTGTTTAGAGAAGGAATTTTGAAGATTTTTGGTGAAACGGGGTTTTTAAGCCCTGGCGATTGATTACTGGAGTCGTGGTCATCCCACGGCCCAAAGATTCACTTTTGCGGTTTAAAACCGCTCATAGGACGTCTCCACCCGACTTCCTACAGCTTAGAAGTGATTCGGGTCGCTTTACGCGACCCGAGATACGTTACAGACTCGATCTTGCGATCGATCCTTATAGACTTCACCTATCGGCAAATCTGTGATCCTAGAAGTGTTTCTAGACCCTTCTCGCACCCACCTATGTCAAAGGAAGCGATAGCGTACGTCACAAGACCATAACCCAGGCCCAGTATACTCTCATTCATGCTCTGATACCAACTTGTAACACCCTGAAAATCGGGGGTCGTGTATAAACTCAACTCCCGAGTTCCAGACCGTCACTTATGCAACAAAATTGATTATGATTCAATGTTGTCTGATTTAAAGCATTCACATGAGTAAAGTATACCAAAACTGCAATTCATACTTCAGATCCAGTGATAAAAGCAAGCGGAAGACTAAACAATATATATATCACTGTATGGAAAAAAAGCAAAGTAATCTCAACTGTCTCCAAAGTATGACTACATCTCTGAGTCTCATATACATGTAAATAGACAAAAGAATAAGTTCAAAATAGTCCCACTGAAGTCCCCCTCGATCCAGGTCACCTACGGGAAGCCGTCGTGATACTGCATATACGAGAACTCATCCTGGTCCTCGTCAATCTCCGGCTCCACCTCCTGGATCTCGTCGTCACCTGCAACTACAACAGGGTCTGGTGGGTGTTGCAAACACCATCCCGTAACGTGGGAATGAGTGATCAACTCAGTGGAATCATAGAGCAAAGATTAGCATGTTCACAATTCAATCACGCGATGATAGTAAAGCAGTAAATCAGACAAATCCTAATACTGTTGTTAATGCAAGATGATATGACGTGATGTATGCCCTCACCGACGATCACCCTCATACGGCAACATCTTACGACCGCGGCATGCCACACTCCCTAGAGTGCTCCACATCTTCCAGGCACATGCAATGCTATGGTGATATGATTACCAAGTTGTTATTAGTCCATTCAAACAGCAGGATTGGGAAACTAAGGTACCTCCCTTGTATCAATCCCAACACGGATCCTGTCTAGGGTCGTCACTCCTAGTAATCTCATACGATGTACATTTCGTAGGTCACTGCAAGGGCTGCCAGGGCTGTTGCTCGCACTCGTTGCACCGCTCCCCCATCACCTTATCAATACAGGCCTACTGTACTCTACTGCACGGAAGGGTCGTCGCCTCCCGTGAACTCAGAATACGCTCGCGGTCACTACAAAGGGCTCGTCGCCTGATCAGTGTAGGCCGACAGCTAGAATATAGTGTCCCATACCACCATAATCTGCTCACGAGTCAAGGTGCTCATTGGTCACTACGGGGAGGTTTGTGGCCCCAGCGTAGGCCGACAGCTCGACCACAGTGTCCCATACCACCATGCCCGGCTCATGAGTCTTCGTGGATCAAGGTACCACGGTTAATAGGGTTTACAATGGTAAGTTCAGTACCCTAGGTTCAAGCAGTAATGATACATACAAGGTGAACAAACATCGGCCAGTCGGGTTACTTGACGGGCTCGACTAGCGCTATCGCATCTCGAATTGAACGACATGAAGTGCGTAAAACACTTCGCGTGGCCTAACCACTGCCGCCAACTCTCAACACGAATCACATTCATCGACGCGTCGTTCGTGGCTATGACCAGTCAGCCACGAATTCGCTCGGTTACCGACTGCCTGGACTAAGTCAAGTCCCACACATCTATGGAATTACATTAACACTATAAAAAGGTATTGGAATTGAAATACATCATTTGAGCATGTTAGCACATGTTATAACATTCAACTTAAGCAAATCTTCAAGGCATACTTCCCATGCATATTCAACTTAGCAAATCCTCAAGCACATACATTCCATGCATGTAATGAAATCATGCATTTTGTCAACATGTAGAAAATCATTTAGGTCAGCATAATAATTGAAAAATCAATCACAAGCTATCAAATAACATCATTTAATTCAATACATACTAATACAAGCATTTATACAAACACATACACTACACACTTAAGTCTACATATAGTATGTCGACCCAAAGTGCGCAACTAGGCGAATCTCTTCGCCAAACTAATTATGCACGCATTCCTAACTTCCTAATGCGACAACAAACCATGTCAATCACATCAGCAAAATATGAATGTAAACAGTACTTCCTACAAATGACTAAAATGCCCTAAATCTCATATTCTTCGTTAGCTTACGAAACGGGAAACGGAGAGCATTTTGTACATGTCAAATGGCGATGCCGTCAAGAATCTACTATTAAACGACATTGAAAGCATTGGGAACCGTCAATCGAAGCGTCTAAAATCCTCACCTAGTGTCTTGTAGACTCGGGAATTGAAGCGGAGTGTATATGCTTCGTCTACGGCGAGTAAGGAGCCTAATACATAAGATCCATAAGCTACATCGCTATGGAAACAAGGAAAACTCAAATCAACAACTATTTAGGGTTTTTACTTACCTAGGATCGCGGTGGAATCGCCGAGAAAGTGGTAGAGGAGTGTTGCTTAAGCACGTGCAACACGTAGCACAAGTGGCAGGAAGAACTCTCCCACTCTCTCACAATCTCTCACTCTTTTTCTCTCTTCCAAGCTAGGGCTTCTCTCAAATTCGGATGGGAGAGAGGAGTGAGGGTTTCAACCCCTTTTATAGTCTAAAACATGCCCAAAATAGGCTTGGGAACAATGTTTACTTGGTGCCTAACCAAATCGGGGCCGTTTCGGTCCAAAAGGGCATTTCTGGAGGTCCCCAGGCCAAATGCGGTCGGACTTAAGCTCATGCATACTGGATCTAGCACGCATCCAGTTTTCAGACCGGTTGGGTTCCCAGATCGCACGTGGCGGCCCAGTTTCAATTTAACAGTCACCGCACCAAGATCAGACCTATAAGTCTCGTGATATGTAATAGAAATTTTTCCTGATCCAAGGGTGTAATTTGGCTGTATTCTGATGGTCAGAATGCTTAATACTGATGCGTCAAATTTTTGTGCCAGATTTGAATTTGAAATTCCAACTATGTCCCTATTCACACTCTCTTCGGTCCGGGCTCAATGAAATAGCCTGTGATCGTCAGTTGGACTTGATATTCGAAACGATTGCCAAGCCCAGCTAAGTGGTCATAACGGTCTAAGATGGTAGGCATCTGACTTACGACGCGCGGTCTAGATCCAATACAAAGTTTCAAGGAGGTCCCGAGAACAAACCGGCTTAGAGTTTGATCCGAGGCTTTAGAACATTATAGCACCCTTGGTTCCACTCGCTTCGGGCCTCGTAGAACGTATTTAAAGTGATCAGGGACCATTTCCCAGCTATTCTAACGTTGCACTAGCTAACCTAGTCATATTTTCTAAAGGAATGAATTCTACGCAATTTCGGGTCGAGTTGGTACTCGAGCCCAAGTATGGATTTTTCACGGGCGTTACAAATGGACGGGGTGAATTTTCTAGAAAATGCTTCTGTGGGGCCCACCGATCACAACAGCGAAATAGTATGAAAGGTTTCGCACATCCTTAAAAACTGACTTTTTCATGCGGTTTGGCCCACCATCTTTGATCATATGACAGATCTGAACCGTCTATCATGTAGAGGACCCAAGAAAGTCCTAAGGTATGGTATTTCGTTGGAATTTGAGTGAGGAAAGTGGCGATTTTTGAGGCACTGAACTTGGCTGCGAAAAGGATTTCGCTGCGCATGCGATAGCTTTCCAAATCCGATTCAAGTCCGATTTTCACCACTCCAGTAGCTATGTAAGGGGGTTTTGGACGTGGGGAGCAATTTATTCAGACCTGGGGAGGAAGATCCTCAGCTTGGGCACGAATGTGGAGAGAAGAGTAGGGTGTTTTCCTTCTTTTCATCTATCTTCTATTTTTTTTCCTTCTTTTCTTTTCCTTTATTGAGATTAGCTTAATCATCATGGTCGGCTAAACCTCTTAGCTAGGGCTAGGAGGTGAAGCTTGTAGTGAGATGGGAGATTTTATGATTTTAATTTAATTTGAATACATGAATTGAAGTTGATTTAAGTTTGATTAATATTGGAAATATTTTTAGTCTTTAATGGTCTGTTGTGATTGAAATTACAGTGGGTCTGCGATGGCTTTGAATGTTTTCTTTTCTCCTTTATATTTATGATGTCAGAAAGCCCTGTTGTTCACCATAGTCTCCTGAGTATGGTCGAATGTCGGTACCCTTCCTAACCTCCATACATGTGATTGGTTAGTAATTAGTTTAATTCTGTTGTTTTCTATAGTCTCTCAGGCATGGTTTGGTGATGGAATCCATTCTAATTCATATACCTTTCATCTCTTGAAAACTAGATCAATGTCAGTTCAGTTAATTTCTATAAAACAGGCATAAGATCTCCCTGATCTCTACAAGTGGATCCTCTGAATCCCTAGTTTCCTTACCTCTGATTTCTCTTATAAGTTTTAGATTAATAGTTTACAATTATTCCTCAATTTATAATTCAATTCAGATTTCATCTCATTCTAGTTCTATTTCCAGTTAGTTTTAGATAACGTACAGTTTCAGTCCCTTGGGATTCGACCTCAGTCTTACCGAGTTATTACTACATCACAACCCTGTACTTGGGGAGTGAACAAGTTTTTGGCGCCGTTACCGGGGACTATCGGTTACATTTTTCTGAAATTAATTAGTTTTAGTGTTAGTTTAAGATTAGATTTTCTTTTTTTTAGAATTTTCTAATTCCATGTTTAGAAGCTTAGTTATTCCCCTTTTTTTTAGAGACTTTTTCCTAACTTTAGAAATTTTCTATTTTTCTTTAATTTTGAATTCTTCATTCTATTTGATTTTTAGGACTAACCTATTTTCTGTTTTGTAGGCTTCTGAGATAGATTCTAAATTGGTAACTTCTTTCCTAACTTCCTTTTTCTTTTTATTTCTATATTAGGATTTGTCTTCCTTTTTAGCTAGTTGCTATTTCTCCTAACCTTGTTTCTTATTTTAGAATTTTTATATAATTTTTTGTTTAGGAATTAACCCGATTTTTCTATTTTGTAGGAAACTTCTAATTTAGTAAGCTCTTTCTAATTTTTCTTTCTTTTTTTTAGAGCTTCTTCTTTTTATCTAGAAATTAGTTTACTTCTAATTAGGAATTTTCTATTCTTAGACTTTCTAATTCTAGAAACTAACTTATTTTGTTTTGTTTTGCAGATTCTTAACCTAGGACTTCAAATTTGGTAACTTCTTTCCATCTCTCCCCTTTATTTTCTAGATTTCTACTTCTTCCTTTCTCTAGGGTTTAAGTTAAAATTTGAGGGCTGAGTGTGTTTTATGCCCCAGTGGGCACGCGACAACACTTGACGTCCCATGACTGAAGGAGGATTAGTTGAGGGGTTGACTGTCCATCGCAGGACTAGACACCACTTGAATTCTCCTGAGTTAGAGGAGGTTATGGTTGAAAATCAACCTCAAGCACTACCTCAACCTAGGGTTGAGGAAGTACATGATGAGAATGAGGTGCATCAGGCACCCCCGCATCATACTTTACGAGATTATTTACAATCGGCAGGGGTGAGTACGCCCTCATGCATGATTTTTCCTGCGAATATAGGACATATGGACATCAAGCCAGGGGTTATCCAACTCCTTCCTAAGTTCCATGGGCTTGAATCTGAAGAACCATACTTGCATCTGAAAGAGTTCGACGAAATCATAGGCACCTTATATTTCCCTAATGTATCTGAAGATATAATTAGGCTGAAACTCTTTCCATTTTCCTTGAAAGAAAAAGCCAAGATGTGGTTACATTCACTATGTCCTAAATCCATTGGCACATGGAATGATATGCAGAGGGAATTTATAAAGAAATTTTTTCTCCATCATAAGACAATTACCCTCAGGAGAGCAATCATGAACTTTTCCCAAAAGGAAGATGAAACATTCTTCCAATGTTGGGAAAGGTTCAAGGATCTGGTTAATGCATGCCCACAACATAGCTTTGAAATATGGCGCATTACTAATTTTTTCTATGATGGGCTAACATCTTCCATGCGCCAAATGGTCGAGACAATGTGTAACGGAGAATTCATCAATAAAAATGTTGACGAGGTATGGGATTATCTCGATAGTCTCGCTGAAAAAACACAATCATGAGACTATTACCCAAGGACGAACACTACGTCTAGGCCGACTCATTCAAGGGAAAAAGGAGGAATATATCTCCTGAAGAGGATGATGATCTTAATGCTAAGGTGGCTAATCTCACCAGAAAATTTGAGGCCATGGAAGGAAAGAAGGAAAAGGTTAATGAAAGTGTTTGCGGCATCTGTGATTGCAACATTCATACTACTGAAAATTGTCCTTCAATACCTGCCTTTCGAGAAGTATTGAATGAACAATCTAGTGCCGTAAATAACTATCAAAGACCTTTCAATGGACCACCCTCTAATACGTACAATCCTGGCTAAAAAAATCATCCGAATTTTAGTTGGAGGAACGGACAAACAGCTACCCCTCAAGTTTCTTCAATCAAAATCCAAATCAGGGGAGACCTCAAGAAGAACTGGCTCAAAATTCTGTGCAAGAGCTGACGCAGATAATGCGGGATTTTATACAAAAGATAGATTCATGTATGACGGCTATAGAAAAGGGGATGCTTCCTGCACAATCAATCCCCAATCCTAAACCGCAATACGAGACAGGTAATCTCAGCTCTTCAAACCAAATGGGACACGCTAAATCCATCACCACTCTTAGGAGTGAGAATGTTATTGATAAAACCCTTCCGGTTAGGCCCAAAAAGCCTAAAGAACCAGAAGAGGACAATAATGATGGCTCTAGTGACGCCCCACAAAAATTTGAACCGGAACCTCTAGAAAAGTCAGTTGCTCCGTTCTCCCAACGGTTGGTTGAACCAAAACGTCTCTCTAACTCTTAGGATATCCTAGAGGTGTTGAAACAAGTGAAAGTCAACATTCCTCTACTTGATGTCGTAAAACAGATACCTTCATATGCCAAATTCCTAAAGGACTTATGCACAACCAAACGATGAAAAAGTGTTCAAAAGAAGATTTCTTTAACTGAAAAAGTGAGTGTCATCCTAAAACAAGATATGCCGCAAAAATTCAAAGATCCCGGTTGCCCAATCATATCATGTGTAATCGGGAACTATCGAATTGATCACGCACTTCTTGACCTAGGAGCGAGCGTCAATCTAATTCCCTACTCGGTATACGAACAGTTAGGTTTGGGTAAATTAAAATTCACCCGAACCATACTACAACTTGCTGATCGCTCTGTTCGTGTACCAAGAGGGATAATCGAGGATGTGTTGGTCTAGGTTGATAGATTTGACTACCCTTTAGATTTTATCATCTTGGACACCGAACCCATCAATGACACGAGCACTCAGATTCCCGTCATTCTTGGTCGCCCATTCCTGTCCACTTCAAATGTAATTATCAATTGCAGGAATGGTGTTATGACTATGTCTTTTGGAAATTTGACATTGGAATCGAATATCTTTTTCAATAATGGCAGTAACTCAGAGGATGATGACGATTTTCATGATATTAACTTGATTGAGTCTTTTGTGGAAGATAGAACGCCTCTCACCTTATCCTCTGATCCTCTAGAGACGTGCCTGGCCCACTCCCATGATCTTGATGATGATATAATTAGGGAGACGTGTGCCATGCTTGATACTGCACCGGTACTTGAAGTTAATCGGTGGAGGCCATAAATTGAAGAGTTGCCCCAAACTGATGTAGTGCTGTTCACTCCCCAAGTGCAGGATTGTGATGTAGTAATAAACTCGGTAAGACCGAGGTCGAATCCCAAGGGACTGAAACTTGTACGTTATCTACAATTAAGTAGAATTAGAACTAGACTAAGATGAAATTTAAACTGAATGGAATTGAGGAAATAATTATGAACTAATTATCTAAAACTTAAGAACTTCAGAGGAAAGGAAACTAGGGATTCAGAGGATCCACTTGTAGAGATCCGGGAGATCTTATGCCTGCTTTATGGAAATTAAACTAAACTGTCATTGATCTAGTTTTCAAGAAATGAAAGGTATATGAATTAGAATAGATTTCATCACCAAACCATGCCCAAGAGACTATGGCAAACAACAGAATTAAACTAACTACCAACCTATCATATGTATGAAGGTTAGGAAGGGTACCGACATCCGACCATGCCCAACAGACTATGGTGAACAACGGGACGTCCTGACATCATAAACATAAAAGGGAAGGAAATACTCAAAGCCATTGCAGACCCATTGTAATTTCAGTCACAACAGACCATTAAAGACTAAAATTATTTCATTAATAAAACCACAATCAATCACCGTTCAATCGTAAATAAAAGGAACAAACAAATTCTCTCCCATCATGCTACAAGCTTCACCTCTTAGCCCTAACTAAGAGGTTTAGCCACACATGAGTGGGCTAATCATCTTAAAGAAAAAAACAGAATGAAATCAATAAAAAAAATAAAGGATCTCAAAACTTCCTCTCTCTCGTGGCTGCCTTCAACATCCCCAAGCTCCACCCGTAGATGGCTGCCCCTGTGCTCACGTCCAGCCGAAACTCTAGCTGTTAGATCCTCCTCCTGCACGTCCCAGGCCTCTCCCTTTTATAGACAAAAGAAAGAGAGTCGGTTCTGGGAGTCGTTTTACGCAACAAAGAAAAATCGGGAACTCCTTACGCAGCTCCCTGTTTTACGCAGCAAGGAAGGCAATCAGTTTCTTGCGTTTGAATTGAGTTTTTGGGACGAAAGATCATCCCAAACTCTGATTTATTTCCATGAATAGGGTCAGGACCTCCTGCTGCATATTCTGGATGGATTAGATCGTTGATCCGACGGTGATCACGAATGTCTTTGGGCCCACAGCGGCCAGCTTTCACAGTGCGTAACAGGGCCTGTGGAAGAGTCTGTGCTGATGTTGGTGGGGTCCACTTCGACTGACGTATGGAGCATCAAATCCATTCAACGAGTTGATGCCTTCGTCCTTGATCACGGTCCCGAGTTTGAAGTGAGTCCATGTTTCGGATGGGCCACACCATTAATCGACGTAGCTATGACTACGTGTTGGTGTGAGCTTGTTCTCATGTACGGATGCTTGGTAATGATGAGGTTTTGACCGAAATTCCCTCCTGATCTCATTGAATGGCTTGGATCATCCGTCCAGATGATGAAAGTGGGCCGTTGGTGGAATGACGGACGGACTCTGTGCATAAGAAAACAGAGACTTCGTTCTCTGTTTGGAATCCAAGCGGCCGCGGTCAACATGTAGTCAAAATGCATTTTTAGGCTATGTTATATGAGTGCACATGAGTGTGTACTCTCCCTCACACAAATGGGTCCCACTTTGATGCATGTAAGAAATCCAATCCGTCCATCCTGTTTCTTGTATTTTTTAAACCATCCGGACCAAAAATGAGGTATATCTGGATATCCAGCGGGCCCCAATTCATTGTTTTATGGGCTGATTTGATAGTTGGACCACTTGCACAGCGATCCAATGGCTGATTTTTGACATGTACGGTTCATTTCTTGTCCTCAGGCCACATATGAAGTTTCGAGCCAAACTGATGGTGGGAGCCCTATGATCTTGCATTCTGAACGTCTTTCGAGCCACTTGATCCTCAGTTTCTCGGTTTTCTTGAATCTCTGGCATGAAATTCTGTTGATCTTGGTCCCCTGGAGTCTGTCCCTTGCCTTGGTGATCATCAGAGCGTTAAATCCAAGCTTTTAGCATCTTATTTCGATCCAGGCTTGTAAATATACCTTGCAGCACAAATACAGTTAAAATGGGTTATTAAACAGTATCATGCTTGTAAATCCAGGTAATAACTGGGGTCTAATATGCAATATTTGACTCTCAACAAGTGCCTCTACCGTCTAACCTTAAGCCACCGAAGCTTGACCTAAAACCTTTGCCCTTTGATTTAAAATATGTCTATTTAGGTCAAGATGAGACATAACCGGTGGTGATTTCTGCCACCTGGAGAAAGAACAAGAGAGTGTGCTCATATCTACTCTCATTAAATATAAGGGAGCTCTCGGATGGACGATAGCGGACCTCAAAGAAATTAACCCATCGATCTGTACTCACCGTATATATCTTGAGGACAATGCAAAGGCTGTTCGGCAATCACAACGTAGATTAAATCCAAACATGAAGGAAGTGGTTAAGGCCGAGGTTCTCAAACTATTGGAAGTAGGTATCATATACCCCATATCCAATAGTCAATGGGTGAGTCCAACTCAGGTAGTTCCTAAGAAGTCCGGGATCACCATCGTAGCCAATGCCAATAATGAACTCGTGCCAACAAGAGTTACTACTGGTTGGAGAATGTGCATTGACTACAGAAAGCTGAATACCGTCACAAGGAAAGACCAATTTTCTTTGCCCTTTATTGACCAAATATTGGAAAGGCTAGCTGGTCATTCCTATTACTGTTTCCTTGACGGGTATTCGGGTTATAATCAGATTGAAATCGCCCCTGAGGACCAAGAAAAGACCACATTTACATGTCCCTATGACACTTTTACTTACAGAAGGATGACATTCGGGCTATGTAATGCCCCTGCCACCTTTCAGTGATGCATGATGAGTATCTTTTCTGACATGGTGGGGAAATATCTAGAGGTCTTCATGGACGATTTCTCTGCTTTCGGCTCATCTTTCAGCGAGTGCTTAGCAAGTCTTAAACGTGTGCTGAAAAGATATGAAGAAAAGAATCTGGTACTTAATTGGGAGAAGTGCCATTTCATGGTTCAAAAGGGAATTGTCCTTGGGCATATCATCTCGTCCAAAGGAATCGAGGTAGATAAGGCAAAAATCGATCTTATCTCTAACCTACCTCCACCCAAGAACATTAGAGACGTGCGATCCTTTTTAGGACATGCGGGATTTTACAGACGATTCATAAAGGACTTTAGTCTCCTCTCTCGTCCTTTATGTAATCTTCTTCAAAAGTATGCACCATACGAGTGGACTGAGCAATGCGAAGAAACTTTCACTAAGCTTAAAGGCATGTTAATCACTGCACCTATCATGCAGCCACCCGACTGGAGTCTTCCTTTTGAACTTATGTGCGACGCCTCTGGTTATGCTCTTGGAGCGGTTCTAGGCCAAAGAAAAGATAAGCGGCCTTATGTCATTCATTATGCAAGTAGGACTCTAAATCCTGCCCAAGTGAACTACTCAACTACGGAAAAGAAACTCTTAGCCGTGGTGTTCGCTTTAGACAAATTTAGGTCCTACCTGATCGGATCTAAGATCATTATTTATACAGATCATGCGGTACTTAAGTATCTTATTTCCAAGAATGATTCTAAGCCTCGCCTAATACGATGGATCCTTCTACTCTAAGAATTTGATTTAGAAATTAAAGATAAAAAGGGAGTAGAGAACGTAGTGGCTGATCACCTTTCTCGCCTTAATACCTCTGATTCCCTTGAGGTGACTCATATCAATGACATGTTCCCTGATAAACAACTGTTTAGAGTCTCCCATTGACCTTGGTTCGCTAATATTGCTAATTATCTTGCTACAGGTTCCATACCGACACACTGGACGTCGCAAAATAAGAAGAAATTCTTTACCAAGGTGCGCAACTTTTTCTGGGACGATCCATATTTGTTTAAATATTGCCCAGACCAAATCTTAAGGAGATGTGTACCAGACGATGAGCATCAGAGTGTCATCTCCTTCTGTCACTCATAGGCCTGTGGTGGTCACTTTTCTGGTAAAAAGACCACGGCCAAAATTCTACAGTGTGCCTTTTACTGGCCCACTATGTTCAGGGATACTCATGAGTTTTGTAAGGCTTGTAAGCGTTGTCAGAAATTGGGAGCATTGTCCCGTTGAAATATGATGCCCTTGAATCTCATCCTTATTATAGAAGCTTTTGATTGTTGGGGCATTGATTTCATGGGACCATTCCCCTAATCCTTCGAAAATCTGTATATTGTGCTCACCGTAGACTATGTCACTAAATGGGTCGAAGCAATTCCATGCCGCAAAAATGACCATCGCACGGTAATTAAATTTTTAAAATAAAATATCTTATCGCGGTTCAGAACGCCTCGAGCCATCATTAGTGACAGGGGCTCACACTTTTGTAATAGACCTTTCGAGAGCTTAATGAAGAAATACGGTATCTCTCATAAGGTGAGCACCCCATACCATCCACAGACAAGTGGACAAGCTGAGATTTTCAATAGGGAGATCAAACATATCTTAGAGAAAATGGTTAACCCTAACCATAAGGATTGGTCAATCTGATTGACCGATGCCTTATGGGCATACCGTACTACTTTTAAAACTCCTATTGGAACATCTCCCTTTAGACTTGTCTATGGGAAAGCTTGTCACTTGCCGGTAGAATTGGAACATAAAGCATACTGGGCGATCAAAAATCTAAATTTCAATCTGGACAATGCTGGCTCGCTACGCAAATTTCAATTGAATGAACTTGAAGAACTCCAGAACGATGCGTACGAAAACTCGAGAATTTATAAGGACAAGATGAAGGCGTTTCATGATTAACATATTCTACGAAAATCATTCACGTCAGCCCAGAAAGTCCTTTTGTACGATTCTCGACTACATCTCTTTTCTGGTAAGCTTCGATCTCGTTGGACCAGCCCTTACATCGTTGTTACTGCCTACCCTCATGGGGCCGTCGAGATAAGAGATCCCGACAATGGCAAGGAGTTTAAAGTAAATGGACATCAATTAAAGCCATTTTTCGAGACATTTGATTCAGAGGACATATCCATGCCTCTGATTGCTCCTATTTACCAGGACTGATCTCCTAGTCTGATGGAGGTATAGGTAGGTTTATCGCTTTCATAGGTCTAGGATAGGTTGATTTATTTTGTCTGGCTGAAGACGGTAAACTTAGCGCTCCTGCGAGGCAACCCAGCTTTTTATTCCATTTCAGTTTTTTTTAGTTAGTTAGTTCAATGTTTGTGGGTAACATTACTGCAAACTCTCACGCGGATACAACTCGTCCACTAGGGGTAATCTAGGGGTTTAAAGGCTTATTGCATACGCTAAATGAAATCGAGAATACCTGTGAAAGTGGTATAAGTAGGACTTTATTTTCGTTATTTTTGTTCTGCTTTCTCTTTCATGCTGACAAGCTTCTATGCTGTGATCTTTTGGAAACTCTCTTGATTCGTTATTCAGGTACTATCCTCCCATCACTTCTCATTTACTTTCGTTGTCCCATGTGCATTGCATGTTTATATCTATTACATTGAGGACAATGTAGATATTAGGTTGGGGGTGGGAGATTAGGCTTCCTAATCAGTATTTTCTTGGTCTTGAGCGAAAATCGTAAAATTTTAAAAACTTTTCTGAAAATTCCTGTGAATTCGAAGTGATTTTGACAGATATCCATAATTTAGATTTTCAAGATTCGTGATGTTGATAATTTATGAGTCTTGGATTCAGTATTTGTTAGACTTCACAGTTAAGTTTGAATCATTAAGCCATAATTAGAAGTTTTAAACATTGATCGCGTCAGGATTTCACATGTCATATCTCGCTTTCACATCAAGGTTTCAGTTCGATATTGAAAGGTTATCTTGGTAATAATTCAGTATGAAAGGAACTAGCTTGGAACATTTGCCTAACAGGATCGATATGAGAAAGAAAAAAAAAAGAGAGAGAGAAAAAAAGGATATCTTTGGAAAGATTTGAGCGAATAATCTTCACCATGGGTTTGCTCCCTAGAAGTGTAGATTTAATACTCCTTGAATGATATGTGAAAAAGAGTCGGGTGTACAGTCTTTGCCATAAGTTTGCTCCCTATAGGTGAGGCTTTGATTCCCTGTCTTGATATACTTTCAATGAAAAAATTAAAAATTGAAAGAATGACAAGAAGATCTATGAGGCAAGTTTTTATTTTCATAAATTCTCTTGCTGGTTACCAATGAGATCCTGAAATAGAGAAGTGAATTTTAATGTCGATAAGCTGAGATTACACTATACACCCATGAAACTCAATGTTTAGAATACTTTGAACTTGATTACGAAATCTACTGAGTGCTTGAGTCTAGGAGAAAGCAATATCTAACATTCATGAGTCTTAGAAATTTAGTATCAGTATTATTTTCCAAAAATCACTGGAGTTCATAAAAATCATTCCATAATTCTCAACTTATTTTCACATACCTTGCTCGGGACTAGCAAGATGCTGGTTGGGGTTTGTGTTGAGGGTCAAATAGTGCGTATTAGACCCCAGATATTGCCTGGATTTATGAACATAATATTGTTTAACGGCCGATTTAATTGTGTTTATGCTGCAGGTTTAATTTAGGAGCTTGAGCTGACAAAGGATGCTAAAAGCTTGGATTTAACACTCGGTCATCACCAAGGCATTGTATGAGACTCTAGGGGACCGAGATTGAGGAAAGTACACTCCAAAATCTGAGAAAACCAGGCCATTCGGGTTAAGTGGGGGCCCGAAAAACGTTCAGAATGCAAGATCACAAGGTTCTCACCATCCGATCAGCTTGAAACTTCATACATGGCCTGAGGACCATAAATGAACCGTACACATCAAATTTCAGCTATTGAAGATCTCTGGAAGTGGGCCAACGGACTGATCAACCCCTTAATTCATTAAGTGGGGCCCACCTGATATCTGGAACTGCATTAAAATTCTTATCAATGGTCAAAATAATATGAGAAATAGTATGGATGGTGTAGATTTCTGGTAAACATCAAGGTGAGGCCCACTGAGGTGAGTGCATGTGCACAACACATGAACACTCACCGTGCACCAGAACTGACGCACCTTCCAAAAAACAGCGAATGCTGTTTTCGTCAAACGGACGCTGTCCGCTTTTACGATTGATTGTGGGCCCCACCCTTCGCATGTATGTATGATCTGCACCGTCCATCGTATAAATAGCCGGGAATACTACAAAACCTAGCTGATACTTTGTATCCATATATGCACATGTGTAAGATACAGAGGCCACAAAAGGGCTGCCCTGCAACGTTCAAAATTGATCCTTTTGTGATATCTTCTCTGGGCCGCGTCAATGGACCTTCAAAACCACTCATTCTTGACTAAAATTTCATCCTGAATCCAATGGACGGGGTGAATTTTCCAGAAAATGCTTCTGTGGGGCCCACCGATCACAACAACGAAATAGTGTGAAAGGTTTCGCACATCTGCAAAAATTGACTTTTCCAGGCGGTTGTGGCCCACCATCTTTGATCATATGGCAGATCTGAACTGTTTATCATGTAGAGGTCCTAAGGTATGGTATTTCGTTGGAATTTGAGCGAGAAAAGTGGTGATTTTTGAGGCACTGAACTTGGCTGTGAAAAGGCTTTCGCTGCGCATGTGATAGCTTTCCAAATCTGATTCAAGTCCGATTTTCACCACTCCAGCAGCTATATAAGGGGGTTTTGGACATGGGGAGCAATTTATTCAGACCTGGGGAGGAAGATCCTCGGCTTGGGCATGAACGTGGAGAGAAGAGCAGGGTGTTTTCCTTCTTTTCATCTATCTTCTATTTTTTTCCTTCTTTTCTTTTCCTTTATTGAGATTAGCTTAATCATCATGGTCGGTTAAACCTCTTAGCTAGGGCTAGGAGGTGAAGCTTGTAGTGAGATGGGAGATTTTATGATTTTAATTTAATTTGAATACATGAATTAAAGTTGATTTAAGTTTGATTAATATTGAAAATATTTTTACTCTTTAATGGTCTGTTGTGACTGAAATTACAGTGGGTCTGTGATGGCTTTGAATGTTTTCTTTTCTCCTTTATGTTTATGATGTCAGGAAGCCCTGTTGTTCACCATAGTCTCCTGGGCATGGTCAAATGTCGGTACCCTTCCTAACCTCCATACATGTGATTGGTTAGTAATTAGTTTAATTCTGTTATTTTCCATAGTCTCTCAGGCATGGTTTGGTGATGGAATCTATTCTAATTCATATACCTTTCATCTCTTGAAAACTAGATCAATGACAGTTCAGTTAATTTCCATAAAACAGGCATAAGATCTCCCTGATCTCTAGAAGTGGATCCTCTGAATCCCTAGTTTCCTTACCTCTGATTTCTCTTATAAGTTTTAGATTAATAGTTTACAATTATTCCTCAATTTATAATTCAATTCAGATTTCATCTCATTCTAGTTCTATTTCCAGTTAGTTTTAGATAACGTACAGTTTCAGTCCCTTGGGATTCGACCTCAGTCTTACCGAGTTATTACTACATCACAACCCTGCACTTGGGGAGTGAACAACACTCCAATGTCAAGACTGAGTAGATACTTGAGCACACGAGGGCCGAATACCAGGAGGCCGCGTCTCCCACTGTGTCGTGGTCGGTTAGAAGGGGGTGTGGCCTTACCCGCCCGAGGGTAGGAGACAATTGCTAGGCTGAGTATGACCAGCTCGTAAATGAGTCTGCTATCGATGTACTGGATAGGTATTGGTAGGCTATTGGCCAGGCAGATAGTGAGGTTTCTTACGCCCACTTGGACTATGCGTCTGAGGAAGGAGCAGTGCCATTTGGAGTATAATAAACCTAGGTGATTATCCAAAGTAAAAATTATACTAATATTTGGTGCTCTATTGAAGAGATACATTGATATGTGGATTCGTATAAGGACTGCATGCTTAAGTTGCATCTCGCATCGCATGGCCTTGATATGGCCGACATCATTCATGCCTTGCATTGCATAGCCTTGGTACGGCTGATAATATTCATAGATTTGCCAACATATTCCGCATTACTCTGATATTGCATTCTGTGCATGCTTATATTGTGCACACACTCTCACCACCCTCTAAGCTTTCTATAACTTATATAGGATTGATGCATACAGGTGATGCTAGACTGTAGCTGAGCAAGAGTAGGAGCGTGTTACAAAGGTTCTAGAGTTGTGTTATTATTATCATTGTATTTTCCTTTATTCGCATTATACTTTAAAGTTTTTTATCATATTGGAATTTATGATGGTGTCTTGGTTATTGTTCATGGGTTATGCTGATTACGAAATAAATTCATGTTAAAAAATCCTCCTTTTAGGATCCAAGGATCAGAACCTGGTATATGAGTGCCGGGAACCGAGAATGGGGTACTAAGGAGGTTGTCGGCGCCGAATTCGGTGATTGAAAATTTTGTGAGCCTGGTTTCCGAGTTTGGGGCGTGATAATATTTATTTCAAGTGGTTTGGAAACTACCTGCCACACCTCATTTCTCTCAAATTGTTGTAGCTCATCTTGCATAGCTACAATCCAATATTCATCTTGGAATGTTTCTACAACATTCTTGGGCTCAATCTTTGAAGTGAAGCAGAGATGGCTGTAAATACCCTCAAGCTGACGTCAAGTTTTCACACTGACATTAGGATCTCCAATGATTTAATTGAGGGGATGATCCTTAATGAATGGCATGTTACTCAACGGCTGAGGTTCAAGATAAGATGTGGATTTGTTATCAGATTTACCTATTATGCATGAATCCACATCATCCTCTACATCAATCGAAGGATTAGATTCGTTAAGAGGTTAGTCATCAACAATCACATTAACAGTTTCTTGAATAGTAAGTGTCCTCGAATTGTATACTCTATAAGCATGACTATTAGGAAAATATCTTAGAAAAATGACATCAACACTTTTAGAGACAGATTTACCAAGTTGTTCTCTAACTTTAAGAATGTAACATTTGCTACCAAAGACACGAAAGTACTTTACATAGGTTGTTTTCCACACCATAATTCATACGAAGTTTTGTTTAATCCTACTATAAGGTATACTCTATTAATTATGTAGTAGGCAATATTGACAACTTAGGCCCAAAAAGTTTTACCCATATTCTTTCGATTTAGCATAACCGAGCCCATTTCCTGCAACATCCGATTTTTTCTCTCAACCACTCCATTTTGTTGTGGCGTTTTTGGATCTAAGAATTCATGTTGGATTCCATTTTCATCGCAATATTTTTAGAATCGATCATTCTTAAATTCCCCACCATGATCACTTCGTATATGTTTTATATAATATTCTTTCTAATTTTGGAGTTGTTTTGTCATCTTCTGAAATTCTTCAAATGCATCAGATTTTTTCCAAAGTGACCAAAGTGAATATGGAGTAATCATCTGCCACTACCAGAAAGTATATCTTCTTACTATGGCTCTCAACTTTGTGGGACCCACTAGATCCATGTGAAATAGGTCAAGTGGTTTGGAAGTTACTATAGTGGTTGTCTTTTTATGTATCACTTTTATCTGTTTTCCTTTGATACAGTCACCACATACAATTATTTTCTTCCTTCCCTATCTTAGGGAGTCCTCTCACCAATTTTTGAGAGCTTAGCTTGGCTAACTTCTAGTAGTGTACATGCCCAAGTCTTTGGTGCTCTAACTTGGACTCATTGTTTAGAGCCATGTAGCATCTTGTAAATAGAACATTCTCCCCACTACTTTCAATTTGGTAGCAGATATCACTTGTGTCAAGACCTTTCATAATGAATTTTCCTGTAAGGTCTGAGATCTTGCACACATCTTTGTAGAATGTGATCAAGTGTTCTTTGTCGCAAATTTGCAAAATACTAAGAAGATCGTGTGTTAGCCCTTCTACACAAAGAACATCTTCAATCTTAGGCAATTCAGGGCCAACTATTGTTCCTTGCCCAATTATCTTAGCGGAGCTCCCATCTCCAAATGTAACTGACCCACCATCAAATTCTAAATAATTACACAAACGGGTTTGGTCACCTGTCATGTATCTAAAGCAACCGCTGTCAAGATACCACTTAGAACTATTTCCTGCCTTAAGAGTGGAATTACAAGGCAATTGTTCTTATTTTTATCACCCATTTAGTGACAATCTTCTTTGGAGATGATGCTTTGTTTTCACCATGGGCCTGTTTGGATTTTTCTCTCCTATCCTTCTGATTTCTTCACATTCCTAAAAGTCTTTCTAGTTTTTCAATACTTCAGGAGAACCTATGACTAAGTTCGACAAATTTTTTTAATTTTTCAGCATCTAATCTCGGTTTACAATTTTCAGTTTTCATATGCATATTTTCATATTCTAAATGTTCAATCTATTTATTTAATTTTTGTGTTTCAGATGTAAGGGATGTTGTTGACCTTTCAAGCTTGTCATTATTCGTATGATATTGTTGAAGATCATTTATCAAGTGAGTATTTATTTCTAGTGTTTTATCCAAATCTTTTTGTAATTGTTTGTTCTTATTTTCAACAATGCCAAGTTTTTTAAGGACACTGATGTTATGGATGTAAAGTTGATCATAAGCATCATGTTTATTTTCTTATTCTTCTTCTTCTTTCTCATCATCCAAGTAGGGTGCTTCTTAGGCTTCTTGCTCATTTATTTCCTCATTGTCCTTTGGATTGGGAATGATTGTGGTGGTGAAGGCCATAAGTATTTTTAAAGACTTTTGGTCTCCATCACTTTCAGAATCGTTGATTTCAGAATTGGACTCATCAATGTCATCCCAAGTGGCTGCCATAGCCTTTCCTTTTGATTTCTTAGTAGGACATTTAGTGGATAAATAACTATACTTCTAGCAATTATAACATTAAGGTTCTTTGGACTTCTTAAAAGATTTGCATATTTGGAGTTTGTTGCCCAATTGTTTCCCCTTGTTGTTGTATGGTCTTCCATGGTTCTTGTTGAAGAATTTTTTGAACTGTTAAGCCAAGAGAGCCACTTCCTCATCAACATCTTCATTTTCACTTTCCTCTTCCTCTATCATAGTTATGTTCTTAGAGGCCTTGAGAACATTATTTTTGGATTTTGTGGGTGATTTGAAGTTTATTCAAAGGTTTGTAGGGAACTTACTAATTCTTCTACTTTCATTTCATCGATATTCCTACATTCTTTAATGGTGGTAACTTTGGAGTTAAAACGTTCCGATAAGGATCTCAGAATTTTCCTACAGATTTTAAATACCAGAATTTTCTCTCCTAGTCTACCTATGGAGTTACATATGATATTTAGTTTTGTGAAAAACTCCATAAATATCTCATGTTATTCCATCCTGATGTGTTCAAATTGTGATGTTAAGAGTTGCAGCTTAGATCTTTTTATTGTGTCGGTTCCTTCATGGATTGTTTCTAATAGATCCCATGCTTCCTTAGAGGTCCCACACATGCTAATCTGATTAAATACTTCTTGTGAAACTACATAGTAAATAGCATTCATAGCTTTGGCTTCGTAAGTTTTCTTCTCTTTATCGAAGCAGTCTACATCACTTTAGATTTTGGTTCGGTTATAGTTGTGTCATTTTTGAGTACCACATGTTCAGTTGGTGGCACATATCCATTCTCAACTATTTCCCAAACATCATGATCTAGAGATTGCGAAAAATAGTACATTCTTGCTTTCCAGTACGCATAATTTGATCCATCAAATATTCGTGGTCTATAGACTAATTTTCCCTCTCCTTTGGCCATAACTTTCACTTCAGTCAAGATCTATGACTAGGTTGTTAAATCCTTTCAAGAGGAACCCTATAACGCCACGAATTTCGAGGGCCAATCAAAGCTCAACTCCTGAGATCCAACGCATCACTTATGCAGCATGGATAATGATGTTTAAATGTTGTTCATATTAACATCTTAAACATGAGTGAGATTATACTAAAACAGCATATCATACTCCGAATGTAATTAAATTAGGCAGTGGAAGACTGAAATATAGGTATCTCAGAACGGTAAATGTTATACAACCTCTAGAGTATGATGATGTAACAGGGTTTAATATATACAAAGGTTGCTTCAAAATATAGAAAATTCCAAAATGTAAAGTGTTCGACTAATTCATATATCCTTACAATCCCGTCGAATCAGCACGACGTCTACATAGACCCGCCTAATAGTTGAACATAGGAGAATTCCTCCTCCTCATCCATGAAGTCCATATCAACATAGACTCTAGCACCACCTACATTTAAATAAGAATTTGGTTGGTGTTTTAAAACACCGTTCCAGAGTGGGAGTGAGTGATCAACTCAGTGGTACTATAAGGTAAAGGTTAACATGTAATCAATTCAATCAAACAGTAATGATAAAGCAATACAATAATCATTCCCTAACTACGCTTATTAATGTAGGGATGGTATGCAATAATGATGTATACCCTCACACAAAGCTCCCTCAAGTGACTTCATCAACCATTCGCGCATGACAAACTCCCTAAATGTGCACTTCCTCGCCAAAGCACATACAATGCGATGCATGGTCGTATTAGCCAAGGTACCTCCCTTTTTATCATTAACCCAAACCGAAGGATCCATCTAGGGTTGTCAATCCTAGTTAATCACATACGATAGGCAAGTTGTAGGGCATCACCTCTAATGAAAGGCAGTGAATAGGCAAATTCAGGAGTTTATACTCGAGGTCACTACAGGGAGGCTCGTCACCTTAGCGTAGGCTAACAGCTCAAATACAGTGTTATATACCACCGTATTCAGCTCACGAGCTTAGGTTTCTCACTAGTCACTACGGGGAGGCTCGTCACCCCAACGTAGGCTGACAGCTTGACCACGGTATCCCATACCACCATACCCGGCTCATGAGTCTTAGCGGATCGTGGTACCATGGTTGAAATGGGTCTTTACATTGCTAAGTGGTACCTTAGATTCAAGCAGTGATGTCCATACATGGTAAACACACAATAGGCCAATCGGTTTATTAGACAAGTTCGATTGGTACAAGCACACGCCGAATTAATCGACATGGAGCACATAAGCACCCCACATGGCCTAACCACTGTCGACAATCATCATGTGACCCAAATTCACCAAACTCATTAATGTGGCGAGACTAATTCGACCACTCAAACGGGAACTGTTACCGATTGCCTAAACCATGTGGTACTCCCAGTCTTACTCAGATGCAATAGATAGCTACATGTAATAAGCATATCAGCATTTGACAAACATTTCAATAAAGATTCTCATTTGAGCATTTCTTTAAACACATTGAACATGTTACCAAATATTACATTTTATCCATAAATTGCATAGTCGAAATTAAGATTGCACGAACGAAACTCTACATATAGATAAATGAATTGAGAATCTTATCTCAATACCCTTATTAAATACAATTCATTTACAATTTCTCATTCAGACATTTTATTAAACATTTAGACTACACATTACGAAATACATAGACTAGATTAGTTACGACATGAACTATCACAATTTATTACACAAATAGATTGTGGTACACACGACAAACATGAATCCTAGATTTATAGTCATGTCAAGCACAAATCACAATTTCATATTCATAAAAGCATTTAAAAAAACAAATAGAATGCATCTTATATTCAACATAGTTCACACATGTATGATTTATCGAAAATATCGTAACTAAGATCATATGGCAGCAATTAAGTCAAACATAAATCATTGCTAACATTGAAAGCCTTGAAAACCATAACCTAAATGCTTATAATCTGCACCTTTCGTCAGAATACTCGATTCAGACGCGATTCGAATCCTATGTTCCCGAAAACTGAACAATGAGCACCTAAGCAATGAAATAGGCTAGCTATTTCGTCGATTACCCTATTTGAATCCCTGAATAAAGATTAGGGTTAGGATTTCTTACCCAAATAGCAGTTGGAACGATTTGTGTTGTGATGGTGGGGAGCTGAATCAATGCGTGGAGTTGTAGGGAAGAATCCCAGTAAATATCTCTAGGAATGTCTCTTCCTTCCTCTCTCTCTCTTTTTCTCTCTCTCTCCTAAGGTTTGGAGTAAATTCGTATGAGAGAGGGGTGGAGTGGTTTAAGGCCTTTAAATTGGCCCAGAACTGATGTCAATGGCCCCAGGGCCATGGTATACTTAGGTTATAACCAAAGGGTGCTTGTTTCGGGCAGGCGAGGCTCATCTAGAGGTCTATTAATTACCTACTGTATGAAGCAAGTTCCCTAACTATAGATCTAAACCAGGTAATGATTTCGGTATGATCGGATTAACGGATCGATCGAGGAGGACCAGTGTCAGATCAACGGTCGTTGTCACTTGATCAGGGCCACAAGTATATAGATTTGTGCAGGGAAATTTCCTTGATCCATGGGTGTAGTTGGTCAGAAACTGATGGTCTAAAATCTTCAGTTTCGCCCACAAGACAATGGCCCAATTCACTTAAGTTTCAATGCATTTTCTAATGGTATTCGCGTTTCTCACACACTTTACTCAGGGCTCAAGTTGTACGCTTCAGGATACTATCTGGGCTCGATTCCTCCAATGGTTTTCAAGCCCAATAAGATGGTCATAAGCCTATAGTTTCACATTCATCAGACTTTCGACATGCGGTCCAAGTCCGATACAGAGTTTCAATGTGCTCCCGAGAGCAACCGGCTTTTAGGATTCCTCCTAGGTTTTTAAGTAGTGTTGAGTTAGTGATTCTGATGGTTTTGGGTCTTGCAATTTGTATGAATAGTGGTTTGATCCAAATCCATCGATTATTTAGTTTAGTACTTAACTAAATTTTCGTTTAATTTCTACAGGGTATGGTCCTTAGGGATTTCTGCCTAAGGTGGTACTCGGGTTTTATACAGATTTTTCCTAGACGTTACAATATACCCTCCTTAAAGAAAATATTCATCCTCGAAATTAGTACCTTCTCATACTCCTCAAGGATCTGAGGGTAGTTCTTACAGACTTCGGCTTTTGTTTTCCAAATAACCTCTTCCTCAATGTGGTGCGTCCATAGTACCTTCACAAGTGGGATTAGTTTGCTACGTAACACTTGTTCCTTCCTATCGAGAACACGTGTTGGTCGCAGTACATAGTTAGCATCTTCACTTAGCTACACCTACTTCCATTTGATAATATGAGTAGGGTCAGGAACATATTCCTTTAACATTGATATGTGAAATACATTGTACATGCCTACGAGTGGTGTGGGTAAAGCAAGGTGGTATGCTACCACACCCACTCAGTCTAAAATCTGGAATGGACTAATAAATCGCGTTGTAGGCTTCCCTTTTTTGCCAAACTGAAGGACTCCCTTCATGGGAAAAACTTTAAGAAATACATGGTCCCCAACCTTGAATTCCAGCTGCCGTCATCATGTATCGGCGTAACTCTTCTATCAGCTCTAGGCTGTAAGAAGTTGATGCTTAATAATATCAATCTTCTTTAAGGTCGCCTGCACTAAATCTGGGCCAATCAAACTCTTCTCACCAAATTCTGTCCAACAGTGTGGTGCTCGACATGGGCGTCCATACAAGGCTTCGTAAGGTGTCATGTCAATGCTCGCTTGGAAGCTATTGTTATAAGAAAACTTGGCATAGGGTAGCATACCGCCTTTCTTTACCAACACCCACTCAGTCTAAAATCTGGAATGGACCAATAAATCACGGTGTAGGCTTCTCTTTCTTGCCAAACCGAAGGACTCCCTTCATGGGGAAAACTTTAAGAAATACATGGTCCCCAACTTTGAATTCCAACTGTCATCATCGTGTATCAGCGTAACTCTTCTATCAGTTATGGGCTGCAAGAAGTTAATGCCTAATAATATCAATCTTCTTTAAGGTCGCCTATACTAAATCTAGGCCAATCAAACTCTTCTCACCAAATTCTGTCCAATAGTGTGGTGCTCGACATGGGCGTCCATACAAGTCTTCGTAAGGTGTCATGTCAATACTCGTTTGGAAGCTGTTGTTATAAGCAAACTCGGCATAGGGTAGCATACCGCCTTGCTTTACCCACACCCACTCAGTCTAAAATCTGGAATGGACCAATAAATCGAGGTGTAGGCTTCCCTTTCTTGCCAAACTGAAGGACTCCCTTCATGGGGAAAACTTTAAGAAATACATGGTCCCCAACTTTGAATTCTAGTTGTCATCATCGTGTATCAACGTAACTCTTCTATCAGCTCTGGGCTGTAAGAAGTTGACGCTTAATAATATCAATCTTCTTTAAGGTCACCTGTACTAAATCTGGGCCAATCAAACTCTTCTCACCAAATTCTGTCCAACAGTGTGGTGCTCGACATGGGCATCCATACAAGGCTTCGTAAGGTGTCATGTCAATTCTCGCTTGAAAGCTATTGTTATAAGAAAACTCGACATAGGGGAGATAGTCATCCCAACTGTCCTTGAAATCAAGCACATATGCTCACAACATATATTCTAATATCTGATCTACTCGTTCCATCTGCCCACCTGTCTGTGAGTGGAACGCGGTACTGAACTTCAGTTTCACTCCCATTCCTTCTTGAATCTGAGTCCAGAAAATAGACATGAATCACGTGTCCTGATCTGATATAATCTCCATAGGAACTCCATGAAGTTGAACAATCTCCTAGATATACAATTTGGTTAAATCTTCTGTGGAGTTAGAAATTCTTATTAGGAGGAAATGGGCCGATTTCGTCGGTCGGTCCACAATCACCCAGATGGAGTCATGCCCCTTTCTCGTCTTCAGTAATCCAAAAATAAAATCCATAGATGTGAAATCTCATTTCCACTCAGCTATAGGCATAGGAAAAAGTAAACTAGGAGGTCAGCGATGCTCAGCCTTGACCGGCTGGCATATGAGACAATGAGATACATAATCCACTATATGGGCCTTCATGTTGTCCCACCAGTACAAACACTTCATGTCTCAATACATCTTCATACTGCTAGGATGCATGGCCATCCTTGAATTGTGAACGACTTCTAGGACTTCCCTTCTCAAGTCATGGAGATTCGGGACACACAGGCGGCCATGATATCATAACCCTCAGTCTGAGCCAACTCTCCATTCAGATTCTTCACTATCACTTGCTTGTTCTCTCATTTTTACAAGCATTTCATCCTCTTTCTGAGCCACAATGATCTGATTATCGATAAGTGGTTGCACATGGATGTGTGACGCTTTCGAAAGGCTCCTCAATTGTAAGCTTTTATTCGAAATCTCACACAAACTCTACCATATTCCATTCTTCTATCATCAACGAAGTTATAAATTCTATTGTCTTCTTGCGGCTCAACGCGTCTACTGTTTTCATCAGGGGTGATGCCCTACAACTTGCCTATCATATGTGACTAACTAGGATTAGCAACCCTAGATGGATCCTTGTTTGGGTAAATGATACAAATAGAGGTACCTTAGCTTCTTGAATCTTTTGTATGAATAAGCCTAATTAAGTACTTGGTTAACACGACCATACACCATACTGCATGTGCTTTGGTGAGGAAGTGCATAGTGGGAGTTGTATGCGCGATCGTGAGATGATGTCACTAGAGGAGTGCAGGCAAGGGCATGCAACATTATAGCATATCATTCCTGCATTAACAAGAGTTCTTAGGAATTGATTGTTGTATTGCTTTATCATTACTGCCTGACTGAATTGATAACATCTTAACCTTTATCTTATAGCTCCACTAAATTGATCACACACTCCCACTCTGGGATGGTGTTTTAAAGCACCAGCCAGACTCTGTTGTAGATGCAGGCGGCGATGATGTCTACGCTACTGATTGGGATTTCATAGATGAGGAGAAGGAATTCTTCTATGTTCAACTATCATACGGGTCTATGTAGACCATGTACTGATCGACAGGATTATAGGGACTATATGATTTAGTCGGACTTTCATATTTTGTCATTTTGTATATTTTGAAACAAAACATATATATATTCATCTAGTAATACACTCATACTCTGGAGGTTATGAAACCTGCATATACTTTACATATCTATCATAGTCTTCCGCTTGCTTAATATTCTCTCTCTGGAGTATGATATGTTGATTTATTGCAATCCCATTCATGTTTAATGCACTAATACAGACAACATTTAATCATCATTATCTATGTTGCATAAGTGTTGCGACGGATCTCAGGAGTTGAGCCTTTGCTCGACCCTTGAAATTCGAGGCGTTACAAGTTGGTATCAAAGCATGATTTAGATTAAACTGGACCTGGTTATGGTAACACGATGCATACTGACATACTTTAACTTAGGAGGGGGCGATAAAATACAGAAATAAACGTAGAATTCTAAGTTTCAGCAATGGGTGAAAAGTGACTATTGCATATAGCTCATACGCGACCGAGACCATGTAAAATGATCTCAATTCCTCCTTAGGCCGTCAAACGAAGGCTTTAGACTATTACTTGGTAAATCCCCAACTCGAAACATGCCAAAAGGCATGAATAAGTGTGAATTGGGGCGAGAAAACACACTTCACAACCTTAAGGGCATAAACCACAAAATACGGGGAGAACGAGAGTGGCCCCTGCACATTTTTGAAACCCCGGGGGGGAGGCTACCGCACCGATCTCAATGCATCGCGGTCGGGTCCAGCGATCCGTCACCCCTCCCACACTCAAGTGGGGCTCAATTGCATGTGGGTCCACCCTATTTAGGGTCCCTTTACCCTCCTTTACTCATTTCACCCCTACCCTATCTCGCAAACCCTTCCAAACTTATAATTTTTCTTTCAAATCCCTCTTTCATATGCCACAAACTTCATCTTCTTCCTTTTCTTGCACCCACCTCCACCATTCTCTCAAACCCATCTCCTACTACCTTCAATCCCCTTTATTTCTTCTCATTTGAGTGCACAAACTCACCTCTGTGTCTCATAAACCTCAAATTCCACCAACCCATCTTACCCTTCAATCTTGCTTCATTCTCATGGCACTTTTTGAGCTAGTGGCTGCCATCTTTTCCCTTTTCACACTCCTTTCCCTTATGGGAAAGAAGAGGGCGCTCGTGGATGAATCTGAGCCTAGCCGCCCTACCCATCTAAGGAAGCAGAACGGCACCGACGCTAGCACTAGCATTGAGCAGGAGCAAAGGATGAAGCGGGATCTCGATCCCCAAATTCCTCTTAAAAGAGCTCTACCAGTGGGCGTCAGACATTGTAAGTTTCAAGGCCGTAGAGTTATCTTTGAAGCACACATGGATGAAAGACTATTTGGGCTTTATCCAGTGATGGACCTTCTTTTGGACGCCGGGCGGGGTCCCATATTTGAAGGCAAGTCACGTGCATGTGAAAGCACTGTCCGAGCCTTTTACGCCCACATACGAGATCCACTGTTGGAGCCTCTACAGTTCACTATCCCCATGGGAAGGCAGGAAGCCATTGTCAATGTAGACGTGATAGCCTGAATTATAGGAATTCAACGTGGAGAGGTACATGCTAGCAAGAAGAATCCCAAGAGTATGCATGAAAGAGATCATTGCACATGAATTCTTTATGGCCGATTGGTTCACTGGAAGCGAGGCAATTGCCTCCCAACAACCAAGATAATTCATGACTTTCGCCTACTCCACTACATATTCACATACAATGTGTATCCTAGGTGGAGTAATCACAGCGAATGCACACATTTGATGATGGACTTCCCATACAGAGCTAGGCAGGGAGACAAACTATGCTTACCAACATTCATCCTCCTACAGATGGTATAAACCACATGCACTGTTAGGGGAGATATTTCACTTCCATTTGGTTGACTTATATGCAACCTTGCTCATGATTTTGGCTACAGACCTAACGCGGATGAACTTGCACCAATCCATTTCATCAATGACACTACGCTTAACAACATGTGTATTGGGCCACGACAATGCCAAACCCATCTTGATGAGTATGGTGATGAGATAGAGGAAGAGGAAGTAGTGAGGAGGAGGAAGAAGAAGAATCTGAGGAAGGCAGTGAAGGCGAGGAAGGAAGTGATGGTGAGGGAAGTGATGAAGAAGAGTAGGGAGAGGAAGAAGAGGAGGATTAAGACTCCGATGGGGGCCCTCCTCTTGCTACACATGAGCACCATAGTGATTGGGCTGCCTTAGAAGCCTGCTTGGCTCAGATTGAGGAGAGTCAGGCCGCCCTAAGACAGGAGGTCAGAGAGACTCGAGCCGAAGTGAAGCAAGAGCTTGAAGAGAATAAACAAAAGTTTAAGAAGATCTCCCGCAGTCTAAAGACCCTCTTGTGTTGTATGCAAGACAAGGGTGCTCCTCCTCCATCACCAGAGTCGGATGACTAGTCATATGTTGTAGTCATCTTTAGGTTTTCCTTGTTTCTTGCTTTCTATGTTATAACCTTGATAGGCTTAGTAGTATGGTAGAGTTGTTGGTGTGTTTTAATGTTTAAATCTTTATTAGATTAGCTCACATGCATCTTCTGACATGATTCATGTAAGACTACATCTCATGTATTGTGACAATTTTGGTTAAATGAAATGCATGAAGCTCCTTTTATTATGAAATGTGTAGAATGCTTGAGAAATTAAGTATTGTTATGTTAAATCTTACACGTGTTGCACCCTATGTTATGTGTAGGGAATGCCTCCGAAAGTCACTCAGAATACAACGCGCCTTGCACTTGGCGAATTGTCTGACGGGGCACCTCCCCTGAGTGATAACCACACAGACCCCAGTTTGGGCTCTGACAGTGACACTATGCCAGATTCATAACCGGTCATTTTTCTCACCAATGGGTCAACACCTTTTGCACCACCGATTCCAGAACAGAACCGTGCATCCACCTCAACTCCGCGCATGCCTCAAGCGGCTTCTCCTCCTTATATGTTAGAACAAATGATGCTCCTGGTGCAGCAGCAGCAGCAGATTTAGACCACTATCGTGGGGGCCCTTGCCCAAAACATGAGCGTGGTCCCACTTACACCACCCATGCACCCTGCTAGAAACATGAATGCCAACGGTTAATTTGAACAATTCCAGTGCTTCTGACCCCCCACCTTTGTGGGTACTCACAGACCCTAGGAGGCTGAATATTGGCTTGACGGCATCTCTAAGATGCTGAAACTGTTGCACTGCACTGAGGTAGAGTAGGTTGAGTTGGTTACGTACATGTTCGAGAAGGAGGCTAGTCTATGGTGGGACAACGTCCTATAGACAATGGTTACTGGGTAAGTATGGACGTGGGAAGATTTTGAGACCCGCTTCTATGGGAAGTACTTCCCCCTTACTTACCGCAATAAAAAGGAGGGAGAGTTTCTTCGCCTCTGACATGGAGGGATGACTGTGGTAGAATATGAGAACCGTTTCACGGAGCTAGCCAGATACGCTCCTTTGATACGAGTGAACGAGCCAATGAAGATGTGGCAATTTTCTAAGGGTCTACGGCCTGAGATCCTTAAGAAGATGTGTTGCGCTAGCATTCCCAACTATGCTGAGCTAGTGAACATTTCCTGTGAGCTGAGCATGATGGGGATAAATTGTAAGGCCCGTATCATAGTCCGTACCATTCCGTAGGCTTCCATAGTCCTTCCGGTCGAATTTCGGCAACCCTCAACCCGTATCTGACGTTTGCACGTGATCCTAAGCCAAGTTCCACATACCAAAGTTAGCTCGACCTGAAACTTGTACCCTAGTGACTACATCGTCACCGCGATTCCAATGCTGTGACTCGCGTACTAATCTGATACCCAAGCTAAAAGATATGAGCCCACGTTCATTTTGAGGAAAACATCACGCGTGCGAATTCTAAGAGAATCTCTACAACCTATCCCATCAATTAATCAATCAATCTCATCAATCAAGTACACATCAAGTTAAGTACAAGCAACCCATACCCTACCCTTACCTCTCTCTTACACAAGCTATCCTAAAGTTAACCCTTACATCACTTCATCCATCACTCCACCCATCACCCATCACCCATCACGCCATCTCTTATCAACCCATCACTTCTCTCTCTTCCTCATTTCTCAAAAAATCTCCCCAAGCAAAAAAAATTCCAACGTCCAAACTCTCTCCCTCCCAAAATAAGTGCGGCCCACTTTCCCACTCTCTCATCTCACATCCCAACCATTCATTCATCATCTACCTCCATAAATATTGAAGGTAAGGAGCTAAGGAGGCTAAGGGATCAAGGAGTAGTGTAATAGGTGAGTGATCCACAGTTGATTCTTATTTTAGGGCCCACTTGTTGGTGGGACCCATTTTGATGTATGTGATGTAACCATGAGGGGCCCATAGTAGCAGGGTCCCTCTATCACCGTTTCTCTCTCTCTCTTGTATGGAATGGTGAGTGTGGACTATCATGAAGTAAGTATTTCATCCATGCCATCCACCAAGTGGCCCACATGGTAATCCACTTGGATGGGCCTGATCGAAGGAAAATACAAGTATCAGTTGAATCCGAGGTCGATATGGGCCACACATGTGAAACCACCATGGTATATGCATTAGCCCCACACCGTCCAGGGGTCAGGACGGTGAGGCCCACCCTGTCACGCCCCAAACTTGGAAACTGAACTCATAAAATTCTCAATCGTTGAATCCAGCACCAACAACCTCCGTAGTACCCCATTCTCGACTCCCAGTACCCATTCGCCAGGTTCCGATCCTGGGATGCTACGAGGAGCATTTTCAACAGTAATTTGATTCGTAATAAGCATAACCAAAGGCATAACCCACAAACAACAACCAAAAGCTCCATCACATTTCCACTATAATAAAAAACTTTATAAGTACAAAGAGGATAAAGGAAAATACAATGATAATGGATAAAAAGCTCCAAGATGATCTGTTATGTGCTCCTACCTCAATGTTGTTGCGGTCCAACGTCACCTGCACACAATGGTCATGCAAAAGCTTATGAAAAGCTTAGAGGGTGGTGAAAGTGTGTGTGTCAGGTAGTAATACAATTATACAGTATCAGAGTAATGCGGAATATGCTGATGAATCCAAGAATACTATTAGTCATACTAAGGCTATGCGATGCAAGGCATAAATGATGTCAGCCGTACCAAGGCCATGCGATGCGAGATACAACTCAAGCATACAAATCCTCATCTAAATCCACATATCAATACAGCTCGACTCTGGAATATAACTGGGGTCTTGTACACTCTAAGCTAGATTGTCGCCCCATCACGCGTAACAAGGTTAGTGGAAGAGACCTCACTCTCTGTCTACCAATATCGATCTTGACTCGTCGATAGCGGACCCATTCCTCGAGCTGGTCAAACCTACCCTAGCTTTGCCCCCTCCTCTCAGGAGAGTAAGGCCACACCCTCTTCTAACCGACCATAATACAGTGGGAAGCGCGGCCATCTGATAATCGGCACACAGCCCTCATGCACCCACTCGGTCTAGACGTTGGAGCAACTTCTTAGTACTATAAGGGTTTAGGGACTTTCATACAGGGATATTATAGCACCCCATGTAGAATAAGATTTTCGGTATCTAATATTGGCAACCACAATATGCTTGTGCGGATACGGCCTTGATGTCACTAGGGCGTACAGTAATCATGTCACATGATGCAAAATGCATGAACCACACAATCTAGTCATGCAGCATTCCTACGCGTACCAGGCTCTCATGTGGGCAACACAGCCTATCCGAGAGCCCATAAATAATCTTTCCGAGGACATGTACTTTGATCAATCACTCATCTCATCACAAGCATGCAGATGATGCGTATGGGCATTATCATGATGCTATGTTGTTATATACTCATAACCGGAATCAGAAATTGGAATCGATCAATCACATACGGAGAATGGGGCCCACTTATTTGGGTTAACCCACAGAGAGAATGGGCCTAACAAGGCCTAAGGTATGGTCACAATGAGGACATCTAACCATCATTGCCCATCAATGTGGACATCTAACTATCATTACTCCTAAGGGGTGGCCTACATAAGGAATCTATACACAATGTAACGGTCACACACACATCACATTGGGCCTCACTCATGGGCCTTACATACATCGCATCAGGCTGATTGAATGGGCCGACCAAGTGGGCTGAATCAAATGGGTCGACCAAGTGGGCTGATTCAAATGGGCTGACCAAGTGGGTCAAATGTATATCAATCGGGCCCACCCTTAAGTATTTGAGATCTGACCTATTCATAAGTTAACATGGAGATAGTTGAAGTGAAAACAAATATCAACTTAACGGGAAACTACTTGTGGCCCTTAGGAGTTTGAACGTGGATGTCACGGTCCACCCATTTAAATGGTGGGGGCCACTTAAACTTTAGATCACACCCATTTTCCCATCCAAAAGAATGATCTCATAAATGGTTGGACAGTATTGATGCAACACATGCATCATGGTGGCCCCACCATCCAAACCATGGACGGTGTAGATGAGACACATACATCATGTAGGGCCTGGGGCTTGCTGCTGCCAAGAGGAGCAGCTCCATAGCTGCTGCACGTGTAGCTTACTGCACAAAAAGGGGCAAAGGCAGGTCTTAATAACCTTGAATGGTAGGAAACACAGTTTTTTATGGTATGGCCCGCCTGATTAACAGATCAGCTTCATTTTTCGGCTCAACGCCTAAAATGAGTTGGGAAAAAGGATGAACGGCATGGATTGAATCTGTACATTAGGGTGGGGCCTGTACAAGTGGCCCACCCAAAAGCCTAAAAAAATAAAATGCCTGCTGTGAGTACACCTCACTGTCGGCTTACACTCTAGTGAACACGTCCAGCGTCCAGGGACGCTGGACGGACTGTGTTCACATACAAATCAAGGTGGGTTCCACACAGACGTGGCCCACTTAATCTTAATATTTGTGTTTCTTATCCTCTAGGCCCACTGGATGATCTAGATAAAATGAGTGAATGGCGTCAATTAAATGGCATGATCAAGGTAGGCCACACTGTTTTGGATGAGTGGACAGGGTGGATGATCTTATGCATCAAGGTGGGCCACAAGCCATCATGCACAAGAGAGAGAGAGAGACATTGGCGAGGATGGAGGGTCGCCGCCACTATGGGCCCCTCTTGCATATAAACATACATCAAGGTGGGTCCCACATATATGGACCCTTAAATAAAAAAAATAAGAATGAAAAACAAAATCTAAGATCACCCACTGCTTTCTTCTTTCTCCCTTAGCTTCCTTTGCTCCTTAGCTTCGATTCCAACGGAGGAGATGGAGTTTGGATGGTTGAGATGGGAGATGAGAGGGTAGGAAGTAGGCCACATACAAAATCTCTAATGAAGGTTTGGGAAGAGCTTTGGACGTGTGATGTTCTCTCTTGCTTGGGAAAGTGAGTTTGGGAAATGAGAATAAGAGAGGGTTGTAAAGAGAGAGAGAGACAGAGAGAGAGAGAGAGAGAGAGAGATCGGTGATGGAGTGATGGATGTGTAAGAAGCTTTTTTTACTTTTGTAGTAGATGATATAAGAAAAAGCATGGGTGTGTAAGAACCTTTTTGACTTTAGGGTAGATTGTTTAAGAAGGGGTATGGGCTTGTAAGAAACTTTTGACTTTAGAGGTTGCTTGGGGAAGGATGAGAGGTGATGGTGTACTTGACAAATACTTAACATGATGGGATTGATTGATGGATTGAGGTGACATGTTGCAGAGATTCTCTTGGATTTTACAATGCGTGGCATTTTCCTCGAATTGAACGCGGGTCCACATCTCCTGGCCTTGGTATCGCCTCGGCGCGCGAGTCAAGGCATCGTAACCGCGGAGACGACGGGGTCGGTAGGGTACAAGTCTCCAGTGGAGCTGACTCTGGTTAACGGCATGCGTCTCAGGGTCGTGCGCAAACGTCGGATAAAGGTCGAAGGCTGCCAAAATTTGACCGGAAAGACAGCGGAAGCCTACGAAACAATACAGTCAAAGGATACGAGGCTTACACGCCCTCATGTTGATGTGGATTAATCCAGACCTCTTGGATGCTGGACATGTATTATATATATATATATATATATATATATATATATATATATATATATATATATATATATATATATATATATGTTATATATTTATATATATTAATATAATATATATTATTATGATATGAGGTGGGCCACACATGCAGACCCACCATGTAAATATGTATGGGATCTCCACTGTCCAGAACATCCAGGGGTTTGGACGGTGGTTCTTTGTAATTTATATATATTATATTATATTATAATATGATATATTATATTATATTATATTATATTATATTTTTTATATATATGTAAGGTGGGCCACGTGCGTGGGACCCACCAAATGATGTTTAAATCTAGCCGTCCATTTTTAGACGTGCTGGATGGGCCGCACCAGGTGTGTGGATCTCATCCACACCGTCCAACAATCTGGATGGGTGGAGTCCACCATGATGTATGTGTTGGACCATTGCCATCCGTCTAATGGACCCCCCTCCCCTAACCATGATGCATGGTGATGATCTACACCGATCATTCCAAGGACCGGAGGATCCCATGCAGCTGCTCAACTGCTATAACTGACGTCTGTAACTTTGTGGGTCCCACCAGGTTTGTGTTATATCAAGCCATCCATCCATCTTGAATCCCCACCGTCTATCTAATTTGATGTTGGGCCAGCAGCCAATGCCAGCTGCTGCTGCATGTGCAACAACAGCACTCTGGGATAAAAAAAATGAAGCAGATTCAATCCTCTGGTGGGCCATGTATGTGGACCCCACCCCTGATGTTTGTATTACATCCAAACCATCCATCTATTTTGGGCCACCTCGTCTCACGGCTTGAGATTAAAAATAAGATAGATATAATATCAAGTGGGCCACACTACAACAGACAGTGAGATGAACGTCCACCATTGAAAACCCCCTTTGGGTTGTAGGGTTCTGGATCAGAATGATATTTGTTTTCACTCTATATCTAGGTCCTTGTGACCTTATACACAGATTGGATGGAAATTAAATGTTATGGTGGGCCCACTAGAATTTGATAGTGGAAAATGGTCCTTGTAACCTTATGAATGGTATGGATGGAAAATAAATTCTATGGTGGGCCCACTATAAATTTAACGATTGAAATCATTGTCATCATTGTCATTTGTGGTTTGGTCCATATGATCATTTGGATATGATTCATTTTTTTATGCACCATAATGATCCCTTGCAATAAATGCATGGTGTATTGGACTCGGCCTATTCGACTCGACTATTCGACTTGGCCTATTCGACTCAACCCATTGATTCGACCCATTAATTTGGCCCATTTGACTCAACCCATTTTAATCGGCTCATTTGTATTGGCCCATTTGACTCAACCCATTTGAATCGGCTCATTTGATCGACCCATTTGATTCAGCCCATTTGATATATGTGAGGCCCAATGAGATGTATGTGAGGCCTTTGTATGGGCTGACTGTGATATATATATATATATATATATATATATATATATATATATATATATATATATATGAGGCCCAATGAGACGTATGTGGGGCCTTTGTGTGGGCCGAATGTGATGTATATGAAGCCCATTGCGATGTGAGATTCCACCATGATGCAAGTAATGATGTTTTGACGTCCACAATGTAAGAGCAATGATGGTTAAATGTCTGCATTATAACTCTCCCTAGGGCCCATTGATAGGCCCATACTTGTAGTGTGCAGGCCGTCTGGACCCCTTTTCGTTATGAACAGGATCTATCACCACATAACATGTTTAGTATAGTTCCATGATCCATGCTCATACGCTCATATATATACCTGATATGTGGAGTGACTGATCATAGCATATGCCTTTGGAAAGATTGTTTATGGGCTCCCTGATAGACAGAGTTGCCTTCATGAGCGCGCGAGATGCTCAGGATTGTTGCATGACTGGTAGTGTGACTCATGCACTTTGCATTTCTGTGATGGTAATTACTATATGCCCTAGCGACATCAAGGCCATAGCCTCCACAGACACATCGTGGATGGCCGGATTGGATACCGAAAATATTGTTCTAAGCATCACGGGGCCATAGATGTCCCTGGGTGAAAATCTCTAAACTCGATGGTACCAGAGGATGACTCCAACATCGAGACTGGGTGAAAATCTCTAAACCTGATGGTACTAGGAGGTTGTGCCTCCCATTGTGTCATGGTCGGTTGGAAAGAGGTGTGGCCTTACTCTCCCGAGGGTAGGAGGCATTGCTAGGCTGAGTTTGACTAGCTCGTGAATGAGTCCGCTATTGACGTGCCGGATAGATATTGGCAGACTATTGGCCAAGCGAATAGTGAGGTTTCTTACGCTCACTTAGACTACGTGCCTAGGAAAGGGACGGTGCCATTTGGAGTGTATTAAACCCCGTTGATTATCTAGAATGAGAACTATACTGATATTTGATGAGATGTATTGATATAAGGATTCGCATGCTTGAGTTACGTCTCGCATCGCATGGTCTTGATATAGATGATAACATTCATATCTTGCACCGCATAACCTCGGTACGACTAATTGCATTCACATACTCATTAGCATGATTCCACATTATTCTGACATTGCATTCTGAGCGCGCTCATGTTGCGCACACACTTACACCATCCTCTAAGCTTTGTATAAGCTTATACACGATTGATGCGTGCAGGTGACTCTAGGACACAACCGTAGTTTAGTCACAGCAGAAGCGTACAGTTGGGCTTCAAGAGTTTCTGTTATTATCTTGTATCTCCCTTCAAATGCATTGTACTAAAAGTTTTTTATCATAGTGGATTTTGTGATGGTGTTCCTTTGGTTATTATTCATGGGTTATGCTTATAATTATGCTCATTATAAATCAAATTGATATTAAAAGAAATCCTCCTCATAGGATTTCAGGATCGAAACCTGGTGTATGGGTACCGAGAGCCCAGAATGGGGTACTACGGAGGTTGTCGGCACCGGATTTGGCAATTAAAAATTTTGTGAGCCCAGTTTTGAGTTTGGGGCGTGACATAGACTGTCCCGTACATGTGTACCCATAGGTCCGAGGCCTCGACCTGATTTTTCGAATAGGTTGTTCCTCGATAAGAGGCCATGTGTAGATTCACCTCCCAGACTTACAGCTCCATCGACTCAGCCGAGGCAATCAGATGTGTGGTGCACCTACTAGAAGAGGTTGGGCTATACTGACACTTACTGCTTTACCAGGATGAGGGACAACAGCTTTAAGCCGCCTCAGAAGATCAACCGTCAATTACCTCAGGCCATTTCAGCTCCACCTGTACGATCAACACCACCTGCACAACCATCTTACCGACCACCGCATCTCGATTTAGGCCACCTCAACGACCTATGGTAGCACAGCCGAATCGTCCTTAAAAAGCTCGGGTGCACTCACTTGCAGCTGAGGCATCCGAGACAGCAACCGCAGTACCATTAGCTTTCGAAGTCACAACACACATCCAAGGTATACCAGTCTTCCTATTGGGATACACTTGGTCCACTATTTCAATAATATCATACGCAACAGTCAAGCGACTAGTATTGGAAACTACTCCTATTGTTGGGGTGAGACTCCTTACCACCACAAGGATCTTCTCAGACACTACTAAAATTTATAAGGGTTGCTCGATATACTCAGGAAGCAGAACAATACTCGTTGACTTGATCGTTTCCTTTCTATGTCATTACGATGTCATCCTTAGTATGGATTAGCTCACCAAGATGAAGGCAGAGATCGATTGTAATAGTAGAGTGGCGATAGCCCATGGATTTGATGGTATGACCTTTACTTTCCCAATTCAGGTCAATTAGTACTACCATATTAGTTGTTATGCTACCTTGTTAGAGAATATTAATGGTCCGACACTTGGGAACATGCCTGTAGTCTGAGATTTCACAGACGTGTTCAGGACAATAATTGGATTACCTCCTCGGCGCAAGATCGACTTCACTATCTACCTTGTGCCTGGTACGACACCCATTTTGCGACCAACGTATCACATGCCTTCATCTGAAATGGAGGAATTAAGGAGACAAATCGACGATCTGTTGGATTCAGGCTTCATACAACTAAGTGTATCTCCTTGGGGAGCACTTGTGTTGTTCGTGAAGAAGAAGGATGGATCACTGCAATTGTATATTGATCATTGTAGGTTGAACTAAGAAACGGTGAAGAACAAGTACCCTCTACCCTGGATAGATGACCTATTTAACCAGTTAAAAGGGGCACAGTATTTTTCAAAGATCGACTTACACTCAGGGTATCACCAGTTGAGCATCAGGGATGAACACATGCAGAAAACAACGTTCAGAACCAGCTTTGGACACTACGAGTTCCTCGTGATATCGTTTGGACTCACAAACACACCGGCCTTGTTCATGGACCTGATGAACCAGGTGTTTCGGCCGTATCTGTACCGATTCATCATCGTATTTATAGATGACATCCTGATATACTCCAAGATCAGAAAGATCATGAGGAGCACTTGCGATTAGTCTTTGATACTCTCAAGAAGAACAAGTTATTTACTTAGTACAAGAAATGTGACTTCTAGAAAGAAGAAGTCAAGTTCATAGGACATGTGGTGTCCAAAGAAGGAATAGTTATGGACCTTGCTAAGGTGACCGCAGTTCAGGAATGGGAACAGCCCGGTTTGGTCACTGAAGTGAGGAGTTTCCTCGGCCTAGCAGGTTACTATAATCAATTCATTAGGAAATTTTCTAAGATAGTCAGGTCGTTGTCTCAGCTCACACCAAAGGATCTTAAGTTTGCCTGGAATGAGAAGGCAGAAGCAGCCTTTCAGGAACTGAAGGACAAGTTAACATCCGCACCCGCGCTAGTATTGTCAGAGCAAGGGGTTAGATATACCATATATATTGACGCCTCTCGTGTTGGTTTGGGTTGTGTTCTTATGCAGAAGGACAGAGTGATTGCCTATGGATTGTGACAGTTGAGAAAACACGAGGAGAACTACCCTACGTACGACTTGGAGTCGGCGGCCATCATCTTTGCATTAAAGCTCTGGAGACATTATCTCTACGGGAAGGAGTTTGAGCTCTTTTGCGACCACAAGAGCCTCAGGTACATATTCATGCAGAGAGACATGAATATGAGGCAGCGACGATGGATGGAAACCTTAAAAGACTTCAAGTTTGAGGTCTCCTACCATCCCGGTAAGGCCAACCTTATGGTAGACGCATTGAGCTGCAAGAAGAAAAAAGCATTTGCAGCTCCGCTGATGATACAGGAATGGAATATGGTCGAGTTTGTGCGAGATTTCAAACAAAAGCTTATAGTAGAAGAGCCGTTCGAGAGCATTGTACCTATTTGTGTGCAGCCACTTACCGATGACCGAATCATTGTGGCTTAAAGGGAAGATGAATGGTTGCTGGAGTTGAGAAAATAAGCTGATGATGATGATGACTCTGAATGGAGAGTCGGTTCGGATGGGGGTTTACGTTATCGTGGCAGCCTATGCGTCCCAAATCTTCATGACTTGAGAAAGGAAGTTCTCGAAGTTGCTCACAATTCAAAGATGGCGACGTATCCTAGTAGTATAAAGATGTATTAGGATAAGAAACGTTCGTACTGGTGGGATAACATGAAGGCCCACATAGCAGACTTTATGCCATTGTCTCATAAGCGAGCAGGTCAAGGCTGAGCATCGCCGACCTCCTAGTTTACTTCAGCCTATGCCCATAGCTGAATGGAAGTGAGACTTTATATTAATGGATTTTATTTTTGGGTTACCAAAGAAGAGGAAGGGTCATGCTCCATTTGGGTGATTGTGGACCGATTGATGAAATCAGCTCACTTCCTCCCGATTAGAGTTTCAAACTTAAAAAATGATTTGGTTAGGTTGTACATCAAGAAGATAGTACGTCTGCATGGAGTACTTATGGATATTATATTAGATCGAGACACACGATTCACATCTATCTTTTAGACTCGTATCCAAGAAGCAATGGATGTGAAACTGAAGTTCAGTACTACATTCCACCCATAGACGGATGGGTAGATGGAACAGGTAAATCAGGTGCTAGAAGATATATTGCGGGCATGTGTTCTTGACTTTAAAGATAGTTGAGATGACTATCTTCCCTATGTTGAGTTCACTTATAACAATAGCTTTCAAGCAAGTATTAGCATGGCTTCCTACGAGGCCTTGTATGGGTGCTCATGTTGAGCACCGCATTACTAGGTTGAGGTTGGCGAGAAGAGTTTCATTGGCCCAGAGTTAGTGCAGGTGACCTCAGAGAAGATCGGCATTATCAGGCGTCGACAGCTAAAGTTTGAGGTTGGGGATCACGTGTTTCTGAAAATTCCTCCAATGAAGGGAGTCCTTCACTTTGGTAAGAAAGGGAAGCTCATGCCATGATTTATTAGTCCATTCTAGATTTTAGACCGAGTGGGTATGCTAGCATACCACCTCACGTTACCCACTCCACTCGTAGGCGTGCACAACGTATTTCACATATTGATGCTGAAGAAATACATTCCTGATCCCTCCCACATTATCAAATGGGAGCAAGTATAGTTGAGTGAAGATGCTACTTATGTACTGCAACTGACACGTATCCTAGACAGGAAGGAGTAGGTGTTGCGCAGTAAAGTTATCCCGCTTGTGAAGGTACTGTGGATGCATCACACTGAAGAAGAGTCTACTTAGGAAACAGAAGCCGAGGTTCGTAAGAACTACCCTCAGATTCTCGAGGAGTATGAAAAGGTACTAATTTCGAGGATAAAATTTTTCTTTAGGGAGAGAAGATTGTAACGTCTCAAAAAAATTCATACAAAGACCCAATTATCACCTCATACAGAAATCACTAAGGATCGAATTCTGTAGAAATTAGGAAAAATTAATTAAGTACTAAACTTAATCACCGGTGGAATTAGCTTGAACCACTATCTATATAAACTGTAAAATCCAAAACTATTAGAATCGCTAACTCAACATCACCTAAGAACCTAGGAGCAATCTCAAAACCTAGTTGCTCTTAAGAGTGCATTAAAACTCCATTTCGGACCTGGACCGCGTATCGAAAGTCCGATTACCGTGAAACAATAACATTATGACCACCATACTGGGCTTGACAAGCATCGCAGGAATCAAACCCAAATAGTATCCAGATGTGCACAACTGGAGCCCTGAGCAAAGTGTGTGAGAAACGTAAATATCTTTAGAAAATGAACTCAAACTTAAGTAATTTGGATCGTTCGCTTGCTGAAAAAATTGAAGGTTTCAGACCGTCAGATTCTGACTAAACTATACCCTTGAATCAGGGAAATATCCCTGCACAAGTTAGTATACTTGTGGCCCTGATCGAGGAACGACGATCGTTGATCTGATTAGGGTCCTTCACGACCGATCTGTTTGTTAGTTCACACCATTAACACAATCTTGTTGTAGATCCATTGTTAGGGAATTTACTCCATTACCTAGGTGAGAAATGGGCCTCTAAATGAGTCCTATTTGCCCAAAACAGATACCCTTTGGCTATAACCTAAGTATACCATGGCCCTAGGGCCATTGACATCAGTTATGGGCCTATATAAGCACCTTAGACCACCCCATTCCTATCCCATACGAATTTTCTCTAACCTTAAGAGAGAGAAGAGAGACAAGGGGAGAAAAGAGTGGAGATCGAAGGGAAACCTTTGAGGTTTGCTGCAGTACTCCTGTTCTACCACTTCAGTCATCGAATCACCTTTACGTATAGCTACTCAACTTGTTTCAGCTCCATTTTTGGGTAAGAAATCCTAACTCGAATATGTTTTAGGAATCCAAATAGAGAAATCGATGAAATAGCTAACCTATTTCAATGTTTAGGTAGTCGTTGTGCCATAGACAAAGACGTGGTGTACAAACCGAGTTCGTAACGAGCGTGCCGATGAAAGGTGTAAACTATAAACATTTAGGTTATAGTTTTCAAGGCTTTTAATGTCAGCAATGATTTATGTCTGACTTGATTGTTTTCATATGATCATAGTTACGACGTTTTCGATATATCATGTATGTGTAAACTAGGTTGTATATTAAATGCATTCCATGTGTTTGTTGAAATGTTTGAATAAATAGGAAATTATGATTTATGCTTGCCATGACTATTAATCTAGAATTCATGTTTGTTGTACGTATGACAACTCCTTTGTGAAAGGATTTACCATAATTTTGTTATAACTAATTTATTACATGTATATTGAAATGTGTAGTCTAAGTGTTTGATAAAATGTCTGAATGAGAAATGACTTGTTGAAATGTATTTAATGAGTCCGATCCTGGGATCCTACAAGGAGGATTTTTCAATGTACATTTTACTTGTAAGAAGCATAACCACAAGTATACCCAAATCACAGAGGCAACATCATCATCACATATCCACTAATATAAACATTTGAATACAGAGCTGAAAGAAAAAATACATATGTCAAAAATTAAAGTTCCAGAAGACCACTGCACGCTCCAAGCTCAACGCTACTGCAACCTAACGCCAGCTGCATCATCTATCGTGCATAAGCTTATAGAAAGCTTAGAGGGTGTGTAAGTGTGTGCTCAAGGTAAGTGTCAAGCACATAGATATCAGAGCAAGAAGAAATACTAATAATCACATAAGTCATACAATATCAAAGTAAGCAGAAACATACTAGTAAATCCATGAATTTTATCAGCCATATCAAGGCTATGCGATGCAAAAACGTAAGCAGCCAATATCATTTACTGAAGATGCAAAGAAATATGCAAATTCTGATGAGTCCACAAATATCGTCATCCATATCTAAGCCATATAAATGCAGAAACATGACAACCCAAAATGTTAAATGCAATGGATGCAATGCAATATGCGGTGTGAATGAAATGACCAAGCTAGAGTGAAGTCGAGATGATAGTACATAGTATCGCAAGCTACGGGGTCCATCACAAGGGACTTCTTTCCAAACCAGTCTCATACCTAAATTTGGATAGTCAGACTCAATGTGGTAAACTCCTGATCTCAAGTTAGTCGAGCACCCAACCGAAATCCTGGCCATGCAAAGGTATGTATAACAAATAGTTGCACACCACCAGCCTGAGTGGATAGTGAATGAATGAATGAATGACTATGTAATTCCTGCTCAATAAGTCCACATATCAGTACGGTTCCTCTCTAGGATCATCACTGGGGTCTAGTACACTCCACAATGGTTGTCGCCTCCCTAGCTGTACAACCAGCGAGTGAAAAAGACCTCACTATCCTCCTAGCCAGCAGTTTGCCATACCTACCCAGCTTGTCGATAGCGGACCCATTTACAAGCTAATTATACTTAGCCTAACTTATAGCCCCCTCACTCAGGCGGATAAGGCCACACCCCCTCCCAACCAACCACGACATAGTGGGAGATGCGGCCTACTGGCATTCAGCACTTGGGCACTATGTATCCACTCGGTCTAGACGTTGGGGCGTCTCTTGGCCTCGGAGGTTTAGGAAATTTCACCCACAAACATCCAAAGTGCCCAGATACTCGAACCAAACATTTTCAATGTCCCATCTGGCCATCCATGACATGCCTGTGAAGGCCACGACACTGATGTCGTTAGGGCGTATAATGATCATGTCACACAAATGTGAGATGCATGAATCACACTGTCCAGTCATGCAACAATCCTGCGCATATCACACGCTCATATAGGTAACTCCTATCAGTGAGTCTCATAAATAATCTGCCCAACGACATATGCTATGATCAGTCACTCCTCATATCGAGCATACGAATAATGCAAATGGGTATGAAGCATGAAATTATACTAAGCATGTTATACGGTGATGAACTATCCTTATAATGAAGGTGAACCCAGACAGCGTACACACCACCAGTATGGGCCTATCAATGGGCCCTAAGGAGAGTTATAATGCGGACATTTAACCAACATTGTACTTGCAATGTGGGAGTCAAACCATCATTGCTCCCAAGGCATAGCCCCTCATAAACATCATTACAAAAACCATAGTAGAATCACACATTGCAATAGACTTGTATACATTCCATTGGGCCTCAAATACATTTAATGGGACGTATCACATGGGCCTCATATATATTAAGGTGGGCCTCGATAATAGGCCTTATACACATTAAGGTGGGACTCAACAAATAGCCTCATAAATTCCCAAAAATGAATCATATTGAAGGATCATTTGGACCATACCATAAATAGCAATGGAGATAATAATTTTCACTGTTAAATAAATCACAGGGCCCATCATACAGTTTATTTTCCACCCAGTCTAATCATAAGGTCCTAAAGACTTGGATTAAGAGGGAAAACAAATCCCCTATTAATTCAGACTTCTGTGACCCAAATGGGTTTCAATGATAGATGTTCAATCCTCCACTATTTTTACGATGTGGTTCACTTGATCAAAGGTTGGACATACCACGGAGTGGCCTGCCATGATGTATTTGAGATCCAACCTATTCATAAATTAACATAACGATAGATGAAGTGGAAATAAATATCAGCTTAATAAGAAACTACTGTGGCCCTTAGAAATTTTGAATAATGGATGTCACTGATGCCATTAGTGACATGGTGGGGACCACTTGAACTATGGATCTGACTCATTCTTTAACTCATGCCATAAAATGATGCCTCAAAATGGTTAGATGGCATAGATACAATGCATGCATCATGGTGGGTCCCACCGTCCAAGGTCTAAACAGTGTGGATATAAGACCCATACATCATGGTGCAGCCTCACACGTGAGATAGGTCCCACCGTCCAGTGATGTGGACGGTGTGGATAAAACACATACACTATGGTGGGGCCAGTGCAAGGACCCACGATCCCTGCCCCTGAAACACACAGCAGCAGCAGTAGGACACTGTTGCGCTGACGTTGGCAGCAGCAGCCCCTGTTGCATGTCTTCTATTATATATATTTTTTATTTTTTTGAGGTTTTCCTAGGTGAGGCCAGCGCCAGAAGAATCCACCCCACCCATTGGATTCTACAGCTCATAATAGATCAAACAAGCCTAATATTGAACATGTTTTGGTGTATAGAAACATCAGAGTGGATTTTAATGGGAAAACCACTGTTTTCTATCTTATGGCCCGCCAAATAGGCGGATTTGCTTCATTTTTTGGCTCAATGCCTAAAATGAAATGAGGAATGGAATGGACAGTGTGGATCAGATTTATACATCAAGGTGGGGCCTACATGAGCGGCCCACCCAAAAATCTTAAATAAAATATTTTTTCCTTTTTGTTAGTACATCTACTGTCTGTTCACACTTCACAACGTCCAGCGTCCAGGGATATATGTAGACTTAAGTGTGTAGTGTAAGTGTTTGTATAAATATTTGTATTAGTATGTATTGAATTAAATGATGTTATGAATTAGTTTGAGATGGATTTCTCAATTAATATACTGACGTAAATGATTTCCTACATGTTGACTATATACAGATTTCATTATATGCATGAAATGTATGTGCTTGATGATTTACTTAAGTTGTATGTTATAACATGTGTTAACATGCTCACATAGTTGTATTTCAATTCCAATACTCTCATATGATTTCCTGATGTGATTCCATAATTGTTTGGGACTATGCTTAGTCCAGGCAGTCGGTAACCGAGCGAATTCGTGGTTGGCTTTTCTTAGCCACGAACGACGCATCGATGAATACAAGCCGTGTTCTGGAGTTGGCGGCAGTGGTTAGGCCACACGAAGTGTCTTACGCACTTCATGTCGTTCGACTTGAGATGCGATCGCGCTAGTCGAGCCAGTCAGATAACCCGACTGGCCGTTGTATGTTCACCCTGCATGAGTCATAACTGCTTTAACTTAGGGTACTGAACTTACCATTGTAAACCCTGTTAACCATAGTACCTTGATCCACGAAGACTCATGAGCCGGGCATGGTGATATGGGACACCGTGGTCGAGCTGTCGGCCTACGCTGGGGCCAAAAATCTTTCCGAAGTGACTAGTGAGCACCTAGTCTCGTGAGCAGATTATGGTGGTATGGGACACTATATTCTTGCTGTCGACCTACACTGATGAGGCGATGAGTCCTTTGTAGTGACCGCGAGCGTATTCTGAGTCTACGGGAGGCGACGACCCTTCAGTAGCAGTAGAGTACAGTAGGCCTGTATTGATAAGGTGATGGGGGAGCGGAGCAACGAGTGCGTGCAACAGCCCTGGCAGCCCTTGCAGCGACCTACAAAATATACATCGTATGAGATTACTAGGAGTGACGACCCTAAACAGGATCTGTGTTGGGATTGATACAAGGGAAGTAATAAACTTAGGCTTTGGATTATAACTACTGAGTTACAGTAATAGAACAACTCCCTGTAGTAGAAATGGTATGGAACCATTTAACGTATAAACTTAGGCTTTGGATTATAACTACTGAGTTACAGACTTGGCTACTAGTTGTCTTAGGCAGTGTAAGGCCTCTATATGCTAAGGGAAAGTAAGTTAGATTTGGTTGGAATGGGACTCCCTTCCTTCGATAGATCCCCTTATGACTTATAGACTTCTGTTGTTGCCCATAGGAAGGAACCATACACTCTTAGGGAACATTTATAACTCCCTCAGATTGAACTTAGAATATACTAGCACGCCCCTTAGAATTGCCTTCCCCAAGGGCTTATTGCATTCGGGAATGCAGAATAAAGGAACTACATGTAAGCGATGTATTCGCGGTTTGAGTCGACTTCTTAATCCCAGTGGTTACCAATAAATCCAATGCTCTGATCAAGCAGAAGATCGGCATCAACTCGGATTAAGAATTGATACAATAAATCTTCTGTCCTAGTTAGACAGAAAGTCTATGTATCCGGCTCGGACCTACTACACAACCTTTCTTCTGTGATAGCGCAACCATCTATAACCACATGGGATCACATTGTCTTTGGGAAATGGCGAGGACTTAAAGCCAGTGGAGAATTCGCCACCTTGCTACCAACTCATACCTGCCCCTGAACTTAACCACCATAGAGATTAGGCTCATCTCTATCGCCGTAGATACCAATGCCATAGAACGCATCATTAGCAAGGGAAAACCACTGTAATGAGAGGTTGTTTCCTAATTCATGTCAAGGATAGCCCCTAAGTTACACCTCGTTCCGATATACGGAGCGATGCAAAGATTCTTCAACCTTAAGTAAAACTAAGTTTTAAGGGGGGTAGAACGTATTGAGTCCAATCCAGTTAGGTTAGTCAACGCTACCGTTCGATCAGTGTGGCGCAGCGGAGGCGTGGTTGGCCTCTTCACCACTGGCCCAGGATTGAAACAGCTGAATTAGGTTCTCCGTACGGTTAGGTTATTAAATAGGATTTGAACCTTCCTTAGAAAAAGTACTCCTTGCCCTTCGCCAATTTTGGGGACGAAATTGTGTTTTAAGGGGGGTAGATTGTAACACCCCGAATTTTGGCCAATCTGAGATTTGACGTCCTTAGGCAATGGGTTAACTAAAACACCTGGGAAATCGCTCAGAACCCAATTCCATAGCCAAAGAAATCACTTAGGATTAATTCCTTTAGAAACTAAGCATAAGTTAGCTAGCGCGACACTAGAGTAGCTGGAAAATAGTCCCTGATCACTTTAAATATGTTCTACAAGACCCAAAACTTGTAGAATCCATGGTGCTATAATACTCTATAACCTGGGATCAAACTCTAAACTGATTTGTTCTCTGGACCACTTTGAAACTTTGTATTGGATCTAGACCGCGCGTTGAAAGTCCGATACCTATTATCTTAGACTGTTAGGACCGCCTAGCTGGACTTGACAATCATTTCGAAAATCAAGTCCAACCGATAATCACAGGCTATTTCATTGAGCCTGGAGTGAAGAGAGTGAGAATAGGGTTAAAATTGGAATTTAAAATTCAAATCTGGCACACGACTTGACGCGTCAGTATTAAGCGTTCTGACCGTCAGAATTCAACCAAATTACACCCTCGGATCAGAAAAAATTTCTATTTCATATCATGAGACTTGCAGACCTGATCTACGTGCGGTGACCGCTGAACTGAAACTGGACCGCCACGTGCGATCTGCGAACCCTGCCGGACTGAAAACTTGATACGTGTTAGATCCTGTACGCAAGAGCTTAAGTCTGACCGCATTTGGCCAGGGGACCTCCAGAAATGCTCTTTTGGACCGAAACAGCCTCGATTTGGTTACCCCTCAAGTGAACCTTGTTTCTGAGCCTATTTCGGGCAAGATTTAGCTTATAAAAGGGGTTGAAACCCTCACTTCTCTCTCCCATCCGAATTTGAGAGAAACCTTAGATTGGGAGAGAGAAAGGGTGAGAGTTTGTGAGAGAGATTGGAGGAAAAAATTTTCGCCTTTGCACCACCTGTTGCAAGTGCCTAAGCAACACGCTTCCATCACTCAACCGGTGATTTCTCCGCATTTTCAGGTAAGAAATAACCCTAGAAGTTTCTAATTTGAGGTTCGCTAGGATTCATAGCATGTTAGCTAACGTATCTTGTAAATTAGGTCCTCTTATCGCTGTAGACGAAGCGTATACGCTCCGTTCGAATTTACACATCTATAAGAGACAAGGTGCGGATTTTAGAGGCTTTGATTGACTGTTTCCAAAGCTTTCAATGTCGTTTAATAGTAGATTATCGATGGCAACGCCGTTTGACATGTACAACATGCTGTCCGTTTCCTGTTTCGTAAATCAACGAAGAATATGAGATTTAGAGCATTTTAGTCATTTGTAGGAAGTGCTGATTTCATTCATATTTTGCTGATGTGATTGACATGAATTGTTGTCGCATTAGAATGTTAGGAACACGTGCATAATTAGTTTGGCAAAGAGATTCGCCTAAATGCACGCTTCGGGTCGACATACTATATGTAGACTTAAGTGTGTAGTGTAAGTGTTTGTATAAATGTTTGTATTAGTATGTATTGAATTAAATGATGTTATGAATTAGTTTGAGATGGGTTTCTCAATTAATATGCTGACGTAAATGATTTCCTACATATTGACTATATGCATGAAATGTATGTGCTTGATGATTTACTTAAGTTGTATGTTATAACATGTGTTAACATGCTCACATAGTTGTATTTCAATTCCAATACTCTCATATGATTTGCTGATGATTCCATAATTGTTTGGGACTATGCTTAGTCCAGGCAGTCGGTAACGGAGCGAATTCGTGGTTGGCTTTTCTTAGCCACGAACGACGCGTCGATGAACACGAGCCGTGTTCTGGAGTTGGCGGCAGTGGTTAGGCCACACGAAGTGTCTTACGCACTTCATGTCGTTCGACTTGAGATGCGATCGTGCTAGTCGAGCCCGTCAAGTAACCCGACTGGTCGTTGTATGTTCACCCTGCATGAGTCATAACTGCTTTAACCTAGGGTACTGAACTTACCATTGTAAACCCTGTTAACCATAGTACCTTGATCCATGAAGACTCATGAGCCGGGCATGGTGATATGGGACACCGTGGTCGAGCTGTCGGCCTACGCTGGGGCCACAAATCTTCCCGAAGTGACCAGTGAGCACCTAGTCTCGTGAGCAGATTATGGTGGTATGGGACACTATATTCTTGCTGTCGGCCTACACTGATCAGGCGACGAGTCCTTTGTAGTGACCGCGAGCGTATTCTGAGTCTACGGAAGGCGACGACCCTTCAGTAGCAGTAGAGTACAGTAGGCTTGTATTGATAAGGTGATGGGGGAGCGGAGCAACGAGTGCGTGCAACAGCCCTGGCAGCCCTTACAGCGACCTACAAAATATACATCGTATGAGATTACTAGGAGTGACGACCCTAGACAGGATCTGTGTTGGGATTGATACAAGGGAAGTACCTTAGTTTCCCAATCCTGCTGTTTGAATGGACTAATAACAACTCATAAATCATATCACCATAACATTGCATGTGCCTGGAAGATGTGGAGCACTTGAGGGACGATTGCATGCCGCGGTCGTAAGATGGTGCCGTATGAGGGAGATCGTCGGTGAGGGCATCCATCATGTCATGTCATATTGCATTAACAGCAGTATTAGGATTGTTTGATTTACTGCTTTACTATTATCGCATGATTGATTTGAGAACATGTTAATCCTTGATCTATTATTCCACTGAGTTAGCTACTCACTCCCACGTTACGGGATGGTGTTTTCGGACACCCACCAGTCCCTATTTTGTGATTACAGATGATGGCGCTGCTTGAGAAGCGTAGCTGGACATGTTGATGATGAGGAGGATCCCTCCTTTATGCGTGTTCTGATTGAAGGGATTACAGGGAGGTTGATTAGATACATTGACACTTGTCATTTTATATTTTTAGAGCACTCATGTATATTCTTTTGTTTACTTTTAAAGTATACACGTATGTATATAACCTGGTAACATGTTCACACTCTGGAGACATACAACAGTTATATATGTTATACACACTATCACAGTCTTCCGCTTGTAAATTTAACTGTCTCTGGAGTATGATATGCTGTTCTGGCTTAATCTCACTCATGTTTAAGACATTAACACAGACAACATTCAATCATACATATGTACGTTGCATAAATAACATTTTGGAACTCGGGAGTGGAGTTTTTACTCGACCCCCCAATTTTCGGGATGTTACACTGGACGTGGACATATTTATCAAGGTGGGTCCCACATGGACGTGGCCCACTTAGATCAATCTGATATTTATGTTTTTCCCATCTCCATTAAGGTAGGGCCCACATGACTTGGACGGTGTAGGTCCAACACGTCAATCAAGTGGGTCCCACGAAGGTGGACGACAAGGGTGAATTGCATACATCAAGGGGCCAAAATCAAGAGAAAAAGGAGAGAGAAAGAAAGAGATTAAGTGATGGAGGGACCCCGGCACTATGGGCCCTCCCTTCCATACATATCAAGTGGGTCCCAATACATGTGGGCCCACCAAAACAAAAATTAATAGTGGAGATTCCCTCTCCACCAAAATGGAAGGTCTAGTTGACCCCTTTCAAACTAAAAAGTAAACATCATGATGGGGTCCATAGAGAATGGTGTCATCATGGAATGATCATGAGAATCAAGGTGGGCCATCAGCCACATCTAGGGTCCAAAATGAGATCCATACCATCAATCGATAGGCCTCACTTGACCCATCATAAAAATATGAAATCTAGGCCTACAGAAACACCCACCATTCAATCTTCTTAGTCTAATGGAACTTCAAGCTCCTTATGTCCCTCTTTGATGGAAGATGATGAGAAATGAAGGGCTAAGATGATGAATCTTGGAATAAGAAGTGGGCCACACAACACACTCTTTTCTCTCTTGGAAGTGCTTGGACGTGCACCTCCTTGGTTGTTTAAAAAATATGAAGAGAAGAAGAGAGGGAAAGGGTGGTTGTAAGAGAGGTGATGGATGTGAGTGATGGATGTGAGGTAATAGTTGTACTTGACATGTATGGGAGTATAAGAGAGAGGGTGAGAGAGAGTTGACTTTGGGGTTTCTTTTGTACTTGACATGAGGTGATTGATTAATTGAGTGAGTGATTGATTGGTGGGACATGTTGTAGAGATTCTCTTATGATTGTAAATGCACAGTGTTTTTCTCGAACTGAACGCGGGCCCACATCTCCTGGCCTGGGTATCGCCTCGGCGCGTAATATGCGGCGTAGGACCAGCGGCAACAGTGCAGTCCCTAGGGTACAAGTCTTGGGTTGACCCAACTCTAATTTATGGGATATAACTTAGGGTCACGCGCAAACATTGATTATAAGTCGCAGATTATCAAATTCGACAGAGGGATAGTGGAAGCCTACGAAACAGTACAGGCTAGGATACATGTCTTACAGTATGATTGGGACTAATACGTAGTCCAGGAAATCGGTGACCATTTCCGATTGAGTGGCCGACCTAGTCTCGCCGCAACAAATACGTTCAATGAATCCGAGTGGTATGGTGATTATCAACAGTGGTTACGCCACGAGAAGTTTATATACGCTCCATGTCAATTAATTTCACATACACTCATGCCAATCGAACTTATCAAGTAATCTGATTGGCCTATTGTATGTTTACCATGTATGGACGTCATTGCTTGAATCTACGGTACCACTTACCAATGTAAAGCCCTTTTAACCTTGGTACCATGATCTGCCAAGACTCATGAGCTGGGCATGGTGGTATGGGACATCGTGGTTGAGTTGTTAGCCTACGCTGGGATGACGAGCCTCCCGTAGTGACCAGTGAGTAACTCAAACTCGTGAGCTCAATACGGTGGTATGAGACAATTTATTCGAGCTGTCGGCCTACGATCAGGTGACGAGCCTCTCGTAGTGACCTCAAGTATAAAATAGGCATACACTGAGCGTGACGAGCCTCTGGTAGTGACTTAGAGTGTAAACTCTCAAAAGTTGCTTATCCACTATTTCCATCAAGGGTGATGCCCTACAACTTATCTATCGTGTGTGACTAACTAGGATTGAAAACCCTAGATGGATCCTTGTTTGGGCAAATGATATAAAGGGAGGTACCTTAGCTTCCTGAATTTTTTATATGAATAAGCCTAATTAAGTACTTAGTTAACACGACCATGCACCGCACTGCATGTGTTTTGGTAAGGAAGTGCACAGTGGGAGTTTCATGCACGATCGTGAGATGATGTCGCTGAGGGAGTGCAGGCGAGGGCATGTATCATTATAACATATCATTCCTGCATTAACAAGAGTTCTTAGGACATGATTGTTGTATGCTTTATCATTACTACTTGACTAAATTGATAACATGTTAACCTTTGCCTTGTAGCTCCACTAAGTTGATCACTCACTCCTACTCTGGGACGGTGTTTTAAAACATCAACTAGACTCTATTGTAGATGCAGGTGACGACGATGTCTACACTGCTGATTGAGATTTCATAGATGAGGATGAGAAATTCTCCTATGTTCAGTATCAGGCAGGTCTATGTAAACCATGTACTGATCGACGGGATTACAAGAATTATATGATTTAGTCAAGCTTTCACATTTTGTCATTCTGTATATTTTGGAACAAAGCATGTATATATTCATCCAGTAACACACTCATACTTTGGAGATTGTGAAACACGTATATACTTTACATATTCATCAGTCTTCCGCTTGCTTAATATTTTGTCTTTGGAGTATGATATGCTGATTTAGTGTAATACCATTCATGTTTAATGCACTAATACTGACAACATTTAATCATCATTATCTATGTTGTATAAGTGATGCGACGGATCTCGAGAGTTGAGCCTTTGCTTGACCCTCGAAATTCAGGGCGTTACAGAGTATCGAAGATAACTCACAGGTGTTCTTCGTGACCCTTTCTACTCGCGGAGTATGTTAAGATGTCATCTATAAACACGATGACAAATCGGTATAGATATGATGAAACACTTTGTTCATAAGGTCCATGAACACTGCCGGTGCATTTGTAAGTCTGAACGGCATCATGAGGAACTCGTGGTGCCCAAAACTGGTTCTAAATGTTATTTTATGCATGTCTTTATTTCTGACGTGCAACTGATGATACCCGGACTATAGGTCGATTTTGAAAAAATATTGTGCCCCCTTCAACTGGTCAAATAAGTCATCTATCCTGGGCAGAGATACTTGTTCTTGATGGTGATGTGATTCGGTTTGCGATAATTAATACACAATCGCAGCGAACCGTTCATCTTCTTTACAAATAACACAGGTGATCCCCAAGGAGATACGCTCGGTTGTATGAAACCTGAATTCAGCAGATCATCAATCTATGTCGTCAACTACTTTTCACATGGAGGCATGCGAAACATCGGTAAAGAGATTGGTGTCGCACCAGGCGCTAGGTCGATGGTAAAATCGATCTCATGCTGAGGAGGTAGTCAAGGGATTTTTCTGAACACATCCGTGAAGTCTTGGACTACTGGTGTGTTCTTAAGTGTCGAACCCCTAATATTTTTCAATAAGGAAGCGTAACAACGGACGTGGAAAGGGTAATTGACCTGAACTGGGAAAGTGAAGGTTGTGCCCTTAGGCACATGTGTTGTCACTAATCTGATTTCACAATCAATTTCTTCCTTCATTTCAGTGAGCCAATCCATGTCGAGGATGACGTCGTAATGGTATATCGTGGTGACAATCAGGTTAATGCACACTACCCTGCTTCCTAAGTCTACTAAGAATTTCTTACACAGCTTAGTGGTGTCAGTAAAAGTTCTTGCTACTGTGATAACCTTCACCCCAACCATAGGGGTAGTATTCAACCCCAAACGCTTAACTGCAGAGTATGATATCATCAAAATAGTGGACTCGGTGTCCACAACAGATATACAAGTGTACCTTGAATGTGGGCAATAACTTCAAAGGCTAAAGGCACCACAGTTGCTGACTTAGATGCTTCAGTTGCAAGTGCATGTACACACGCTTGCTGAGAACGATCGGGTTGTGCTGCCATAGGTCATTGAGGCGGCCTATTCCAAGGTATGAGTGGTCGGCAGAATGGTTGTGCTAGCGGTGCTAATCTTAGAGGTGGAGCTAATATAGCTTGTGGTAGCTGGCGGTCAATCTTCTAAGGTGGCACAAAACCATTATCCCTCATCTTGGTAAAGTAAAAGGGCTCGTTATGGCCCGTCTTCTTACAGTAGATGAACCAAAGATATGATCGCCTCTATTGGATTGGTGGAGCTATTAGCCTGGGAGGCGAATCTGCACATGGCCTCTTGCCAAGGAATGGTCGATTCGGCAATTCAAGCCAAGGCCTTGGGCCCATTGGCATACGTGTCTGGGACAGTTTCTTGCCATCCTGCTCAACTCGTAGGGACATGTTCACTAATGCAACATAATTGAGAATGCTAGTGCAACACATCTTTGTACAGATTTCAGGCCACAGTCCCTCTAAAAATTGTCACATTCTCATCGGCTCGTCTGCCAGGATCAGTGGAGCATATCTAGCCAACTCCATGAAATGGTTCTCATATTCAACTACTGTCATTGCCCCTATCGGAGGTGAAGAAATTCACCCTCCTTTTCATTACAGTAAGTGAGGGGGAAATACTTTCCATGAAAATAGGTCTCAAATGCGCCCCGCGTCCACACGTATCCTGTGAGAACAGTTCAGAGGATGTTGTCCCATCAAAGACTGGCTTCCTTCTCAAACATATAAGCAACTAGCTCCACTTTCTCTGCCTCAATACAGTGCAATGGCTTCAGCATATTGGATATACGATCCAACCAATACTCTACCTCCTCGAGTTGATGAGTACCCGCAGAAGTAGGAGGGGAAAAATGCTAAAAGTGTTCAAACAAGCCACTAGTGTTCATAGCTTTAGCAGGCTGTACAGGTAGTATAGGCGAGACCACGTTCATATTTTGGGCAACGGCCCCCGTAATAGTGGCCTAAACTTGCTGTTGTTGCTGCATTAGGAGCATCATTTGCTCTAACCTATCAGGGGGAGGAGCTGTCTGAGGCATCTGTGGCGTCAATGTAGATGCACGGTTCTATTCCAGAACCGGTGGTGCACAAGGCATTGGCGCATTGGTGGGGCCTGTGACCGGCTGTGAATCCAGCATTGTGTCGCTATTCAGGCCCAAACTGGGGTCTGTATGGCTATCGCTTGGGGGAGCTGCCCCGTTAATCGATCCGCCAAGTGTGAGATATGCTATGTTCTGAGTGTTTTTAGGATGTATTTCCTATATACAACACAGGGTGCAACGTGTGTAAGATTGAGAATAATATTACTCACTTTTCCAAACATTCTACACATTCCAAATCAAAAGAAGCTTCATGCATTTCATTTGGCCAAAATTGTCACAATACATATGATGTAGTATTATAGAAATTATGACAGAAAATGCATGTGAGCTAATTTAGTATAGGTTTTAACACCAACTATTCTAATATCTAACTAAGCTGACAAGGGCTATTTCGTAGAAAAATAAGAAACAAAGAAAACCAAAAGACAACTACAACACAGGACTAGTCTACTAACTCTGGATAAGGTGGAGGTGCACCCTTATCCTGCATACAGCATAGGAGAGTCTTCAGAGTGCGAGACATTCTTGTCTCAGGGCGGCATAGTTCTCTTCAATCTTTGTCATGCGGGCTTCTAAAGCAGCCTGAACATGGCGGTCTTCATGTGCAGCAGGAGGAGGTCCCCCATCTGAATCTTGGGCCTCCTCTTCTCCTTCCTGCTCCTCCTCCTCACTTCCCTCTTCATTGTCACTACCTTCATCCTCACTTCCTTCTTCCTCACTGCCTTCCTCTATTTCATTTCCTTCCTCATCTTCGCTACTTTCTTCCTCTTCACTTTCCTCTTCTATCTTATCCATAGACTCATCGAGTCATGCTTGGTGTTTCCTAGGGGAAATTCTCATATTGTTTAGTGTAGTATCATTAATGAAGTGGATCCCTGTAATATCATCCTTATTAAGTCTAAAGCCAAAATTACGAGCAATCTTGTAGATAAGTCAGTCGAATGGGAGTGAGGCGTCACCCCGAGTAGAGCGTGCGGTCCTGATTATTTGTGTTATGGTGAAAGTAGGCAGACACAGCTTGTCTCCCTGTCCATACACGTCTTAGGTGCATATGAGGTGGAGTAAGCAAAAATTTGTCATCATCTTAGTGATGCAAGGCTATTGTCTCACCTCCAAGGAGCCAATCGGCCACAGAGAAAACATGTGTAGTGATCTTTCTCTCGTCGACTAGCGAGATGAGATGCACTAGCATGTACCACACCACGTTCAATTCTCATAATTCGAGCTATGGCATCCACATCAACTATGGCTTCCTGCCTCCCCAAAGGAATAGTAAACTGAAGCGGCTCTAATAGTGAGTTCCGTATATGGTTATAGAAGGCTCGGACAGTGCCTTCACTTGCATGAACCTTGCCTTCAAATATGGGACCCCACCCGGTCTCTAAGAGGAAATCAATCACCGAATACAGTCCAAATAATTTCTCATTGACTTGTGCTTTAAATATAACTTTGCGGTTACTAAACTTACCAAGTCCTGTGCTCGTCGGTAGAGATCTTTCGAGTGGGATTTGAGGATCGAGATCCCGTTTCATTCTTCACTCTCTCTCGACGCTCGTGCTAGCCTCGAAGCTCGCCTTCTTCCTCGAGTGGCTTGGATGGCTCAGCCCGGCCTCATTCGGGGCCGCTCTTCTCTTTCCCATAAGGGAAAGAAGCGTTGAGATGGAAAAGATGGCGGTGAAAAGCTCAAAGAGAGCCATGGGGGATGAAAAACTTGGAGATTGAAGTGGGTGGGAGAGTTTAGGAATTATGAGACATAAAGATGGGCTTGTATGCTCAAATGAGGAGAGATAAGGGAGATAAAAAGTTGTAAGAGATGGTTTTGAGAAAATGGTAGAGGATGGGTGTGAGATAGAGAAGAAGAAGAAGCTTTGTGTGTATGAAAGGGAGATTTGAGAGAGAAAATGGATTTTTCAAGGGTTCAGAGGGTTAGAAAGCATGAAATAAGAGGGGAATGGAGCAAAGGAGGGTGAAATAAAGGGCCCCACACAATCGGGTGGGGGCGATGTGCCGCCGGTACTGCGGTGCCACCGCAACTCGCTGGAGGGCTGGGCAGTGCCGCCGCGCCCCTCTGGAGTCACCGGCGGTGGCCACCCCCTCTCAGGGTGCTGTGCACATGCGGGGGACCCCCTAAGTCCCACCAAAAATTATGATTTGGGCCCCTACGCCCATGTGATGTGTTTTCTCGGTCCAACAAGTGCGTATTCATGCTTTTTGGATTATTTCAAGTGTGGGATTCACCAAATTTTCATTCAAACCTATTGATCAATGGCCCAGAGGTGATTTGGATCACTGCACGTGATCCCAAGTCCCTCAGGTATTCACTGGGAACTAACCTACCGCATTTTGTTTCGCCCGTCGATAAAACTTGGTATCCTATGATCATTTCTACATTTCATCACCCCCTTCCTAAGTCAAAGTGCATCGGAGTATGTCATGTTACCATAACCCAGGTCTAGTTTAATCTAAACCATGCTCTGATACCAACTTGTAATACCCTGAATTTTGAGGGCCGAGCAAAGCTCAACTTCTTAGATCCAACGCATCACTTATGCAACATGGATAATGATATTTAAATGTTGTCCATATTAACATCTTAAACATGAATGGGATGGTACTAAAATAGCATATCCTACTCCAAATGTAATTAAATTAAGCAGTGGAGACTTAAATATAAGTATCTCAGAACGGTAAATGTTATACAACCTTCAGAGTATGATGATGTAACAGGGTTTAATATATACAAAGGTTGTTTCAAAATATACAAAATGCCAAAATGTAAAGTGTTTGACTAATTCATATATCCCTGCAATCCCATCAAATCAGCACGAGGTCTATATAGGCCCGCCTGATAGTTGAACATAGGAGAATTCCTCCTCCTCATCTATGAAGTCCAGATCAGCAGCATAGACTTCGGTATCACTTGCATCTAAATCAGAATCTGGTTGGTGTTTTAAAATATTGTCCTAGAGTGAGAGTGAGTGATCAATTCAGTGGTACTATTAGGTAAAGGTTAACATGTTATCAATTCAATCAAGCAGTAATGATAAAGCAATATAATAATCATTCCCTAACTATTCTTGTTAATGTAGGGATGGTATGCAGTAATGATGTATGCCCTCGCACAAACCTCCCTCAAGCGACTTTATCAACCATTCAAGCATGAAAAATTTCCTAAACTTGTACTTCTTCACGAAAGCACATGCAATGTGGTCCATGGTCGTGTTAGCCAAGTAATTAATTAGGCTTATTCATACAACAGATTTGAAAAGCTAAGGTACCTTCTTTTTTATCATTAACCCAAACCGAAGGATCCATCTAGGGTGGTCAATCCTAGTTAATCACATACAATATGCAAGTTATAGGGCATCACCCCTAATGAAAGCGAGTGGATAGGTAAATTCAAGAGTTTATACTCAAGGTCACTGCGGGGAGGCTCATCACCTTAGTGTAAGCCGACAGCTCGAATACACTGTCTCATACTACCATATTTAGCTCACGAGTTTGGGTTACTCATTGGTCACTACGGGGAGGATCATCACCCCAGTATAGGCCGACAGCTCGACCATGGTGTCTCATACCACTATGCCTGGCTCATGAGTCTTAGCGGATAGTGGTACCATGGTTGAAACAGGTCTTTATATTGGTAAGTGGAACTTTAGATTCAAGTAGTGATGTCCATACATGGTAAACACACAATAGGCCAATCAGTTTATTAGACAAGTTCGATTGGTACAAGCACATGCCGAATTAATCGACATTGAGCGCATAAGTACCCCACATGGCCTAACCACTGTCGAAAATCATCGTACAACCCGGATTCACCGAACTCATCAAATATGACAAGACTAATTCGGCCACTCAAACGAGAACTGTTACCAATTTCCTAGACCACATGGTAGTCCCAGTCTTACTTAGATGCAATAGATAGCTACATGTGATAAGCATATCAACATTTAACAAACATTCCAATAAAGATTCTCAATTGAGCATTTCATCGAACACATTGAACATGTTACCAAATATTGCATTTCATCTATAAATTGTGTAGTCGAAATTAAGATTGCATGAAGGAAACTCTACATATAGATAAGGTAATTAAGAATCCTATCTCAATACCCTTATTAAATACAATTCATCTACAATTTCTTATTAAGACATTTTATCAAACACTTAGACTACACATTACTAAATACATATATTAGTTAAGACATGAATTATCACAATTTATTACACAAATAGATCATGGTACACATGACAAACATGAATCCTAGATTTATAGTCATGTCAAGCACAAATCACAATTTCATATTCATTCAAGCATTTCAACAAACACATAGAATGCATCCTCTATTCAAAATAGTTCACACATGTATGATTTATCAAAAATGTCGTAACTAAGATCATATGGCATCAATCAAGTTAGACACAAATCATTGCTTACATTGAAAGCCTTGAAAACTATAACCTAAATGTTTATAGTCCGCACCTTTCATTGGAATACTCGATTCGGACACGGTTCGAATCTTACGTTCCCAAAAACAGAACAACGGGCACCTAAGCAATGAAATAGGTTAGATATTTTGTCGATTACCCTATTTGAATCCATAAATCAAGATTAGGGTTAAGATTTCTTACCCAAATCGTAGTTGGAACGGTTCATGTTACGATGGTGGGGAGGTGAATCAGTGCGTGGAGTTGTGGGAAAGAATCCCAACAAAGATCTCCAGGAATCTCTCTTCCTTCCTCTCTCTCTCTCCTTCTCTTTCTCTCTCTCCTTGGGTTTAGAGAAAATTCGTAAGAGAGAGGGGTGAAGTGGTTTAAGGCCTTTAAATATGCTCAGAACTGATGTTAATGGCCCCAGCACCATGGTATACTTATGTTATAACCAAAGGGTGCCTGTTTCGGGCAGGCGGGGCTCATCTGGAGGTCCATTACTTACCTACTTCATGGAGCAAGTTCCCTGACCATGGATCTAATCCAGGTTATGATTTCTGTACAATCAAATTAGCAGATCGACCAAGGAGGACCAGTGTTAGATCAACGGTTGTTGTCGCTCGATCAAGGCCATAAGTATATAGATGTGTGTAGAGAAATTTTCCTGATCCATGGTGTAGTTCGGTTAGAAACTAATGATCTAAAATCTTCAATTTCACCTACAAGACAATAGCACAATTCACTTAAGTTTCAATGCATTTTCCAATGGTATTTGAGTTTCTCAGACACTTTGTTCAGGGCTCAAGTTATACGCTTCAGGATACTATCTGGTCTCGATTCCCTTGATGGTTGTTAAGCCCAATAAGATGGTCATAAACCTATAGTTTCACGGTCATCGGACTTTTGGCGTGTGACCTAGGTCCAATATGGAGTTTCAATGTGCTCCCGAGAGCAACCGGCTTTTAGGATTCCTCCTAAGTTTTTAAGTAGTGTTGAGTTAGTGATTCTGACGGTTTTGAGTCTTACCATTTGTATGGATAGTGGTTTAAGCTAAATCCATTGATTATTTAGTTTAGTACTTAACTAAATTTTTATCTAATTTATACAGGGTACGGTCCTTAGGGATTTCTACCTAAGGTGGTACTCGGGTCTTTATATGGATTTTTCTGAGGTGTTATAAACCTTCTCTAATACCAATTGAAATTACGGTTTAGACCACTGCTATTAAAGTATGTGTAAGCCCCGTATCCTAGGCTATACCGTTCCGTAGGCTCCCGCTATCTTTCTGGTCGAATTTCGGCAACCTTCGACCTTTAACTGGTATTTACGTGCGACCCTGATTCGTACGCCATCAACCCGAGTCGACTCAACCCAAGACCTTTACCATAGCGACCGTGTCGTCACCGCAGTTTCGATGCCACGACTCCCGCACCGAGGCGATACCTAAGCCAAGAGATGTGAGCCCACGTTCGGTGCGAGGAAAATGATGCGCATTGCAAAAAACCCAAGAGAATCTCTACGACTTGTCAAATCAATCCCATCTATCAATTAATCAATCTCAACATGTCAAGTACACATCACCTCACACTCTTCCCCAAGCAAACCCAAAATTTAAAAGTTTCTTTCACCACCCATACCTTTCTTACCCCTAAAGTCAACAAACTCTTACACCACCCATCCCTCTCTCTCCCATCCATCACTTCCCTCCCATCATCTCTCTCTCTCATTCTCTCTTCACTTAAGCAACTCCCAAGAGAAGCCAATGTCCAAGGCATTTCTTAGCTCCATGAGAGGCTTTGTGTGGCCCACTTCCTATCTCCCATCCCCACCCTCCAAAAATAATCTCAACTGTTGAAGTTCGTCTTTTGGAACTCTAGATCGCGTTGGCGGAAGAAGGAAGAAGAGATCAAAGGTGGGTGATCTTGGATTTTCATTTTTCATTTTATTTTTGTGATGTGGGTGATCTTGGATTTTCATTTTTCATTTTATTTTTGTGATGTGGGTGATCAACCATTGATTTTGATCTTTCCTCTTAAGAGCCCACTTGTTGTGGGGCCCACTTGATGTATGTAGGCGGGGTCCCTCCTCTCCATCACCGTCTCTCTCTCTCTCTCTCTCTCTCTCTCTCTCTCTCTCTCTCTCTCTCTCTCTCTCTCCCCTCTCTCTCTCTCTCTTTCTCTCTCTTTGTCCTGATTGTATGGCCCACCTATGAAATATGCGTCATATCTATGTTGTCCATGCAATGGGCCCACCTTGCTGGACTGTCCAACAGATGGGATTGCTGCCCGTCCGTCTGGATAGACCCGGATGAAGGAAAGCACAAATAACAGCCTGATCCAAACCGTGGGGCCTATCTGGAGTGAAATGGAAGTGAATTGGCTGGAAACCTCACACCAGATAAATAGCTGCTATACCAAATAGCAGGTGGTCCGTCCAGCTGGGACGTGGACCCTACCCATGATGTATGCGATTCATTTCTGCACCGTCCGTCTACGGTGGGAACTAGCCACCATGTGGTATGTGTTTCAGCCGTCCATCCAGCATCCAGAGGGTCTGGACGCTGGCATCTCTCCCTCTTATACACACACACACACTTATATATAAATATAATATATATTTTTATATTATCATACGCTAGTGGGCCACTCCCCCATGGGACCACCTTGATGCACGTGTCTTTCATCCAAACCGTCCATTCATCTGGACTCGCAGGCAGACCGAGTGGAGATACCTCGTTTCAACACTCGAGGTCTTAGTGGGGCTGGTTAACATGAAGTGTGTGTACTGACGTGTATGTACACTAATAAGCTAACCTGGTGGGTCCCACACGTGTGGACCCACCTCATCTGTACGATGAATCCATCATCGTCCATCCGTTTGACGTCCAGCAGCATATAGCTGCTGGACCGTCAGTTAGATCTGTGGGCCCCACCACATGATGTATGTGTTGCATCACAACCGTCCAAAAATGTGGGACCCACCATCAGCCATCTGTACAGATGCTGGCAGTGTTGACCCTTCCACTCCCTCTCACACACGCACACGTATACGTATATGTTTATGATAATATATATTATTATATAATATAATATTTTATATTATAAACATCAGGGTGGGTCTGGCATGCCAGGTACGAACCTATCATGATAGGTGTGTTGTATCCCTACCGTCCACCTGTGTATGGACATGGGGCCATCGTGACGCGTGGGTTTTTCAACGCTGTCCAGCACAATGGAGGGGTGGGACCCACCACAGATGTATGCATTTCATCCATCCGTCCATCTAGTTGGTGGCATCAGGGGCCACCACTTATGGATGTGCTGCATCCATCCGTCCATCCATATGCCTAGCTTATCTCAAGGCTTGAGACTATATAAAAAAAAAGACATAATATCAAGTGGGCCACCCTATAGAAGACAGTGGGATGAACGTCCACCACTGAAAACCTCTTTGGGTTGCAGGGTTCTGGATCAGAGTGATATTTATTTTCCCCCTATATCTAGGTCCTTGTGACCTTATGCACAGACTAAATGAAAATTTAATGTTATGGTGGGCCCACTGAAATTTGATAGTGGAAAACAAAATGGTCCTTATGAACTTATGAACAGTATGGATGGAAAATAAATTTCAAGGTGGGCCCACTAGAAATTTAACGGTGGAAATCACTGTCACCATTGTCCTATGTGGTATGGTTCATATAATCCTTTGGATATGATTCATTTTTTTATGCACCATAATGATCCCTTGCAATGAATGCATGATGTATTGGACTTAACTCGTTTGTATCGGCCCATTTGACTCGACCCACTTGTATTGACCCATTGACTTGGCCCATTGTATCGGCCCATTGACTCGGCCCACTTGTATTGGCCCATTGACTTGGCTCATTTGTATCGGCCCATTTGACTCAGCCCATTTAACTCAGCATATTGACTCGGCCCACTTGTATTGGCCCATTGACTTGGCTCATTTGTATCGGCCCATTTGACTCAGCCCATTTGACTCGGCCTATTAACTCGGCCCACTTGTATTGACCCCATTGACTTGGCCTATTGTATCAGCCCATTGACTCGGCCCACTTGTATTGACCCATTAACTTGGCCCATTGTATCGGCCCATTTGACTCGGCCCATTTGTATTGGCCCATTGACTCGGCCCATTTATATCGGCCCATTTGACTCAACCCATTGACTCGGCCAACTTGTATTGGTCCATTGACTTGGCCCATTTGTATCGTCCCATTTGACTCAACCCATTGACTTGGCCCATTTGTATTGGCCCATTTGTTCGGCCCATTAATACGACCCGATGTTATATATATATATTAGCCCAGAAGTGAGGCCCAATGTAATGCGTATATGCCTCATAAGCGAGGCCCTTGATGATGTGTACCAAACCCTCATATGAGATCGTGGACCCATTATACGATTGACCCTATGAGCATCATTCCTTGGGAGCAATGTTGGTTAAAGGTCCACATTGATGGGCAATGATGGTTGGACGTCCACATTGTGACCTTCCCTTAAGCCTTGTTAGGCCCATTCTCATCACTACCGATTGCCGATTTTAATTTTTCGAGGCCGAGTATCGAGGCCGATTCTGATTTGTTGAGGCCGATTGTATAGGCCAATTCAGAATGTCAATTCCGATTGTTGAGGCCGATCTTGATTTGTCGTGGCTGATCTCGATTGCCAAGACCGATTGTCGAGACTTATATGATGTACATGCGACCCGTAGTTGAGGCCCATTGTGACATGTATTAGGCCCGTGATGCATGACCCATTTAATGTATTCAAGATCCATGCATAGGGCCCACATGTCATTATTCATGGCCCATGGGCAAGGCCCATTGTGATGTATTCATGGCCCATGGGCAAGACCCATTGTGATGTATTCATGGCCTATGGGCAAGGCCCATTGTGATATGTATTACGCCCATGAGCAGGGTCCACCGGTTGTGTATATGTGGCCTTTGAGTAAGGCCCACTGTGTTGTACATTAGGCCTTTGTGTGAGGCTGTGGGCCCATTATGTGTTTGGCTCTATGTGGGCCATTCCTTAGGGCACTGTTGGTTAGATGTCTACATTGTCGAGGCTGATTGTGGTTACCGATTATGAGTATATGATAGCATAGCATCATGATACATGCCCATACGCATCATCTACATGTTTGTTATGAGACGTGATTGACCATTGCATATGTCATTAGGCAGGTTGTTATGAGACTCCCTGATAGGCAGAGGTTATCTCACATGAGCGTACGGTATGTGCAGGATTGATGCATGACTGGATTGTATGACTCATGCATCTTATATTGTGTATTGTGATTACTGTACGCCCTAGTGACATTAGGGTCTTGGCCTCCACAGGCATATCGTGGATGGCCAGATGGGATACTGAAAATCTGTTCGAGCATCGAGCTGCCATAAATGGCCCTGGGTGAAAATTCCTAAACACCCTCTTGGTACCAGAGGACGCCCCAACGTAGAGACCGAGTGGATACATGAGCGCCCGAGTACCGAATACAAGGAGGCCGCGTCTCCCACTGTGCCATGGTCGGTTGGGAGGGGGTGTGGCCTTACCTGCCCGAGCGCAGGGGGCATCGCTAGGCTGAGTCTGACTAGCTCGAGGAATAGGCCCACTATCGACGTGCCGAATAGGTATTGACAGACTATTGGCCAAGCGGATAGTGAGGTTTCTTACGCTCACTTAGACTGTGCGGCTAGGGAGAGCGGCAGTGCCATTTAGAGTGTACTAAACCCCAGTGATGATCCCAGAGAGGAACCGTACTGATATGTGAACTTATTGATTAGGAGTTGCATGCTCATTCATTCACTAACTACTCGGGCTGGTGGTGCGCAACTAATTGTTGTGTACTTTCGTTATGGCAAGGATTTCGGTTGGGCGCACGACTAACCTGAGATCAAGAGTTTACCACGTTGAGTTTAACTATCCAAATTTAGGTATGGGACTGGTTTGGATAGAAGCTCTTGTGGTGGACCCCATAGCCTGCGATACTATGTACTATCATCCCGACTTTATACTCCAGCATGCTCATTTCATTCATATCACATATTGCATTACATCCGCATGCATATGACATTTTGGGTTGTTATGTTTCTGCACTTATATGACCTAGATAAACTTAGCAGGATTTGTATATTTCATTATATCATTAGCATCTGATATTTATCTCTTTATGACTCCTTATCGCATAGCTGTTCTATATTGCGTATTCTGATATTGATCGACTTATGGACTTGTTCATACTTCCGCTTACTCTGTTATCATATAATTTATGATCTTGTCAGTATTTCTGTTTACTCTAATAATTCATGATTTTATCAGTGTTTCTGCTTATTCAGACATGGTATGGTTTATGGATTACCAGTTTTTTCGATATTGTATGATTATGGCATTGTATTGAATACTTGACACTTACCTTGTGCACACACTTACACCACCCTCTAAGCTTTATATAAGCTTATGCACGATAGATACGTGTAGGTGATGTTAGGTTATAGCAGTGTTGAGCTTGGAGCGTGCGGTGGTCTTCTAGAGCTTGATTTTCTATTTATGTATTTTCCTTTCAATGTTGTACTCCAATGATTATATTAGTGGATATGTGATGATAATGTTACCTTTGTGAATTGGGTAATCTTGTGGTTATGCTTATTACTAGTTAAATGTACAAAAAAAAATAATCCTCCTTGTAGGATCCCAGGATCAGAATCTGGCATATGAATGCTAGGAACCGAGAATGGGGTACTATGAAGGCTGTCGGCACCGGATTCGGCGATCGGGATTCCTGTGAATCCGATTTTCGGGTTTGGGGCATGACAATATGAATGTATGACAAAGGTCCTAGAGGTGGGTGAATAAGACTTTTCAATAATTATGCCAATTTAAAATCCTTATTGCATAGCTTAAACTAATCTCTAGTTAAACTAAGTAAGGTAATCTAACTCTAAAGGCTTCCAGGCCAATAGAGGTTCCAATAACATAGACTTCTAAAGATATATCAATCAAGAAACTAGTCTATAGCATGGTGAACATGTATGAATGGAATATGCTACTTATTAATCCTAAGCATTCATCTTCTCATGCATACATATCTAAGAATTCTAACATATAATCATAATTTAAACAGATGCAAAAATGTCAATTCTAAACACAAGCATGTATAGTAGTTCAGCTATGTGTCTACTCCACTCCAGGCGAACTCACTCTCTCCTAGAGTGTGCCAGATTTCACTATGAAAAAGTTTTAAATCAAGTTTACCTTAAACCTTTACAACCTACACAAGGTATTGCCTACGCAAGACAATCATTCTAGCCTATACAAGGAAATCACACATACCTACGCAAGGCATGCATTAGGTCCTACACAAGGACACTATATGTATTCTCCTATTGGAGGTCTACAAAAGGTCTTAGCAAGTTTAAGAAGCAAACTCTGAAACCAAATCCTACACAAGGAAAAAGTTTTAGACTCTTTGAACTCTTATACTTACTTGTAAGTGGGTGAGCCCTTCTTGTTGCACTTCTTAGGTTGGTAGATCTCTGCTCGCTTATGCTTTAATTAGCTCTCCGATGCTCTTTCGATTATGTTGTTGTTTCTTTATCAAGATTTTAGCTCCATGATCAATTTTCTTACATTGGATGTTTCAGTAAGGTTCCAAGGTGATAGGAGTGGGTCGAATCTCCTGCAACTAGGTGGTAAGTGGATTTCTTAGGGGATTCAACTGATGGATGCTCTAGAGTATCATAGAGACTATGAATATACCAATAAGTTTGGTCTCATTGCTCTAGAGAAGTCTTGAGATCATGTTCTTCACAAATAGGAGCTTTATATGCCCATTAAAGTGAGGAATCACAATTATAAGAATATGAATCTCATAGGAATAGAGTCTAGAATGATTTGGTTAAGCTTGGGATGCACTAGGGACTCTAGGATGCTTTAATCTAAAATTTTTGCAAAGATCTGGATGTTCCTTTTATAAGACAAAGGTTGCAACGGATCTCTAATGGCAATGTTTCGGTCCTACTGAGTAATCTTTTGGTCTGACTTAATTCTTGGTATGTTGGACTGAATTAAGTCCTGAAGTTGCTGGACAATTTTGTCCACTTTCAATCGGACCGAAGCTTGTCTTTGGTTTCACTCGGTCGGACTAAAGTTAAGCTTGGTCGGCCGAATTAGCCTTGAACCTTGCTGGACAGTTTTAGCCTGTTTTGGTTGGACCAAGGCTTACTTCGGTCAGACCGAAGTTACCATTCGGTCAAACTGAGTCCAACCGAATAGAGGCCAGATTTTCCTGATTGAGTTTAAGTCCTGCAATTGCGAGATTCAATTAGACCGAAGCTATGTTCGGTCAGACCGAAGATTACTATTTTCAATGTGTATTTCAACAACTTTAAACTTTTAAAGCCAAATTAAAGAGATATAATATATGATCTTCATGGCTTAAGGGATGATCAAAATGGGGTTTCCTATTTAAGTCAGGATCATCTAGGAGGTATATGTTTGTTTTTGTTTAAGGGTTAGAATCACAAGAGCTTCTATGAATGTTTCTTGATGCTTCTACTCCATTGCGTCTTCGGTCTTCAATTTCCAAGGGTCGCACACAACTACTTGACACAACGGTTCACGTGATTGACAAACTAGTGTGTAGGAATGGGTGCACTAACATTGCAATCATTTCTGAACTATGAGGCCCCTCATCTTAACCTTCTGTAGTTCAAAGTTATTTCTCTAAGTGAAATTCTCCATTTTATACTTAACATCAAATCCCTTAGAAGAGATGTTTTCATATTTAAAAACTCAAAATCCTTACATTAACTTTAATACCACTTGTTGGGGAGGACGCGTGGAAGTAACCCCGAATTAGAATTAAATAATCAGAAGTCAAACAAACAAGTACATAGAGAACACAAGGTTTTACATAGAAAAACCCTCATGGGAAAAAACCATGGCACAAAGCGACAATGAATCCGCAAAGATAATTAAACTTTATAAGAGATAGAAGAGCTTACCAATCTGAGAATACACCCTGAACATTATAAAAACTTTAGCTTTGAACTCCCCTTTGCTCACCAAAAGCCCTAGGCACATTTCTATTACCCTAATCACGGATTACAAACCTTAAAATGATAAAAATCAAAATAGGAAATAAAAGCCACAATTCTGCAAAACCGCGCAAGTCAATCAATGGAAGCTTCGATCATACAAGTGTTATCAATGTCTCATCGATGGGATCAAAGCCACCTTCGATCAGATCGATTTGTACCTAAAAACTGTCCAGCAAACAAAGGAAAAAGAAAGATGGAATTTTCTCGATGGGATCGACAAGTGATCGACTGATCTATCAATGTTATCCACAAAATCAGTTACAGAAAAATTTAAGACATCTGATAACAAGTGGGTGTGTGAGTGTGTGGGGTGTGGGTGAAAAAAGACTAAAAAATAAGGAAAACAATGTGTGTGTGTGTGTGTGTGTATTGGCGCAAGGATGGACGTGATGAGGTTGATCACCATTGTCACGCCCCAAACTCTGAAACCGAGCTTCAAAAAATTTTGATCCCCGAATTCGATGCCAACAGCCTCTGTAGTACCCCACTTTCGGCTCCCAACATCCATATGCCAGGTTTTCGATCTTAGGATCCTACGAGGAGGATTTTCAACATAAATTTGATTCATAATAAGCACAACCAAATGCATAACCCACAAACAACAACCAAAAACTTAATCACCCACTATAATTAAAAATTTATAAGTACAATGCGCATAAAAAGAAATACATTGATGATAGACAAAAGCTCTAAGATGATCTACTATGCGCTCCTGCCTTAGCGTTGCTGCGGTCCAACGTCACATGCACACAATAGTCATGCATAAGCTTACGGAAAGCTTAGAGGGTGGTGAAAGTGTGTTGGCAATGTAGTAATACAATTATGCAATATCAGAGTAATACAGAATATGCTGATAAATCCATGAATACTATTAGTCGTACCAAGGCTATGCGATACAAGCATGAATGATGTCGGTCATACCAAGGCCATGTGATGCGAGATACAACTAAAGCATACCAATCATCATCTGAGTCCACATATCAATACAGCTCAACTCTGGAATATCACCATGGTCTAGTACACTCTAAACCATATTGCCGCCCCATCGCGTGCAACAAGATGAGTAGAAGAGACCTCACTATCTACCTGTCAATATCGGGTTCGGCTCATCGATAGCGGACCCACACCTCGAGTTGGTCAAACTCAGCCTAGCTTTGCCCCCTCCTCTCAGGTAGGTAAGGTCGTACCCGCTTCCAACCGGCCATGATACAGTGGAAAGTGTATCCTTCTGGTAATCGACACTCAGCACTTATATATCCACTCGGTCTAGACATTAGAGCAATGTCACGCCCAAAACTTGAAAACCGAGCTCACAAAATTCCCGATCACCGAATCCGGCGCCGACAGCCTCCGTAGTACCCCATTCTCAGCTTTCGGCACCCATATACCAGGTTCCGATCCTGGGATGCTATAAGGAGGATTTCTAATAACTATTTGATTCGTAATGAGCATAACATAAGCATAACCCACGAACAATAACCACAAGAACACCACCACAAAATCCACTATGATCAAAAACTTTTGAGTACAATGCATCTGAAGGGAAATACAGTACGAAAATTCCAAAAGCTCGGCTGCACGCTCCAACGACGGCGAGACTAAGGCTGCGTCCTGGCGTCACCTGCACGCATCAATCGTGCATAAGCTTATAAAAAGCTTAGAGGGTGGTGTAAGTGTGTGCGCAATATAAGTGTGCTAAGAATGTAAGGTCAGACTAATGCAAATTCATGCTGATGAATACATGAATACAATCAGTCGTACCAAGGCTATGCAGTGCAAGATGTGAATGCGATTAGCCATATCCAGACCATGTGATGCGAGATGCAACTCAAGCATGCCAATCCTCATCATATATCAGTACAGTTCTCATTCTGGATAATCACCGGGGTATAGTACACTCTATGCCAGCTTGTCGTCCCTATCCGAACGCACAACTGGGAGAGCAGAAGAGACCTCACTATCCGCCTGCCAATATCAGGCCTGGCTCGTCGATAGCGGACTGATTCCTTAAGCTGGTCAAACTCAACCTAGAAGTTGCCCCCTCACTCAGGCGGGTAAGGTCACACCCCTTTCCAACCGACCATGACACAGTGGGAGACGCGGCCTACTGGTATTCGTCCATCGCGCACTCGTGTATCCACTAGGTCTCGACATTGGAGTCATCCTCTGGTACCATCGGGTTTAGGGATTTTCACCCGAGGACATTTATGGCGCCCGTATGCTAGAACCAAACATTTTCGGTATCCAATTCAGCCACCCACGATGCATCTATGGAGGCTATGACCTTGATGTCGCTAGGGCATACGATAATCACAATCATACAAATGTAAGTGCATGAGTCACACTACCAGTCATGTAACAGTCCTACGTGTGTCATGTACTTATGTAGGGCAACTCCGCCTATCAGGGAGCCCATAAACATTCCGTCGAAGGTATATGCTATGATCAGTCACTCCACATATCAGTCATACATATGATGCGTATGATCATGAATCATGGATCTACACTAAACACGTATATAAAGATGGGTCTTGTATATAATAAAAATGGGCCTAGACAGCCTATTCACTACAAGTATGGGCCTACCAATGGGCCTCAGGGAGAGTGATAATGCGGGCATTTAACCGACATCATCCTGACAATGTGGGCATCTAACCATCATTGCTCCTAAGGCTCGGCTCGCCTTAAATATCATTAATTAAATCATGGCGGAATCACACATTGCAATGTGCCTTAGGTACATCCCATTGGGCCTCAAATACATCGAATGGGCCGTATCTCATGGGCCTTATATTCAGCAAGTGGACCACCCCAATAAGCTTCACCAATGGGCCTTAGGTACTTTATAATGGGCCATCACCCATGGGCCTTGGAATGCATTAAAATGAGCCCAATCACATGAGCTTCGTATGCATCAAATGGGCCTAATTACATAGGCCTTATATATACCAAGGTGGGCCTCAACAGTGGGCCACAAATACATCAAATGGGCCTACACACATGGGCCCATATATAACAAAGTGGGCCTCGACAACGGGCCACAAATGCATTAAGGTGGGCTTAATCACATGTCAAGATGGGCCTAAATACATCAGCCCATATATACCGAAGTGGGCCTCATGTGAGGCCCGCCAAAATGTTTATTTTCCTATCCAATCTGTTGATAAGGTCATATGAATAGGGGCCCACCAAAATGTCTATTTACACCCAATCTGTCCAAGCCCCCAGCGATGTTTATTTGCCACCCAAACAGTCCATAAGGTTATGTGGACCTGGAGCTCATGGTGACGTTGGTTCACCATCCAAACTATTCATGAGGTCAAGTGGACCATGGGCCCACTGAAATGTTTATTTGCCATACAATTTGTCCATAAGGTCATATGGACAAGGAGGGCCCACTGTAATATTTATTTGACATCTAATATATTTAAAACAAATCGCGTGGACCTGGGAAAGCTGGGGTCCACTGGAAATGTTTATTTTCCATACAACCTATTCACAAGGTCACGCAGTCAGGGGGCCCACTGTGATATTTGTTTGACATCCGAACTGTTAATAGGGTCACACGTACGTGGAGCCCACTAAAATGTTTATTGCCATCCAAACCTGTTCATAATGTCACGTGGCCAAGGGCTCACGTGATGGAGGCATGGACACAATACATACATCTGAGTGGGGGCCACGGCCACGCCACCGCTGGGCGCTGGCACGTTCCAGCAGCATGGGCCCACTATAATGTTTATTTGCCATTCAACCAATTCATGAGGCCACGGTCGGGGGCCCACCGCAGGGTGGTTCGCCAATCCAACCCACTCATTATGTGTGTCCCATCTAAATGAGGGTCCAGACCAAGTTTCAGCCATGTCCAAATCTCAGGTAGGCCCCACCAAGTGTTTTTATATGTTTCAGGCATGTCTTCACATGATTTTAGATGGTATGGCCCACTTGAGTCCATATACGGCTGATTTTTGGCAGGGACCCCAATTCCCTAGGGGGCTTCCTAATGGACGGTGTGGATTTTTTAATCGCACCACGTGGGGTCCACTGCTGGGGCTGTGAGCCCCGGCCACCTCGTCCGCCCGCCACTCGCCAGCGCTGGACGCCAGCGTCCCTTTTTTTTTTTTCCTTTATTTTTTTAATATATTTTTTTTATATGGGGCCCACAATGATATGATCCAAACCATCTATTGTGTGAGTCCCACATGTTGGACCGTCCATTCAAATTTTAGGGTGCATCCAAATTTCATGTAGGCCCCACCAAGTGCTTTTATATGCTCAGGCATGTCTTCACATGTTTTTAGATGGTATGGCCCACCTGAGAATCAGATTGATCCCAAATTTTGGCTCAATGCTTAAAATAATCTGAGAAAGAGAATGGACGGCTTGGATCAAGAACATACATCAAGGTGGGGCGATGTTGGAGCAGCCCACTATTTCTCTTCCTTAACGTGGACGTCTCTGGACGCCATGGCATAAAGTCATGCCAATAAAAAAATATTCTTTTTATCCTAGGTGGGACCCACATTAACTAGATCTATCCCATCCATTATATGTGTCTCACAAAAATAGGGGTCTAAAACAAGTTTCAGGTGGGCCCAAGCTTCTAGTGGACCCCAGCAATCATTCTTCCAAGTTTCAACGGAAAATACTACCATTCTTAATACCACGGCCTTCCAGATGATTGGATCGGTCTCATTTTTCGGCTCAACACCTAAAATGATCCCGAGAATAGAATGGATGGCTTGGATCAAATATAAACATCAAGGTGGGGCCATGTTGGAGGGCCCACCATTTCCCTTCCTTTTTTTTTTTTTTTTTTAAGTTGTAAGTACACACCCCTGACAGTACACACACTCCACGTTAACCTCTTCACTCCCATGCCTCTAGTCCAGCGTCCCTGGACGCTGGACGGCATGGATGAACACATCATCATGGTGGGTCCCACATGTACGTGGCCCACCATACCCATATACATATATACATATATATATATATATATATATATATATATATATATATATATATATATATATATATATAATATTAATATAATATAATATATATGTATGTATATACATATATCAATAAATATATATATATATATATATATATATATATATATATATATATATATATATATATATATATATATATATATATATACACATATATCATATCACCTAAAATGTGGTGGACCACACCATTGATGAATGGAGTGGATTTAACATGGCCCACTTCATTCTAGGGAGAGGAGAGAGAGAGAGAGAAAAAGAGAGAGGAAAAGAGAGATACGGTGAGATAGAGGGGAGGGTCCCCGCCACTATGGGCCCTCCATATTTACAACACATACATCGAGTGGGTCCCACAACAAGTGGGCCCTTAAAAATTGAAATGAAGGATGATCACCCACCTCTAAGCCTCCTCCTTGCTCCCTTGGCCTCCAATGCTCCTTTACTTGACTTTTAATGGTGGTAGATGATGGATCAACGGTTGAAATGAGAGATGAGAGAGTAGGGAAGGTGGGCCACACTTGGCATTTGGGAGAGGGAGAGAGAGCTTGGACGTGTGAAGCTCTTTTGCTTGGAATTTTTTTTTGAGAATGAATGAGAGAGAGAGGGGAGTGATGGGTGAAAAAGGGTGATGGAGTGATGTGGTGTGATAGGTGATGGGTGGAGTGGTGTGTTGTAAGAAGGGATGGGTGGAGAGAGAGGTGAAGTGATGTGAGGTTGACCTTGGGCTTGCTTGTGTAAGAGAAAGGTATGGGTTGTTGTACTTGGGTATGGAGTGACTTGACTTGTACTTGACATGAGTGATTGATTGATTGATAGGACATCTCGTAGAGATTCCCTCGTAATTCGTAATGCGTGGTGTTTTCTTCAAATTGAACGCAGACTGACATCTTTTAGCCTGAGTATCGGGTCGGTGTGCGAGTCGTGGCGTTAGAACCGCGACGACGGTCACTAAGATATAGGTTTCAATTTTAGCCATCTTTGGCATACAGGTCTCATCTTAGGATCGCGCGTAAACATCAAAAAGTGGTCGAGGATTGCCGAATTCGACTGGAAGGATCGCGGGAGTCGACGGAACAGTACGAACTAGGATACGGGTCTTACAAGCAACCTCCTGGTACCATAAGGGTTTAGAAAATTTCACGCAGGGACATCTATAGCACCCCATATAGAACAAGATTTTCGGTATCCAATCCTGCCAACCACGATACGCTTGTGGTGGATATGGCCCTAATGTCGCTAGTGCATATAGTAGTCATGTCACATAAGGCGAGATGCATGAATCACACTATCCGGTCATGCAGCAAACATGTGCATATCGCGCGCTTATGTGGGCAACTCCCCCTATCAGGGAGTCTCATAATAATCTGCCCAATGGCATGTGCTATGACCAATCACTCCTCACATCAAGCATACATATGATGCGTATAGGCATGGATCGTGGAGCTATAATAAGCATATTATATGATAATGATGTACTCCCTCTTATATCAAGGTTGGGCCTAAGCGGCCTACCCACAATCTTAGGGATCCGAAAAAGGTTCCTTCACTATACTATTGCATGGCCTGCTAGATGCCTTAGGGGGCCCAAATGAGTCCTAGATGGACTCCAAAATAAAAGAAGTAATCCTACTAACAACTAATGGGAGCCCAACATCTTGGGATAGCCCAATGAAGATAGATGGATCATGCAAATGGGCCCAATGACTAGGGTCAACCCACTTAAGGAATGATGAGAATGGGCCTAATAAGGCCTAAGGGAAGGTCACAATGAGGGCATTTAACCATCATTGTCCATCAGCGTGGACATTTAACCAACATTACTCCCAAGAGGTGGCCCACACAAGGGATTCATACACAACGTAACGGGTCACTCATACATTGCATTGGGCCTCACATTAACATAAGAGCCGCGACCTATGGGCCTCAAATACGTCACAATGGGCCTCACCCATGGGCCTCGAATACATCACAATGGACCTTGCCCATGGGCCGCATAAACACCACATTAAAGTGGGCCCGCATGTCCCAAGTGGGCCCCATACACATTATCTGGGCCTCACGTGGTAGCCAAAACAGATGGACTACGTGGCTATGAAGTATATCAGGGTGGGTCCCACCGTAACGTTTATTTTTCATCCAATCTATCCATACGGTCACAAGGACCTGGATTAATTGGAAAAATAAATTTCATACTAATCCAAAACTTCTATGTACGGGTTTTAAGGGAAGGCGTTCATCCCTCCACTGTTTTCTGCAGTGTGGTCCACCTGATAGATCTGCCTCATTTTTGTCCCAAGCCTTAAGATGAGTTGGCAAATGGATGGACGGTCTAGATGGAACACATCCATCATGTGGGTCACGCTGATCAGATGGATGGTGTGGAATACAAAACATACATCACAGTGGGTTCCACAGATGGATGAGCGGTATGATATGGACATCAAGGTGGGCCACTGCACGGACGGTGTAGATGTAACATGTGTCATGGTGGGGCTGTACATGGCATCGTCCAAATGGATGATGCAGATGAAACACATACATCCTGGTGAGGTCCACGTGATGGCCCGTCAGAGATTTGAATCTGCTACAATCCCTGGCGGAGTGGATGGGATACATACATCATGTGGGTCCATGTGGTGTGGCCCACACATGATATATATATATATATATATATATATATATATATATATATATATATATATATATATATATATATATATATATATATATATATATATATATATTGTAAAACCAACATCGAGCGCCCAAACCTGGACGGACGCTTGATGTACACATACATCATGGTGGGGTCCACCGTTCTCAAACGGTTGCATGGTTAGAATCGATGTAAGGTGGGCCCCATGCATGTGGAATACATACATCTGAGGTGGGTCCACTCGTGTGGACCCACAAGCTTTGAAGAAAGCTGATGTTTGTGTTTTACCATGTCCAGCAACTGCACGTACAACACACGTAAACGGTGGGATCCACATCAATGGACGGTGTCAATACAACAGCCATTTTGCTGTTGTTAGATGGATAGACGACGTGGATAAGATCATGCATCCAGGTGAGCCACAAGCCATCACACAAAGAGAGAGAGAGAGAGAGAGAGAGAGAGAGAGAGAGAGAGAGAGAGAGAGAGAGAGATCAGCGGTGATGGAGGGGCCTCACCACTATGGGCCCCTCTTTGATACAAAGTATACATCAAGGTGGGTCCCACCATATGTGGGCTCTTAAATCACAAAAAAAAATTAAAATTGTGGGTTCAAGATCACCCACCATAGATCTTCTTGGTCCGATGGAACGTCAAACTCCTTGGTTTCGATCTTGATGGAAGATGATGAAAAATGAAGGGTTGAGATGGGAGATGAGAGGGTAGGAAGTGGGCCACACACAAAACTCTCTTGAAGGTTTGAAGAGCTTGGACGTTGGATTTTTTTGTTTTGGGTTGCTTGGAAGAGAAGGCAGAAATAAGAGAGAGAGAGAGAGAGAGAGAGAGAGAGAGAGATGGAGTGATGGATGGGAGAGAGGGATGGGTTGTGTAAGGGATTGTTGACTTTTGAAGTTGTTGTGTAAGAGAGGTATGGATTGTGATGGGTTGAGTGATGTGTGTACTTAACATGTACTTGACCATTGAAGGGATTGATGAGTATATTGGGTAGAGATTCTCTTGAAATTGTAAATGCACAGCGTTTTCTCGAACTGAACGCGGACCCATATCTCCTGGCCTGGGTATCGCCTTGGTGCGTGAGACGCGGCCTTGGAACCGCGGCGACGACACACTCGCTAGGGTACAAGTCCCAGGTTGAGTTGACTCAAGTTGACAGGGTGCAACTCAGGGTCGCGCACAAACACTGATTACAGGTCACGGGTTGTCGGAATTCGACAGGTAGCGGGAATCTTCGAAATAGTATGGATTAAGATATAGGTCTTACAACTGTCTTCCTCAAGGGGATAATTACTCTGAATCCACGGAGCTTCTTTGGACTCCTTACAGAGATTCCTCAAATCCTCGAGCAAAAATAGAAATAAATTCTAATGAATTCGAAAATAGATTGATTGGTGATAAAAAAAATAAAAATAAAATTACAACCTTTTAAATAGTATCTTAAACCTAGGAAGACGTTTCAGAATCAAACTACAACTCAAACTCCCTAAAAACTTGACTTACTACAAATACTGAACTTATTATTTATAGACGGCCATGATTTCTACTAGACTTCGACTTCATAGTTTTCGGCCACAATAGTAAGTATCAAATTTGGCTTAACTGCATTATTCTCCTAAAGTTTATAAGCCCTTTTCATGTTGGGCACGACTCCTAAAGTTCAAAGGATCAAGAGTTATGATCCAATTAAAACTTACAATATATAGTAAAAATGAAATTAAAAAGGATTTTGACTGTTGATCTGATGGAATCTTGCAAATCCAGCATGGACAACCCGGAATAGAGGGGTTGGTGGGCTAAAGTAGCTTCTCCTACCCAAAATCATATATAGTAGCGAGATATGACTGTTTTAGGGTCCTGATGATCCTAGTCACTTCCACCTCTGATTGGGCTTTATCTGGTCCATCTTGGACATGAAAGTGTCCACGGCCCGCTCTATGCCAACATGTATGGATACTCATGTATATATAAAGTTAAATGTTCTTTGCCTTTATCAAATCCTTCATTTTTCAAGTAATTTTCTTATAAATTAATGTTTCTATTAAAAGTTTTCACCTTTTATTCATTTTTATGAATGGGCGGTGACCACTGATTAGTATTTTTTTAATTTGCCCAAAAAGTTTTTTCTTTTTTTATTTTTATTAAATAAAACAACTTTTATTGGAAAAACATGTTTGATACAGTTTTGCCCAGGAGAAAAAAAAATCCACCTATGTTCTGGAATATGCAGAGTTTCAAACGACTTTGTTCAATTATAGCATTTTTTTCTTTTTCAAAACTAGAGAGTTCAAACCGGAGTTTTGCTAACCAGGGACCCATCAGTTTTGCCCAGGTTCGAGATAGTCAAGAGTCCAATTAAAAGTCATTGTACCTGGGCTTGGGCCCAGCCAGTTTTAGTTGTACAACCAAAACTCAGGCCAATGTCTGAAAATGGCTAAAATCTTCGGCCCAACCCCAGCCCGTAGATGGCTAGTCCATCAATCCGGTCCACTTCTAGCGGTAGGCAGAAGTTTACACTATGGAGGATTATAGGACATTAGCATCTTCATTTTCTACAAGTGAGGCCCATGGTTCAGTGATCCACCAGATTAGAAAATCTTAGATCTGTAACGTTTTGCCTTATTTCAATTTAATGTGAGCTATTGCTACACTTTTTATTTTCTTAACCATTTGTTTGTTGGGCCACCTATTGAAAGGGTTAGGACTTTTCCATTTGGATGATCTTCAGTGCAATGACCATCCACAATGGGGTCATCATATCAATGGTTTAGATCACTGAACCATATGACCCATTGTAGATAGTGAAAGCTTGAACTGAAGTGAGAGATACGGCTCAATGTCGACCCCTAGTGCGAGAGCCTACAAACGGGCAAAACCATTTATCCACCTAACAGGAGAAACCTTATAACAAGAAGGAGAAAAAAAAAAAATGCTTCTCAATGAATAAAACACAACCAGAATCAAGGCCATGCTGGCAAAATAAGTCGTTTCAAACGATTCCCGACACCATTTTTTTCTTTTTTGGTCTGGATCTTGATGGACCCAAAACTCACTCTTCTCCCTTTTCTTATATATATATATATATATATATATATATATATATATATAGATTGTTCTATGTGAGAAGCAACATTTTTCCATCCAGAGATGAATATGGATTGCAAACTGCTGTATCTTGTGCGTGTTGAGTGTATATATAAACGGTCATTGCACTTTGGCCTTGTCGTATACTGTTGCTACATAGCCCATAGGATGTATATGCATTGATATGGTTGTAGTATATTAGTAGAATTTATTTTGATTATGATTTTCTATATTCTTAGGTGTGCATACAAATAGATGTCGTTGTATAACTCTTAGATGCATTCATACTGCCATACAAATAGTGTATTGCTAGAATATAGTTTGATTGTATGGTCAGAAATAATTTGTACAGTTAGGCAGCTGTCCTAGGTTGTTGAGATCCACATATGAGACTCCCTCCCTTAGAGCTCATTTCTGCTCCACAAACCCAAGATGACTTAAACTGCAGACAGTTTCTGAAAAGGGTCCCGTTAATCCCTTCATGTTGTCGTCTAGTGGAGAGAAGCCCAGAGCAGTGTCAAAACAAACACACACCCACCAAAAAAATAAAATAAGAAAGGCCAGGCTCCTCCCCACTAGATGAAAGTGTTGTTTTGGCCCACTAGCAAAAGCCTTCCACAATTCATATCATTCTCAATTATGTAACACGAACAGGTCCTTAGGGAGAGAGTGATTGAGCAAAGATTGAGGCATGAGATGAATGTATCATAGCCCTTGATAGAGTGGAATGGGAGAACATGAATCATTTAGCTGACCCAATTAGATGTGATAAGGTTTAGATGAGGATGATGATGAAACAAGCACTCAGTGTTCCTACTTAATGAATACTTATATTTTCAATTTTGGGTTTAGGAGAGTAATGAATGGCATGGTGATGAACAAAAAGGAGAAACACTTCACAGGTGAGTACTGAATAAACATCACAAAGTTAAAAAATCAGCATGTATGGGACATTTATAAGCATATTCTGCTGCTAGTTGGTTTTTTTTTCCTGTACAAATCTGGTTGAAAGATTTTATCATGGAAAATCTAGGTTCAACATCAGCTTTGCTTTTTTCATTCCAGTATTTCCCAGTGGCATTACAAACCTGCTTCCTTATTCGGTGTAGAAGTGTCAAGAAAACATGTTCACTTCGAGGAATTGTCTAGCTAGGCTTGCTGTGAACTTTTCTTATTGCATGGACCTTCAAGGTATACGGAACCTATCAACCCCTGAATAGGTTCCTTCAGCTTGTATGTCAGTCGGAGAACCTCTTCAAGAATAGGATTTTGAACTGATTTCTCCTTCTCTCCTTCAAATGCAGCTTCTCATCAACTTCCTGGCATTACATAAACAAGATGAGGTATTGAATAGAGCTTGGGCTTAACCGTTGTACCACCTGTTTGGTCTTTCAGTTTCTGCAAGTGGGTTCCATGGTTTAGTGATCCAAACCAGTGATGTGATGGAGCTAACAATGGATGGCAGATGCTCAAAAAAAAAAAAAAAAAAAAACAGATTGAAGGATCCTATTCTAGCCATTGAATATTTGGCTGTTCTTTTTTGTGGTTGATAGTTAACCATTGATGTACTTTCGTGTAAGTGGTCTATTTCTTGACCAACTATAGAAAGTACTTTTCTTTTATTTTTAACCATCTATTTCTCAACCAACTATTTCTGGAAGATTTTTAGAGCATGGATCATCTGCTTCGAGGCCCATTGTGTCAACCATTTGGATCACAGACCATGGGCCCCATTTGTATGAATTGAAAGTTCAAATGGTGTTTTACAGATATTTGACCCAAACATTGTATAACACCTCCAATATTATATCATATGTTATGATCTGAATACTCATATGTAAAGAATTTTTGGCAAGAAATTCTACCACACCCTTGATTCATCGCCAAGCCTTGCAGCTTATGCGCCAATCATGCATTTCCCAAAACCCTCATCTTTAAACAATTTCACCAATAATCACCACAACAACATCACCCATCTTTGAAGCGGTGATAGATCCTTGAATCACCCACTATAATCTCCCGCCTTCCAATTTTAGATATCAGCTTTGCAGCATGATGGCAACCATCGCATATTCTAACATTCTTCTTCACAAGGATTGGAGTGCCAACTGTTGTGGAGATGACCCCGAAAGAAGGCGCCAACATCAAACTATGACTACTTGGCAAGCTTGCTTTTCTCCTCACTACATCTTGAGGTTTAAACATTGCACTAGGAATATACACAACTTCCCCTATCTTTTTCGACAGAATATCAAGAACATCATAGATCGTGTTGGTTTTTTCATGGGACCTATCTCCGTTGAGGAAACAGCATGTCTTACTATTCAGCTCGACAGTGCTGCAGCCTATTGTTCTCTCTAAGCCTTCTTTCTTCATGAGGGATCTCACCCTCTCGACATCTTCCCATCGTCCAGCTTCGGTATACATGTTAGACAGAAGAACATAGCACCCAGTGTTATCATTTTCCAAAGAAAATATGCGTTCCGCTGCCAGCTCTGCTAATTCTATGTTCCCATTGTTTCTACTTGCAACCAATAGAGATCCCCATATTCTTGCTGTTGGAGTTAGAGGCATTCTCTTTATAAAACTTTCCACCTGATCAAGATTTCCTGTGCGTCCAAGAAGATCGACCATGCACCCATAGTGCTCGATTTGAGGATCAATGCCATAGTCTTGTTGCATAGTATTGAAATATTTCCATCCTTCATCTACCATGCCAGCAATGCTGCAAGAAGACAACACGGAAACAAATGTACTCCCATTTGGTTTTATGCCCTTTTCTTGCATTTCGGAGAAAAGTTCGAGAGCAGTTCTTACAAACCCATGAATTCCATATCCCATGATAATTGTATTCCACGCAACAACATCCCTCGATTGAATGTCGTTGAATATCTTCCTTGCAGTCTGCAAATCACTGCATTTGGCATACATGTAAATGAGAGAATTCAAAATGAAAGTATTCCAACCATGCCCATTTTTTATGACATAGCCATGGATTTGCTTGCATGGTCGCAGCAATGCTAATTCAGCATATGCTGGAATGATGCTCGAAATTGTAACAACATCTGGCTTTAGAGGCCCTTTCTGTAAGTAATTGAAAAGTTTCATTGCTTCCAGATTCTTCCCTTTCTGTACATAAGCAGCGATCATGGCATATTCCATGATATCAAGCTCTTCTCAGTTATCCGCCCAAATAACACCTCTGCTGATCGCAATTCCCCGCATTTTCCATACATGTCAACTAATGCAGTCTCCAAGACTAAAAAAGGAAGAAACCCACTTCTAATTGCCTTCCCGGGAATCAATTTACCTTGTGAAAGGAATCTTAATTGTGCACAGGCAGGTAGCAAGTTCACCAATGTGATTGCATCTGAATCCATGTTATCAATCTCTTGCATTTTGATCAAGCAAGTAAATGCCACATGGGGATGATCATTCATCACATACCCACCTATCAGTGCATTCCAAGCCACAACATTCCTCTGAGACATCCTGTTAAATACCCGCTCGGCAAAACCCACATCCCCGCATTTGCAATACACATCCACAATCGATGTCTCAACCATGAGATCAGATTCAAACCCATGTCGGATTACATGGCAATGAATTTCCTTCCCATGACGTCGAGTCATCTCCAGAGCACATGCTGCCAGCACCCCCATTATGCTGAACCGGTCAGCTTGCTTTCCGGCCACATGCATTTTCCTAAAGTATGAAAGCGATCTCCACCCATCCCCATCAGAAACATACCCACCAATCATCGAATTCCAAGAAACCAAATCTCTCACTGGCATTTCGTTGAACACTTTCTCTGCAAACTCTATACACCCGATCTTTGCATACATTGTGATGAGGGAATTGCAGATGAAAATATCCGTATCCAATCCTATCTTGATCAGCTTGCGGTGAGTCTTCAATCCTTGTGTAAAAGAAGACAAGCTCAAGCAAGATTTGATTACAAAGGGAAAGATGAAATTATCAGGACGAACACCCACAAACTGCATCCATTGGTAGAATTCGAGCGCTTCTTGGTAGAATCCATTATCCACATACCCTTTGATCATGACATTCCACAGGGAAGTATCTGGCAGGTCCTTCATCATCTCAAAAAGATGAAGAGCATCGTCTATATAACCGAACTCTGCATAAGAAGGGAGAATACGGGCGATCATGGGATCTGACGAATGGGTCCCGGATTTTATGGCTGTTGGATGATTCGCTCTAATGTAGGATGGTTGGGTGATCTTTCGATCGACGAGGTCCCGGGTGGGATTGATTCTCAGCCGTTTGTCTGTTTGGAGAGACATTTTCGGGAGAGTTGGAGTTGCAGAAGATCTGAAGAGAGGCTGCAGCCATATTCTGGAGGGTTTGGGAGTTTTTTCAGGTTAGAGAAAGGTAGCCGTTGGATGTATGTGGGGTTTTTGGCGGGAGAGGAGTGACCGTCGTGTTTGAATGTGATCTATCCGTTGCCGTTTTCTGTATAGAGACGCGAATATCGTTCAACAGTTGTTTGTAGGGAGCACGTGCGAGAAGGAAGCGGATTGCGGGTCGGACGCCGGACGCGGATTGCGTCCTACCCCCGCCCGGACGGTAATCCGTCCGGGCAGGGCTCTGTGGGGCCCTCCGTGATGTAAGTATTCTATCCACACCGATAATTGTTTTTATGTGATTATTGTAAGATGTATGACAAAAATTGAGTTAGATTCAGGGCTTAAGTGGACCACAAATTGTGGATTAAACTTCCACCATTAAAAACTTCCTGGGACCTAGAGAAGTGTCGGATCAAGATGAAATTTGTGTTTTCACTTCATCCAAGTCTGCATGACCTTATTAATAGGTTGGGTGGTAAAAAAACATCACGGTGGCCCTTAGAAATGTTTCAACCGTGAGTTTCATTATTACTGCAGCTTCCTTTGATGTGGTCCATGGATTTGTTTATCTGCTTAATTTTTTGTATAATGCTTTTAAATGACCATATAAAAATGATTATCGGTGTGGATTAAATAATTACATCACGGTGGGCTCCATAGAGCCCTGCCCGGACGGATTACCGTCCGGGCGGGGGTAGGACGCAATCCGCGTCCTCGGACGCAATCTGTGTGGGGCCACCGTAATATATCTGTTTATCGACGCAACCCATCCCTTTTCTAAGGGATTGCGTCCTAACCCGGCCCGTCTCTAGCTGGGAACGGGCTGGAGCTTTGAGTGGCCACCATGATGTATGGGTCTTATCCATACCGTCTATCCATTTTTTTCCTATTATTTTAGGCAAAAGCACAAAAATGAGGCAGATCCAAGGGTCAAATGGACCACACCATAAGAAGCAGCGGTGATAATGATTCTCACCATTGAAACTTTTCTAAAGCCCACTGTGATGTATATCTGCCATTTAACCTATCTATTAAGTTATATGGACTTCGGTGAAAAGAGAAAACACAAATATCGTATCCATTCAAAACTTATGCGGCTCTAGGAAGTTTTGAGGATGCAGTTCACTTGAGCCGTAGATCTACCTCATCCCGGGCTTCTATCAAAAAAAAAAACAAGAATAAACGGGCTAAATGAGACCCATACATCAGGGTGGTCACTCAATCTCCTGCCTGTTCCTAGAGATAGGTGGGGTAAGACGTAATATAGGTTCTTCTAATATCACATTTAATGTATGAGTTTAAAAATAAAGATGATCTAACGTTTCAATGGACCCTACCAAATAATAAACTTAGATTACATTAAATACATAAAGTATTAAATGCAAGTGGGTCCTTACTCTTGCCCGGGTGGTAGACTCTCAGGAGTTTTCAACTCCCGGTCAAGGGTTCGAGTACCCATAGGTGGTGAAATTCCACCAGCATGAGTGTGTGGGGGTGTGTGTGCGTGTGTTTAAAGAAAAAAAAAATGCAAGTGTAAAATAATAGGATTGATTGGTGTATGACACAACATCCATCCTGGGGACGGTAGACATCATGGTGGCACTCCTTGAGCTCAAAGTTGTATGAGCAGTTAAAAGGAGATTAAAGTTATTGTTCATACATTTTGTGAGATTATTTTAGAGTATGAATGGAAAAATCATTCACATCGAAAGCTTAAGTGGACCACACCACAAATAGGAGTGGGGGCAACGGTTCTCAATATTAAAAAATTCATAAGGCCTACAGCAACATTTAATTTCCATCTAATCTACTCATAAGGTCACATAAGCCTAAATGAAAAAGAAAAAGAAATATTATATTAATATAAAACTTATGTGGCCCCACGAGGGTTTCAAAGGTAGACATTCAATCCCTCACGTCTTCTTGCAGAGCAGTCCGCTTAATTTTTTAATTTGTCTTAATTTTTGGGTCAAGCCTTATCATGAGCTCACCAAATGGATTGATGGTTGAGATATAATACATGCGGTTATGGACCCATAGAACTTGGTGACATCAACCCACAGCTAGATGGATGCTGTATGGTACACTTGCCAATCCACTTCGTACATTGGTGTAGTCCAACGGAGAGTTGGATCTGCCTCATTTTTGGGAAGTAGACTGACTGGTGCATCAACCACTAACCATCTAACTGAGGTGTTGATGTCACCAAGTTTAGTGCATCTCATCATGAAGTATATGTTATATACAAATGGTTGGTCTAGCTGGAGAGCTCTTCCTAAGTCTTTAGTCAAAAAATAAGATAAATCTAAAAATCAAGTGGACCACACTACCAAAAGTAGCGGGAGAATGAGCATCTATCATTGATATCCTTTTAGAGTCACAAAAGTCTTGGATCAATACGGTATTTGTTTTTCCTCTTTATGTAGGTTTGTGCGACATTAACGAACAGTTTAGATGGAAAGTAAACATTATGATGTACCCCGCTAATGTTTTAATGGTCAGAATCATTGTCCCCACTGATTTTTTTGTGTGGTCCACTTGATCTTTGGATGCGATTCATTTTTGTCATAGTATTCTAAAATGATCTCTCCAAATGGATGAACGGTGTGGATATAATAAATACATTATTGTGGGCCTATTTAACTTTGATATCCTTTGAACCGCTGTACATGTCTTTGCACGACACGTACCCACATCAGCCAGGTCGGTGGTGTGTGGAACACCAGCCAATCCGCTATCCACTTTTGGGCACATACCTTAACTGAGAAAAGGGAAGTACGGCGTGGATAAACAGATGCATCACGGTCGGCCCTACACACATCTGGAGGGACGCCTAAAGATCCGAAGTCGGGCGCAATCCGCTTTCGTGCGCGTGATGTCTGTGAGAAATCGACCCTTTCCATCAATTCGATCATGCTATGACGTGATCTCAAATATCAGGCAGAACCAAAACTCAAAACTCAAGTGTAGCCACACCAAAGAAAACAGTGGGGATGGGATGCCCACACCATTGAAGCCTCCTTTTGAACGGGTTGGATGACATACTGGAAGGATCTTGCGCACGTGAGGCCATCGTTGGATGATCCAAACCGATGATGTCATGCCCCTTACATTGGATGGCATGATGAGTTGGAAGCCTAGAAGATTCAAGATTAGAACCCCTGGATAGAGTGTCCTGCAAAAACACATGGTTGGCAAAAAAAAAAAGAGTACATCAACGGTCCGAGTTCAACGGAGAAAGGGCCAAATATCATACGCTGTGATCTTTCACTCTGTGAGATTTCGACGTCATCCGTTATCGTGTACGATAGGCCTCACTAGACCAACGGTCAGATTCACCTAAACATCGACCTCACTTTTATGGACTGGTACATCAAGTCGTTCATAGAAAAACAACAACAACATGGACGCTGTTGTCACATGGCACATGTCCAAAGCAATCGGGACCATTGATCTACAGATATGCTACTTAGAGATGATATTTCCGGAAAATCAAGTATATCTACGAATCCTGTCGATCCGATCGGTGGGATTTTGTTTATTAAATGGATCATAGTTCATTTTGTATGGCTGAAATTTTATTCAGCATCCATTTTGTGGCTGTTAATGGAACGGCAATGATAGTCCAATCACTGGGAACAGATCAAAAGTACGGATTCCCAACCACGAGAAAAGTGAAAAGACCTCGACCGTCCATCACATAGGACCCATAACACGTGTCCGAACGACACTCAATTTGAGGAAAAAAAAAATACCGTCACCGTCGATTGTCCGTGTTCAGATTGGAAGTTTGGAATCATCTGACGCACTTAATTTACGTGGCGTGGTCCACATATAGAGGGACACATCATATGATTCGTATCGATTTGGGATTGCGTACTGAGTTACTCAGTACCCTCTTATACTACGGAGTAAACTCTGTTGGGCACACAGTAGTTGTACGTGGTTTATCCACACCGTCCATCCGTTTTTTCAGCTCATTCTAGGGGTTAGGCCCAAAATTAAAGCTTATACAAAGCTCAAGTGGACCCTACCACAGGAAACAGTGAAAATACTGATTTCAACTACTGATTTCAACTGTTGAAACCTTAATAGGCCCACAGTGATGTTTATCTGTCGTCCAACCTTCTCATGAGATCACCCATACATGGATAAAAGGAAAATACAAATACAAGCTTGATCCAAAACTTCAATGCTCCCAAAAAAATTTTCCGGTAAACATTCAATTCACACCGTCTCGGTGGTAGCTTTTTAAATGCTTCATATCTTGGGATAAGGCCTTAAAATCTTCCAGTAAAATGTATAGATGGATTGGAATACTTAGGGGGCGTTTGGTGCATGGATTTAAATGGAATTGGGTTGCAATGTCCGTCCTATTTGGGACTCACATAAGGTATGGGTTATGAAGTCCCTTCTTGAAATCGGCGCTGAGTGTAAGGTTTGAGCGCGAATTAGATATGGACAAGGTCAGCAACCAAATCACTGCTGAAGTGACATCACCAAGCTCTGTGGACCCCACCATGATGCATGTGTTGTATCCATACAGTTCATCCATATGGAGAGATCATTTTATGGCATGAGAAAAATAATGAGATAAATATAAAGTTTAAGTGAACCGCACCATAGAAAACAGTGGGGACACTGACAGGCACCGTTCAAAACTTCTTAGGGGCCACGGAAGTTTCTGATCAAGCTTATATTTTTATTTTCACTTCATCTAGCTCTATGTTTTTTTTTTTTTTTTTTTTACACACACACACACCCCACACACTCACGCTGGTGGAATTTCACCACCTATGGGTACTCAAACCCTTGACCAGGAGTTGAAACTATTGAGAGTCTACCACCCGGGCAAGAGTAAGGACCCATCTAGCTCTATGTTAACTTATGAATAGGTTGATTTAAAAAATACATCATGGCAGGCCCTATAAATGTTTCAATGATGGGTGTGACTGATCCCACGTTTTTTTTTTGTGGGTCCACTTGAACTTTAGATCTATCTCTCTACAAATGTGTAACGCCTTGAAAATTAGGGGTCAAGCAGGAGCCCAACTCCTGAGTTCCAACACATCACTTATGCAACATAGATAATGATGATTAAATGTTGTCCGTATTAATACATTAAACATGAGTGAGATTATACTAAATCAGCATATCATACTCTTGAGACAGTTAAATTACAAGCAGAAGACTGTGATAAATACTTATGAAGCATATAAGTGATTGTAAGTCCCCAGAGTATGAACGTCACCGGGTTAAATAATTACACATATAATACCAAAATTCACAAAATGATAAAATGCAATGTCATCTAGTCCATATCCCTATAGCCCTGGTGGCACAACTCCATGTCTACTTAAACCCGCCAGAGAGTTACAGTTAAGAGAACTCATCATCATAAAAGGCAGGCCCCGTCTCGTATGCCTCGCCGTCATCTGAAATTACAATAGGATCTGGTTGGTGTTTTAAAACACCGTCCCAGAGTGGGAGTGAGTGATCAACTCAGTGGAGCTATAAGGCAAAGGTTAACATGTTATTAATTCAATCAAGCAATAATGATAAAGCAGTACAACAATCATGTCCTAAGTACTCTTATTAATGTAAGAATGGGATGCGATAATAATGTATGCCCTCGCTTGCACTCCCTCTGCGACATCATCTCATGGTCGCGCATGCAACACTCCCGCTGTGCTCAACTCCAACGTCAAAGGTACATGCAATGGGATGCATGTGCATGATTAGCCAAGTTCTTAATTAGACTTATTCATACAGCAGGTTTGAGCAGCTAAGGTACCTCCCTTTATATCATTGACTCAACATTGATCCATCTAGGGTCGTCAATCTTAGTTAATCACATACGATTGGTAGTTCTAGGTTGCTATGGAGAGGCTCATCACCTCAGCGCAGGCCTAGTTTATACTCGAGGTCACTACGGAAAGGCTCGTCACCTTAGCGTAGTCCTAGTATATACTCGAGGTCACTACGAGAGGCTCGTCACCTGATCGTAGGCTGATAGCTTGAATATAGTGTCACATATACCACCATATTTAGCTCATGAGTTTGGGTTGCTCACTGGTCACTACGGGGAGACTCGTCACCCTAGCGTAGGGCGACAGCTCGAACACAGTGTCCCATACATGACCATGCCCAGCTCATGAGTCTCAGTGGATCATGGTACCAAGGTTAAACGAGTTTTTCACTAGTAAGTAGTGTCATGCCCCAAACTCAAAAAACAGGCTCAAAAAATTTTTGATCGTCGAATCCGGTGTCAATAGCCTCCGTAGTGCCCCATTCTCAGATCCCGACACTCACATACCAGATTCTGATCCTAGGATCCTACAAGGAGGATTTTCAGTATGATTTTTTTTATATAATGGAGCATAACCACAAGCATAACTTAGTCACAAAACAACATCACCACATATCTACTATATCAAAAATTTTAAATACAATGCGAAAAAGGAAATACACAGTGATTAAAAACTCCAAAATAATCTGATGTGTGCTTCTGCCTCAGCGCTACTACGATCCAATGTCACCTATATGCAACGGTTATGCATAAGCTTACAAAAGCTTAGACGGTGGTGTAAGTATATGCGCAAGGTAAGCACCAAGTGTACAATGTCAGAGTAATGCAAAAATATGCGGTAAGTCCATGAATGCTATCAGTTGTACTAAAGCTATGTGATGTAAGACATGAATGCTATCGGCCATACCAAGGCCATGCGATGTAAGGCCTATGTAGCCAAATGTCATATACGAGATACAAAGTAAGCATGCCAGTACTCATCAAGTACACATATTAGTACAGTTCCTTTCTGGGATATTATCGGGGTCTAGTACACACCACACTGACTACCGTCTCCCTAGCAGCATAGCCCAGCGAGTGGAATAGACCTCACTATCCGCTTGACCAGTAGTCTGTCAATACCTACCCGGCTTGTCGATAGTGGACTCATTTGCGAGCTGGTCAAACTCAGCCTAGCTTATAGCCCCCTCACTTGGGCGGATAAAGCCAACATAGTGGGAGACGTGGCCTACTGGTATTCAGCACTCCGGTGCTCGTGTATTCACTCGGTCTAGATGTTGAAGCACCTCTTGGTACTAAAAAGGTTCTGGGACTTTCACCCAAGGACATCTTAAGTGCCCACAGTGCTATAACCAAGTATTTTCAGTATCCGATACTGCCATCAACGATATGCTTGTGGAGCCACGACCCTTATGTCGCTAGGGTGTATAATGATCAAGTCACACATATGCGAGATGTATGAGTCACACCGTACAATCATGCAACAATCTCGCACGTACTAAGCGATCATGTGGGGCACTTCGTCTCATAAGGAGCCCCGTAAATGTCTCAACCCAACGGCTTATGCTATGATCAAACATGCCTTATATCACGCATACATATGATGCGTATGGGCATGAATCATGAAATTGTACTAAGCATGTTATAAAGTAATGAACTATCCTTACAACGCAGATGGGCCTAAACGGCCTACACACAACAAGTACAGGCCTATCAATGGGCCCTAGGGAGAGTTATAATGCAGACATTTAACCAACATTATTCTTACAATATGGATGTCAAACCATCATTGTTCCCAAGGCACGGCCCACCATAAACATCATTATATATACCACGATGAAATCACACATTACAATGGACCTATATACATCTCTTTGGGCCTCGACCCATGGGCCTCAGATACATCAAATGGGCTGCATCAATTGTAAGACCCGTATCTTAGTTCGTACCGTTCCGTAGACTTCCGCGGTCTTACCGATCGAATTTCTACAACTTCGACCCTTAACCGATATTAACGCGTGACCCTGATTCATATGCCGTCAACCCGTATCGACTCAACTCAAGACCATTACCATAGCGACCGCATCATCACCGCGGTTCCGATGCCGCATCTCGCGCACCGAGGCGATACCCAAGCCAGGAGATGTGGGCCAGCGTTCAGTTCGAGGAAACGCCGCGCATTTGTAAACCCAAGACAATCTTTCAAATCAATCACATCACATCACATCAATCAAGTACCACATCACATCTCATGTCAGAGTACAATCCCATCCTCAAGCAACCCCAAAGTCAAACTCTCTCTTACATAAGTACACCCACCACATCACTCACTCATTTCTCTTTCAATCTCTCTCTCTCATCTCCCTCTCCCTCATTCTCTCCAAGCAACCATCTATGGCTTCCATGGGAGAGAAACTAATGTGACCCACCTTCCTACCTTCCATTTCCACCGTCCAAGTTCGATCTCAACCGTTGAAGTCCATCCATTCGAGCTCTAGATCGCATTGGCAGAAGGAGGAAGAAGAGATCTTGAGGTGGGTGCTTCTTTCTCTCTTTCTCCCTTTTCTTTTTCCTTTGTTTTGTGGGTGATCTACCGTTGATTTTTGATTTGATGGCCCACTCGTGGTGGGACCTAATTTGATGCATATGTTGTAATCATAAGAGGGGCCCATAATGGCAAGGTCCCTCCACTACACCTCTCTCTCTCTCTCTTCCTTTTTTTTAGTGATGATGATGGTGTGTGTGGCCCACCATGATGATATATGATCCACGTGGTCCCTCATCTGGATGGTGGGCGAGCCCACCCAGCGATGTCACCAAGTTCTGTGGATCCTAACATGAGGTATACGGTTGTATCCTAATCGTCCACCTTCCTCTGGACGTGAGCCACCTCACCAGCTATTTAGCTGTGTATTGACGTCAGCAGGTCCGTGGGACCCCTGACTATGATGTATGTGTTTCAAATCTACACTGTCCATCAGGTTGTGATGGTGGGGACCCACTAGCAGCAACATAGCTGCTGTATACATCAGTAGGCTTGGTGAGTCTAATCCGAGGTATGTCCGATCCAGACCATCCATTTGCGGCCCCACGCAACATATAGCTACTGCTGGTCTTAACGTCATCAAGTTCTGTGGGCCTCAAGCAGCATGTAGCTGCTGCAGGACGTCAGCGGGTTCTGTGGGCCACACCTGTGATGTATTTGTTTTATCCACACCGTCCAGACCATTTGGACGGTGTCGAAAATGTTTGGACGGTGCACAGCTGCCACACCATGATGTGTGCCCTCCATCCACACCATCTAGAAGGTGTTTCTATGGACCCCACCTTGATGCAGGTGCCGTATATCCCTGCCGTTCAAATGTTAGAACGTCAACAGCAGGGTCTGATCTTGAGGTATTGTTATACCCAACCGTCCATCATACGTGTGGCCCATCCACGTGGGACCCCACGGTGAATGTGTTTTGACCAGACCATCCAGACCTGTTGGACAGTGGGCCACACTACGATGTATGCGTTTTATTCCACCGTTGAAATGGTTGGACGGTGGACCAGCTGGGATGCATGTGTTTATACACTCCGTCCAACTGCCCTGGGATGTGGGCCTGCCCCACACGTGTGACACGTGTGGGCAGGTGGGATCCACCTTGATGCAAGGGCTTTATCCACACCGTCCATCTGGTTTGGGTTCCATACAGCGGGCAACTGTTGTTGCATTGGACGTCAGTGAGTTTTGTGGACTCCACTCACTGCATGTGTGCAGTATCCAAACCGTCCACTTATTTGGACAGCAGCAAAGTCTGATCAGGTGGGACCCACCTTGCTGTATGCATTGTATATCCACTCTGTCCACCTGTCAGGACGGTGGTGTGGACCCCACTACGATGTTATGTCTTATACACATCGTCCATTTCAGTTCATGTGGAGCCCACCCCCACACATGCTGTACATGTGGGATGAGACCCACCTTGATATATGTATTCAGTGTCCTTATCGTCCGTCCATTCTGGACGGGCGGGACCTGCCTCCATGCATGTATGTGTGGGCCGATCGTGATGTATGAGTTTTATACACATCGTCCGTCCATTGGTGCGGCCCATTGATACAGCCCACTTGATGTTTATGAGGCCCATTGGTGTGACCCATTGATGCAGCCCACTTGATGTATACGAGACCTGTTGGTGCAACCCATTAATACGGCCCACTTGATGTTTATGAGGCCCGTTGGTGCGGCCCATTGATGCGACCCACTTGATATTTATGAGGCCCATTGGTGCGACCCATTCGTGCAGTCCACTTGATGTATATGAGGCCTATTGTGATATATTTCTGAACCACATGATGAGGCCCTTTGTGATGTATTTTCGACCCATATCATGAGGCCATTGTGATGTATTTTCGGCCCATTTGGTAAGGTCCATTATGATTTATTTTTGATCCATTTAGTAAGGCTCAATGAGATGTATTTTTCAGCCCATATATTGCAACCCATTTGACACATATAGGGCCCGTATGTTACGACCCATTGTGATGTACATGAAGGCCCATTGTGATGTACATGAAGCCCATGAGTAAGGCCCATTGTGTTGTTTATTAGGCCCTCACGTGAGGCTATGGGCTCGCTATATGTTTAGCTCTATATAGGCCACTTCTTGGGAGCAATGTTGGTTAAATGGCCACATTGATGGGCAATGACGGTTAGACGTCCTCATTGTGACCTTTCCTTAGGCCTTGTTAGGCTCATTCTCTTCACAGGTTAACCCGAATAAGCGGCCCCCATTCACCGTAGACGGATGACTCTGTGCTATCGGATTTGATATAACCACGACCGAGTGCCGATCTTTATATTATGGGTGATCGGCTGATCATTTATGGACTCCACTCTGTTTATCTGTTGATTATCAATTCTGATTGTCGATTGACGTGGTCGATTGACTGATTACCGATTGTCGAGGCCGATTATCGTGACCAATTACCGATCGTGGTCGATTGTCGATTGACGTAGCCGATTGCCTACTCTGCTTGTCATGGCCGATTGACCGATTACCGATCGTGGTCAATTATCGATTGACGTGGCCGATTGCTGATTCTGCTTGTTATGGCCGATTGACCGATTACCGATTGTCGAGGCCGATCATCGGGGCCGATTTCGATTCTGATTCCAATTATTGGGGCCGATTCTCATGGCCGATTGATGATTGACGTGGTCGATTGTCGATTTTGATTAGTTGTGGTTGATTGCTGATTATCGATCGAGGCTGATTACCGATTCTGATTTTTTGTGGCCGATTGCCGATTATCGATCGAGGTCGATTACCGATTCTGATGACCGATTGCCGATAATCGATCGAGGCCGATTACCAATTCTGATGACCGATTGCCGATTATTGATCGAGGCTGATTATCGATCAAGGCCGATTACCGATTATCGATCAAAGCTGATTATTGATCAAGGCCGATTACCTATTTTGATTTATCGTGGCCGATTGCCGATTATCGATTGAGGCCGATTACCGATTTTGAATTATCATGGCCGATTGTCGATTCTGATTGTCGAGGCCTAATGTGATGTATATTGAGGCCTAGGTGATGAGGCCCATTGTGATTCATTTGAGGGTCAGGCAAAGGAGCCCATTGTGATGTATGTTAGGCCCATGAGCAGGGCTCACCTGTTGTGTACATGCAACCCTTGAGTAAGTCCTATTGTATTGTATATTAGGCCCTTGTGTGAGGCCGTGGGCCCATTATATGTTTGGATGTGTGAGGGTCACTCCTTGGGGCAATGTTGGTTAGATGTCCACATTGTCGAGGCCGATTGTTGATGCCAGTTATTGATACCGATTATGAGTATGTGACTGCATAGCATTATGATCCATGCCCATACGCATCATTTACATGTTTGTTATGAGATGAGATTGACCATTACATATGTCATAATGCTGGTTATTATGAGACTCCCTAATAGGCGAATATTGTCACACATGAGCGCACGGTTTACGCAGGATTTATGCATGACTGGATTGTATGACTCATGCATCTTGCATTATGTGCTGTGATTACTGTATGACCTAGCGACATCAGGGTCGTAGCCTCCACAGGCATATCATGGATGGCCAGATGGGATATCAAAAATATGTTCTACATGGGGTGCTATAAATATCCCTGGGTGAAAGTCACTAAACCCTCTTAGTTTCAGAGGTTGCTCCAACGTCTAGACCGAGTAGGTAGATGAGCACCGAGTGCCGATTACCAGATGGTTGTGCTCTCCACTGTGTCGTGGTCGGTTGGAAGGGGGTGCGGCCTAACCTGCCCGAGAGGAGGGGGCAATGCTAGGCTAAGTTTGACCATCTCGAGGAATGGGTCCGCTATTGACGAGCCAGGCCGATATGAGCAGGCAGATAGTGAGGTCTCTTCCACTCACCTTGTTATGCGCGATGGGGCGACAATCTGGTATGGAGGGTAATAGACCCCGGTGATTTTTCAGAGAGGAACCGTACTGATATGTGGACTTATTGGATAGGATTTGCATGCTCATTCATTCATTCACTATCCACTCGGGCTGGTGGTGCGCAACTAATCGTTGTGTACCTTCATTATGGCAAGGATTTCGGTTAGGCGCGCGACTAACCTAAGATCAGGAGTTTACCACGTTGAGTCTGACTATCCAAATTTAGATATGGGACTGGTTTGGATAGAAGTCCATTGTGGTGGACTCCGTAGCCTGTGATACTACGTACTATCATCCTGACTTCACACTCCAGCGTGGTCATTTTATTCACATTGCATATTGCATTGTATCCTCGGCATCTGATATTTAGCTCTTCATGACTCCTTGTTGCATAGCTGTTCTATATTGTGTATTCTGCTATTGATTTACTTATGGACTTGTCCGTACTTTCGCTTACTCTGTTATCGTATGATTTATGATCTTGTTAGTATTTCTGCTTACATTGATAATTCATGATCTTGTCAGTATTTCTGCTTATTCCGATATTGTATGATTTATGGATGACCAGTAATTTCGGTATTGTATGATGGTGGCATTGTATTGAACATTTGATACTTGCCTTGTGCACACACTTACACCACCCTCTAAGCTTTTTATAAGCTTATGCACGATAGATGCGTGCAGGCGATGTTAGGTTGTAGCAGTGTTGAGCTTGAAGCGTGCAGTGGTCTTCTGGAGCTTGATTTTTTATTTATTTTTTTTATGTATTTCCCTTTCAGTATGGTACTCAAATGATTTTATTAGTGGATATGTGATGATGATGTTGCCTTTGTGAATTGGGTAATCTTATAGTTATGCTTATTACTAGTTAAATGTACAAAAAAATTTCTCCTTGTAGAATCGCATGATCGGAATCTGGCATATGAATGCTAGGAGCCGAGAATGGAATACTACGGAGGCTGTCGGCACCAGATTCAGCAATCGGGATTCCTATGAATCCGATTTTCGGGTTTGGGGCGTGACATCAATGGGCCATATGTACATTGCAATGGGCCATATCCCATGGGCCTTTGAATACATCACAATGGGCCCTCATATGGCAAATGGGTCACGTCACATGGGCAATATGTATATCAAATGGGCCACACCAATTGGGCCTCAGGCATATCAAATGAGCCATACCCAAGATAAGTGGTGATAATAATTTCCACCATTAAAATTCCCAAGGCCCACGATAACATTTATTTCCCATCCAATCTTATCATAAGGTCATAATGACCTGAAAGGGGTTTTAATGGTGGACAGTCAAACTCACTGATTTCTATAGTGTGGTCCACTTAATCCTATATCTGTCTTAATTTTGATCTTAAGCGTTAAAATTATCTGTCGAAATGGTTGGATGGTTTGGATGCAACACATGCATCATGGTGGGTCCCATATATATGGAAGGCATGGATGAAACAAGTGGCCCACAACACTGGGTGACGCCACTACAACAGCTATAAAGCTGGAGTGAGGTACACCAACTGTCCCACTCCACACGTGGGGATGGTGTGGTTAAAATACTTACATCAGTGGGTCCCACGTGGGGCCTACCATAATGTTTATTTGTCATCCAACAGTCAATAAGGTCACACGGACTTGGATGAAAGGGAAAACAAATTTCATATTAATCCAAAACTTTTATGGCAGCAAAAGGGGCTTTAATGACAGCCGTTCAATCCCACTATTTTCCATGACGTGGGCCACATGCGTCCCATATGCGGCTGATTTTTGGAGGGGGCCCACCGTAAGAAGGGGCCTACCAAATGCATGGTGTAGATGTTCTACACACATCACAGTGGGGCCCACGGTTGGGACCATGGTCCCTGCCTGCCCGCCAAAAGCAGCAGCGTCCTGCTGCAGCAGCAGTAGGCGCTGCCTAATATATTTATTATATATTTTTTAAAAAAATAGTTTTTCGTATGTGGGGCCCACATCAGGTCAGTCCACTCCAGCCATTGCATTCCATGGCTTAAGACAGACTAATCAAGCCCAATATGCGGTATGTTTTGGCGTATAAAAATGTTTGAGTGGCTTTCAATGGTAACAATACTATTTTCTATACTATGGCCCACCAGATAGTCAGATTAGGTTCATTTTTCAGCTCAACATCTAAAATGAGCTGGGGAATGGAATAGATGGTGCAGATTAAATCCATTCATCAAGGTGAGGCCTACATGGACAGCCCTCTCCAAGGCTTGTGAATCAAGCTAATATTTCTTTTTCCAGTTCACATCCAGTGTCCCTGGACACTGGACGGTTTAGGCATAACACATACATTTAAGGTGGGCCCCACTTATAGATGTGGGTCACATAAAAAAAATGGTTGGGTGGCGTAGGTAATACATACATCAAGATGGGGTTCATCCAGGTGGGCCACACGGCCACATCATCACACACAAAAACAAATGAAAAAGGGAGGGAGAGAGAGAGAGAAAGGGACACGTGTGATGGAGGGCTCTGCCATTATGAGCCCTCCCTTACATTCAATCATACATCAAGTGGGTCCCAATACATGTGGGCCCACCAAATCAAAGATCAACGGTGGAGATTCCTTCTCCACCCAAAATGGAAGGTCTAGATGATCTCTTTTCATACAAGGAAAATAAACATCATGATGGGGTCCATGAAGAATAGCCCCATCATGGAATGATCATGAGAATCAAGGTGGGTCATCGGCCACATCTAGGGTCCAAAGTGAGATCCATACCATCAATCGGTAGGCCTCACTTGGCCCATCATCAAAACATCAAAAATCTATCCTATAAAGAATTCACCATTCGATCTTCTTGGTCCGATAGAATGTCAGTATCCTTGTGCTTCACTTTGATGGAAAGTGATGAAAGTTAAATGGCCAGGATGAAGGATTTTGGGGGTGGGAAGTAGGCCACACACATACGCTTTCTCACCTTGGAAGAGCGTGGACATGTATTTTTTTTGTTACTCAGAAATGTGTTAGTGAAATGAGAGAGAGAGAGGGTTATAAGGGAGTGAGAGTGATGGGTGATGGATGTGAGGTGAGTGATGGGTGAGGTGAGAGACTTGTCGACTCTTGGAGTTTGCATGACTTGTGGAGAAAGAAAGCATGGGTTGCTCTTATACTTGACATGAGGTGATTGATTGATTAATTTGAGTGATTGATTGATGGGACATGATGTAGAGATTCTCTTGGGATTGCAAACGCTCGGTGTTTTCTTTGAAATAAACGTCGGCCCACATCTCCTTGCCAGGGTATCGAATCGGTATGCAAGACGCGGCGTTGGAACCATGGCAACGGTGTGGTCGTAATGGTACAAGTCTTGAATTAAGCTGACTCAAATCTACATGATATGACTTAGTGTCACGCATAAACATCAATTATATGTCGTAGATTGCCGGACTTGGACGGGAAGGATCACGGGAGTCGAGGGAACAGTATGAACTAGGATATGGGTATTACAAGTGGTACCTTAAATTCAAGCAGTAGCGTCCATACATGGAAAACACACATTAGGCCAATCAGGTTACTTGACAAGTCTGATTGGTACGAGCGCATACTAAGTTAATCGACATGGAGCACATACGCACTCCTTGTGGCCTAACCACTGTCGGTAATCACTGTACGACTCAGATTCATCGAACGTGTCCTTGGTGGCGGAACTAATCCGGCTACTCTAATGAGATTTGTTACCGAATTCCTGGACTACGTCGTAGTCCCAATCACACTCCAAGGTAACAACATTCACATATGGTAGTCATAACAGTATTGAGCAAACAATTCAAACATTGTAATCATTTGAGCATTCTAAAAAAAATACAGAATAAACATATTATCACACATATGCATTTCGTACCTAAATTGCGTAGTTGGATTGAGGTTACATAAAGGAATCAATGCATATAGTTAAGGTGGTTGAGAATATTATCTCAACACCTTTAATAAATGCATTTTGTTAAATAATTTCTCATTCAGACATTTTATCAAACACTTAGGCTACACCTTTTGACATACATGATATAACTTGATTATAACATGTATTAGGACAAATCCTTTCATAAAGGAGTTGTCACACATACAATAATCATATATTCTCAATCATTAATCATGGAAAGCATAAATCATAATTCCACATTCATTCAAACATTTCAACAAACACATGAAATGCATTATATTCAACATAGTTCATATATATATATATATATATATATATATATATATATATATATATATATATATATATATATATATATATATATATATATAAAATATGGAAAACATCGTATCTGCGCACATGTGACAGCAATCAAGTCAGTCATAAATCATTAACTGACATTGAAATCCTTAAAAATCATAACCTAAATATTTATAGTCCGCGCCTTTCGTCGGTAAACTTGTATCGTACTCAGTTTGAACACTACGACTCCGTTTATAGCAAAACGGCTACCTAAATCATGAAATAGGTTAGCTATTTCACTGATTCCTCTATTTGGATCCCTAAAACAGATTAGGGTTAGGATTTCTTACCCAAAATAGATTTAGATTCGCTGGTATAGCGACATGGGTAGGATAATTCGACACGTGGAGTGGTGGGATCGAATCACAACAACTATCCCTCACTTTCTCTCTCTTCTCCTCACTCTTTCCTTCTCTTTTTCTCTCTTCTCTCTCGTAGGGTTTAGAAATTCGTATAGAATGAGAGAGGTGTGGGTTTAGGTCCTTATATAGGCCCAAAACTGGTGTAAATGGCCCCAGGGCCATGGTATACTTAGGTTATAGCCAAAGAGTAGTTGTTTCGATCCAACTGAGCTTATCTGCAGGCCCATTTCCTGCATATGGTCTGGGGAAAGTTCCCTAACATTAGATCTAGGACAAGTTAATATTTCGGTCCGATAGGATTTGTGGATTGACCATAGAGGATCTTTTTCAGTTCAGCAACTACCATTACTCGATCAGGGCCACAAGTACACTGACCTGTGTAGGAAAATTTTCCTGATCCGAGGGTGTGGTTGGGTCAGAATCTGATGGTTTGAAACTTTAAATTTGACCTGTAAGTGAACGACCCAAATCACTTAAATTTTAGTTCATTTTCTAAAGATATTCGCATTTCTCACACACTTCACTCTGGGCTCAAGTTGTGTGTTTCGGGATACTATTTGGACTTAATTTTTTAGATGATTGTCAAGTCTAGTAAGGTGGTCATAACCATATGGTTTCACAGTAATCGAACTTTCGACGCGTGGTCTAGGTCCAATATGGAGTTTCATAATGCTTCCGAGAGCAACTGGGTTTTGAGATTGATCCTACATTTCTAAGTTATGTAGAGTCAGCGATTTTACTAGTTTTGGGTCTTACAATTCGTATAGAAAGTAGTTTAAGTTAATCTACTAATTAATTTAGCTTAGCACTTAATTAATTTTCATCTAATTTCTACATGATTCGATCATTAGCGATTTCTGCCTGAGGTGATACTCGGGTGTTTGTACGGATTTTTTCGAGAGGTAACAATCTACCTTCCTTAAAGAAAAATTTCATCCTCAAAATTAGTACCTTTTCGTACTCCTCAAGAATCTGAGGGTAGTTCTTGGGAACCTCGACTTCTGTTTCCCAAGTAGCCTCTCCTCGGTATAATGCGTCCATAATACCTTCACAAGTGGAATCACTTTACTGTGTAGCACCTGCTCTTTCCTATCTAGAATTCGTGTCAGTCGCAGTATATAAGTAGTATCCTCACTCAACTGTACTTGCTTCCACTTGATAATGTGGGAAGGGTCAAGAACGTATTTATTCAGCATCAATACATGAAATTCGTTGTGCACGCCTGCGAGTAGTGTGGGTAAAGAGAGGCGGTATGTTACCATATCCATTCGATCTAGAATCTGAAACGGACCAATACACCGTGCCGTAAGTTTACCCTTCTTGTCAAACCGAAGGACTCCCTTCCTGGGGGAAACCTTCAGGAATACATGGTCCCCGACCTCAAACTCTATCAGTCACCGCCTCATATATGCTTAACTCTTTTGTCTATTCTGTGTTGCCAGAAGTCGACGCCTGATAATGTCATCTTCTTTAAGGTCGCTTGCACAAACTCTAAGCCAATCAAACTCTTTTTGCCAACCTTTGCCCAGCAATGCAGTACTCGATACTGTAACATCTTAGAAAAATTCATACTTAGACCCGAGTACCACCCCTAGTAGAAATCATTTAGAACTAAATCCCTTAGAAATTTAATGTGTATCAGCTAGCACTAAACTACATTTCATGTGAAATTAGCACCAATAACTTTCAATGCGATCTGTAAGACCTAAAACCTATAAAATCATTGACGCTATATTACCTTAAAATCTAGGATCCAAATCTAAACCCAGTTACTCCCAGGAGTACTTTGAAACTTCGTATCGGATCTAGACTGCACATCGAAAGTTTGATATCGATGAACTTAGACCATTATGACCGCCTAGTTGGACTTAACTATCACATCAAAAATTAAGGCCAAACAATGTCCTGAGACCATTTCCTTGACTCTGAAGTGAAGAGAGTGAGAAAGCGAAGATTTTTAAAAAATTAAATATGATTTTAAGTAATCTGAGACGTGTCTCTTGCGCATTATTTCTAAGCGTTCTGACCGTTAGATTTCAACCCAAATTCACCCTCGGATCAGGATACGCGGCCCATATATGTCAAAGTACTTGTGGCCCTGATCGAATTTTGGTGACCGTTGAATTGAAACTGGTCCACCACGGATGATCTGAAAACCCGATTGGACTGAAAACTTAACTTGCTTAAGATCCAATATTAGTGAACTTAAGTCTGACTGCATTTGATAAGAGGAGCTCCAGAAGTGCTCCGTTGGATCAGAAAGAGCCCGATTTGGTTATAACCTAAGTATACCTTGGCCCTAAGGATGTTTTCGTCGAATTTAGGCTTATAAAAAGGCCTTAAACCCTCATTCTCAAATCCCATACGAATTTTCTAAACCCTAGCTATTCAAGAGAGAGAAAAAAGAGAGAAAGAAAGAGAGAACCTGTCATTTTTCCGTGGGATTCTTCCCAGCTCTTCTACGTATCAATCCTGCGTATCTGAATAGTTATTCCGGCGATACTAATTCCATTATTGGGTAAGTTAATCAAACTCTAAACTGTTTTGAAGCTTAGAATAGCTATAATGAAGTTATAGCTAACCTGTTTCATGCTTTAGGTAGCGTATCCGTCGTTGACGAAGACTTATTGTCTGAATCATATTTATTACATGTTTTCTGGTTTAAGGTGCGGACTATATACGTTTAGGTTATGGTTTTTAAGGCTTTCAATGTTAGATAATGATTTATTCATGACGTGAATCCTATTACGCATGCCAAATGCACTATCTGTTTCAATTTACGTATATGTATAAGCTATGTTATAAATAGAGTATTTCATGTATATGTTAGAATACCTGTATACGTATGAAATTTGTTGTTATGATTGCCATGATTCTTTGTCGTCGATACATGATTGTTATTTATGTGATGACTCCTTGATGAAAGGAATCGCCCTATTATTGTATATGGTCGACATACGTGATGTATGTCGAATAGTGTAATCTAAGTGTTTATATAAATGTTTGATTGAGTTAGTAGTTAGTAAAGTATGATTTTTAAGGTTGTTCAGATATGAATTTTAATTACAATACCTCTTTGTATGATTCCCTCAATGTATTGATTAGCCTAAATTATTCATGTTAATTATGTGTATGATATCCTCCATGTACTGTATTTATGTTTAAGTTATATTTCATGAATGTTTATATGAATGTAGGATATGAATCATATGCTTGTTATTGAGCTTGTACATGATTGGGGCTATCTTACAGTCCAGGTTATCGGTAATCGTTCTTCAAATGGTGGTTGAGGTCGTTTTCGCCACGCAGGATGAGTTTAACGAATCCGAGTCGTGCTTGGGACGTTCGACAGTGGTTAGGCCACACGGAGTGCTTATGTATTCCATGTCATTCAACTCAACGTGCTCTTGGCCTAGTTGAGCTTATCAACTAACCTGATTGATCGATGTTTGGTCACTACTGTTTGAATCTAAAGCACTGAACTCACTAGTGAAACTCCCGTTAACCTTGGTATCGTGATCTCCTAAGACTCATGAGCCGGACATGGTGGTATGGGACACCGTGGTCGAGCTGTCGGCCTACGATGGGGGCGACGAGCCTCCTCGTAGTGACCAGTGAGCACCCTACTCTCGTGAGCCGATTATGGTGGTATAAGACACTATATTCGTGTTGTCGGCCTACATTGATTGGTGACGAGCCCTCTATAGTGACCTCGAGTATATCCTGACACTGCATAAGGGAGACAAGTCTTGTTGCAGTATTTAGGATATAACTAGACCTATATTAATTGGTGACGGGCCCTTTACAGCGATCTAGAACCGTAAAATCGTATGAGATTTCCTAGGACTGACGACCCTAGAATGGATCAATATTTGAGAATTGATATAAGGGAGGTGTCTTAGCTTCTCAATCCTGTTGTTTAAAAAGGATTAGTAAGAACTAGATAATCATGCTCATATCATCGCACTGCATGTGCTGTCGGTGTTGGTGTAAGAGCACTGAGGAAGTGACTGACATGCGTGACCGTAAGATGAAGATCACAAAGGGAGATTGTGGTGAGGGCATGCATCATTCCCTCATATCATTCTTACATTAACAAGAGTATCTAGGACATGTTTGATTGTACTGCTTTATCATTACTACTTGATTGAATTGATAACATGTTAACCTTTGCTGTATAGCTCCACTGAGTTGATCACTCACTCCCACGTTCTGGGATGGTGCTTAAACACCAACCAGACTCTGACTTAGCTACAGGTGATGGAGATACCTGTGAGGCGGAGCCAGAGTTCGACGAGGACGAGGAGGCTTTCTTGTTCATGCAGTTCTCAAGTGGTTCATGTGAGCCTTGTCCTGACCGGTGGAATTTCTGGGATATGTTTATATTGATTTCACACAGTTTGATATATGCATTTTGATACACAGATGTACTTTTTGTCCTGGGCAGAGCACACATCTTTTGGAGATTATTTTTTATTTATATATGTATTTAAGTCTTCCGCTTGCATTTTCTCACTATCCCTAAATTATGTCTGCTGATCTGGCTTAATCTACTTCATATTTTATGTGCTAATACAGACAACATACATCCATCATTATTTATGTTACATAAGTGATGTTTTGGAACTCGGGAGCTGAGTTATACTCGACCTTCGAATTTCAGGGTGTTACAGACACGGACGCCCATACAGTGCTTCATAGGGAGTCATGCCAATACCCGCCTGAAAGCTGTTGTTATAAGCGAACTCTACATAAGGAAGGCAGCCATCCCAAAAATCCTTGAAATTAAGTACGCAAGCTCGTAACATGTCTTCCAACACCTAATTCAATCGTTCCATCTGTGGGTGGAACGCGGTACTGAACTTCAGTTTCACACCCATTGCTTCCTAGATACGAGTCTAAAAGATAGATGTGAATCGTATGTCTCGGTCTGACACGATCTCCATAGGAACTCCATGCAGACGTACAATCTCCTTGATGTACAGCCAAGACAAATCGTCTGCTGAGTTTGAAACTCTACTAGGGAGAAAGTGAGCCGATTTCGTCAACCGATCCACGATCACCCAAATTGAGTCATGTCCCTTCGTTGTCTTCGACAACCCTAAAATGAAGTCCATAGAGATGAAATCCCATTTCCATTCAGCTATGGGCATGGGCTGAAGAAGTTCAGGAGGTCGACGATGCTTTGCCTTAACCTGCTGACACGTGAAACAACGGCACACATAATCTGTTGTGTGGGCCTTTATGTTGTCCCACCAGTACAACCTCTTCATGTCTCGATGCATCTTCATACTATCAAGATGCATCGCCATCCTCGAATTGTGAGCAGTTTCAAGAACTTCTTTTCTCAAGTCATGAAGACTTGGGACGCATAGGCGGCCATGATAACGTAAACCCCCATCCGAACCAACTCTCCATTTAGAATCTTCGTCGTCTGATGAGGGTCAAATATTGCATGTTAAACCTCGATTATTGCCAAATTTTACGTGCATGATATGGGTTAATGGAATATTTTAATTGTGTTTTTGTTGTAAGATGAAATAAAGAGCGTTGATTGAAAAAGTGTATTAAAAGCATGGATTTGACGCTTCGAAGTCACCAGAGCAAAGAATGGACTCTAGAAGACTAATATTAACGGATTTACATGGCAGGGATTTGAGAAAATCAAGCCGTTCACATTAAAGAGGCCTGAAATTGGTCCAAAACGCAAGATCACAGGGTTCCCGCCATCCGATTGACCTGAAACTTCATACATGGGATGAGGGCCATAAATTAACCGTACACGTAAAATTTCAATCATTGGATCAATATGAAAGTGCCCCAACTGACAGATCAGCCCATAAACCGTTGATTCTGGGCCCACCTGATATCTGGAACTGCCTCAACTTTGGTTTCGACGGTTAAAATAGTTTGATAAAAGGAATGGACGGATTGGATTTCATAAAAACATCACAGTGGGCCCTGAATGAGTACGAATGCATATATACTACATGCGTGTACGACGAGCACCAGATGCATGAGGTGGTCAGTGCAAGCGTTGACCCGTCTCCTTCTCAAAAATGGCAAGTGCCGTTTTAGCGTCAGCGAACAGACAGCCTACATCCGTTTTGCGGAAGCTAGTGGGCCCCACCCATTTCCCATACGCTCAATCCAAACCATCCATCGTGTAGACAGCCGCGAGCACTGCAAACCCATGTTTATAATTTTTATCCACGCAAGCACATGTGTGAGATACAGGGGCCACAAAAGGGCTGCCCTATAGCGTTCAAATTTGATCTTTTAGTGATTTCTTCTCTGGGACAGGCCAATGGACGTTCAAAATCATCCATTATTGACTAAAATTTCATCCTGAATCCAATGGACGGGGTGGATTTTCCAGAAAGTGCTTCTGTGGGGCCCACCGATCACGACAGCAAAAGAGTGCGAAAGGTTTCGCACTTCCGCGAAAATTGACTTTTTCAGGCGGTTGTGGCTCGCCATCTTTGATCGTATGGAAGATCTGAACCATCTATCATGTAGAGGACCCAAAAACGACCTAAGATACGGTGTTTCTTTGGAATTTGAGCAAGGAAAGTGGCGTGTTTCGAGGCACTGAACTTGGCTGCGAAAAGGCTTTCGCTGCGCATGCGATAGCTTTCCAAATCTGATTCAAATCAGATTCTCACCACTCCAGCAGCTATATAAGGAGGTTTTGGACATGAGGAGGGGAGATTCAGAGCCAGGGAGGAAGATCCAGAGCCAAGGTGAAGAAAGAGAAGAGAGAGAGAAGAAGGAAGAAGAGAGATAAGGGAGATATTTTTAATGTTTTTATTTTATATTTCTTTTTTCCTAATTAATTTTATGGATAGCTAATTCTTCTTAGCTAGGGCTGAGATGAAGCTCCTAATTTGATTGACTCTTGTTTATGTTGAATTAATTTTAATTGGATTGATTTGTTTCTTTTTCTAGTGTGCTTTCCTGAGATTTTCGTACTTCTCCATTCTATGAGCTCGACCAAAGTCTAGATATGGATGTTGTTTGGAATATTATTCTAGGTGCTTGTGTCTGACCATGAACAGGTCTCCTATAGAGGAAGAAACAAGATTTACATCTCTCCATGCCTGACCATGGATGGAAAGATGTGATACATACGCTTTAAAGGATTATACATTCTGTGTGCCCGACCAAGGACATAGGATGTACTTTGTTTATTAAATTTATATCAATCTGAATTAGGATAAATCAACAGGTAAAATAAGGGTTAGGATAGTTAGGGGTGAATTCGAAAGTCATAGTCTTCTTATCGATTGGATTTTACTCACTACTCTCAGTTACTTTTTCATTGATTTTTGTTTAGTTTTCTTAATCATTACCTAAACTCTTTATTGGATTAGTTAAGAAGAGTCCTAAATTTTGAATTGTGACAATCAGTCCTCGTGGGAATGATCTCGTAATACGTACCATATCTACATCTGATTCGTATACTTGCGAGTTAAAATCATTTAAATCAAATTGGTTTAAATTAAAATATCAAGTTTTTGGCGCCGTTGCCGGGGACTGTTTCGGTCCAAATTGGATTTTAGATTCTTTCTTATCATAATTCATAGCAATAGGAATTTTATACCATTATTTTAGGAAATTTAATTTATTTTTATTTTTAGTTTTATTTTTACGGGAATTGAAGAAGGAAACTGCTAAATAAGATTGTCTTCAAAAGGAGAAGCTCCTAAATCTTTAGACATCGATCATCTTCTTTTTCGGGTTCTTTCTTCTAATTCTTGTTTACATAGCTTTCTCTTGTTTTTAAGAATTCATAATTTTTAGTTTTAGTCTTATTTCTCTTAGGTTGCATCTTAGTTTAGTTTAGTTTTCTCTCCTACATTGCATTAATTCAGTTTATACTAGGGCGTAGATATCTGAACATAGAACTAGCACCCTTTGATCATGAAATAGAAAGAACCTTTCATAAAAGATCTAGAAACATTCTATTCAAAATGACGGACGAGAATGTAATTAAAGCGCGTAGAGATTATTCAGCTCTTGTCCAATTCAATGCACCTTCATGCATAGTGTTGCCAGCTACCACGGCAGCACACTTTGAACTTAAACCAGGGGTCATACAGTTGTTACCATCTTTCTATGGTTTAGACAAAGAGGATCCATATCATCATGTAAAAGAATTTCTAGACATTTGCTCTACCTTTAGGTTTCAAATCTTCTCAGATGATTCGATCCGTTTGCGCCTTTTTCCTTTTTCTTTGAAGGATAAGGCAAAAGCATGGTTGAATTCTCTAGGAGTTAGGACGATCACTACATGGGATCAACTGTCTAAGAAATTCTTAAACAAATTCTTCCCCGTTCACAAAACGAATGCTCTCCGTAGAAAAATCACTAATTTCACACAAAAAGAGGGAGAGCACTTTCATGAATGTTGGGAAAGATGGAAGGACTTGCTCCTTAAATGTCCACACCATGTCTTTGAGAAATGGCAACAAGTTCAATACTTCTATGACGGTTTGACACCCCAAAACCGTCGCATGGTTGATGCCACCAGTGGAAGGTCATTCATGACCAAAAGTGATGTCGAAGCATGGAATTTCTTTGAAACCTTGTGTGAAAATTTTCAGCAATGGAACTACTCAAATAGAGGTGAAAGAATTCCCCAACTACTAAAGAAAGGTGGTATATATGAGATAGGAGGCACACCAGATATTTATGCCATACTTGATAGCCTGACACAGAAAGTTGATGCTTTGATGTTGAATAATAGACCTCCACAAACAACTCAAATTGAGTCATGTGTTATTTGTTCCAGTTCCGTCCATTCTACGTAGTCTTGTCCATCTGGTACAACATTCCCAGAATTTCTCTCTGAACAAGTACATGCTATGAACACCTTTCAGAGACCTGGGAATGATCCTTACGCAAACACGTACAATCCAAGGTGGGCTCGACATCGAAATTTTTCTTAGGCAAAAGGACCACAACAAGGAGGACCATCTGGAAATCCTCCTATGCAACCTTACCCACAAGTTAGTAGTCAACAACCTCAACGGTTTTCGCAATATCAACAAGCTCCTGCACAATCTAGGAAACCATCTCTTGAGGATACACTTAATCTTTTTATGCAGAGTTCTCTTCAATTTCAAAAAGACACCCAACAAACTTTACTAGCTAACCAGCAAAGCGTACATGCGAATGCGCAATCCTATCTTCATCCAGTTGGAAGATATTTCATTAAAAATCAATCTAAACTTCCTTTGATCCTGTTTTCAAGAGAAGATAGGTATGAGAATTAAAATTAATTCCATCACAAAACCATGCCCATGAGACAAAGAAAACAACAGAATTTAGCCAGTCCACATCCAATCTAAGGGATGTGTGAATGTTGGGAAGGATTTCGTCATCCAACCATGCCCAAGAGACGATGGTGAACAACAGGATTCCCAAATTCACAAACCCTATAATGCTAAGAACATGCTTAAAGCTATCGAAGATCCATTGTAATTTAAGTCACAACAAACCATTAAAAACTGAAAGCATTCCTGTTAATCAAACTATAATCAAAGAGAGTTCAACTTAAACATGAATCAAAGTATAGAAGTCAGCCCATCACACTACAGGCTTCACCTCTTAGCCCTAGCTAAGAGGTTTAGCCAATCATGAACATGATTAGACTAAATTCTCTGAAAACATAATAAAATAAAGATTAAGAAAAAGAAGAAAAACTCCATAGCTAGCTGGCCCACTTCTCTCTCTCTCTCTAGTGCTCTTCTCCACGTCTAAGCCTCCACAGCTGCCCAGATGGATCACTCTCTCTATTCTCTTTCTTTTATATGCAGGGAGGTCGGTTTGCAGCTGGAGTCGGTGTAGAAGTCTTCTTTATGTAGCACAACCCACAACACTTTTTGCAATGAAAGGAAACACAGCGGATTGCATCTTAATGGGATTTTGAGTTACCAAGTGCAAGATCTGAGCCATTCAAGCTTCATGGCTCTAGTCGGTCCCACCTTGGGAAGTTTTTGGATAGTTCAGATCATAGATCTGAATGTCACCTTGATTGCAGAACTGGCCTACAGCTTTGGTTCTCACAGACATGCGCAATAGGGCCTGTGAAAGGCTCTTACGCTGATGTTTGGTGGAGCACATGATCGGTATCAGTTGAGAGATCCACATCGTCCATCAACTTTGTGGTGCAATTTCGGTTGAAGATGGACAATTTGGATTGTCATTGATGCGGCCCATCTATGATGGCTGCAAGTTGTCCCAACGCAGCCCATCTGTTTGTGACCGTTGTAGTGGGCATGTGCATGTGCATGGTTGCAAATGGTCAACATGGTTTTGACCCGCTCGAGCTCATCTTCATAATGGATGACTTGGATTGTTCGTATGGGACCTGATGGCCGCCCACAACATTTCTCAAGTGAACGTTGTCTATACCTGTTGCAACAACGAAAATGACAATTTTCGTTTTTGAAAGAGAGGCGGGTCCAAGGCAGTTTGACCATCTTGGAGATGCAGTGCGCAGCTGGTGCACATGTGCATTATGCACACTCCAAACAAGGTGGGGTCCACTATGATATTAATGAAAAATCTGCTTCATCCATCCATTCTTCCAGGTAATTTAAGGGGATGAGCCTAAGTTTAAAGCATATCCAGAGATCAAACGGGCTCCAAATCAGAGATTTGTGGGCTGATCTATCCGTTGGGCTGCTTCCACAGGGATCCAAGAGCTGAAATTCGATGTATATGGTTAATTTAGGGTCCCTATGACAAATATGAGATTTTGACCCAAACGTATGGTGAGAACCTTGTGATCTTGCATTCTGAATGAATTCCAGGCCTCTTTAGCACGACGTACTAGATTTTCTCAAATTCCAGCATGTGAATTCTTCGATCTCAGTCCCTTGGGGTCTCTCCCTTGCCTTGGTGATTTTAGAGCATTAAATCCATTCTTTTAGTACCCTTTTCAGTCCATGCTCCTAAATACACCTTGAATCATAAACACAATTAAAATAGGGCATTAAACGGTTTCATGCTCGTAAAATTAGGTAATAACTGGGGTCTAATATGCAATATTTGACCCTTGACACAACTCCCAACCAGCATTTTGCTAGTCCTGAGCAAAGTATGCGAAAAATAAGTTACGAATTATAGGATAATTCTATAAACTCGAGTGATTTTTTAAAACAATCCAAATACTATAAGTTTACGATTCATGAATGTTGGACATTACTTTCTTATATACTCAAGCGCACAGTAGACTTCATAATCAAGTTCAAAGTATTAATCTATCCATTAGAAAAAAATTCTAAACATTGAGTTCCATGGGTGTATAGTGTAATCTCAGCTTATCAACATTAAGATTCACTTCTCTATTTCATGATATCATTGGTACCTAATAAGAGAATTCATGACAACCAAAGCCTAAACCAAAAATTGCCTCACTGACTATCCTTTCATTCTACCAACCTTTAATTTTTCCATTAAAAACAATGCCAAGGAGGGGAATCAAATCCTCACTTATAAGGAGCAAACCTATGGTGAAGACTATTCGCCCAACCCTTTCCAAATGTCAACCTTGGAGAATCGAACCTTCACCTGCAGGGAGCAAACCTATGGTGAAGACCATTCCCCAATCCCTTTCAATTCTTCTTTATAAGCATGATGGTAAAATTTAATGGGCTAGTTCTTTTCATGCTTAGTGATTTCCAATTTAATCCTTCAATATCAAACTGAAACCTCAATGTTTAAGCAAGATGTGACATGTGAAATCATGATTCGATCAATTTTTACAACTTCTAACCATGGATTGATAATTCGAAATCAACTGTAGAATTTATCAGATAACTAAATCCAAGATACGTAAATCCCCAACACTCCATATCGTATAGTTCTCAAATTATGACTATCCTTCAAAATAACTTTGAATTCACAAGAATTTCTAGAAAAATTTTAAAAATTTTCACAAATTGTGCTCAAGACCCAGATAATACTGATTAGGTGACCTAATCTCCCATATCCAACCTAAAATCTACATTTTACTCAATGTAAAAAGAAATAAGCATGAAATGCACATAGGACAACGGAACTAAAGGAGAAGTGATGGAAAGATAGTAACTGATGACGGAGTTTAAGCGGCTTTTTCCCAGAGAGATTTCAGCGTGAAGGCAGCTTGGCATAAGAGTTAAGCGATAAAAGCAAACTATCCTAAAACAATGGGAAAACAAGCTAACCTAATGGAATAAAACCAACTAACCTAGAACGATATCAAGCAAACTATCCTAGTCCTATGAAAGCAAGGGAAAAACTACTTAATCATGCCACATGATTCCTCTTTCGACTAGTATCTTGATAAATTTCTTAGTAGGTTTCTCAACAAGATCATCCAAAAGCTCCTTTTGTAATAGGCTTAAATGCCCCGGAGCATGAAATTTTAAAGAAATTTATAAACTTCAGTACAAAATTGTCGTTGAATCGCTTGAGGTATCCAAAATATATATGATTCACCTGTGATCGAAAAGGTTTCAATGTTAATTCTCCATGGTAAATTCAAGACTATAAATAGATAAATTTTAGAAAAATTTTTAGGAAGTGATGTAGTCTCAACACATTCCAAAGTTCCAGACTTCGGTTCCATTGTCAGCTCCTCCTCCTTTAATGGTAAATATTTAAGATCTGAGGAAGGAGGAGCTTTAGAATACGGGTTTTCTTAGTCTGTGATAACTACCAAGATATTGTCTTGCAAGACATTCACTGTCTTTTATCATGAGATCATTTGAATCTACAAAGTGTGCCAAGTAATCATCCAAAGAGTTAGGAAATTTGGCTGAAAGTGACTTATTTTCTACATTAAAACTCGTGATGATCTGCCTAAGGATTCCATCGTCTCTAAAAGTGGATAGACGCATGATCTCTTGCTCTTGCCTCACACGGAAAGATTGAAAATCAACAAGGGAAGCATTAATGTGAACACTCTATTCATTGAAACTACTCAGTCAAGGCATTGAATCGTCAAACGTGTATAGCTTAGATGATGGCCTCAACTGGGTGGTTTCAAATTTCAGAGTCGTATCGAGAAACTCATCCCTCTCTCGAATCATATCATTATTCAATTCAGGAAAGTGGTCCAAAAATGTCTTACAAGATTTAGAGGGGTCGGTTGTAAGGGGCTCATCCTTCACATTTAAATCAAGCATATCAGATGAGTGGAGTAGATCCTTATGACCAATCACTTCATGTACTTCTTGATCACTGACCTAGACCCTACTTGAGATTGATTACAGGGGAATTTGGGTTGCGCATTCATGATCGTTATCCCAATACTCATCATCTTCCAATTTAGTGCAGTGCACACTTAGGATGGGATCTCTTTCCTCACATTCTATTCCTAAATTAAGTTAAGGTTTGAATAAACTAACCTCTATCTCATCATTGAAATCATGTGTGTCATGTGAGTGAAGTGTCTCACTATTGTTGAGGTCAAAATCTGGATGGCTCTCCTCTCGGTCTCCCACACTTTGAATCACTTCAACGTCTTGATCCCGCACACTGAAAATTGTAAGTGCTATGATTTCATATCCCTTTTTTTGTCAAATTTTGTAGTGCCAAAACCTATATCTATGTCTTGTATATCTTGTGTTTTATGTTTGAAGACTATTCATTACATCGATCTTAAATGAAGAAAGTTTACAAGATATGGATGAAGAATTCAAGAATTGAAGTCTTCAAGTTTGCATGTTCAAGATTTTATCAAGTTCAAGTATATTAGAAGAATTTGTCAAGTCAAGATCAAGCTCAAGAAGGCCTACTACAAGTTTTGTATATTCTCAAGCTTCTCTTAAGGGTCATCTGAGTGTTCAGATTTTCAAGTCCAACTCACTTTTAAGGTTTGTTTGACCTTAGATTGACCTTAGGATGAGCTTTACAGTAGGTCATTCTGGATACATAACTCATATATTTTAATATGCTTGTTTGGGCTGTTATAAGACCGGTCTTAGGGACTTCAAGACCAGTCATAGCTCTGCTACGACCAGTCTTAAGTTTTTCAGGACCAGTCTTAGGTTGTTGAAGATTTTTGGATCTTTCTGGTTGTCCTACGACCAGTCCTAGACATCCTACGACCAGTCCTGAGAGTTCTACGACTCATCCTTCGACCAGTCGTAGTTCTACGACTCAAACTCCAGCAAGCATTTTTGGGTCCTACGACCGGTCGTACGTGTCTCACGACCAGTCGTAGGTGGTTCACGACCGGTCGTAGACCGCCCAGGACCGGTTGTGGAACAGAAAATCCAATCCCGCGAAAATCTTTGAAAATATTTAAAGCTACGACCAGTCCTAGGATCCTAAGACCAGTCGTAGACGGGATTTTTCAGGCTATAAATAGTGCACGAACTTCAGAGTTTTAGCAATTCAATTCAACTCTTTTCCAGCAATCTTTAGGTTATTCTCTGAGATAAGTTTGTGTTTGTTTTAAGCTACTTTGTGCTTATTTAATATTCCTTTTGCTAGCTTATTTTTATTTGATTTTGATCTACATTCCAATCTTATTAGAAAAGGAGAATTTCTGATATTCCTTCTTCTTGGATTCAAAATCAAATAGAACTAGCCCTTTTGATTTAAAATCAATTAGACTTAGAACCATTCTTAAATTGCGTATTGGACTTTGAACGTTGAATCGAACTTCTACTCCGATTGGTTCTACCGGGCTTCTTCAAAAGGTGATTCAGGTATTTTACATTTTTTATAATTTACTTTCTCCGATTTTTGTTTGAGATTCACCAGAAAAATCTCATTGTATTGGTTAACTGAGGAGAGCCAGAAAACTCAGATTGTGGGGTTTTTGGATTGTGTAAGCCCGAGATCAAAGACACAATTGTGAAGGTTTTAGGTGAACCTGTGAAACCTATTTTGATAGTGCATGCTAATATCCCCTGTGTGAGGATATTAGCAGTGGAGTAGCAATCCGTGTGGCTGTTGGATAACAGTTGGTGTACACACAGGCGAACCACTATATATCGTTGTGTTGTAGATGTGTTTTTCTCTTTCATTCTTTTATTCATTCTGTTTGTGGAGAGTGTTTGTGGATGAATGTTGTAATCACTTCAAGCAAGTGTGGATGAATGTTGTAATAACTTAGGATTTATTTTCTGCAAGTTATTTTTATTTCCTTGCTTTTTATTCCTCATTGGTTTGTGATACAAAGGACGTTTTAGAAATAAGGTTGTCCTACCTTAAACCTTTGGTTTTTGGTGTAAGGTCGTCCTTAGAACTGATAAAGTATCAATCTCTTTATTTTAGGCTATTGATGTTCACTCCCCAAGTGCAGGGTTGTGATGTAGTAATAACTCGGTAAGACCGAGGTCGAATCCCAAGGGACTGAGACTTGTACGTAATCTAAAATTATCTAAAACTAGAACTAGGCTAAGATGAAATCTAATCTGATTGAATTTGAAGGAATACTGGTGAACTAATTATCTAAACTTAAGAGAAATCAGGAGAAGGGAACTAGGGATTCAGAGGATCCACTTGTAGAGATCAGGGAGATCTTGTGCATGTTCTATGGAAATTAACTGAACTGACATTGATCTAGTTTTCAAGAGATGAAAGGTATATGAATTAGACTGGATTCCATCACCAAACCATGCCTGGAAGACTATGGCCACCAACAGAATTAAACTAATTACCAACCAATTCCATGTATGAAGGTTAGGAAGGGTACCGACATCCGACCATGCCCAAGAGACTATGGTGAACAACAGTGCTTCCTGACGTCATAAACATAAAGAAGGACGAAAATATTCAAAGCTATTGCAGACCCATTGTAATTTCAGTCACAACAGACCATTAAAGACCAAAAATATTTCCATTAAAATTAAACTAAAACCAACATCAATTCAAATATTAAAACTATATTAAAAACATAAAATAAAATCCCCCATCTCACTACAAGCTTCACCTCCTAGCCCTAGCTAGGAGGTTTAGCCCAACATGAATAGGCCAGATCTCTCAAAACAAACTAAAATCAAAATAAAGAAAAAAACTCAACTCTCTCTCTCTTGCTCCACACGTCCAAGCTAAGCTGACCCTGGATCTGATTCATCCCCTCCTCTCTCTTTCTCTTCCCCTTATATTAGCCAGGGAGGTCGGTGGCTTGTATGGAGTCAGTTTACGCATCTTTCCAGAAACGGTGCGTAGCTGTTACGCAAAGCAACGCACACGCAGGAAAAGAAAAGTCCTACGACTGTACTGTTGTGGGGCCCGCTTCAAAGTTTTGTGGGACAATCCACACCGTCCATTGGCTTATTCACGAGAAATTGGTCGGACTTGAACGTTTTTCGTTGTTCGTTGACGCGGCCCACTTGATTACCTACTCCACCGTCCGTTTGTGTTTGAACGATTGGAAACCACTCTTCACCGCCTAGTGTGATTCCGACACCTAGGCCTGAGTGAGCCGGGCCAGGTGAGACTCACGGACGGTCCGGATTCGACTTTTGATGCACGGTGGTGGCCCACACAGCTCCGTTCGCAAGTAAGATTGTGAAACAGAGCGGTCGCACGATCGCTGTGATGATGGTGGGCCCCAAGTCACTATCATTCCGTGTTCCCCTTGGAATTTCGGTCGGGAAGGGTCGATTTCTTTTTAGTTTCGGTGTGGCCCACAGAGCTTTTCTTGCTGCCGCCCAACCCATGTTTGAACGGTTGAAAAACCATCCTCCGCTATAGTCTGAAATTCTGCCATCTAGGCAGTGATAAGAAGCATGTTAGGAGACCAATGGACGGTCCAGATCAACGTTTTCTACGAAGGGTGGGGTCCACTGTAGATAAACGGCATCTCTGTTCGGTTTGCAGCAGAGTCCGAAACGGACTTTCTATTTTTTTTCAATGGGAGTCGGTCAGCGTATGCTGACCGACTTCCTCAGGTTCGGTGCACAACCGGTAAACATGCACTATGTACATGTATCTGTACATGTGGGATCCACTCTGATCTTTTTGAGAAATCCGCTCCACTCATCTCCTTTCTCATAACATTCAAACGGTTGGGACCAAAATTGGAGCATATCCGGATACCATGCGGGCCCCAAATCAAGATTTCATAGGCTGATCTGTCATTTTAGGCACTTTCATAGGGATCCGGGAGCTGAAATTTGACGTGTAGGGTTCATTTATGGTCCCCAGGCCATGTATGAAGTTTCGTTTCAATCTGATGGCGAAAACCTTATGATCTTGCATTCTACACCAATTTCAGGCCATTTGAAGGTGAACGGCTGGAATTTCTTGGGTCCCTGGTGTGCATATCTATTGATCTTATTCCTTGGAGTCCGTCCCTTGCCTTGGTGATCATCAGAGCGTTAAATCCAAGCTTTTAGCATCCTTTTTCAGCTCAAGCTCCTAAATTCAACCTGTAGCATAAACATCATTAAATCGGCCATTAAACAATATTATGTTCATAAATTCAGACAATATCTGGGGTCCAATATGTAATATTTAACCCTCAACAATTGAGATTATTTTATATTCAGCATTGTGCTTTATTTCATTGTTTATTCCGCTATTATAAATTTTATTTGGCATTGCCCTATTCACCCCCCCCCCCCCCCCCCCCCCCCTCTAGGGCATATAGCTAGGCCCTTTCAAGTGGTATCAGAGCCTAATAGCTCGTGCTTATTGTTTATTTATTTGGATTTATTTCCTGAGCTAACGATCTAAGCTATATTAAGATGTCAAATTTTGATAGCCTATCAGTCACTAGGCCACCACCTTTTAATGGCACAAACTATGCTTACTGGAAAGCCAGGATGAGGATCTTCCTTAAATCTTTGGATGAAAGTTTGTGGCTAGCCACAGTGAATGAATGGAACCCTCCTATCACTAAAGTTTCTAATAACGATGGTTCAAAAACTATGAAAGTAACGGCTTATTCTCTTTGGACCACACTTCAGAAAAGTGAAAGTAGTGCTAATGCAAAAGCACTAAATGCAATTACTTGTGCATTATCACCAGATGAATTCAAAAGAATCATCTCTTGTGAAAATGTAAAACAAGCATGGGATGTATTAGAAATGACACACGAGGGTACATCAATTGTCAAGAAATCTAAAGTCCAACTCCTCACAACTAAATTTGAAGAAATTCATATGGAGGAGAATGAGATGTTTATGGACTTCTACACTAGATTGAATGACATTGTGAACTCTATGTGGGGTCTTGGTGATAGAATCCCAGAAAGTAAAGTGTGTGCAAAGATACTACGTTCACTTCCTGAACGATTCAATTCTAAAGTGACTGCGATTCAGGAACTTCATGATACGGATACCATGAGGGTTGAGGAATTAGTTGGTTCACTTCAAACCTATGAGTTATCCTTTAAGGCTCCTAAAGGAAAATCAATTGCTCTTAAATCATCTAAAAATGCTTCACAAGAGAGTACTTCGGATTCAGAAAATACCGAAGATGATATGCCGCTTTTAGCAAAAAAGTTTTACAAAATTTTCAAAAATAAGAAAAAAACTGATTTTCAAAAGTCAAATGATAAGAGACGATCTAAACCTAGAGCTCGAAAATTATTGAAAGATAGTCAATGTTACAACTGTCAAGAGTATGGGCACTTAGCTAACAAATGTCCTAAAAAGGACAAATCAAAAAGGAAAAGCATGATGGCTACTTGGGATGAATCGTCTGATTCTGAATTCTCTTATAAATCAGAAGATTATGAAACCGAGTCGGGCGATGATGTTAAAGCCCTTATGACTCTGGCCAAGATCACCTATTCAGATCATGATGATATATCTAGTGAAGAAAATCTGAATAGTGATTGCGATAATGAAGATGATCTTCAAGATGCTTATAATGCCCTTTATAAAGAGAGTTGTAAAATTGTCGTTAAGATTAAATTACAAAAAGAAAAATTTTCTAAGCTTAAGGAAGATTATGAGTTTCTTGTTTTAGAAAAGTCTCATATTTTTGATTCTTTTGAAAAGATCAAATGTGATTTAGATTTCAAAACCTCCCAAATTGAAGATTTAAAATCTGAAAAAGAAAAACTCAAAAATGAGGTAGCTTCTCTTCTGAGTTTAAAAGACACATGGAGATATGCCCGAGGTGATCCAAAATTGGAAAAATTATTGTCCGGATCAAAAAAATGTGGCGATCGATCCGGGTTGGGGTATGATAAGAATATAACTCCTAAACAAAAGAACATTGCTCTTAAATTTGTAAAAGGAGAGTCTTCAACTTTAAAAGAAAAGAATACCTATCAAGGATTTTTCAAAAATTCAAGGCCTTTTCAAAAACCTAAAAGTAGTCTTGTCAACTTTAATTTTCAAAATCGAAATCCTTTAGCTGAAAAAATAATTGATCTACTCAAGGAGCTATTAAAGTCTAACTCTATAGGTCACTCCTATAACAATAGACAGAAAAAGACCATCTATACTCCTAAACCCAAAACAGTTCTGAAATGGGTTCCTAAAGTTGCCAACTTGGTTGCCCACACTACTTTTAAAGCTACAAGCCATTCAAAGTGGTACCTAGATAGTGGTTGCTCCAGGCATATGACAGGTGACAAAGCTTTATTCACGGATCTTAAAGATATGACTGACAGGTCAGTCACATTTGGTGATGGAAGCAATTGCAAGATTATTGGCAAAGGTATGGTTCAGCTTTATAACCTTCCCTTATTTAAGAATGTTTTATATGTTAAGGGCTTAAAACACAACCTATTAAGCATTTCTCAGATATGCGATAACAACCATAATGTGAAGTTTTCTAATCAAGGTTGTGAGATACTTGATAAAAGGGGTTCTGTTATATTAACTGGTCGCAGAACTTCTGAAAATTGCTACATTGTTAGTGATGCTAGCTCATCTACTCAATCATGTTACATGGTCCATACCGATGAGACTGAATTATGACATAAACGCCTTGGACATGTACACTATCGGAACTTATTTAGATTGAGCAAAAGAGAACTAATTAGAGGTCTACCCAAATTACAAAAAGTAGACAAAATATGTGGTGAATGCCAGTTGGGCAAACAGATTAGGAGCTCTCACAAGAAAGTGAACTCCAATACCACATCTAGACCACTCGAGCTTCTCCACATGGATCTTATTGGACCAACCAGATCGGAGAGTTGAGGAGGTAAAAAATACATCTTGGTTATCGTAGATGACTATACCAGATTCACTTGGGTATCATTCTTAAAAGACAAAACTGAAACCCTGGATGAAGTGAAAAAGGTCATCAAACGAATCCAAAATGAGAAAAGTTCTCATGTTAGTAAGATTCGTAGTGATCATGGATCCGAATTTGAAAACAGTAGTTTTGAAAAATTCTGTAGTGATCAGGGAATATCACATGAATTCTCTGCGCCCAAAACACCGCAACAAAATGGTATTGTTGAAAGAAAAAATAGAGTGCTTCAGGATATGGCTAATGTTATGTTAAATAGCATGAAGCTCTCTAGAAATCTTTGGGCTGAAGCAGTTAATACCGCATGTTATATTATTAATCGGGTTTATACTAGTAAATCTGATAATAAGACTGCTTATGAATTATGGTTTGAAAAGAAACCTACTGTCAAATACTTTCGGGTTTTTGGCAGCAAGTGTTATATTTTAGGAGATCGTGAAAATTTGGGTAAGTTTAATACGAAAAGTGACGAAGGTATTTTTCTTAGTTATTCTTTAAATAGTCAAGCTTATAGGGTTCTAAATAAGAGAACTGGTGTGATTCAAGAGTCCATCAATGTGGTCATTGATGATCATTTGAATACACCAGCCCCAAGTTCAGATGATGATGAAGCTCTTATTATTGACAATCAAGATATCTCATCAAGTCAAAAAGAATCTGAACCAAGGACTGTTAAAGATCATCCAACCAATCAAATACTTGGAAACCCTCTCACTAGAGTTTGTACTCACAAACAACTTGAGAACATATGTAATTATATTTTTTTTACATCTCAAATAGAACCGGTCAACGTAAAAGAAGCACTTTCTGATGAAAATTGGATAGTTTCTATGCAGGATGAACTTAATCAATTTGTTTGTAATGATGTCTGGTATCTTGTTCCTAGACCTAAAGATAAACACATTATTGGAACAAAATGGATCGTTAAAAATAAGTCTGATGAGCTTGGAAATATTATACGAAACAAGGCTAGACTGGTTATACAAAGGTACACTCAGATTGAAGGCATCGATTACGATGAAACCTTTGCTCCAGTCGCTCGCCTTGAATCAATCAGACTTTTTATTTCCATCGCATGCTTTATAAAATTTAAGATTTATCAGATGGATGTAAAGAGTGCTTTCTTGAATGGCAATTTACATGAAGAAGTGTATGTTAAACAACCTTCAGGATTTGAAGACCCTAAGTTATCTGACCATATATTTCGTCTCAAAAAGGCTCTCTATGGTCTAAAACAAGCACCCAGGGTATGGTATGAGAAATTGACTAAATTCTTGCTTAGTCATAGCTTTCAAGTAGGAAGTGTCGATAAGACACTTTTTATTAAGAAGTATAACAATGATATTTTGATGGTTCAAATATATGTTGATGATATTATTTATGGATCTACTTGTTCTAACATGTCTATTGAGTTTGCAGAGTTAATGAAATCAAGGTTCAAAATGAGCATGGTTGGCGAACTTAATTATTTCCTAGGGTTGCAAGTAAAACAACAACCTGATGGAATTTTCATTTCCCAGAGCAAATATGCTTCAAACTTAGTTGAAGGTTTGAATTTGAGAATAATAAGAACTTTGATACTCTTATGAGTACAACGTTAAGACTCTCAAAAGATTCTATAGGCAAAGATATAGATCCTAAACTATATCAGAATATGATTGGTAGTTTGTTGTATCTTACTGCAAGTAGACCTGATATTGCATTAAGTGTTGGAATTTGTGCGAGATATCAGTCTAATCCTAAGGAATCACATCTTACTGCTATTAAACGGATTATTAAATATGCCGCAAGTACTATAAATCTGGGTCTTTAGTATCCTTTTAATACTAGTGTTCAATTAGCTGGGTACTCAGATGCTGATTGGGCTAGTAATATTGATGATAGAAAATCAACCAGTGGTGGTTGTTTTTACATTGGAAATTACTTAGTTTCTTGGTTCAGCAAGAAGCAAAGCTCTATATCACTCTCCACTACTGAGGCTGAGTATATTGCAGCTGGATATGCATGTACTCAACTAGTTTGGATGAAACGCATGCTAAGCGATTATGGAATTAATCAAGATTCAATGATCTTACATTGTGATAATTCCAGTGCTATAAATATTTCTAAAAATCCTATCCAGCATTCACGTACTAAGCATATTGACATTAGGTATCATTACATTCGTGAGTTGGTTGAAGATAAAGTTATTTCATTGGAATATATACCAATCGAAACTCAACTTACTGATATTTTACTAAACCGCTCGATAAAAACAGGTTTAATAAATTGAAATTTGATCTTGGTATGTGCATTTTACATTGAATATTCTTGCTTGTATGTATCATAGTGTATTATATTTCATATTATAATCGCATTAAGTATTTTGTGATTTCATGACTTATCATTTCTTATTATCTTTGATGCTATGTGTTTTGTCACAATTTGACAAAGGGGGAGATTGTAAGTGCTATGATTTTATATCCCTTTGTTTGTCAAATTTTGTGGTGCCAAAATCTATATCTATGTCTTGTATATCTTGTGTTTTATGTTTGAAGACTATTCATTACATCGTATTTAAAGACAAGATCTTAAATGAAGAAAGTTTATAAGATATGGATGAAGAATTCAAGAATTGAAGTCTTCAAGTTTGCATGTTCAAGATTCAATCAAGTTCCAGTATATTAGAAGAATTCGTCAAGTTAAGATCAAGCTCAAGAAGGCCTACTACAAGTTTTGTATATTCTCAAGCTTCTCTTAAGGGTCATCTGAGTGTTCAGATTTTCAAGTCTAACTCACTTTAAAGGTTTGTTTGACCTTAGATTGACCTTATGATGAGCTTTACAGTAGGTCATTCTGGATACATAACTCATATATTTTAATATGCTTGTTTGGGTTGTTCTAAGACCAGTCCTAGCTCTGTTACGACCAGTCTTAAGTTTTTCGGGATCAGTCCTAGGTCGTTGAAGATTTTTGGATCTTTCTGGCTGTCCTACGACCAGTCCTGGACATCCTACAACCAATCCTGAGAGTTCTACGACTCATCCTTCGACCAGTCGTAGTTCTACGACTCAAACTCCAGCAAGCATTTTTGGGGTCCTACGACCAGTCGTACGTGTCTCTCGACCAGTCGTAGGTGGTTCACGACCGATCGTAGACCGCCCAGGACCGGTCGTGGAACAGAAAATCCAATCCCTCGAAAATCTTTGAAAATCTTTGAAGCTACGACCAGTCTTAGGATCCTAAGACCAGTCGTAGACGGGATTTTTTAGGTTATAAATAGTGCACGAACTTCAGAGTTTTAGCAATTCAATTCAACTTTTTTCAAGCAATCTTTAGGCTATTCTCTGAGATAAGTTTGTGTTTGTTTTAAGCTACTTTGTGCTTATTTAATATTCCTTTTGTTAGCTTATTTTTATTTGATTTTGATCTACATTCCAATCTTATTAGAAAAGGGGAATTTCTGATATTCCTTCTTCTTGGATTCAAAATCAAATAGAACTAGCCCTTTTGATTTAAAATCAATTAGACTTAGAACCATTCTTAAAGTGAGTATTGGACTTTGAATGTTGAATCGAACTTCTACTCCGATTGGTTCTACCGGGCTTCTTCAAAAGGTGATTCAGGTATTTTACATTTTTTGTAATTTACTTTCTCTGGTTTTTGTTTGAGATTCGCCAGAAAAATCTCATTGTATTGGTTATCTGAGGAGAGCCAGAAAACTCAGATTGTGGGGTTTTTGGATTGTGTAAGCCTGAGATCAAAGACACAATTGTGAAGGTTTTAGGGGAACCTGTGAAACCTATTTTAATAGTGCATGCTAATATCCCCTGTATGAGGATATTAGGAGTGGAGTAGCAATCTGTGTGGCTGTTGGATAACAGTTGGTGTACACACAGGCGAACCACTATATATCGTTGTGTTGTGGATGTGTTTTTCTCTTTCATTCTTTTATTCATTCTGTTTTGTGGAGAGTGTTTGTGGATGAATGTTGTAATCACTTCAAGCAAGTGTGGATGAATGTTGTAATAACTTAGGATTTATTTTCTGCAAGTTATTTTTATTTCCTTGCCTTTTATTCCTCATTGATTTATGATACAAAGGACGTTCTAGAAATAAGGTTGTCCTACCTTAAACCTTTGGTTTTTAGTGTAAGGTTGTCCTTAGAACTCATAAAGTATCAATCTCTTTATTTTAGGCTATTGAGATTATTTTATATTCAGCATTGTGCTTTATTTCTTTGTTTATTCCGCTATTATAAGTTTTATTTGACATTGCCCTATTCACCCCCCCCCCCCCCTCTAGGGCATATAGCTAGGCCCTTTCAAAAATAAGTAAAGGAAACCCTGGCTAAGCCAAGGGACCCTTCGATGCCTAAGTCAGGTCAAGGGAATCTAGGTCTAAGTTGGAGAATAAAGGGAGAGTGTAAGATATTGCGTACCTGTAGCAATGGGGTCTCATTGTATTTATACCTGACTGTCGGATGGTATGGGTCCGTTAATCTCGACACGATTCGCTCAATCAGGAAGATTTTCGGATCGTGGAAATATTGTATGCGATCCAAGGATAGTGTATTGTGTCACGCGCATCTGTAGGCGAAGTAACCGGTCACGTCCGCTTATGGTAGTTTACAAGTTTGGTGCATAATGCACTCACACTTCACCCTGACCTCTGTTTGGGACATTTATAGAAAGATGAGGATGAGGACGAGCCGTCGGCTTGAACATCCTTCTTCAGAGGGAGATGAGGATGAGGACGAGCCCTCGACTCAGACATCTGAGGACGAGTCCTCGGCTCAGACATCCCTCTTCGAATGAAGATGAGGATGAGGATGGGGCCTTAATTTAGGTCGTCGCTCATTGGTTGAAGCTTACCATACCTGACCCAGGGTTTGGCTCAAACGTCGCTCTCTTTAGCACTGTTCGTTGTTTCGAATATTCTCACATTTAATCAGACTAAGAAGATGCTGATCCTCGGAACTATAAGGGGCTCGAATCTTCCCATAAAAGAAGCCCCCTGCTCTTCGAGGTCGGCTACGGACTTGGAGAGTAATCACTTGGAAGATCAACCGCCTCATCTGTTGAACCTTCCACGCATGCCGATACTATTATGGTCTAGCATTCGAAGCACTGCCTCCTCAGGATTTCGTGCCTGTGGGCTGTTCTTTATTGAGTCTGAACCCCTAAGGAGTCGGCTTGTCCCACGATTGATGAGAAACCTCCGCTCCATCCATTAGTTGAGCGATGAGCTGACTCTTCTATTGGGGAGTCGGGTCATCTTTTGGCTTTTCCTCTGACTTAAGAGGGGATGCCTTGTCGAGTTTTCGTGGGATTACGTTCTAACCCTTTCTTTAAGGGATCATCTCATTCAGTCTGCTTCTGCATATGAGAGGTAACTTTTCCTTAATAGATAATCCATTTATGTAGAAAAGGAAAGACAAGGCATGAATTTCATTGAAAGCCTTAAAGGCTGGTCGCTTTGAGGCATACACTTATTGGGGGCCTTAAAGGCCAGTACATCAAGGATAGTAGATTTTCAGATGCTCGGCATTCTAAGGATAAGGGAGTTAATGACCCTCGAGGTCTTCTAGGTGGTAGGAACTCGGTTTAGTCGATCGGACCACGCGGTACGGTCCTTCCTAGTTAGGTCCAAGTATCCCAACCCCCGGCTCAGTGGTATTCTGAAAGACCTGGAAAAGGACTAAGTCCCCTAGGCAGAACCGTCTAGCCTTAACTTTATAATTGTAGAAACGTGCAATCTGTTGATGTCGAGCGATGACTCAGAGCCTTGAGATATCTTTGATTTCTTCAAGTAAATCCAGGTTAGCGACAATCTGCTCAGAATTCTGGTTTTCTTGATAATTCATCACTTGAGCAGTTGGGAGGCCAATCTCAACTGGTACCATTGCCTCCAAACCGTAAGAAAGCAAGAATGGAGTTTCCACGATTGTGGACTGAGCTGTGGTCCTGTAGGCCCAGAGGACGAATGGGAACTCCTCGGTCCATCTACCTTTCACTTTCTCCAACTTCATTTTAAGGTGATATTTGATAACCTTATTGGCCGCCTCCACCTACCCATTGGACTAGGGGTGCCAAGGAGAGGAATACACATTTATGATGCTGAGCCCTTGACACATACTTCGAAACTTATCGTTGTGAAATTGTCGGCCATTTTCTGACACGATGGTTCGTGAAATCCTGAACTGGCAGATGATGTTTTTTCAGATAAAATCAATCACCTTCTGTTCTGTAATTTTTACAACAGGCTCGGCCTCGGCTCATTTGGTGAAGTAGTCGACCGCAACAATGGCAAATTTGACTTGCCCCTTTCTTATAGGCAGATGACCGACGATGTCAATTCCCCACTGAGCGAACGGCCACGGACCGCTCATGAGGGTCATCTCTTCTACGTGCTGCCTCGGTACAGCCACATAGCGCTGCCATTTGTCGCACTTCTAAACGTAGTTCTTGGAATCTTCCTTAATGGTTGGCCAAAAATATCCTTGTCGGAGTATCTTTAAGGCCAGGTTCAGCTGCTAGAGTGGTTTCTACAGATTCCTTCGTGAATATCCCGAATCATGTAATCAGCTTCGTCGGGTCAGAGGCACCTGAGGTAGGGCTAGAAATACCATTTCTTATATAGAGTTCCGTCTAGAATGATGTACCGCGCCGCTCTAACTCTTAATCACCTAACCTCCAACCGATCTGAGGGGACCTTGCTAGACGTGAGGTAGCCATAGATCGGGTCCATCCAGCTTAGAGTAGCATCTATCAGATTGACTTTCTTCTTCTCCATCTAGTCGATGCTTGGATGTTCTATGAATTCAATGGGGATGATTCGTGGGATCTTCCCTTCTGTGGCTGCGGTGAGCCTTGTTAGGGCATTGGCCCATAAATTTTTCGTTCTAGGGATCTGATGGATAGTGCAACTTCAAAATATTTCAATTAATTTCCTCGTCTCATCTAGATAAACGATCATCCTTATCTCCTTGGCTTCATACTCGGTGGAGATGTGGTTTACTACCAACTGAGAATCGCATTGGACCTAGAGATACTGAACACCCAGACTTGCTGTCAATCTGAGTCTAGCTAGTAAAGCCTCTTACTCCACTTCATTGTTTGAGGCCTTGAAGCTGAGTCTGATCACGTATTGGATAGACGTAGAATCGGGTACGATCAGGACGATTCTGGCTCTGGCTCCTTTGGTGTTAGACGACCTGTCTACATAGAGAATCCATCCTGGTTTCGACATTGCCTTGTGGTTACCGGGGGGGACAGGTGGAGTCATTTCGAGCTTAGTACTGATTTTTTCTGTGTTCGGAGTGGTGAATTCAATAATAAAGTCGGCCACAGCTTAGCCCTTGATTGTTGTCCTCGAACGAAACTGGATGTCAAACTCACCAAGTTTGATGGCCCACTTGGTCAAGCGACCTGAAACTTCGGGCCTCTAAAGAACTTGTTTGAGAGGGGAATCGGTCAACACAATGACAAAATGAGCTTGGAAGTATAGACGTAACCTCCGAGCTGAAAAGACGAGGCTGAGCGCTAGCTTCTCAAGAGGTGAATATCCTGTTTCTGCAGGTACCATAGCCTTACTCACGTAATATATGGGGTGTTACTTGCCTCCGACCTCTCTAATCAGGGTCGAGCTAATGGCTGAGGCCGATACTGCGAGGTATAGGAACAAGGGCTTCGACAAAGCCGTGCAGGGGGATCTTTATAGGTCAGAGGCGCGACCGAGGAATCTCCATTCTTTCTAAAGCCTCGGAGTAAATCACGTCAACTGAGCTACCAGTGTCAATCAGGATGCGGTACACTAGGATGCTGAATTTTGTGTGTAACGTCCTCAGTGAAGGTCAGGCTGCATGGGCTGATCCGAAGTTCCTTACCAGGCCGCTCGGTCAAGTGGACATAATGTCCCAGATTAGACTTCCGAGAGTAGGCTTTCCAAGCCTTGTTCGAATCTCCCCCACCAGATGAACCCCCAAAAATGGTGTGAATTTTAGCTGGCTCTTCCGTGGGGTTATTTGGTCGCTCTTGCTCCCGCTCTTTCTTCTAAGCAGTTCTCTCTCTCTCTCTCTCTTAGTGTATCGACGCAGATACCCCTTGTGGATAAGGGACTCAATCTTATCCTTAAGATCCACACAATCATCCGTATTGTGGCTGTGGTCCCGGTGGAAGTGGCAGAACTTGTGTTTATTCCGATGCTCCTGGTCGGCCTTCATGCAGACAGAAAAATTCAAAAGTTTCTCTTCTCAGATATCTAGCAGGATCTGCTCGGCAGACATATTGAGGGAGGTGTAGGAACGAAATTTTCCTTCCAGCCTCCAGCTCGGGCGACGATCACGAGGGGTGTGGTCATCAGATACCTTGCCGGTCAACTGGGTCTCTTCGTTCCTAGGCCTCTTCCCTTTGTTGGTCGGGTCGGATACTTGGACGTTCTTGTGGGCATTGGTGAACTCCTCAGCATTAGTATATTTATGTGCTCTAGGGATGAGGTCGACTAAAGTTTTGGGTGGATTCTTCCCAACAGAGAAGGTGAGCCTTCGCTCTTTCAAGCCCCGAACACGATAGCTAATGCCATCTTGTCATCATAATCCTTCACCTGTAGCGCTTCCTCATTAAAGCGCGCAATGTAGTCTTTTAATAACTCCTTGGGTGTAACACTCTGGATTTTTGCCAAATTGGAATTAGACGTCCTTAGACAATGGGTCAACCATAACACCTTGGTAACCTTTTTGAACTCGATTTCAAAGTCAAAGAGACCATTTAGAACTAAATTCTTTAAAAATTTAACGTGTATTAGCTAGCGCTACACTAGTTTTCCTACAAAACTAGCACCAATAACTTTCAATACGATCTATAAGACCCAAAACCTATAGAATCATTGACGCTATATTACCCTGAAATCTAGGATCCAACTCTAAACCCAGTTGCTCCCGGGAATGCTTTGTAATTTTGTATTGGCTTTAGACCGCGCATCGAAAGTCTGATATCTATGAACTTAGACCATTAGACCGCCTAGTTGGACTTGATAATCACCTAGAAAATCAAGCCCAACCGATGTCCTGAGACCATTTTATTGAGCCTGGAGTGAAAAGAGTAGGAAAAGGAAGATTTTTAGAAAATTAATTATATTTTTATGAAATCTGGCACGGTTCACTTGCGCGTTATTTTTAAACATTCTGACCATTAGAATTTGACCAAATTTCACCCTCGGATCAGGAAAGTTGGCCCTTACATGTCCAAGTACTTGTGGCCTTGATCAAAGTTCGGTAATCGTTGAATTGAAGCTGGTCCGCCACGGACGATCTGAAAATGATCGGACTAAAAACTTAACTTACTAAAGATCCAATGCTAGTGAGCTTAAGTCCGACCACATTTGATAAGAGGACCTCCAGAAGTGCTTCGTTGGATCAAAAAGATCCCGATTTGGTTATAACTTAAGTATACCTTGATTTAAAGTCCATTTTTGTCATGTTTAGGCTTATAAAAAGGCCTTAAGCCCTTAGCTTTCTAACCCATACGAATTTCCAAACCCTAGCTTTCCAAGAGGAAGAAAAGAGAGAGAAAGTGAGGGAGAAGTTGGTGCTGCTTCTTGGGATTCTTCCCAGCTTTACTACGTGCCTAATCCACCTATCCGTATAGTTATTCCGGCATTTCTGATCTTGTTCTTAGGTAAGAAATCCTAACCTTAACCTATTTTGAAGCTTAGACAAGCTGTAGGAAAGTTGTGGCTAACCTATTTCATGTCATAGGTAACGTATCCGCTGTTGACGAAGGCACATCGTCTGATTCATATCGAATACGCATTTTCTGGTTTAAGGTGCGAACTATATGCACTTAGGTTATGGTTTTCAACACTTTCAATGATAGTTAATAATTTATTCATGTTGTGAATGCAATTACACATGCCAAATGTGCTATCTGTTTTGTCTTCCGTATACGTATACTCTATATTGTAAATACTGTATTTCATGTACATGTTAGAATACACGTATGCGTATGAAATCTGTTCATATGCTTGCCATGATTAATGATTGTTGTTATATGCCTGATATGTATACGACAACTCCTTGGTAAGAGGACTTGTCCTAATATGCGACGGTGTCGACATACGTGATGTATGTTGAATAGTATAAGCTAAGTATTTGTTTAAATGTCTAAATGAGATAATGGTTAAAAAATGTGTTTGCTAAGATGGTTGGGATATGGATTTCAACCATAATGTTTGTGTGAATGATTTCCTCCATGAATCATGTGACTTAGAATGTCCATGCTAAATGAGTGTATGATTTTCTCCATGGATTATGTACTTGGTTGAATCATGTTAAATGTGTGTATAAATTCCTGCATGTACTATTTACATTTCAAGCTATACTTCATTATTGTTCATGTGAATGTAGGATATGAATCATATGCAAGTTATTGTATGTGTATGTGAATGGGGCTGTGCTACAGTCCAGGCAATCAAATACCGTTGTAAAAATAGTGGTTGAGGTTGTTTACGCCATACAGGATGAGTTTAGTGAATCTGAGTCGTGCTTGAGGTGTTCGGCAGTGGTTAGGCCACACGGAGTGCTTATGCATTCCATGTCATTCAACTCAACGTACGCTCGGCCTAGTTGAGCTTATCAACTAATCCGATTGACGGATGTTTGTTCACCATGTTTGGTCATTACTGCTTGAACCTAAGGTACTAAACTTATCAATGAAAAGCCCCTCTAACCTTGGTACCTCGATCCGCTAAGACTCATGAGCCGATTATAGTGGTATGGGACACTATATTTGTGTTGTAGGCCAACTCTGATTGGTATGAGTCCTTTGTAGTGACCAGTGAGCACCTATACTCATGAGCAGATTATGGTGGTATGGGACACTATATTCTTGCTGTCGGCCTACATTGATTGGTGACGAGCCCTCTGTAGTGACCTCGAGTATATCTTGATAGTGCATAAGGGCGACGAGTCTTGTTGCAGTATGTGGGATAAACTAGGCCTGTATTGATAAGGTGATGAGGGAGAGGAGCAACGATTACGCACAACAGCCCTGGTAGCCCTTGTAGTGACCTAGAACCGTAACATCGTATGAGATTATCTCGGACTGATGACCCGAGAATGGATCACCGTTTGGGCAATGATACAAGGGAGGTACCTTAGCTTCCCAATCCTGTTGTATGAAAAGGACTAATAAGAACTTGGTAAGCATATTCATAACACCGCATTGCATGTACTAACAGCGTTGGTGATAGAGCACTGAGGAAGTGAGTCATGTCGCGATCGTTAGATCATGTCGCGATCATTAGATCATGTCGCAGAGGACATGCATCATTCTTCATATCATCCTTGCATTAACAAGAGTATCTAGGACCTGTTTGATTATACTGCTTTATCATTACTGCTTGATTGAATTGATAACATGTTAACCTTTGCTGTATAGATCCCACTGAGTTAGCTACTCACTCCCACGTTACAGGACGGTGTTGGCCACACCAACCAGTCCCTATTTTAGTTACAGATGATGGAGATGCTTGCGAAGCAGAGCCGGACTTGATGATGATGAGGAGGATTCCTCTTATATGCAGGTTCTGATCGACGGGGTTACAGGGTTATTGATTAGATGCCAATACACTTGGTATTTTACCTTTTATTTACACTCATATATATTCTTTTTGTTCATTTTTGGAGTATACATGTATATATTTAACCTGGTAACATGTTCACACTCTGGAGACTTATAACAGTCTATATATGTTATATATACTATCACAGTCTTTCGCTCACATAATTTAACTGTCTCTGGAGTATGATATGCTGTTTTTGCTTAATCCCACTCATGTTTAATACACTAACATAGACAACATTCAATCATAAGCATTTATGTTGCATAAGTGATGTTCTGAAACTCGAGAGTGGAGTTTATGCTCAACTCCTGATTTTTGGGATGTTACATTGGGTCCTTACTTGATGGTGAACAAGTGAGTATTTGGCTTCCAACCCTTCTTACCACTTATGAATTGAGTAAGGAATAGTCGGTTGAGTTCCGTGAAGGTCCCAATGGAGTTAGGCTTGAGCTGTTGGTATGTAATTGAGAACCCCCTACACATCATTGCGTCTATTACTGTCTAGATTTGCATCCACGATCGATAAGCTTCCACGTGCTTGGATGGGTCCCCAGTCTCAGAATATTGGATGACGGGAGGTATTCGGAACCTTTGTGGCATCACCTCATTCATAATCGCTAAGGTGAAAGGAGGTTCGATCTCTTCCATCATGACCTGAACAATCGTAGGGACTGTCGACAGCTGCTGCTTCTTTTTCAGGGTCAGGAACTTGTCGTTGTGTTCTGTAAACTGTGCTTCCCAGGAATCTTTATTCTCAGCGACTATCTCTAGGGTATTTTCTATTTCTAGAGTCCTCCTTTCCCTCATCCATTCTAGCTGATGACGGCGATCTGTAGGTGTCAGGTCTGAGGTGGCTGAAGCATTGGTCGGAGCTCAAGTGGTAGTGTTCCAAGCTAAGACTCTGATTTGGGCCAGAGGAGGATTTTGACCTAAGGTCGGCGCCTAGGGGCGTTGGGGTGCTTCGGGCCTCATAATCCTTTGCGCGGAGTGAGTCTCCATAACTAGATCGAACGGCTCGGGAACAAGATTCTCCTGAGTCGGGTGTGGTTGTGGCTCCTATTGCTACTTCATCCTGTTCATCTCATCGTGTAGGGCCTATATCGATACTTACTCGCCCAATTGTGAGAACGCTGGGAAGGCCCCAAGGCTGATTCGACATGAAGTAGAGATGAAGAATGAGTTTTCTCATTTGGTTCTAGTTCCACAACTACCACTTTCTTCTTTCATTTTGCCATTGTATTTGAAAATAGGAACTTGACCTTTTATATCAGTTTTCCACAGACGGTGCCAAAAAATGTTGAGGTCAAAATCTGGACGGCTCTCCCCTCGGTCTCCCACAATTTGGATCACTTCAACGTCTTGATCCTGTACACTGGGAACAAGCAAAGGAAACCCTGGCTAAGCTGGGAGACCCTCCGATGCCTAAGTCAGGTCAAGGAAATCTGGGTCTAAGTTGGAGAATAGAGGGAGAGCGTAAGATATTGCGTACCTGTAGCAATGGGGTCTCATTATATTTATACCTGACTGTCAAATGGTCTAGGTCTGTTAATCTTGGCACAATTTGCTCAATCAGGAGGATTTTCAGATCATGGAGATATTGTATGCGATCCAAGGATCTTGTATTGTGTCACGCGCATCTGTGGGCGAAGTAACTGGTCATGTTCGCTTATGGTAGTTTCCAAGTTTGGCTCATAATGCTCTCACACTTCGCCCTGACCTCCGTTTGGGACATTTATAGAAAGATGAGGATGAGGACGAGCCGTCAGTTCGAACATCCTTCGTTAGAGGAAGATGAGATGAGGACGAGCCCTTGGCTCAGACATCCAAGGATGAGTCCTCGGATCGAACATCCCTCTTTGAATGAAGATGAGGACGAGGATGGGGCCTTGGTTTAGGTCGTCGCTCATTGATTGAAGCTTACTGTACCCGACCCAGGTTTGTCTTGGACGTCGTTCTCTTTGGCAGTGTTCGTCGTTTCGAATATTCTCACGTTTGATCGGACTAAGAAGATGTTGATCCTCGGAACTATAAGGGGCTCAGATCTTCCCATAACAGCTATCATTATATTTAAAGGACACCCACGTCTCTTGATCATTTTTTTGAACAGTCATCGAGATCGACTCATCGAGAAATTGAACCATATGCTCATTAATGGAATCCAACTCCTCATTTGTAATTTCAGTTTCTTCCACAAGCGAGTTATGATCACTTTCTTCACATTATGCTTCTAGATTCGGTCGAGGCTGGGATAACCTAGACTCTTCCTCCTCTATAAGGTGTGACTAAATTCTTTGAATTGAGGATTTGAGCAATTCACATGATTGTATGACAATTTGATTGAATTGCTCTTGTGCATTCATGAGTTTCTGAAGTGAATTCTCTTGGATTGTTTCTGATTGGGTTTCAAAGGTAGAGGATCCAAGAGAATTTAACTATGATATATTGCTGATTCATCTTCCCAACATTGATGTTTTCACTGATTATAGTCGTACGGATCATAGGTGGGAGAATTTGATGGTTGGTAATACATATTATCACTCATAATATAATCATGCATTATTTTCTTGTTATCAGATAAGTGATAATAATTCTCACTTCCATAGTTATGATAACCCCAACACTCACGTACTATTCGTGAGGTGTAATTGTTCTCCCATATATGATCGCGTAAGGACTTCTTAACCGATGGAGTGTTATACTCTAGTTGGTTCTTGATGATTGTTTCAGGAAAATTCTGAGACATAGGTTAATTTCTATCATAATCATCATACATGCCTTCCTAGTGTTTCCTAGCTATCTCAACTTACTGATGTTCCCATTCTTGCATATACATGGTGAAACCCTAACTCTGAATCTAATCCTAAGAAAAATAAAAGAAAAGATCCTACAGTAGCATAGAAAGTAAGAAGAAGGAAGAAGTTAGAAAGAATTTACCAAATTAGAAGTTCCTATGTTAAGATCCTGCAAAAGAAAAAAAAAATAGTTTCTAAAGATAGAAATTCTAAAGTTAGAAAGTTTCTAAAAACAAAAATAGAAAGTTAGTTTCTAAAAAGGAAAGTTTCTAAACCTAGAAATAGAAAGCTAAGTTAGCTTCTAAAAGAAAACCAAGAATTAGAAAGCTTCTAAAAATAAAATAAAGGAAAGATGAGTTGGTTTCTAAAATTAGAAATATTTTCTAAAAAGGGAAGTAACTAACCTAGTTTCTAAAAATAAAAGAAATCCTAGAATAGATAATTTCTAAAAATCAAACAGAAAACCTAATCCTAAAAATTAGAAAGTTTTTAAAAATAAACTAGTTCCTAAAAATTAAAATAAAAAATTCTAATCTTAACCTAATTCTAAAACTAGTTAATTTCAGAAAACGTAACTGTCAATCCCTGGCAACGGTGCCAAAAACTTCTTCACATCCCAAGTATAGGTTTGCGATGTAGTAATAATCTCAATAAGACCGAGGTCGAATCCACAGGGACTGAACATTGTACATATTCTGAAAGTTACTTGAACTAGAATTAGAAGAAGATGAAATCTAAATCAAGTGAATATGAGAGAATAATGATGAAATAGTAAACTAAAACTTGTAGAATTCAAAGGTAGGAAACTACGGTGCTAAGGATCCACTTGTAGAGATCAAGGAGATCTATGCTTGATTCACATAGAATCTTATCTTCATCCAGTTGAAAGATATTTCATTAAAAACCAATCTGAACTTCCTTTGATACAGTTTTTAAGAGAAGATAGGTATGAGAATTAGAATTGATTCCATCACAAAACTAAGCCCATGAGACAAAGAAAACAATAGAATTTAGCAAATCCATATCCGATCTAAGGGATGCGTGAATGTTAGGAAGGATTCCGTCATCCAATCATGCCCAAGAGACGATGGTGAACAAAAGGGTTCCCAAATTCACAAACCCTATAATGCTAAAAACATGCTCATAGCTATCGAAGATCCATTGTAATTTAAGTCACAACAAACCATTAAAAACTGAAAGCATTCCTATTAATCAAACTATAATCAAATATAATTCAACTTAAACATGAATTAAAGCATAGAAGTCAGCCCATCACATTACAGGTTTCACCTCTTAGCCCTAGCTAAGAGGTTTAGCCAATCATGAACATGATTAGACTAAATTCTCTGAAAACATAATAAAATAAAGATTAAGAAAAAGAAGAAAAACTCCATAGCTAGTCGGCCCACTTCTCTCTCTCTCTCTCTCTCTCTCTCTCTCTCTCTCTCTCTCTCTCTCTCTCTCTCTCTCTCTCTCTAATGCTCTTCTCCATGTCTAAGCCTCCACGACTGCCCAGATGGATCACTCTCTCTCTATTCTCTTTCTTTTATAGGCAGGGAGGTCAGTCTGTAGCTGGAGTCGGTATGGAAGCCTTGTTTACGTAGCACAGCCCGCAACACCTTTTGCAGCAAAAGGAAACGCAGCAGATTGTGTCTGAATGGGATTTTTGGCTACCAAGTGTAAGATTTGAGCCATCCAGGCTTCATGGCTCTGGTCAGTCCCACCTTGGAAAGTTTTTGGATGGTCCGGATCTTAGATCCAGACATCACCTCAATTACAGAATTGGCCTACAGCGTCGGTTCTCGCAGAAGTGTGCAACAGGGCCTGCGAAAGGCTCTTACGCTAATGCTTGGTGGGGCACATGATCAATATCAGTTGAGAGATCCACACCGTCCATCAGATTTGTGGTGCAATTTTGGTTGAAAATGGACAATTTGGATTGTCATTGATGCGGCCCATCTATGCTGGTTACAAGTAATCCCACTGCAGCCCATCTGTTTGTAACTGTTGTGCGGGCATGTGCGTGTGCATGATTGCAAATGGTCAACATGGTTTTGACCCGATCGATCTCATCTTCATGATGGACGGCTTGGATTGTCCGTGTGGGACCTGATGGTGGGCCACAACGTTCCTCAAGTGAACGTCGTTCGTCCCTATTGCAACAGCGAGAGGCGGGTCTAAGGCGGTTTGATCGTCTTAGAGATGCAGTGCACAGCTGGTGCACATGCGCATTATGTGCACTCCACATAAGGTGGGGTCCACTTGATGTTAATGAAAAATCCGCTTCATCCATCCGTTCTTTCAGCTAATTTAAGGGGTCGACCCCAAGTTTGAAGCATATCCAGAGATCAAGAGGGCCCCAAATCAGAGATTTGTGGGCTGATCTATCTGTTGGGTCACTTCCATAGGGATCCAAGAGCTGAAATTCGACGTGTACAATTAATTTAGGGTCCCTAGGCCAAATATGAAGTTTCGAGCCAAATGGATGGCGAGAACCCTGTGATCTTGCATTCTGGATGAATTTCAGGCCTCTTAAGCATGACATACTGGATTTTCTCGAATCTCGATGTGTAAATTCTTCGATCTCGGTCCCCTGGGGTCCGTCACTTGCCTTGGTGATTTTAGAGCGTTAAATCCATGCTTTCAGTACTCTTTTTCAGTCAACACTCCTAAATACACCTTGCATCACAAACATGATTAAAATAGGGCGTTAAACGGTATCATGCTCGTAAAATCAAGTAATAACTGGGGTCTAATATACAATATTTGACCCTCAACAATGGCACGAATTAAACACATACATCATAGTGGGGCCCATAGAGTACCGACCGGTAGTGGCAAGATGAGTAGCCAATCCGTTTCCTAAACATGAAGTGGGATGGCCTCCAAGCAATCGGATTAGAGGACAATCCATGACAAAGTGTTTACTTAGAGGACACCCCCTTAAATCATAGTGGACCCCACAGAGTTTACTTAGTACGCAATCGGCCTCCATTCATATCTACCTATATATATATATATATGGAAATGGTTCTATGCTGTCAAGCTGTGTGGCCCCACCATGATGTGTGTTGAACATCAACACCGTGCATTTGATGGGTCCCCTTTAAATTATGGGATATCCCAAAAATCAGCCGTACCTGAAAATCAGGTGGGCCATACCATCTAAATTCATATGAAGACATGCCTAAAACATATCAAAGTACTTGGTGGGGCCCACTTGAAATTTAGATGCGTCTGAAACTTGGTCTGACCCCTTATCTAAGGGGACCACACATAATGGATGGGCTGGATTTGTGAACCACATCTCGGCGGGCCTAAAAAAGATTATAAATGTTTTAATGGGTGGATAACCCCTCTCAACTTTTGTATGTGGTGTGGCCCACAAAAGTTATGGATTGACTTGATTTTTAAGCTCAAGGCTCACCATGGAATGGTGCACTTAACTGATGGGGTAGATGTTCGACACGCATCATGGTGGGCCCCCCACAGCTCGACCTCATGGGAAGTTGTCATGAGCTCGTGAAATGGTTCTATGCGGTCAACCTCATGGGAACGTCCCATGAGGTTGAGCTGTTTGGGCCCCTCCCGTGATGCATGTCGAACATTAACACCGTGCATTTGATGGGCCCCCTTTAAATTATGAGATATTCTAAAAATCATCTGTATACGAAACTCAGGTGGGCCATACCATCTAAAATCATGCGAAGACATGCCTAAAACATATAAAAGCACTTGGTGAGGCCCACCTAAAATTTGGATGCGTCTGAAACTTGGTCTGATCCATCATCCAAGTGGTACACACATAATGGATAGGCGGGATTTGTGAACCACATCTCGGTGGGCCAAATAAATGATTATGAATGTTTTAATGGCAGGGTAACCCTTCTCAACTGTTGTATGTGGTGTGGCCCACGAAAGTCATGGATTGACTTGATTTTTAATCCTGAGGCCCACCATGGAATGGTGCTGCTAATTGATGGGGTGGATGTTCGACACACATCACGGTGGGGCCCACGCATCTCGACCTCATGGAAAGTTCCCATGAGGTTGACCACATAGAACCATTTCCATATATATGAGAAATGCTCACACACAACTAGTTGGACATTGCATTTTGGTCCAACTAGCTAGGCATTTAATGCTGAGAGGGAGGGCATTTGCTTCACCTTAGCTTTTTAAGAGTTCTCTTGGGAATGATCCTCGGCTTGGATGGGCCCCACCATGGTGTTAATGTAAAATTCACCTTGACCATCATGTATGTCAACCCATGTTAGACCTAGGAACCAAAAATCAACTCTATCCATGGTTCAAGTGGACCGCACAATTGGAAATAGTGTGTGAAAAAAGCTTACCTTTCAAAATAATTCCTTTGATGAGGTACACTTAAATCAAGTATGGCCTTAATATTTGAGTTCTGCGTCTAATCTTTTGTGTGACGTTGGAGTTGATTTAATTTACTCATGATTGTGAGTATTATAAAAATCAGAGGTTGACATCTCTCCCTTTACTGTTCTATTGGTGTGGCCTACTTGAATCAATAGTCAGTTTGATATTTTGTACCAAGACGTAGAATGAGATGACACATCTGACGGTTAGACTGGATGTCACATGCACAACACGATGGACCCAGTAAAAATAAGGTTATACATCCTCTTCAGCCGTTAAGTTTCTTCGGCTCCATTACAAGAAAAAAGTGCTTATTATATTTTTTTGAAAAAAAAAAGGAGAGTGGATTAAGTGCGGCCCCTTCCTCATGCAACACAGTTCATCCCTGATCATGCAACCCACATTAATGTAGGTATTACATATCCACGCTGTCCATGGGAGCGGATTATCTACTAATAGGTTGGGTAGCAAGACTCGCTACTGAAGTGACATCACCAAGTTCCATGGGCCCCACCATGATGTATGTTTTGTATCTTCGCCTTCCATTCATTTGGAGAGATCGAAAAATATCCAAAGAATGAGTTAAATCCAAAGCTCCAATGGACCCCAACACAGAAAACAGTGGGGACAGTGACACCCACCATTAAAAACTTTTAAAGGCCACAAAAGTTTTAGATCAAGCTGATATTTGTGATTTTTATTATTTAATATCTTTTTAACTTTTGAACAGGTTGGATTTCAAATAAACATTATATTGGGCCTTAAGATAGTTTTAATAGTGGGAATCACTCTCCCCACTGCTTTCTGTGGTAGGGTCCACTACAAATTTTTATCTGCCTCATTCTTTAGCTCATGCCTTAAAATGATATCTCAAAATGGATGGACGGTGTGGATACAACACATACATCATAGTGGGGCCCACAGAACTTGGTGACGTCACTTCAGTAGCCAACTCGCTACTTAACCTGTCAGTATCTAATCCGCCTCTGCTGTCCATTGGTTTTTTTTAGTTCATTTTAGAACATTAATCTAAAAAATGAAGCAGTTATAAATCTCAAGTGGTACACACCGTAGGAAATAGTGGATATTGAACTCTTACCATTAAAAATTTCCCAAGGCTCACCGTAATTTTTTACTTGCCAACCAACTTATTGATAAGTTCACAAAGACCTTTATGAAATAAATTTAAAATAAAAAACAAATTTCAGCTTGATTCAAAACTTTTGGTCCACAAAAAGTTTTTAATGGCTAATCACCACAGTTTCTGTGGTGTGGTCCACCTGAGAATTTTATCTACTTCATTTTTTGAATCATGAGCTAAAAATATGGATGTAGGGCATGGATATACAATACGTATATCAAGGTAGGCCCCAAGGTTAGGGATGCACAATACTACTTGAGGACCGGCTGCACCTAATCCACTCCCACTTTTTTCGAAACACACACCTTTTTTGTCGGAATCTGAAGAAGTTTAACAAATGGAGAAAAGCCCTACCTTAATTTTTGATATGGCCCACCGAGTCATATATATAAGATCTACTCCGACCATTAGATGTGCAATCTCATTGTAGGTCTAGAGCCGAAATATAAGGCAGACTTGTAATTCAAGTGAGCCACACCAATAGAACATTTGAGGAAGAGACGTCTACCTTTGATTTTTACAGGACCCCAATCATAAATATGTAAAATCCACTCCAACCATTAGATGAGACAGAAAATTCTAGGTGTGGGACTGAAAAATAAGATCCACACGTGATTCAAGTGGGCCTCATCAAATGAATCATTTTGGAGGGTGAGATATTTTAGCACACTGTTTCCAACCGTGCAGTCCACATGAACCACTAATGGGGTTGATTTTCAGTCCATAAGTCTAACATTGGGTGACACTATAATGTCTCGAAAAAATTCGTACAAAGACCTAAGTATCACCCCAAGCAGAAATCACTAAAGACCGAATCCTTTAAAAATTAGACGAAAATTAATTAAGTACTAAACTGAATTGATAAGCAGATTAGCTTGAACTTCTTTATATACGAACTGCAAGACCTAAATCTAATAGAATCGCTGACCCAACATTACCTAAAAACATAAGATCAATCTCAAAACCCAGTTGCTCTTGGGAGCATCACGAAACTCCGTATCGAACCTAGACTAAGCTTTGAAAGTCCGATTACTATGAAACTATACGGTTATGACCTCTTTACTGGGCTTGACAACCATTTCGAAAATTAAATCCAAATAGTATCCCGAAACGCATAACTTGAGACCAGAGTGAAGTGTGTGAGAAACGTAAATTTCTTTAGAAATGAACTAAATTTTAAGTAAATTGGGCTATTCACTTGTATACCAAATTTAAGGTTTCAGGCCATCAAATTTTGACCCAACTACACCCTCGGATCAACGGAATTTTTCTACACATGTCAGTGTACTTGTGGCCCTGATCGAGTAACGATAGCCATTGAATTGAAATAGGTACTCCATGGTCGATCCGTATATCCGATCAGATCAAAAACTTAACTTAACATAAATCCATTGTTAGGAAACTTTTTCTAAACCGTATACAGAAAATGGGCCTCCAGATGAGCTCCGTTGGCCCAAAATAGTCACTGTTTGGCTATAACCTAAGTATATCATGGCCCTGGGGCCATTGACATCAGTTATGGGCCTATATAAGGGCCTTAAACCACCTCTCTATCATTCTATACGAATTACCAAAGTCCCAAGAGAGAGAAGAGAGAAAAGAGGAGAAAAAAGTGAGGAGAAGTGAGAGAGAGTGAGAGATAGTTGTTAGGATTCGTTCCCACCACTCCACGTGCCAACTTATCCTACCTGTGTCGTTATACCAGTAATTTTGACTCTATTCTTGGGTAAGAAATCTTAATCCTAATCTGTGTTAGGTATCTAAGTAGAGTAAATGGTGAAATAGCTAACCTATTTCATGTTATAAATTGTCGTTGTGTCGTGGATAAAGACGTAGTGTTCAAACTGAGTACGGTACAGGTTTACTGACGCAAGGTGCAGACTATAAATGTTTATATTATGGTTTTTAAGGCTTTTAATGTCAGTTAATGATTTATGAATGACTTGATTGCCATCATATGTGCTTAGATCCGATGTTTTTCACGTATTGCACATATATATGAACTATGTTAATTTTAATGCATTCCATGTGTTTATTGAAATGTTTGAATGAATATATAATTATAATTTATGCTTGCCATGACTATTGATTGAGAATATATGATTGTTGTACGTGTGGCAAACCCTTTGTGAAAACTATTTTATTACATGTTGATATGTGTAGTTTAAGTATTTGATAAAATGCTTGAATGAGAAAATGCTTGTTAAAATGCATTTAATGAGGGCATTGAGATGAGATTCTCAATAACCTTATCGATAGTTACAATTTTCTTCATATAATCTATCTCGCTATTACGTGATTTATGGATGAATGTTTATGTATGATAACATGAGCACTATGTGTTTGTTAAAATGCCCAAATGAGATTTATATTTAAATTGATTGTCACATGTTGTTTTGACTATCACACATGAATGCCTATTGTGTGTTGAATATGATTGGGACTAAAGCATAATTCAGGCAATCGGTAATGGTTCCTGAATTAGTGGTCGAGGGCATTTCACCACACAAGAAACGTTCGATGAATCCGAGACGTACGCTGTTTGTTGACAGTAGTTAGGCCACGCCGAGTGCTTACACGCTCCATGTCGAATAAGCTCCATGTCGAATAAGTCAACGTGCGCTCGTACCAGTAGAGATTGTCCAAGTAACCCGATTAGTCTAATATATATTCACCATGTATGGACACTACTGCTTGAATCTAAGGTACCACTTACCAATATAAAGCCCGTTTCAACCTTAGTATCACAATCTGCTAAGACTCATGAGTCGGGCATGGTGGTATGGGACACCACGGTCGAGCTTTCGGCCTATGCTGGGGTGACGAGCCTCCCCGTAGTAACCAGTAAGCAACCCAAACTCGTGAGCCAAATACAGTGGTATGGGACACTATATTCGAACTGTCGGCCTAAGCTAAGGTGACGAGCCTTTCCCATAGTGACATCAAGTATAAAATAGGTCTACGATCAGGTGACGAGCCTCTCGTAGTGACCTCGAGTGTAAATTAAGCTTACGCTAAGGTGATGAGCCTCCCGTAGCAACCTATAGTGTAAACTCGCAAACTTGCCTATCGTATGTGATTAACTAGGATTGATGAACCTAGATGGATCAATATTTGGGTCAATGATATAAAAGGAGGTACCTTAGCATCCCAAACCTGATATATGAATAAGTCTAATTAAGAACTTGGTTAATCACGCACATGCATCGCATTGTATGTGCCTTTAGCATTGGAGTTGAGCAGAGCGGGAGTGTTGCATGCGCGACCGTGAGATGATGTCGTAGAGGGAGTGCAGGCGAGGGCATACATCATTATCGCATCTCATCCTTACATTAACAAGAGTACTTAGGGCATGATTGTTGTACTGCTTTATCATTACTGCTTGATTGAATTGATAATATGTTAACCTTTGCCTTATAACACCACTGAGTTCATCACTCACTCTCACTCTGTGACGGTGTTTTAAAATACCAACCAAACTCTATTATAGTTTCAGATGACGACGAGGCTTACGAGACGGAGCCTACCTTCTACGACGACGAGGAGGAGTTCTCCTATCCGTAACTCTCTGGTGGGTCTATGTAGATCTGGAGTTGCGTCATTGAGGCTACAGGGATATAGATTAGATGACATTACACTTTATCATTTTGTGTATTTTGAAACTATACATGTAATTATTTAACCTGGCGACATATTGATACTCTGGGGACTTACCACTTATATGCTTTATATATCTATCACAGTCTTTCGCTTACATAATCTAATTGTCTCTAGAGTATGACATGATAATTTGGTATAATCTCATTCATTTTTAATGCACTATATGGACAACATTCAATCATCATTATCTATGTTGCATAAGTGATGCGTTAGAACTTGGGAGTTGAGCTTCTGCTTGACCCCCAATTTTCAGGGTGTTATAAACACATGATGGTTGGGTGGATTTTACATTAACACCACAAAAGGGCCCACCCAAGCCATTAACCATTTTGAAAGACCCGTTTGAAAGATAACGTGAAACAAAGTCCTATCTCCGTCTCAATATTAATTAGCATTAATTAATCGAACTAGTTGGATGGTCCAACTAGTTATGTGTGAGCATTTCATATATATATACACACACACACACACCTAGGTTGGGGGATTTTAAAACAACAAACTTAAACGTCCCGGTAGAATTAAAATGAGCAGCACTCCTTTTTCAGAGTCAATTTTTCATGAAACTCCCTTAAGCAATATCAAGGTGAAACTTTTATGGCTAGGATAAAATATGGGTATTTCCCGGTACACGTCATTCACCAATAAGCTCACAACATAAATGGTTAGGATCACTTGACCATGTTGCATCTTTGTGAATCCCACATGCACTCTCTTACACATGTGCCATTATATAAGATAGATCCATGAACACCTTGCTCTTACTCTAGGTGGTAGACTCTTAGGAGTTTCTGTTGGGATTTTTATTGTGGAATCACACAGATTTAGATCTATGATAGTCATACAATGGAACCATGCAAACACAAGAGAACACACAGATTTAATGTTGAAAACCCTTTAAAAAAAACCATGGCATAGAGCGACATAATTCCACTATGAGAGCATCAATTACAAAGAGAGAGGACTTACCCGACTCGAACAACCTGGAATCTCACCCTTGCCACACACTTTGATAACCCTAGAACCCTTTAAAATACCTTTAGGAAGCCTTAGAATACCTTAGAATAGCCCTAGGGACCCCTATTTATAGTTTAGGAAACTCCACTTACGCACATAGTCCGGAAAAGTCCAAAAATCGCCTCAAATTTACGCAGTCCGCGCAAGATCTACGTAACCTCGACTAGTCAAGCCGAGGCCTCGACTGGTCGAGGGATCCCCTCGACCGGTCGAGCCTGACCCTCAAATGGTCGAGCAGATCGGACAGCCAAAACCTGTGCTCGCTGGACTTCGAGTCGAGATGGCCTCAACCGGTCGAGTGGACCCTTGACTGGTCGAGCCAGTCCCTCGACTAGTCGAGCAGTGCAGAACATTGAAGACATCAGTCTTCTGACAACAGTTTCAACACCTGGTCAAGGGTTCAAGTACCCATAGGTGGTGAAATCCCACTACGGCATGAGTGTGTATAAAAAATAATAAATAATAAATAATAATAAATAAATAAATAAAAACAAGATAGATCCATGAAGTGGACAAGTTAGCCGGCTTAGATTTGCTGCTACTTAGAGGAAAAAATGAAGTAAGAGAGCTTACTAACATTCACATTAAGCATACACGTGGCCCACCTTATGAGTGACATTCATAACTCATGTACTAGGGTCTAGGGCAGTGTATGTTGTGGCCTTTATTCCTACTCGAATCGTGGCATGGTAGATAGATGACCAAGTTGGGAGTAGTTACAACCCATTTACCGGTCCAGATCATGCACATATTTCCTGTAGGAACGTGTATGGGGTAGGGCTTTCCCTGTCTCGAGAGGTATGATTTAAGGGTTTGTATGTTTACAAAAGGTGCAGTCTAGCTAATTATAAGGGAGGTACCTTAGCATCTTATAGTGTAAACTTACGAACTTGCCTATCGTATGTGATTAACTAGGATTGACAACCCTAGATGGATCAATGTTTGGGTCAATGATATAAAGAGAGGTACCTTAACATCCCAAACCTTCTTTATGAATAAGTTTAATTAAGAACTTGGCTAATCACGCACATGCATCACATTGCATGTGCCTTTAGCATTGGAGTTAAGCACAGGGGGAGTGTTGCATGTGCGACTGTGAGATTATGTCATAAGGGATTGCAGTCGAGGGCATATATCATTATCGCATCCCATTCTTGCATTACTTAGGGCATAATTATTGTACTGCTTTATCATTACTACTTGATTGAATTGATAACATGTTAACCTTTGCCTTATAGCTCTACTGAGTTTATCACTCACTCCCACTCTGGGACGGTGTTTTAAAATACCAACCAAACTCTGTTGTAGTTTTAAATGACGGCGAGGCTTATGAGACAGAGCCTACCTTCTATGAAGATGAGGAGGACTTTTCCTATCCGCAACTCTCTGACGGGTCTATGTAGATCTGGAGTTGCATCATCAGGGCTACAGGGATATGGCTTAGATGATATTACACTTTATCATTTTGTGTATTTTGGAAGTATACATGTAATTATTTAACCTGGCGACATATTGATACTCTGGGGACTTACCACTTATATATTTTATGTATCTATCACAGTCTTCCGCTTTGTAATCTAATTGTCTCTAGAGTATGATATGCTAATTTGATATAATCCCATTCATGTTTAATGTACTAATATGGATAACATTCAATCATCATTATCTATGTTGCATAAGTGATGCGTTGGAACTTAGGAGCTGAGCTTTTGCTCAACCCCCGATTTTCAGGGTGTTATAGACACATATGATGGTCAGCGGGAATTTTACATTAACACCACAAAAAGGCCCACCCAAGCCATTAACCATTTTGAAAGACCCATTTGAAAGGTAACGTGAAACAAAGTCCTATCTCCGTCTCAATATTAATTAGCATTAATTAATCGAACTAGTTGGATGGTCTAACTAGCTGTGTGTGAGCATTTCACACACACACACACACACACACACACACACACACACACACACACACACACACACACACACACACACCTAGGTTGGGGGATTCTAAAACAACAAACTTAAATGTCACAGTATAATTAAAATGAGAAGCACTCCTTTTTCAGAGTCAATTTTTCGTGAAACTCCCTTGAGCAGTATCAAGGTATTTTTGGGTACACGTCATCCACTAATAAGCTCACAACATAAACGGTTAGGATCACTTAACCATGTTGCATCTTTGTGAATCCCACGTGCACTCTCTTACGCATGTGCCATTATATAAGATAGATCCATGAACACCTTACTCTTGCTCCAGGTGGTAGACTCTTAGGAGTTTCTATTGGGATTTTTGCTGTGAAATCACACAGATCTAGATCTATGATAGCAATACAATGGCACCAAGCAAACACAAGAGAACACATAGATTTAACATGAAAAACTCTTTCGAAAAAAAACTACGGCACAAAGCGACATAATTCCACTATGAAAGTATCAATTATAAAGTGAGAAGACTTACCCGATTCGAACAACCTCGAATCTCACCCTTGATACACCCTTTGATAACCCTAAAACCCTTTAAAATATCATTAGGAAGCCTTAGAATACCTTAGAATAGCCCCCCTATTTATAGTTTAGGAAATTTCACTTACGCACCTTGTCCGGAAAAGTCTAGAAACTGCCTCAAATTTACGTAGTCCATGCAAGATCTGCGTAACCTTGACTAGTCGAGCTTGACCCTCGATTGGTCGAGTATCTTGGACAGCAAAGCCTATGTTCGTTGGACTTTGAGTCGAGATGGCCTCAACCAGTCGAGTGGACCCTCGACTGGTCGAGCCGGTCCCTCGACCGGTCGAGCAGTGCAGAACATTGAAAACATTAGTCTTCTGACAACAGTTTCAACACCTGGTCAAGGGTTCAAGTACCCATAGGTGGTGAAATCCCACTACGGCGTGAGTGTGTAAAAAAAAAAAAAAAAAAAAAAAACACAACAAGAAGAAGAAGATAGATACACCCATGAAGTGGACAAGATGGCCGGCTTAGATTTGCTGCTACTTAGAGGAAAAAATGAAGTAAGAGAACTTACTAACATTCACATTAAGCATACACGTGGCCCACCTTATGAGTGACATTCATAACTCATGTACCAGGGTCTAGGGCAGTGTATGTTGCGGCCTTTATTCCTGCTCGAACCGTGGCATGGTGGACAGATGACCAAGTTGGGAGTAGTTACAACCCATTTACCGGTCCAATTCATGCCCATATTAATTTCCTGTAGGAACGTGTATGGGGTAGGGCTTTCCCTCTTTCGAGAGGGATGATTTAAGGCCTTGTATGTTTACAAAAGGTGCAGTTTAGCTAATTATAATTTTCTGTTAAGGTAGGGATACTTTTGTATATCAAGAGGAGTTTAAAATAAAAAGGGATTTTTATCTCAAAATTTTCTTCAGTTGGGATTTTACTTTTTAATTATTTTCTTTACAAAGTAGGGATTGAGAACAGTGAGAGTCATGTAACGTGTGTTTAACATCCAACTTGTCACATGACGTTAACCAACGTTATTATCAGGTGAACTAAAAATCATGGAGGATCCAATCATAAAGTGGGCTAATCCATAAAAATAATATACACCACTCAAAGCAACTAAATTTAATTGCAGGTCATTTGATCAGCATAATTACTTGTCAATGTGACCGTCATGGTAGGGTTTATATGTTGGATGGGTTGGATGTTTCACAGATACTATATGGCCTACAAATCTCAACTTCTCTACATTTTAAAGAAAAATTAAAATGAAGATGAGGCCATTTTTCTACTTACCTCTCTAAAAAGCAGCTCCCAGATTAGGCAGATCTTTTACATCCGATTTAGAATATTGAATTTGACCATTGGCCGTTCTATTTTAACCATCCATTCAGTGACTGACTATATCAGTCCGATTGTTTGCTCTCTATTAGTCTTGATTAGATGATTTGATACACGTGCATTACTTGGACAGCCTGATTTTTTTTATTTTTTGTTTTCTGCTTGCGAGGGATGAATCACGTACATATCAGCTACATATTCCTCATACAATATTAAAATAAAAACCAAGCGTCTTCCCAGAAAAGTTTCCACTATAATAAGAGCCAACACACCCCACAATAAAAAGCAAACGCATTATATGTTTACAAAACAACCAAAGTCCATAATCAAAATATGCCACACGTGCAGGTCATCCATGCCATGCAAAAGTTGGCCCTCTTATGAAGATCAACTCGCAAGTTGGCCCACCGTTTGTGGACACAACGAACGGTTTAAGTCAGACACTACCGACAGTCCGATTCAAGGACATGCACTTGTTGTGCACCTTATAAGTGTACCGGCTTGATTTTTGCCATGGGTGAACTGAATACTATTGCACGGTTGAGATGTCCTACACACACGTAGCGTGTAAGCTAACATGCAACCGATTTGTAGGAGATCATTCATCTTATTCTTTGAGACGAGGCACAAATCACCTAGAAAACCCAAGGAAGGCAGATTGGGGTGGAGGGGCTGAGAAAAGGCAAGTGTTTGGAATGTAAGTGGAGGTGCGCTTGGCTGGACCCATGGATCGAATGGCTGGTTGATTGAGATAAGCATACTTGCTTTTGGTCCACCTGCATGTATTATACATTTTTCATTAATACAATCCATCCAATGAATAAAAACTGAGAAATTACAAAAGTATTACCCAATTTGGACTTTTTTACCATATCTTCAAAATTGTTGGGATTTTTAATGCAAAATTCTCAATTTCACTAAAATAAAGCCTTGATATTTGAAATGTTTTAGGGGTGAAATGACAAAAATGCCTGTCTTTTTTTTCGTATCATCTAGCGCAACAGTCATACTTGTCTACTTATTAGGTAAATCACATGTGTACTTTGGATTAGATTGGTGGTTGTCAGTCGTCTTCTATAGCGTGGCCCATTTGATGAGTGGCTTAGTCTGATTTTCACGTCAGGTGATAGCCATGGCAAGGCCATCGTTTTGGAAGGGTTGGATGTGGTACAAACTCGGCATGTTGCTACCATTGCCCAACTACTTGTGTGTGAGACCTCAAATCCAAAAGCAAATGTGGAAGGAGCCTAATAGGATGCCATGGGCTGCCATAAGGACGTGTGGCCATGTCAAGCCCGGCTCTTGAGACAAGGAATTAGGAATACTTGGCCCACCAATGTTAAATAAGTTGGGTTAAGTAAGGCTGTTGGACCTCAAGCATGTGTAAGCCCAGAACTAGCCCATCCATGTACTAGGTCTAAAGCTCAAGTCTCAGGCCTAACCTTTAGGTCCAAGTAATGGGTCAGGGTCAGCCCAAGCCCGATGCACTTAATAATAAATGGGTCAAGAAATCTGATTATAACCCAAATCGAATCGCTTAAAATTTCTAGAGCTGAAATCCAACTCGACCCTATCCATTTAATTGCAATCAGGTCAGGCTCAACCAACTCGCTCAACCAGACCCATACAGTAACTATAGTATCTCATATTAAGCCTTTTGGCTATACTTTTCATGTACAGGGAGCTCATTATTACACATTCCTGGGATTGACTTATTTTATGACGTGTATGATTCATCTCGTCTATACACTCGCAGAAGAGTAATCACTCGTGTATGTTAGAATACCTTTGTTTTGGGTTAATAGGTTAGGTCGGGTTATTTGGCCTTGCACATCGATTCAGTATATATATGGGTGGCTTGGGTCAGGTCGGGTGGGGTTGGCCTAATCTATTGCCACCCCTAGCTCAGACCCAGTTGAAAGTGGGGGCTTAGGTTGGGTAGGCCACAAAATCTAGAGCTGTACGCAAGCTGAATCGAGTCGAGCTTGGCTCAGCTCTGCTTGGTTTGGCAAGCAAGCTACCCCAGCTTGAACTTAAGTTGGCTTGATTTTCAAGCTTGACTGCACAACTCAGCTTAGCGCAATCAACAACTTAGGTTAGCTCGAGCCGAGTTCGAACCAAGCTTGAGATCGATCTTTTGAGCCGAGTTTAAGTTCGAGCCTACGAGTTTGAGTTCAAATTTAGCTTCTAGCATTATATGTATAATTTATTTAAATATATAGATATTTATAAAATATTTATATGAAGTGAACCCAATTAGATTCGAACTGAGTAGGGGTTGGGTCGATTTTTGAGCTTGACTGCCCAACTTTGGTCGGCTCGATCAACCACTTAGGTCAGCTAAAGTTGAACTTGAGCTCGATTTTTTGAGCCGAGTTTGTGTTTAGGTTTTACAATTTTTATATATATATATATATATATATATATATATATATATATATATATATATATATATATATATATATATATATATAGGCTAATTGATTCATGGGTCAACCCAATCTATTGCCACCCCTAGCTTAGACCCATTTGAAAGTGGGGGCTCAGGTTGGGTAAGCCACAAAATCTAGAGCGGTATGCGAGTTGAATTGAGCCGAGCTTGGCTCAGCTCTGCTTGGTTTGGCAAGCAAGCTACCCCAGCTTGAACTTGAGTTGGATCGATTTTTGAGCTTGACTGCCCAACTCAGCTTAGCTCAGTCAACAACTTAAGTTAGCTCGAGCTGAGTTTGAGCCAAGCTTGAAATCGATCTTTTGAGCCGAGTTTGAATTCAAGCCTACGAGTTGAGTTGGAATTTAGCTTCTAGCATTATATGTATAATTTATTTAAATATATAGATATTTATAAAATATTTATATTAAGTGAACCCAATTCGATTCGAACTGAGTACGGGTTGGGTCGATTTTTGAGCCTGACTACCCAACTTTGGTTGGCTCGATCAACAACTTAGGTCAGCTAAAGCCGAGCTTGAGCTCGATTTTTTAAGCCGAGTTTGAGTTCGAGTCTACAAGCTGAGTTCGAGTTTAGGTTCTAGAGTTTTTAATATATATATATAATTATATAATATTATAATATATAATATGTATTATAATATATAATGTATATTTTGTTTAAATATATAAAAGTGAATCCAATTCGATTCGAACCGAGTCAAGTTCGAGTTAAGTTTTGGGTGAATTGAGTCGAGCTTGGACTTGGCTCAAAATTTTTTTTAGCTAAAAAAATCAGCTCACGCGGCTCCAAACTTAGTCCAAGTTTACCAAACTAACTCACTTCATGTACAGCTCCAACCAAATCAGTGCAATTGCAATTGTAGAGGTGAATTTGTGACTCGTTTGAGTTGGACGCAACCTGTCCGAGTCAACTCAGACATGGTTGAGCTGGAGCAGGTTTGGCACCACGAGTCAGCAATAAGAAAACAGATGCCTTCACCTGACTTGTCCGAGTCACCACTCAACTCGGCCAAGTCACAAGTTGACTCGAGTCGTCCCAGAGGACCGAGTCTTAAAAGCATGCTGAAGAGCGAAAATCATCTGAAGAGGAGTTCAACCGTTACCAGTCCTTTATTCCCACGCGTATCTCTTTGTTGTCATCATCTTTCCTGTTGTTCGTGCCATCCTTCATGTCCTCTTCCAGTGAGTCTTCAAATCGTTTATAGTTTTCCTCCTGTCCACCAAAAGCAATATCAAGGATGATTTTGTGCATTTGTGACCCATTTTTTAATTATCCAAATCAAACGGTTGGATCTTCCAATCTGAGAAACTATTTTGGGGCCCCACATTGGTGGTGGTTGTGACAATTGGATGAAGTGGTTCCACATGCGCGTGGTCTAATTCTTCTATGTCAAGAAAGGTAATTGCTTTAAGTACCAAATGCACTAAAACCTAGTGTTTGAGCCATCTTTACGTTTCAATTAGCTAGTGTAGATAATCAACTGTTTGTAAAAATATTCTAATAGATGGGCCATCTCATAAACAGCCAATTGCAAAAAGAAAAACTAAAAGAAAGTTTTACCAAAAAAAATAAAAAAATACACGTCTACTTGAAGCAGAATTTATATTGCAGAAACTATTTTAAGTAGATTTTCAGAAAGATTACTCATTAATATAAGTAATTATTACTAGAGCGCACGAGGTTAGGCTACTTAAGGGGGGATGGTGCACTCACACCACAATGGGTGCCCGAACGGTGAGTCTACCATTGAGTCATAAGGCTGCAGGCATCTTTAATTACTTAAGATGAATTACTTATACCATAAGTTACTTATTTTGATTTTCACCTTTTATATATATTGGAATAATTAACTTTAAACAAAAAATTTATTTCTAAGTGATCATAAACCAAACTTATTTATATCAAATAAGTTACTTATCTATTCTTGTAGGTGGAAAAAGTAACTTATTTGATTCTATCCAAATCGGACCCTTAGGGTGAGCCACCTGAATCTTGGATGGCCTTGATTTTTTGGATGGACTTGAATTTTGGTATAACATCTAAGGGAGTGAATTAAGTGAGACCTAGTATCCACCTAGATGAGTGGGACCCCCTGACTGGGGGCTCAGTGATGTATGTGCCTTAAATCCTTACTATCTAACCATGCATTTTGAAAGTTTTATTTTTTAAGGGATGATCCCCAAAGTGAAGCTGAATCAAATCTTAGCTGCACCACATCACGGGAAACCATTGTGATTGAATGCCCACCACTAAAAACTTCATGGATTCCACCGAAATGTATATTTTCCATCCAACCTGTTGATAATGTCACAAACACATGAAAAGACCACACAAATATCATCTTGATCCAAAGCTTTTGTGGTCCACAAAAAGTTTGTAATGGTCAATAACTACTGTTTCCTGTACCATGGTCCATCTAAGATTTGGAACTGCTTCATTTCTTTCGATCATGCCTTAAAATGAGCTTTCAATACGGATGGATGGCGTGGATGTAGTCGCATACATCACAGTAGGCCCCACTGTCATGGGGTCCCACCCACCTCGGTGGTTCCGGGGTCTCATCCAATCCGCTCCCGACATCTAATGATTAGAGTGGTAAAGTTCAAGGTGATGGCAATCTCTTTACCAATTCTTTTGTTGGTCATTTTAACATTTGACTTTTGGATTTAATTACCAGCCGTTCAAAATTTACTTTTTTCTAAATTCATCTTCATATACAATCCATTCAACAAATGTTTCTTAGGAGAAGCCCTATAAAACGTGATTTAAAATATGAATGGTTTAGATCATCACTTAGGATGCAATTCTCTCTGAATACCCCACCCCTGTACGGTAGCTATGGCATGGCGGTCAGCGCATTCGATCAAAACCCCACTCGCGCATCTGAACTGTCCATCTGATACGATCTTCAATGCACAGGCAAATCAAAGCGGTTGGATGTGCGTGTTGGTGGCTATAATACCCTGGGCTATCTAACAGTGATGACCTACTTACAACATAAAAGATCTGAGCTACTTATCAGGTGGACTGCATTATCAATGTGCCTGATCCACCCGTCCATTAGGTGTGTTGCCCCAACATCACCTTCAAGCCCAAAAATTCAGGCAACCTATGAAAGTGTTAAGATGGGACTCCCACCATTAGTTGAGTGTGGCCGACCGTGGGTTTATATATCCCATCCAATCAGTTATTCTTGTGCAAATCCTCAGGATGAAGGGTCATTCCGAAAATCACATTGTTTCGAAACTCAGGTGGGACACACCAGGTTCTATTCATAATTTTCACACTATTTCTCATGATGAGGCCCACCAGAGTTTTGGATCAGTGTAATGTGACCATTATTTTTGTGACTGCACAATGCTTATCAGGAAAACACTTTGATAAAATCATCCTAACCATCCGATGAATGGAAAAAGAAAATCAACAGTCCACATCAACTGCGAGTAAAAGAAAACACCAATCATCCATCTAGATTGTCTTACCATTGCATGTAAGAAACAATTTAATTGGAGCACCCAAACTATCCAATTGAAGGTGAATAACTATTTATGGAAAATGCTAACGGTCTAATTCAAGTGAACAAATGAACGATCCAAATTGACTGTGGAAAAGGTCCACTAGTTGGTCTAGACCATTTATCATGTGGATGACCACCTAGAACGTGTAAGGATGGCAGTAGGCCAAGCAGCCTTCCTCCTAATTGGCTTTGGATTGGGCCTGGACCTATTAGCTTGGTCCATATCAGCTGCGCATGACCAGTAAGGCTCCAGGCGCCCATTCCCACTGCTAAAGAAAACTACCCCTCTTAACTCTCAAGGATTACTTTGATCAGATAACGCTAACATCAAATCATTGGTGAATAATGACCAATAAAGTCAATCTTACAAATTGATTCGTTTGAAAAAAAAGCAACAATTTCACAAAATAAAATTTCTCTCGATTGACATTTCCCAATTTCACAAAATTGTATTTTGGCAACCAAACATGGTAGAAAGAAAATCACAAAATCAATTCATGAAATTAGTCGCAACCAAACGCTTCATGCTCATGATTCAAACGATCACAATTTAACTACAACGATGGCGATGAAGATGAAGAAAAAACAAAAGGAAACTAAGCTAAGTAGTACACTTTAAAAACTAAAAAATTAAAAAAAAAAAAATCATAAGTGGGTCCGAACATCCTGACCGTGAGATTCCGGGCCCTGATCCTGGCAGCGGTCTTTTGGGCTGCAAGGAGATGATCTTCTTCCTCCATCTTCTTACGTTTCCAGAACCGTGCAATCTCCTCCAAAGTCACACTCCTACTAACTGTGACCTGCCGTGCAGCCCATGCCTTTGGTAGTGGCGGAGGCGGAGGTGGCGGTGGTGGGAGGGACTTGGATTTTCTGTCCATGCTACACTTGATATTCACCTCTATTCCTTCATCATGTAAACTTCCATCTACTACATTCTTCTAATTCTCCTCCTTTTTGTTTTGGAAACGTAAGGGAGATTGGACACATGAAGCCCAGCATTCTCTACTTCCCACTACAAAACTACTAATCCAACCTAACATTCAAACATGACTATGGGTTGGGCTCGTGCATGTTTTGTCCACCTTTAAAGAGGTGAGCTGTGGCACGTATGTGCCAAGTTGGTGGACTTGTGAGATCCGGGTTGATCAGTAGGTGGGGCCTTCTTTGATCCGTAAAGTAGGCCATCTCACTCTTATATGGCCCAAATAACAAAAATGGACGGTTAAAATGAAAATCATTGTTGGGCTATATTCAGCGCGCATGTTAGATGAATGGATCAGATCAACCTGGGTCTCAAAACCTGCATGTTGATATAGAACCCCACCTAGTACATGGACCGGATCGTGATAGGAAAATGGTCTTAGGAATTGGATAGCTTTGACTATCCATATGTGAATTTTTGTGTTTGTGTGTGTGTACCATTGCTCTGCTTCGGAGTTTATACTGCCAAACTTTTAGGTTATAGACCACCTGGCCAAATGAAGGGTCCTTGTTAATGAGCACCGTGGTCATGGGCTGCCTTGACTGGTTGGGTTGAGTTGCATACACCTTAATGAACTCGTTGGCTAGGGCTTTAACCCGAGTATGCCTACAGGGCCAACCCGAAAAGCAGATTGAACCAACCCACTGGCAGCCCTGCCCATAAGCGTATGTTTTCAACCTAAAAAAGGATAGCTAGTTGCCATGGGTTGTGATGCGCTGGGCTACTTTCCAACCACTCGTGGGCTTGACATATTGGGCCAGAGGTCTTGGCCTAGGCCTAGAATTCAAGTTCATCCATTAATTGGATTCGAGCTATGTTTATAGGACTTGGATTGAGTAGTGTAGCACACACAACCGAGGTGGTGTGTTGACGTGGCAAAGTTCTGTGGGGTCCACCTTGATGTATGTATTGTTTATCCACGCTCATGTTAGCGCACGAGCTAAAAACGAAAGCAGATCCGAATCTTAAGTGAACCATACAAGAGGAAACAGTGGCAATTAAATGCCTGCCATTAATAAGAACTTCTGGGGCCCACTGTAATGACCACCCATTATAATATTTATTTTCCATCCAACCTGTTAATAGGGTCACACAAACCCGGAAGAAGGGGGAAAAAAAAAATTCAACTTGATTCAAAATTTTATTGGCCCACAAGAAGTTTTTAATAGTCAATATCACCACTGTTTCCTGCAGTGGTCCACCGGAGACTTGGATGTGTGAATGCCCTAAAATAATCTGGAAAAACAGATGGACGTGTGGATATGCAATACACACATCGAGGTGGGCCCTATGGTCAGGACAGCACCGTGTTGGGTGAGGCGAGGCGCACCTAATCTGCTCCCCTCTTGGGTAGGGCTATCAACGGGCCATGCTAGGAGTTGGTCTCGACCCGGATTTTAAACTGTTTCGGGCTGAGCTGTTGGGCTGGGCCTAGTCAAAATTTTGATTTTGGCAGGCCCAAGCCCAGTTCATTGACAGCCCTACTCTTGGGCTTGGCGTATTGGGCCAGAGGTCTAGGCGTAGGTTTAGGATTCAAGCTCATTTATTAATTGAGCTAGGGCTATTGTGAACAATCAGGTCAGCTAGCTGGAGCTGGATTCGAACACATGGCATGCACGCATGAGATTGTAATTATAAACTTTATATTTTCTTTTCTTTTCTATTTTTAATTTTCAGCAGTGAATATACAATGGATCAAAATCACAATGTTTAGATGATCATGTTGGGGGAACCGTAGAAACATACAAAGACGAATCAAGTGGAGTAATCCAATCACACCAAGCAACCAAAAAGAGAATACAGCGATTTAACATGAAAAAAAATCATTACGACAAAAATAAACCACGGCATAAAGCGATAAAAAATCACTATGAAAAACAAAAATTACAAGAGAAGAGCTTAACCGATCTGAACTACATCAAATCAAACCCTTGAAATCCTCTGGACGAATGCAAAACCCAAGAATTATCTCCCATTCCTGTTTACACCGAAATATATAGCCTTTAGAAGAATACCAAATGAAATTGGAGTAGTTATCCATTTGAGGAAGACGGTGCTCGACCTCAACATGTCCTTCCCTGCATCACATTACCATGTTTCTTTTTCTTGTCTGTCCTAAACTATTTTTCTTTCTCCCTCACCCTTTGCCATGCACTTGTCATCTTATTTGCTCCTAAGGGGTTGTTTAGATACCTGTAAATTGGGCTACTTTAAATGATTTACAGGAAGTGTTTAGATTATGAAAAATGCCTATAAATGATTTACAGCTTTTTAGCTGTAAATGAAAACCTGCTGAAAAGCTCTTGACTTCATTGACCTGCAAATGAAATTCAGCCTAACAGATAGAATTTTGAAATTTTGTGATAAATAGATTACAGTTTAAATATATAATTTATAGGTTATCAAAACACTCTATTTACTTATAAACATATCATAGCTTAAAGCCAAAAAAGATTGGCTGAAAACAATTTACACATGTAATTCAATTACCTGCAATTCATTTACCATTTAAAAAATTTACAGGCATCCAAACGACTGAGACGTGTTCAGATTGGATGATTTTACAAGTCCTCTCGATTCCTCCTGGGAAACCTTCTGTGATGATGGATAATTCTTCTGTGATGGGAAACCTTCTGTGCATAATGGATGATTTTACAGGCATCCATTATGCACATTTCATCCGAGGTCCTTCATATTTAAGGTAATATCATTAAGAAGACTTCTTTTTAAAGTTTCATTTTATGCCATCAATTGAAATAAAATTTTCAATGTCTAGCTTAGATGAGTTCCAATTAACTAAGAAACTATATTTTTCTTGGACTTGTCAAACAGCTCATTCCTTTCTCCAACATATTAATCACGACTTTGATTATTAGACAACGAGAATCTGATAAGGCAGGAGAGAAATGGAGTTCCTGCCCACATCATCTCACTGCTACTGCTTACTCGATCAGCCATGATGTATTCAGCCTCCCTTTTGAATTAGGTTATGGTGGAGGTGCTCTTGAGGAAAGGTGACTTCTTTCATCGCTTGAATCCCCATGGTATGGCTTGAGGCAGCTTGCATGAAACACCGGATGGAGCTTTAGCTTTGCTGGAAGTTGGACTCTATATGATGCTTGTCCAACTTGTCCAACTATGGGGAAAGTCCAATCATACTTCCGTATGAGCCCTTTATGCACCTTGCGATAGACTCTTAACTGGTTTGGCTGAAGCTTTACCAGTACTAAGTCGAAGGATTCGCTCATTTGTTGCGGTTTCACATTGTTACATATTTTGATAATGAGCTTCTGGGTCGGCATGCTAAACAGACATTCGTAAATTCTTTGAGGATTGTGTGGGCATTTCACCCATAGATAGGAAACTCACTTCCCTAAAAAAATTACCTACATTGCTCACTTCGTGTTTCTCGAATCCATTCAATGCATATATTGTAGAACTTGTAAGATAAGATGTTTCTTACATCACTTCCACTACTTATTTCTTAATTTGGTAACTGTGGTTTCAACTTGTTTAAATTATTTATCTTGTTCGCAACAGTTCAATGATGTGTTAGGATATATGGAACCTGATCATCAGAGATATTCTATTCATCTGGCCAACACTTTTGTTGGTCGAGCTTCATGTTGAGCTCTTTGGGGGTCATAGGGGGGGCATCTGTAAGTGCTATATTGGAAATCTAGCACCCGGATTTGTCAAATTTTGTTGTGTCAAACTATTTAGAATCTGTATCGTATTTTGATAAGTTGGAAAGATCATCTTCATACATTTTGAGCTGTCCACGTCATGGTCAAACTTTTCTATATATTCAAGTTGAAGAATGTTGACAAAGTTCAAGACTACAAGCTCAAGTACAAGAACAGAAGTTCGAAGCTCAAGCTAAAGTTCAAGATCACCACGTTAAGTCTAGCTCAAGTTCAAGACTTCAAGGACAAGCTTCATGTACTTCAAGTAATCGAAAGCGATCGATAATTCGATGTTTCAAACTCATAATCAAGGTATGTATGACCCTAGATTGACCATATGTTATGTTATATTTATTGTATATTGAATTTGAGTCAATGTATAAGTTTATAGGATTTTCTTCGACTAGTCCTAGTCATTGTTTGACTAGTCCAGGCACTGGCTCGACCAGTCCAAGATTTGTTGAGAATTTTTGAAATTTTTTGGTTGTGGCTCGACCAGTCATGCACACTGCTCGACCAGTCGAGTGAACAGTCTTGACCAGTCGTGCAGTGCTTGACTTAAAGTCCAGCAAACTTTTCTAGTCCCACTCAATCAGTCGAGCAAACCACTCAACCAGTTGAGTAACGGGTTTATTATATCGCGCCAGAAATTTTGAAAATTAGTTGGTGCTTCAACAAGTCGACCTGACCCTCAGACCAATCGAGGGAACAGAGTTTTTACCTATAAATAGATGACGAATCTTAGAGTTTGTAATCAATTTCAAGCCTAATCAAGCCATCACCCTGAGAGATAAGTTCTTGCAATTGTGAAGTTATTACTTATTCATTTTAGATTCTATTTATAGATTTTTATATTTGATTTTGTGATCTCTATTCAACTCTATTACATTAAAAAAGAAAATTGTGATTTACCCTTTTGAGATCAAAATCAAATCAAGCTAGCCTCAGGTTGATTTAATTTTAAAATCATTTACGGTTAAAACTCTTTCATTTGTGAGATTAGACATTGAATATCTACGACTACATTAAATTTATTCTATCGGGCTATATTGAAATCTTTAGATAAGTATTTCAATTTTCTATATTTTTGGTTTGTGAGATTTAGTTAGGAAAAACTCATTGTGGGGTTTTTGTAATTGTATAAGCTCATTTGAAAGACACAATTGTGAAGGTTTTAAAGTGAACCTTGGAAAACCTTATTTCTTAGTGAAAGCCAACATTCTGTGGGTGTGGATATTAGGAATGAAGTAGTTGTGTGGTTGTTTTTGAACAATTGGTGTACACACACGAACCACTATAATTCCTAATGTTTAGTTAATGTTGTATGGTGATGTATGTGTGGTGAACGTTGTAACTTCCTTTTATGCACTTGTGTTGAATGTTGTAATAATTTAGTTTATTTCCTTTGCCTCTTTCTAAGTTTTAGTTTTTGATAGTTATCAGGTTATCTTACCAAAAACCTTGGTTTTTGGTGTAAGGTTGTCCTTGGAACTCAGTTTGTATCAACCTCTCAAGACTTGTGCATTTGAAGTTACTTTTATTTATGCTATCTATCTTGTATATCTTTGTATTCCGCATTTATTTTTTAATCTAGCATAGTCCTAATCACTCCCTTCTAGGACTTGGAGCTCGGCCTTTTCAAGTGGTATCAAAGCCTAATAGCTCTTTTTTTTTTTTTTTTTTTTTTTTTAATTTGGATTCATTTCCTGAGCTAATCGATCTCGAGCTTATAATATGTCAAATTTTGATATACTACGTGAAAAAGGGAAAAAAAAAAAGAAGATGAGTTTTGAGATGGTTGTGGACCGTCTACAAAATTCCTTGATTTAAAGACGACTCTGAACCGTCTCTAAAATTTCAAACGGCGGCTCTTAACCGTCCTTAATATGAAGCAAAATCATCTTATAAATGTTGAATGTCCACAAATCATTTAAGACAGTCAGAATCTATCGGTAACTGCAGAGAAAAGATGACTATTCACTGTCTAAAACTAAAGACGGTCCTTAGCTGTCTTATATGCAGTCATTTGAGATAGTCAAAGACCGTGCACATTAGAGACAGTCATTAGCAGTCTTATATTAGTTATTTGAGACGATCAAAGACCGTTTGCATTAGAGAAGGTCTTTAGCTGTCTTATAAGTAGTCATATAAGTGTCAAAGATCGTCTGCATTAGAAATGGTTCTTAGCTGTCTTATAGTAGTGGGGCTTCAATAATATCGCCGGCTAAAATGTTGTCCTTAAACAAATACCAACTTTTATTGACCAATTATAGTCAGTGGTCCTACACTTCATAATGCGGTGATAACTGTCACTAGAAGTGGGAGGATTGGGAGTGGCTCAACGACAAACGTCAATTTTGTGTGCTGATGCATGCTTTATATGATAAGCGGGGGCTTATTGATTGGTCATCCAGACTGTTGATTTGATGGGTCTATAAGGTTGATGACCAATAAATCACCTGGTCAAAGCTCCTAACCATTTGCTGAATGGAAACGGATTAGCCGCTCCCCCTCCATTAAACAATGGTTGGTGGTCGGTGTTGTGTGGGCCCCTCCATGATGTATGTATTTCATCCACGCCATCCATCTATTTTTCTAGATACTTTTATGGTATGAGCCCAAAAATGGTATATCCCAATCTCAAGTGGACCACATTACAAGAAACAGTGTTGATTGATCGTTGACCATTAAAAACTTTTTGGGGGCCCTAAAAGTTTTGGATCAAGCTTATCTTTGTTTTTTCCCTTCATCTAGGTCTGTTTGACCTAATCAACAGATTGGAAGTCAAACAAACAGTACAATGTGCCTTAAGAGGATTTTAATGGTGGAACCCTAAAATGATCGTAAAAAAATGGATGAACGGCATTGATAAAAGACATCATATTATGGCCCACATGACTAGTGGAGGGAGTAGCCAATCCGTTTCCTGTAGCGGATTAGCTACCGACGAGTTAAGTAGCGAGACTCGCTGTTGAAATGACATCACCAAGTTATGTGGGCCCCACCATGATGTATGTTTTGTATTCACATCGTCTATCCATTTGGAGAGATCATATTAGGGAGTGATCCAAAGAATGAGTTAGATCTAAAGCTTGAGAGGACCCCACCAAAGAAAATTGTGGGGAAAGTGACACCCACAATTAAAAAGTTCTAAGGGCTACAAAAGTTTTCGATCAAGCTAATATTTGTATTTTCCCTTCTTTCATGTCTACATCAACATATGAATAGGTTGGATCTTAAATAAACACCATGGTGGACCTTTGGAAGTTTTCAACTGCCGACGTCACTCTTCCTGTTGTTTTCCGTGGTGGGGTCTACCCCATCCTTGGATCTGCCTCATTCTTTGACCTATGCTCTAAAACGATTTCTTCAAATGTATGGACGGTGTGGATACAACACAACATCATGATGGGCCCACGGAGCTTGGCGACGTCACTTCGGTGGCGAGTCTCGCTGCTCAACCTCTCAGTATCAAATCCGCGTCCGTTACGTGATTTGGCCAGTTACGCTGCCACCAGGCAGGTGGCTACTGGTCTATGCTATGTGACCCACCATGATATATGTGTTTTATCCATGCCGTCCATCCGTTTTGAAAGATAATTTTAGGGTTTGATCCCAAAAATGAGGTAGATCTAAATCTCAGGTAGACTATACCATGGAAAAACTGTTGATTGAACGTACAACATTAAAAACCTCATAAGGCCCACTGTAATGGTTATTTGACATATAACCTATTGAATAGGTCATACAGACATAAATAAAAGAAAAAATATATATATCAGCATGATCCAAAACTTTTGCAGCCCCCAGGAAGATTTTAATGGTGAACGTTCAATAAACACTTTGATTTTCGTTTGAGAGTTGGATCAAACTCGTTTTTGGGCTCATACCATAAAATGATATTAAAGAATAGGTGGACGGCATAGATGAAACAAAAACATCATGGTGGGGATAAGAGAGCACTCACAGAGCACCCACCACTAGCCATTGGCAATAGGCTCGCAACCGATCCGTTTCCGGATTTCTCGCCATAGCCTTCCGCACGGATGTTCCTGTGCTAGAACCTAGATATGGTCTGCGATAATGTTTGTGAGAAATCCACCCCATCCATCTATCTATTTTTTGAGATCATGTTAATACAAGGGGTTAAAAATAAGCTGGATCCCATACTCACGTGTGCTGAAAACATGAGTATTAATATCTACCGTTTAAATATTTGAGGGGCCACGTAAGTTTTGAATCCAGATAATATTTTTATTTTTAGATATCCGTAGGAACGATGTTACGAGACATTGTCGACCTATGGAGGTTTCAACTGTAGGAATTTCATTACCCACCTTTTCCCTTAGTATGGGCCAATTGAGTCTGGGATCTTTTTATTTTTGATATCAAGTCCCAAAATTATATTACAAAAATGGATGGAAAGGGAAGATTTCTCCCGAACATAAAAATGGCCCACCTAGGTTTCCGGCGCACGAACTTCGTGCGAAAGGCTTTCACACTGGAAATCCGATTCTAGAGCGGAATTTCAAAGGACTTAGGTTGCATCGTACCCGGTCGCATCCAGCTAGTAATGGAACTATGTTTTTGAGTGGCCACCGTGATGTATGGGTCTTATCCACACCGTCCATCCATTTTTTTTTTATTGGTATAATTTTAGGATACAACACCAGAAATGAGCCATAGGAAGCAGCGGCGATTCTCACAGTTGAAACTTTTGTAGGGCCCATCGTCATGTTTATTTTCCATCCAACGTATTCATAAAGTTATATAGGCCCGTATGAAGAGAAAACACAAATATCAGCTCCGTTCAAAACTTCTGTGGGTCCAATAAGTTTTCAACGGTAAGAGTTTAATCCCGACTGTGTAGTCCACTTGAGGCTTGGATCCAACTCATTTTTAGGCATATACGCTAAAACGATAAAAAAAAAATGGATGAACGGTGTAGATATCATCCACTCAAAACCCATGCGCATTCCTAGCCAGAGACAGGCAGGGTACCAAAGTCTCCCACCAGTCACAAATCAAAACTCAAGACTCAACCCCTCTGCAGCTCTAATCAAAACCTCTAATCAAAACCAATTTGTGTGAGAGAGAGGTGGAGCATTCACCGTAAAATCCAAGCTATCAAGAGGTAAATCTAACTTAACCAAACCACCTCGAGGTGAGTACCTTTCCATTGTCTCTTTTGAAATTTAGTTTTATCCTCTAAACATGATCATGATGATGTAAACGGACCAACTGATGGATGGCTCACTTGATGGATGAGGTCCTTGATGATCTAACCATCTATCCAATGGGTAAATCCACCTTGATGCTTGTATTGTATATTCATGCTGTCCATCCAGTTTCACAACTCCATTTTATGATTTGGGATCCAATGGTGTAGCTCATCATGATGCACATGTTCTATCCAAGCCATCCATTTCGGTGGGGCCCACAAATAACTTTGATGATGGCCCCAGAGTAGACCTAACATCTGGTATACCAATCTCAAAACAATCCAACATGGACAGACCTAACCATGTTGGATTCTTTTGAGATTATTTTGGAGACTGAAATTTTAAAAAAAAACCAATGTCAGGTTGTACGTTTTTACCTGATTTCTTTCGCAATGTGTGCAAAGATTAAACATGATACTGTACTTAAAGTCATGCTTGATTGAAGGAAAAATATCAAGAAATTTCATTATATTTCATGATTAATCAGTCTAATCTGTGCAAAATACAATGAAATTTCGTGATATTAGATGTAACCAAATGTACCCTAAACAAGAACCGAAATCACAAGTCTACTAAATTGGATAATTTTCACTTCATTCCTTCAATTATGTTTTTGATTAATGATAGGGTGAGATGTTCTAATAAAATAGTAGAATGTGAGCTACCCCGCTTTCACTTGGTAGGGTGTCATTAGGGCTGCTCATTTCCTTGTGGACACGGCATGTGATATTACCTTAGATCTAAAGAGCCTTATCAACTGTGTGCATGATTACCACCCGCGCTTCAATCTGCTTCTGTGTTATTTTCTTATACAACGGAATAATTAAATGCTCTAAGTTTATAGGGGCTACATGAGGCCTCAAGTGTCTCACTTGTGATTTGGGGCGTGAAAAGCAGGAAAATGCTAGAATGCTTGATATAGGTTTCCATTTTACATGAAGCCCCAAAACACTGAGGTTGCGTTTGGATGCATTGATTAAATTAAATTGTGAAAGTTCATCTTGTTTAATTGGAAAATAAGATGAACTTATTTAACACTTAGGCTGGCCACAAACTAGAAAATAGAGGTCTATTTTTGTTCTCCAAATTATGGACCATATCTCAAGATTTTACGATCGAGCAATGACTTATGTTGAGTGGGTCATATCTCAAGATCTTATGGTTAGATTGAGATGAAATTTTTTTCTGAGTGTTTATGAAAACGTTCATTGGGTTTTGGAAATTTCGGATTGGATAGTTGATGTTCCGATCTATCCAAAAAAATATTAAATCATCTAGTGTTAAAAGTTCCCTTCAAAACAAATTGTTTTGATTAGATCGGTGCGATGTGAAATCTGATTGCATTTTTCTCTATCATATATGTTGTGGCTATCAAAGATATAATATCACTTCCTCTTAGGAAAACATTTAATGATGTTTACATTGCTTATGAGCTCATGGACATTAATCTTCACCAAATTATTTGTTCCAATTAAGCTTTATCAGAGGAGCATTGTCAGGTTATATTTAAGATTTTCATAGTAAATAGATTAAGAGCCAATGATAATTGTACGTAGACTTAACAAAATTATAAATAGAATTGAGCAAAGATTAGATGATGATGATGATGATAAATCTCTATAATCATGAGAAAAGTTTTTGATTTTCAGGTTTCGGTGGGGAAATATTGAATTTGCTCCTATGACTTTCAGTGTGCGGTGAAAATCTAAACATGCATATTTGGCCTTGTTTGCATCTTTATCGGCATTAAACAAAGGTAAGTTGACTTGCACTAAGTTGAGAAGGTTGTATATGCATTTTATTCTTTCACTAAATGCAGCATTATAAATAGGAGATTATTTTGTAGAATGTTGTTAAGCAGCCAACTTTGTTGGAGAACCTTGCTTGTACCAAAGGCATTATATGCTGGTCTTGATACATGAGGTTGGGAATAAGACAAATGTGGCTAGTGATTTAGAGGTCTATAATGGATTATGGAAGCTGTTATGGATTTGAGTTTTGGTTATAGAAATGCTAATAGTTGATTTGGCTAAACACTTGCCAGTAAAAATAGTTTGCCAATATCGTGAAAATAAATTTTCAAAACTTTATAAATGCTTCATGATTGCAAATTCACCTAGACCATATAACTCATGAATTTAATGGCCTTTTATTTTATGCTACTAGATTTTATAAGGTCATTATATTAGAAGTTTGTAGACCGTGAAAGCCATAATGAATACTTTTGGTTTTATTTTTTCCAAACCATCTTTTAATTCATTGATTAGTTTTAATAAGATTGTACATATTCTATTGCAAAGGAAAAAATGGCTTAGATTAGTTTTTGAGCTCTTCTAAGCTTCCTTACCATCCATGTATGGTAGGGCAAACCTTTTCTAAACTTAACTCTAATCCGAACTTTGTGTGCAATCTGATTAAGTACATTAACATATAATATTATAGTTAACATCTAATACGATCCTATTTCTTTGCAAGATAACATTGTCATATTTATGAACCCTTGTGTTTAGATTCTTGTTTTCATCATCATTGGACTCTTATGCATGGAATCAAGGAGGTATCCCTTTAACACATGCCCTTTTTACAAAGCTTTAATTTTTGTTGTTGTAGTTTCTAGTGACTTGAATTGGAACACTTTTCTATATATTTCCTTGTCCACTTGTATTATTTGCTTGCAATCAATTTTATTTTTAAAAGGTGTGCTCACTTTTTTGAAAAAAGAAGAAGTAAATGGAGATCTTAACAATTCTTCTTAATTCTGAATTATAATAATATTTTGTTGGTTGAATATTTTTTTATAGATTAAGAAACACAAAAAGAAAATTGCTGCTGATTTTTTTTAATGCAAGAAATTTTCTGATGGCTTTGGGCCGTCCATATTTTTCTATAATATTGAAATCCGAGACGGTCCATAACCGACCCGTTTTAAAGACGTTAAATATACACTAACAACGGCCACAGACCGTCAGTGTTTTAGACGGTTTGTAACCATCAAAGACAGTCCATAATAGTCCTTATATTGTCCATCTTTAATGACGGTCCATAACTGTTCTTCTTTATAGACGGTCCATAACCATCCAGTTAATGTCCATATTTAATGACGGTCCATGACCGTCCTTTAAATACGACGCAGCAAAATAGGACAGCCCATGCGACAGTTCAAAACTGTCATTTATTAAGATTTGAGATGGTTTTCAACTGTCATTTTTTCACTGTTTTGGCATAGTGATAGCCTCTTTATTACTACGCCTCCACCTTTTGATGGCTACAATTATGCTTATTGGAAAGCCAAGATGAGGATCTTTTTAAGGTTCATCGATAAGAGCGTGTGGTAAGCCATAGTGACTAGGTGGAACCCACCCACGTCTAAAGTTTTAAGCACTAATGGTATTAAATCTGTTAAAGTTACACCTTATTATTCATGGACCATTCTTCTGAAAAATGAAAGTAGTGTCAATGCTAAAGCTTTAAATGCAATCACTTGCGCACTATCACCAGATGATTCAAAAGAATTATATCTTGTGATACTGCAAAGCAAGCCTGTGATATCTTAGAAATGACACATGAGGGTACGACTATAGTCAAGAAATCTAAACTTTAAATCCTCACCACTAGGTTTGAGGAAATAAGTATGGAAGAAAGTGAAACATTCATGGACTTGTATACTAAATTGAATGACATAGTCAACTCAATGTGGGGTCTTAGAGATAACATCCCAAAAAGTAAAGTTTGTGCAAAGACATTGTGCTCATTGCCTGAAAGGTTTAATTCTGAGGTCACTGTCATTCAGGAACTTTGTGATACGGATAATATAAGGGTTGAAGAGCTTGTTGGTTCTTTACAAACCTATGAGTTAAATTTCAATGCTCCTAAAGGTAAGTCCATAGCCCTTAAATCATTTAAATATATTTCTCGAAATAATTCTAGTAATTCTAATTGCGAAAATTCAAATGATGATATGACACTATTAGTCAAGAAGTTTTATAAAATTTTCAAAAGAAAAAAAAGAGTTGATTTTCAAAAACCCTCTGAGAAGAAAAAAGGTAGATCTAAAAATTAGAAATCACTTAAAGACAGCCAATGTTTCAACTGCCATGAATACAGGCATTTGACAAATAAGTGTACAAAAAGGGACAAGCTAAAGAGAAAAGGCATGTTGGCCACATGGGATGAATTGTCTTGCTTTGAAGCTTCTTCTGAGTCAAATGATTCTGAACTCAAATCTTCTAATGAGGTCAAGGCCTCAATGACTCTAGCCAAAGTCACTTCCTCAGAGAGTTGTGATTCAACTTATGATGAAAATCTGAGGAGTGACCTTGAAAATGATGAAGATTTACAAGATGCATATAATGCTCTATACAGGGAAAGTTGTAAGATAGTTGTAAAACTTAAACTTCAAAAAGAAAAGTTTTTAAAACTAAAAGAAGATTCTGAAAACTTAGTTTTAGAAAAATCGCATCTTTCTGATTATTTTAAAAAAGATTAAATGTGATTTAGATTTTAAAACGTCCCAAGTTGAAAATCTAAAATTAGAAAATGAAAAATTAAAAGAAGTCTCTTCTCTCTTGAGTTTGAAGGATACTTGGAGGTATAACCAGGGTGATCCTAAACTAGAAAAATTGCTAACCGGTCAAGAAAATGTGGAGATAGATCTTGTCACGCCCCAAACCCAAAGATCAGACTCACAGGAATCCCGATCACCGAATCTGGTACCGACAGCCTCCGTTGTACCCCATTTTCGGCTTCCAGCACTCATACGCCAGATTTTGATCCTGAGATCCTATAAGGAGAATTTTTTTTTATATTTATCTTGTAAGAAGTATAACCACAAGTTTACTGAAATCACAAAGGCAACATCATCATCACATATCTACTAATATAATCATTGAGTACAATACCGAAAGGAAAATACATAAATCGAAAATCAAGCTTTAAAAGACCGCTGCACGCTCCAAGCTCAACACTGCTACAACCTAACATCACCTACACGCATCTATCGTGTATAAGCTTATAGAAAGCTTAGAGGGTGGTGTAAGTGTGTGCACAAGGTAAGTGCCAAGTATTCAATACAATGCCATCATCATATAATACCAAAAATACTGATAATCCATAAATCACACAATTTCAGAATAAGCAGAAATACTGACAAGATCATGAATTATCACTGTAAACTGAAATACTGACAAGATCGTAAATCATACGATAACAGAGTAAGCAAAAATACGGACAAGTCCATGAGTCATATAAGTGTAGAAACATAGCAACCTAAAACACCATATGCCTGCAGATGTAATGCAATATGCGATGCGGATGAAATGACTAAGCTGGAGTGTGAAGTCGAGATGATAGTACATAGTATCACAGGCTACGGGGTCTATCACAAAGGACTTATATCCAAATAAGTCTCATACTTAAATTTGGATAGTCAGACTCAATGTGGTAAACTCCTGATCTCAGATTGGTCACGTGCCCCAACCAAAATCTTGGTCATTGCCAAGTTACATGCAACAAATAGTTATGCACTTTCATCTCGAGTGGCTAGTGAATGAATGAATGAATGAGTATGCAACTCCTACTCAATAAGTCCACATATCAGTACAGTTCATCTCTAGGATCAGCACCGGAGTTTAATACACTCCAAATGACACTGCTCCTCTCCCAGCAGCACAGTCTAAGTGAGCGTAAGAAACCTCACTATCTGCCTAGCCAATAGTCTGTCAGTATCTATCCGGCATGTCGATAGTGGACCCATTCATTAGCTGGTCAAACTCAGCCTATTAATGCCCCCTACCCTTGGGTGGGTAAGGCCACACCCCTCCCAACTGACCACGACACAGTGAGAGACACGGCCTCTTGATATTTGACACTTGAGTGCTCATGTATCCACTCGGTCTCGACATTGGGGCGTCCTCTGGTACCAAGAGGGTTTAGAGATTTTCACCCAGAGCCATCTATGGTAGCCCGATGCTAGAATAAATTTTCGGTGTCCTGTCTGGCCATCCACTACATGCTTGTGGAAGCTACAACCCTGATGTCACTAGGGCGTATAATAATCACAACACAATGCAAGATGCATAAGCCATACAATCTAGTCATGCATCAATCCTGCGCATGTCGTGCGCTCATGTGAGATAACCTTCACCTATCAAGAAGTCTCATATCATCCTACCCAATGACATATGCAATGGTCAATCACATCTCATAACAAACATGCAGATGATGCACGTGAGCATGAATGATGATGCTATGCTGTCACATACTCATAATCGATATCAATAACCGGCATCGACAATCAACCTCGATAATGTAGACATTTAACCAACATTGCCCACATGGCATGGCCCTCATAGAGCTTAATGTACAGTGGAACCATGGCCCCACATAATGGTCAAATATACAACACCATGGGCCTCACTTAAGAACTTAACACATCACGATGGGCCTTTCACATGGGTCTAACATACATCACAATGGGCTACATCGCCTAGCCCTCAAATGCATCACAATGGGCCTCATCACATAAGCCTCATATATATCATATTAGGCCTTAAACATGAACTAAATACATATCACAATGGGCCTCAAATATGGGCTGCATATACATCATGTTGGGCCTCGACAATCGAAATCAGCCTCGATAATTAGAATCGGCATCAATAATCAACCTTGACAAACAAAATTGGCATCGTCAATTGTACTTGACCTCGATAATCAGACTTGGCCTCGACAATCGAAATTGATAATCAGGATTGATAATCAAAATCGACAATTAAAATCGACCTCGAAAAATAGAAATTGGCCTTATCAATTAAACTCGGCCTCGACAATCGACTTCAACAAACAGAAATCGGCCTCGCAAAGGGCCTAAGGGAAAGTCACGATGTGGACATTTAACCTTCATCGCCCATCAATGTGGACATTAAACCATCATTGCTCCCAAGGCATGGCCCGCCATAATCATCATTACGTACATCGTGGAGTAATCACACATCGCAATGGACTCATATATATCGAGTCGGCCATATCACATGGGTCACACCAGTAGGCCTCATATACATCAAGTGGACTGTGTCCATGGGCACCAATGGGCCTCATATACACAACAGGTGGGCCCTGCTCATGGGCCTCAAATACATAGCATGTGGGCCCTAGACATGGGTCTCAAATGATCAAATGGGCCATGTATCTGGGCCTCATATACATCAAAAGGGCCATGCCCATGGGCCTCAAATACATATCACAATGGGCCTTGTCAATATGGCACGAATACATCACAATGGGCCTTGCCCATAGGGCTCGAATACATTTTAATGGGTCTTACCCATGGGCCTTAGATTCAAGTAGGTGGGCCCCATCATATGGGCCTCAAATATACATCATGATAGGCCTTATCATATGGGCTTTAAACACAAACAGATGGCCCCTGTACATGGGCGGAAATACATCATGGTGGGCCTCATGGATGGGCCGCACCAATGGGCCTAGACCATGTCAAATATCATTTTAATAATTATAGGTGTAACATGTGTACCGCTATACACTATCATTCCGTGGAGCACATGGCCCAATAATGATGATCAGCACTGTCTAAACATTAGACATAATAATCAGCACGGTCTAAACATCGTCCAGCACCGTCCAAACCCCCTGGACGGTGTGGATGAAACATACATTATGATGGTCTCGGAAAAACAGATGGATGACGTGGAGAACACATACATCAAATGGGACCCACAGAACTTGCTGACGTCATGCAGCGTGGGACCCACTGTTCACATCAACAGACGGTTTGGATATAACGAATACATCCAGGTGGGTCCCACATGGGGCCCACCACTCATGTATAAATATATATGCAATACATGTGTATATATATCACATATATACAATATTATATTATATCTTATTATATATATATATATATATATATATGTATGTATGTATGTATGTATGTATTTAAATGACCAGCGTACGGTGATAAAACACAGACATTAAGGTGGCCCCACCCCACATGTTTTGCATGTGTGGGATGAACCCCACACAAGCCAATGGACAGGTGGTTGGGATATAAAACATACATCACGGTGGAGCCGATCATAGCACTGTTCATATGGACGGTGCTGATGAAGCACATACACCATGGTTGTGGCCCATCGTCCAGATCTACTGGACAGTGTGGTTGAAACATAATCATCATGGTGGGTCCACTGTCATTGGACAGTGAGGATAAAACACTTACAGCACTGTGGATCCCACCCGTTCAAATTGTTGGACGGTCTAGATCAGACCCAAGAACTTGCTAACCCTAAAGCAAGTGGATGAACGGTCTGAATATGGTACAGACCTCATGTGGGACCCAGAATTACTGACATCAGCGCATCCACCATGAAGTTAGGCAAATGGATGACTTGTATTAACGGATGCATCATGGTGGCTTCCAATGCCAGGTGGATGGACGGATAAAACACGTTCATCAAAGGTCGGGTCCACGACCACGTCCAGATGATTGGACAATCTAGATGACCCAAATATCAGGGTGGGCTGGTGATTAGGCAAAATAAATGGACGTTTGGATGAAGCACATACATCAACGGGGCCCATAGAGTGTTGACGTTAATACAATAGCTATATAGCTGGTGTGCGGCAATCCAGCCAACCCACTTCCCACTGTCAAATCCTTGGACGGTGAGGATTCACATGCTGATACAAGGTGGGCCCCACACGCTACCATGGTGGTGTCCACATAAATCAAGTGGGCCACATAATAAATAAAATAAAATAAAATAAAAATGGAGGGAGATAGAGAGAGAGGGAAAAATCATGGAGATGGGAGGGACCCTGCCACTATGGGCCTTCCCTATACATGAATACATCAAGATGAGTCCCACATGTGTGGCCCTCAAATCATAAAAACAACAAATAGAAGCACCCACTATGATCCAAAGGTCAATATTTATACAAAAGAAAATCACCCACTTCGAGATCTCTTTTTCTTTTTTTCACCAATGCGTGATAGAGTCCCAAAGAGACAATTTCAACAATGGAGATGATCATTAGATGGTGGAGATGAAAGATAAGGAGGTGGGCCACACTAGCTCTCTCATGGGAGTCATAGATGTGGGTTGCTCCATGGAGGGATTGCTTGGAGAAAAAGAGATGAGAGAGGAAGTGATGTAAGAGAAGTGATGGAGTGATGGAGTGATGGGGAGAGGGATGGTGATGGGTGAAAGGTGTGTACTTAATTGTAAGAAAGAGTTGACTTAGAGGAGAGGCGGTTGTACTTGACATTAATGTGTGATGTGTACCTGATTGATGGGATTGATGTGATGCTCTTGAGAGTTATAAATGTGTGGTGTTTTTTCTCAAACTGAACGTGGGCCCACATCTCTTGGCATTGGAACAGCAGCGACGGCGCAGTCGCATTGGTACAAGTTTCGAGTCAAGCTGACTTTGGTATGCAGGACTCGGCTTAAGATCGCTCGCAAACATCGAATACAGGTCAAGAGTTGCCGAAATTCGACCGGGAGAACCACAGAAGTCTACGGAATGGTACGAACTAGGATACGGGTCTTACAGATCTAGTTTGAGCTATGATAAGAATATGCCTCTAAAATATCATTCTACTCCTAAGTTTGTTAAAGGGGAGTCCTCCAACTCAAAAAGGAAAAGTCTTAATCAAAATGATTTTAAAAATCTTAAAACTTTTCTGACTATTAAATCTAAAAACAACCATATCAGTTTTAGAAATCAGAATTAAAACCCCTTAACCGAGAAAACTGTGGATCTATGCAAGGACGTTCTGAAATCTAACTCTAATGGTAGAATGTATAACAACTGCAAGCATAGAAAAACTAACCTTACTCTAAAACCCAAAACAATAATGAAATGGATTCCTAAGGTTACTTGTTTGATTGCCCACACTGCTTTTAAGGCTTTGAGTCAATTAAAGTAGTACTTAGACAATGGTTGCTCTAAACACATTACAGGTGACAAAGATTTTTTCACCAACTTCAAAGATATGACTGGTGGTTCAGTCATATTTGGTGATGGCAGCAACTGCAAAATTATTGGCTGAGGTACGGTTCAACTCTTCAATCTTCATCCTTTTGAAAATGTTTTGTTTGTAGAAGGCCTTAAGCATAATCTCTTAAGAATTTCTCAAATTTATGATAATAAACATAGCATCAAATTCACTAATTAAGGGTGTGAAATTTTTAATGAGAAAGGTTCTGTGATATTAACTGGTCGCACATCTTGGAAAAAATGATTAACCCTGACCATAAGGATTGGTCAATACAATTGACCGATGTCTTATGGGCTTACCGTATTACATTTAAGACCCATATTGGAATGTCTCCTTTTAGCCTTGTCTATGAGAAGGCTTATCACTTGCCTGTAGAGTTAGAACATAGAGCCTACTGGGCGATCAAAAATCTAAATTTCAATCTGGACAACGCTGGCTTGCTGCGCAAACTTCAATTGAATGAACTTGAAGAAATTCGAAATGATGCGTACGAGAACTCAAGAATTTACAATGACAGGATGAAGACATTCATGACTAACATGTTCATCGAAAATCATTCATGCCAGGTCAGAAAGTCCTTTTGTATGATTCTCGGTTACATCTCTTTCCAGGTAAGCTCCGATCTTGTTGGATCGGCCCTTTCACTATTATCAATGTTTATCCTCATGGGGCTGTCGAGATTCGGAATCCAAACAATGACAATGAGTTTAAAGTAAATGGACATCAATTAAAGTAATAGGTTGAGAAAATTGATTTAGAGGATATGTCCATGCCTCTGAATGATCCCGTTTAAGTGGATTGCTCTCCTAGTCTGATGGAGTTATAGGTAGGTTTATTGCTTTCATAGGACTAGGGTAGTTTGGTTTTTTATTTTTTGTCATTCTAAGTTAGTCAGTTTTATGCCATTAGGTTAGTTTGCTTTTCCGTTGTTCTAGGATAGTTTGCTTTTGTTGGATTAATTCTTGTGCCGAGCTGCATTCACGCTAAAATCTCTTTGGGAAAAAAGCTACACAATTTTATAATCAAGTACTATCTTTCCATCACTTCTCCTTCACTTTTGTTGTCTCATGTGCATTACATGTCAGCGATCCGAGAAAATAAAGCAATTCACGTTAAAAAGGCCTGAAATCGTCCAAAATGCAAGATCACAGGGTTCCCACCATCTGTTCGCCTTGAAACTTTATATATGGCCTGAGGATCCTAAATTAACCGTACATGTCAAATTATAGCCATTGGATCCTTGTGGAAGTGACCCAATGATAGATCAGCCAATAAATCGTTGATTTAAGGCTCACCTGATCTCTGGATATGCTTCAATTTTGGTCTCAACCCCTTAAAATGGGTGACAAAACGGATGAACGAAGTAAAGTTATTAGAAACATCACAGGTGGACCCCATTAGCAGTACCAGTGCACGAGTGCCCAAGTGCACTTGACGTGCACTAGACCAAGATGGTTTGTCAAAAGACACTGCCCCGTCTTTCTCGCACAGGAAAAACTGTGTGCGGACAACGTTTGATTGGACGAAGCTCAATGGGCCCACCCATCACCCATATGCTCGATCTAAACCATTCATTCGCTCTAGGGGGTGGACACGACCCCTTCCATGCTCTCCTTTTGGTCCCATGTACACGTACACACGTGGATCACCAGAAAACACAGGATGAACGGTGAGTTGATTTGATACAGTGGACCACACCAAATCTTGACCAAAACCACTTCTTTCTGATTGGTCTTTTACTAGGAATCCAATGAACGGGGTGGATCTTTTTGAAAACATCATTGTGGGGCCCACCGAACATTCCTACGCAGGTTCGTGCGTAAGGATGTGCGAATGCACGTCCGGCCCTCTGTGGGACGTTGTTTGATCTTGATCACTGTCAGATCTAAGATCTGGACTATCCAGAAGTTACAAGAGGGGGTCTTGAACCCCACCAAGGAGTTAGAATCCAAGAAGAGGACGGTCAGCGTCCCAAAACTTAGTTCAGACGTAGCTGCTTCCCATTTTTGCCTAGTCTGCTACGAAACAGAGTCGATTCTCCACTAAACATCTTCAGGCCTGAATGAATTTTTTAAACTTATAAAAGAGAGGGAGAAAGAGAGCTTAAGACCATCTTTGAGGACATGGAGCAAAGAAAGATCAGAGAAAAAGAGGGAGAGAACGTGGAGTAAACTGCCAGCCTTCTAAAGAGTTTTTCATTCCCTTCTCTTAATTCCTTTATCATGTTATTTTCTTAGAGATTTTTTATCCTAATCATGCCCATGTCAGGCTAAACCTCTTAGCTAGGGATAAGAGGTGAAGCTTGTAGCGTGATAGGATTTTTTTCTACGCTTTGATTCATGTTTGTTGAATTATCTCTGATTCTAGTTTGATTATAAGGAATGCTTTTAGTTTTTAATGGTTTGTTGTGACTTAAATTACAATGAATCTGTGATAGCTTTGAGCATGTTCTTTGCATTATTGTAATTGTGAATTTAGGAGACCCTGTTGTTGACCATCGTCTCTTGAGCATGGTTGGATGATGAAATCCTTTCCAACGTTCATAACTCTCTCAGATTGGCTATGGATTGGTTTAATTTTTTTCTTTACTTTGTCCAATGGGCATGGTGTTGGGATGAAATCAATTCTAATCCTCATACCTCTCATCTCTTAAAAACTAGATCAAAGGAAGTTTAGATTGGATTTTAATGAATTATATTCCAACTAGATGAAGATGGGACTCTGATTCCAGTTACGTTCATGAATCAAGCATATATCTCGCTGTAAGGCCCGTATCGTAGTCCTTACCATTCTGTAGGCTTTCACGGTCCTCCCAGTCGAATTTCGGTAACCCTCGACCTATATCCTATGTTTGCGCATGATTCTAAGGTGAGTCCCGCATACCGACGTCGGCTCGATTCAAAACTTGTATCTTAGCGACCGCACCGTCGTCGCGGTTCCAACGCTGCGGCTCACGCACTGATCTGATACCCAGGCTAGGAGATGTGGGCTCGCGTTCATTCCAAAGAAATGTCGCGTGTTGCGAATTTCAAGAGAATCTCTACAACATGTCACATCCATCAAGTCAAGCACACTACCATGCCACCTCACCCTACAACAAGTACCAACACCCATCCCTTCCTTTTCCTAAGTCAACTCTCTCTATCCCCTACCCATCCCTCTTTTACAAAATTTTAAACCAAACCTTACCTATCCATCTCCTTTCCTTACAACCACCACTCCATCCATCCCTTTAATCCGTCATTTCTCTCTTTCTCTCATTTCTCAAAACTTACTCCCAAGCAACACCCCATGTCCAAGCCGTCCCAAGCTCCCAAATCATCAAGTGTAGCCCACTTTTCCACCTTCTCATCTCTAATCCCCATCATTAAAACTCCATCAACCATCATCAAAAGTTGAGCATTGGAGCTAAGAGTCCATGGGATCAAGGAGGAGTACACTAGGTGGGTGATCTACCATTGATTTGCATTTGAGGGCCCACTTGTAGGTGGGACCCATTATGATGTGTGTGTTGTAATTATGAGGGGGCCATAGTGGCGGGGCCCCTCCATCACCGTTCTTTTCTCTCTCTATCCGTTTTGATGAAGTGGGCCCCACTAATTTGTGTTTCATCTGCACCGTCCATTATGGACGGTGGAACTCCACCTTGAAGTGCATCCACATCCAGGCTGTCCAGGGCCTGGACACAGCCAGATCCATAGCTCAACTGGTAGTCTAAGTGGAGATACCTCGTTTCAACACTTGAGCTCTTAGTATCAATCCCTAGTGGGGGTGGCTAACATGAAGTGTGTGTACGGACATGGGTGTATACTGACAAGCTAACCCAAAAAAGAAGAAGAAGAAAGGAAGGGCCTGTCACGCCCCAAACCCGAAAATCAGATTCACAGGAATCTCGATCACCGAATTTGGTGCCGACAGCTTCCGTAGTACCCTATTCTCGGCTTTTGACGTCCATACGCTAGATTTCGATCCTGGGATCATACAAGGAGGAATTTTAAAGTACATTTGTTTCATAATAAGCATAACCACAAGTTTACCCAAATCACAACGGCAACATCATCATCATCATATCCAATAATATAAATATTTGAATATAGTACTGAAAGGGAAATACATATGTCAAAAATCAAAGCTTCAAAATTTCGTTGTACGCTCCAAGCTCAACACTGCTACAACCTGACGCCACCTGCACGCATCTATCGTGCATAAGCTTATAGAAAGCTTAGAAGGTGGTGAAAGTGTGTGCATAAGATAAGTACCAAGTATTCAATACAAAACCATAATCATACAATACCAGAAATACTGGTAATCTATAAATTGTATAATGTTGGAATAAGCAGAAATACTGATAAGAGCATGAATTATCATAGTAAACAGAATATTGACAAGATCATAAATCATTTGATAACAGAGTAAGTAAAAATACGGACAAGCCCATGAGTCAATCAATATCAGAATACGCATTCTAGAACAGCTATGCAATTGAAGAGTCATAAAGAGCCAAATATCAGATGCCGAGGATGCGATGTAGTACGCAATTCCTGATGAGTTCACTAATAGCGTCAATCGTATCTAGATCATATAAATACAAAAACACAGTAACCCAAAATGCTATATGCCGCGGATGTAATGTAATATGCTGTGCGAATGGAATGACCATGCTGGAGTGTGAAGTCGGGATGATAGTACGTAGTATCGTAAGCTATGGGGTCCATCATAAGGGACTTCTATCCAAACTAGTCACATACCTAAATTTGGATAGTCAAACTCAATGTGGTAAACTCCTGATCTCAGGTTAGTCGCGCGCCCAATCGAAATCCTGGCCATACGAAGGTACACAACAATTAGTTGTACACCACCAGCCCAAGTGGATAGTGAATGAATGAATGAATGATTATGCAACTCCTGCTCGATAAGTCCACATATCAATACTGTTCATCTCAGAGATCATCACCGGGGTTTAGTACACTCCAAATGGCACTGCAGCTCTCCCTAGCCGCACAATCCAAGTGAGCGTAAGAAACCTCACTATCCGCCTGGCCAATAGTCCGTCAATACCTATTCAGCATGTCGATAGCGGATCTATTCACGAGCTGGTCAAACTCAGCCTAGCAATGCCCCCTGCGCTCGGGCGAGTAAGGTCACACCCCCTCCCAACTGACCACGGCACAGTGGGAGACGCGGCCACCTGGTATTCGGCACTTGGGCGCTCATGTATCCACTCGGTCTCGACGTTGGAGCTTCCTCTGATACTAAGAGGGTTTTAGGGATTTTCACCCAGGGCCATCTATGGCATCCCGATGCTCGAACCAAACATTTTCAGTGTCTCATCTGGCCATCCACGATATGCCTGTGGAGGCTATGGCCCTGATGTCGCTAGGGCATACAGTAATCATAATGCAAGATGCATGAGTCATATAATCCAGTCATGCATCAATCCTACGCATACCGTGTACTCATGTGAGATAACCTCCACCTATCAAGGAGTCTCATAACAATATACTCAATGACATATGCAATGATCAACCACATCTCATAACAAACATGCAGATGATGCGTATGGACATGTATCATGATGTTATACTGTCACATACTCGTAATCCGTATCAATAACCAGCATCGACAATCGACCTCGACAATGTGGACATTTAACCGACATTGCTCCAAAGGAATGGCCCTCATAGATCCAAACATACAGTGGACTCATAGCCCCTCATAAGGGCTAAATATACAATACCATGGGCCTCACTCAAGTACTGAATACACATCACGATGGGCCTCACTCATGGGCCACATGTACATCAAGTGGGTCGCATCTCACGAGTCTAATAAACATAGTAATGGGCCGCTCACACGAGCTAAATATACATCAAGTCAGGCCTTATCATATGGGCCGAAAATATATCACAATGGGCCACGTCCCATGGGCCTCGAATACATCACGATAGGCCTTGCTCATGGGCCTCATATACAATGGGCTGCATCAATGGGCCGCACTAATGGGCCTCATACACACCAAATGGGTTGCCTCAATGGGCCGCACTAATGGGCCTTATACACATCAAGTGGGTTGCATTAATAGGCCGTACTAAGGGGCCTCATACACATCAAGTGGGTTGCATCAATAGGCTGCACTAATGGACCTCATATACATCAAGTGGGTTGCATCAATAGGCCGCACCAAGGGGCCTCATACACATCAAGTGGGTTACATCAATAGGCCGCACTAATGGGCCTCATATACATCAAGTGGGTTGCATCAATAGGCCGTACTAAGGGACCTCATACACATCAAGTGGGTTACATCAATAAGCCGCACTAATGGGCCTCATATACATCAAGTGGGTTGCATCAATAGGCCGCACTAATGGGCCTCATACACATCAAGTGGGTCTCATCACATAAGCCTCACATGCATCACATTAGTCCTCACACAAGGCCATATGTAACATCATAATGGTCCCCATATACGGGCCGCATGTACATTACAATGGACCATATCCCATGAGCCCCGGATACATCGTAATGGGCCACATCCCATGGGCCTCGAATACATCACATTGGGCTACGTTCTATGGGTCTTAAATATATCACAATGGGCTACAACCCATGGGCTTTAAATACACAATAAGTGGGCCATATACATGGGCCTAATATACATCACAAGTGGGCCCTACACATGGGCCTCATACACAACAAGTTGGGCCTATTAATGGGCCCTAGGGTGAATGACAATGCAGACATTTAACCAACATTAATCTTATAATGTGGACATCAAACTAACATTGCTCTCAAGCCATGGTTTGCCATAAACATCATTATATAACCAATGTGGAATCACATATTGCAAGGGGCCTTATCCACATCCCATTGGGCCTCGACCCATGGTCCTTAGATACATCAAATGGGCTGCATAACATGGGCCTCATATATACTCAGGTGGGCCCCAACAACGGGCCACAATACATCAAGATGGGTCTCCTCACAGGGGTCATACGTACATCAAGTGGGCCACACCAATGCGCTCCATGCATATCAAATGGACCACACCCGAATAAAAGTGGTGATAATGCTTTCCACCATTTAAGTTCCTAAGGCCCACCATAACATATGTTTCCCATCTAACATGTTCATAAATTAACGTAATGATAGATGAAGTGGAATAAATATCAACTTAATAGGAAACTCCCATGACCCTTAGAAATTTTGAACGGTGGACGTCATTGTCCACTACCTTAAATGGTGGGGTCCACTTGAACTTTAGATTTGACTTATTTTTAGTCTCAAGCCTGTTAAGACAAGCTTGCCAAATGGTTGGATGCAACACATGCATCAAGGGAGGGGTCCACATGAGCTATGGATCTGACTCATTCTTTAGCTCACGCCATGAAATGAGCTTTCAAAATGGATGGACAGCCTGGATGCAACACATGCATCAAGGGCGGGGTTCACAGTACTTGCTATATCAATAAAGCATCTTTGTTGTTGGGTAACGTTCACCAGCCAATCAGATTGGTGGGTCACACGTATGGCCCACCAGATATTTGAATCTGCCTTACGTGGGATAGACGGTGTGGATTCACATCATTTAGATGGACGGTGTGAATACACTCGTGCCATCAAGGTGGGCCCGCCCATCCAGCGAATGGACAGATGGCCTGCATAAAACACATGTATCGCTGTGGGTCCCATGTGGGGCCCAGCATAACGTTTATCTTCCATCCAACTATTGATAAGGTCGCACGGACCTGGCTGAATAGGAAAAATAAATTTCACCTTGATCCAAAACTCCTGTGGCCCAGAAAAGGGGTTTCAAGGGCAGACGTTCAATCCCACTGTTTCCTCTGATGTGGGCCACCTGAGCGTTGGATATGGCTAATTTTTGGAGGGCGAAACACTGACCTGAGGGCCCACCACATGAATGGCTTGGATGATAAATATACATCACGGTGGGGCCCACAGTAGGAGCCGTGGGTCCCAACCAAATGACCGCTCGCCTAGCGCAGGCGCTGCCTGCGTTTCTGACAGCAGCAGCGTCGGCTGCTGCTGTGTATTTTTTATTTTTATTTTTGAAAAGAGATTTTCTAAAGTTTTTCATGTATGGGTCCCGCATCAACAGGATCCGCCCCACCCAATGGATTCTACAGTCCGTAACCAATCCATCAAGACTAATGTTAGGCATTTTACGGCGTGTAGAAAAATTTAAGATGAAGTTGAATGGTAAAGATTGCTTTTGCTAAGGCATGGCCCACCAGCTAGTCGGATCAGCCTCATCTTTCGGCACAACGCTTAAAATGAGTTGGTAACTATGATGGACGGCGTCGATTGAACTCATACATCAATGTGGAGCCTACACAAGTAGCTCACCCCAAATGCCTTGAACCAAGGCTAATATTCGTACTTTCCAAGAAAGGGACGCTGGACGGTTTGTGCTTTTCACATGCACAAGGTGGGCCTGGCTCAGGTGGGCCACCAAATGCATGGTTAATGTGGATAAGACATACACTAAGGTGGGGTCCATCTAAGTGGGCCACATGGCCACATCAATCAATACAATAGAAAATGAAAGTGAGAGAGAGAGAGAGAGATAAACGGTGATGATGGGAGGAGCTCCGCCACTATGAACTCCTCCATGATACAATGGATGCATCAAGATGGGTCCCACCACAAGTGGGCCCTCAAATCATCAAAATAACACAATCAAAATCTAGAAAAGAAACACCCACCTTTGATCTTCTCCTCCTCCTTCCGCTAAAGCATCCTAGAGCTCCAACGGACGGACTTCAACGGTTGAGATTGGTTTTGGAGGGTGGGGATGTGAGATAGGAAGTGGGCCACATAAACTTCTCTCCTCTCCCTTGGGAAGCCATGGACGATTTCTCTCTTGCTTGGGAGAATGGGAGAAAGAGAGATGAGAGAGAGAGGTTGTAAGAGAGAGGGATGGGTGTGATGGGTGAAAAGGTGACTGATGGTGATGTATACTTGACATGTGAGGGATGAGTTGCTTGGGGATGGGGTTTTGTACCTATCATGAGAGATGATTGATGGGATTGATTGATTGATTGAGGTGACATATCATAGAGATTCTCTTTTGCAACGCGCGGTGTTTTTCTCGAACTGAACGCGGGCCTACATCTCCTGGCCCGAGTATCACCTCAACATGCGAGTCGCGGCATCAGAACCGCGGCGACGGTGCGGTTGCTAGGGTATAAGTCTCGAGTTAAGCCGACTCAAATCTACAAGATACGACCAAGGGTCATGCGCAAACGTTAATTATAGGTCGCAGGTTGTCGAAATTCGACGAGAATGATCGCGAGAATTGACGGAACAGTACGGACTAGGATACGGGCCTTACAGCTCTCCCCACCTAATAAAACTTTTATCCTCAAAATTTAAACTACAACATAACCAATACAAAGCTTACTAAGGGAGGGAAACCACACCACTATATATATTATCAAAACACAACATACCAACATAATCAAACGTCTAAGAGATAGGGATAACACTCATAAATCTCAAGCTCTAACTCCCAAGACGCCTCATTCATGAACAATCTATGAAGACGGTGTAGGGGCTAAGTCACACGAATCGTCGATGACTCCTCTTGATGTCTGATGATCCTGCTGCTGCTGCTGCTACTGATGGGGTACCGACGGCAGATACTGTCATTGCTGCTGCTGTTGCTAAGGACGGGGACATTGGCTCTTACGATGCCCTATCCCATGGCACTCAAAGCAAGTACCAGAGAACGGTCTAGGTGGCAAGGTCTGTCGAGGGTGGGGGCACTCACAGAAACGGTGCCCTGCCTCATCACATCTAAAGCATACACTTGAGGACTGACATTTAGATAGTGCAAATGTTCGAAAGGACGGACGGTTTCTATGCCTCTGTGGCCGTCGACATCGCTGCAGCTGAGAGCTGCTGGAGGGGGCCTTCCTCATTCGGTCTCCTCTATGAAGAATAGCGGTCATTGCTTGCAACATCTGTTGTAGCTGGTCCGTACCTACGAAAACGGTCAGTGCTGTGCTAAACTGAGATGGGGGTGCAAAAGTCTTAGGTGAGGGAACAGGAATCTCAGGTGAGGAAACGGAAGTTGCTCGGGTCACTCTCTTGGGTGTCATGTCCTACAAGAAGTAACATGGGCCTATCATCCTTGGGCACTCTCGAATGCACACATGATAGGGAGCTATATCCGGAAGTTTCTAAGTTATTCGAACTCGGGGGTCTAACCACTCTAAGTTCTCAACAATGACGTAGTGTAGTGTAGCTATCAGCAGATATGTGATGTTATCCTCAGGTATTCCCAATTTATGCTCTGATACCAACTTCTGTCATGCCCCAAACCCGAAAATCGAATTCACAGGAATCCCGTTCACCGAATTTGGTGTCGACAGCCTCCGTAGTACCCTATTCTCGGATTTCGACATCCATACACTAGATTCCGATCCTGGGCTCCTACAAGGAGGATTTTTAAAGTACATTTATTTCATAACAAGCATAACCACAAGTTTACCCAAATCACGAAAGCAACATCATCATCATCATATCCACTAATATAAATATTTGAATATAGTTCTGAAAGGGAAATACATATATCAAAAATCAAAGCTTCAAAAGTCCGTTGTATGCTCCAAGCTCAACACTGCTACAACTTGACGTCACCTGCTCGCATCTATCGTGCATAAGCTTATAAAAAGCTTAGAGGGTGGTGAAAGTGTGTGCACAAGGTAAGTACCAAGTATTCAATACAAAACCATAATCATACAATACCGAAAATACTGGTAATCTATAAATTATATAATGTCGGAATAAGTAGAAATACTGACAAGAGCATGAATTATCATAGTAAAAAGAATATTGATAAGATCATAAATCATTCGATAATAGAGTAAGTGAAAATACGGACAAGCCCATGAGTCAATCAATATCAGAATACGCATTTTAGAACAGCTATGCAATTGAAGAGTCATAAAGAGCCAAATATTAGATACCGAGGATGCGATGCAGTATGCAATTCCTGATGAGTTCACGAATAGCGTTAGTCGTATCTAGATCATATAAATACAAAAACACAGTAACCCAAAATGCTATATGCCGCGGATGTAATGTAATATGCTGTGCGAATGGAATGACCATGCTGGAGTGTGAAGTCGGGATGATAGTACGTAGTATCGTAAGCTATGGGGTCCATCATAAGGGACTTCTATCCAAACTAGTCCCATACCTAAATTTGGATAGTCAGACTCAATGTGGTAAACTCCTGATCTCAGGTTAGTCGCGCGCCCAACCGAAATCCTGGCCATACGAAGGTACACAACAATTAGTTACGCACCACCAGCCCGAGTGGATAGTGAATGAATGAATGAATGATTATTCAACTCCTGCTCGATAAGTCCACATATCAGTACTGTTCATCTCTGGGATCATCACCGGGATTTAGTACACTCCAAATGGCACTATCGCTCTCACTAGCTGCATAATCCAAGTGATCATAAGAAACCTCACTATCTGCCTGGCCAATAGTCTACCAATACATATTCGGCATGTCGATAGCGGACCCATTCAAGAGCTGGTCAAACTCAGCCTAGCAATGCCCTCTGCACTCGGGCGGATAAGGTCACACCCCCTCCCAACCGACCACGGCAAAGTGGGAGATGCGGCCTCCTGGTATTTGACACTCGGGCGCTCATGTATCCACTCGGTCTCGACGTTGGGGCTTCCTCTGGTACCAAGAGAGATTTAAGAATTTTTAACCAGGGCCATCTATGGCAGCCCGATTCTCGAACCAAATATTTCTGGTGTCCCGTCTGGCCATCTATGATATGCCTGTGGAGGCTATGACCCTGATGTCGCTAGGGCGTACAGTAATCATAATGCAAGATGCATGAATCATATAATCCAATCATGCATCAATCCTATGCATACCGTGCGCTCATGTGAGATAACTTCCACCTATCAGGGAGTCTCATAAAAGTATACTCAATGACATATACAATGATCAACCACATCTCATAACAAACATGCAGATGATGCGTATGGACATGTATCATAATGTTATATTGTCACATACTCGTAATCCGTATCAATAACCGGCATCGACAATCGACCTCGACAATGTGGACATTTAACTGACATTGCTCCCGAGAAATGGCCCTCATAAATCCAAACATACAGTGGACTCATGGCCTCTCATAAGGGCTAAATATACAACACCATGGGCCTCACTCAAGTACTGAATACACATCACGATGGGCCTCACTCATGGGCCACATGTACATCAAGTGGGTCGCATCTCACGAGTCTAATAAACATTACAATGGGCCGCTCACACGAGCCAAATATACATCAAGTCAGGCCTCATCATGTGGGCCTCAAATATATCACAATGGGCCACGTCCCATGGGCCTCGAATACATTATGATAGGCCTTGCTCATGGGCCTCATATACAACAGGTGGGCTGCATCAATGGGCCGCACTAATGGGCCTCATACACATCAAATGGGTTGCATCAATGGGCCGCACTAATGGGCCTTATACACATTAAGTGGGTTGCATCAATAGGCCGCACTAAGGGGCTTCATACACATCAAGTGGGTTGCATCAATAGGCCGCACTAATGGGCCCCATATACATCAAGTGGGTTGTATCAATAGGCCGCACTAAGGGGCCTCATACGCATCAAGTGGGTTACATTAATAGGCCGCACTAATGGGCCTCATATATATCAAGTGGGTTGCATCAATAGGCCGCACTAAGGGGCCTTATACACATTAAGTGGGTTACATCAATAGGCCGCACTAATGGGCCTCATATACATCAAGTGGGTTACATCAATAGGCCGCACTAATGGGCCTCATACACATCAAGTGGGTCTCATCACATAAGCCTCACATGCATCACATTAGTCCTCACACAAGGCCATATGTAACATCATAATGGTCCCCATATACAGGCCACATGTACATCACAATGGACCATATCCCATGAACCCCGAATAAATCGTAATGGGCCACATCCCATGGGCCTCGAATACATCACATTGGGCTACGTTCCATGGGTCTTAAATATATCACAATGGGCTATAACCCATGGGCTTTAAATACACAATAGGTGGGCCCTACATATGGGCCTAATATACATCACAGGTGGGCCCTACACATGGGCCTCATACACAACAAGTTGGGCCTATCAATGGGCCCTAGGGTGAGTGACAATGCGGACGTTTAACCAACATTAATCTTATAATGTGGACGTCAAACCAACATTGCTCTCAAGCCATGGTTTGCCATAAACATCATTATATAACCAATGTGGAATCACATATTGCAAAGGGCCTTATCAACATCTCATTGGGTCTCCACCCATGGGCCTTAGATACATCAAATGGGCCGCATAACATGGGCCTCATATATACTCAGGTGGGCCCCAACAACGGGCCATAATACATCAAGATGGGCCTCCTCACAGGGGTCATACGTACATCAAGTGGGCCACACCAAAGGGCTCCAAGTATATCAAATGGACTACACCCGAATAAAAGTGGTGATAATGCTTTCCACCATTTAAGTTCCTAAGGCCCACCATAACATATGTTTCCCATCCAACATGTTCATAAATTAACGTAATGATAGATGAAGTGGAATAAATATCAGCTTAATAGGAAACTCCCATGGCCCTTAGAAATTTTGAATGGTGGACGTCATTGTCCACTACCTTAAATGCTGGGGTCTACTTGAACTTTAGATCTGAGTTATTTTTAGTCTCAAGCCTGTTAAGACAAGCTTGCCAAATGGTTGGACGGTTTGGATACAACACATGCATCAAGGGAGGGGTCCACATGAGCTATGGATCTGACTCATTCTTTAGCTCACGCCATGAAATGAGCTTTCAAAATGGATGGACAGCTTGGATGCAACACATGCAACAAGGGCGGGGTCCACAGTACTTGCTTATGTCAATAAAGCATCTTTGCTGTTGGGTAACGTTCACCAGCCAATCAGATTGGTGGGTCACACATATGGCCCACCAGATATTTGAATCTGCCTTACGTGGGATAGACGGTGTGGATTCACATCATTTAGATGGACGGTGTGAATACACTCGTGCCATCAAGGTGGGCCCGCCCATCCAGCGAATGGACAGATGGCCTGCATAAAACACATGTATCACTGTGGGTCCCATGTGGGGCCCAGCATAACATTTATCTTCCATCCAACTATTGATAAGGTCGCACGGACCTGGCTGAATAGGAAAAATAAATTTCACCTTGATCCAAAACTCCTGTGGCCCAGAAAAGGGGTTACTAGGGTAGACGTTCAATCCCACTATTTCCTCTTATGTGGGCCACCTGAGCGTTGGATGTGGCTGATTTTTGGAGGGCGGAACACTGCCCTGAGGGCCCACCACATGAACGGCTTGGATGACAAATATACATCATGGTGGGTCCCACAGCAGGAGCCGTGGGTCCTAGCCCAAATGACCTCTCACCTGGCGCAGGCGCTACCTGCGTTTTTGACAACATCAGTGTCGGCTGCTGCTGTGTATTTTTTATTTTTTATTTTGAAAAGAGATTTTCCACGGTTTTTCGTGTATGGGGCCCGCATCAACAGGATCTGCCCCACCCAATAGATTCTACAGTCCGTAACCAATCCATCAAGATTAATGTTGGGCATTTTTCGGCGTGTAGAAAAATTTAAGATGAAGTTGAATGGTAAAGATTGCTTTTGCTAAGGCATGGCCCACCAGCTAGTCGGATCAACCTCATCTTTCGGCTTAATGCCTAAAATGAGTTGGTAACCATGATGGACGGCATGGATTGAACTCATACATCAATGTGGAGCCTACACAAGTAGCTCACCCCAAATGCCTTGAACCAAGGCTAATATTCGTATTTTCCATGAAAGGGACGCTGGACGGTTTGTGCTTTTCACATGCACAAGGTGGGCCTGGCTCAAGTGGGCCACCAAATGCATGGTTGATGTGGATAAGAAATACACTAAGGTGGGGTCCATCTAAGTGGGCCACATGGCCACATCAATCAATATAATAGAAAATGAAAGAGAGAGAGAGAGAGAGAGATAAACGGTGATGATGGGAGGAGCTCCGCTACTATGAGCTCCTCCATGAAACAATGGATGCATCAAGATGGGTCCCACCACAAGTGGGCCCTCAAATCATCAAAATAACACAATCAAAATCTAGAAAAGAAACACCCACCTTTGATCTTCTCCTCCTCCTTCCGCCAAAGCATCTTAGAGCTCCAACGGACGGACTTCAACGGTTGAGATTGGTTTTGGAGGGTGGGGATGGGAGATAGGAAGTGGGCCACACAAACTTCTCTCCTCTCCCTTGGGAAGCCATGGACGATTTCTCTCTTGCTTGGAAGAATGGGAGAAAGAGAGATGAGAGAGAGAGGTTGTAAGAGAGAGGGATGGGTGTGATGGGTGATGCGTACTTGACATGTGAGGGATGGGTTGCTTTGACTTTGGGGTTGCTTGGGGATGGGGTTTTGTACTTGTCATTAGAGGTGATTGATGGGATTGATTGATTGATTGAGGTGACATATCCTAGAGATTCTCTTGGATTTTGCAACGCGCGGTATTTTCCTCGAACTGAACGTGGGCCTACATCTCCTGGCCTGGGTATCGCCTTGGCGTGCGAGTCGCAGCATTGGAACCACGGCGATGGTGCGGTCGCTAGAGTATAAGTCTCGGGTTAAACTGACTCAAATCTATGAGATACAACCTAGGGTCATGCACAAACGTTAATTATAGGTGACAGGTTGCTAGAATTCGACGGGAATGATCGCGGGAATTGATGGAATAGTACGGACTAGGATACAGGCCTTAAAGGGCCTGGACGCTGTCACCCCTCACTCTCTCTCTCTCTCTCTCTCTCTCACACACACACACACACACACACACACACATATATGTATATATATACTATTATATAATTTGATATATTATAATATAAATATATATATATATGCTTTAGCATACGTGATTTGTACCGTCCAGATAGGTCTGGACGGTGGATCTAAACATGCCACCTTCTTATATATATATAATGTATAAAATATTATATAGTAAATAAAAAAATATATATACAATATTTCTGTGGGACCCATGTTGAAGTGGATTTCATCCACTTGATGGGTATGCATTTCGTCTAGCTGTTCATTTAGATGTTGGTCATTGTAGCCAGCTTCAAAAATATATATAAATAAATTATAAAATATATTTTTATTGGTGGGCCACACTCGTGGACCCCACCTTGATCTATGTGTCTCATCTACACCATCCATTTGGAGGTGCCATGTACGGCATCACCATGATGTATATTTTCCATCCAAACCATCCATCCTCTTGGCTGTGCCTGGCCGTTCATCCGCTGGATGGTCAGCGGCCTCAACTTAGCGGATGTGCCACATCCAGCCGTTCATCCATCTGGCTACCGTCCATCCTTCTGGCCATCTCAACTCAAGGCTTGAGACTAAAAATGAAGAAAATATGATGGTCAGGTGGACCACACTACAGGAATCAGTGGAGAACGAACATCCACCATTGAAATCCTTTATGGATCCCAAAAGTTTTGGATCAAATGATATTTGTTTTTCCTCTTTAGCTAGGTCTTGTGAGCTTATGAACAAATTGGGCGGAAAATAAATCTTGTGGTGGCCCTGTGTGGTTTAAACAGTGGAAAATATTACCTCCACTGCCATTTGTGGTATGGTCTAGGTGATCCTTGGGATATGATTCATTTGTGATGATGTTCTAAACTGATCTCTAGCTATAAATAAATAGTGTGGTTAGTTTGGGCCCATTTGAGTCAGTCCATTCAATTTGACCCATTTGACTTGGCCCATTTGACTCGGCCCGTTTGACTCGACCCATTCAATTTCGCCCATTTGACTTGGCCCGTTTGACTCGGCCCATTCATTTCGGCCTGTTTGACTCGGCCCGTTTGACTCGGCGCATTTGAATTGGCCCATTTGACTTGGCCCATTCGATTCGGCCCATTTAAATCGACTCATTTGATTTGATCCATTTGATACTGCCCGATGTTATTCATATATTGGCCCATGAGTGAGGCCCAATGTGATTGTATATGCCTCATAAGTTAGGCCCATGTTGATGTGTATTAGACCCTTATATGAGACTGTGGACCCCTATACAATTAGCCCTATGAGCACCCTTCTTTGGGAGCAATGTTGGTTAAAGGACCACATTGATGGGCAATGATGGTTGAGCGTCCACATTGTAACCTTCCCTTAGGCCTTGTTAGGCCCATCCTCATCATTCTCTAACTGGTTAACCTAAATGATTGGGCCCCATTGATATTGCTTTATCCATTATCGGTCGACCATATATGGACCCTGCCTCGCTTCGATCATTGGTGTCGATTGTCGATATCGGCTACCGTTGCCGATTATGAGTTTGTGCAGGATACATGCCCATACGCATCACTTGTATGTTTGTTATAAGATGTGATTGACTATTGCATATGCCATAGTGCAGGTGGTTTATAAGACTCCCTGGTAGGTGGAGTTATCCCACAGCAGGATTGATGAATGATTGACTGCATGACTCATGCACTTTGCATTGTGTGATTGTGATTACTATATGTCCTAGTGACATCAGGGTTATGCCCTCCACAGACGCATCATGGATGGCTGGATTGGTTATCGAAAATACTGTTTCTAGCATCGAGGCGTCATAGATGTCCCTGGGTGAAAATCCCTAAACCTGATAGTACCAGAGGATGAATCTGACATCAAGACCAAGTGGATACATTAGCACACGAGGGCCGTTTACTAGTAGGATAAGTCTCTTACACTGTCATGGTCTATTGGAAAGGGGTGTGACCTTACCCGCCTGAGGGGATAATTTTTAGGTTGAGTTTGACCAGCTTGAGAAATGGGTCTGCTATTGATAAGTCAGGCCCGATATTGGTAGGCGGATAGTGAGGTCTCTTTCACTCTTTCGGTTGTGCACTCGAATAGGGGCGACAAACTGGTGTAGAGTGTACTAGACCCCGATGATTATCTAGAATAAGAATTATACTGATATTTGATAGGCTGTATGAGGATTTAGATGAGGATTGGCATGCTTGAATTGCATCTCACATCGCATGGTCTTGATATAGTCGATAACATTCATATCTTACACCATAAAGTCTTGGTACGACTGATTGCATTCATGTACCCATCAGCATGATTCCGCATTACTCTGGTATTGCATTCTGAACACGTTCATACTACGCACACACTTACACTACTCCTAAGCTTTCTATAAGGTTATGCACGATTGATGCGTGCAGGTGATGCTAGGACGCAGCCATAGCCTCGCCGTAGTTGGAGTGTGTAGTTGAGCTTCTGGAGTTTCTGTTATTTTCAATATCTTGTATTTTCCTTTCATACGCATTGTACTCATCATAGTGGATTTCATGATGGTGCTCTTGTAGTTATTGTTCATTAGTTATGCTTATAGTTATGCTCATTACGAATCAAATCATATTTGAAAATCCTCCTTGTAAGATCCTAGGATCGGAACCTAGTGTATGGGTACCAGGAACCGAGAATGGGGTACTATGGAGGCGGTCAGCGCCCAATTCGGCAATCAAAAATTTTGTGAGCCTAGTTTTCAAGTTTGGGGCGTGACATCGCTGATCTATACAAGTGGATCCATGGCACCCTAGTTTTCCACCTTTGAATTTTACAAGTTTTAGTTAAAGTGATTCACCATTATTCTCTCAAATTCTCCCGATTTAGATTATATCTTCTTCTAGTTCTAGTTCTAGTTACTTTTAAATTACGTACAAGGTTCAGTCCCTATGAATTTGACCTTGGTCTTATCAAGATTATTACTACATCGCGACCTTATACTTAGGGTGGTGAACAAGTTTTTGGCACCGTTGCCGGGGACTGACGGTTACGTTCTTCTGAGATTAACTAGTTTTAGAATTATGTTAAGATTAGGGTTTTTCTAATTTTTAATTCTACGTTTAGGTTTTCCTATTTGATTTCTAAAAACTAACCTAACTTTCTTGTTTTGTAGGATCCTGACTTAGACTTTTTAAATTGGTAATTCCTTTATAATTTTCTAGTTTTTCTATCTTCTAATTTTATATTAGGTTTTCTTTTCTATTTTTAGAAATTTTCTATTCTAGGTTTTTTTTTTTATTATTTTTAGTAGAAACTAACTTATTTTCTATTTTAGGTTTAGAACTTTCCTAATTAGTCTAGAAACTTTCTTACACCTTCTATTTTTAGAAACTGACTTGTTTTGCTGGTTTTTAACTTAGGAACTTCTAATTTGGTAACTTCTTTCCAAATATTTTCTTTTTATTTCTAGATTTCTATTTCTTTTCTTCATTTTTAGGTTTAGGTTTAGAATCTGACTTGAGGGCTGCGAGTGTTTCATGCCCAAGTGGGTTCGTGACAACACTCAACGTCTCTTGACTGAAGAAGAATTAGGTGAATTAACACTCACCTTAACCACATTACAACTTACTGATCGCTCTATTCGTATACCAAGAGGGATAATTGAGGATGTGTTGGTCCAGGTTGACAGATTCAACTACCTTATTAATTTTATCGTCCTGGATGCCGAACCCATCAGTAACATGAGCACTCAAATTTCTATCATTCTTGATCGCCCATTCCTTGCCACTTCAAACACAATTATCAATTGCAGGAATGGTGTCATGAGTATGTCTTTCAGGAATATGATATTAGAGTTAAACATCTTTTTCAATACGGGCAGATGGTTAGAAGATGATGACGATTTTCACAACATTAACATGATTGACTCTTTCGTGGAAGATAGGACACCTTTGACCTTATCCTCTGACCCTCTAAAGACGTGCCTGGCCCACTCCCATGATTTTGATGATGACATGATTAGGGAAATGGTTATCATGCTTGATACTGTGTCGGTACTTGAAGTTAACCAGTAGAGTCCACAATTTGAAGATTTGTCCCAAACTGAAGAAATGTCTCTACCGTTTAACCTTAAAGCACCAAAGCTTGACCTAAAACCTTTACCCTCTGATTTGAAATATATTTATTTAGATCAAGATGAGACATACCTGGTGGTGATCTCTTTCCACTTGGAGAAAGAATAGGAGAGTATGCTCATATCTATTCTCATTGAGCATACGGAAGCCCTTGGATGAACGATTGCGGACCTTAAGGAAATTGACCCTTCGATTTGTACTTATCGCATTTATCTAGAGGATAATGCAAAGATCTCTTGGCAATTACAACATAAACTAAATCCAAACATGAAAGAAGTGGTTAAGGCCATGGTACTTAAACTATTGGATATGGGTATCATATACCCTATATCCGATAGTTAATGGGTGAGTCCAACTCAGGTGGTTCCTAAGAAGTTCGGAATCACCATCGTAGCTAATGCTAATAATGAACTCGTGCCAACTAGAGTTACTACTGGTTGGAGAATGTGCATTGACTACAAGAAGTTGAATACCATCACAAGAAAGGACCACTTTCCTTTACCCTTCATTGATCAGATCTTGGAAAGGTTAGCTGGTCATTCCTATTATTATTTCCTTGACAGGTATTCGGGCTACAATCAGATAGAGATAGCCACTGAAGATCAGGAAAAGACTACATTTACATGTCCCTACAACACCTTTGCTTACCGAAGGATGCCATTCGGACTATGTAATGCCCCTTCTACTTTTCAGCTATGTATGATGAGTATCTTTTCTAACATGGTAAGGCAATATCTAAAGGTCTTCATGAATGATTTCTGTCTTCGGTCCATCTTTCAGCGAGTGTTTAGAGAGTCTCAAATGTGTGCTGAAAAGATGTGAAGAAAAGAACTTAGAACTTAATTGGGAGAAGTGTCATTTCATGGTTCATAACGAAATTGTCCTTGGACATATCATCTCCTCCAAAGGAATCGAGGTTGATAAGGAAAAAATTGATCTTATCTCTAACCTACCTCCACCCAAGAACATATGGGATGTGTGATCCTTCTTAGGACACGCTAGTTTTTACAGATGATTCATAAAGGAATTTAGTCTCATCTCTCGTCATTTATGTAATCTACTTTAAAAGGATGCACCATACGGGTGGATTGACCAATGCTAGGAAGCTTTCACTAAGCTTAAAGGCATGTTGACCACTGTACCTATCATATAGCCACCCAACTGGAGGCTTTCGTTTAAACTTATGTATTACATGTCTGATTATGCTCTTGGGGCGGTGTTAGGCCAGAGAAAAGATAAGAAGCCTTACATTATTTATTATGCAAGTAGAACTCTAAATCCTGCCCAAGTGAACTACTCTACTATGGAAAATGAACTCATAGCCGTAGTGTTCGTTTTGGATAAATTTAGGTTTTACTTGATTGGATCTAAGATCATCGTTTACACCAATCATGCGGCGCTCAAGTATCTTTTTTCTAAGAATGATGCTAAGCCTCGCTTGATAATATGAATCCTCCTAATCGGATAATTGGATTTAAAAATAAAGGAAAAAAAGGGAGTAGAGAACGTAGTGGCTGACCATCTTTCCTGCCTTAATCCCTCTAATTCCCTTGAGACATCACATATCAATACCATGTTCCTTGACGAACAATTGTTCAGAGTGTCCTAGTCACCTTGGTTCACTAATATTGTTAATTATCTTGCCACAGGTTTCATACGGACACATTGGACTACACAAGATAAGAAAAAAAATTTCACCAAGGTGTGCAACTTCTTCTAGGACGATATATATTTATTAAAATATTTCCTAGACCAAATCTTAAGGAGATATGTGCCAGATGATGAGCATCAGAGTGTCATCTCCTTCTGTCACTCTCAGGCCTGTGGTGGTCACTTTTCTACTAAAAAGACCACGGCCAAGATTCTACAGTGTGGCTTTTATTGGCCCATTATGTTCAAGGACACTCATGAGTTTTGCAAGGCTTGTGAACGTTGTCAGAAATTGGAAGCATTATTCCATCAAAATAAGATGCTCTTGAACCACATTCTAATTATAGAGGCTTTTGATTGCTGGGGCATCGATTTTATGGAACCATTCCCCCAATCCTTTGAAAACCTATATATTTTGATCACCATAAACTATGTCACTAAATGGGTCAAAGCGATTCCGTGCCGGAACAATGACCATCGTATGGTCATTAAATTCTTTAAAGAAAACATTCTTTCCCAGTTCGGAATGCCTCGAGCTATCATTAGTGATGGGGGCTCATACTTTTGTAATAGACCATTCGAGAGTTTAATGAAGAAATACGGTATCTCTCATAAGGTAAGACCCCATACCACCCACAGATAAGTGGGCAAGCTGAGATTTTTAATAGGGAGATCAAACATATCTTAGAAAAAATGGTTAACCCTGACCATAAGGATTGGTCAATCCAATTAACCGATGCCTTATGGGCTTACCGTATTGCATTTAAGACCCCTATTGGAATGTCTTCATTTAGAGTTGTTTATGGGAAGGCTTGTCACTTGCATGTAGAGTTAGAACATAGAGCCTACTGAGTGATCAAAAATATGAATTTCAATCTGGACAGCGCTGGTTCTCTACGCAAACTTTAGTTGGATGAACTTAAAGAAATCTATAATGATACGTACGAGAACTTGAGAATTTACAATAACAGGATTAAGGCATTTCATAACCAACACATTCATCGAAAATCATTCATGCCATGTCAGAAATTTCTCTTATATGATTCTCGATTACATCTTTTTCTAGATAAGCACCGATCTCGTTGGACTAGCCCTTTCAATGTTATTAATGTTTATCCTCATGGGGCTGTCAAGATTCAAAATCCAAACCATGGCAATGAGTTTAAAGTAAATGGACATCGATTAAAGCCATTAGTTGAGAAATTTGATTAAGAGGACATGTCCATGCCTCTGAATGATCCTGTTTACTAAGATTAATCTCCTAGTCTGATGGAGGTATAGGTAGGTTTATTATTTTCATAGGACTAGGGTAGTTTTTTTTTTTCATTCTAGGTTAGTCGGCTTTAATTATACCATTGGGTTAGTTTTCTTTCCTGTTGTTTTAGGATAATTTGCTTTTGTTGGATTAACTCTTGTGCAAAGCCGTGTTCACGCTGAAATCTTTTTAGGAAAAAGCTGATGATTTCATCATCAGGTACTATCTTTCCATCACTTTTCTTTCACTTTTGTTGTCTCATGTGCATTACATGACAGAGATCTGAGAAAATCAAGCAATTCACGCTAAAAAGGCCTGAAAATCGTCTAGAATGTAAGATCACAGGGTTCCCACCATCCGTTCACCTTAAAACTTTATATCTAGCATGAGGACCCTAAATTAACTATACACGTCAAATTTCAACTACTGAATCCTTATGGAAGTGGCCCAATGGATAAATCAACCACTAAATCCCAACGATAAAAAAATTTTCTGGAAATTCTTGTGAAATTGAAGTGATTTTGAAGCCATCCTTGATTTTAGAAGTATAAGATGTCTATTATTGGTAATTTATGACTCTTGGATTCAGTTATCTTTAGATTTCATAGTTAAGTTTGGATTATTAATCCGTGATTAGAAATTTTAAACATTGATTGAGCCATGATTTCACATGTCACATCTAGCTTACACATTAAAGTTTCAGTTTGATATTGAATTATTAACCTAGTAATCACTAAGCATAGAAGGAACCAGCCTGGGAAATTTGTCCATCATGTTCATTGAAAAAAAGAAAGAAAAAGAGAATACCTAGCTAAAAAACGGTTGTGTTAAAAAATGGCTACCTATTAAAGATCTTTAAAAAGGTTGACACAACGTGAAGCCATCGATGAAAAAATCAAAAGCTGGAAGAGCAAAAAGGTTAAAATTTAAGGCAAGCTCCGGTTTAGGTTAGGATATACAGGAATGCTCTGTTTGATTATCAATGTTATCATGAAAATTAATGATTGGACTCTTAATGTTGAGAAGCTAAGAGTACACTATACACCCATGGAACTTAATGTTTAGAATTGTTTTAATTGATGGATTAATTCTTTGAACTCGACTATGAAGTTTACCGTGAGCTTGAGTCTAGGAGAAAGTCATGCTCAACATTAATGCATCTTAGAATTCTATTAATTAGATTGTTTTTCAAAAATCACTCGAGTTTATAAAAAATTATCTCGTGATTCACAACTTATTTTTAGCATACTTTGCTCGGGACTAGCAAAATACTAGTTGGGGATTGTATTGAAGGTCAAATATTGCATATTAGACCCTAGTTATTACTTGATTTTATGAACATGATAATGTTTAACACCCTCTTTTAATCATGTTTGTACTGTAAGGTGAATTTATGAGCCTGGATTGAAAAGGGTAATAAAAGTATGGATTTAATGCTTAGAAGTCACTAAGGTAAGGGACGGACCCTAGGGGACCGAGATCGAAGAATTTACATGCTAGAGATCTGAGAAAATTAAGCAATTCATGCTAAAGAGGCCTAAAAATTATTTAGAATGTAAGATCATAGGGTTCCCACCATCCGTTCGGCTCAAAACTTTGTCTGGCCTGAGGACGATAAATTAACCATATACGTCAAATTTTAGCCATTGGATCCTTGTGGAAGTGGCCCAACGAACAGTTCAACTACTAAATCCTTGATCTGGGGCCCACCTGATCTCTGGATATGCTTCAATTTTGGTCTTAACCCCTTAAATCAGGTGACAAAACAGATGAATGGAGTAAAGTTATTAGAAGCATCACAAGTGAACTCCACTAGCATTACGAGTACAAGAATGCCCAAGTGGATTGCACTAAAACTCGATAAAAACCACTCATTTTCGACTGTTTTTTCACCAGGATTCCAATGAACAGGGTGGATCTTTCTGAAAACATCATTGGGGGGCCCACCAAACGTTCCAGGGTAGGTTCATGCGTAAGGACGTGCGTCCGCATGTCCGGCCCTCCGTGGTCTTGATCACGGTCAGATCTATGATCCAGACCGTCCAAAAGCTGCAAGAGGAGGTCTTGAACCTCACCAAGGAGTTAGAATCTAAGAAGAAGATAGTCAGCCTCCCAAAACTTGGTTCAAACGTAACTGCTTCCCGTTTCTACACACTTTGCTATGAAACAGAGTCGGTTCTCCACCGAACATCTTCAGGCCTGATCAACTTTGCTAAGCTTATAAAAGAGAGGGAGAAAGAGAGCTTAAGATCATCTTTGGGGATGTGGAGCAAAGAAAGAGAGAAAGAGGGAGAGAATGTAGAGTGAATGGCTAGCCTTCTAAAGATTTTTTCCTTCCCTTCTCTTAATTCCTTTATCATGTTATTTTCTAAGAGAATTTTTAGCCTAATCATGCCCTTGTCAGGCTAAACCTCTTAGTTAGGGCTAAGAGGTGAAGCTTGTAACGTGATGGGGTTTTTTTCTATGCTTTAATTCATGTTTGTTGAACTATCTCTGATTCTAATTTGATTATAAGGAATGCTTTCAGTTTTTAATGGTTTGTTGTGACTTAAATTACATTGAATCTACGATAGCTTTGAACATGTTCTTTGCATTATTGTGAATGTGAAATTAGGAGACCTTATTATTCACCATCGTCTCCTGGGCATGGTTGGATGATGGAACCCTTCCTAACATTCATAACTCTCTCAGATTGGCTGTGGATTGGTTAAATTTTGTTATTTACTTTGTCTCCTGGGCATAGTGTTATGATGGAATCAATTCTAATCCTCATACCTCTCATCTCTTGAAAACTAGATCAAAGGAAGTTCATATTAGATTTTAATGGATTATCTTCCAACTGGATGAAGATGAGACTCTGATTCCAGTTGTGTTCATGTATCAAGCATAGATCTCCCTTTTCTCTACAAGTGGATCCTTGCACTACCAGAAAACAGGTCTAAGGCTACGGCTAAAAATCGTAGCTAAAAGCCTATGGCTATGGTTAAGATTCGTAGCACGACCGTAGCCATTGGTGCCGCAAACATAGGTCTAAAAGCTATGGCTACAGATACAATCCGTAGCCATAGTGATAATGGATACGGATTAAATCCGTAGTTGTTGCTTCTGTAGCGCTAAAGTATTTACAGCTACGGATTATATCTGTAGCTAAAAGTTGAGAACGAGCCATAACAATAGGCTTAATTTAGCAACAACTACGGTTTTCAAATACAGGCTACAGTTAATAGTCGTAGCTAATTAAACTATAGGTATGGATTAAATCCGTAGCAATATTGTCCGTAGTTTAAAATTATATACAGCTACAGATTTTATTTGTAGCTAAAAGTAGAATGTGAACCGTAGCAAAAAGCTGAATTTAGCAAGAGCTACGGTTTTCAACAAAGTGTTACGGTTAATAGTCGTAGCTAATGCCTATTATTAATAAAAAATTTAATTTGTAATGGCAGCTCTAACCATTGTAGTACACCCTGATAACTCATATAAGCTAATATAGATAAATACTTCATGGCTAAATCATTCATTCATTCAATCAAACACAATCATTCATTTCCATTCACAAAAGTACAATGTTAACATAATAGTTATATGTCTATTTAAAGTTCTCATCATCAAGATCCAATGCCTTCTCGCAGCCAAATAGCTTCTCAACAATCGCAAGTGAAAACTCCATGGATGTGCATCTACTGGTTATCAATTTGCAATAACCTAACACCATATTCTCAGCTTCACTTTGATCCGAAATCCTACTGCACATGGATGATCATATACCAGTTTAATCTAAAGGAGGATCAATGTTACACGTTGTCAGTCGTTCTTTCAGCTCAAGCACCTCATCATCTTCCTCTTCACTATCAAAGGCAGTCGGCATTTTCTACTGAAAGACCCAAACCAAAAAGGCAATGAGAAGTCCACAACAACAGGTAGATACTTAGGAAATAAGAAGTTTCAGGATTTGCAAGCACACCTTTCTAGTAGAAGCCTTCTTCGGAACTCCCCTGCCTTTGGGTTTTACCCCCTCGGAAACATGTCCTACAGAGAGAAAAAGATAACATGCATTGAGATGAATGAAATCTTCAAGATGGAAAATAAAATGGTAATTGACAATCCACCCATTTTGGGTTTCAATTTTTATGTTGTCGATTGGCGTGTACGTTCAAACACGCCAATCGGGTTTCAATTTCTGTGCTGCCGATTGGCGTGTATGTCCAAACACTGGCTTATTGACAAAGATAATTTTTTATTCATCAGAAAAGAATGATGCCTACCAGTTTCAGCTGTAGTACTAACTGATGCTACAGATTCAATAACAGTATCTGCTTCATTAGATTTCTTAGTGTTGTTTTTCTTGGGTTCTTTTCAACTTGTCTAAAAGCCTTAGCGAGAGGCTTTCCTCCCCTACCCTCCATCTATCCTATCACCTCCTCCACCTGGGCTTCTTCCTTCTCATACCCTAACAACTGCTCCACACACTTCAAAAATCCGCTACCATTGTTCTGTACAACAACAACATTAAGATATATTTAAACAACAACTGTCAGTTTGGAACAACAACTTCCATTGTTCCATTGTTCCTTAGAAAATCCGCAAAAGGATTTTCAATTGTATTTAATGTATAGAAAACTACTACCATTGTTGTGTGGAACACAACCCTGTCTTTGCACTTCCTCTATATGCAACGCAACCCAACCTAACCCAACCAAAATTCAGGTGGAAGCAAAATTCAGGTTGATAGTGAAACCATTTTAGGATTTAAAAAGAGAGAGAGAGAGAGAGAGAGAGAGAGAGAGAGAGAGAGAGAGAGAGAGAGAGAGAAGAAGAAGAAGAAGAAGAAGATGCATACCGAGTTCTGTTCCAAGCAAGATTCATAAAAATTTAGGTTGACAGTGAAACCATCTGATCCTCCATTGATGACGTTAAATGCAGGCACAGGCAGAATTAGAGTTTTGTTCCCAGCAAGGTTCGTAATGTGCTGCATGACAAAGAGTGCAACTTAACAAACACACGCTTCGACAGTGAGTGAAGGGCCTGTGAATAATCATACATTTTGAACTGTGTTTGGACAAGAGATGCTAAAAAAGATAATTTTCTGTTGATATGAAGAGGCCAGTGAATAATCAGATAAGATGCATCATGTGTTGGTGAATTTGTACCTCCACCATTTTGCAATCTTGGATTAGCATGCACAGATGATGCCTGCAACCTTCTCAATTCCTCAGAAAGTTCGTGGGAGATGAGCTGGCTAGAATGGGCTTGAAGGACGTGTGAAATATTCATGTAAACTACAATATGCATAATAGTTCTCTATGACGCTGTGTATAGGTAATAGAAAAAGAAATTTTAGAAGCAAAAACCTTCAAAAGAGTAGAACTTGTCTCTAGATAAAGATTCATGACAGAGTTGGAATGTTGGAAAGGATTGGAAGATGCATCATTTGTTGCTGCAGAAGGTATTTCTTTTAAGAACTTGAGGCAATCCTGGGAAAAAAGAAAGAAAGACATGTCCATGAGTGCACTCTAAACATTTTCATGTTCGAGAAGCTTTAAGAGAAAAAAAAATGCAGCATATATTAAGGAGAAGTTCATTCATACAATGGCAATGAAATAAAGCATGTGAATCACCTCGAAAAAAGTATCCTTGTATGTGCTCAGATTTTCGTTCAGCCATTACTCCAAATTTATGTGTTCCTTACAAGAAGCAACTGCAGCTAGATTGATGCTAAATGTAAATGGAGTCATGTCCAATTAATACCATGCCTAGGAGAGAACCGGCTGGTCAGGGAAAGAAAATGGCTAAAGGCCATCTGCAGAGGAAAAAATTGAGGTTTACGACAATCATTTGTATTTACGGAATGAGAAAAGCACCAGAACAACAAAATACAGCGAGCAGTCAACTCTAAATGAACTGAAAATAATTTAGATATGAAAATAATAGTGATGGCTAAAGAACCAGTCCAATGCATTCATGACCAGAATAAGAAAAGGGTTGTAGCTGCACCATCTCACCCAGACACGGTGGACTCTGCCATGATACTTCCACACATCTGTACAGTTAGAGATGTCCCAGAAAACATGTTTTTACAAAATAGTTGAGCATTATTTTCTTTTACACTCTCTCTCTCTCTCTCTCTCTCTGTATCAATCTATTTTTTACACACTGGAGAGGCTAATGCAGGCTGCGGACATCATTTTTCCTGCAATTTAAGCCCCATCATATTACAGCTGGTGCCATCTTCTTTGCTTCTAAGTTTCTAAAAGTGAAGCATCCATCTGATGGCGAGAAGGTCTAGTGGCAAGAATTTGATGTTACCGCATGACAGTTGGAAGGTTCATATTCTAGTTGTTATTTTTCCCCGTTTAATCAAATGGGGGCTGGATTAGATGATTTTACTGTTCATGTTTTGACATTTATTATTCCCTGCAGAGGTTAGCAACCAAATGTTAGAACTATATGAGCAAAACCGTACATTGCCACCACCTTATAAAGGGAGTTCAGGTGAAGGGTTTAATCATCATCAAGGTGCAATGGTGAAAACTTTAGCCGGTGTTGACCCTGTCTTAATAAATAGCTATTCTCCGGCTGTTGAAGCAGCTACTCTCAAGCAAGGAGGCCCAATTGTATCATTAGTTCGAACAGGGCCGGACCAATCGTCTACAGAAAATCATCAAAGTGTGCCTCAAAGAAGTATTCAAAACCATAGTAATGATTACGGAAGCACAAAGACAAGGAGTGACTACAAGGTGTTAGATGGCAGTGGTGGAAGTAGGGACCGCCGACATCATGAACTAGATCAATTTCCCTATAGCAGTAGCTAGGAAAACATTGTTGAAGCCTCAAACAAATCCAAGAATGTTACTAGTTCAGATTCAAAAAGAAACGAGGTTACTGTGGAAACGAGGGAATGGAAGGATGAAGGGTTGTCGCACAAGTCCTCTAGCAATATGGGTGGTCAGAGTTCTTCATACGGTGAAGGGTTGAAAGGTTACTGTCCACCAGATGCCATCAGAAAGATTGACACGGAGAAGTTGAAGGCAGCACTAGAGAAGTGAAGGCAATTTTGAGCTGATGTGACTAAGAAGGCAGACTTCATGGTTGAGTATGATATCATCGAGAGGGAGCTGGAAAGTGGTGTGGAATTGGTAGCCGAGGATGAGAAAGTAAGGCAGGAGAGGAGGAAGAGCTGGTCTAATAATAAGCAACAACATTTGTACAGGCTGGAACCTGAGAAGGCTTCCCCTAATCTTGGGAAGGTGCATGGCGATGTTGGTGGGAGGAGATAAAAATTTCCTTCCGATCAAAAAGCTAGCAGTCATCAAGGAGTGATGATGGTGGTAGGGTGAGGTCAGCATCTGTTGAATCAGAAGAAATGGTCCACGGAAGTGAGCCGAATGGTTTGGAGAATGTAGAAGAAGGGGAGTTGTCCTTCGATCCTCCTCGGGAACTCCATTCTCCAAAGTCCAGTAGTCGTAAGCGCAGAGCAGTAGCAAACCCAATCAAACAACATGACTTCCAGTAGCATCCTCATCCTCCAATGGCAACTTTCCACCACCGCAGTCACCAAATTATGGAAGAAGGACAGCTTGATCGTGTGGAAAGAGATCATAGAAGGCATAGACAAGGAGGCTCAAAATACTCTAGAACATAAAATGTAACACATCATGCGTAAGCATTCATCTTACACCATAAAATAATGTAACAAACCAAACTAAAAGAAAATTGCTGCCAAGACATAGCATAAGACAAATCTAGTTGAAGCAATTTAAATTACTAACATAGTGGTCTACCGAAAGATCAATCAAGAGCATATTTCAAGCTCCTTTAACCTAACCTAGTCAATTGATCAACTTCATAAGTTGAAAATTCAATGGAAAAACTGAAAGTGCACCTGCTAGTGCCCTAATTTGTCAATTACCGTGTGTGTTGAGTCAGTCGAACTATAGAGCCTCACAAGAAGAACAATTCAAGCGCATGCCTCAACCGGATGTGTGGAAGCTCGCCATAGGTAAATCATAGCCTCACATCCCATGTCTCAAAACACTAGGTAAATAAAACCCTTAAAAAAAAGTTAGAACATATGAGGGTTTTTGGGTAAGTGAAAATTTTTAAACATCAGAAAATCTCTAAGTTTGCTTGCCCTGTCAATTGTATCGATACACATTTCAATATGATCGACCTGCACTGTCGATGTCCTCGACATTTGATTAATACTATCGATAAGAGGACTAAAAGTGCCCGACAACCACATACTCATCTGGATGGATTTATCGATATATCGATACACCCATCGATATCATCGATATTCAAAAATCGAGCCCATCGAAAGTGGCTCGATAATATTGACAGGCAGATTTTCGATGCCCCTGTTTTTTTATAAAAATCACTATGTGCTTCGATGTATCGATGTCTTTCCCGATTCAATATGAATTCAAATCTCGATCATATCGGAAGGCCATCGATCATATCGATAGTGGGCACGCATTTCTTCCAGTAAATATTTCAGGATGTTTTTAACTTTAATTGGGGGCCACTCGAGGAAATCGATATTCTTATGTCGATGCTATCGAGGTCTAGTCGATTAGATCGAGACTAGACACAAACTGTCCAGCGTGCTTATAGGTAAATCTATACGATTTATCGATACCATCGACACGGCCTAAAATATCATCGATATTCAAATTTCGATAACATTGATTTTCCCCGATCATTTCCTAAAAACTTGAAATATTTCAAGGCTAGTCTCTCTCATGCTTCAAATGTCGATAAATCGATCCCAGTATCGATGGAATCATAGTTCGAAATCCGATGACATCGACATCGGTATCGATCTCATCGACCAGCTGGCAAAAGGTTTCAAAAGCGTATGACATTTGAGTTTGTGTTATCGAGCAGACAGTCGATCCCATCGAGAGTATACGCTCGATGATATCGAACTCTGTCATAAATATGACCATTTTATATCCATTGAAACTTTTGCCTATATAAAGAGAAACTTGTCCATATTACTGGTAGAGAAAGAAGAGAGTGCATTTGTGTGTTTTACCTTTAAATCATATACCCAAAGCCCTTTCTCTCACAGGAGTTCATCTTCCAATCCACTCTCATTCATTGACATTCAATAGAGTAGATTGGGCAATGAACTTCCGCATTTAAGGATCCTCCAGCAACTATCTTAATAGAATATTATTAAGCTAGAATGCCTTGAATGAATAAATGACGGGAATCACTCTATCTTCCTTAATAGAAAACTTAGAGATTTTTTTATGTTTAAAAAAGTTCACTTACCCAAAAACCCTCATATGTTCTAACTTATTTTTTTAGGGTTTTATTTACCTAGTGTTTTGGGACATGGGATGTGAGGCTATGATTTACCTATGGCGAGCTTTCACACATCCAGTTGAGGTAGGCACTTGAATTGTTCTTCCTGTGAGGCTCTGTAGTCCGACTGACTCAACACACATGGTAATTGACAAACCAGGGCACTAGCAGGTGCACTTTCAATCTCCCCCTTTGTCAATTACGTGACAAAATACCAAAACACTCTAGGATAATATCTAAATAGACACATTCTAAATTGTGTGTACATGCTTTTACACAATTTTATAAATTCTAATACAGCCATGTACACAACCAGTATTTGCTCTCCCTTACTGTAAACTCCCCCTTACTTGTTGTAGTTGCTCCCCCTTACACCTGCAATATATAATAGCAAATATCCAATTTTCCACATGGGGTGTTTTAAATGTTCTCCCCTTTTTTTTCAGTCATTGACAAAGATAAAACAGTAGATATTGACTGAAGTTGTGAAGGAAGCATATGGGAGAACCACACTTATAGATGTATAAAGATTTTCAACAATGTTAAGCATACATCATTGGCAGGTAGTATGAATGCATGAAATAAAACTTGACAAAATCAGATAAGATAATCAGAAAAAACATATGCAATCCATATCAAATACTCCATTTAACCAGGGGAATGAGAGGTAGTAAAAATGAGACTTAAATTCAGCCATAACATTAAAAAGACATACTACCCCAGACAACAGTAGTATAATCATCCAAAAAGATAATACAACGCCAAATGCACTTGATAATCAGAGAAGGACAGCACTTGCTTAATGTCCTCGAGGAAGGTGATGTGTGAGCAAATCCACCACTTGCTGAGTGGTCTGCTGGAGAACATCGACCTTGTCTTCAATCGCAGTAAGACGCCGTTCACAGAGGTGTAGGCGGTCCTCCATCCCTACCATCCTGTTGAGTAGATGACGTTTGAGGTGATGAGATTAACGTTTTGTAATAGACTCGGGGCTTAGCATCGGCGTGGGATTTGACCCTGCATGTATAGGCTGATTGGACAGTGAAGCATGTGGAACAGCCCTTGGGATGGAAGCACTTGGCCTGGATAAGGAAGGACACAACTGTTGTGCCGCCTGTGCTACATCGCTGTCAAACCATTCTTTAGGATATACTACATCAGATGTGGCAGGTAGGCCCACATGGTATGCTAGTTTGCATATGAGCACTGGGAAGGATAGTTTTTTCCTATGATTGCCTTGGATTACATGAATGATTTGCTTGAGGAGAAGAGTTGGCAGACAAACTTGATTTTCTTAATATAATTATAAAGTACATTGATCACGAAGGGAGGAAGATGATTGCCTTTGATATCGCAGGGATATACATTAGACCCAAAAACGCTATAAAGAATTTTGAACGTGGGTCCTAGGTAGTTGACATAAAGTAAATTTTCATCATTCCGTGGAACGATCGTGCCTTGGCAAAGCGCATGAGTTACTTCTCCCCATACACCCAAACCGTGGAGATTCTTGTTAGTTACTGGAATCCGAGTGACCTCCAAATCAAGAAGATGAGCCAAGGTGATTGGAGTGATCAGTTTTGAGTAGTGTCTGAGGTTAATCCATATTCTAGGGGGATCATCACTAATGATATGACAGTGATTGAAGAATTCACGAATTACCCCTAGCTGATATGATCCTCTAAGATTAAGGATATTCTTCCAACCGATTACTTCCAGAAGTAGGTCCACACCAAACGGTTCTATGGCACTATTAAGTACAATACGTTCAACGATAGCAGATGGATGTCCTTTCATAGGTTGATGCCTGCTGGATTCCGATGGAACATTCTTAGATTTCAGAGGATGAAGAGATGACTTTCCTTTTCCCTTGATCATAGTTTGAAGAGATGAAATACTGTAAAGGAAGTATTTAGAGAAAAGAAGGAAAGAGTAGGAATTCACATGACTTCTTCTCTTAATATAGCAAACTTATCGATCATATTGATCAGTTATCGATAGCATCGTTATGTCTTCCATCAAGAGTTGTGCTGACGGTCATTGGAAATTAGTAATACCATTGAATGCAATCTGACCGTGGGAAAGAATTGATAGTTAAAGCATTGTATTTCACTCCATTTGTCGATTGTATCGATATACTATTTTGATGGCATCGATGATGAAATCAAAGACTGTATAGATAGTATTGCCACCATGAAAATTTTGACATTTGCTCACTTAGCAGTGTAGCCAGGAATATCTCAGACTTTAGATGTACCTATGTGAACCATTATTCCTGAGATATTTATCAATAAGAGCATATGCGAATGGATGTTTGAAGGTCATAGAACCTGTTGGTGTCAAGAGGCTTTGTGAGAATATCGGCAAGTTCTTTTTCATTAGTTACATAATCCAATGCAATGATCTTTTCTTCAACAAGTTCTCGGATGAAATGATGACAGATGTCAATATGCTTGGTTCGAGAGTGTTGTACTAGATTTTTTGAGATGTTTATAGCACTTGTATTGTTGCAGAAAAGACCACTATAAAAATGATTATGTTTGTGATAGGTATTGTCTTTCATTTATGTGATTTCCTTATATGCTTTCATATCTGATTATCTGAGATCACACCTCATACACACACACAGTCATGTCCATCACAATCTCGTTTGCAACTTGTTTATCTTTCAAGAAGTTTGTGATTAGATCCTCTACAAGGCTTGGAAGCCAGTAGAGTTACATTTGAGTAATCCTGTTAATTGTCTATCTGATAGGATTAGTGCAATAGGATTTTTAAATACATTGTAAAACCTTAAAAAGTCCTATTCACCCCCCTCTAGGTCATATTGACATATTCCGACTTCAACTCAAGCGGTCTTCGCCGCTATTTCAAAAACCTATATTTGCATTAATAAAGTAACACAATGTAAAAAGTGGTACAGGCTAATAAAGCAACACAATGTTAAACTTAACAACATTTTTTAAGATTGGCAATGGAATGATTAAGTTGATTACCCCATCAGATGTAGAAATGATAGAATGCAGATTTGGTGTGGAGTCTGCACTTTCAATTTTAACAGTTACATGTATATCTGCAGCACAGCTCGCAGAAACCATATCTACACCACAGTTACATGTATATTTGTTGTTGTCATCTCTCAAAATTCTCCATCCACTAAAACAAAATCCTCAAACATTCCATGAAAATTGAAGATAGAAAGGGAAAATGAAAACACAAAACCTTAAGTGCCAACAACTTCAGCTTCCGCCTCTGCAATTGGTTCATCTCCTGGCCTCTCCAACTTCACTCCAACATCATCCGAGTAGTCACTATGAACCTCCATCAGCTTGCCAAGATTAAATTTTGGGGCCTTAAAGATCTTGACTTTTCGAATGAAGACATTCTATAGAGGATAGATGCTAGATGTCGCCTTCTTAATCTCCTTTCCAATCACCTCAGGGATGAACTTCTGCACCAACTCCTTGAGATCACAGGACGTTGCCTGGTTAACCATGATTTCCCTCATTTTTCCGTGACTCTGTCTGATTTGGCTTGACTGGGCATAACAGGTTCGCTTAACCTGGTTAGGGCGCCTCTTGGTGAATTCAATGCAAAACATTCTCAGGGTGTAGTTGTTTGTCGTCTTCACATGTATAGTTGCCTCGATCAAGGTTTGCCACTTACGGACCAGTGATCTTAATTTGTCAGTTGTAAAATCCTGTAGGACTGATCCTCATCAACATGAAGGTCAGCCAAGGAACACTCAAACACTCGGTGTTTGAGACCTTCATACTGCAAGTTACAGACATTAAAATAAATGTGAGGCTTGTGACTTTAAATAGACATTAAAAATACTGTAATAATGTCTTCATACTGCACTTCTAGCAACAAATATTCAGCATACAATTTGCTCCTTAGATTTCCACCTTTGGAAACTCATTTTCTAACTATCAAATACTATCATTTTCATTACGGCCAAGTGCGTCAACACATTTAATAAGCTGTCCTTCATATTCCAGTAATTTATAAATAATATGAAATTACTACGCTCCATACTCAGAAAATGTTCTAGCACCCTTAGATCACTATAAGTTATTGTGCTCCTAGTATAACCAAAGAAAAAGATCCAAATACAACTTCACCTTGAACTGCAGGGTACTGTTGATAGCATCACTTATCAGCTCCCAGTTTGGACCCATATCATGCATGAGGACAACAAGTGCCTAAAATAAGAAATTTTAGTTAGGGAGTTCTCCATTGTCTTTGCAATTAGATTTCATATTTATTTTATTTACATGGGTTTCGAATTCTCAAAACCATTAAAATGACCAAACAGAATTTTCAAAAACAGAGTGCCAGCATTAATGAAAATACAACTTCTAATAGGAACTTCATTTCCATCAATGAAAATATTCCATAAGTGGCCATTGATTTTCTAAACAGACCTATCTGATTCCCAAACAGCTCTAAACATGCACCACTACAAGCCATGCTTGCTAACCTGCCATCGTTGTTGGATATCTTAACCATGTATCAGGTGGACCAGCCTGAAATCTTTATATAGGGACTCATTTTAACCAGCAACACAGTTCACGCAAGAAAGAAAGAAAGAAATAGTGTCCACAATGGGAGAGAAATATAACTATTTCCATGAAATCCATAAATGTAACTTTCTATGACTTAGAATTAGTGTGTACGATCGGACCTAGAAAACAAAAGTCTCTATTAGTTCTACCAAGTTGTATATTCTGGAAATGAGAGGATAGAATTACTACGGTTGCAGAGCATATGAGACCTAAGTATAAACCATCATTGGAAAAAATTGCAACGGTTGTAAAAATTAGATCGGCATTGGCAAAGAAAAATTGAATTTCAATAATATCCTTTTGGAAGGGCAATTATTGTGAGTTGTCTCCTTAAACAGAACTTTTATTTCCTTTTTTCCTCGACTTGAATCACATTGCAACAGTTCATATGCTACACTTTCCTTGTCGTCATTTCTAGGTGGCTCGTGTTGAGAGGAATGCACAGGTCAAATTCTTAGAGAGGGTTGGCATGCCACCACTGCACCCAGCTCTCTCCATATTCTGGGCCACAGACAGGACTGGCTTTTAGTCCCAATCAGTCTCGCAGGCTATGATTGAAGACATTTTAATACCAAGACCTAGGCCTGAGTTCTGCACTGAATAAATGAATGCTGAGGCATTTTTAGTGTGAGGTGCGACCCTGAACAGGTCTGAATCTGGCCCATTGTCGTCCTACTTAGTCACCCTGGCAGAGGGAATGGCCCCTGGCGATCTTAGCTATTGGAGCTATGAGGCTCTGGTTCAGAGAGTAAGAGCTAAATTCCCATGGCACTGGTGCTTCTATTTAAGATGGATAACATGTGTAAACTCTACTTTCCATTCTCCTATACTACACATTCTCCAACCCATGCACTGTAGATCTGTGAGCAAATGAGATTAGCATATTTGCGTCCTAAAAAATTTTAAATTTCTTATATGCAAATGGAACTATCAGATGCATGTTAGTAGTGAAGTTGATTCCACAAACCACTCTCTCACTCATGCCACTGCATTCTGAAACTCTGCTTACTTCATTAACCCCTTGAATGAAAATAGGAAGAAGAACAAGAAAGGACAATGTACTATCAAACCCAAAACCATTCAATGTTCATCAGAGCTCCAACCCCTTCAAAAGAAAGCAATCATATATTAAAATGAAGGGAATGTGAAGAGATGCAAGGGTGCACTCATAACAGTGTATATAGATACAAACTCCCGTGGGTTTGGAACACAAGTAATAGGGTTGGTAAAATACAGAACATATGCCCCATACACAAACTGCTGAGATACAACAACTAAGAAGTTTTAAGTTTATTTATCTTTGTTAAAAAATAAAATTTAGAGACCTATTAAGGAAGAAAGCAACCCTCTATGATATGTGCAGAATTTTGGTATAGGGTTCAGTTCTTTAGCTTTCAACTCACACACCAGTTGTAGGTAACTGCAGTGGCACCTGGTCAGGGTCACCAAACCCTCCTATGTCCTAACGATCCACTTGGCCATTTGTTAAATGAGGGCCATTGGATGTAATTGCCCATTTTCAATCCACCAACTCGATGGCTACGATCATCCAATAATAGAGATGTCATTTGCTGATCTAAGCAAAAGAATGATATTTTTCTGATTGAGCATCCTTTGTTTCTTCATCCATTACATTCTCTCACAAGAAATAGCTAATCTCTAATCAAGGAATTTTCTTAACCCATTAAAATCCTCTACTCCCATCACCAAGTGATCCCATTGACATCATAATCTACTAAATGTAAAATCATCAGATCCAACATGAATGAACTTATAGGCCAATGATCCTGTGAAGTTCCATGAGCACCTCTGAGAATTGTAAGGCTATATGCCAACATATGCGAGCAAATCTGCCAGCCTGCGAGCAAGCTTAAAAATTATAACAGTTTCAAAAAATGAAAACAAAAATGCTAAAACTCACCTTGAAGCCCTTCTCCCTCCTCCTTTACCCAGGCTTGGGATCGGCAATGCAAGGAGTTACATTGACGGAATTAAAAAGGGATTAAGTTCCATTTGGTTTGAGATAGATTTACATTCATAAACACCAATGTGATGACTTTGGTTTAAAAGCCCAAACTAGATGAGCTTTATAGTAGCAATCCTGGTTTTATAAATATATTCAAATATATAGTGCAAAATTCATGCAAACTATAAATATTGATGAACTATAGTTTACCAAAAAAAAAAAAAAAACAAGCCAAACATCATATAGAGTAACTACTTAAGCCAAACATAATATAGAGTAACTACTTAAGCCAAAAAAAAAGCATCATGTAAGCCCCAACCAAAATCCACTTAAGCCAAATTACTATATGTTCAATTATATAGTTTGTTCAAATTATAGGAATCTCATTGATTGCTTCCCCCATTGCACAAGTGACCGGACCGGCCTTTCCAAGTGTAGATGTGAATCCATCTTCTTTCCACAAAGGAGCATCAGGGTGTATAATCTCAGTCAGGATAACAACAAAAGCTCCCTCTACTAATGGCTCACAATGGACAATTGCATTTGGACTAACTTCATGTACTTGACCACGAGCAACAACACCACGTAAGCCCCAACCAAGCAACTTGCATTTCTTACCGATATATATCGTATCCAGCTATATGTACACATATAAAATAGCGTTGATATTGTTAGCATTTATAATATAATTGTAAGCTTATTACATTAACAAAATTATAATTGCATACCGATGATCCCTGAGTAGATTTAGCCACTGATGGTGATGGGAGGTTTTGACCAGACTGTGCCTCTTGATGCATACCCACCCAGGACTATATCAACCAATGATTTCTTTATCTCTAATATCTCTTGTGCTAGACCTTCTTTTTCTTTTGCCATATTATGTAGCTTTGAACAGATAGGGGTTGACTTCTTCAGTCTTGTTTTGCTTATCGAGCAACCCAGACCACGCATTCCTCTACTATCAGAAACAACCAACTGTAAAACATTGCAAATCAAGTTATTAGGAAATTCATAATTACCGTGAAACTCAAGTAATTTTAAAACTTTATTAGTACCTGTGTAAGGGCATCGTCAACGCCGATCATCTTAAAAGCAGGATTGCTACTATAAAGCTCATCTAGTTTTTACTGTGACAAAATTAATACAAATGAATGTAAAATAATTTAAAGTTATATAATGACATTTCATAATAGTACTAGTTGGTGGTAGGAGGGGTGTACTTACAACAAGGTTAGGATATTGGACGACTTTATCCTTGCTCGTATGGGCTCTTAAGTAGACATCACCTCTACCTATCTCGGCATTAGAGGTAAGATTCCTCTCCATCTCCTTTGGCACATAACATATCATTCAAATACACATCATTACTAAAGTTAATTAGATCAAAGTTAAATTTAATTTTAAACTATAATACCTATCTTTAGATACATACCATCTGATGGCGAGTAACAGCCATGCTGTGCCTACCAAGACACACAGGTCCTTTTAACTTTGCCCGATTGACTTTATTCCTTGCACTTACTCTCTTGAATTGCTTGGTGTTGTGTTGATCCACAGAGATCCTCCAATCCTTCATAGGGACACCTGGGGGAGCAGGACTATCTCTAAAAACTATAGGATCATTATTTTTTATATATTTTTTTAGTCAACCTTTTCTTATAATTTCTCCATATTTCATTGATGCGTTGTGTTATGTACCAAACACCTGCATCCCAACTTTGACCCTCAAACTCATAACTATGACCTTTTGAATGTGTGCATAAGGCACCTGGCGAAAGTTTTTATATATGATCGAGATATGAGCACAGGCTAGGACACCGAAATGCGATGCAAAGTCTTTGTGATTGGGACTGTCCTCATTCGGTTGCCCGAATTCATTCGTCCTAAGGACTTTTTCCCTATCAAGTTGCACATGTAAAGAAGCACCCTTAGTAGGGCCTCTCTTTCTAGATGAACCCAAAACATTATTTCAATAGTACAAGATATTAAAAGCTACTAGATATGCATTTTTGGATAGGTAACAAATATGCCAGTTTATCAATAGGATAAGATATTGACACTGACAACTATGCTTAGTTCCTACCATAAACAAATAAGTTATCTATCACCTTTCACCATCTGTTAAAGGAAAAGGTTCTACATGTCTTGGAAAATTGCTAGCAACCATAAAGCCCTTTTTCATACCTAAAATGCAATTTATCAACATGGATCATTAGATCTATGACATTCAAACACCTAATTAGGGTCATCATGCACATGCATTGGTAGTTGATGCCATAAATTCCTACATCTCATATTCTCTTATTGTAAACAAACAAGTTTTGATATTTTCTCATAGTTACAAATGACAAGACCCAAGTTCTGATTTGCTTGACCTGTGTGGGAGAATTTCCCATGAGTGCACAAACCATGGAATAAGGCTGGGGCCTAACAAAATCAAACTCTTGAATAGAGTTGGCCTGAGGTGCCAATACAAAACTCTGGCAAAGGCCTAGCCCGTTACCAAACTTACTATGGTGATAGATTTTGAATTGAATGGAACAAAAAGTTGTTTGTTTGATTATAATGGAAAAGGAAACTATCCAATGCAATGCGTATACACCAGATCGGATGATGTCCTTTGCTTAGAGGATCACCTATTGATCATGATGGAATAGTGATTTGGGAAGGATAAATGGACCCACCATGATCTATGATCATGACAGATAATGCTCAGGCACTAAGAAATTACTTAGAAATTGCATACATGACATACAAATATGTCAAATAAACTTTCCAAATCATGGCTAAAATACTTGGCAACTTGATTTGACTTACCCAGCCCAGAGTCGAGTGATAACTTACTCAAGTCAGTGGTGACTCAGATTATGAAACTAGATCAGGTCCAACTAAGTCCAAGTCAACTCAGACAAGTCACATTAATCTCGTTTTAAGTCTTAAAACCATGGTCCAAATTACGATTCTGAATTTAGTTAAATGGTGAGAAAAAATTACTGCTCGTTTGATTAGATTGGTGGACATTTATTGGATAGTTAAGAATGAAAAATTAAAAATAAAAAAAGAATCCAATAATCCTATTTTAACAAATAAGCATCCATGAATTAGAAGTTTGGGCTTTTAAACAATATGATTTTGGGACTGTGCTTGGCCCCTATAAGACAATTTAGATGGTTTTAACTTATGTACTTCACGGGTACAAGTTCTGAGTACTTATGTATCAAGAGTCATATGCTCTACCTGAGCATCAATATACCAAAAGCTTTTAAATAACACGCAGGATAGTCCATCATCTATCAGGACACTCCATTGATTTTCATATGACTAGCGGAAGGCCATGAAACATGAACTAGGACCCCCACTTTCGTTCCTAAATGCTTATTTCTTGGCCACCAATCGAAAAGGTTATATTTCCCCGTGTGGGCCACCACCATTGTTGTATTATTAGTTGATGTACATACTGAAAATCCAAGCAAGGCGTACATGTTGATCAATGTGCTTAGCTCATGATTCTGTACATATGCGACCCACTTGTTTCTGATTCAAGAGGTTCATCTAAAGGACCCACTGTGGATGGGAAATGCATCTGAAATCTTCCAATTTGTCAGATCCTAACCCTTTAATTTTTGGTTTTTTTCCTCATTTAAAGTAGATTGTTGTCTTCTTCTTCTTATTCTTGTTTTTTTCCTTTTTTAAAAGAAATTTTCTTTTAACTAATCAAAGGGTTGAGATCATCCAACTTTCGAATTTGAGAGATTACTAGAGTGCCCATCGTGCATGGTGAGGTCCATTGGGTGAACCTTTTGATCAGCAGGCAATGGGCCTCACATGTACAGAATCCCACGTGTAATCGAACTTTGCCTATGAGGATCCTTTAATTCCTCAATTACATGATGCCTGTATTAGGAAAAGATAACATCCAGCCATAAGCAGTAGCCACCAAACAGATTAACTACCTTTCACAAATTAGACTCCGTACGGTATATATTATAGTATATATAATATATTATAGATTTAGATATAATGTATATTTACAATACACACACACAAACACAAAAGAATCGTTATTAGGAAAGATCAAACAAGAACTTGTCACTCTAATTTGAGAGCACAGACAACTCTTTTCAGTGCTTCAGATGCCTTCAGTAGATCAGATTCCGAATGGGCAGTAGAAAAAACATGCGGATGCCTGCAAACCAACAACCATCAGCATGAGGATCACGCTGAAGTAATCTACCATATCCTTACTGTCAGTAATATCATCGAGCACCTTTAGATCATTCTTGAAGGAACTAGTTGATGACTGGCTCAAAAGATAGCAAAGGAATGAACACTGGCATAATGCAGTTCTTTCATGTGAGCCAGAATGCAGTTCTTTTAATGTGAAGTGCCAGACCACCGACAATCGGAACTCCACATTTCGGCTTCCCCTGCATTCTAAGTTTTCAGGGGAAGTAAATGGATGCAGGGGAAGTCCACATACACAATTCTGAAAGGAAAACAAAGCTCATATTCGAAGCTTACCAAGTTCTAAATTCGCTGCCGAGATGTCTTCTGGAGTGAGAGAGAAAAGGGGCGTGGGAGATCAAGAGAGAGAGAGAGACAAGGGGCGCGAGATATTGAGAGAGATAGAGAAAAGGGAGGCATGAGATTGAGATTGAGAGAGATAAGAAGAGGGGCGCGGGAGATTAAGAGAGAGAGAGAGAGAAGAGGCACGGGAGATTGAGAGAGAAAAAAGGGCGGCGTGAGATTGAGATTAAGAGAGATAGAGAAGAGGAGTGCGGGAGATTAAGAGAGAGAGAGAGGGGAGAGAAAGGGACGGATGTGAGAGGGAATAGGGGTGAGTGACTGGAGGGAAATGAATTTCGTGATAGGGGGAAAAGACAAAAGGCAACGCGATTTTCCGCATTTTTTCCTGCTACGGTTCTGCTACGGTTTTTAACCATACCTAAAAGCTAATATGACCATAGCAATTGAACAATCCGTAACGGGCCCTCCACAACTCACATTTGACGGGATCTAGATGGACGACCTTGTCAAGGGCTTTGTGGGGTCCATCTTGATGCAATCGATATATCCAATCTGTCCTTTAATTTTGTAATTTTTTTTATAGAAAATGAACCCAACATCTAGGCAAATCGATGGTTAATTGAACCACACCATCGATCAATGGATTAATCTCCACTCTTTCCTACCATGTGGTCCACTTGAGCTTTCGATCTACTTCCTTTTTTGGGTTCTTGCCCTAAAATATTCTTAAAAAATGGATAGATGTATTAAATGGAGTACACACATTTTAATAGGCCTCGTAGAGTCCCTTATGACGTATCCGAGGTTGTACATACGTCTGGTGGAGTATAACTTCAAGTGAGAAATAGAAGTAATCTAGATACAAATCTACAAGAAAAATATAAATGGAGCACTAACCATGGAGATTTCGAAGGTTGGCTACGACTAGTCGAGGTTCGGCCCGTTGGAGAGTGAAATAGAAATAAGGAAGACGATGGTTTTACCCCAAATTAAAGACATCCACAATTCACGACTGGTCGTGGATGTACACGATCGGTCATACCATGACTAGTCGTGTATATTCACGATCGGTCCAGTACCAGCCAAAAAATGCAATTCCATTTACGAATTTCAAGATTTTTCTGCATATTTTACAAATATTGAAATCTAACCTAACAAGCATATACAATATGATACAAAAATGTATAAAATATCATCTTAAAATGCACATTCCAAGATCAAATTTCATTTGTTTAAACTTACTTTTATCAAGAGGTTTAGTGAAAATATCAGCACATTGATTCTCGGTAGGTATATATTTTAAAGATATAACCTTTTCTTCTACTAATTCATGGATATAATGAAATCTAATGTCAATGTGCTTAGTACAAGAATGCTGAATAGAATTTTTTGAAATATTTATGCCACTGAAATTATCACAATATAATAACATAGAATTCTGTTTAATTCCATAATCACTTAACATTCAATTCATCCAAACAAGCTGTGTACACATATTACCAACTGCGATGTATTCAACTTCAGCTATTGAAAGTGATATAGAACTTTATTTCTTGCTAAACCAAGAAACTAAACAATTTCTGATATAAAAGCAACCACCACTGGTTGATTTTTTTATCATCAAGATTACTAGCCCAATCAGCATCCGAGTACCCAACTAATTGAACACTAGTCTCATGTGGATACCAGAGATTGAGATTCACAGTACTTGCAACATATCGCACAATCCGCTTGATAGCAATCAAGTATGATTCTTTAGGATTAGACTGATATCTAACACAAATACCAACACTTAGTGCAATATCAGGTCTACTAGCAATTAAATACAATAAACTACCAATCATGCTCCGATGTAATTTCGGATCAACATTTTTAACTGTAGAATCTTTTGAGAGTTTCATAGTAGTACTCCTAGGAGTATCGAAGTTATTACCATTCTCAAATCCAAATCTCTTAATTAAATTCAAGGCATATTTTTATTGAGAAATGAATATTCCATCAGGTTGTTACTTTACTTGCAACCCTAGGAAATAATTCAATTCCCCAACCATGCTCATTTCAAACTGTGATTTCATCAAATCTACAAACTCAGTAGTCATGTCAGTACAAGTAGATCCATAAATGATATAATCAACATAAATCTGTACCATTAAAATATGATCATTATATTTTTTAATAAACAGAGTTTTATCAACAAACCCCATTTGAAAATTATGGCTTAACAGAAACTTTGTTAGTTTCTCATACCATGCCCTAGGAGCTTGTTTTAAACCGTAAAGTACCTTTTTAAGGTGATACACATGATCAGCACTTTTGGGATCTTCAAAACCCATTGGTTGTTCAACATAAACTTCCTCATGCAAATCATCATTTAAGAAAGCACTTTTTACATCCATTTGATAAATCTTGATTTTTCTAAAACATGCAATGGATATAAATAGTCTGATTGATTCAAGACGTGCTACTGGTACAAAGGTTTCATCAAAATCAATACCTTCAATTTGAGTGTAACCTTGTACCACTAGCTTAGCCTTGTTCCTAATTATATTTCCAAGCTCATCAGACTTATTTTTGAAAATCCATTTTGTTCCAATGATGTGTTTATCTTTGGGTCTAGGTACGAGATACCAAACATCATTTCTTACAAATTGGTTAAGTTCTTCTTACATCGCAACAATCCAGTTTTCATCAGCAAAAGCTTATTTTACACTAGATGGTTCTATCTAGAATGTAAAACATACGTAATTACATATATCCTCAAGTTGTCTACGAGTACGAACACCAGTGAGAGGATTTCTAAGAATTTGAGTAGTTGGATGATCTTTAACAGTTCTTAGTTCAGAATCAGTCTGATTAGATGAAGTATCAGATTTATCAACTATGAGAACTTCATCATTATCTAAACTTGAGACTGGTGTGTTTAAGTGATCATCAATGACCACATTGATAGAATCTTGAATCACATTGGTCCTTTTGTTCAGAACCCTATAAGCATGACTATTTAAAGAATACCCTAGAAAGATCCCTTCATCACTTTTCGTATCAAATTTTCTCAGATTTTCACGATCTCGTAAAATATAGCACTTGCTGCCAAAAACTCGAGAGTATTTGATAGTAGGCTTTTTATCGAACCACATTTCATAAGCCGTTTTATTTTACCTTTACTAGTGTAAACTCGGTTAATAATATAGCAAGCTGTATTAACTGATTCAGCCCAAAGATTCTTAGAGAGCTTCATGCTATTCAACATAACATTAGCCATTTCTTGTAGCAATTTATTTTTCTTTCCACTATCTCATTTTATTGTGGAGTTTTGGGCACTGAAAATTCATGTAATATTCCTTGGTCGCTACAGAACTTCTCAAAACTGTTATTCTCAAATTCAAATCCATGATCACTACGAATCTTACTGATTTAAGAACCTTTTTCAATTTGAATCCTTTTGAGAACTTTTCTTACTTCTTCAAGGGTTTCTGATTTGTCCCTTAAGAAGACTACCCATCTAGTAAAGTCATCTACTATTACCAAGATATACCTTTTGCCACCTCGACTCTCTATTCTGGTAGGTCCTATTAGATCCATGTGGAGAAGTTCGAGTGGTGTTGATGTGGTATTGGAATTCACCTTTTTGTGTGAGTTCCTTATTTGTTTGCCAAACTGGCATTCACCACATATCTTATCTAATTTTTAAAGTTTGGGTAGACCTCTTATAAGTTCCTTTTTATTCAATCTAAATAAATTTCAGTAGTGTGCATGTCCAAGATGTTTGTGTCATAAATCAGTTTTGTCTGTATGGACCATGTAACATCTTTGATTAGATGAACCGGATTCACTAACAATATAGCAGTTTTCAAATGTTCTACGTCCAGTTAGTATTACTAAACCCTTGTTGTTTAGAATCTCACAGCTTTGATTAGAAAACCGAACACTATGGTTATTATCGCATATTTGAGATATGCTTAGCAAATTATGTTTTAGTCCTTTAACATATGAGACATTTTTAAATAATGAAAGGTTATAGAGTTCAACTGTACCTTGACGCATAATTTGCAATTACTTCCATCACCAAATGTGACTGAACCATCGGTCATATCTTTTAGATCGGTGAATAAAGCTTTGTCGCCTGTCATATGCCTCGAGCATCCATTATCTAGGTACCACTTTGAATGGCTTGTAACTTTGAAAGCGATGTGGGCAACCAAGCAAGTGACTTTTAGAATCCATTTCATAACCATTTTGGGTTTAGGTGGATAGTTGGTCTTCTTTCGATTGTAAGAATTATAAGTATGACCTATTGAATTAAACTTTAGAAGCTCCTTAAGTAAATCAACTATCATTTCAGCCAAAGGATTTTGGTTATGCTTCTTATAGTTGAAATAATTTCCTTTGAATTTTTGAACAGATTTAGGGTCTTTAGAAAACACTTGTCCTTTCTCTTTTGAGTTTAAGGTCTCTCCTTTTACAAACTTAGGAGGTGCATTCTTCAGTTTAGGATAAACATTCTTATCATATTCTAGACCGGATCGATCACCACATTTTCTTGATCCTGATAAGAGTTTTTCTAATTTAGAATCACCTTGGGTATATTTTCAAGTTTCCTTTAAACTCAAGAGAGAAGAGAATTCATGTTTTAATTGGTCGTTTTTAGATTTAAGATTTTCAGCTTGAGCAGTCTTGAAATCCAAATCGCATTTTTATTTTTTCAAAACAGTCTGAAATATGGGACTTTTCTAAAACAAGAGATTCATAAATTTCTTTGATTTTAGAAAATTTCTCTTTTTAAAGTTTCAGTTTTACTGTAATTTTACAACTCTCCTTGTATAGGGCATTATAGGTATCTTGAGGATCATCTTCATTTTCACATTCACTATTTAGATTTTCTTCATTTGTTGAATCATTATCTGAAAATGTGAATTTGCCTAGAGTCATAAGGGCTTTAACTTCATTGCCCGACTCAGTTTCAGAATCTTTAAATTCAGAAGAAGCTTTAGAATCAGAGGATTCATCCCAAGTGGCCAACATACCCTTCTTCTTGGGTTTGTCCTTCTTAGGACACTTGTTAGCCAAATGCTCATATTCTTGGTAGTTGTAACATTGACTATCTTTCAAAGATTTTCAAGTTTTAGATTTAGATTTAGATTTTTTCTTATCATTTTCTTTTTGAAAATCAACTCTCTTTTTACTTTTGAAGATTTTATAAAACTTTTTTGCCAAAAGAGCCATATTATCTTCAGAGTTATCTACATCAGAATTTTCTTGAAAATTTTTTTTTGAAGTTTTAAGAGCAATTGATTTTCCTTTTGGATCTTTAAAAGATAACTCGTAAGTTTGTAAAGAACCAACTAATTCCTCAACCCTCATATTATCCGTATCACGAAGTTCCTGGATCGCAGTCACTTTAGAGTTGAACCGTTCAGGAAGTGAGCGTAGTATTTTAGCACACACTTTACTTTATAAGATTCTATCACCAAGACCCCACATAGAGTTTACAATGTCATTTAATCATGTATAAAAGTCCATAAATGTTTCATTTTCCTCCATATGAATTTCTTCAAATTTGGTCGTAAGGAGTTGGACTTTTGATTTCTTGACAATTGATATACCCTCGTGTGTCATTTCTAATATATCCCAAGCTTGCTTTGCAGAATTACAGGATATAATTCTTTTAAATTCATCCAGTGATAATGCGCAAGTGATTTCATTTAATGCTTTAACATTTGCACTACTCTCACTTTTCTGAAGTGTGATCCACGAGAAATAAGGTGTTACTCTCATAGTTTTTGAACCATCAACTCTAGTTACTTCAGTGGTAGGAGGGTTTCAACCATTCACAGTGGCCAGCCACACACTTTCATCCATAGATTTTAAGAATATTCTCATCTTGGCTTTCCAATAAGCATAATTGAAGCCATCAAAGGGTGGTGGCCTAGTGACTAATAGGCTATCAAAATTTGACATCTTAAATAGCTTAAATCATTAGCTCAGAAAATAAATCCAAGAATTAAGAATTAAAAAGAGCTATTAGGCTCCGATACCACTTGAAAAGGCCCAGCTATATGTCCTAGAGGGGGAGGGGGGTGAATAGGACAATGCCAAATAAAACTTGAAACAGCGAAAATTAAACAAATACAAGAATGTAAAGGAACCTCAAAATCCAGATCTTGAGAGGTTGATACAAATGTTATTCTAAGGACAACCTTACACCAAAAATCAGAGTTTATGTTAGGACAACCTTATTTCTAGAAAGGTCTTTGTATCAAATCTCAAATCGAAGAGGAAAAGAAAATAAAATACAAACTGCACTGAAGAATAAATTGCAATTAATTATATATTGTTCTAAGGACAACCATACACCATAAAAATGGCAGGGCAACCTTACTAGAACAAATAAGAATGTTGATAAAGGAATTGCAAGAATTAACTGCTAAATTATTAAAACATTCCCACAATACTTGAAATAAATGATTACAGCATTCACATCCACATAAACATCCCACAAATGAATAATAAAAGATATGAAATATAAACCATTCAACCACAAAACACAAGGGATTATAGTGGTTCGCCTGTGTGTACACTAACTGTTAAATAACAGGCACACAGAATGCTACTCCACTCCTAATATCCTCATACAGGGGATATTAGCATTCACTATCAAATTAGGTTTTTACAGGTTCACCTAAAATCTTACAATTGTGTCTTTCTATGTGGGCTTACACAATTAAAAAACTCCACTTCTGAGTTTTCCTGGCTCTCCTCAGATAACCAATACAATGAGATTTTTCTGGCAAATCTCAAACAAAACCAAAAACAAAAGGAATTTACAATTAAATGTAAAATACCTGATTTTCTCCTTCGTTGTAGCAGCTCCATAAAACCAAGTCAGAGTAGATGATCGAATGTCCAAGTTCAATGTCCAAACTCACATTACAATGGTTCTAGTTCTAATTAATTTTAAATTAAATCAAAATGGATTAGCTTTAATTGATTTTGATTCCAAAGAAAGGGAAACAGCAATTTATCTTTTCAGATTAGAATAGAATACAAGAAACAAAATCAATTAATGAAGCTAATGAAAGAGAATATTAAATACGCATACTTGTTGAGAGTCAAATATTGCATATTAGACCCCAGATATTGCCTAGATTTACGGACATAATGCTGTCGAACGGCCTGTTTTTATCGTGTTTATGTTTCAGGGTGTAATTGAGAGCATGGATGGAAAAAGGACGTTAAAAGTTGAGATTTAACGATCTGATGACGCCAAAGGCAAGGGACACACTCTAGGGGACCAAGATTGACAAATATACACGGTCAGAAATCTGAGAAAAGTTAGAAATTGAAGCTCAAGTGGCCTGAAGGACGTCCAGAATGCAAGATCACGAGGTTCCCACCATCCGTTCGGCTCGAAACTTCATACGTCGCCTGAGGACCATAAATTAACCGTACATATAAAATTTCAGCCATTGAAGATCTCGGGAAGTGCCCCAACTGACAGATCAGCCCATAAACCGTTGATTCTGGGCCCACCTGATATCTGGAACTGTCTCAAAATTATTATTGACGCCTTAAATGAGGAGTCAAAACAGATGGACGGTGCGGATTTCTCCTAAACAGTGCAATGGACCCCATATGAGATGAGTGTGTACAGTGCACATGTGCACTCATCGTGCACCAAACGAGTTAAGTCGGTCAGCAAGACGCTGACCGACTTTCTTCTTAAAAAAAAAAATAAAAAAAATAAAAAATAAAAAATAAAAAATCGCACAGCGGATGCACGGCCGCTGGCCGTTTTTGCGAACGGTAGTGGGCCCCACCCATTGCTCGTTTGGCCAATCTGATCCGTTCACCGTGTAGAGGGCTTCGAGAACTACAAAACCATGCTGACCTTTTGCACCCATGCGTGCACACGTGTGAGATATAGAGGCCACAAAAGGGCTGCCCGGTAGCGTTCAAATCTGATCTTTTAGTTATTTCTTCTCTGGGACACGTCAATGAACGTTCAAAACTACCCATTCTTGACTGAAATTTCGTTCTGAATCCAATGGACGGGGTGAATTTTCCAGAAAATGCTTCTGTGGGGCCCACCGATCACAACAGCGAAATGGTACGAAAGGTTTCGCACATCCGCGAAAATCGACTTTTCCGGACAGTTTTGGCCCACCATCTTTGATCATATGGCAGATCTGAACCGTCTATCATGTAGAGGACCCAAGAAAGTACTAAGGGACGGTGTTTCTTTGGAATTTGAGCGAGGAAAGTGGCGTGTTTCATGGTACCGAACTTGGCTGCGAAAATTACACTCCGTGTCCTGCTACAACTCTGTCACTGACTCCAGCCTTCCAGCAGCTATAAAAAGAGGTTTTTGGACGTGGGGAGCATTCATTCAAGGTCTTGGGAGGAAGAACAGAGGGCTCGAGCTTGGGTTTCAACATGGGCAGAGGAGAGAGAGAGGAGCTTGGTTTTTTCTTTCCCTTTTCTTTTCCTTTTCTTTTTCTCTTTATTTATTTGGATTGAGCCCATCCATGGCAGGCTAAATCCTCCTAGCTAGGGCTAGGAGGTGAAGCTTGTAGTGAGATGAGAGATTATATGCTTTTAATTTAATTTTAATTTTTGAATTGAAGTTGGTTTTAGTTTGATTTTAATGAAAATATTTTTGGTCTTTAATGATCTGTTGTGACTGAAATTACAATGGGTCTGCAATGCTTTGAATATTTTCTTTTCTCCTTTATGTTTATGACGTCAGGAAGTCCTGTTGTTCACCATAGTCTCCTGGGCATGGTTGGATGACGGTACCCTTCCTAACTTTCATACATGTGATTGGGTGGTAATTAGTTTAATTCTGTTGTTTGCCATAGTCTTTGGACATGGTTTGGTGATGGAATCCATTCTAATTCATACACCTTTCATCTCTTTGAAAACTAGATCAACGGCAGTTCAGTAATTTCCATGATTTTTGATGCAAGCATAAGTTCTCCCTGATCTTTACAAGTGGATCCTCTGAATCCCTAGTTCCCTTCTCCTGATTTCTCTCAAGTTTAGATAATTATTTCACCATTATTTCTCAAATTACATTCAGTTTAAATTTCATCTCATTCTAGTTCTAGTTCTGGTTAGTTTTAGATAACGTACAAGTTTCAGTCCCTTGGGATTCGACCTCGGTCTTACCGAGTTATTACTACATCACAACCCTGCACTTGGGGAGTGAACAAGTTTTTGGCGCCGTTGCCGGAGACTATCGGCTACGTTTTTCTGAAATTAATTAGTTTTAGGATTAGTTTAAGATTAGGATTTTTAGAGTGAACAATACTTAGCTTAGAATGGAGTACAATCTTATCTCTCAGAAGGCAAAATTAATTAGCTTGAATTCTCTATTTTATTCTGAGATTCGTGCTCTATTTATAGTTGAGCGAATCATGTCTTCGACTGGTCTTAGGACCTCTACGGCTGGTCGAAGAATTAACAGAAATTTGAATTTTCAGGCGTGATAAGATTTTTCAGTTGCACGACCAATCGTGGGTACCCTACGACTGGTCATACGTCACCTTCGACTGGTCGTCGGTCACACACAACTGGTCGTAGGTGGCCGAAATTCAACGCTGGACTTTGAATCAAAGGTCTACGATTGGTCGAAGAACCAATCGACACTGTTCCTACGACTAGTCGTAGAGTAACTAGAAAATTTCAAAAATCTGTAACAACTTAGGACTGGTCGTGAAATTTCTTAGACTGGTCGAATCAGTGTTAGAACTAGTCAAACAAGGTCCAAGACTAGTCTTAGAACAGAACAAATTTACGTATAAAATATATATGGATTATGTATCCAAAATGTCCTACTCTAAGAGTCAATCTAATGTCAGTCATACCTCAATAGTGAAGCAAGGACATTGAAACTTGAAGACAAGTGACCTTTAAGTATAATTAAGCCTGAGAACTTGAACTTGACGATTTCTTAAACTTGAAAACTTTTGCGTTCTTGAAAGCTTCTTGAACATGAACACTTCTTGAACTTGAATGCTTCCAAGATCTTGAAAGCTTCTTGAACGTGAACACTTCTTAAATTTGAATGCTTCTTTTATTCATCACATATACAGCTTCAGCTTCAAAGCAGTGTCTTTGTCACCACAAATTTGACAATAACAAGAGGCTATAAACTATAGCACTTACAACTTTGACAAGTGAAGTGATTAATGTATTGGATTCTCCGGGGATTACAACACGCGATGTTTTCCCTCGAACTGAACGTGGGCCCACATTTCCTCGCCCGGGTATCACCTCGGTGAGTGAGACACGACATCGAAACCGCAGCGACGACGCGGTCACAAGGATACAAGTCTCGGGTCGAGTAGACTCTGGAATACGGGATACGACTCAGGGTTGCACATAAATGCCGATGGCAGATCGCAAGTCACCGAAATTCGACCGGGAGGACCGTGGAAGCCTACGGAACAGTACGATCTAGGATATGGGTCTTACATGCGCTGTGATGCTCGGTGAGCTCCACAGTGATGTTTTCAGGAAAACCCACCCCGTCCATTAAATTCCTGGTGAAAAAGCAGTTGGAAATGGGTACTTTTGCTTGAGTTTGGTGCTGCCCAAAGGTAGAATCTTCTCATTGTTCATCCTGCATTTGAATGCGATCTTCCTGTGTGTGCGTGCATGGGACCAAAGGATCTCCATGGCTAGGGTCGTGGCCCCTCTTGGACTGAATGGACAGTTTGGATCATGCATGTGGTGGATGGTGGTGACCCACTAAAAGTTTTATTGTACGTCCATCCGTTGTTTGTGGAAGGAAGAAGAACTATCGAGTCAAACCATGTTTAACCCGATCTCTTGTTCGGTGCACAGCCTGTGCATGCGCGTTGTGCACATGCACATCCTCAAGTGGGGTTCATTGTGATGTTTATGAGAAATTCGCTTCGTTCATCCATTTTGCCATCTAATTTAAGGAGTTGAGCCCAAAATTGAAGTATGTCCAGATATCAGGTGGGGCCTAAATTGATGATTTATGGGCTGATTTGTCCGATAGGCCAGTCCAAGGGCTGAATTTCAACGTGTACGATTAATTTGTGATCCTCAGGCCAGATGTAAAGTTTTGAATCAAGCAGATGTTGGGAACCTTGTGATATTGCATTCATGACGCTCTCCAGGCCTTTTAAAGTTCAAACATTTGGTTTTCTTGGATCTTTGGCTTATGAATTCTTCAATCTCAGTCCCCTAAGATTCATCCCTTGCCTTGGTGATTTGTGAGTCTTAAATCCATGCTTTTAGCACCCATTTTAACTCTAAGCTCTTAAATTCACCTTGTAACATAAACACGATTAAAATATGACGTTAAGTATTATCATGTACGTAAAACCAGGTAGTAACTGTGATCTAATATGTAATATTTGACCCTCAACACAATCCCCAACCAACATTTTTCTAGTCTCGAGCAAAGTATGTGAAAAATAATTCAAGAATTACGGGACAATTCCTATAAACTCGAGTGATTTTTGAAAAATAATCGAGTCAATAGAATACTAAGATTCATGAATGTTAGGCATTAATTTCTCCTACACTCACACGCACGGTAAACTTCATGGTCAAGTTCAAAGTATTAATCCACCAATTAGAAAAATTCTAAACATTGAGTTCCATAGGTGTATAGTGCAACCTTAACTTATCATAATTAAGGTTCAATCATCAGTTTTCATGATAACATTGATACCAAAAAGGAACACAATGGATAACCGAACCTGAACCAAAACTTGCCTTACAGTTCAGTATTTTTATTCCTCCAGCTTCTGATTTTTCCATCGTGGCTTTCACGCTATGTCAACCTTTTGAAAGATTTTAACAGGTAGCCATTTTCGAAGAAAACTAATTTTCAGCTGGGTATTCTTTCTTTCTTTTTTTTTTCTTTTTTTGGAATATGATGGATAAATTACCCAGGTTGGCTTCTTCCATGGCTACTAATTACTAGGTTAACAATTCAATATCGAACCGAATCTTTAATTTGTAAGCTGAGTGTGACATGTGAAATCATGACTCAATCATTGTTTAAAACTTCTAATCATGGATTAATAATTCAGACTTAACTGTGAAATCTAACAGGTAACTGAATCTAAAGAGTTATAAATTACCAACATTACATATCTTATACTTCTAAATCAAAGATGGCCTTCAAAATCACTTCGAATTGACAAGAAATTTCAGAAAAAATTTAAAATTTTTCACAATTTTTTGCTCAAGACCAAGAAAATACCGATTAGGTAACCTAATCTTCCATCCCCAACCTAAATTCTACATTATCCTCAATATAAAAGATATAAGCATGCAATGCATATGAAGTAACGAAATTGAAGGAGAAGTGATGGAAGGATAGTACCTGATGAAGGAGGTACGAGACATTTTCCAAAGAGATCTTAGCGTGAAAGTGGGTCAGCACAAGAGTTAAACTAACAAAAAGCAAACTATCCTAGAGCAACTAGAAAGAAAACTAGCCTAACGGCATAAAGTTGGCTATCCTAGAATGATAAAAAGCAAACTACCTTAGTCCTATGAAAGCATGAGAAAAGCTACTCAGTCATGCCGTAAGGTTCCTCCTCCGGCCAATATTGTGATAAATTTCTCAGTAGGTTTCTCAACAAGATCATCCAAAATTTCTTTTTATAATAGGCTTAAATGCCTTGGAGCCTGAATTCCTAGGAAAATTTATTGACCTCAGCAAAAAAAAAAAATTTGTGGAATCGCCTGAGGTATCTAATGTATGTATGATTCACCTGTAACAGGAAAAGTTTCAATGTTAACATAACATGGTGAATCAGAGGCTACAAGTATATAAGTCAAAAAACTTCTCAGCAGATGATGTAGTCTCTACACATTCCGAAGATTCAGACTTCGATTCAATTGTCAGCTCCTCCTCCAATGGTAAACTTTTAGGATCTATGAAAGGAGGGGCTTCAAAGTGAGGGTTTTATCGGTCAGTAACTACTACCAAGATGTTATTTTGCAAGGCATTCACTATTGCTTTTATCATAGGATCGTTTAAATCTACAAAGCGTGCCAAACAATCATTCAAAGAGTGGGGAAATTCAACTGAGAGTGATTCATTTTCCACATTGAAGTGGGTGATGATCTGCCCAATGACTTCATCACAAAGGTTGGAAGGTTTAGGTGAAAGTGGTTCATCGTCTATATTTAAATTAGCCATGTCAGATAGGTGGAGTAGATCACTATAGTCGACAACATCCTTAACCTCTTAATCATTGATATGGGCCAAACTTGAGATTGAATCCCAATACGCATCATCTTCCAATTCAGTGTAGTACACACTTGGAATGGGATCTCTTTCCTCACATTCTGTTCCTAGATTGGGTTGAGGTTCGAATAAACTAACCACTTCCTCATCATTAAAATCATGTGTGTCATGTGAGTGAAGTGTGCCAATATCTTTATATTTGAAAACCAACAATGTCTATTGATTATTCCTTTAGACCGTCATCGAGATCGACTCATCGAGAAATTGAGCCATATGCTCATTACTAGATTCCAACTCCTTATTCCAGATTTCAGAGTTCTCCATAAGCAAGTTAGAATCACTCTCCTCATATTGTGTTTCTGGATGGAGTTGTGGTTGGGATGAACTAGCCTCTATTATCTCATCATAAGTAGGGAATCCAAAGGAATAATCAACAAAATCAATTGGCAGTTCATCTCTCCAATGTGTCAAGTTAAAATCACTTTCCTTGCACTGTATTTGTAATTTAGGTTGCGGTTAGGATGAATTAGTCTCCATTAGCATATCGAGCCATGATTTAAGTGCTTCTAATAATTTCCTCATGTTATTAACATAGTTTGTGTAGCTCTGAGGTGACTCCTCTTAGATCATTTTTGGTGGATATTCAAAAGTGGTTGATCCAAGAGGATTTTCACCATGATGCTTTACTGACTCAACTTCAAAATATTTTTATTTTCACTAATCATAATCATACGGGTCATAGGTTAGGAGTTGATACGCACCATCATTCTAATAATCATGTACTATTTTCTTCACACATGGAGTGCAATTATTTTTCCTCTTATAATCACCGAAGGACTTCTTAATTGATGGAGCATCATATTCCGATTGGCTCTTGAAGATATTTTTAAAAACAATTTGAGGCATAGGCTGTTTTCTATCATAATCATCATACATCCCTTCCCAAGATCCATAAGTTATCTCAGTATACTGACGTGCCCACTCATGCATGGTAAAGCCTTAACTCTAAATCTTATCTTAAAAGAAAATAAAAGAAAAATCCTATACCAATAAGAGATCTAAATAGTGGAGAAGTTAGAAAGAAGTTACCAGATTGGAGGTTCCTATGTTAGATCCTCCAGAAAAAAAAATAAAAATAATAAATAAAATAAAATAAAATAAAATCAGTTCTAAAAAAAAAAAGTTCCCAAAATAGAAATAGAAAGTAAACTAGTTTCTAAAAAGGAAAATTTTCTAAAAACCAAAAGTAGAAAGTTAATAAACTAATTAGGAAAGTTTTAAACCTAAAATAGAAAGTTAGTTGGTTTCTAAAAATAAAAGAGATCCTAAAAATAGAAAGTTTCTAAAAATAAAAACTAAAACCCTAATCCTAAAAATAGAAAAATAGAAACATTAGAAAGAGATTACCAAATTAGAAAGTCTATGTCAAGATTCTACAAAATAGGAAAGTTAGGTTAGTTTCTAAAAATCAAACAGAAAAACATAGACCTAAAAGTAGAAAACTAGAAAAACCCTAATCTTAACCTAATTCTAAAACTAGTTAATCTCATAAAAATGCAACCGTCTTCCCCAGCAACGGTGCCAAAAACTTGTATAGGGTCACGATGTAGTAATAATCTCGGTAAGACCGAAGTTGAATCCACAAGGACTGAACCTTGTACATAATCTAATAGTAACAAAAACTAAAACTATAAGAAGATGTAATCTAAATCAAGGAATTTTAAGAGAAATAATGGTGAAATATTAGATGAAAAATTATAAAATTCAAAGGTGATAAACTATGGTTTCCAAGGATCCACTTATAGAGATCAGGGAGATCTATTCTTGATTCACAAACACAACTGGATTCAGAGTCCTATCTTTATCCAGTAGGAAGATATTTCATCAAAATCAAATCTAAACTTCCTTTGATCCAGTTTTCAATAGACGAGAGGTATGAGAATTAGAATTGATTCCATCACAAAACCATGCCAATGAAACAAAGAAAACAACAAAATTTAGCTAATCCACATCCAATCTAAAAGGGTTTTGAACGTTAGGAAGGGTTCCATCATCCAACCATGTCCATGAGACGATGGTGAACAATAGGGTTCCCACGTCACAACCATAATAGTGAAAAGGACATGCTCATAGCTATCGCAGATCCATTGTAATTTAAGTCACAATAAACCATTAAAAACTAAAACAAATCCTTACAATCAAACTAGAATCCAAGAGAGTTTAATAAACATGAATAAAAGTATAGAAAAACACCCCATCACGCTACAAGCTTCACCTCTTAGCCGTAGCTAAGAGGTTTAGCCTATCATAATCATAATTAAACTAAATCTCAAAGGAAATAAACAAAACTAAGAAAGGAAAAATGACGAAAAACTCCAGTCGGCCCATGTCCTTTGCTCTCTCTCCTCTCTTACTCGTTCACATCCAAGCAATCTCGCCTCCACGGCTGCCCACACCCCCAGATGATCCCCTCACGCTCTCTCTCTCTCTCTTCTCCTTTTTATAGCAAAGGGAGTTGATTGTGCATGAAGCGGTGAAAAACTTTTGTAGCAAAAGGAGTTACATAGCTAGCAGCCGTGTACATATCAACGCAAAATAGTTTGCATTCGAAGTTATTCCCAGGGAAGAACCTATCCACGTTGTCCATTTTGTTTGCATAGGAAGGGTCAAGACCACTTGATCGAGCGTGTTGATGGTCCGAATCATGGATCTGACCATGCCCTTGATCACAGAACAGCCCATAGCAGCCAAATTTCATGGACGCATGCTTCTTGCGCACGAGCTACGTTGTGATGCTCGGTGGGCCCCACAGTTATATTTTTAGGAAAATTCACCCCGTCCATCAGATTTCTGATGAAAAACTAGTCGAGAATGGATACTTTTGCTTGAGTTTGGTGCGGCCCAAAGGGTCGAATCTTTCCACCATTCATCCTATGTTTGAATGCGATCTGCCTATGTATGCGTGCATGGGTCTAAAAGATCTCCATGGCTAGGGTCGTGGTCCCCCTTGGACCGAATGGACAGTTGGGATCATGCATGTGGTGGACGGTGGAGGCCCACTAAAAATTTCAGTGGACGTCCGTCCATTGTTTGCGGAAGGAAGAAGAACTATCAGGTCAAACCATGTTTTACTCTGTTCGATGCACGACCTGTGCATGCGTGCTGTGCACATACACATCCTCAAGTGGGGTCCACTATGAGTTTATGAGAAATCCGCTCCATTCATCCATTTTACCATCTAATTTAAGGAGTTGAGCCCAAAATTGAAGTATATCTGGATATCAAGTGGACCCCAAATTGATGATTTATAGGCTGATCTATCTGTTAGGACACTTTTGCAGGGACCCAAGGGCTGAATTTCGATGTGTACGGCTAATTTGTGATCCTCAGGCCAGATATAAAGTTTCGAATCAAACAGATAGTGGGAACCCTGTGATTTTGCATTCATGATGCTCTTTAGGCCTTTTTAACTTCAAACACTTGGTTTTCTTAAATCTTTGGCATGTGAATGCTTCGCTCTCGGTCCCCTAAGATCTATCCCTTGCTTTGGTGATTTGTGAGCATCAAATCCATACTTTTAGCACCCATTTTTAGTCCAAGCTCCTAAATTCACCATGTAACATAAACACGATTAAAATAGGATGTTAAGCATTATTATGTACGTAAAACCAGGTAGTAACTGGGGTCTAATATGCAATATTTGACCCTCAATAGAAAGTGATCTTTTCTTGATCTTCAAGGGTTATCTCTATTTGATTGTAACCCGAATATTCATCAAGGATGCAATAGTAAGAGTGACCAGTTAGCCTTTCCAAGATTTGATCAATAAAGGGTAAAGAAAAGTGGTCCTTTCTCGTGACGATATTCAACTTTCTGTAGTCAATACACATTCTTCAACCAATAGTAACTCTAGTTGGAATGATTTCATTGTCAACATTGGCTACGATGGTGATTCTGGACTTCTTAGGAACCACCTGAGTTGGACTCACCCGTTGGCTATCGAATATGGGGTATATGATTCTCACATCCAACAACTTAAGTACCTCGGCCTTAATCCCTTCCTTCATGTTTGGATTTAATTGGGGTTCTGGTTGTCTGGAGGTCTTCACATTATCCTCAAGATGAATGTAGTGAATACAAATCAAAGGATAAATTCCCTTGAGGTCAGCAATCGACCATCCAAGGGCTCCTTTATACTCAATGAGAGTAAAGATAAGCATATTCTCTTATTCTCCACAAGCTGGGAATAAATCACCATTGGGTATGTCTTGTCTTAACCCAAATAGACATATTTAAGATCAGAGGGCAAAAGTTTTATGTCAAGTTTTGACACTTTAAGGCTAGACGGTAGAGGCACTACATTAGTTTGAGGTAATTCTTCAAATTCTAGCCTCCACCAATTCAAGTACCGGTGTAGCATCAAGCATGACATCCAACTCCCTAATCGTGTCATCATCCAAATCAGGGGAGTGGGCCAAGCACATCTCTGATGTGTAAGAGCATAGAGTCAAAAGTGTTCTAATTTCCAGAAAAGAATCAATTATGTTAATGTCGTGGGCATCATCATCATCCTCTGATTGTTTCTCATATTGAAAAAGATATTGAGGTCTAATGTCATATTTCCAAAAGATAGATTCATAATCTCATTCCTACAATTAATGATAGCATTTGATGTAGCAAGGAATGGGCGACCAAGAATGATGGGTATCTGAGTGCTCACATCCATGATGGGTTGAGTATCTGGAATAATAAAATCTACTGGGCAGTAGAATTTATCAACCTGGACTAATAAATCCTCGATCATCCCTCTCGGTACAGGAACTGATCGATCAACAAGTTGTAACGTGGTCCGGGTGGATTTTAATTCACCAAGACCCAGTTGTTTGTAGATCGACTAAGGAATTAGATATACACTCGCCCCCAAGTTAAGAAGTGCATGCTCAATCTGGTAATTCCTAATTACACTAGTGATGGTTGGGCTACTGGGATATTTATATTTTTATTGCACATCTTGCTTGAGGATGGCACTCACTTTTTCTATCAAAAAGATTTTCTTTTGTATGTTTTACCATCTTTTGGTACTGCATAGATCTTTCAAACATTTGGCATATGAAAGGATTTGTTTAATGGCATCCAGTAGAGGGATGTTGACCTTTGCTTGTTTAAGCACCTCTAGAGTATCCTGAGAATTAGATAGAGGTTTTAGTGCAATCAACCGTTGAGAGAATGGTGCAATCGGCTTACTTTGAGGTTTCAATTCTAATTCATGTGGAGTAATGTTAGGTCTAAAATTCTTATCTTCTTTGGGATCCTTAGGCTTTTCAGCCTTTATCAAAATAAATTTATCAATTGTCTTTCCACTCCTAAGAGTGGTGATAAACTTGGCTTGCCCCAGTTGATTTGAAGAACTTGGGTCACTAATTTCATATTGTGGCTTTTGATTGAGGAGAGGTTAGGCTGGAAGCATTCCTTTCTCCCCAGTCGCTAAGTGTAACTCAACCCTTTGAATGGACGATGCAAACATTCTCATTGTTGTTTTGATATCCTGGAATACTTGTACTATATTCTAGTTGAATAGCTCTTAGTTTTGCATGAATTTTTGAACCATATCCTCTTGAGACCTCTTTTGATTTAAAAATTGAGTAAGGGCCTCCTGTGGGTTAGTTGTTTGCCCATTCATCCAACTGAAATTTGGATGGTTTCTCTAGATGGAATTGTATGTATTTGAGGTGGGTCCTCTGAAAGATCTTTAGTAGTTGTTCACAGCATTTGATTGCTCTTTAAATATCTCTTAAAAAGCAAGAATTGTTAGGTAATTCTCAGTTGTATATATGTTACAAGCACAAATACTACAAACAACTTCTGCAGCCTTATTAGATTTGATAGGTTCTACCTTATTAAGTTTCATAGCCTCGACTTTTTTAATAAGATTGGCCACTCTTGCACTCATATCATCTTCCTCTTTTAGAACATAAATTCCTTCCCTTTCCTTTGATTAAGTAGGCTTAGAAGTAGTGAGTCTTGGAGAGGTGTCCCATGATTACGCATTTTCTGCCAATTGATCAAGGTAAACCCATGCATCATTAGCCTCTTTGTTCATGAATTCATCATTACACATCATCTCTACGAACTGACGCATTGGTGAAGTCAATCCGTTATAGAAAAAGCTTATTGTTCACCATACTTCATAGCCATGATGTGGACAGGAATTCGTGAGATCTTTGAACCTTTTCTCGTATTGAAAGAAGGTCTCATCCTCTTTTTAGGCAAAGTTCATGATTGTCTTCCTTAAATTGTTAGTTTTATGAAACGAAAAAAACTTTTTAACAATTTCCTAGGTCTTCTTGGCTCATGTGCGACGGATCTTGGTTTTAAGGAGTGTATCCACGTCTTAGCCTTCTCTTTCAATGAAAAAGGAAACAATTAAAGTTGCACTGTGTCATCAGACATGTTTGGAAAGTGTAATGTAGCGACCGTCTCATCAAACTCCTTGATGTGCAAATATGGACTTTCAGAAACTAGTCCATGAAACTTACGAAGGAATTGTATCACTCTAGGTTTGATATCTATGTTTCCTGCATTAAGTGGAAAGACCATCCAGGAAGGTGTACTCACCCCCATCAGTTGTAAATCTCCTCACTCGGGCAGATAAGGCCACACCCACTTCCAACTGACCACGACACAGTGGGAAGCGTGACTTCCTGGTATTTGGCACTCAGCGCTCATGTCTTCCACTCGGTCTCGACGTTAGAGCATCCCCTGGCCACAGAGGTTTAAGGACTTTCACCCATAGACATCTAACGTGCTCATATTGTAATACCCTGAATTTTTATCAATCTGGAGTTAGACATCCTTAGGCAATGGGTCAACCAAAACACTCTCAAAGCTCAATCACAAAGTCTAAAAATCACTTTTTAACCCATTTCCTTTGAAATCTCACCTTTCACCACCTCATTCTTCAAATTTCTCTAAGTACTTTTATATTAGACACAAATCCTAAAGTTTAAATGGTGAAGAACTATACTTAAACTAAAACTTAGTATAAATGGTACATACATGAATAAAATGGAATTTTGACTATTGACTTTTTTGAATCTCATGATGTAGGTAGGATATTTGGATAGATTAGCTTCTCACACCCCAAAATCATATATTGTACATCACGTAACTAATTTTGATTTGCAAATGAGACCTGATAAATGCCTCAACAGACTCGTGGGCTTAAACGGCTCAATTCGGGGGGACCCAGGGTGGGTCCCACATATTTTCGGCATCCCCAGGGATGAGGACATCACCCCTGGGGTGAGCCCTCACCCAAATTTCCAGTGACCGGCAAGGGGCTCGCCGGTTTGGCAAGGCCTCGTCCGTACAGCGGATTAGGCAGCCCATTTTCTACATTTTTCTATACATTTTCTCCAACTTTGAAATATCATATCTCTCTCGTTATAACTCCGATTTAGGTGATTCAAAAATAAGATTAAATATAAATGAGTCTAGTTTTATATAAAAATATATAAAAAATATAATAAAATATTTAATATATTTTAAAGTAGGTCATTGTGAAAACTATCCGAAAATCACTTGTTGGACAGCAACTGCTTCTGAAATTTTTAGAATTTTTCTACTTCACAAAATCTCATAAAATTTGGTGGAGATGGGTTAAAATTGATTATGAACTACTAAAAAAATAATTAAAATAATATAATAACTAGAAGTACCAAAAATGGGGCATATAATGGCCTTAGGACCGTATTCTGCCATAATTTTGGTAGAATTTGGTTAAGTACTAAACTGAATACTCAGTAGAATTAGCTTGAACCACTTTAAATATGAACTACAAAATCCAAAATGAGTAGGACCACTAACGCTACATTACCCTAAAATCTAGGATCCAACTCTAAACCCAGCTGCTCTCGGGAGCATTCAAAAACTTTGTATCTGACCTGGACCGCACGTCGAAAGTCCGATAGCAACGAACTTAGACGAATATGACCGTCTAGTTGTACTTGACTATCACCTCAAAAATTAAGCCCAAACGATGTCATGAGACCATTTTCTTGAGTCTGAAGTGAAGAGTGTGAGAAAGTGAAGATTTTTATAAAATTAAATATGAATTTAAGTAATCTGAGTCGTGTCGCTTGCACGCCTTTTATAAGCGTTCTGACCGTCAGAATCTGACCCAAATTCACCCTCAGATTAGGAAAGATGGCCCATACATGTCAAAGTACTTGTGGCCCTGATCGAGTTTTGGTGACCGTTGAACTGAAACTGGTCCGTCACGGTCGATCTAGAAACCCGATCGGACTGAAAACTTAACTTGCTTAAGATCCAATATTTATGAGCTTAAGTCTGACCGCATTTAATAAGAGGACCTCCAAAAGTGTTCCGTTTGATCAAAAAGAGCCCGATTTGGTTATAACCTAAGTATACCTTGGCCCTAGGGCTATTTTCATCGATTTTGGGCTTATATAAAGGCCTTAAAGCCTCTCTCACAAGTCCCATACGAATTCTAAACCCTAGCTAATATAAGAGAGAGAAAAGAGAGAGAAAGTGAGTGTGAAGTTGGTGTTTCATCTTGGGATTCTTCCCAGTTCCTCTACGCATCAATCCATCGTATCTGAATCATTATTCCGACGATTTTAATTCCATTTTTGGGTAAGTCAATCAAACCCTAACCTTTTTTGGAGCTTAAGATAGTTTAAGTGTTGTTGTAGCTAATTTAATTCATGCCTTAGGTTACGTATCCGTCGTTGACAAAGACTTATCGTCTAAATCATATTCGTTTTATGTTTTCTGGTTTAAGGTGAGGACCATATATGTTTAGGTTATGGTTTTCAAGACTTTCAATGTCTGATAATGATTTATTATTGATGTGGAGGCTATTACACATGCCAAATGCGCTATCTACTTTGTTTTACGTATATGTATAACCTATGTTGTAAATAGAGTATTTCATGTGTTTGTTAAAATATTTGTATGCATATGAAATCTGATGCTTTTCTTGTCATGATTAACTGTCATTATTATATGATTGTTATGTATGCGACAACTCCTGGCAAAAGGATTTGCCCTAAAATGCTATATGGTTGACATACGTGATGTATGTTGAATAATGTAGTCTAAGTGTTTGTATAAATGTCTGAGTGAGTTAGTATTTAGTAAAATGTGATTTATAAGGGTGTTGAAATATAAATCTCAATCACCTTATTTAATTGTATGATTTCCTCCATGAACTATTTATTTAAGTGTATGATTTCCTTCATGTACTGTATCCATGTTTAAGTTATATTTCACAATATGTTCATATGAATGTAGGAATTGATTTAATTGTATATTATTGAGATTATACGTAGTTGGGACTGTATTACAGTCTAGGTAATCGGTAACAATTCTCGATTTGGTGGCTGTGATTGCTTTCACCACGTAGGATGTGTTCGACAAATGCGAGTCATGCTTAGGATGTTTGACAATGGTTAGGCTACACGGAGTGCTTATGCATTCCATGTTGATTGACTCAACGTGCGCTTGTCCTAGTTAAGCTCGTCAATTAACCCGATTGACCGATGTATGTTCACCATGTTTGGACGCTATTGTTTGAATCTAGGGCACCAAACTCATCAGTGAAACCCTATTAACTATGGTACCTCGATCCGCTAAGACTTATAAGCCGGACATGGTGGTATGGGATACCGTGGTCGAGCTATCGGCCTACATTGGGGCAACGAGCCTCCCCATAGTGACCAGTGAGCAACCTAGACTCGTAAGCCGATTATGGTGGTATGGGTCACTATATCCGTGTTGTCGGCCTACATTGATTGGTAACGAGCCCTCTGTAGTAACCTCGAGTATTCCTAGACACTGCAGACAGGCGACGAGCCTTTTTGTAGTAACTAAGGTATACTGGGCCTGTATTGATTAGTGACGAGCCCTTTACAGCGACCTAGAACAGTAATATCGTATGATATTTACTAGGATTGACGACCCTAGAATGGATCATTGTTTAGAAATTGATATAAGGGAGGTGCCTTAGCTTCCCAATCCTGCTATATGAAAAGGACTAATAAGAACTTGGTAATCATATTCATAACATCGCACTACATGTGTCGTTGGCGTTGGTGTAGAGCACAGTGGTAGTAATTCATGCCGTGATTGTTAGATGATGTCGCAAGAGGGAGTTTGTGGTGAGGGCATGCATCATTTTCTCATACCATTCTTGCATTAACAAGAGTATTAAGACATGTTTGATTGTACTGCTTTATCATTACCGCTCGATTGAATTGATAACATGTTAACCTTTGTTGTATAGTTCCACTGAGTTGATCACTCACTCCCACGTTACGGAACGGTGTTTGTAACACCAACCAGTCCCTGTTTTAGTTTTAGATGATGGCGATGCTTATGAAGTGGAGCCAGAATTTTATGATGATGAGGAGGGTTTCTCCTGTATGCAGCTATCAGGCGGGTCTTTGTAGACCATGTTCGGATCGACAGGGTCACAGGGATGTTGATTAGATACCATTACACTTATTATTTTACACTGTTGGGAACACCCATGTATATTCATTTTGTTCATTTTTGAGTATACATGTATATATTTAACCTAGTAACATGTTCACACTCTAGAGACCTACAACAGTTTATATATTTTATATATCTATCACAGTCTTCTGCTTGTGAAATTAAATTATCTCTAGAGTATGATATACTGTTTTGGTCTAATTCCACTCAAGTTTACTGCACTAATATGAACAACATTCAATCATCATTATCTATGTTGCATAAGTGATGTGTTGGAACTCGGGAGCTGAGCTTCTACTCGACCCTCGATTTTCAGGGCGTTATACATATGTTAGAACCAAATATTTTTGGTGTCCCATTTGTTCCTCCACGATATGCCTGTGGAGGCCACGACCTTGATGTCACTAGGGCATATGATGGTCATATCATAAAATGCGAGATGCACGAGTCATACCATCTAGTCATACATAAAACTTACACGTACCATGCACTCATGTGAGGCAACTCTGCCTCTCAGGGAGTCTCATAAACAATCAGCCCAATGGCACATGCTATGCTCAATCACTCCTCATAACGAACATGCAGATAATGCATATGGACATGTATCATGAAGTATATTAAGCATGATCATAATCACATATAACATGGTGGGCCGGTATAAGACGGTTCATGGCCTATATAAGTAAATAGGTGGTGTGTATATAGTCACCCACACATAGTGGGCCTCACACATCACAATTGAGCCTCACACATATAAGGGACCTTATGTATATAATGGGCCTCACACATATAATGGGCCTCATACATCACAATTGAGTCTCATACAATCATAATGAGCCTTGTACATTCACAATGGGCCTTATACTCTCTCAATAAGTCTCACGCAATCATAATGAGCCTCATACAATCACAATGAATCTCATACAATCACAATGGGCCTCATACCATCACAATGAGTCTCATACAATCACAATGGGTCTCATACAATCTCAATGGGTCTCATACAATTACAATGGGCCTCATACAATCACAATGGGCCTTATACCATCTCAGTGGGTCTTATATAATCATAACGAGCCTCAAACAATCACAATGAGCCTCATATAATCACAGTGGGTCTCATACAATCATAATGAGCCTCGTACAATCACAATGGGCCTAATACCATCTCAATGGGTCTCATACAATCATAATGAGCCTCATACAATCACAATAAGCTTATGCAATCATAATGTTATGCTAACACATACTTAGTGCGTATACTAACATAGTCGTAATCAATAATCGGCCTACATATATGGCAGGGTCCATAGAAGGACAGTAAATCTAATCCATAATATACGGATCGGTCCTCAACAGTGGATATACCAAATTTGATGCCATAGATTCTTCTATGTATGGTAACGATGTACTCTCCTCATATCAAGGATGGGCCTAAATGGCCTACACATATCAAGAATGGGTCTAGATGGCCTACTCATATCAAGATTGGGCCTAAGAACAAGGAGTGGGCTTTCTTGCCTGTTCCATCACATGGCAATTCTGGGCTTCCTAAGGGCCCAATAAGCACAAGGCAGGCTATACAAGGCATGGTGGAAGCATAATCCATAATGAGGGCTCAACAATTTGGGTTAGCCTACTAAGGGAATATGAGAATGGGTCTAACGATGGGCCCTAGGGAGGTTACAATGTGGACATTTAACCATCATTTCTCTTACAATGTGCACATTTAACCACTATTACTCCCAAGGCTTGGCCCATTAGAACTTATCTTATAATGAAATCTATGGTCTTTGTACTAACTAAGAAAATGGATGGACATCATAAACATCATCACAACATCACGGTGGAATCACACATCATAATTAGGCCTCATATATACAGTGCAATGGGCCATACTTCACAATGGGCCTCACACAAGGACCTCATAGGTATCACGATAGGCCTCACACGAGGGTCTCATAGGCATCACGATGGGCCTCACATAAATCACATTAGCCTTATCACATGGGCCTCACATACATCACATTGGCCTCATCACACAGGCCTCACATAAATCACATGTAAAACAGACTATTGGCTCATGGTTGGTTCTGGGTCATTTTAGAGTCAGATTCATGATCGCATGGGGCCTACATATGGTGAAAGAAACTAACCTCATGGTAACTTTATATATGAGCTTCACAAATTATAAGGCGGGCCTCATTAGTAGGGTGAATATAATTTATGGTGATGGCCTAAACATAGGTACTTGGATAAACTGTGCAAGAAATATAGTGCAGAATTAGTTTTAGCTCAATTTTAAGTATATCACATGATCACAAGGGACCACATTTCAATGTACTGTTAAGTGCCCTTGGTTGTACTATATACGCACTTCAAAAATTATAAGTTAGGACCAAGTGGTTGTGCACATGTGATATTTGATATGGGGCCAAACATATGCACTTTAATTTTCTGCACAACCATACCTGGCCTCATTTTAGGATCCCCTCCCGGATCATGTGAGGTCTAATTTTGTCCAATTAAAATATTATTTATCTATTCAATAGTGTAGGTTAGAGGTTCCAAGTAGTGGCCTACTCAAACCTCCAGCGTGTGGTCCACTACAGAGGCCTAAAGTTGGTACAAAACACAAATAATCTGACAGTTTTCAAAAATGAGGTCTGTCACAACTTAGGGCCCAATTCCCAAACACTTAGGGAATCATTCCTGACAAAAAGGTGGGACATCTCAGCTCACTTATATAATGATTAAACATCCCTAAAGTGGGACCCTTAACTACAAGGTGTGGGGTCCACTACAAGGTGTCAAAGAAGCCTATATGCAATACAGTTAAGTACTTAAGAAAATTTCCAGCAAACAGAAAGTGTAAAGGGAATGAAATAGATCCAATGGCAAGTGTGGCCCACACGCTAGCAAAGCATAGATAAGGAATACACAACAATGTACATTGGTGCCCATTTTAAAATGTATAGATCACAAGTGATCCCACACCCAAGTGGTTTAATGAGAGGATAATTGTTAGGTATAACATGGATCCAACATATTCATAGCACATGAAATATATATTGATGAAATCTCAATAATCAAACTCTTTGTTAGAAGATTTGATCCAATGGATGGTTTGGGGACAAGTCATTCAGGCCGTTTATAGGTTTCCAACCATACAGGGTCTTGGATCCATCTAGACCAAACATAGAAGATTCAAGATTTGTCCTTACGGAAGTATCTATCGGTTCAGGATTTTCTAAATTTCATATAAAGGAAACTGATCACAGCAACCATACATATGATTATTAATTACCTCAAGTGAGTTAAGAGTAAATATCAAATACATCTGGCCGTTGGAATTACGGATATGACCCAAACAAGAATGGTCATCATAAGTTCCCAAATACATCTTTCGTATAAGGCTAAGATCTCAGTCTTCCGAACTCCGATTATGGCTTATTATATACCATTAGAAAGATAGTTTGATTTTCTATGAATCCAATCGAACATATATTTCTAACACTTTCATTAAATGAGTTAAAAATGAGTCCTTTTTAGGAAAATCAGAATCCTGCATATGCTGCTAGACAGCAGCCAAGTAAACTTGATGCTACAGATGATTGGACCGTTGGATGGATACAAAATTTGGTCCATAGTTAGCTTATATTGTGATTCATATCATTTTCAAGTTTCAACACTGATCTTTGCATGATTGATTTTATATGAATTTTAGAAGTTGTTGTCCAGGTACAAAAGTAGGATTACTTATAAAGGGTGTGGGTATAAAGTTCATCAGGGTGGGGTCCATGTGTGTGACCCACCAGCTTAAAATCAATCTGACATTTGTGTTTATCCCAAGGCAGCAAGGTGGGCCATAAACAAAAAAAAAAAAAAAAAATGGAGAGAGAGAGAGAGGGAGAGAGAATGGTCGGTGGTGGGAGGAGCTCCACCACTATGAGCTCCTCTCATGAACTACCACATATACATCAAATGGGTCCCATCCATGATGGGCCCATAATCATAAAAATATCAAGGGTAAAAATCTCATTTCCACCACAAAATAGGGCCTAAGTGGCCAATATCAAGTTATATATCATAGGAACTTCATGGTGGGATCCATGGAGAATGGTCACACCATGGATAGATACATGCATGATGTGATGGGTCTTAAGCTACCAAGATGAGATCTCCACCATTGATTGGTGGGTCCCACTTGCGCTATGCAAAAAAAAGGTAAAGATCCAAGCAAGTACATGAAAGAAACAAGTCTTAGGAATCACCCACCTCAAAGCTTTTTATCCTTCTTCCACCAATGGCTTCCAATGCTCCAAGGGGACAAGATTCAATGGTTGAGATAGTCTCTTGATGGTTGGATTGGGGGAAATGAGCTTGAGATGTTGCTGGATTTTTGGGAGTCCATGGCTTCTCTCTTGTTAAGGGAGATGAGAAATGAGGGAGAACGGGAGGAAGAGAGAGATAAAGGCTTGGAATGATTGCTATATAAGGTAATTATGAGTTTGGGAAAGAGAAAACCATGATTACAAGTAAACATGGGGCTAGGGTGGCTAGGGTAGGGTGATGTCACTCCTAGGGTGGCATCATCCTAATGATGGATTTCCCAAGAAAATGTGCAATCTAGATAGGTGGGTCCCGCAACACATGGTCCACGGCCATTGCCATGTGCGGTCCACAACTTAAGATCTAAGCGTTGGATTGGCACATGAGATGCGGCGACAGCACGGTCGTAATGGCACAGGTCTCGGGTTGAGTTGACTCGGGTTGATAGAGTGTGATTCAAAGATGCTCACAAACGCTACCTACAGATCGCGGGTTGCCAAAATTTGACCGAGAGGACCACGGGGTCCTAAGGAACAGAATGATCACTAGTACACAGGCCTGACATCCACCCCGTCTATTAGTTTTTCCTCAAATTTTCAGTTAGAGATGGACAATTTTTGGCTCAAATTCAGTATGGCCCACGGGCTCTTTGTTCCCACCGTCCTTCTGCGTTTGATCACTTTCTTCTTGTGTGTGTGTGCATGGCTGCAGATGGTCACCATGGCTATGGTCGACGCCCCCCCCCCCCCCCCCCTTGGATGCATTAGACGGTTCGGATCGTTAAACCAGTTGATGAAGATGGCCCACAAAGATCGTTCGATCTCTCTACTTATGGATCCGCTGTAGCAGAAATTGAATTCTAAACTACGTCGGGTCAGCGCTCGCTGACCAACTTAGTTGATTCGGTGCACGACGGCTGCACTCGTGCACCATATGTATGTGATTTCTAGTGAGGCCCACGGTGATGTATCTAGGAAAATCCGTTTCATCCACCCATTTTCTCATCTAATTTAAAGGGTTAAGACCAAAATTGAAGCATATCCAGATATCAGGTGGGCCCAAAATTAGTAATTTAGTGGCTAATCTGTCCGTCGGGCCACTTTCACAACGATCCAAGGGCTTAATTTCTACATGTACGGTTAATTTAGAGTCCTTAGGCCAGATATAAAGTTTCGAGCCAAACGGATGGTGGGAACCCTGTGATCTTGCATTCAGGATGACTTTCAAGCCCCTTTGACTTCAATCACTTGATTTTCTCGAATCTTTGATATGTAATTTCTTCGATCTTGGTCTCTTATGATCTGTCCCTTGTCTTGGTGATTTTTGAGCATCAAATCCATGCTTTTAGCACCCTTTTTCAATCCAAGCTCTTTAATTCACCTTGCATCATAAACACAATTAAAGAAAATCATTAAACAGTAACATGTTCATAAAATCAGGTAATAATTGGGGTCTAATATGCAATATTTGACCCTCAACACAAATCAATTTATTAAAGTTCCTGATGCGAGCCTCCAAATCTCCACCCTCTGCATCTTAAGTTATATCACTGACGCTTCAAGTGTAAGCAATTTTTAGAGAATTTTTTCACATAGACATCCTCTAACTTTGCCCATAACTTAGTCATAGTTTTCTCCCTCATGACATTGTAGAGACCCTCATTCATGAGACATAAACAGATCGATGATACGGCCTTCCAATCATCATCAGTTATAGTAGACTTTCGCTCCTCAAGATCACCATCTTCACCTTGCTTGATTATGGAACTGATCATCTTGATCTTTCATAACTCAAATTTATTTTTTCCTGAGTACTTCTCAATATCATACCTAGTGATAACTATTATTGCTAATCCGGCAAATTCAGATCTGTGCCCCAACGATTGCTCTGATACCACTTGTTAGGATTTGTGCTGCAAAATCACATAGATATGGATCTAGGATAACAATCCAAGTGCACCAAGCAATCACAATAGAACACAAATATTTAATGTGGAAAACCCTTTTGGAAAAAAAAATCATGACATAAAGCGACATAATTTCACTACGAAAATAGAAATTATAAAGAGAAAGGACTTATCCGATTCAAACAACCTCAAATCTCACCCTTGTTACACCATTTGAAACCCTAAAACCCTTATAGGAACCCTTGGAACCCATTTAGAAAGCATTAGCACTACTTAGACAGGCCCTAAGGACCCCTATTTATAGTTTAGGAAACTCCACTTACACACCTCTCTGAAACCGTCTCAAATTTATGTAGTCCGCACAGAATCCATGCACCATCTGCATAACCTTCGACTGGTCAAGCCTGGGTTTCGATTGGTCGAAGGTCACCTTTAACTAGTCGAGCCTGTCCCTCGACTAGTTGAAGACCTCGGGATTTTCAGAAACATTGTTGTTGAACTTCAAGTCGAATGGGCTTCAACCAGTCGAAGGGACCTTTGACTAGTCAAGCTAGTCCCTCGACTAATTAAGCATCCCGAGATTTACAAGATTTAAGACATCCATTTTTACAACAGAACCCTTATGGTGCAATCCATCTAAACACCCACTGGATCAATGCTCTAGATGAGAGCAACATTGTTCACACCCCAAGTATAGGGTTGCGATGTAGTAATAATCTGGGCAAGACTGAGGTCAAATCCACAAGGACTGAACCTTGTACGTATTCTGAAAGTAACTTGAACTAGATCTGGGTGAAGATAAAATCTAAACCAAGGAAAATTAAGGGATTGTGAATTTAATTAACTAAACTTGTGAAATTCAAAGGTAGGAAAACTAGGGTGCCAAGGATCCACTTGTAGAGATTAGAGAAATCTATGCTTGATTTAAGAACACAACTAGATTTAGAGTTCTATCTTCATCCAGTTGGAAGATAATCCATTAAAACACAAATATGAACTTCCTTTTGATCTAGTTATCAAATAGATGAGATGTATGAGGATTATAATTGATTCCATCACAAAACCATGCCCATGAGACAAAGCAAACAACAGAATTTAGCCAATCCACATCCAATCTAAGAGATGTATGAATATTAGGAAGGATTCCATCATCCAACCATGCCCAGGAGACGATGGTGAACAACAGGGTTCCCAAATTTACAAACCATATAATGAAAAGAACATACTCAAAGCTATCGCAGATCTATTATAATTTAAGTCACAAAAAACCATTAAAAACTATGAATATTCCTTATAATCAAACTTAAATCAAAGAGAGTTCAACAACCATTAATCAAAGCAATAGAAAACCGCCCATCACGGTACAAGCTTCACCTTTTTGCCCTAGCTAAGAGGCTTAGCCAACAACAATCATGATCATGCTAAACTCTTAAAAACATAAGGGAGGAAGAAAGAAAACCAAAGAGGACTGATAGAAAAGGATGAAGAAGGAAGAGGCCGGCTAACACCCACACTTTCTTTATCTCTCTCCCTCCACGTTCGTCACTTTTTCCTCCTCTGCTTCTCACAATGCCTCCACGACTGCACTCGGATCCCCTCTCAACTCTTTTCTCTTTCTTTTATAATATTATATGTCAGTCACCAACCTTATATACACATGCCAATTCACACAAAAACCCCGCACTTCTGTTTTGCGTGAGAAAACGCACAACTGCTGTGTTTGATTTAGTTTTGAGAGGACAGGTTGCTCCACTCAAGAAAACCGACATCTTGGATAGAGCCAACACCCCCTTCTAGATCTTCTAAATGGTTCAGATCTTGCATTTGATCACGGCCAAGGTCGCACAAGGGGCGGTAAAAACAAGGACGGCGTCTGGACGTTTCCATGCGCATAAACCTGTGCTGGGATGCTCAGTGGGTCTCACAGTGATGCTTTCGGAAAGATTCACCCCGTTCATTGGATTCTTGGAGAAAAACTAGTTAGAAAAGAGTGGTTTTTATCAGGTTTTGGTGCGGTCCACTGTATAAAATCAATTCACCATTCATCCTGCATTTTTCAACAATCCACATGTGTATGTATGTATGTGGCCAAAATGACACCTAGGCGAGGGTCAAGCCCCCCCTTCTGATCACATTGGATGGCTCTGATCATTGATTCGGATGACAAGTAGGGCCCACTATGATCAAACAGCAGTCACAGTGTGGACGGTGATGCGTTTTGAGATTTTTTATAAAATAATCGGTTAACGCACACTGACCAACTTCTTGAATTGCGGTGCTCGGCTGGAGCATGCATATTGTGCACGTGCACCTCCCTTAAGTGGGGTCCTCTATGATGTAAACGAGGAATCTGTACCATCTATTCTGTTTTCCATCTAACATAAGGGGTTGAGAGCAAAATTAAAACATATCCAAATATTTTGGTGGGGGGGCAAATCAATGATTTAGTGGTTGATTTGTCTGTTGGGCCACTTCAAAGAGAATTCAATGGCTGAAATTTGACGTGTACGATTAATTTATGGTCCTCAGGCTATATATAAAGTTTCGAGCCGAACAGATAGTGGGAACCCTGTGATCTTGCATTTTGGATGATTTTCAGGCCCGTTTAACGTGAGTGGCTTGATTTTCTCGGATCTCTGGCGTGTAAATTCTTCGATCTCAGTCCTCTGGGGTCCATCCCTTGCCTTGGTAATTTATACGCATTAAATTCATGCTTTTAGTACCCTTTTTCAGTCCAGCCTCCTTAATACACCCTGCATCACAAACACAATTAAAATAGACCGTTAAATGGTATCATGCTCGTAAAATCAGGTAATAACTGGGGTCTAATGTGTAATATTTGACCCTCAACAAACATCCATCATGCTAGTCATAGGATTATATATATTATAATCTAGTTATGCAACAAAAAAAATACACTTGAATGGTACCCATTGGATCAAAATTGAGCAGCACTAATCGTTGATCGGATGACAATTAACAACATGCCATCTACATGGTCGCTTAGGCCTTGTAGGATCAAACAATAAGAGAAATGAAGAAGAAATGGATTGATGACGATGGAGTAGAGTGAAGGAGAGAGAGAGATAAGGAGAGTTACAAGAGATTGTGATGGAGAGTGGGTTGCTTTTTAAAAACCCTAATATCAACTTTATTATTTACAATATCCAATATGTGAGGAAACCGTGTTTGGACCCATTGCATGAGTTGTGCATAATATTTCAATATTTTTAAAATTGCATGTAATTATTCATCTCTACCAACTATTTATTCAACTAATACTTCCAACACTCCCCCTCAAGCTAGAGCATCCTAATGGGGCCTAACTTGAGGACCAGGTAGTGTTAGAAGTATTAGTTGATAGAAATGAACTCAATTGATGTAACTCAAGTTGAGCTTATGTTTTCAACTTCAAAGACAAAAGGATAAATAAAATTTTAAAATTACTAATAGTCAAATGTGATAAACATTTGAAGACTATAAAGAAAGTATTGATTTTGATAAATCCACTTTAAAGGAGAACGTTAAAAGTTCTTTTTGATAATTTGAGAAGAAGTACTCTAAGAAGGTTTATATAAAGACGCACAATTGTAATATATATATAAGGTAAATTAAAAAGTTATATAAGGAAAGTACATCAAACGATATACATAGAAAAATACACCTGGAAGGTAATCCACCCCCCCCCCCCCCCCCCCCCCCCCCCCCCAAAAAAAAAAAAAATTAAAAAAATAAATTGATGTGGATGATTAAATAGCAATAGTTTACAGACGATGAAAGAACTGTTTGATAATCACCATAACTTTACATGAATAACTACAATCTGATCCTTCGATGTCATGTAAGGGAGAAATAATATGAGACTAAATTTTCTCATGAATGAAGTGACAATACACCTCGATGTGTTTTGTTCTTTCATGAAAGGCAAGATTAAAGACAATTTAAACAACATTAGCGTCATCTATATAAAGAGAAATTGAGGTAGTAGTCTAAATTTTAAATTCTGAAAGAAGTCCTCCAAGCTAAACAAACTTATTTTCAATAAAAGAAAACTCTATACTCATCCTCTATATTGGATTTGTAGACTATTGTTTGTTTCTTACATTTTCAAGATATAAGGAAAGTACCAAGAAACATACAATATCTCATAGTAGATCTTCAGGAAAGGGCACATCCAACCCAATCAGCATTTGTAGGTAACAATCTCAAGAAAAGATGCAGACAGGAAAAAAAAAAAAACTATGACTGATGTATGATGTCTCTCAAATATTAGATAATCCACAAAACAACAGTCATATACAAGGTACGGGGCTTGACAACGAACTAACTAACAACCTGTATAGCATAGGTGATGTTATGTTTGGTTATTGTCAGGTAAACAAGATTGCCAATGAATAGACAATATTATGTGGAATATTCCAAGAATTCACCATTTTGTTTATCATATTGAACATGTACTTTGATCGGTGTCTCAATGGTCCTGTGATCAGAAAGGTGGGTGAGGTTGATTAGATCCTAGTTATATTTTTGTTGGTTAACAAGAATACCATAATTGGTATAAGAAACCTCCAATTCGAGGAAGTATATTAGGAGGCCTACATCCATCACGTAGAAGGATGATTGAAGAACTAATTAAAGCTTTATAATTTTAGTTGCGTCACTGCTAGTTAAAAGTAAATCGTCAGCATAAATCAATAGAATCACGATACCATGGGACAAGGATTGTGTGAATAAAAGTTAAAGTCATTGCCCTATAAAACATCTATGCCCTAATCCACTACCCATGTTATTGTGATTGGGCGGATCTCAGTTGTTGATCATGGTGACCATGAGCTTTAGATTAGATATATGATATGTCTTAGGTAGATTTATGTTATTCTCATCTTATATTCATTAGGTTTTTTGAGGTGTAATTCTTTTTATAGTTCTTGAGAACTTGAGATGGGACATGACAGTCCTTAACTTGAGAGAATTATGGTCCATGGATCTCAATACCCTGTTAGACCATGACTATCACAAGTGTGTCGGACACACCTATTGAGATCAATTCATGGGATGTATGGTCATCTTATGCGATAGGATTGACTTGGGTTAAGATGGATAGTCTTTACGATTGAAAGACGACTTCGTATCAGTTTATGCCTTACCACTACCTTATTCAAGAGTGTGAGTGCGTCATGAACAAAAGATTTAGGTTCAGACATTTAGTCACTCACATTGGTGAATTGAAGTCAAGTCAATAATTCAGGAGCCTATTATCTTGGATTATAATCGTGAAATCAGGACTTTATAATGAATGAAAGATGATTTGATCCTTAGACCTAAGGATTTGTAAGAGTCACAATCTTGATTGGTCAACTTTGGCACATCTTATTGAGAATCCATAGAAGCAAATCGCGAATTTGAATTACATGAGAGTAAGCAAACATAAACAAAGTAACCACAAGCATACATGATTTTTTCATGACAAATCCTTGTAGAAAAAACTACGGCATAAAGCGACAATGAATCACTATGAAAGAAAAAAATTACAAGAGATGAAATCACTTACAATGCTCGAAAAACCTTCATTTTCATCTCCTCAAACCTTAAAAATGTTTAGCCCTTAATTGGAATTTCTCCTAATCCTATATATATATATATATATATATATATATATATATATATATATATATATATATATATATATATATATATATATATAATGTTGCACGAAATAAATCACACATATAAATAGAACCGCACATGCCGTCGATAGTACCTTCGATAAGATCAACAACCATCGAGGCCTGTCGATAGGATTGAAGCCACCTTCGATGGTATCAAATAATGCTCCAAAAACTGTTTAGCGAGCATAGGGGAAATTTTGGGATTTTCTCGATATGATCGAGTGGGATCGAGTGGTCTATCGAGGGCACCAACAGACCCCTGTTTCATGTACAAATTAAAGACATCTAACAATAATCTTTACCATGGCTTCAATCATCATGATCTACAATTCCAAGCTCCATATCTAATTACCTCCATTATAACTCCATCATCGTCGTTACTTCTCGTGCACACTCCGTCTTCATCAAACCTTTGTCAAACCTAGAGAATCTGAATAGAATTGAAACTTCTCTACAGGAACCACTTTTGTAAGCATGTTCATCGAATTTATGCTCATATGGATATTCTCAAAAGTCGCACGGCCTTCCTCAAGAAATTGTTAGATAAAATGATGATGAATATTAATATATTTAGTACGAGAATGATAAACCAATTTCTTTGCCAAATTGATAACACTTTCGCTGTTATAATTAATCAGCATTGCCTCCTGTTGATGACCCAGTTCGTTCATCATTACTCTCAAATGAACACCTTCCTTGAAAGCTTCATTCACCTCCATATACTCAGCTTCATTTGTGTAAAGGTAAATCTAGGATTTAAGCTTTGACATCTAACTGATCACCCTACCTACTAGTACAAACGAGTAACCAGAAGTCGACTTTCTTTTGTCCAATCCCTATATAATCTGAATCCCCATAACCGATCAAATTTCCTTATTTTCTCTGAAATGTCAAGATGTAGTCCGTTATACCTCGTAAATAATGAAGTAGATATTTTACCACCTCCCAATATTTTTTTTATCGAGGTTTGACATATATTTGCTTACAACGTTGATAGCATGTGAAATATCCGATATTGTAAAGATCATGGCATATATTAAATTGTCAACCGCACTTGAATAGGGTAAATGAAACATAACATACTTTTCTTCATCTATAATAAGACATTGCTCTGAAAAAAGTCTAAAGTGAGCAGTATGGGGTGTGCTAACTAGCTTAATTTTGTCCATCTCAAACTTCACCAATACCTTCTTAAGGTACTCCTCTTGAGATAACTGTAATTTACTCTTCTCCCTATCCTTATGCATGTTTATGCCGAGAACATTCTTTACAGCCTCTAAATCTTTTATTTTGAATGTCCCTAATAGTTAAGTCTTCAATATATTGATCTTATACATGCCTTGATGTAATAAACATGTCATCAACATATAATACCAATAGAATGAATCTTCCATCACTTAGTATCTTAAAGTAGACACAATGATCATATTTACCCCTGGTCAACTGTTGAATCATATGAAAGTATCAAACTTCTTGTACCACTACCTAAGTGACTGTTTTAAGATATACAATAACATCCTTAACCTGCAAACTTTATTCTCTAATTCATTTTCTTCGAACCCCTTTAGTTGTTTCATGTAAATCTGTTTTTCTAATTCCCTATGTAGGAAAGAACTCTTGATATTCATTTGTTCTAGTTTAAGGTTATATTAGGCAATTAGTGCTAATGCAAACCTGATTGATACCTACTTAACCATAGGTGTGAAAATCTCATTGAAGTCGATGCCTTCCTGTGCATACCCTTTCACAACCAATCTTTCCTTGTACCTATCATATTTTTTCTTATAAATCCACTTGGACCTGAATTCTTTACACCCAACGGGAAGCTCTATTAGCTCTCACGTCTCATTCTTATATAGAGAGTCCATCTTCTCTTACATCACTGTTATCTACTCCTTAGCATATGGATCATACATGTGGCCTCTTTGAAACTTCATCCAGCAATGGTTTTTTTATCAATGATGTCATCCGCTAAACACATTTGGACCAAGGTTCTTTCTCTTTCATCTAACTTTTCTTACTCTTCCTCACTTATAGACGTTAGACACTTCTCAACACCAAGGAGTGCATGTTGTAGACCTTGCTAAATTAGAAGGCCTATCATCTTCACCTTCTATAGTTCAAAGTTTTTTTTCCTAGTGAACTTTTTTATTTTATAGTTCATGTTTAAACCCTTAATCATCATGATGTCAATCCAAACTCGAATCCCAACATTCACTATGATACCACTACTTATGGATCCACGGAAGTAATCCGCAAATTCAGTTCACATGAAATTAAGCAAACGTAAACAAAGTAATCACAAGCACACACTATTTTTATATGAAAAACCCTTATGGGAAAAAACCATGGTACAAAGCGACAGGGAATCACTATGAAACCGAAAAGTAGAAGAGATTAAATCACTTACAATGCTCAAAAAATCCTCGTTTTCACCTCCTCAAACCTTAAAAACATTTAGCCATTGATTTTAATTTTCCTTAATCTCGTTTACACCCATATATATAGTTTCGAACCCATAATAGGAAACAAATCATGCACTTATATAAAATCGTGCACTTATGCAGAATTGTGTACGCCGTCAATAGGACCTTCAATAGGATCGACATTCATCAAGGCCTGTTAATGGAATCAAAGCCACATTCGATGAGATCAAAAAATGCTCCAAAAACTATCTAGCGATCATAGGGAAAAAATTGAAATTTTCTCGATAAGATTTTATCGATGGGATTGACAAACGCTCAATGGCATCTACAAACCCCCATTTCATATACAGATTGAAGGCATTTGACAACAATTCTTATGAGGTCCATGTAGAGGTCAATAAAGTGGACATAGGGGGGTACTCCCATCAGAAGCTGTTGATTCCTACATGGGCCAACAAGGGATTCACTAGTTTGCATGGATGAAGTGGATTGACAGGCTTCCTTTATAGTAGGTTATGCTAAAGTCCTTAGGGTGGAGGAGCACCATATTGGGTGGACCCTTGAAACCATAACCCCTCCTTATTTATATGATCTTATCCCAAAGGAGAGGAGAGCTGGCTTTGGACATCCTCCTAAAATGAGATGTATGGGCGTTAGGAAAAAGAAAAAGTTTGAGAGTAATAGAGGAGATCCACTCCACCCTCTTCTTTCGTCATTAAGTGTGGTTCATTTTTGTAGATTGTATATGTCTTTCCTAGCACCTATTAGAGGACTAGACATTGGGCTATCTTGATTCTCCAGTACTACGATAGATTAAGAAGAGACTTCTTAATTTAGGAGATTAGAATCGCAAACATCTTCATTATGCACATCGTGTGTAAGTATGATCTCCACTATTTATATATTGTTATATTTTAAAATCTTGACGATTTTGCAAATATGAAGATTGGTCCCATAATCAAATTGTATTGTACTATATTTCATTGCATTTGTATGCTAAGGACCCAACACAGACACGATGACAATGTGCGCAAGTGCCTTTAATTGATAGCGGGATCACCCATTGCTCTTACTATAAGATCTAGAGGAAGAGAAAAGGGAGAGGGAGGGGGCAACAAAGAAGCCCCAAATTTGCCTTGACAAATACAAACCCTACTCTGATTCTACATGTTAATGTCAAATTGATAACTGACGAAAGAAACTTGAATTCGTGAGTGCATGCATGCTTCAGCCATCATTAACGACAACAGAGCTCACCAGAAACATCAATGGAGAAGAAGATTATAACGCCAACCTTCCACTCCTTCTCACCCTCCAAACGATGGGATATTCACCGCATTAGTTGGGTGAGGGGAGATGTGTTGGACCTAGGCCAATGTGGCCCACTGGTGAGCAATCACTAGTGGGTACGTCTCATGTTTTATCTGGCCTCTTCTTTTGTTTTCAATTTCAAATTCAAATATAAATTTGATTTTTGATGGGAGATAGGGATGTGATCGGATGATATGCTCTCAACCAATTTCATCCAAACTCTCATTCCTTTCCTATAAAAAAGGATGAGCTTCTCTCGTAAATCAATCATACGAAATACTGAGAGTATATAGAAAGATATAGTGTGCACAATAATCTATCCATTTTGGCCTGTCCTTTGGACGATCTAATCCATAGATCGTGATCCGGGGTTACTTATACCGTAGGATCAGAGGTGTGAATAGATCCATCTGCTCCAGTAGTAGATAGGCGAGCCATTGGAGCATTAATCTTCTACTTTGTGGGGGTTCTAAAACTCGTGTAGACCGTCAGATCTTGAGGGCTCACCTTCCGCGCTTCCCAACAGTGGTATCAAAGCATTCAACGATAGATCTCCAATTATTTTCATCTAAAAAAGTAAGTACCCTTTTTTTAGGTGATGCATGTGTCCTTTTTTTTTTAACATGGCACGTGTGTGGAATCCTGACAAATAATGACTAAACAATTGGAATGGGTACGACTGAGTCTTGAGTGGGCCGAAACAAAGTTGTTAATTCATGTCACCCCCATGAAGATTTCAATGGTGCAGGATCATTCCCCATTGTTTCATGTGACATGCACCACTTGATCTCTGGATCTACTTATTTTAAGTTTATGTCCTAACATGGGAAAGTGATGGACAGTCCGAATGTCAGATTAACATCACGGTGTGCCCCACAATCAATGGCAAGGATGAAAATCACATGCATCACGTTGGGCCTATATTCAAGGGGAATATCAAATACATCCCATGAAGGGGAATGCCTAACAGCCGTAGTTAAAGCCGGTGGCTGTGCATATGCATTTCTACCCTGTTAAAACTTAAAGAAATGATATTCGAGTTTTACATTACAGGCAGAATTTGGCCATACCAACTGATTTTGTTAAAATTAGGGAGTGATTTTTGGCAATTCCAACTGATGTGTGTCCATATGATCCAATACAACTAGAAGCATTATAATATTAAGCTTTTTAAGAATATTGAAATATTTCCCATTGATGCAACCTCTATTGTCTCTATGTCGTGGAAATCGGATGGTCATGAGAGTATAATGCCAATATTGAATGGATTGGATCACTGGATCCGTGTACTTTTTGCATAAAATTCATTGATTATGAAATAGACCTAATGGTTGGTCCAGATCTATCCAATGGTCTGGATTACCAAACAGTGAGACCCACTTGTCAGAACTAATATAGATGCTACTATTGTTGTATATTAGTTGACGTACACAACTATCTAGCTTTTTTTTATTATTAATCCGTTTGCATTCTAACTTGTGTTGTACGTGTTGTATATTAGTTGTTGTATATTAGCTAACGTACACAACTAATATAAGTATTGTATAGCTGATGTACACAACTAATATATTAGTTGTTGCATATTAGCTGACGTGCACAACTAAATCATAGCTGTTGTACACGTGGAAAACTGATCGGCTGGTGTACATAATAGTTGTTGTACAGTGGGAACATGATCGGCTGATGTGCATTTGATCATCATGGTTTGGATACAACTCATACCATGTGATTAGACCCACATGAGTGGCTGACCTCAATATAGTTTGTATGATAAACATTAGCCAATCCGCTTCTCTGATATAGCACAGCTATGTTTTAGTAATGTATTTCAATACAACAACTATATGGCTGGTATGATGCACATCCTCCAATCCGTAGCAGCTATCTTTTAGTTTTGCTAATTCCACATGTGTAGATCTGTTAGCATCCACATGTGTAGATCTGTTGAAAGACGAGTGCACATATCTTAACCATTCATATGTTTTGGATCTGTTGCAAAACGAGTGCACATATCTGTTGCAAAACATGGTGTAGATCTGTTGCAAAACTACACAGTCCACATGTGTAGATCTGTTGCAAAACGAGTGCAAGATCTATTTTAGTCACATGTGCAGATCTGTTTTAGCCACAAGTGAAGTCCTGTGTATAATGATTGCATGCATACTTGTGATATGATGGACCTATGGATTGGCATACTGCTCAGATTTTCAGTTATGACCAAATGAGCCCATTTTTTAATGATCTAAATTGTTAATATTGTTAATCTCATTATGGATTGCCCCTAAAATAAATATTTTCCACATTGAACAATCCTATTAATATCACATCAACTTGATTATTGGCATATAAGATATACAAAGTGGGGCCCATAACATCAACTGTTAGATCACTGAACTATGTTCCAGTTGCCTACTTGGAGTAACCCAAAACCCTACGGCTTTCTTACAAGTAATATGTATATTTCACATATTTTGTTTATGACATGAACATATACATGTGTGTGAATGTGATCTCCTGTACATCATTCTCTTCACTGTTGATCCAGAGATCATTAGTGATCGAAACGATCATTTACCATAATGATCAATGTTGATGATAGGATCAATCATCAATATTGAACATTAACAGTAATGATCGGATCCATCACTAATGGTCATGATCACAGGTGAAGATAGAACTCTCTTCATATCTTAGTACTTCAATTTTTTCTAATGATAATGTTTATATATGTGTGATATTATTAAGCGTGATGTGATTAGATCTAAGCCCTCCTTATTTTTCATTGAAAAATATAGAAAAACTTAGTCCTTAGATACTCCCTATATATAAAGGTTGTGCATAACTTTAGTGGAAGTTTATTCTCCTCCACCAAATGATGCATGCAACTAAGCAATGAAAGGTTGCACGTTATATAATTGTAATTTTATAAAAGCATCAATTTCATCTTAAAAAGAGAATTCGATTATTCTACTCCACCCATTCGGGTATGTGGACTTTCAGATCTTGTTAAGATACGTTGACTACTTTTATACTCTGAAAATTTATATAACACGCAAAAATGCTGATGATTAGTATCAATACCTTAGATCATAGCTAAGTAGTGATATATATGCAATGTAGATATGGTTGTTAAAGCATTAATCGTTGAATAACTGAAAGAACAACATTTCAGCAGTAACAACTACAAAGACTGGTCCTGCACGGTGTGAAGCCTTTTGGACGACGACGACACATCGCACATACTCGATGGAGTTCAAGAGGAACCCATATTGGCTGAAAATGAAAATTTACTAGAACATAGGGTTATGATGACTCGCTACAATAATTGGCGAAAATAGAATCGTTCAGCTTGTAATGTCCTTCTTAGCACTATGCACAAAGAACTCATACCTACGTTGAAGTGCATGAAATCGCTAAGGGAATCTGGGAAGTGCTGACAAATGCTTATGCACAGAATTCAGATATGAGAGTTCGGGCAATGAAATTAGAATTCCAGGAGTATAGGATGTCAGTTGGCTGCCCCATCAAAGATCATATCCGTAAGATAGAGCAAATGATAGGTGCCCTTATGAATATTAGGTGTAAATTGACTTAAAATCAAAAGATTATAGGCATGCACCGTTCCTTGCCTGAATATTGGGCCCAAATCAAAAGAATTCTGAACCATACTGACTCTATCACTACGTTCAGAGACTTTTATGACCACTTGGTACGTAAAGTTGAAATGAATGCAATTCAATCAGGTTCGGCCAAGGCCTTTGTAGCACAGACCCATAAGCGGAAAGCTAACAAGAAACGGTTTAAAGCTTGCAAGAAGCTGAAAAAGAATAACCAAGAATAGAAGTGCATAAAACCTCCTCCAAATCTCAAGAAGGGGAATGGAAAGAAGAAGTAGAAAAAGATGAATATAGTTTGCTTTATCTGTGAAAATTTCGGTCATTATGTTCGGCAGTGTGCCCATAAAAAGAGTGTAATTTCTCAGTCATAAGATACTTTGTATGTAAGCGTTTGTTCTGAAATCATTTCCGTTGATACTATATCTAACGAGTGGATTTTGGATTCAGGCGCAATAAAACATGTGACATGAAATCGTAGAGGACTCGAGGAATTTTCTCCTGTAGCCAAGGGGAGTTACAAGCTGTACATGGACAATAACGCTGTTGAAGACGTACTAGGGATTGGCATTTACTATCTTCGTACGCGCATAAGGTGAACAATAATCCTTCGTGATACTCTTTATGTACCGGGGATGCGTCAGAATTTAATCTCTGTTTCTAAGTTATTATTTGATGGTTTTGATATTCGATTTTTTAGGACAAAAGTTTCTTTGAGACTAAATAACCTCATCTTTGCATGAAAAAATTTAATTTCAGATTTATTTATTCCAAACATAAATTATAATAATGCACCTCTTGCTTTATCTGCTATGTCAAATGAAACTGTAGTATCTGAATTTCAAAAATAGCACGCGAGGTTAGGTCACATCGGAAAGGATCGTATAACAAGACTAGTACGTTCTTGTCTGTTAGACTCCTTATCCAAAGTTGATTTGTTATTTTGTGAACATTGTATGTTCGAGAAGACTTCGAAGAAACCATTTCTTAAAGCGGCTAGGTCTAAGGGCATACTAGAGATAATTCATTCAGATATCTGTGGACACTTTAATGTACATGCCAGGAACGGATGTCAATACTTTGTCACTTTCATTGACGATTACTCGCGTTATGTATATGTATATCTCATCTCACACAAATCTGAGGCTTTTGATTGTTTTCTTAAATATAAATCTAAGGTGAAAAATCAGCTTAAGAAAAAAATTAAAATCCTTCGATCTGATAGAGGTGATGAGTATACATCTGAAACGTTTAAATCATATTGTGAAAATATTGAAATTATTTAACAGTACATAATGGCTTACACTCCACAACAAAATGGTGTTGCAGATAGAAGGAATAAGACACTATTGGACATGGTTAGATCGATGATGGTACAAGCCAATCTCTCTACCACATTCTATGGAGATGCAATGTTGACAGCCATTTATGTCCTTAATAAAGTCTCTTCCAAATCCATTCCTAAAACCCCATATGAGATGTGGTCTGGGAGGATTCCTTCTCTAACCAACCTATGCCCTTGGGGATCTTTAGGATATGTTTTATTACCTACTCCGCATAAAGGTAAACTTGATAGTAAAACCATTGAATGCGTGTTCATAAGATACTTTATGCATTCAAAGGGATATGTTCTAGTTTATGAGGACTATGGATGATGGATTGAGATAGAATCTCTGGACATGACTTTCGTTAAAGATAAATATCCGAGCCGAATGTAGCAAAAGGTTCCAATAGAACTCTTTGAAATACCCGATGTATCTCAGAAGAGTGAGAGTTCTACTTCTCAAGATGATGATGCTCCTATAGTTCTTCAGGACAGTGGGAGGACATCTCAGTAGGATCCTAAGTTACGTAGAAGCGAAAGAGGATTGATTTCCCGAAGATACTTCGATATTGAGGGGCAAATATTCTCTTGCGTTGTGGTTGATGATGATGAACCTGATTCGTATCAGGATATATTATTATCTTCTAACTCGGCCGATTGGGTGAATGCTATGGACAAAGAGATCGCTTCCATGAAGAAGAATAAAGTCTGGAAACTTGTTAATCTACCTTCTAATCGCAAAGCGATAGGTAACAAATGGGTACTAAAGATCAAAAGAAAGACAGATGGTACAGTGGACAAGTATAAAGCACGATTAGTTGCTAAAAGTTTTACACAAAAAGAAGGCATTGATTATGAGGAGACCTTTTCACCTGTTGCAAAGTTCTCCTCAATCCGCATGATCAATGCCTTCTTAAATGGTGACTTGGATGAAGAATGCATTCTTAAGTTAACTCCAAGTCCATTGTCGTAAGTTTAAACTTAGAGTTATATCAGATGGATGTAAAGAATGCATTCTTAAACGGTGACTTGAATGAAGAAATACACATACAACAGCCCATGGGTTATGTAGACAAAAAGCATCCAAGGAAAGTCTACAAGTTGTTGAAATTTATCTATAGGCTAAAGCAATATTCAAGACAGTGGTACATGAGGTTTCACTTGGCCATCACCACTTTTGGATTCATGATGAGTGAAGAAGATCATTGTATATATATGAAACGGTCTGAAATATCTTTTTTGATATTATCTCTATATGTAGACGATATCCTGTTAGCTGGTAATGACATGCAATTGTCGATATTGACTAAAGATTGGCTATTCTCGAACTTTGAGATGAAAGACCTCAGTGAAGACAACTTTATTCTTGGGGTAAAAATCATCATGGATCGCCTTAAAAAATTTTTAGACTTGTCTCAAGCCACCTATATATAAAAGATCTTAGAGCAGTTCAGGATGAAAATTTTAAAAGCTGTTGAAATCATTATGGATAAAGCTACCAAGCTAGACAGAAAATCGTGTCCCCAGACTAAGGCTGAGAAATTGACTGTCTTCAGTACCTTATGGAAGCGTAATAGGGAGCTTAATGTATGTTATGCTTTATACTAGACCGAATATTAGCTATGCAGTTGGCATAGTCACCTGTTATTAGAGTAACCCTGGACAGTCTCATTGGCAAGCCGTCAAACATATATTCCAGTATCTCAGAGGAACGAAAGACCTAATGTTGTGTTATGAAGGTACAAGCCTCGAGCTCAAAGAATATTCTGATGCTGCTTGGAATAATGATGCTAACGAGAAAAAGTCTACTTCAGGATATGTATTCTTACTCGAAGGAGGATCTATCTCATGGTCGAGTAAGAAACAGACATCCACAGCTCTTTCATCTATGGAGGCCGAGTACATTGCATGTTATGCTGCAGTTCAGGAGTGTGTATGGGTTTGCAGATTTCTATTGAGTCTGAGTGTTGTACCGACTGTTCGTCAGCCTATATCATTGAAGATAGATAATACTTTTACCATTGACTTGGAAAAAAATCCTAAACACTACCAGAAATCTAAACACATTGAGATCAAGTATCACTACGTCCATGATCAAGTGAAAGATAAGAAGGTTGCCCTCAGCTACATTCCTACTAAGGAGATGATGGCTAATCTCATGACGAAACCTATAGTTAGAGATCTATTTCAGGTTCACGTCAGGCAAATGAGATTGAGGAAAGCTTGAGTGACATACTTGTTTTTTAGTACCTTTGATCTTTCATTAATGAATAACACATTCCATTTATTCAGTATTGAACACTAATATAAACTAGGTAAGAAGACCATCAACATTTACCTTGAGATCATGTTGTATTTCTATTTTTGTTGGCAGGCCGATCACCCACTCGCACGGGTTGACCAACCTTGAATGTATAAAAGACGTACATTTGGGGTTATGTTTATACATTGAGGTATAAACTTCTCTTTATTTTGAATAATAAAGGACGAGGATATGAGTGAGTCATATCCGCCTACAATCTTATAAAGATTGAAGATGAGACTGATAAAGTCGAATAACATATTCGCATCATTCATTTACATGCGATCAATGTTATGGCCTGAATTTATAGTCAGGTTATGAGGTTATGAGATGAGTCGTACCTCATATTGAATAACATGCGTATTATAGACCCAACATACACCTAGTATTGTCTACTTTACGACGTGGATTATAGCCACATGGTAGGACCTTTTACCTATATATTGCTTTGATTCAATCTAATCATTGCAACGTGCGAGTACCCAATCTCTTACATAACTCTTTGTGTCCTTAGCTACCCTCATCTTGTGTATATGAGGATGAGATTGAGTGTCGCTACTTTAGTGTACTATGACGAAAGGTCCTCGATTGGTCAGATTCAGTTACACTAGGAAAGCAGCTTGATTAATTCCAAATTACACATCTGCGTGGGGAAGATCCCATGACAGCTACACCAAGTTTCTAGAAATACGCACTTGAAGACTTATCTGCCGGCAGTATCGAGTTATTTTTATTGGACTTTTGCAAATAATATTCTTCTTAAAAAACATATATATATAAGTATTGCTTCAAATTGATTTTAGTCGAAGTTTGTGAAAAATCAACTTTTCAGAATAACTCGATAAGTTGGATAAGTGCGTATGTTGGCCAAATACTCCAGATCAGGAGTTAACTCCATCCGGTGTGATCATGCGGACTATGACAGGTATTGCAAAACTTGGGTTATTAAGTACTAGTTAGGTGGTCACTTAGTACTTAAGCACCTATGAGAAGATTACGATGATCCAGTTGGTCCAACGCCTCTGATTCTTTTGATCACGATGTTTGGTTTTTGATTATTATTAGGCGAGTTAGATGGACAAATTTTTGTGCCTATCCCACAATGTGATTGAGTGGGAGATGTTGGACCTAGACCAATGTGGCCTACTAGTGAGCAATCACTAGTGGGTACGTCTCATGTTTTATCTGGCCTTTTCTTTTGTTTTCAAATTCAAATTCAAATATGAATTTGATTTTTGATGGGAGATAGGGATGTGATCGGATGATATGCTCTCATCCAATTTCATCCAAACTCTCATTCCTTTCCTATAAAAAGGGATGAGCTTCTCTCGTAAATCAATCATACGAAATATCGAGAGTATACAGAGAGATATAGTGTACACAATAATCTGTCCATTTTGTCTTGTCCTTGAGATGATTTAATCCATAGATCGTGATCCGGGGCCACTTATACCGTAGGATCAAGGTGTGAATAGATCCAACTACTCCAGTAGTAGATAGGCGGGCCGTTGGAGCATTAATCTTCTGCTTCGTGGGGGTTCCAAAACTCGTGTAGGCCGTTAGATCTTAAGGACTCACCTTCTGCGCTTCCCAACAAGATGGGACCGAGGCTATTGCTTTATAAGATTGAATTAGCAATAGAGAAGTCCTACCCATTGCTAAATTCCTCCACATTGCAAACACCTTAAAGAGAGAGAATCCCATTTGAACACAACTCTATCAAAGGACTCGTGTATAGTGTTCCAAGGGTGCATGCTTTAAGTGTATACCACACTTTTGTGGGCCTCAACAAATGCCCTTTCAACTAATTCAAACTCTATATATTCGCGTGCCAGGATGGCTAACGCCATGTGTAACCCGTTAATACTAACAATATAATCTTTTATGGTTTAGAAAAGATTGCTCGTCTTAAAAAAAAAATAAAAAAAAATTAAAAATAAAAATAAAAAAAATGAATAACCTATTCCTACTTCAGTGCACATAAAACATAATCTTTTATGAACATGCTTCACATTCATGTATATGTCGTATAATGGACCTAGTGGCCATGTGCCGTCTATAAAGAGTTAGCAAGTACCTTTTGCTCCTGCATATTCCTTTGAATGGACAGCTGAGGTGCACTTTTCTTTGGTGGTCCAGCATAGCCAAGAGCAAACAAAAAAAACACATCGGACCCCTGAAATGCACGAAGAAATGCGAACGGGCGTTGCAAGAGGGAGATAAAGAAGAAACCTTGCTCACCCATATGCAACATTCAGGCCATTCATTAGGTGGGGACCACTTTCACAGCAGGCTTCCACCCACAGCTAAATCTTTCCAATCATCACATTGGTGCATTTATGAAATTTCAAGATATCTGGTGCAACCACCAAACGCACCCTTTGTGCAAAATTTAATAAAATTTCATAATGTTTGGCATAATCAAATGCATAATTGGTGTAAAATATCATGAAATTTCATTATATGCAACCAAACGTAACCTTAGGATTTTTTATTTTTTTAATATTTCTAACCATCAACTTTTCTCGTACAAATATAACCCACCTGATGAAACGACCGGCTGGATTTGACTGCCTCACCATGCTCACAGTTTTTACCCGATGAATGGCTAGGATCTATTCTCATTTGCCACGTAAGCACCTGTGTCTCGATATCCTTCCAGCGACTTAATGGCAAGAGAGACCATGGAACCAAGCTATCAAAGTTAGTTGGCTCCCTCAGCCAATCACGCGTACCCTACACTAATTATATTGGCATGTGCAAGTGAACACCCGAGCTTGTTCGAATTCAATGTGATCGACCCCACGCTCCTACAAACCAAGGATGGTGCGTCGCAATCCCAACTTATTTTGTACATGGTGTACCCAAATCGCCAACCATCCATGGACACCTATTTCTCAATGACCCCTGACATAATCTGACTCAATTTTCTACTAAATGCGAGGCCGATTCCTATTGCCCTAGGATGAGAGCGGGTTAGATCTGAGATCCAATTCAATCTGATTTGATTTTACAAAATAAATTCAAATCATATAGGGGTCGGATCTGGATCTAATAGTGAGATCTGATCACATCCCCCTTATTGTATGCTTCAAGGTGTGAACCTTTTCAACTTTCAAATCATAAATTATATTATATATATTTTTGCTGTTAAATTAAATATATTATATTATATATATTTTAGATATGTGATGTGGTGGATTTGGACCCCTGGATCTAACCCAAATTCAATAGGTATATGGATGTTTGGATCGGAAATGAATCTGGGTATTTATAAGTGGATATCACCTTTTTGGATTGGATCTGACTCGGATCCAAATCTGAATCCGAATCCGGCTACAGATTTTTGGACCGGGAGCCAGATCCAATTGGATCCGATCCAGATTCGTCCCATTGAGAGCCCTATTGCCCCGTGGTCGCCAGCTTGTCACACGTGTATGGGTGCTGGCCTGTCATGAACTGGGGTCCGCTATGGACATTCTCCGGCTCAAAAATCATGCCTTTCGTATCATCAGGTTGGTCGCACCAAGTACCAGAAAATGAGCACCTAAAAGATATATGATGATGAATAGCCTAAATTCAATGAGGACATGTCCCATCTTGCTGCTGCACGTGTGTGTCAAGTTGGCACGTGTGGAATGAATGGCTCTTTGAGGGTATTTTAGACATTTTACATATATATTAATGGGTCGCTTCTACTATCACAATGGCTGTAGGAGAAATTGGTTGTATTTATAAAGGGTTAATGACAAAGAAAAAGATGTGACCGATTCCAAAGTCTGGCCCAATGACGGCCCTATCTGTTTTATTTGTGGACATCCAACGAACGGTTCAGATAAAACAGTCAACAGTTGAAGTTGGAAATAAAATGTTCATGAGTAAGAGATTAGAACTGTCCAATCGATCTGATCAGATGCCATGTCCCATCTACGTAATCCAAATGATGATACGACCCTACTGGTTATTATGGCAGGCCATGTTCACAGTAGTTCCCACCCTGATGAATGGCCAGGTTCCATTTACATTTCTCATATAGGCACGTGTTTCTTGAGGCCACTCCAACTTGTCACTGGAACGAGTCCCATTGTAAAAGGGTCGACCCAACCATGAAAACTTGAAGGTTCTATGAGCCATTCATGTGAACCCATAACGTTGAAATCTCAATGTGAACATGTTGTTCGAGTTTGATACTGACGTCTTTGGAGTGTACCGGCTGTTGGTTGGAATCCCAATATCTTTGGTGTGCCCCAATCTCCAGCCGTCCATGAACACCTACTTCTCCATGCCCCCCTGAGTTAATAGAAACTTGGACTCAATTTTCAACTAGAAATGCTTGGCACACGTGTCCTGGACTGAAAATCACGCTTGTCCGCTCATCACGTTAGCCACAAATGTACGAGAAAAATGGACACTTAGTTATATGGATAAGTGGGGTACACAAATCTTGGCTGAGTCATCATGGCGAGAAACTATCCAAGGGGGGCTTGAGTTGTGATGTGATCTGACTAGGTATCTAGCAGTGGATTGGTCGATCACCAAGTCAGATGGCCCAGTTTTAAACCCTGGTTCACACACACGTGAGCAAGCAGTGTGGGGGTGGAAATGGGCCAGTTTGGGCCATGCTTTGGTTGGCCCAATTTTTCATCCAGCACGGGCCTAGCTGGTTTAGCATCTGGCATCCAATTTTATGATCAAATCTACCCATAAAGTCATAGGTAGGGCCTGGCAATGCGTCAGGTTCAATACAGATCGGGTTCAGCCCAAGCCTAACCTACTCATTAAATTGGTCAAGAAATCTGGCCTTAACCCAACCCAACCCATTTAATTACAGTCAAGGTGGGCGCAACCAGACACCCACCCAACCAGACATACACTAACTTTAATATTTCACATTAGACATTTTCTCTATTCTTGAAGTTTTCATGTCTATGGACCCACTATTACACATTCATAGAATTGGATTTCAACCTTAAAGGAAGGCATACTAATATGTCCGTGTGATTACTCGTCTATGGACCCACTATCACACATTCATAGAATTCAGCCATTGACGATGTCTCTTCTCAGCTCCGTGGTAGGCTACATAGTAGGCAATGACAGATTCCATTAAAGAAAGTCCTCTCGTAAAAACCAGTCCCGAATAGGTGAAATAATCATGCCCTTGATTACTGACATTAATCTTCTTTTACCTACTTGTCGGTGTCTCTAACATGCATGTCCTCTACTTCCATTAGATGAACCATATAAAGATCAGATGCAGTTCCCGTCTCGGATATTCACTTTTAGCATGTCATGCCTCGAGGGTGATTGACACAGTTTTTCTACCATGTGCAGTTCCTACAGTGACAGGGGCTTGACCTTTGGTTGCTATTGTTGAGAGATCATTAATCCTAATGAAATGGATGTAGCAGTAGCCTAATGGGAACACCATCTTGATGCAGCAATGTACATGACATTCTGCAGCGATCGATCACATATGGGCCGATTTTACCATGAACACCTTCGCATTCAGCTGAGTAGGATTCAATAATGATTTTGAGCTTGCGATCTGAAGACTTGCGAAAATCAATTCACATGAAAATTCAAGAATTATGATATTGGTTAGAAGGTGGTAGAGACCCAATTCCCACAACTTCGCATAACTACTCAGCTTAGGTACCTGTGTAGAGGCCTGACAAAACCATTGTATGTCATCCAGTGGTTTGGATGTACAAACAAGAGATTCCTCCATTTCACACCTCTTACCATTAGAAGGGATCGCAACTTCGCTTGCAGCAACGTCATGTTGATCTAGTCACTACCAGAGCTACAAAGGACTATCTGATCCACTCATAGTTCTAAAATTCAGTGGGTCAACTCGAAACTTGATCGAGTCAACTCAACTAGGAGAGATTTTGAGCCGAATCTCTTGGAAATTCGCTGGAGAACCTGACTCGATCAGGACCAGACAAGACTCGTCGAGTTGACTCTATTTGACTTGGCGTGACTTGACTGAGTCACTTGCCATTGAAGAGAATGCAAAAAGTAACCTCCATTAAAAAATAACAACATCAATACCAGAACACCATAGGCACCAGCTTGGTTTTCTTTTGAATATTTTAATACTACCTTGGACACATCTAAGAAATTTTAAGATTTTCCAACCTACATAGCAACTTTAAATTTGATATTTAAATATCAAGTTGAGTCATCAAGTCTTTGAGTCGACCCAAGCCAGCTAGACATTGAATCGAGTCAAATATTCAAGTTTTTGAACTATGAATCTACTGAGATCTACCAGCCCATCAAAGAACTACAAAAAGCAGATTCCTTCTTTTCTATGGTTTGATCTGTATGTCCTAAAGAACACATAGAATCTGACCAGAAATTTAACATTTATTTTCCTCTATCTCGGGATTCTGAACATAGAATTCCTGTTGGATCTCAGATGTAGTAAAAGAGAGGTCATACCATGATGTTTTCCAGACCATTGTTATACAGCAGCTTCCATTTCATCAGAGGTTGCTGCTTCTCCATTCGGGGCATCGTCTGCTCGAAGCTGAGAAGAGACATCGTCAATGGCTGAATTCAGCTGTGCTATCTTCTCCGTCAGTATCTTCCGAGTTTTCTGTCACAAAACAGAACCATCCATGTAATGTCAGTGCTGCAAGGAGTTGAAAGCGAAGCAAGAAACACAGTATTGATAGGCAGGTATTTATTGTGAAGACAAATAGAAGCTGTATATATATTCTCTCCCAATTGAGCTTTTCTTTGACCCAATAAATTGTACATCTGGGGTCTCCTTCTGGTGATACAATTGTCACATAGTGGAACTGGGGGGTAGATGGTTGATGCCAAAAAATCTCTCCAGCAAGTGAAAAGAAAACTAAAGATGTGTATGGTCAGATGGAGCATATAAGTTTATTATTGCACATACACAAGTGCAGGGCTAGCTACAGCGGGCATGTGTGTGCACCCCCACCCACTCACCCACCCACCCACCCCAAAAAAGATACATCCAGATCTATGACTTCTAACACCTCAATTATTCTTGTTTTTCTACAAAGGTGGGTTTGATTGCCTTGTTCTAGGGCTCGAATGATCTCTCATCTAAGGTGTCACTAAAGTCAAAGATGTGCATGGTACATAATGATGTAATCTCGTGGAACTCAGTATGGGCTATGTACCAAGATGCTGCATGCAATCTACACATGGATAACGAAAATTTGACAAGGAAAAGAGTAGAGCTGTCAACAGGCCAGACACATGCTGGGCCAAGGTTGTGATGCACCAAAATGTACAGGCCCGAGAGCATCCCAAGATGATTTTGACTGGCCCGAGCCCTACTTGGGCACGTTCACCAATTTCGTGCAAGATCCAAGTTGTTCACTAGGTGTATCCACAATGCATGTTCAGTAGCCAAAAATCAGGCCCACCGGATCATAAGTTGGGTGGCACGTCACAGAGTTTTACAGAACTCCAAGCAAGTGTGCGTGCATGGCATGCATGTGTGTAATATTATCAAAATGCCTTTGAAAACCCTAAATGGGCTGGGCCGATGGGCTCCTAGACACAGCCTGAAGCCTACCCAATCAATAAACAGCTTGACTACAGGCCCAGGCTCAGCCATCAGGCTTGATATGTCAGCCCAAGACTGGCCCAAATCGGGCTTGGATCATAATCCCAACAGGCTAGCCCTGCTCATTAACAGCTCTAGAAACAAGCCTGTAATGGGCCCTCATACTCACTACCATCAGAGTCTAAGTTAGGGCTGAAAGTCGGGCGGGTTCAACCCGACCAACCCGTGACCGACCCGACATTGGGTTGGGCTCGGGCAAGATGTATCGGGTTCGGTCTTAGGCTTGGGCTATACAAACACCAACCCAATAAAACTTGGGTCGGGCTAGGATTGAGGTCTCGGGTTGCCCGAGCCAACCCAAACCCGATGGATATAAAAGTTACTTACAAATTATAATTGAGCCTGGATCATTTGTGTTGAAAGCACAAGAAATTCCAATGTTGTCGGGTCTCATTGGTCCACATCATTTCCGATGACTCAAGCTAACAAGATATGCCGGATTTCTCTCTCCCAAATAGATTGTGTGCTACACAACACGACTTTTAAATGAGTAGTAGTCCTATATTTTAGCAGGTTTGTTTAGAAAAAATGAAGTTCTTTACGATAAATAACTACACATATAATTAATAAAATCATAGGCACAAAAAATAAGACATGTATTGAAATATAATAGACTAAAGTAATAATGAAAATATTAGCATGTATCCACCCGACCGATCCCGCTTGGGTTGGGTTGGGTTGGGTTGGGTTGGGTTGGGGTATAGGAACCCTGGGTTAGGCTAGGGTTGAGCACCAACCCGACCCAACCCAACCCAACCCAACCCAACCCAACCCGCCCAACTTTCAGCACTAGTCTAAGTCAGTGTTCGAAATATCGATACTATCGGCCGATATTATCGTTATCGCACTCATGCGAGACGATACACCCCCGATAACCCCCGGAAGATACCAAAAAATTCCAAATTCAGATGTCAGTCGATATATCGTCGATATCACACAATATTTCGACGATATCGCCGATACATCATGCGATATCACACGATTCCTCCTCCATTATTGTCGGAAATCGACAAACAGACTCATTATTCGAAAAAAAAAAAAAAAAACCTTTTAACAAGTAGATTTCGGTACCTGTAGAGGAGATCGCCCTAATCGGAAGTTGTATTTGAAGGGCCATTCGAATCTTAGCAACAAAATCTCTGATTTGGGAGAAATTTGGACAAAATCCGTCGAAATCCAAAGAAATAGCAAAATCCGGATATATTCTCGGCGAAACGATGGATTTGGTAGAGATTTTAGGGTTCCGGCCTTCCGGAACCCTCTCTCCTTCGAAAAAAAAGGGCTCCGCGCCCTTTTCACGGGATGCAGATGGGTTGGCATACCGCACACCACCGACGTGGATGATGCGTTAACTTCACCGAGCTCTGTAGGTCCCATCATGAGGTATATGTTATATCCAAACCATTCGTCCAATTGGTAAGCTCGTCATAAGGGTTGAGCCAAAAAATAAGACAGATCCAAAGATCAAGTGAATCACACCGGAAAAAGTAGCGGGATATTGAACGTCTACCATTGAAACCCTTTCGGGGGTCACAAAAGTTTTGGACCGTATGATATTTGTTTTTCCTCTTCAGCAAGGTCTTTGTAACCTCATGAATAGATTGGATGGGAAAAAATGTTATGGTGGACCGTACGAATGTTATAACGGTGAGAATCATCGCCTCACTTTGATTTGTGGTGTGGTTCAATTGAGGTTTGAATGTGACTCATTTTTGGGCCCATGATCTAAAATCTCTCCAAATGGATGAACGGTGTGGATATAATAAATACATTATTGTGGGGCCCATGTAACTCTGATCTCCTTTGAACTGTTTGTACAACTGGAGGATCGTCCGCGCTACGATCGCATGAAGTTCATGCGCTGGAAACTTAGGTGGGGTCCACCGTGATGTTTGTGAGAAATGAGAAATCCACTCCGTCCATCTGTTTTTTTTAGTAACATTTTAAGACAGGGCCAAAAAATGAGCCAGATCCAAGACTCAAGTGGGCCGAAAACATGAGGACTAAAGGTCCACAATTGAAATATTCATGGGGCCACAAGTTTTGAATTAGTCTAATATTTGGGTTTTCAATTTATCCCAGTAATAATGACATTATGAACGGTATGGATGGAATGTAAACATCACTGTCGACTCGGGAAGGTTTCAACCGTAGGAATTTACCTACCCACCTTTTTCTTTAGTGCGGCCCACTTGAGTCTTGGATCCTGCTCAATTTTTGCCTCAAGTCTTAAAATAAGCTCACAAACTGATGGATGGAGTAGATTTCTCACAAACGTCACGGTGTGCCCCACTCCTACAAAAGGATTTAATAGGAAATCCGCGTCCCATCTTCACACGACACATACCCATACCTCACTATGTATGGTACACCAGCCAATCCACACCCTCCATCCATTTTCATAAGTAATTTTAAGCTATGAGCCCAAAAAGGAGACAGATGTAAGATCAAGTGTACCACACCACAAGAAAATGTGGTGGCAATGATGTCCACCATTGAAGCTTTTTAGGGCCCACCGTAATGTTTATTTGTCATCCAATCTATTCATGAGGTTTGACAAACCTGGATGGGAAAACATAAATATTAGCTTTATCCAAAAAATTTATAGCCCCAAAAAAGTTTAATGGTGATCATTCAATGACCACTATTTTGTGTGGTGTGGTCCACCTCAGATTTGGATCTACCTTATTTTTCAAGCCATGCCCTAAAATGATATGTTAATATGAATTTCAACTGAGGTTTGAATATGACTCATTTTCATACATATCTTTATATATTTATAAATGGTATGCATCATATTTAAATATATTTACCTTAGCTTAAACAGATAACGCATAACTTAGTACCTTATACAAAGGAAATTTATTATGTGCACTTCATTTTCAATATTTTATGATTTAAAAGTGTATTAAGGTTTTTTTAAATAATCTCTGAAGTTTCATAAAAAAAATCAACCATTTTGCTAATGTTTCCCCATGTTTCTCAAAAAGTGCGATAAATTATGCGATACAAACGATATATCCCGTGCAATAACCTATACGTATCTGTATCCCAAGGTTGTGATACATTGCGCGATACCGATATTTCGAACACTAGTCTGAGTAAAGATAAATAAAACCGATGTTTTAAAATTCGGCTAGGACTAGTGATGAGGACATTAGAGCACCATTCAGGTTCTACCATAGGAGGAGATCATCACCAATTTTTCTTTGGATGGATGACCACTATGTGGGGCTCGAATGGCCTATTTTGAAGACCTCACATGCATTTGACGCATCTTCAAAAACCCTACATTAGGAAGATGCATGTGGGCTGCATTCTTAAAGGGTTTGGACTATTGGATTGAGTGCCCGCATCGATCGGACGGTTAGATCGCGCATGAGGGGCCTTTGGACCACTCTTGATCGTTGCATGTCTTGATTGTAGACCACCCCATTGGCCACGAATAGTTTAGATTTATTTGTTTTGAGTAGTTTTTGTTATTTATTTTATTATTTTTGGCCTATTTTATGTTTTACTTGAGATAAGGTTTTTTTTTTTTTTTAATGAGATTTCTTTCCTAGAAGAGGTTTTTTTGTAAAAGTCTTCTTTCTGAGACTATAAAAGAGAAAAGGTAGGGGGAACCTTTATGCCTTTATTTTGAAAAAAGAACTGCGTTCTCTTTTTCATGTGATTTAAAGAATACTCCATGTGATTTGGAGCTTAGGTGTAGTGTGATTTTATTCCCCATTCAATGGAAGTGCGAGGCTTCCCATATATCATCTTTTTCTCTCTTCATTTCTATCCAAAAGAGGTATTTTCTCATAACTTCATTTTTCCTCTTCGCTTCCCATCCAAAACCATTCAAATCATCTTTTTCTTCAAGTTTTCATCATACAACTCCAACCCCTAACTGAACCCAACCATTGAGGACCCCAAAACCCTAGCCAACGACCCACACATGTGACCATATGACCACACGTGTACGCCCTCAGGCTGGTCGTACGAACAGTCTCTCAACTCCTTGATTCTCCCTTGCGTCCCCCTCCCCTCAATCAAAACCCTTTGATTCCCTATCTCTAACCCTACCCTAAACCTGTAGATCCCCAATTTTCTATTTTCCCCAATTTTTAAAAACCCTAATTCTAAAGTCCCCAAACCCTAAAATCCCAATTTCCCTAATTAACCTAAAACCTCAAACCTCCAACGGCTTAAATCCCTTATTCACCTCAAGTAATATCCATGCCCCAAATCCCTTAGCCAATTAAACCATCGAAACCTTAATTTTACATTCTCCCCCCAAATTCCTCAAACCCTAGGTTAGCCTACATTCTAATCGAGCAAACCCTAGGTAGTAATAGTTATTCCCTTTTGAAATAGACTTATTCCTATGCTATTTGGGTATTCTTAATCCATTAGATCCTAATTTCTAATGATCATGCATGGTGTAGTTTGTTGATTGAAGCCTAGACTATTCATAGTTTCATGTTGGATTCTTGAGATATTTGAAGATTTTTGCATGATTCGTGATTTTAATTATTTAATTTAACTTGTTGATTGATCTCACTTCATCATTTAGCCACATGCATGCGTCATGCATCAACTGGACAATAGGACAAGTTTAGACTGGAACTGGCCACTAAAGCACACTGGGTCATTTAATCAACTAATGGTTGATCATTTTGATCATTTTTCCAATCAGTAATTGATTATGAATGCACTGTGTACAGGTTGAACCTACAATCACCTTGCTTCGAAGAAGATATCCAAACCTCTTTGTTGTAAGTGCTTTCTATTTTACATGCTTTGTTTTATATTTTTATTTTAAATTTTGCATAGATATCACTTGGTCAGAATGGGTCAGAACAGTTGGTCAAACTGTCCGATCCAGGTTCTAAAACATCAAAAAAATAAAAACAACAAAAAGAACAAGAAACGGGAATTGTCAAAACTAGTCTTTAAAGCCACAATCAAGAGCATGGTTCAAGCCTATAGTCCTTGTCAACATCAACCAATATTTCAAAGCAGTACAATCTTAAATTGGCAGGACCTGTTTTATATCATTGAAAAATAGTGTTTCCACTCCTTCCGGTCTCCATTAAGGATTGTCAAACATTATTTCACATATTTCAGAGCCTCAACTTTTCCACTTAAAACCAGCACCCAAACTACATATGCCATTAAAAAATAAAAATAAAATAAAAAACTATTCATGCCATTCTTACTAGGGAAACCCAACAGTTCAAATGGATGCCCATATCCAACTTCTCAAAAATCAACAGTAGGCATGCCCATAGCAACGGTATGATGCTCGAATCTTTCAAAAAGTAGCCAATGTCTATGGGCATGCGTAATGTTGATTTTTGAGCATATGCGCATATCCATATGCAGATCGTATATGCCATCACATGTGGCATATGCGAAAATATGCGATCGCATATGCGATGTATGCAATCACATACAACATATGAGATCGTATATTGGCCATGGCACATTAAATTTTTTATTTTTATTTTTTGCAAAAAAAATGCAATCACATACAACATATGAGATCGTATATTGGCCATGGCACATTAAATTTTTTATTTTTATTTTTATTTTTTGCAAAAAAAAAAAAAAAAGTTTTTGCCTAAAAAAGGCTTCCAAACCTCCTCCATTTGCAATATTCTCACCCTGAAACTCTCTTACCATCTTATTCTCTTACATTTCTTAATTCCAAGTGATCTAAATCTCTCTCTAATGCACTGTGCTTCATTTGGGCCCATTCTCATTTTAAGATAAAAGCGTCTCGGACATCAATGTCAGAAACAGGCAATTCAATAGAACCCATGTTTTAAAGGTGAAAACATGACTCAGATTTACTTGATGGTCAAGGAGAACCGACTATACTTATATTGCATGCCACATGGCATCCTTCCGACATATGAATTATTTACTTATCAAACAACTTTTAGGCACTGACAAAGCAATAGTTCAAAAACTGAAAACCAAGACAGCATCCAGTTGAGATGACTCAAACCCAAGCTATGCCTCAATAACACGAGTTTTCCTACCAGAGCATAAATATGTAGGCAAACCAACAACAGACAGTCATAAAAATAATAAAAACAAAAATAAATAAAATAGTCTAGATGCTGAAAAATAACTCATCTAAACCAAAATGGCCTTTGAGAAGGTAGTTTATTGCATCAAGAACAACTGCTTACCTCCAAAGCTTTCTCTTCGTCATATATAAATTTTGGTAGCTTCCGCATCAAATCCTTTCTGTCAGCTCCACCCAATGCTTTGCTGATCTGTAAAGAAAATGTGATGTCAGAAACATCAAAAATCGAAAGTAAACAACTAACAGGTGGAAGTTAATTGAAGAATAGAGATTGAAATTAACTGAGTTATATCAAAGTTAACGTATCCTGTTTGCGAGTATTTATCGGCATGAGAATCTCTTAGGAAATTTTAAAACATGAGAGATTTAGGATATATTTGAGAAAATCTTGAAAAAAAGGTGAAAAAGTTTTTTATTTTAAGAAAAAGAAGAATGAATGAAAAAGATAAGGAAAATAAATAAAATAAGTTGTAATTGCAAGGAATTAAGAAAATACAAATGTATTATTACAACAAAAAATGGCAGTAATATCACAAAAATATCATGATGATATTGTGGTGTTTCGTTTTTAATGATAATTTGAAACGTATTGTATTCAACAGCTTCACATCACCACACATAGGTTGTCACCCCCCAAAATGTATTATGTCATATACTTGCTCCTTGTTTGGGCAAGCTCAGGTCAACCATCATTGTGGAATAATATCATAACCTGAAACATGCCTAGTGATTGGGACTGTTGACCTGGTGGACCACAGTCCAGATGGTTTATAGTCAAAAAATTGCATTAATGGGACAACTATGTAATGCAGGGGCATTTTCACATCGAGCTCTAGTGGGGTTGCCTGTGGGATGCATGGGCACACTCGAGGCGACCCGTATGAGGTGGGTGGCTCGTGTGAGGTGGTACCCATGTGATTTGGAGCCCATGAGGGGGGCTCGGCCGATATCCTAACTCATTCGATGTGGGGCCTGAGCTATGAGATAAAGGGATTAATTCGTCATGCTCTATCAGTTTAAGCTTTTAGAGCAAGTGGTTAATTGTCTTGTATCAAATTGGTATCAGAGCAGGACGTCTCGTGTTCGAGACTCCTCACCGGGGGTGATTAATGCAAGGGCATTTTCACACCGGCCTCAAGTGGGGTTGCCTATGGGATACAGGGCCACACTCGAGGTGAGCGGCCCGTGTGATGCGGGCCCCGCCCATGAGAGGCGGGTAGTTCGTGTGAGGCAGTACCCATGTGATCTGGGGCCCCCAAGGGGGGTTCTCCTCAGATCCTAACCCATGCGATGTGGGGCCTAGGCTATAAGATAAAGGGATTAATTCGTCATGCTCTATCAATTCGAGCTTTTAGAGAAAGTGGTTAATTGTGTCCTGCATCAAATTGGATTAATGCAAGAGCACACTCGGGGTAGGTGGTCCGTGTGAGGCAGGTGGCTCATGTGAGGAAGTACTCATGTGAAAAAACAAGCATTTTCATAATCATCACAAATCCCATGAAAACCAAAAGAACATCATGCATTATCCTAACCTAAGTTGCCAACATCATCACACAAGATCACTAAATAAAACGAAACTAGGATCTAATGGATGTAGGGAGATATAATTATCATAAGATAGTCTATTTTAAAATAGAAGGCCTAATACAAACTAGGAGGTATCAGAGCATAGTCTTAGCGTAGGTTAGTCTATCGTCAATCTTTTTTTGGGGTGAAAATTTTCTATAGAACCCCTTTACCCAAATCATAAAAATCGTAGAGGTTGGGTCGCTACCCGACTCTGCTAAGGGGACATTTTGTTGAGTTTAGTCAGCCCTTTTTCTAGGTTTTATTGAGTCCCCATATAGATCTAGGCCATGTAGGATTTTTGTGTTGCATCCAAGTTAGGAGTCACATCTACGGTTTCCTTTTAGAGCTTCCTTGTGTATGCCCACTTGTTTTGGACATGGTTTTGGCCTACATCCCACTATGAATCTAAAGCAAATTGCCGAGACCCTTAATGCTATCAATAACCGTCTGACGACCATCGAAGCGCATAGCAAAACCACTGCCACTCAATTAACCGTAACCAATGCGTACGTCAATCAACTTGAGGCCTCCTTACAGGCAAACTCTGACACTAGGGAAGACGTTCAATCCCAAGCTAGAGATCAAGTTGACAGGCGAGAACATAGTCATGGCCAAGGCATTGGCTGTGGTCGAGCACACACGCCGCCGCCACATGAGCGTTATGACCGTTATGATCCAGATGCACAAGTCATGAAAGGCGTGAAAGTTGACGCCCCTAGTTTTGATGGTCGCTTGGACCCCAAAGCATTCATTGATTGGTTGGCAGACATGGACCACAATTTTGAGTGGTATGATATGTCTGATGCCCGTGGAGTGAGATTTGCCAAGATGAAGTTGGTGGGCTAGGCCAAACTTTTTTGAACCAACATAGAGCATAAAATTGAAAGGAAAGGAGAGCCCATAGTTGCGCACTGGGTCGAGATGAAAGAGGTCCTTAAAGAAAAGTATATCCCTCTTTCTTATCGTAGAGGCTCCTAGAACAGTGGCAGGCTTTGCGCCAGAGATCCATGACCGTGCCAAATTACATCGCTAAGTTTGAGAAGAACATGATGCAATGTGACATTGATGACCCCATGGTTACATTGTCCAGATTCAGGATGGGCCTCCGATTTGAGATCCAACGAGAACTTTATTCTCGTGATGTTGGTGCATTAAAGCACATATACCAAGTGGTGCAAAACATTGAACACTACTTCAAGGCACCGGTTGGTAAGCGTTATGACCCTTAGGATCCAAGTGTCAAGACTTACTCTCAAGGGGGGCTAAGCCTAACATGGGGAGTCAGTCTAAACCCCAAATTGGGTCCCAACCCAACCCCAGAGATGTCAAAGGAAAAGGGATAGAAGTGTTAGCTTTAAGGGAGGTGAGCAAACGCAATGCTTCAATTGCCATGGGATTGGTCACTTTACGCATCGATGTCCATCGAAAGAGAAACAAAACCCTGGTAATTAACGATGGTAAGGAAGAAGGAGATGAGCAGGGCGATCTTAAAGAAGAATTTTATCAACCCAACATCAATGGTGCTAGTGATGAGGAAGTAGAAGAAGAATAGACCACACTATTTGCAGTAGTCAGGTGCGCCTTGACCAATACTAAGGAGAATGATGATTGGCATCGGACTATGATATTTTACACCTATGCAAAATGTGGAGAGAAGAATTGCAAGGTGATCGTCGATAGTGGCAGTTGTACCAATGTAGTCTCCACTAGCACTTTGTCCCGTTTAGAGTTGAAACCTAAACCGCCCTCAACCCTATAAAGTGTCATGGGTGGATGCATCTTCCATACCTATTACCTAGCGATATCTCGTGCCCGTTAATTTTGGATCCTATTCAGATTCGTTGTGGTGCAACGTCTTACCTATAGACGTTGGACACATCATTTTGGAACGGCCTTGGCTATTTGACCATAATGTCACGATATATGGCCGCTTAAATGTATGTTCATTCATAAATCAAGGCAAAAAGATATCTCTAGTTCCTCTCCCACCAAAAAGCAATATGAAGAAGAAAACTAATGTTGTTCCTTTGCAAGGGTGTCAAACAACAATAATACAGACGTTAATTCACATTCCACTGGAGGTTCATCCGCAATTATTTGCAATGATCACAGGCCGTGAAGATGTTTATTGGGGGAAGAGGCAAAGTTGAATATCTGACAGGAAAAACAAAGGAACCAGCAATCACTAATCCCTCTCATAATAAGTGAGAAGCAAAGAATTTGTCAATTATGGCCATTTTGGTCAATTCTGCAGAGCTGGATGTGAGTAATGGGTTTATGTTTCTGAAGATTGTCAACTCACAGTCTTCTCCTATTAAAACCCCTCTTGGGGCTTAGTCCCTCACCTAGGGTGGTCTACATGTCAGAAGATGAAATGGAGCGCTATCACAATTGGAAAATCCATCTACCTCAGCTTATGCTCACACAAGTATACGTACATCTGCATTCCACACCTATCCATTTTCTTCCTCCACTTCTCCATCATGGATCATAGATTTAGGTGCCTCAAATCACATGACAAGTTTGTCTTCTATTGTTTCCAGTTACTCTATTTGTTTTGGAAAAGAAGAAATTAAAGTTGTTAATGGTTCGCTTTCTTCTATTGCCAAAAAGGGAAATGCCTTTGTTTATCCCAATTTATCCCTTTCTTATGTGTTACATGTCCCAAATCTCGCCTTTAACTTGTTTATTAGTATTATCAAAAAATTCTTGAATTGTGGTGTTAACCTTTTTTCCCACTCATTATGTGTTCCAGGATCTACATTCGAGGAGGACGATTGGGAGTGGCCGGGAATCTAATGGCTTATACCTTCTTGAGACTCTGTCAGCTCAGCCTATGGCACATCAACCTTGCATTGCTAATAGTAGTTCCATTAGTAGCAACAAAGACCAATTGTTTTGTTGGCACTTTCATTTGGGACATTTACTCTTTTCATATCTGAAAAAATTATTTCCTGAATTATTTAGTTCTAGTTCTAGTTCTATTGAGCTATAATGTGAAGTGTATGAACTTGTAAAACATTGTCATAGTTCTTATCTATTGAGTTCTAATAAAAGCACTGCTCCTTTTTCTATTGTTCATTCTGATGTTTGGGGACTCTCTCCCACTACTTCTCTTACAGGTTATTGGTATTTTGTTTCTTTCATTGATGCTTGCACCTACAACACATGGGTTTGTCTAATGAAATCTAAAGATGAAGTTTTTTCCATCTTCAAAAATTTTCATAAGACGATTTGTACTCAGTTTGATTCTCATATCAAAATTCTTCATTCTGATAACGAGAGGAGTATATTTATTCTGGACTTAAATCATATTTACGTGATCATGGGATTGAACATTAGACTACTAGTGTTGGTACATGAAAACAAAATGGAGTCGCAGAGCGAAAGAACCGTCTCCTAGAAGTGACAAGAGCATTGTTATTTGGTACGAATGTCCTAAAGACTTTTTGGTCTAATGCTATTCTCATTGCAGCTTTCCTCATAAATCGTATGCCTTCTCGTGTTCTTGGCTTTAAATCTCCCATTCAAGTCCTTATCCCCGGTCATCATTTATTTCCAATCCCTCCTAGAGTCTTTGGTTGCGTGTGTTTTGTCCATATTCATAAACAATCATGCACTAAACTTGGTTTGAAGGCTCTCAAGTGTCTTCCTTGGGTACTCTGCCTCCTAAAAGGGATATCAATGCTATCATTCTGCTTCTCGGCATCATCTTGTATCCATGGATGTTACATTTCATGAGTCTAATCTTTTCTTCGCTTCTCACAATGCCATTCTTCAGGGCGGGGGGAGCTGGTGATGAGAGGAATGACTCATTGTTTCTTCATGTTCCTGTACCACGATATGTTCTTTATTCTAGTAGTACTATTAGTTTACAGGATACAGGCTCTAGTGGTACTATTAGCTTATAGGATACGAGTGCGCCTGTTAAAGAGTTATAAGTTTACACAAGACAGAAGTCAAAAGAGAAGCCAAAGGAGGACCAGTCGACCCTAGGAAAGTCCTTTCTAGGATGCAGATACTACTACCACTAGCATTATCACACCTTCTCCTAATCCTATTCCTGTGGTTGATAGTACTGATGATCTCAATCTTCCTAATGTTTTTCGAAAAGGTAAACGTTCTCGCACTCAACATCCCATGACAGTTTATTTCCTATTGGCCTCTTTCACCATGTTATCGTTTTTTCCTAACTTCCATTTCCTTTGTTTCTCTTCCTACTAGTGTTTCAAATGCTTCATCTAAACAATAGTAGAAAGATGTTACATATGGGGAGATGAAAGCTCCAGAAAATAATGGAACGTGGAACTTGGTAGACCTTCCTAGAGGGAAGCATCCAGTAGGGTGTAAGCGGGCGTACACTGTGAAATACAAACCAGATGGATCTGTGGACAGATATAAGGCCTGCCTAGTTGCCAAAGGCTACATGCAGACATATGGTATTGACTATCAAGAGACTCTTGCACCGTTGACAAAAAATGAACTCTATATGAGTACTCCTGTCTATGGCTGTAAATTTGACATGGCCACTATCAGTTGGACGTGAAGAATGGCTTTCTTCATGATGATTTGGAGGAGGAAGTATAGATGAAAATTCCTTCGGTTTTTTGTATCCTAATACCCATGGAAGTGCTCCAATAATGCGGTAAAAAGGGCTAGCTACAAACAGAGTCAAGCAGATCATTCTTTATTCATTAGACGATCCTAGAAGAAGACAGTGGCTCTCGTTGTTCATGTAGATGATATAGTGGTGATTGGGGATGAGGAGGAGATTTTGAAACTCAAGAGGTACCTTGGAAAGGAGTTTGAGATTAAGGATTTACGCAAACTAAAGTATTTTCTTGGTATAGAGGTGGCATGTTCAAAGCGAGGTATCTTTATCTCTCAAAGAAAGTACGTACTAGGCCTTCTGAAAGAGACCGATAACCTAAAAGCAAAGCCAACAGATACTTCAATTGAACAAAATTATAGACTGAATGATGAGGATCATCAACATTTAGATGATGCAGTGCAGTTTCAGAGGTTAGTAAGCTGACTAATTGGCTTGTCTCTTACTCAGCCAGATATTTCTTATGCAATGTGTTATTAGTCAGTTCATGCATATAATCCAAGGACAACACATATGGAGGCAGCTCATCGGATTCTTAGATATTTGAAATCATCTCCTGGAAGAGGAATTTTGTTTGCTAGACATGGTCACCTGAGGGTTGAAGCCTATACTGATGTAGATTGGACCGGTTCAATTATTGGCAGACGATCGACTACTGGGTATTGCTCCTTAGTTGGGGGGGAACTTAATCACCTAGAGGAGTAAGAAACAATCCGTTGTGGAAAGATCTAGTGCAAAAGCAAAATTCAGATCCATGGCTCATGGTGTCTGTGAGCTATTATGGCTTCAATCTTTGTTGTCAAAGTTGGGATACAAGTACAACACTCCAGGACCAATGCGTCTATATTGTGACAATAAGGCTGCCATAAGTATTGCTCATAATCCTATCCAACATGATTGCACTAAGCACATTGAGGTGGGACATTTCATAAAGGAGAAGCTACGGACTGAACTAATTTGTACTCCTTACATTTCTACACAACTTCAGTTGGTGGACATTCTTACTAAATGAGTTTGCAAAGCAAGATTGCTTGAAACTTCAAGTTAAGCATGATTGATATTTTTGTACCAACTTGAGGGGGAGTGTTGAGCCGTAAGGGTATTTTGGGTGTATTGGTTTAAGTTAGTATATGCACGTGTGTGAGAGTATTTATGTCATTTTCTTATGATAGGACATTTCTAATAAAATAAGGGGGAGCCATAAGAGAGTATTCACGTTTTTCATTTTTCCCATTCTCTTCATTTTCTTCTTTTTTTTTCATTCATTCTTTCAAATTTTTTAGCCTTTCATCTTAAACAAGCACAATTTTATAGCCAACACAAGAGTAACAGGTATTCATCTTCACAAAATATATACATTTCTGGGGTTCCCTCTCCACCCAACAGAAGGTCATATTAATTGGAACAAAATTGAATGCAGATCAAGTGTCCAATGAAAAGATGGTTCATGACAAACTAATCTCCATGCAGCTATCAATGAATTAGTTTTCTTCAGCTTGACAGCAGCTTTCATCAGGAAAATAAATCCAAAGCATAACTGTCATCCAAAAGGAATAATACCACCCCAATTCCCAAAAAGTTGGGAATCCAACCAGAAAGAGAGAGAGAGAGAGAGAGAGAGAGAGAGAGAGAGAGAGAGAGAGAGACTTAAATTAACATAAAACCAGTTACCTGAGGTGCATATACACAACCAAGTGTCCCGACAATTAATCCTCCCAACACAAAGCCCCCAACAAAGATACTTGCACCACTTGGCCTTCCACCATCCTCGCTGTAATTGAACAAAAAGAGTGATTTGTAACCAAAAGTATGTGCCAGACATTAATCTAAGGCTGACAACAGGCTGGCCACGGTTAATTTGGACCTAGCTGATCAGGCTGGGCTGGGCCTGTCAAGCTAGTCTGTTCAAATTATTTATTTTGCTCCACCCAGGTCCAACCCATTGACAGCCCTACATAACACTATGAAATGACAAATCAAGCTGATGAAAATAGTAAAAGATGAATAAAAGCCAAGGGCTGACTGACAAAGAAATTGCTGGTTAATAGATTGTTCCTTGCAATGGATTGACAGTAACATGTAAGTTCCTCACATAACTAATGGTTGAAAAATTATACATACACACATCACCTAAATAAGGCTGAAAACTACACACGCACACACGCATCACCTAAGCTAAGGCTGAAAATTATTGAAGGGGATTTTCAGCACATGCGCACACACCCATCACCTATGATAACGCTGAAAACTAATGAAAGGAAATTTTCAGCTTATCATGAAAACAAATGACTAATACCCAAGTAGACATCATAAAATCAATATTAAAAAATGCTGGGGCTATGAAGTAGTTCAGAAACTGTTAACTTGAAATTACATTAAAGTAATGAGTCAAACAACTTGCATTATCAAACAGGCTCTAGTTACACTTGCGACCAGATGCATATATAAGCTTAGGAAATGCAAAACTACATGTCGTAGATACCACCCACCCCCAAACAAGTTCTAAGCGCATACTCATGTATCAAAGCAAACAAAGGCAAGTTACTAGTTAAATGTTAATATTTGAAACCACAAATGCATTTCAAGGGAAATGAGCAAATAACAACATAATTACTTAGTTCTTTTTTTCCTTTCTTTTTCTTCTTCTTCTCTTTTTTTCCTTTCTTCTTCTTCTTCTTCTTCTTCTTTTTGTCTTTGTTGTAGTCATCATAATCTAAGCCTAAGCTTAATTAATTGGGGTTGGCTACATGAATCCTCACCATTCCACTCTATCAAGGGCTATAATTTGAGTTAGACCATAGGTCATCAAGTCTTTTCTTGCTACCTCCACCCACGTCCTTTTGGGCCTTCCCCTTGTCCTTTTAGAGCCTTCAACTTGTACAGATTCGCTCCTAACCGGCACAGTTTTTGGCCTCCGTTGCACATGACCAACCTATTTAAGTCTACTTTCCCTTATCTTGTTACATATTGGTGCTACTCCTAAATTCCCTTGAATGCATCCATTTCTAATTATATCCTTCCTTATCTTGCCACTTGTACATCTCAACACCATACAACATACCATCAAGCAACCTGAAAAGATAATTTGCATTTGAGTACCTTCTCTAATGCTTCAATGGATTTTAAAACCATTGTGGGACAGACCAGTTTAATTCCCAGCTAGAACATACTATTTAAAGACAATAAAATAATAATAATAGGGGAGGGGGGACAACCATACATCTCCCATGTTTTTTGTTTTTTTTTTTTATTTTTAAAAGAAAAAAGGAAATTTCTGTTGTTTATTCATCTTTAAAACGTCCCCCTTGATTAGTGAGCCATGGGAAACTTGCAACCAAGAAGCCAAACATCCAAAAGCTTTCGCCACGACCTTTTTTTTTCTTTCTTTCTTTTAAATAGTAACTAAACTTTATTTAAAGGGGGGAGAAATAAAACAAGAGATGGGAATTGAATTCCCAACAATATGAGCATGGAGGAATGACTTACTTTGCCTAAACCATCATCTAGAGAATCCACCTCCCTGCCAACATGGGTAACCAGAAATGTATGCACATCTGTACGACTATAGGGAATTGAAGAAATTTGGTTGAACGCAAATAATAACTTCTGGGTAACCACAAGGTCGCACGAAGCCCACTGAATTACACTAAGGGGCTGTTTGATTTTTAATTTCCCTAGTAAATACGTGGAAATAAGTAATTATGACTTACTCCACCTGTTTGAAATTGGCAGGAATTACGTTTTGAAATTTGGTCCATAAAAACCATGTCATTGCCTATTTAAATGTGGGCCCCATCATGATATGTGTGACTTATCCACACCATCCATCCTTTTTAATAGCAGATTTTAAGGCATGAGCCCAAAAAATGAGGCAAATCCAAAGCTCAAGTGGACCACACCTTACGGAACAATGATCATAAAGACGTCAACGGTTCAAAGTTGTTTTCTCCCTAGGGCCCACATTAATGTTTTTTTGTCATCCAACCTGTTCATAAGGTTACACAGTCATGGATATAGGGCAAACAAAAATATCAGCTTGATCCAAAACTTTTGGGGTCCTCAAGAAGCTTTCAATGATAGGAGTTCAATTCCCATGGTTTCCCGTGGTGTGGTCCACTTGAGCCTTAGATCTGCCTCATGCCCTAAGGGCCTATTTAGTTTTCCAAATTACATCTTATTTGGATGTAAAGAAGTAATAATTACTCATTACATGTAATTGTAATGATTGGTACTACTTCCGTTGACTGTTGTCACATGTTTATTTAATACGAAAAATTGGTATATTAGAGATAAAATCACCGGCCATGTGTTTGGTTCAACGGTGTAATAGATAAATCAAAAAGGATGTTATGATGTCCACCACCTCACCTCTAATACAGCTGCAAATGCTGTTTGATTTCCATTACAGTAACATGCAAGACAGGAACATTGGAAGAACATGCAAAACATAAAAATCATCAAGGAAGAAGATGAATCGAATCGCTGTAAACAACACAACAACCCTCTATAAGTACCTGCTATCCTATGGACATGCTGCAGAATCTGCCGATGAGCAGCTTTCTCACAAGCTCCGAACCCCTTACCTGTCGAGCATGGAAACAGGGAAAAAACGGGAAATGAATATCAGGATTTCAGATGACAACGCACCACATCTGCTCTGCAAAAAGAAGAGTGGAGACACATATGAAAGTATATCGCCATCATCATCTTACCTTATCAGAGAGAAAATTTATTTTGGGGCGCTGGTTCGATGCCTTGGTGAAGACGACGCAATGGGAGAAATGGCTATTTTAAGTCTTATATTGACGGACCACGGAAGATGTAGTGCTCATGCGGACCAAGACACTATACAATGTCAGCTTCTGCTTCCTCGATATCGTCTCTCTGATTATCTGCAGAGAGACGTATTTCAGGCAGCTACTTTTCGGCGAACTACCGCCATTTCTAACATAGCTATATTGCGTCCAAATCCGGTTTTTTTCAAACACGCGTCAGAAGTAATAATTACTTCTTTACTTCCAATTGATAGTAAGTCGGAAAACCAAACAGGCCCTAAAATGAGCTGGCTAAAGGGATGGACGGTGTGGATAAGACACACATCATGGCGGGCCCCACAATTTAATGTTTTTCTCCTCGTGTGACGTGAGTGTGATAAATGAAGGTGGCTGTCAGCATCACTTTAGAAATCTAACAAGAAATACAAAGGTAAATAATTATTACCCATTTACCTGGAATTACCACTGTAATTAGAAAATCAAACTACCCCTAAGGGCCTGTTTGGTTTTCCCACTTACTTTCAATCGGAAGTAAAGAAGTAATTATTACTTCTGACGTGCATTTGAAAAAAAAAAAAAACAGGATTTGGACGCAATATAGCTATGTTAGAAATGGCGGTAGTTCGCCGAAAAGTAACCGCCCGAAATACATCTCTCTACAGGTAATCAGAGAGACGACATCAAGGCAGCAGAAGCTGACGCCGTACGGTGTCGTGATCCGCGAACACTGCATCCTCCGTGGTCCATCAATACAAGACTTAAAATAACCATTTCTCCCATTACATCGTCTTCACCAAGACACCGAACCAGCAACCCAAAGCAAATTTTCTCTCTGATAAGGTAAGACGACGACGGCGATATACTTTCATATGTATCTCCGCTCTTCTTTTTGCAGAGAAGAAGACGTGGTGCGTCGTCACCTGAAATCCCGATATTCATTTCCCGTTTCTTCCCTGTTTCCATGCTCGACAGGTAAGGGTTTTAGAGCTTGTGAGAAAGCTGTTCATCAGTAAATTCCGCAGCATCTCCATAGGATAGGAGATACTTATAGAAGGTTGTGTTGTTTACAGGGATTCGATTCATCATCTTCCGTAATGATTTTTATGTTTTGCATGTTCTTCCGATGTTCCCGTCTTACATGTTACTGCAATGTAAATCAAACAGCATTTGCAGCTGTATTAGAGGTGAAGTGGTGGACACCATAACATCCTTTTTTATTTGACATGTCTATTATACTGTTGAACCAAATACACGGCTGGTGATTTTATCTCTAATACACCGTATTTTTTATATTAAACAAACATGTGACAATAGTCAACGGAAGTAGTACCAATCATTACAATTACATGTAATAAGTAATTATTACTTCTTTATATCCAAATACGATGTAATTTGGAAAACCAAACAGGCCCTAAGAGATTTTCCTTCAACTATGACCAGTCCTTGTGCTCCTTACAGCTCGACCCTTCACACAAAGCGATAGCCTCTATCTTATGCGCATCACCCCCTCCTGTCAGGCCGAAATAAGAAAGAATAATGTTATCTATATCATCATAAAGGACACCAACTGCGATGCGCCTGCCGGTGTTACCCCTAAGGCTATCAAGAGGCCGACCTCAAGTCACACTCAAGTCAGTTCCAAGTGTACCTATGCCTACACAAATCGAGCCCCAACTCCTGCCACATCAAGTTCCACCAATCTGGGTTCTATGTTTGAGATCCTGGATCTTAAACCAACTAGGTCCGGGTAACCCATTCAATTTTTGGACCTTGGCTACGGGTTAGGTCCAATTCAGGGGTTCAGGTCCTATTGATTTATTTCTCTTCACCATCTAATTTTTTATGCACATATCCCACATCATGATAAGAGATGAAATGTATATTAATGGTACTCTTCATATAGATAATGCAAAAGAATACACTACCCACACTATAATATCTTATTTTAAGGAGCATGATGTTAACTCTCATACCACGTGCTTTTCTCCTCTCTCATATTCTCCCTCTCTTCTCAAATTCTCTAACATAGTATCAGAGCCTAAGTGCTTCTAGGGTTCTTTCCTTCTTCTTTCTTCTTCTTCTTCTTCTTTCTTTCTTTCTTTCTTTCTTTCTTTCCTTCTTAACCCTATGTGTTTTATTCTTCTAATCTTTCTAAACAAGTGGTGTTTTCCTTCCTTCCCTTTGTAATCTTCTTTTCTTTTTGTTTTCTCTTTTCTTACTTTCCCTCCACTCTTGGTGTTTCCCTTCTTTCCCTTCATAATATTCTTTTCTTTTTGTTTCCTCTTTTCTTCTTTTTTTCCCCTCACCCTCCTTTCTTCCTCTTAATGCTTTTTTCTGTTTTGAGAGTCATGAGGCCTTTTCCAAACTCACTTGTTGTGATTCGTGAGAGGGGTAGCTTGTGGCTGATTTTATTTTTATTTTTTAAGCAACGAACTGAAAATCCATTAAACAGGGGGAAAAACAACCAGGAAAGCAAAAGAAACAAAAGGAGCAGAACTGCTGAGATAGCAGAAAGCCCCCAACTACCTAAAAAAGAAAGATGCACACTATTCAAATCCTTAACATTGACAGCCCATTCTAAAACCATCTTTTTAGCCCTAGCCCCCACCGCTTTAGCTTGTGGCTGAATTTTTTTTAGGGTTTTGAATAATGTGTTACTGGATTTGAAGCCCCTTTGCTAATCGACTAAAGTTTTAGTGATTGATGTATTGCTGGGTTTAACGCCTCTTTGATATGCAGTTGAAGCCCTTGCAAATTTTTTTTGCCGTCCTGATTGAAGACGTTGCTAGAAATTCTTATTCGAGACTTTTTTTTTTCCTTTTTTTTTTTTAAGAAGAATTTTTCTAAAAGATTTGTTGTTGTTTTTGTTGAAGGATTGAAGGTATTGCTAGATATTCAAGTTTGGCAGTTTTTTTAGGTGGTTTGGCAGTTTTTTTTAAGTGGTTTTTCCTCCAAATCTTTAACATCCAATTTGCGGGTAAGAATTTTGTTGCATATAGTCGTTTGGGCAATTTTTTGGGCTTCTTTTCTGATTTACTTGTCCAGCTGCAAGGCCCTTCCTCTCGGTTCTCTCACTATTTTTTGAGATTGTATATGGCATCTTCGTCGACTTTCGAGGCAACTGATCCTGTTAACTCTTAAGATGGAACAGTTGATTGTTCATTCTAAATATCATGGTTTACAGATTACCACAAATAAACTTAAGTCCAGCAATTACTTTCAATGGTTGAAAGTTGTTGAGATGTTTAATGGAGGAAAACAAAAGTTGGGGAATATCGATAGTTGTTGTGCACGGCACCACAGCCGCCACACATTAGGCACAGAAGCAACCTTAGAACAATTCAAACATGCAAAATAGAAACGAAAATAACGAGCAATCACAGAGAACACAACGATTTTACATGGAAAAACCCTTGCAGGAAAAAACCACGACACCAAGCGACAAACAATTCACTATAATTGAATATTACAAGGGATAGACCACTTACAAATTCGAAACTCCCGTCTCTACAAAAGAATTCCCCTTTTAAAACCCTAGCTCTCTCTCACTAGCATAACGTAATTCATCCTAATCCCGTTTTTAACAAGGTGTATATAAACCCCATACAAAATTAGAATAAAAACCGTGCACTTATGCAATCTGCACAGTCGCACGCTCGGTCAACCGTGAAAACAACAGAGAGTCACGGTCGACCGAGAACTTCACAACAAGTCAAGATCAACCCGAGAAATCCATGGTTGACCGGACAGTGCTGGAAAAATTAAAGGCACTCTTTCAACAATCTCCACCGTGGCTTTAATCCTCCAGCTCCATTGTTCCAAGTTGTTATCCCCATCTCTAATCTTCAACATAGCTTCACCATTATTTCATGTGCATACTCCATCTTCATCTCTTCTTTGCCAAACCTAGAGAAGTCTGATCAAAACATGAATTTCTCTGCAGGAAACACTTTTGTAAGCATATTAGCCAAATTTTCATTAATGTGAATCTTCTCAAGAGTAACACTGCCTTCCTCTAGCATCTGCCATATAAAATAATGATGCGCATCAATCTGTTTAATCCAGGAGTGATATACTTAGTTCCTCGCCAAATTGATAGCGCTCCTGCTATCACAATGCACAGGCAAGACTTCCTGCGGAAGCCCTAACTCATTAATCATTCCTCTCAACCAAACTGCTTCCTTGAATGCTTCCATCACCACCATATACTTAGCTTCGGTTGTGGAAAGAGCAACCACAGACTGAAGTTTTGACATCCAACTGATGGCTTCACCCACTAACACAAACAAGTAACCAGAAGTCAACCTTCTGTTGTGCACGTTACCAACATAATCGGCGTCCACATACCCTACTAGTTTCTCCTCAAATTTATCGAACGACAAGACATAGTCAGTCATACTTCGTATATAACGAAGTAACCATTTCAATGCCTCCTAGTGTTGCTTGTCAGAGTTTAACACGTATCTACTCACAACACTGACTGCATGTGAAATATCAGGTCTAGTACAAACCATGACATACATAAGACCGACAACCGCGCTCGAGTACAGCCAGTGTTCGTAATATCAATACTATAGGCTGATATTATCGGTATCGCACTCCAGCGATACGAAACCAAGTGGAGATACTTCAAAAAAAAAAAAAAAAAAAAAAAAAGGAATATGCTCGATATCGTCAAGATATCAATGAATATCGGTCGATATCTCACAACATCACAAAATATCGTGTGATATCGACGATATTAGCCATGCATGAGGCTACTGTAGCCACCTACTCATGCACGATGCTACTGTAGCTACCTACCGATTTCGCCGATAAAAGTGGTGGGATATCTGTAAATTCATCATTCGAAACAATCTTTCGATTTCGTACCTGGAAAGAGGTGGGTTGTGATCAGAAGCTGGTGGGCTGTGATCGGAAGCTGGTGGGCCGTGATTGGAAAGAAGCGGCTGTGATCAAAAGCTCCCCAAAAATCGGATCATTGCAGAGCCTTGAAGGTGAGTGAATCTTGAAGAAAATAGCCCCAAAATTTAGAAATTTTCCGAGATTTGGGCATGATTTTGGGCGATTTGAGGTGATTTTGGGCGCATGATTTCGAGGCTTGGGTTTCAGAATCCCTCCCAAAATTGGTTTAAAATCCTGATTTGGAAGCCCTCTTGATTTTGGTTGGGCGTGATTTAAAGAAATTTGATTTCGTACTGAGTTACTTAGTAACCTCTTATCGTACTCAGTAAAGTCTGTTGGGCCCACCGTGAATGCATGTGATTTATCCACACCGTCCATCCGTTTTTAAATATCATTTTAGGTGTTGAGACAAAAATTTAAGCATATTCACATCTCAAGTGGACCATACCACAAGAAAAAGAGTTAAAGTATTTATTTCCATCGTTGAAACCATTCTGAGGGCTACAGTAATGTTTATTTGTCATCCAAGCTATTCATAATGTCAAAATGACATGGATGAAGGGAAAAATCAAATATCAGCTTGATAAAAAACTTTTGTGGCCCCCAAGAACTTTTCAACGGTAAACGTTCAAATCACACTGTTTCTGTTGGTGTGGTCCACTTTAGATTTTTATATGCTTTATTTTAGTGCTAAAGCACTAAAATTATCCAGTAAAATGGATGAACGGAATGCATCAGAACGAAGAAATGACGGTGGGTCCCACAGAGTTTACTCAGTATGCTTAGGGTACTGAGTTACCCAGTACATAATCCGCTTCCCCTTGGGCACCACTGGGATGCTAGGTGGGGTCCACCTTGATGTTTGTGAGAAATCCACTCCGTTCATTCATTTTCCTAGATCATTTTAGGACATATAACTAAAAATGAGGCAAATTCAAAACTCAAGTGGGCCGCACTAGAGGAAACAGTGAGGATTTAGTCACCATCGCTGGAATATTTTTAAGTGGGCCTCACTTGGGATTTTTGCATGAGGCTAGGTGGACAGTTTTTTCACTTCATCCCAGTGGGAATGACCTTATAAACAGGTTCGATGGCATATAAACATCAAGGTGGAGCCCACGAAGGTTTCAACGGTAGAAAACTCTTTCCCCAGTTTTCCCTCTCATATGGCCCACTTGATTTGTGTATCCACCTTATTTTCTGGAGTATGTCATACAATGATATCATAAAACGGATGGACGAAGTGGATTACTTACAAACATAGGGTGGACCCCACCTTCCATCCCAGCGCACCACCTTGATGCGTACGGGATTGGCTGGCGTACAATGTACGCTACTGATAAACTTTGTTGGACCTATCTTGAATGTATGTGTGGCTTATCCATGCCATTCATCCATTTTTTTCATCTCATTTGGGAGGTTGAGCCCAAAATTGTAGCATATCCAAAGATCTAGTGGACCATACCACAGGAAAGAGTGGGAATAATGATTTCCACCCTTGATATGTTCTTAGGGCCCACAGTGATGTTTATTTATCATCCATTCTGTTCATAAGATCACAAAGACATGGATTAAGGGAAAAAAACAAATATCATCTTGATCCAAAACTTCTGTGCCCCCAAGAATATTTCAACGTTAGATGTTTCTTCTTTTTTTTCTTTTTCTTTTTTTTTGTTCTAGTGGTGTGGTTCACCTGAACTTTGGATGTGCTTCATTTTTCAAATCAAGATCTAAAATTATCTAGTAAAATGGATGAGGGGAGTTGATAAAATACATAAATCACAGTGGGTCCCATAGAGTTAACTCAGTACGCTTGGCATACTAAGTTAGGCAGTACACAATCCGCTTCCATGTATCACGCAGGGAGCGGATTATGTACTACCCCCTGTGTGTTCTGAGCTCCACACAGGCGGAGGATCCGAGGGCCACTGATGGGCCACTGTGGGTCCCATCGTGAGGTATGGGTTATATCCAAGTCGTTCGTCCACTTGAATAGCTCATTTGAGGGGTTGAGTCGAAAAATAAGACATCCAAATATCAACTGGACCACACTGAAAAAAGTTGTGGACCCTATGAGCGTCTACTGGTGGGCATTCAATCACCACTTTGTGGCCCACTTAAGCCTTGGTTCTGCCACATTTTTGGTATCATATCCTAAAATAATCTGTAAATAGGGATGGAAGGTGTGGATAAGACCTTTACATCACGGTGGCCCTCACAGAGCGTCTAATGGTTTGAATGTATGTGGTCTATCCACGCATCTCAGTACGCTAACCGTAGTGAGTTACCACGCAATCCACTTCGTTGTACCATATGGTGTGACCCATTTCAATTGGGGGTCTAGCAGATTTTTGGACCGTGTATCATATACCATGGGCCATTTTAGTTGTGGGTCCATCCCCATTGTACCATGGGCCCATCATTGATATGTATATTCCTCAATTTTTACTTCTGCTTTTGTTTTTCAATGAATTGGTTGTGTTTTCATACATGATTTTGATATATTTATAAATATCATGCATCCAATTTAAATATAGTTGTATTAGTTCAGTTAAACAATTCATAGATTAAGACCCTATATAAAGGAAATTTATTATGTGTATTTTTATTTTTATTTTGAGATGTTATGATTTAAAAATGTGTATTAAGGACTTTTTCAACAATCCCCAAAGTTTCATTAAAAAAATTCAACCATTTTCCCAATGTTTCCCAAAAAGTGCGATAAATTATGCGAAATAAACGATATATCCCGTGCGATAACCGATACGTATTTGTATCCCAAGGATGTGATACATAGTGCGATATTGATATTTTGAACATTGAGTACGGCACACGAGACATATATTGTTTTTCTTCATCATACGTAGGACATTGTTCTAAAGAAAGCCAAAAGTGAGCAATGTGGGAGTGCTAATCAATTTAACCTTATATAGTCCGAACTAGACCAAGACCTTCTCAAGATACTCTTCCTGAGACAACCACAACCTGCTCCTTTCCCTGTCCTTGTGTACATCGATGCAGAGAATCATTTTTGAAAGCCCCAGATCTTTCATCTCGAATGTCCTGAATAATTGAGCCTTTAATATGTTAATTTCAAACATGTTATAGTTGGTGATAAGTATATCATCAACATACAATACCAGAATAATGAATTCACCATCATTCAATGATCTGAAGTAGACACAATAATCAAATTCACTTCTGATAAACCACTGACTCAACATGACAAAATCAAACTTGTTATAACACTACCTAGGCAACTATTTCAGGCGGTATAACAACCTTTTCAACCCGCAAATCTTACTCTTTACTCCCTGTACCTTGAACCCTTCATGTTGCTTCATGTAAATCTGATCTTTCAATTCCCTATGTAGGAAAGCAATCTTTACATCCAACTGTTCCAATTCTAAATTGTATTGGTCAACCAATGGTAACAATGACACAAATCTGATAGATACCTACTTGATCGCAGGTGCAAAAATTTTGCTAAAGTCAACACCCTCATGTGCATACCCTTCGCTACCAATCTGGCCTTGTACCTATCATGTTTCTTTTGATAAACCCACTTGCACCCGATCGCTTTCCACCCAATAAGAAGCTCCACCAGCTCCCAGGTCTCATTCTTGTACAAAGATTTCATCTCATCTTACATCGCTACCATCGACTTTTTTGCATCTATGTCATCGAAAGTCTCCTGAAAAGTAGACGAGTCCCCCTCATCCGTAATAAGGGCGAATACAACATTTGAGTCATCTCTGTATCTCAACGGTAACCTTCGATCCCACGGTGAATTTCTCTGAACAGGTGGCAGCTCCACCTACTCTTGTACCTCTTCCTGAATCTCCGCTTCTTCAAGTGTCTTACCCTTATCAATTTTAACACCAGTCACTACTGATTTTTCCGTTTCCTTGTGTTCATCCTTACGAAACAAGGAACTCTCATCAAACTTGATATCCCCACTAATTGTGATCTTCCGTGTGGACCGATCATACAACTTGTATCCTTTCACTCCATCATCATAGTTGACAAAGATACACTGCTTCACCCTTTGGTCTAGCTTATCTCTCTCAACGGACGGTACATGAGAGTAAGCATCACAACCCAATGCGTGCGATCCTGAGTAATCAACTTCATGGCCACTCCATACTTTGTCTGGAATTTTACAATCAATCAGCATAGACGGGAAAAATTTCACTAAATGGCAAGCTGTATTAACAGTCTCAACCCATAGCTCCTTGCCTAACACAACATTACTCAACATACTTCGAGCTCTTTCCAAAAGAGTCTGATTCATACTCTCCACCACACCATTCTACTTTGGTGTATGCCTTACTGTGTTATGCCTCACGATCCCCTCATTCTTGCAAAATAAATTTAAGTTCCTTCAAAGTAAACTTGACACAGTTATCAGTCCTCAAAACTTTCAACTATCGCCCTGACTGTCTAAGTAGCAAAAATATCGCAATATCGCTGGCTACATATGTAGACTAGTTCTCAATTAGCAACATTGACACAAATACACAGTCCAATACACGATATTAACTAAATGGATGCAAATGGATATTATCCTAATTATGAATGCGTCCATATTTTACATCTCTCCACTATTTCACATATTTCAATTACTCAACTATCATACACAGACATACGCCTCTCACATTTCTTTGGATCCCAAATTTCAGAAACTCGTATTGCAGAGTTTTTCATCAATGTGTTGCATAGTGAAGACATGTATTTATGTGCAGATATCATGAGTACAGAATTTATTTTTCCCAAAAAGGTGTGTGGAGAAATAATTGAACATAAACTAAAAATCAATGGACACTTTTTTTTAGAGAATTGACAAAAAAAAAAAAGTTTTTGAGAAAGCGCCAAAGGCAATAAAGAAAGAAAGAAGAAGAAAAAAAAAAAAGCAGCCCCCAACAGAAGAGCCCCAACAAAATCAAACCCCAAAGGATCAACAACTCAGAAAAGACCCACACCCCACACAGCCCAAGAAGCATCAACCCCATTCCTGAGAGTAGGTCCAAACTTTTGCAATAGCCCAATCAACACTGTGGCTAGAATTATGAAAGCATCTTCCGTTCCTTTCTTTCCAGATTGCCCAAATTGATGGACACTGTGGGTAAGAAGAAACGAAAGAGTACGAAAACTAGAGAACAATATCAGCATCCACTCGGCCCTGATGGGAAATTCTACACTTCATGAAAACATAAAGTTTGAGCGAACATTAGTGGGTCCAAATTAGTATGAACAGTGGTGAGAGGGACACAAACACACCCATATAATTGTTGTTTGAAATTTACAGATCATAATCAAAGATAAAAAAAGAAAGCTGCAAAACCAGAAGAGTTCGTAAATAACGAATAACATACCTGTACCCAGCTCGAACTGTAAGCAAACTTTTATGAGTTGAAATCTTTGCTTTCCGCCGGCGAATGGGATTGATAGAAAAGTTAACAAGACCACAGTTAACAAGACATTGCCCTGATTGCTTCACTGGAGAACCTTCATGAGAAATTTTGACAAGGATTATACAAGCTGACAGACTTCAAGAACAGTAGAATTATCATCAACCAGAAAGGGAAAAAAAAAAGTAGAAACATCAACAAAAAAATAGAATCAGCATTCACAAGTAGGTTATGAACTGATTTAATGCTTACAAATGCCAAGTGTATTATACATCCATAAGAAACTGACACAATAGTGCGCATGCATACTAAGACATCTCATGAATAAATAAAAGAACTAGCATTCCACAACAGTGAACTAGTAAGTTAAAAATATGAAGTAGCAAAAGGGCTGTCACAAACCTGCTAAAATAACCACATAATGGAAATAAAAAGGGTAAGCTAAAAATAAACCCGACAAATTTCCAGTAATATTAATGAGTTTATGGTTGAAATAGAAAACTAATTCCAAAGAATTACATGATACTTCAATCATGAGCTACTTGCTTCTGACAGGTTTTTGTAATATTTGGTGACCACAGACCACCCTAAAAGATTCAGATAACAGCTTCCATTATCTAGCGAATGTGGAACAAGCAGAATAACCACTTCCTATGGTGGGCGATGAATTGCATGGTGCAATTGAGAGGATTTCATGTGACTTACTGAAAAAGTGAATGTTCATGCTTCTCCTCATTGGGTATGAATGTTTCTTTCGCCAGACATGATCATAATGGTCCGTACAGACTACAAACTAGGGGAGTTTCTTCATGATACCCACGATTCCACATTCATCTGACCTCCAAGACCAGTTAGTCTCACTGAGACAGCTAAGCCAGGATCTCGAGTACATGAGCTGGCTTCACAAACCTTTTTACACTTACACCCACCAATTCAGATAACCACAAGCTCCTTGATATCATATGGATTACTTCTCAGGTCCCACACCAAAGCACTTCAACCATATCTTTGACGAGCTAATCTTCTGCTGGGTTTCAGTGTATAAGCTATTAATGCGATCCAGAGCTTGTTGCATCCAAGAATCAAAGACAAAAAGGAGGAGTTCAACTTACTTTGTGAATTTCCCTGGGACACAGAAATACTACCCAATTCATGCAAGACAAGAATGGAGCAAACAAGCAGGAAGATCATCAAGACAATAATTTTGAAGAGCTTTGTCATTTGTGACATCCCAATCAAAGAATGAAATTTTAGAATTGTGTATTTTCCCTCTTTTCTAATAGGGGTATATTCATCATTTTAAAACTTGTCAGTTTCGATTATATATATATATATATATATATATATATATATATAGAGAGAGAGAGAGAGAGTCCCGGTCTCCTGCGCACCAGGCCGCACGGAGCATAGATGCGAGCTCTTACAAGAGCCGTTAGATAGGAACGAACGGCTGTCATTTAGCATCAGTGCAGCAGGAGAGTCTCTCCGTAGTGAAGACTCGCGTGGCACTTTTTTCGGCAAGACACGATAAGTTAGGGAATCAGTTTCGACAGTGTTAGGGACGCGGTTTGGTTGGTGACGCTGCCATCAGCTGTGATCCATACCACTGATCCCAACCGTTGAATGGGCGAGCAACATATGAATGGTTGAGAGAGAAAACCACCAACGGTTCATGGACAACCAAGAAAAAAGGCCAGCAGTTCTACATCCGGGATCATCGCTCTTGTGGGTTTGATGCATGGGGCATCCACCACAAGTCCCATCATATCAATGGTTGAGTCCCGGTCGCCATGTCTGCGCCCATCTGAACATCCGTCGCCATGTCCTGAACGAGGAAATTCAAATCGAGAACGAATCGAAATAGAAAGAGAAAAACAGAGAGATGAACGAACGCTGGAGTTAGGGTTTCAGAGCTATTCTTTTTTCTTTTTATTTCTATGGTGAGAAGAAAAAAAGCAGGAATGGTATTTATATACGCGTTTGGAAGGATTTTCTGGTTTCTTCTTGAGGAAACGAATTTGAGAATGAGAGCCAGTCGAGCTAGTTCTGGAGAGTTCTACCGTTTTCTTTCCCAATCTTGATTTTTCTTTTTCGCGGGGAGTTATTTGATACTCCGTCGGCGTATGTCGGTTGATACGCAGGCATTCATAAATTGTACTTGTGTCATATATTAAATCAAATCAAATCAAATCCACTAAATTGTGAATGTCACTGTCTCTATTTTTCTTTGTCACAATTAGATTGGTTTAACTATCATAATCTCTGATTCGTGGACGCTTGTTTATTGAAATAGAACTGTTGGATTTTTTCATTTTGAACCGTCGAATGACTGTCCACCGATCCGATAGTTAGATAATCAAATAAGTGTGGTTTTTGGTGCAGCGTGCATCTAAATGGGACCTGGAACTTGGACAGTTTAAATTTATTCAAATTATACAATTATAAGTAATATCTCAGTGCCCACGTATCATTCATCACACTCTCTCGAAATTGGCAGCGTGGTATTTTCGGACGCGGATTTTCTGGGAAAGCCTTTCAGGTGCTGGAAACTTAGGTGGGACCACCGTGATGTTTTTGAAAAATCTATCCCGTCCATCTGTGTTTTTTTAGCTCATTTAGTACGTGAGACCAAAAGTTAGCAGATGCAAGACTCAAGTGGGCCGTACATGATGTATGTGTTTCGTCTATTCCGTTCATCCATTTTTAAAGATCATTTTAGGGCTTGATCTAAAAAAATGAGAGGAATATAAGTTTTAGATGGACAACACCCAGGAAACTAATACTAATTGGATATCCACTATTAAAATCATCCTAAGGCCATCCAAGCCATGTGGTTTATCCACGCCATCCATCCGTTTTTACGGACCATTTTAGTGGTTGAGCCAAAAAATTGAAGTATAATCAAAATCTCAAGTAGACCATACCAAAGGAAACAGTAGAAGTATTGATTTCCACCATTGAAACCTTTATAAGGTCTTCAGTGATGTTTATCTGTCATCCAAACGGTTAATAAGATCACAAAGACAGGAATGAAGGGAAAAAAAATATCATCTTGATATAAGACTTCTGTGGGCCTTCAAGAACATTTTGAACGGTAGACTTCAATTCACACTGATTCAGTTATTCTAGTCCATTTCACACTTGAATATTATTAATTTTTAGTATAAGCGATAAACTTATATGATAAAACAGATGGACGGAGTTGATACAATGTATGAATGACGGTGGGCCTTACAGAGTTTAGTCAGTACGCTTAGCGTGCTGAGTTACTCAGTACGGAATCCGCTTCCTAACAGGAGATGACCTGCCGACCGGGATTCCAAAGAACTTAAGTTAGGTGGGGTCCACCGTGATGTTTAGGGAAGATCGACCATGTTCATCGGTTTTGAAAGATCATTTTAGACAATGGGCCAAAAAATGATATAAATCCAGAACTTAAGTATGTCGTACGTTAGTAAAACGTGTTTAGGTACATTCTTCCCTCTGTTTTTTGTGGTGGGGTCCGCTCGAGCTTTGGATCTTATTCATTTTTTGGATCATGCCTTAATATGGTCTCTCCAAATAGATGGATGGTGTAGATACAAAACACACATCACGGTGTGGCCCACAGAACTTGGAGACGTCACTTGAGAAGGACCCCTATACGTCCGCAAAAACAGAAGAGCGAGTCTTCACTACGGAGAGACTCTCCTGCTTCACTGATGCTAAATGACAACTGTTCTTTCCTATCTAACAGCTCTTGTAAGAGCTCGCATCTATGCTCCGTGCGGCCTGGTGCGCAGGAGACCGGGACTCTATATATATATATATATATATATATATATATATATATATATATATATATATATATATATATATATATATATATATATAAAATGATCAATGATGGTTTCCTTTTGATACAATTTCATAAAGGGAGCAAGAAGATTTGATTCACATTTAGGATTTTTCTATTTTTAACTATTTTCCATAGTTTTCATGAGGGTTCAAATGACTAGATATCAGTGTTTTAATTAGCAAATAGCGTGTAGCATAGCATTCACCCCTCTAAAGCATGAGGCGTAAGCTACAAGCTACTTCTAAATTTTAACAAAGGTTGTTCTTGGTTCCGCTAGATATCATGAAATTTCATGGTATTTGGCACCAAATTGGTCTCGTTAACAATGAAATTTTATGATATTTGGTGCAACCAAACACAACCTAAAATAATAGGAAAAATAGGCAAAGATTAAGTATAAAGGTAAAGAAAGAGTAACATAACTTATTTAATATTGTTACTTATATTATTTCACTAAAATTATTAAAAAGCTTAACTAATTTTTATTGAAATTTGAAAAATGTAACAAAACATTGAAAACATTAATTGATTTTAATGTTTTACTGAAACGTATCTTTTTTTAAAAACTGAAAAGTAACTTGAAGCATGAGCCACAGTGTGTAACGTAGGCTATATAGCATGTAGCATATACAAATTACCATGTGGCATCTACACACAATTTAAGCTATTTTCATGAGCGAAACGTTAAGGCTAAGCTACACTACGTAGTGGAAGTTACACACTACAAAGTAAAGCTATTTAAAACAATGATAGATATATTTTCTAGATCTCACGGGAACTTTTGGGTTTTTGGTCTTCTCAATTATAATTTATAAATATTAGTAGCATGGATGAAAATGAGAAGAGAAGAGTTAATACTTAGAGATTCTCTAAAGTTTGGGAGGTGAATTCTTGAAATATATTGGGTACGATGCTTAATACACATGGTGTGATGCTATGGCCAGGTGAGGTGTGACACTCCATCTATGATTAGTGCAATACTAGTCATTATTGGACCATGCAAACAACTTATGCTGTAATGTTGAAACTTCTGAATCTAGTCAACTATTTTCAGATTTGCTCTAATTATTTCTTATAGGAGAATTAAGATATGAGATTGTGGGTCGAGCATGACCCTCAACAGTCATCCTGAATCAAAGTCTCCCATGTAGCCAAGAACCAAAGTCAATAGCAGATATACTTGCCAGCAATTCAGAGATATGTCGCTAAAACACCGGAAAAGCACCAATATTTTAGCAAACATCCACAGTGATTCATAGGATCATAAAAGAAGATCACCATTGCCGTCATAAAAGATTTTTAGGGCGCAATAACTGGGCCAGTTGCTCTGCAGTGCCCACCTGAAGAAACAGTTATTTTGATGAAATTTTGGAAGCAGTGCATTAATGTTTTTCTTGTTCTTGGTTATAATTTTTGTTGAACCCTTTTTTTTTTTTGTAAATTTCAAATTGACAGGGTCAGGTCATGTGATGCAATAGATCATAGGATTACATATCTGTTTTCAATTGCCATCTTCGAAACACAATGTAATAGGATAAGCAGGGATGATCCCAGCTCCTCCACTAAATATGAGTAATTGGAGGACTTTAATCGCTGATTCAACAACTGCAATTTCGAGCAACTAGAAACAATTTTTCAGTAGTTTAACAGAGTTTCCAGACCAACAATGAAGTAACATACATGGGAATGGGAAGACAGTTGATGGAAAGGAGACCAACTTTGTTATGGTCACCATGTGCTGCACACTACATCGACCTCATCTTAGAAGATATTGGAAGGAGAAAGAATGTCATAACATTGGTTGAAAGGGGAAGGGAAGTAACAACATTCATCTACAACCACAACCTAGTCGTTGCCATAATGAGGAAGTACACAAAGGGTAGAGAGCAGCTTAGGCTTGCACCAACAAGATTTGCAACAAACTTTATAATCCTTCAAAGTTTATATGAGCATCGGGGAGAGTTGTCCGAGATGTTTGCTTCACGAGATTAGCTTAATACAAAATACGGGAAGAAGACATCAAGGGCACCGGTCAATGTCGTGGCAACTATACAACAAATATTGAAAAAGTGTTGCAAACATCCTAAAGGTGATGGAACCATTGATGAGTCATTTGTCTTGTCGAATCGGATGAGGTACCTACCATGGGCTTCCTCTACGACGATAGGGATAAGGCGAAGCTTGCTATCAAGCAGGATTCTAAACACCATATGATTTACTAAAAGATGATTGACAAGCATTGGACGAAGTAGCTTCATCATCATCTTCATGCAGCAGCTAAACTAGTTTAGTTATGCACTTTCTTCTTGTCTTTGACCATTAAATAAATTGATGGATACTAAGTTCATTATTGCAATGTAGGATACATTTTAAATCCACGATACAAATATGCTCAATCATATAATGAGGACAAGAAGGTTCGTATCGGGCTCAAAAATATGATAAAAATATTAGAGCCTGACTTAGATAGGTAGATAAGGGCGTTGAATGAAGTACACCTATGAAAGTCTTTAGTCTTTCACTTATTGGTCTTTAATTTTATTATCTACGTTCTTTAAAGCTTAAAGTCTTTAACAATGTGATGTATAATGTGTCATCCACACTTGGAAATATATACACTACGCCAAGGTAGTTTCTCCGATGCCATTGCACAAAAGGCAATCTATCAGACTACTCCATGTAATAGTTACTAATATTGGCATTATTCTACAAATTGTAGAATCTCATGTAAGATTAGAGCCTGATAGTTTACAAAGTAAGCAACATAAGTATTTTTCCCATACAGCCGATTGGTGGATGCATTATGGAGAGATTGCACCAACTCTCAGGTCAATTGCAATCAAAGTTCTAAGCCAGACAATTTCTTACCCTAGCTACAAGAGGAATTGGAGTTGTTTTACGCTGATTCATTCAAAGAATAGAAATAGAATACAAACCAGGACGTTAGACCGGCTCATTTATATGCATTACAATATGAAGCTGCAATTGCGGAATTCAAAGCGTGTGCGAATTTAGTTGAAGAGGGCGACTTCTGTCCAATAAACTTGGACCACATTTACAATGAGGATGACCCACTACCACCTTGGTTGGAAGAAAGAGATAAATAAGTAGAAGAAGACAATGAAGAAATCGAGATCAATTATCCAAAAATATGCATAGCGCAGCAACAGAGTCGTGTCATTATCTTGGATCTAGAGAGGTCTCCACCTCCTCAGGAGAAGATAAGAAGCAGTGACAGAGAATAAATCGAGACAAATGATAGTGGGGACAATGATGATGATGATGATGCACCTATTGGTCCTGCCATTGACATTGCCCAACCCACCATAAAACTATCTACACGTCACGAGGTCGATTAGCATCGACGGACTAGAGGTCGCACATACGAGTGCAATGAGTAACAATATGACCAGTCAGGAGCACGGGGAAGCGTCATAGAGAGGTGGCACTAATGGCACAACAGAAGATGGAGAACCCAGACGTCAGACTATTGTCGTTTATGGATATGGATATGACGATTCATATGGGTATGGCCAATATATAGAACATATTCATACACATTCATGTTGGACTAGTTCTGTTCGAGCATACGGTCAATATACAGAATATAGATATCCGTATCTAGATCAAAGCTCTACATCGTCCTAGTTTCATTCACAGTCTCAGTACGAGCAATGCCAAGTCCAGGGACGGATATAAGTACGCCTATGGTGAATACGGGTCGTCATTTGACACTTATTCTCACCTAGATTCCACACAGCAAGTGCCTAGTGGTAGTGAGAATCGAGGTCATTCATCCTCAGGATTCCTTGATTTGGTCTTCCCCACAAGATCTGGTAATTACTATGGATATGCAACTCCTCCACAACCATAGCCACAGCTGCATCAGTATGACGACGACGCAGAGGTCGATTAGCCACAGGGAGCAAGGTTTTCTTTCTAGTGGTGATTAGAGTATGTTGGTGGTATGATTACATTATGGCAGTAAAGGCTAATACGTATAGGTAACAGCCATGCCTGTTACGCGATACGAGGGCGAAAACGTGCAGCTGGTTTTTTCAGACCATATCGGCCGTTACAGGGGTATAGGCCGTTACAAGGCATAACATTGTTACCCCTTAACAGTCGAAAAAACAGTCATCTTTTTTTCTATTTAAATTCATTTTTCTCCTCATTTTTTCACTTTCTTATTCCAAAAACTTTCCTAGATTATTCTACAATATACTTCGAACACTTTTACTATATTTTTTAGGATTAAAACCGTAAATTGAAGCGATTTGGGCGAATAGAAACTTTGATGGCCATTTTTTTCAAAAAGTAAAAAGTAGTATTTATGCTTGTTTTCCGATTTCTAGTTCTAATGCTCAATTGTAATATGTAAATATGATAGACACATAACCATGTTCACAAATTCACTAGACAACCAAATACAAATGTCACCAAAGAGTGACCATTACGCTATCATAAGCATGTTTAAAACAAAAAAACAATATATAATTAGAATATTTACATTATTCTAGATTTTCTAAATATTTTTTTCAGAACTTTTTGAACAATTTTTTTTTTCAACTGTTACAGGGATCGTAATGGTCGTTACGCCACCATATCAGCCGATACGGCCGATACCTGTATCGATAACGGTGGTGAACATTACAACCACCATTACCAATACGGAATACATTTATCCACAGAAATGGTGTACTATAAACTATGTCACTTTATAATAATAATGTTTTTTTTTTCTATGTATAAGACATTGTCCATTCTCCAATCCATTCACTTAATATGTTACTTATACAGTATCTTTATATTACATCCATGAATATAATCCATCATTGTCTTCTTTTTTTATAACGTCAGGATGTCCGTGCCTCATTTTGAGGTGAGATTATACAATGTAGATGCACGCAATCACCCCCAAACCACGTTTATTAGGTAATCCCGGGGAAGGAAATCGAACTCGTGTCTATGAGGAGCACACCCACGATGCTAACTGTTCGCCCAAACCCCGTGATACTGATATTATCTTATCTATATTGAATCATTGATAAAATATATTTAGAAAATGAAATATATGAATTTTACAGCCAAATGAAGACTATCAAGTTCATAAAATCAATAAACATTAAACCAAAGATTGGATCATTATGCCATCATAAACATGTTGAAAATAACAAATAAAAAATAAAAAATAAAAATAAAAACATATTTGCAATCCTCTAATTAAATGGGATTTCTCCCATATTTTTTCATAATTTTCTAACAAAAAAAAAATTGAACCGTTACAGGGGGGCGTAACGGCCATTACACCCCTGTAACGGTAATGCCAGTGCCCGTTATGGGCACTATTACCCTTACGGAATACCTTGGTTGGAGGTAGCTTTTATACTCATTGCATTCATACTTGCATTGCATCCATTATTTCATTTTACTGATTTTAGTAATTGATACTTTTAGCTACACACTTATACCGCATGCTTATTGTACACATTGTAGTTTATCTTACCTTGTGAGTAGAGATGTACCCACTGAGCAATGTTGTCAAAATTGTTATCCTATCGCAAATTGTAAAAGAGATCAAATTATATTGAATTACAAATCATATTGTAAATCGTAAATCATAAGATTTTTCCTAATTTTAATATACATATAAAACACATGAAAAAATATAAGTAAATCAAAAAAGATTAAAAACTCATTAATCAGCCATTTCTCATCAACATGTACCAAAAAAAGAAGTAATACATATCATGATATTATCAATTGAGAAAATGTATATTGTATACATATCATGATAGTAAAGTATTCTTATCTTTTTCCTTTGTTTTCTTTAGTTGTCTTTTAAAAAAATTACCTTAAAAAATGTACAATAGTCCTTCAATAATTTTGTTCTTCTGTACCTTTCTTGAGTGTAGCGTCATGTTCGAAAAAATGGCATTCAATTCCATTGTGAATGGTGTCTTGATTTCAAAATCTCCAAAGAAAAAATGGCATTCTCCTCCTCTCTCTCTAAAAAAAATGAGGATATATTAAATAGGGGAGTGCCTTTTATGTTTTGTGAGCAAAAGGGTGCAAAGAAAGAAGAAATTTTGAATAAAAAATTAATTTTTTTGATTTTTTAAGTAATTTTTGGGCCCAATTATGCAATCTACGATTATCGTACGATTCAATGTGATTATCATGTGATTATATACGATTAGTACGCTTATTTAGGATTTACAATTTAGGTGTACGATTCAAATCAAATACCCATATGATACGATATAAACTGTACAATTTATATCGTGAATCATATGATTTTGATAACACTACCATTGAGTTTATAAAGCTCATTCCATCTGTCGTCTTTTTTAGGGAATCTTAGCCAGCCGAGGTAGTTGAGCGAGAAGAGAAACTATATCCCATTTGGCTTAGTCTTTCTTTTGGAAATGTAATAATGTAACTAAATAGTTGTATATATATTTGGAAATAAAATATAATCCCATCTTCAATACAAATGTTAGCCAAAACATCACAAGAGACCACAAATCAATCTAGAGTCAGGAATTAATATTATATGTGAATACAATCGCGAATATCGTGAGTGCAATACACTAAACATGTAATTACAAATATTTGGAACCGTGATTGTGTGCAATCTCAGACATTATATCTTGCAACTAGAGTCCTAATATACAAAATAAAACATGTTTAACCCTTGGTTGATCCCTTCTTGACAGCCACCCAAGTGATAGCAAATGGGCAACTAGAAAACAATGTTGATGCAAATTGGTGTCAATAGGTAACTAGAAACCTAATAATGGGGGATGGAAGAATTCAGGACTGAATAACAAAAATAAAAGAATATGAAATTTCAAGATGCAGCACATCTAGGGTTTAAGGGAAAGGGTCGGTTGACTTGTGGGGCCTAGAGAAGACTTCTCCTTTTATATACCTTAAGGCCCCTTATCATCTATCCCTGATTTGGAAAAACTTTACCCCGGCGAGTTAGCAGCTTGGTACCTCTCATACAAATCTGGATTAAGACATTGAAAATCAGAAGATGTAATCCATGTGCAATCGAAAATTGGTCTACCCTTCCATTTTACAAGGAACTTGTGATATCTGCCATCCTTTGTAGACACCAATTGCTTGTCGTACACATCTTTAATCTCTTCGCTTATAGTAGGCACGGGAGGCAACCTTCTAGTTTGCTCTCCATATCCTTCATCTTCATGGGCGCCATGATAAAATAATCAAGTCTTCAACATTGAATGTTGAGCTAATATGAAAATCTTCTAGCAACTCTAAAACATAAGCATTAGCGCTGATTTTCTTCAATATTTTGAAGGGATTAACACTCCTAGAGTGAAGTTTTTGGTACTTCCCTATGGGAAATCTTGCTGGTCGGAGACATAGCATCACTTTGTCACCCTCCTTGAATTCCAAGAAGCACTGATGCAAATTAGCATGCGCTTTATACTTTTCATTGTTGGTTGCAATCTTCCTTGTTTCCTCTTCATGGATGTCACGCATATGTTGGGCAAAGTTTCAGCCTCCTTGCTCAGTCATGCATCTATATGCAGGGCAATCAAATCAATGGGTTGTCTTGGTTTCATTCCCAACACTACCTCTGGTTTCATTCCCAACACTGCCTCAAATGGTGACAATCCACTTGACCCATTAACTGAACTGTTATAAGCAAATTCAGCCATATACAGAATCTGATCCCACCTCGAAACATGGTCACCAACTAATCACTGTAGTAGATTTCCCAAACTCTAGTTAATCACCTCTATCTGACCATCTGTTCGAGGATGATATGCAACCAAGCTTAAGCTTGGTGCTCATAATCTTCCATAAAGTTTTCCAAAAGTAGCTAATAAACTTCACATCCCTATCGAATAAAATAAATTTTGGCACACCGTGTAAGCGAACCACCTACCGAAAGAGCAAGGTGGCTATCTTCTGAGCTCTTAGAGCAAGGAATAAAATGAGTCATCTTAAAAAAAGCGATCTACTACAACAAAGATGGAATCATTTCCTCATACGGTCTCCGGCACAACCAAAACAAAATCCATACTGATATCTTGCCATGGCTCTTGAGGCATGGGCAACGATGTGTATAAACTATAAACCTAAATTTTGCTTCCGTGTTTTGGCAAGTTGGAAAATTCGACATTGCTGCACCCATCTCGCCACGTCTCACTTCAATGAAGGCCAATAAAATCTATCTTCTACTAGAGCGACTGTTTTATCACGCCCAAAATGATTGTTGAGGCCACATGAGCATGATTCTAGCATCACATGCTACCGTAGACAAGTGACAGATATACAAAGACACATTCCAAAGAAGAGATACCCATCATGCACACTAAACTTTGGGTGACATGCTTGCTGCCCGGCATAAAAATCTGCATAAATCTGCCCAAAATCACCATCTCCCTAGCGGTCACGCTTTATCTGGTTGAAGCCAATCACTTCTACTGACATTGTTGTCAACAAGTGGGTTCATCTACTCAATGCATCAGTCACTTTGTTCTCAACTCCTAACCTATGTTCCAGCACAAAGGTGAATTCTTGGAGATAAGCACTTCATTTGGCATACCCATGACTTGACTTCTTCTGGGAATTGAGATACTTGAGTGCTTCATGGTCAGAATAAAGAACAAACTCTTTGCCGATAAGGTAATGCCATCAATGCCTCAATGCCTACACCACTGTGTAAAATTCCACATCATATGTTGAGTACTTCTATTTAGCTTAATTCAACTTTTCACTAAAGTAAGCCACCGTGTGTCCATCTTGACTAAGTAACCCTCCAATACTGACGTGAGAAGCATTACAAGCAACTTCAAAGACTTTGTTTTAGTCCGGCAACTAAAAAACTAGGGTTGTCATTTTAGTTTTAATATATTCAAAAGCTTTAGCCGCTGCCTTGGTCTACATAAACTGTCCCTTTTTCAAACACGAGTAAACGGTGCCATGATGGTGCTAAAATTTCTAATAAATCTCTTGTAGAAGGTAGCTAACCCATGGAAACTTCGCACTTCGTGCACATTAGTAGCAATAGGCCAGTCTTATATTGCTTTTACTTTATCCGGGTCAGCTTTTACACCACATGAAGAGACCACAAAGCCAAGAAAGATCACACTTGCACTTATAAAAGTGCACTTCTTCAAGTTAATGTAGAGTTTTTCTTTTTTGAGAACTCTCATAACTTGTTGAAGGTGATCAATATTCTCCTCCTTGCTATATACAAATATACAATCAAAATAGAAAACAATGAAGCGACCGATAAAGAGACACAGTACCTGATTCATTACTCGCATGAAGGTGCTAGGAGCATTGTTCAGTCCGAAAGACATAACCAACCATTTGTAAAGCCCATCTGTTGTTTTGAATGTTGTCTTCCACTCATCACCAGGTCAGATCCATATTTGGTGGTAGTCGCTTCTCAAGTCAATCTTTGAAAAGAATCTGGAATCAACCAACATGTCAAGCATATCATCAAGTCATGGTATTGAAAAGCAGTACTTGATGATTATTTTATTTATGGCACGGTTGTCCACACACATTTGCCAACTCCCGTCTTTCTTTGGTGTCAACAAAGCTAGGACAGCACACGGACTAAGGCTTTCTTTGATAGCCTTTCTACAACAATTCATTGACCTGCTTTTTCAAGTCGGTATACTCCGTTGGATTCATCTTGTAGGCTAGTAGGTTAGGAAGCACGAACCCCCAGACGAAGTCAATAACATGTTGAATATCCCTCATAGGTGAGAATTCATCAAGTACCAGATCTGAAAATTCAGACATCAACCTTTCTACTTTTGGATTCATCACTTGCCCCTTTTTCGAGACCTTGTCTTTAACCTCCCGCGTCACTAGAGCATACATAACACCTCCCTCTTTACTCTCTTCCTCAAATTGTCTCATAAATAAGACATTGGATGACTTCTTTGTCTCGGCTCTCTTTTTCATTGGTTCATTTGCTTTCATAGGCATAAGGAGAATCTTCTTGCCATTAAATTTGAAGGTAAATGTGTTAGCCTCTCTGTCACTGAACACCTTTCGGTCATAAAGCCAAGGCCTCCCAAGAAGAATATGAGAAATGTTCATGGAAACTGCATCACACCAAATGGAATCTTCATAGTGGCCTATCTTGAAGTTCGCCAAACCCCTCTTGGATACTGAAATAGTCATGTCATTGACCCATGCAATCTTATAGAGTTGTGGATGTGCTACAAGTGATACCACATTTGAACAACTTCCCCCATCAATAATCAGGTTGCATACTTTATCACCACACTTAACTCTGGTTTGGAAAAGAGTAGTCCGTCGCCAATCTTCAGTCTCTTCATTCTTAGGAGCTACAAGTACTCTCCGAACAACTGCAAATATTTCGTCTTCCGGGCCACATTCATAGGTGTCTTCTTGTTGTTCATCGGCCTCACATGGATCTTTTTCCCCTGCGGATTCATTATCCCCTTCTTCCGCACAAAAAGAATTAACTTTCCGAGGGCAATGTACTACGTAATGCCCCTTTCCACCACAATTATAATAGTCCATGTCTTTAATATTCCTGTGAGAACAACCTCCCATAGGAGGCTTGACTTTATTCTCCACCAAAAGGGGTGGCTTTGAATTTGCAAGTTACACCACTTGAAGCCATCAACTCTCTGGCAATGGCACCAAATCTTCTCCCAACGGACTGTAAGTTGTTGCTCATTTTTTAGAGCTACTTGGAATGCATCATCTATTCCATAAAGTTTAACAATAATCATCTCTTTGAATTTCATATCTAAGGCCTGATTTGACATGAGGGAGAGTATGATGTTCCTCCTCATTAATTTAACAACGGGCAATGAGCTCATTGAAGCACTCAATGTATTCTTCCACTATCATGCTCCCTTGTCGAAGTTTGGCCAGTTGTTCATAAAGCATATCCTCATAAAACCAAAGGTGGCAAGTCAAGTCAATACATACAATCTTTCACACTTCTCCACCAAACACGAGCATGCCCCTTAAGCTTCATCTTCGCAAATCGGATTCAACGATCATTATCCATGTTGTACCATTCAAAGTAATCCTCCAATGTTGTCAACCAATCAAGAAACTGTTTCAGCTCCAACTTGCCAATGAAATCAAGTACGTCTATTCTCACTTTCTTCATAATATCATTAGCCACATAGTTACGTTTAGGTTCATCCCCTCCAAAATACATTGGTAGTCTCCATAAACGCACCCCGTGGAGGAATAGGCCGCTCCAGAGTAGCTCTATTGGCAGTTAAATTAGAAGGTGTCAATGGATGCTCTCGAGGAAGATCATCGACCTCACCTTCTTCCTCCGCCACATGTTGTCTAGAAGTCTCACCATCTCTCGTGTCATGTGTAGGATTTGCGGGTACACGATTTCCATCATTCCTTGACTCTGATCGCTCCACTCGCATCTCTAATGCATACATGTGACATACAAAGTAGTCGATTTGATCCACCATGCCTGCAAGCATCCCGTTGTACATCCGTAAATCTCCCACGATAGGATCTGCCTGTGCGAGTTGACATTGTGGCAAACTCAACTCTAATACCAATTTGATAGTGAGTGAACAACTAGAATAACGATGTTGATGCAAACTAGTGCCAACAGGTAACTAGAAACCTAATAATGGGTGGTGGAAGAATTAGAGACTGAATAACAAAAATAAAAGAAATCTAAGAATTCAGAATGTAGCAGATCTAGGGTTTAAGGGAAAGAGGAAATAGCGAGGGGGCTTAGGGTTTTATATATATAGAAAGAGAAGAGCTAGGGAAACCAATTGAGAGCTTTGTCTAGCCCAGTGGAATGGAGGAAATACAACCTCCAAATTAGGCTAAGGATGGGAATGGGATGGGAATGATCTAGGGATTTGAAAGTTCACAACCCGAAAATCTTAGATGTGACCTTAGATGATCTTTAAGGGTTGATGGGTTTGTCTAAATTCAAAATAAAGAAAAACAAATGAGATTCAAAAGTTTGGAATAGAAAATGTAAAAGTAAGAAGAGAATAAGAAGACTACAAAAGATTATAGGAGGGAAAGAGATATGTTTCACCATGGAATCAACACCAATGATGATCTTGGAGTCAGCACCAAGACGAAGGAGAGAAATTGGCACCTCTAACAGGCACATGCCCAAAGAAAGCTCTTTTTTTTTGCTTCAAAAACCAAATTACAATGTCTTTTTCCACAAAAAAAAAAAAAAAAAAAAAAAAAACTACTAGGCTGAGTTACAGAAAAATACTTATTACTAAAATACCTCTGCAACCAACTTTTCTTAATTAAAATCGCATGTACGTGCTGGGCTGAAGGAGGCCCAGCCGCACCACTTATTTTGGCCTTCTAAAGTGGTTGGTTGACTTGTGGGGCCCCACCCCAACCTTATTTCTCCTTTTATATAGTTTAAGGCCCCCATCGCCAAGTCATACATGAACAGGCTAAACTCTATTTTGAGATCATGCACAAACACATTCAACCTTGAAAGCACTTTGTGCCATGGAGATGCTGACATCATCAAGGGCCGATTCAGTCCCTATCTTGGGGCTCCAAACCTTGCATATGAAGGCTACTTTGTTACCCCTGTGGATGCAACCATTGGCCATTTTGGGTCCCATTTTGGAACTGCTAGGGCCCACTTCAGTCCCTAGAACTTCCCTGGATCGTCAGTCACACTTGCACCTTCATTCTTGAGGCCCAGATCTCTCATTTGCATCATAAATTGTCTATAGGATAGAATCCATAAGCAAGCAATGGGAATTTCCTTCATTTATTTCATGAAAAAAAAAAAAAAGGTGAATTGTTCCTTTTTATCATATTTGCTTAATTTCATTTGGTTGAATTCATGGTCTTTTATACCTTCAGAAGGGGGAACATCAACTGATGTGTCACTACAAAGGAAACCAGAAGTTTGGTTTTTCTACAATCAGAACTGTTGATCTGGCTGACCTCTCTGTGGATGGACTATGGTTCAAAAATGAAATCACTGTAATCGGACGACTTCGACCATCCAGTCATCGTGAGATTTTCCCGTGAAATGTGGACCACTGCTCCAACTTTTTTAAGTCACCACGCATCAGATTCCTACCACTGTCAATCTTTAACCCTTTGGGATGTGGCCTATGCACATAACGACCCATCAGAACAGTCTAAATCACCAAAAAGGCTTAGTCTAAATCACCAAAAAGGTTTATCATGTGTGTTGTGAGGAGCTTCTTTTTTATTTTTCTGATAACGACCTATCTATATTGCGGCCCACCAGATCAACCATCTGATCGCAAAAGGTGGACCACCCTGTTAAGTTGATGGGCTGAACAAAATGAAAATCTTGTTTGAAGGAGCATCACCTCATCGTAGAATTTACCAAACATCAAACTCAAACACATTAAAAAAACAAATCCTATTATGAAGTACATTTTCACATACATGTGGCAGTGGTCATGACCATAGGTCTGATGGACCGTCGCTTGGAAAGACCATCAGACAATCCTTACCATTATGAGCTTTTCTCATCCACCGCGGACCATCACTCATGTTTCACTAGACTCTTGAGTTAAATCCATCAATTTGCAGACCGTTAGAGATCACCCCGATTTTCGGTGCAATCGCCCGGCCACATGATGGGCCCCACAAATCCACAGTGTTGATCAAGGTGAACAAGTGCCACGTGTACAGTGAAGATGTTCCAGTAGGAATTCCTAAAAATGAAGAAATTAAAATAAAAAGATCCAGAACTGTCGAATCGACGGATTCCAGCATGCAATCAAGAACTATAATTACAAATAAAAATGAAATATAAGAAGAGATTAAACGAGATGCAGATCAAAGAAACAGAAATTTGGGGAAATTTAAGAAAATTAAAATAATAAAATACCGGGAAATGAAGGGAAGTCGACGCTTCTGGTTGAAATGATGGAATGCCCGAGAGCAGATATCATCGTTCCTTATCCTGCGCCAGAGGTGCGTAGGTTAAGATGGGGTTTTGTTTTCTGAGAGCATGCGATGGGAGGGAAGCTGAAGGGAATATAAATCCAATAACAGGTTGCTTGCTTCAGTTAAATCAGTTCGATGATATCGAGAGGGTATACATATATGATACGATCCTCGGCATTAGAAAGAACGAGGATTGGCTGCGACCGCGGATCCAACCAAGTAAGTGCGACCCTCACCGTGGGGCCCACATCGATGTATGCTCTGTATATCCACGCTGTCCATCCATTTTAACAGCTTATTTGAGGGCATGTTTCAAAACATGAAGCAGATATATATCTCAGGTGGACCACACGGTAGGAATTGAATTCCAACCATTAAAAGCTTCCTGGGGCCACAAAAGATGTGTTTTCCCTTCATCCAGGTCTGTGTGACCTTATCAACAGGTTGGGTGTTAAATAAGCATTACGGTGGACCCCAGCAAGTATTTAATGGTGGGTGTTGAATGGCCACTTTTCCCTGCGGTGTGGTCCACTTGAGATTTATATCTGCTTCGTCTTCGGGATAATTTACTAAATAAGTCGGAAAAACGGATGGGCGGCTTGGATATACAAGGCATGCATTGAGGTGGGCCCCACGGTCATGCATCAGCTGATCCGCGTCCGCATCAGGACATGCGCCCTGTACTCGTGTGTTTTTTGGAGTACGTGGAAGTGGGCCATGGGTTGTGATCCAGACAACGGGGACGCGGACTGGGTACCACGCAACTAGGACCGGACGTGGCTTAGATACTACCCGGCATGTCCTAGGCTGGAACAGGCTCTGAGGGGCCATTGTGCTTGATGGGTTTATTAATACCTGCGTCCATTTTTCCATGGCATCGTAAGCCGTAATCCCCATGTGAGACTGATACGGTTCCCAGGAAGTTTTTAATAGTGTGTTTTTAATCCACACTATTTGTTGCATTTAATCCTTTGACTTGCTTCATTTATTAGCTTAAATCCAAAAATGACATGGAAAAAAATGGGGAAAATGGCTGGACAGTATTGACAAACCCAGTGTGCGCTTAGGGCCTCAGCCTGACCCGGGTTTGGGACAAGAGCTAGCTAGAGATGCTGGGTCTTGTTAGGAGCTCGGTGGAGCCCACCATAATTTATATGTTTTATCCATGTTGTTTATGTAAGAATTTTACAGGGTGAGCTTTATTGATCAATGGTCTAAATTATCCTAAGGGTTGAATAGTGTGATTGGGAATACTAATGGACCTCACTCAATTTTGATACATCCAAAATTATGTAAGAAGTGGTGCAATATAACCGTGCCACACATACACTATTCTATTGGAATTATGATTACCAAATTCATGTGAAGCATCAGTAAGAGGAGTTACAATAAATTCCAAACTCCTCAACCCTCTAAACTATATAAATAAGGTTATGTCTGTAATCTTATATATAACAAAAGCTTTCATTTCCATTTCAACCCTTCTTTGAGGGCTTGTTTGATTTTTCAAATAGCATGTAAATGCAACAAGAAATAGTAATTATTACTACTTCATCCATTTGAAAATGCACTTGCATTTCTATCTTAAAAATCGAGTTAAAAATATTGGTTTAAATTTTTGGGGCCCACCATGATATATATATATATATATATATATATATATATATATATATATATATATATATATATATATATATATGATATATCTGAGCTGTCCATTAGTTTTGGCGTAACATTTTAAGGCATGAGCCAAAAAATGAACCTGATCCAACACTCAGGTTGCCCACACTAAAGGAAACAGTGGCACCGATACATTTTTAATAATAGATGTTCGATTCCCTAAATCTTGTGGTGTGGCTCACTTGAGCTTCGTATCAACCTCATTTTTTTTATCAAGACTTGAATTCAAATGGCATAACAGATGGTCGGTGTGGATAAGACACAAACATCATAATGGGGCCCACATATATTTCACGGTCTCCTCAGGTTTAGAGCTCAAAAAAGTAAGTATAAAATCAAGCATTGATAAGAACGTTATAATTACACAGTGAAGTAATTATTACTCACAACATATTTACCTTATGCTTGGAAAATCAAACAGGCCCTAAGGGTGTAAGGTGCGTAAGACTACATCATTAAGCTTATAGCAATGTGAATCCTTACTCATGCTCCGGTGGTAGACTTAAAGGAGTTTCAACACCTGGTCAAGGGTTCGAGTATTCATAGGTGGTGAAAACCCACTACGGCGTGAGTGTGTGGGGGTGGTGTGTGTGCGTGTGTTAAAAAAAAAAAAAAAAGCTTATAGCAATAGCGTCCCAATTAAGTACACGATGTATTTAGTTTATTTTATCTTCATACTCGATGCATAGCACAATCCTTTACAATTTTGCATATAATTTATAATTCATTCATTTTAACAGATCATTTTAGGTCATGGAAGTAAAAATAAGGAGGATGAAAGGTTCAAATGTACCATACCAAGATTTTTTGGATTAAGTTGTCCTTTTATATAGGTCTATATGACCTTATGATAGGTAGGATGACAAATAAACATCACAATGGGCCCTAGGCAATTTTCAACTATAGGAGTTCAATCCTCACTGCTTCCTAAGGTCTGGCCCACTAGAGCTTTCAATCTGCCTCTTTGTTAGGTTTACGCCCTAAAATGATATTTCAAAATAAAAGGATGGCGTGGATAAAACATATACATCAAAATGGGCCTCACAGAGTCCCAACAGGAGTGTCCATATAGCTTGATATTTCAAAATGAAAGGATAGCGTGGATAAAACATATACATCATAGTAAGCCTCACAGAGTCCCAACGGGAGTGTCTATATAGCTTGATATTTCAAAATGAAAGGATGGCGTGGATAAAACATATACATCATAATAGGCCTCACAAAGTCCCAACAGGAGTGTCCATCTAAATAGGTCCTGATGGAGTTAGTACCCCATCCGCACCGCACAATGGGTCCGTTGGGCAACCTCTTGGAGGGACCATCAACAAAAGACCTTCCAGGGTGGAACATCCTAGCCGCTGATATTCGGTTTATGCTTAGCAGAATGTCGACCGTGTTTCTTTTCTTAGCCCGTCTATTCACTGGACATGAAAACTAGATGGTTAGGATGGACCTATTGAGAGATTTTTTGGGCATGTTCCATCCACGTTACGGTGCAGTGGACCAAATGACGTGGATCATTGGACTGTGAGCTCTGAAAACCCGCACCGCGACCAGGGTTGCAGTACCCAGGAAGATGCCCCAACATGGGTTACGGTACTGGGTAGGGCTGTTAATGGGCCAGGCTAGCTGCAGGCTTCCAGACCTGGGCCGCCTTGGGGCTGGGCTTGGGGTGAAGTATTAGGCCCGAAGGCCAGGTTCAGGCCTTAACCTTGAACCCAATTTTTAAAGGGCGGAGTTTGGACTTAGCAATCCAAAAGCCCATTGAGTCAGCCTAGCCTGCCAACATTTTCAAAAATTTTGATTTTAAATTTAAATGAACCAACTTTACTTCATTCCCATTTCTCTCTTCTAAAATTATTGCACATTTCTCATTAAGTAGGAGAAAAAATGGAAAGATTTGACGGATATAATAAAGTTTGAGGAAAAGATATCAAAGGGCCACCTAAAAAAAGAAGTCAGGCCTACAAGGACCTAAATGCAGAAATCTGATATAGCAACTAGAGGAAAAAATATCAAAGGTCCACGTAAAAAAACCCATATGGTGTAACATCAGTATTTAATTTAATTTAATTTAAAAAAAAAAAAAAAAAACAAATCTTCCTTTAGTTCATTCCATTTCAATCTATCAAAACCACCCCTTTCTTACGCCAATACAGCACCTATCTTTCACTCTCTCTCTCTCACATGCACGCATGCGTACATGTGAGGATCCGGAAGTATGCAAATATCTTTCTCCCCATCTCTCCGCATGTGCACCATCCTCCATCCGCAAATGTGTTAGCTCAACCGAAAAAGATGAGGAAGAAGAAGAAGCTCCATCCAGAATGAGAAAGGGGTTTCATCTGCTGTAGAAGGCAGGTATTGCACGATTGATGCAAGGAAGGATGTGATGAGGTTGATCAACGTCTTTCTAGATCGATAAACGCCTGGAATCCACAAGGCCCTCTTAAATCCACGGAGATATTTCTTGAATTCACGAGAGAAACTAAATTTTGAGAATTTTTATTGATAGATTGATTCTAAAAAATGAATTTAATTAACATCCTTAAATAATCATAAACAAATCCTAAAACATAAATGTAATCAAAAGAATTCTAATCCAATAAGGAAATAAATTTCATAAAATGTTCATTTTCCGTTGTATGTTGATCTATCATCGACGTGTCAAAATGGATAAAATAGTCCAGAGACTAATACTGGAAATTCTATGAATTTCGACTTGTCGACCCAATCTGTGAACTTGTCAAATAGTATTTCGACCCGTCAATAGATCTTTCGACCTGTCCAAATTGGCAGAAATCAGCTAGCAAACAATATGAAATTTCTAGTGGAATTTTGACCTGTCGAGTTATGCTGAATTTTGTTGAATTCTCCTTGGGATTCTTCCAATCCATGTGCATTTAGAGCATGATTGATCCATGTCCTACATCAGATCCCTCCACTTGGAAAAACTCATCATCGAGTTTGGTTCACGATACGTGTCCAACTTTCTATGTTCTTCAACGGACTTGATTCACCGTACTTATACTAGTTTACTACATTAAACGTCCTTTAGATCCTCATTCCTCTAAAAGCTTAAGAACAAAGGCATTATTAAAGATTTTCTTAAGGACAAGATGGGGCCTATTATATTATTCATGAGCTTGTGAGCTTGTTATGTGTCACGGTAAAAAAGTCCTCCTTATGTAAGTAAACTAGCACATTATTATCCACTTGAAATACCTTATAGCACCAATGTTTGTTAGCATCTTCCTTATACTTGATGTTAGACGCCTACGCTGGCACAACATATGTACTCATGCTCTCCTTAACTTAACTTTTATGGATCAATTCTTTCACTTGTGTCTACAAGATCTCATGTTTTTATGATAATGCGTGCAATTAGGCAGACTTGCCCCTAAGACAAATCAATGTGGTTTTGTAAATTTTGTATGGAAGGGAATTCCTTACGAAGTTCATCAGGCACAATTGCTTTGAACTCTTACAACACTAATTTCAAATTCTCGGATATGTTCACGGGTTCCACATCTTTTTCCATTTTTAACCGATTGATCTACATCTTCTGTCTCGTTAGATTGTTGGACGAAATCTTATTCGTTTACAAGAGACCGTTTGTCCACTTTAGAAGTATTCGGTCGGTTCTATGTTTCCACAAGGGCCACATGTATGCCACCGATGAATCCAGCCACCTGTTATGACTCCATCTCGACTAGGTCACATGTCGTGACAAACAATATGATTTTTATGCATAACGCCTTACCAATTGGCTATCTTCACCTCTCGCCATCAAATAATAGAATTTCTCTACGTTACCCTTCACTAATCGGCTATCTTGCCAACAATTTTGATTTTGTTGGAATCATACATGAGTGTAATCGCTAGGGAAGAATAGCGCATACAACAACTGCATCATTCACGGCCATGTGTGGATTGACGCTTTCATCTATCTCGTTTGCGCAAGTTAAAGCTGCTCTTACCAAATCGAAGCTCCGCCTTTAAACTTATAAGCCACAAGTTTAACTTTCTTTTCTTCAGCAATGCCCATGTAGTCAAAGAAACATTTGACTTAGAAGCAGCCAATCGAGGAGTTCCTCGATGTAGAGTTGGTCATTGAAGTTAGGAAGATCGATTTTCATCCATAATTCTCAATTCGTCTGATCTACTTGATCGTTGCACAGTCCAATACGTTGGAGGATCATGTCATCGATCTTCTCGTCGTTGAATCCCACATCTTTAGGTGTGATTTTGCGATTCGCCACTGACATCATCCTACGATCATCACGATTATGAATTCCAACACTTAACGGGGCAGATCATCACCACGAATATGGATCTGTTTTACGGCTTTTTGTCAAATGGTTGATCGTTCCCTGCAGACCTTGCATGGCTTGTCGATTCTCTCAATGAAAAGCTTCAAACACCACTATTGTTATATGATAATTCCCTGGAGCACCGTCCATAGGATTATGCCTGACCTATCGTTAGAAGTCACCGATCTAATGAAAAAGTCTTACCTTGATACCAACTGATGCAAGGAATGATGTGATGAGGTCAATCACTGTCTTCCTCGATCGATAAATACATTAAATCCATAAGGTCCTCTTGAATCCACAAGAGTGATTACTCAAATTCACGAGAGAAATAAACTAATTTCTGATAATTTTATTGATACATCGATTCTTAAAAATAAGTTTAACATCCTTAGATAAACATAAACAAATTCTAAAAACGTGATAAAAAAAAGTCTCAATCGAAAATAAATTCTAGAAAAGCATGTAAATTTTCACCTTCTGTCAACCTATCGAAATGACTCAGAAACATCCGAAGACTAAAACTGAAAATTCTGTGAATTTTGACCTGTTGGCCTGATTTGTCAACATGTCAAACACTATTTTGACATATTAATAGATGTACCGAGCTCTCTAAACTAGTAGAAATCAGCCAAAAAGCAATTTAAATTTTCTGACAGAATTTCAACCTGTCGACCAAATCTATTGACCAATCGAATTATGCTGAATTTTGTTGAACTCTTGGACTTCTTCCGATCTATGTGTGTCATAAAAGTGCTTGATACATGTCCTACATCAACTATCATAATATTTTCAAATATCTCCTCTACACTAGGCCTACAATAACAATCCAAGCGGATCCAAGGCTAGAATATTTTGACCCATCAAAAACATGAACCTGGATTAGGCTTAGAAAAATGTGAGCTAAAGCTTAAATAGAGCTTGGCCTGGTCCCAACGTCACCCATTGACACCCTTGGAATCAGCAAATAGTTTGCAAATGGTGTGAATTAAGTACTACCCCCACTAGGACCTAGCTAGAGATGGATAATTCTCTTAGGGCTTCCTGGGGCCCAATCTGATATATTGATTTTATCCAAGTCATCCATCCATTTTGAAAGATCATTTTAGGGCATGGGATAAAAAGAAGTCAGACGAAAGGCTTGAGTGGACCAAAACACAAGAAGTAGTGGTGACAATAACCTCATTGTTGAAACCTTTTAAGGCCCACTGAGATGTTTTATTTGCCATCCAACGTATTCATAAGATCACATGGACCATTCATTGTGTATTCAGGACATTCATCTGGTTTTTCAGCTTATTTTACGGCATGTTACCAAAAATTACAACAGCCATGGTTTCATGTGGTGCAGTCAACCTGAAATTTGTACATACATCATTTTTCAGATCATGCCCTAAAATAAATGGGCAAAATAGATGGATGGCACGCGTGTATATTCGTACCATGTATATTTAGACGTGCGCCCTACCGTCACGATCTCATATTGCAGCCAAGACTCGATCCTCTTAGCAGGACGCGGATTGGGTACTACCCTGCCTATCTCGAACTCAGGATTGGCTGGTCTATGAGGGTCCACCCTTAGTTATGGCATTTATCTGCACCATTTATCCATTTTTCTATATCATTTTAGGTTATGAGCCTAAAAATAGGCAGATCCAAGGCTCAAGGGGCCACACCACAGGAAGCCGAAATGTTATTGAGGCCCATTGTTGAAATATTTTGAAGGCCCACCGTGACATTTATTTACCTTTTCATAAGGGTATATAGACCTTGATGCAAGTAAAACACAAATATTATCTTGATCCAAAACTTCTTTGGCCCCCAAGAAGTTTTCAATGGTAGGCATTTAATCCCTAATGTGTGGTCCACTTGAACCTTGGATGTACTTAATTTTTAGGCTTATAATCTAAAATGACATGGAAAAATGAATGGACAGTGTGGATAAAACACAGATCATGGTGGCCCATCTGAGCCTCGACCTGTCTTAAGGTTGGGACAAGCGGGAGTTGTAACCAAATTGCGTCCATAGTAGTGTAGGTGTATGTAATTGATCCGATGGGTCCAAGGTAGATCGATCAGTCACATACGATTGAGCTGTGTGGGGCTCCCCGGTCACGCCAACGTAGAATCCAACCATGTATCTGGTGCGGTAGCGGATTGCTCGTGACTCCACTGCATGGAACTCATAGAGATTTCAGTGACTGTTCATCTATTTTGAAAGCCCACGATAGGACAGGATTTTAAAAATCATGCAGACCCAAAACTCATGTGGGCCATACCAAACAAACCAGTGGGGATTGAACGCTTGATAGTGACAAAAGTTTTGTATCAGGTGGATATTTGATTCTACAGTTTATCTAAGTGGTAGTAATTCTGTGAACGGTTTAGATGGCATATAAACATCATAGTCAGCTCCAGGAAAGTTTCAATGATGGATATTGTTGTTCCCATTGTTTTGTTGGTATGGCTCACCTGAGTTTTGGATCTTTAAATCAGAATCTTGTTCTACTGTGGTCTTTCAATACTGATGGACAGAATGGATTTGTCACGGACAGACCCTACACATTCCCCGAGATATCTCTGTGCTGCGGTAACATGCAATCCACTCCCATGTGGTGGTGGGTGCGTATTAGGTGAGGCATGGCATAGATGAGGCACATCTCGAGCCTATATTTTTATATAAGGCCATCGTGCGTTTTGCTAGCTTGTTTTAGAGCAGGGCTAAAAAAGTAAGGCATATCCAAATGACAAATCTAAGGTGAACTATACAGAAAACAGTGGTGATTGAACACCGCTACTAAAAACTTCCTAACCTCACTATAAGAAAAGGGGGCTTTAGTCTCGGTTCAAAGCTGTGACTAAATAGGTTAAAAACTGAAGCTAAAGCCTTTAGCCTCAGTTATATAAACTGAGGTTGAAACCCCCGTGGCTAAAGGCTTTAGCCTCAGTTTTAGCAACCGAGACTAAAATGACTTTTATACCCTCAGTTCTTCAAGTGAGGCTAAAAGAATCTTTTTAGCTTTAGTTTTCTCAAAATAAGGCTAAATCAAAATTTTAGCCTTCATTATTTCCAACCGAGACTAAATCCAAATTTAGCCTCAGTTGCCTCCAACCGAAGCTAAAACTATTTTTAACCTCAGTTTTCAACAACCGAGGCTAAATCCTTTAGCCACGGGAGTTATAATCTCAGTTTATGTAACTGAGGCAAAACCGAGACTAAAGATGGATTTAGCCTCTTTTGGCATCATCCGAGGCTAAATTCGATTTTTGACCTCATTTCTCTATCAACCAAAGCTAACAATATCATAATCAACAAATGATTCAACCTGTGCATATTTCACCCATTTAACATTCATCAAGACAACAATTTTGCACAATATCAACAAAACAATTAATGGTCTATTTAATTTTTTCAAAACAAAATACAAATGCACATGTACTGCCACATAGCCTTCCACATGAACTATTTCAGTAAGGTCCCCTTCTAGACCGATCAAATGTCTTCTTTTCCTAGCCACATCTCCTAGCAGATGTCTATAACACCAACCTCATTGTCCATGATCACGCGTCCACTATGTGTGATGTAAAAGCAACCGGGGTGCAATTCATTTCGGTCCAACGTCGCTCCAAGATAGCGGTCATCAGTAACTGCATTTATACAATAAATATAAGTTCAAAATAATCATGTCACATGCAGAATCATTAAAGCATGAAGCAGTCCCAGCACAACCTTTACATGATATAAGTGCAGGTGCATCTCATCTGTCAACTCATTAGGTGGGTCACACACAACAGAAACAATTGGCAGCTTAAAAAAGATTGCTGGCCGCCCTGATTGGAAATACAAGATCTGCCTGATGAGAAGACAGCCAAAACATTTTCATGTTGGGGTAGACCTGATACACAGCTCAAGAGTCCCGGGCACATATGGTTGCATGCAGACGTACACGGACCCAGAGAACATATCTAATGTAGCGAGTCTTTTGGAATGGAGGCATGTGCGACAAGAAAACACAAATTAGAACAATCAAGCCTGAAAAATGGCTCTAATACGGAATTAGACAGATGCAGTTAAAGCCATTCTCTTAAATCTTAATAAAGGTTGCCAACAGATATTGTTGTACAAGGAAAGACAGAAACCTCACCAAGCAATTTTTTTACACCAAATGGCATATGATCGTGGAATCGGATTCGTGGCTCACTCGCAAAAGAGGCTGCACATGAATGGTAAAAGGAAGCAATAAGCTTAAGTGAGTATATTTAGTTATTTACCACCCAAAAAAAAGTGGATGGAGATTGTATGAATGGGATGGGCATGGATTGCGTCCCACCCCCATCTGTCCAGAGCTTGGGACAAGCTGGAGCTTTGAGGGTCACCATGATATATGAGTGCATTCATATTTAAATCCGTGTGCGCATAGACGCAATCACAAGCATGCACATGTATTTGTGCGCGCGCATGGCAGCAGAGAGACAGAACTTGGCCTATGCCTACCAACACACATCTATACAAAATGCTTTGTAGGCATAAGGTCACCTGAATCAGAAGAGCTGGCATCCACGATGGGTAGAAGCTCTTCATCTCATTCTTTGACAAGCCCAGATCCTTGCATTCTAGAAGACCCTCACGTGCCTTCATCCTGAATGAAGTGCGGCAAAAGAATTGAAATCCCAGTTCTGTCAAGCAAGCTAAGGTGAGAGTAATTGCACTCAAGTAATATATTACGTACCAATTTACATTTCCGTGAAGTGTGTTGATCTCCCAATTCTGGCCCAAAATCCGCATGGGTTGAGCACGATCCCAGCTCGGAAAAGTGTTTGTTGAAAACTGAGAATGGACCTACAAGGAAATCAGATAACCACGGCATAAGGTCCAAGTTCCATTATATTTCCCTTCACAAAAATGAAAATTTCTCTGAGAAATAAAAACCAAGTTTGTGTTCAGGGAACTCAAAAAAACAGAATTCATATAGGTCTGGTGTTCCAAGACAAAGCATCACTGAAACCCAAAGCTGCATTGACCTTGTAAAATGTCTCATCCATATTTAAATTGGGAAACCATCCTCAGATAAGAGAATGACCATGTCTTTGATTAGAATCACTGTGTGATTTGTCTAATCATCTGGGATCCTATATCCTCTTGCACTTACAGTAGGAGATTTGTTTTGAAGAAATTAAATTCAACGACTCAGTAGATACGAATCATTCCACATCCGGGATGTGATTTCGTCTCTTCCTGTTGCCCACGCACCTCTCTCATGCTGGGTGACATTCACCAGGATCTGACCTTCGTCCATCCTTAGATATCTCTACTGGTGATGGAGATACTATTGGGACCATATCTCTTAAGGTGTCCATCCAACACAGTCATAAAAACTTCCCACTAGCAAGCAAGCGATGAAAGAGACAGGTTTCATCACTAACTAGAATGTGTAATAGTTGCCTACAACAATCCATTGGGAGGTAATGCAGTACCACGGTAACAATGGTTGGTGTGTCAATTCATCAATTTCATCTAGGCTCAAATCATGGAGCATCAACCAAAACATTGGGCCTGTTATTTGCTCTAAGATAGAATGGTTCCCATTATTTGCTCGGTTCATATAATCAAGTTGCTTTGTTTGTAAGGTTGTTTTTTTTTTCCACCATAGCTTTTCACTCTAAAAAAGTAGCCCGAGTAACCTAAAACTCAATTAGTCTAACAAGTTAGTGCATACCATGGGCGAGGTAAAGAGGAAACCAGACGAGTCTTGTAACAAAACTCAGGCAAGGCCTTTGTTTATATTAGAGGTGGTGGGTTCAAACCCCTACTTATCAAACCTCTTCACTCTATAAAACTCAGCCAAGTAACACAAAACAAGTCCATGGAATTAGTGCAAAACTCGGGCAAGTTTCGAGAAATCTAACCAGTTTTGTAACAACCTGACTCATATAGGAAGTTGGCAGATTTTCATGCTGATCTCAGTTGACATTGTCAAGTTCTAAATTGACTTGCCAAGTTTCTGAAAAATGCGTTACACATAAGGAAAAATGATCAGAATAAAGTGAAAATAAATCTATTGTAGGAGTAATTGTGCAATTACTTTCTTATAGACAATTCAATTGTAATATTTTCTGCCTAGTTTTTTTTTCTTCCCTCTTTTCCTTCACCTTCTAGTTTTGGATTCCATTTTCATAAATGTATGAAACTATTGCACAGGGAAATGGCAGATGCTGTCGTCAGTATTCTCCTAGATGATTTGGTGTCATTACTTGAAAGCGAAGGCCGACAACTACTTGACTTTGATGACTGGTTTGAAGAAAAAAAAGAGGAGCTAAAGTATATGCAGCGCTATCTCAAGGACGCTGATCAGGTGAAGATAAAAGAGAGGAATGAGACTTTCAAGATGATAATGAGAGACTTAAGAGAGCTAGTATATGATGTTGAGGATGTAATAGCAGATTGTCATCTTCTATTCCATAAAAGAGACCAAGGGTGTGCACCCAATTTGATCAATCCGTTTGATTATGAGCATCCACATTGAGGCTGCTGGAAAAGCTGTCTGGATCTCGTCATGTTTCCACCTGTCTCATAGAGGTGCATGTGACAATCATGCATGATATAAGAATTCCTTGGACCTAGATTCAATTGAAAGCAATTGCAAGGTGGCAAGTGAATTGTTATTGCATCATGCATGAACATGATTGAACTATGTCAAAAACATTCATGTACTTTAGTTTGATGTGTGTTAAGGATGCAGATGAAAAAATACAGGATCAAAGAATAACTGCCCTGAAGAGGGAGGTGAAACTTCATTTTCTTTTCTTAAGCTAGAAAAACATATGATTGTAATCTCAATTGGCTACATTTTCATAACATTCTCAAACCAGATCTCCTATTCGTTCAAACAAACAAGGCAAATAATTTGATACTGGATGTGGCTGATTGGTTTAACTTCTATTGATTGGTCAATGCAGGGGGCGGTTGGAATTTGTTTGATTGATTGCAACTCTCATTGACTCATGTGACTTCTATCATGCTATGTGTGTGTGTGTGTATAAAATGAACAAAGTAAATGTTTCTTTTGGAACATGATCTGAGATGGGTCCTACTAGATGGACAATCTCAATCGATGGTCTTGGTTGACACATGATGATGACCAATGAAAATACAGTAGACGGATGGCGCTACCATATTCTGGTTCTAATGGCTCTACTTTCCTTTCATAGTGGTATGCCCACAAGGACCTCCCCACTTTATGTATGGTACAGATGAGTGATCCATCTGATGGTTCCACTGCATTCCTGACCATAACAAAAAGAAAAATAAAAAAATAATAATAAATGATTTAGAAAAGCAGAGCAATGGCTCACATGTCCTACTTGTCGCGGTCTCTTCTAGTTGGTCACTATCTCTGGAGTGTTCAAATTCGAGAAATGATCGAGGTAGCTAAGTGTATAGAAACCATCACATGCACACAGATGCATTTGGTATCCAGGTCACCCTATCTAGCTAATTGGTATTTTCTTTACTTTGAGTTTCATCCAACTGTTTTCTTTGTGAAGGAACATTGGTAGGGGAGATTACTGCTGCTTGACTTGAAGAAAGGAGATTTCTATCATCTAGAGGCAACCCCAAATTTCTTGCATTTATCATCAAGGTCTTGTCATCCAACACTGTGTACAGTTCATCATGTGCTTCCTCGCTTTTAATTTCCTGTCTCCATTAAATCTGTGGATTCTAGTTCCTTTTTATGTTATATTTGTACCCAATAAACCTTTGGAATTTGTACTTTCTATATCTAGTGACAAACTCTGTTTTACTGTTGGATATAATGAATGATGTTAGTAGATTTTTATTGGGAAAGCTTGGAGCATTTCATTAATGATGTTAGTAGATTTGCATGGTATTTTTCCTTGGTGTGCACTTCGTTTTTTTTTTTCAAATATTTAAATTGAACATTGAGAATGTTTTAGTGCATAATCAAAAGCATTCAAACTAATTGTACATGATGGGGATAGTGGCTCCGTGAAAACACTCTCACATAAAGGAAGAGTTCTCAAGTAGAATAAAAACAGGGAAGTGGCATTGGCTCCCTATGTTTTCTAAGCATTCTTTCCTCTTCTTTTGGTCCAGGTTTTTGGTTCAATGTACACCAGCCTATATTGGTCTTTGGTCAAAACCGATGGCCCATTACATCATATGACACATGGGAAAATCAAAGATAAATATGTAAAATCTAAATACAAAAACCTAAATTACAACTTAAATCAGCAAGAATCGAAACAAAATCCAATGAAATCTCTAAGAATAAAGAGACATAAGTTGGATCAAGATCAAAACAGATCAAGCATCAGAAATCAAGAAAAAATTACAAAAACCAAACCCTAAGTGGAAAATTTTGGATAAATGAGAGCGGGAAGCTCACCTGATTGAAAGTTAAAACCCTTCCTCTATCCTCAAATAATGCCAACTGTAAATCTAAGTAACTTCTTCAAATGAATAATCAAACTGAGAAAAAAAAATCGAAAAGGAAGGCAATATGCATCATCAGCTCAAAACAAAAATAAAAAAGCAAAGCTCCAAACAATGAGATCCAAAAGGAAACAGATCTATCAACAAGAATCGGATCAAAATCCAACGAAATCTCTCAGAATCGAGAGACATAAGCTAGATTCATATTAAAATAGATTAAGCACTAAAAATTGAGAAAAAAAAAAACCATAAGTGGAAAAAAATTGGAAAAAAGCTCACTGTCTTTTGAGGATCTGATGATCGGAGAGAGAGAGAGAGAGAGAGAGAGAGAGAGAGAGAGAGAGAGAGAGAGAGAGAGAGACGGTAGATCTGACGAAGACGAGAGATATTGGAGAAGACAGAGAGAAGAGCTAGGGTTCGATTCGGTGAGGAGCTGATATCGGTATATATGTCCCTTGTTTATCTAGCCTGCACGGAAATTGACAATGGAGGAGCAGATTTTGCACCAGAGAACAAGGTTTTGCTCTCAGATCGAACACCAAACCCTAATCGCTGATATTGCAATGCAGAAATTGCTCAAATCCAGTAAATGAGCTAGAAACGACAGAATTTTCCACTTCCTGAGAAAGATTTCAGTGAAATCAGCCAAAAAAAAAAAACACTCCTCAGATTGAACCAAAAAACGCGGAAATTGGATTTTGAACGGCCAAATGGGGAAAACGCACAAAAATGAAGATTTCTGTCCCGATTTCTATTTTTTTATAGGATTTCAGTAGAAAAAAAGAGAGAACAAGTACCTGAAATCTGCGAAGAGATTGCTGGTGTAAAGGATCGATTTGCAGAAGTTAAATGTGATTTCGATCTGTTTTCCTTTCGAAGCTGGGATTTTGAGAGAGCTCTGCTTCAAGCTTCCAAGTTCCAGAATGAATAAAAGCCATGAGAAGATGTATTGCATCCGTAAGAAAGGAATACGGTATATTCATCTCTCTACGGTACACGTGGCAGGCAATGCATCCCTCTACGGGAACGGATTGGCTACTCCCCTGACACCAGCCCTGGGGCTGGTGGTCGGTGTGCTGTGGGCCCCACTATGATGTATGTGTTTCATCCATTCTATTCATTCATTTTTAAAGATCATTTTAGGACCTTATCCCAAAATTGAGAGGTATATACATTTCAGGTGGACCACACCACATGAAAACAATAGAAATTGGATATGCACCATTAAAATCCTCCTAAGGCCTACTGTACTGTTTATTTGACATCCTATCTGTTGAATAGGTCATACAAGCCCAGATGAAGGGAAAAAACAAAAATCATCTTGATCCAAAACTTTTATGGCCCCTAAAATGTTTTTAATGGTCAACACTCATTCAACACTGTTTCTTATAATGTGATCCAATTGAGATTGTGATATACCTCATTTTTTGTCTCATACTGTAAAATTATCTATAAAAATAGATGGACGGAATGGATGAAACACATACATCATGGCGGGGCCCATAGAGCACTGACCACCAGCCAATGGCTGGTGTAAGGGGGAGTAGCCAATCCGCTTCCTCCCTCTACTGTACACGTGGCAGGCAATACGGAAATCAAGTCCGTTCATTTGTAGGGCCGAAAATGAGATTTGGATCTATTTCATTTTTGGCTTCCTGCGCTAAAATTAATTTTTAATTTTATCAATTTTACAAAAAGTTTTTTTTTAAAAAATCAAGATTCTTAGTTTTTTTTATTCTAAATTTTTTTAAGATTATAAATTTGTTGAAATTTTTCAGAAAAATCTAAAATTCTCAGTTTTTTCAAAATTATCAAAAATAAAAATAAAAATCAATTCTTAATGGTTTTAGAAATTCTTAAATTTTTTAAGAATTTTCAATTATTTGAAATTTCTCAATTTTTAAAAACTCTTCAATTTTTTTCAAAATTCTTATTTTTTTTCAAAAATTTCAAAAAATTTCAAAATTCTTAATTTTTTAAAAATTCTTAAATTTTTTTTTTTTAAATCATACTTTTTCATAATTATCATTTTTTTATTCTTATTTTTTTTTAAAATAAATCTTAATTTTTAAAAGTTCATAAATTTTTTTAAAATTCTTAATTCTTAGAAAATTCAAAATTCAAATCTTTTTCAAAACTCTCAATTTTTTTTCAAAACTCTCAAGTTTTTCACAATTGTTAAAATTTTAAAAAATTATTAATTCATTTAAGATTCTCAATTTTTTTCAGTATTTTAAAATGTAGGCTTTTAGCATCGGTTCCTATGTAACTGAGGTTAAAATGTAGACTTTTGGCCTCGGTTCTATGCAACTGAGGTTAAAAAGTAGAGTTTTGGCCTCGGTTTCTATGCAACCGAGGCTAGAAGATAGATTTTTGGCCTCAATTCCTATGCAACTGAGACTAAAAGGTAGACTTTTCGCCTCTGTTCCTATGCAACTGAGGCTACTGAGGCTAAAGGGTAGACTTTTCGCCTCGGTTCCTACGTAACTGAGGTTAAAAAGGTAGACTTTTCGCCTCGGTTCCTATGCAACTGAGGCTAAAAGGTAGACTTTTTGCATCGGTTCCTATGCAACTGATGCTAAAAGGTAGACTTTTCGCCTCGGTTCCTATGCAACTAAGGCTAAAAGGTAGACTTTCGTCTCGGTTCCTATGAAACTGAGGTTAAAAGGTAGACTTTTCGCCTCGGTTCCTATGCAACTGAGGCTAAAAGGTAGACTTTTCACCTCGGTTCCTATACAACTGAGGCTAAAATGTAGACTTTTCGCCTCGGTTCCTATGCAACTGAGGCTAAAAGGTAGACATTTCGCCTCGATTCCTATGCAACTGAGGCTAAAAGGTAGACTTTAGTCTCAGTTCCTATGAAACTGAGGCTAAAAGGTAAACTTTAGGTCTCAATTCCTATGCAACTGAGGCTAAAAGGTAGACTTTTCGCCTCAGTTCCTATACAACTGAGGCTAAAATGTAGACTTTTTGCCTCGGTTCCTGTGCAACTGAGGCTGAAAGGTAAACTTTCGCCTAGATTCCTATGCAACTGAGGCTAAAAGGTAGACTTTTCGCCTCAGTTCCTATGCAACTGAGGCTAAAAAGGTAGACTTTTCGCCTCGGTTCCTATGCAACTGATGCTAAAAGAACTGATGCTAAAAGGTAGACTTTTCGCCTCGGTTCCTATGCAACTGAGGCTAAAAGGTAGACTTTTCGCCTCGGTTCCTATGCAACTGAGGCTAAAATGTAGACTTTTTGCCTCGGTTCCTATGCAACTAAGGTTAAAAGGTAGACTTTCGCCTCGGTTCCTATGCAATTGAGGCTAAAAGGTAGACTTTTCGCCTCGGTTCCTATGCAACTGAGGCTAAAAGGTAGACCTTTTGATTCGGTTCCTATGCAACTAAAGCTAAAAGGTAGACTTTTCACCTCGGTTCTTATGCAACTGAGGCTAAAAGGTAAACTTTTTGCCTCGATTTCTACACAATTGAGGCGAAAGATGAACTTTTAGCCTCAGTTACTTAGCAACCGAGGCTAAAAGACACATTTAGCCTCCATTTTTTCAACTGAGGCTAAAAAATTGTGGCTAAAGGCCTATTTTCTTGTAGTACCTAGATGAAGGGAAAACACAAATAGCAACTTATCCAAAACTTTTGTTGCCTCGAGAAGTTTTTAATAGTGGGAATTCAATCCCTACCGTGTGGACTATGGGCCCACATCGAACCGATAGAATCATGGAACCGGACCGGAACTGACCAAACGGTCCGGTTTACTCCAGTTCTAGAGCACGCCGGTTCTGGTTCCAGTTTCAAAAGTCAAAGAACCGTTTAGTTCGGTTTGGTTCCGGTTAAGGAGTATGTAGAACCGAACCAAACCGTGGATCCGAACCTACAACCGAAGTTGGAACCAAACCAGGAACCGAACTTATATATATATATATATATATATATATATATATATATATATATATATATATATATATATATATATATATATAAAGCAAAACCCTAAGTCTACCAGACCCTGCTGCCTGCGTGCGTGCGTGCAGCTGCCCCTACCCTGTCTCAGTCTCTCTATCGCCAATCCACTCTCCCTCTCTCTCTACTCCTCTCTCTCTCTCTCAGCCCCTCCCCTCTCTCTCTCTCTTAGGTCCCCCCCCCTCTACTCCTATCTCTCTCGCTGCTCCTCTCTCTTGCCACTGACGGCCCTCTCTCTCTCTCTCGCTGCTCCTCTCTCTCTCTCTCTCTCTCTCTCTCTCTGAGAATTGGGCTGGATTTTAAAAAGCCCAGAACTGTGGAACTGAACCGGTTTTCATGGTATGGTTCCGGTTCGATTCTAGAGTGCTAACGGTTTGGTTCCGAAAATCCTAGAACCATATGGAACAGTTAGGTTCCAATTTCACCCAAGAACCGGACCGAATCGACCCATGTGTACCCCTAGTGTGGACCCGCCTCATTTTTGGCACTATGACCTTGGGAAGGGCATTGGGTGGTGGCGGCATGTTGACATCACTAAGTTTTGTGGATCTCAGCTTCATGTATATGTTATATCCATTCATTTTGTGAGCTCATTTTAGGTCATGGGCCCAAAAATGAAGTAGATCCAAAGCTCAAGTGGACCACACCACAAAAAGAAATGGCGATTGAACACCTACCATTGAAAACTTCTTAGGGCCACAAAAGTTTTGGATCAAGTTGATATTTGTGTTTTCCCTTCATCTAGGTTTGTGTGACCTTATGAATAGGTTGGACAACAAATAAACATCATGGTGGGCCTTAAGAAGGTTTTAATGGTCAGCGATATTATCCCCGTTACTTTATTTGTTGTGTACCACTTAAGCTTTGGGATCTGCCTTATTTTTTGTCCCATGCCCTAAAATGATCTCACTAATGGATGAGTAGTGTGGATATAATACATACATGATGGTGGGGCCTACAAAAATAGTGACGTCAACACACCACACAATCCACTCCCCATACCCATCCTTGTTTGGCACCGTGGATTTGAAATACCCTAGATTTGGAATCCTTCGGTTGTGTTTGGCACCCCGGATTCAAAATCGTCGTTAATCCAAAAGTAACTATGCGTAGTATATTTATAGGGGTCTGAATTTAATTACTAAATCAGCTTTAATATCCCTAATTAGTGTACTTATGTAATTTCGACACAATAGTTGTAATAAGCCCATTGAAATATATACTTTGGTCGAAAATGATGAAATTCTAAGTCTTAGACAGGCCACAAGCACCGGATCACATCCGAGTGATTAACCAACGATTTTTAACCATTGATTTATATGGACAATGTTTGGACCACACAAATTATCCTATTAAAGTTATTTTAGTGATGTTATTGATAATCTGATTGTTTTAGGATATCATTAGTGGACCATGTGCCTAATAGATTAGTAGCCTATTGACACACATCTTACACATGTAACTCTTGGAAACATTTTAGATGTAATCCTACCTTCCACCTTGGATTTCAAACCCTTCTTGGAGGGAATTTTAAACCCTTCTTTGAGGGGATTTAAAGTCCCTTGGATTTGAAACTCTCGATTACTTTATGTGCCAAACATATCAGGAATTTGAAATCCCTCCAGATATATGGTGCCAAACGAGCCGTAAAATGAAATTGCAAAACATATAGATGAAATGAATATAAAGCACATGTATTAAGGTGGATGGATCCCATGGTCAGGGTGTCACGCCCCACACCCAGAAATCGGATTCACAGAAATCTTGATTACTGAATTCGGTGCCGACAGCCTTCGTAGTACCCCATTCTTGGCTCTCAACACTTATACGCCAAATTTCGATCCTAGGATCCTATAAGGGAGATTTTCAACATGAATTGTCTCATAAGAGGCATAACCACTAGTATACCCAAATCATAAGAACAACATCATCACCACATATCCACTAATATAATTATTTGAGTACAATATTGAAAAGGAAATACACATGTCAAAATCAAAGCTCCAATAGTCAGTTACATGCTCCAGGCTCCATGCTGCTGCAACCTAATATCACTTGCACGCATTTATCATGTATAAGCTTATAGAAAGCTTACAGGGTGATGTAAGTGTGTGTATAAGATAAGTGCCAAGTATTCAATATAAAGCCATAATCATACAATATCGAAAATACTGGTAAGATCATGAATTATACGATATCAGAGTAAGCGAAAACATTGACAAGTCCATGAGTCATACAACATCAGAGTACGCAATACAAATCTGATATGCAAATGAGGAGTCATAGAGAGTCAAATATCAAATGTTGAGGATGCAATGCATCATACAATTCCTAATAAGTTCACGAACACTGTCATCCGTATCTAGGTTATGCAAAAACATAGTAACCCAAAATGTCATATGTCGTGAATGTAATATAATATGCAGTGCGAATGGAATGACCATGCGAGAGTGTGAAGTTGGTATGATAGTATGTAATATCGCAGGCTATGGGGTCTATCACAAGGGACTTCTATCCAAACTAGTCTCATACCTAAATTTGAATAGTCATACTCAATGGGGTAAACTCCTGATCTCAGATTAGTTGCGCGCCCCAACCGAAATCTTGGCCATTGCAAAGGCATAAGTAACAAATAATTGCGCACCACCATCCCGAGTGGATGTGAATGCATGAATGAATATGCAACTCTTGCCCAATAAGTCCACATATCAGTACTGTTCATTTCTGAGATCATCACCGGGGTTTAGTACACTCCAAGTGGCACTACCCCTCTCCTAGTAGCATAGTCAAAGTGAGCATAAGAAACCTCACTATCCGCTTGACCAATAGTTTACAAATACCTATCCGGCATGTCGATAGCGGACCCGTTCACGAGCTGGTCTAACTCAGCCTAGCTATACCCTTACCCTTGGGCAGGAAAGGTCACACCCCCTCCCAACCGACCACGACACAGTAGGAGACACGGTCTCCTGGCATTCGGCACTTGGGAGCTCATGTATCCATTTGGTCTCGATGTTGGAGCATCCTTTAGTACCAAGAGGGTTTAGGAATTTTCACCTAGGGCCATTTATGGCAGCCCAATGCTCGTAACAGATTTTCGGTGTCCCATCTAGCCATCCACGATATGCTTTTGGAGGGTACGACCCTGATGTCGCTAGGGCGTGTAGTAATCACAACACACAATGTAAAATATATGAGTCATACAATTCCGTCATACATCAATCTTATGCATACCGTGCGCTCATGTGAGACAATCTTCGCCCATCAGGGAGTCTCATAACAACCTGTCCAATGACATAAAATGGTCTACCACATCTCATATTAAACATGCAGATTATGCGTATGTGCATGTATCATGATGCTATGCTGTCACATACTCATAATCAGAATTAACAATCGGTCTCGATAATCAGTATCGGTAATTGACCTCGATAATGTGGACATTTAACCAGTGTTGCCCCCAAGGAGTGGCCCACATAGAGCCTAACATATAGTGGGCCCATGACATCACACAAGGGCCAAATATATAACACCACGAGCCTCACTCAAGAGTTTAATACACATCACGATGGGCCTTTCATATGGGCCTCACATACGTCACAATGGGCCTCATCACATAGACCTCATATTCATCACATTAAGCCTTAAACACGGATAGAATATACATCACAACGGGCCTTAAATACAGGCCGCATATATATCACATTGGGCCTTAAACATGGGCCGAATACACATTACAATGGGCCTCAAATACGAGCCGTATATACATCACATTAGGCCTCGTCAATCGGCCTCGATATCCAGCCTCGACAATCGGAGTCGGAATCAATAACAGGAATCGGAATCGACAATCGGAATCAGCCTTGATAATCGAAATCGGAATCGACAATCGAAATCGATCGATAATCAGAATCGACAAATCGATCATTTTAATCGGAATTGGCAATCGGTCATGATAATCGAATCGGCAAATCAATCACGATAATCAAAATCGATTGATAATCAGAATCAACAAATCAGTCACATCAATCAAAATTGGTAATCGGCCTCATCGCTAATCGATCAATCGGCCACGATAATCAGAATTAGCAATTGGTCATGACAATCAGAATCGATTGATAATCAGCCTCGATACTCGGAATCGACAATCGATCACGATAATCGGCCTCGATTGCTAATCGGTCAATCGGCCACGACAATCAGAATCGACAATCAGTCATGATAATCGGAATCGATCGATAATCGAAATAGGTAATCGGCCACAACAATCAGAATCGATCAATAATCGGCCTCGATGATCAGAATCGACATCCGACATTAATGAGAGTGGCCTAACAAGGCCTAAAGGAAGGTCACAATGTGGACATTTAACCATCGTTGCCCATCATTGTGGCCATTTAACCAACATTGCTCCCAAGTAGTGGCCTATATAGAGCCAAACATATAGTGACCCATAGCCACATGCAAGGGCCTAATACACATCACTATGGGCCTCACTCTGGACGGTGTGGATGTAAAATACATACTTCCAAGGTGGGCCTCGTCCACTGCCAGGGAAAAATGAATGGACGGTGCTTAAATAGCACGTGTGTCCCCACAGGATTGCTGACGTTAACCCAACAGCCATCTGCTGCTAGATGAACGACCGGGATAAACACATACATCAGGGCATGGCCCCACCAGTAAAATTGATGGATAGTCTGGATGTGAAGTGGAGGGACGCTTTGGATATAACACATACATCACTGGGGCCCACAACTGGACAGTTGGATGAAACGCATGAAGCATGGGGGGCCATGCATAAATCACTCACATCACGGTGGATTTCCCCCTGTCCAAAACGGACGGTGGATATACATATGCATCACATGCGGGACCCACATGGATGGACAGACGGTTTGGATATATAGAACATACACCAAGGTGGGTCCCACCTCCACACATGTCACACATGTATAGTAGGTCCCATGTGCATAGCTGTAAGACCTGTATCCTAATCCGTACTGTTCCGTCACTTCTTGCGATCCTTCTCGTCGAATTCCAGCAATTCGCGACCTATAGTCGACGTTGCGCACGACCGTAAGACGTATCCTATATATTTGAGTCGGCTTAATCCAAGACTTGTATCATTGCGACCGCACCGTCGCCACGGTTCCAACGCCGCGACTCACGCACCGATCAGATACCCTGACTAAGAGATGTGGGTCGGTGTTTATTTCGAGAAAACGTCGCGCATTTATATTCCCAAGAGAATCTCTACAAAGTGTCAAATCAATCCCATCAATCACCTTTCATGTTAAGTACACACACCCATGCTTCCTTTCTCCACAAGTCAAGCAACCACCAAAAGTCAACCAAGCTCTCACCTCACCCATCACTCACATCACACATCACTCACCTCACCCTTTCACCCATCACCCATCCCTCTTTCCTTACAACTCTCTCTCTCTCCCTCATTTTCCAACACCATTTCCAAGCAAAGGAGAGGCTCTCACGTCCAAGGCTTCCCATGAGAGAAAAGAGCATTTGTGAGGCCCACTTTCCCCTTCCAAAACCTCTATCCTAGCCATCCATCTCCCATCTCCACCATCAAAGTGAAGCTCTAGGAGATAGGCGTTCCAATGGACCGAGTAGATCATAAGGTGGGTGCTTCTATAGGGTAGTTTATTTATTTTTATGATGGGCTAAGTGAGGCCCACCGATCAATGGTGTGGATCTCACTTCGGACCCTAAGATGTGGCCGATGGCCCACCTTGATTATCCATATCATTCCATGATGGGGCCATTCTCCATGGACCCCATCATGATGTCTATATTTCCTTGCATAAAAGAGGTCATCTAGACTGTTCATTTTAGCTGGAGAAGGGATCTCCACCGTAGATCTTTGATTTGTTGGATCCACATGTAAAGGGACCCACTTGATGTATGATTGATCTTAAGGGAGGGCCCATAGTGCCAGGGACCCTTCATCACGCCTGTCCCATTCTTTTTTTTTCTCTCTCTCCCCCCCCTTTTATTTATTTTCTTTGTATGATGATATGGCCTGGTGGCCACTTGGATGGGCCCCACCATGAGGTATGTATTCCATCCAAGCCATCTAAAAATGGGCCCCCCCCTTACATGTATTGTACCCACACTAGCCATCATTGGGTGGCCCACCTATGTAAAAAAAATAAAAAAATAAAAATATAGCCCTTTTTTTTAAGGCATTGGAGCTGAGCCACTTGTATAGGCCCCACCCTGAAGTATGTATTCAATCCAAGCCATCCATCCTTTTCCCCATCCCATTTTAGGCGTTGAGCCGAAAAATGAGGTTGATCGGGGTATCTAGTGGGCCATAGTGTAGAAAACAATATCGATACCATTGAAATCTACCTAGATCCTTTTTACACGTTGAAAATGGGCCGAGATTGGTCTTGATGGGTTTATTTTAGGCTTGGGAATGCAATGGATGGGGTGGATGCACTTGGAGCAGGCCCCGTATATGAAAAACCTTAAGAAAACAGGTTTTCTTAAAAAAAATAAAATTAGAAAGAAGCAGCAGAGGTTGCTGCCTCTGGAGTGTCAGACGCGCAGGCGTCTGCGTCTCAGCGGGCGGACGGGCAGCAGCCCATGGCCCCAACCGTGAGCCCCACCTTGATGTTTATTTACCATCTGATCTGTTCATAAGGTGGCCCACCTTCTTAGGAGAGCCCTTCCCAAAAATGAGACACATCCAAAGCTCAGGTGGCCCACACCATAAGAAACAGTGTGAATGAAATTCTACCATTGAAACCTCTTTGGGGTCCACAGAAGTTTTGAAACAAGCTGAAATTTGTTTTCACCCTTCATTCAGGTCTGCATGACCTTATCAACGGGTTGGATGGCATTATGGTGGGTCCCACGTGGGGCCCACAGTGATGTAAGTGGTTTATTACCACCGTCCGTACGGACGGTGGAGGCCACAGCGATGCATGTGTTTTCCATACCGTCCAGTCGTTTCTTGACTGCGGGACGGTCAGTGGACCCCCACCCTTACGTCTGTGTTTTATCCAAACCGTTCATTCAATTGGTGGGCCAGGTGTGTGGACCCCATCATGATGCATGTGTTGCATCCAGCCATTTAACCATTTTGAAAGCTCTTTTTGCGGCATGAGCTAAAGAATGAGTCAGATCCGTGGTTCTAGTGGGTCCCACCACTATTATTTGAAGTGAGGATCGGTTGATCCTTTGACATGATTCATATACATGTATGTATACATGTGTGTGTGTGTGTGTGTGTGTGTGTGTGTGTGTGTGTGTGTGTGTGTGTGTGTGTGTGTGTGTGTGTGTGTGTGTGTGTGTGTGTATATATATATATATATATATATATGTATGAAAGTATATATTTGTGGCCATTTTTAAGGCCCACCTTGGCATTCATAAGGCCCATACGAGGAGGCCCATAATGATGTAATTGTGGCCGTTGTATATATATAAGGCCCAAGTGATTGGGCCCATCTTGTCATAATTATGGCCCATTGTTGAGGCCCACTTTGATAGCTGTAAGGACCACATTATGAGGCCCACTTTGATGTATTTCAAGGCCCATGGATCATGGACCATTGCAATGTACATAAGGCTCATTGGTGAGGCCCATTAACGCAACCCATTTGATGTATCTAAGGCCCATGGGTCGAGGCCCAACGGGATGACCTTAGGGTCCATTGCAATGTGTGATTTTCCATGGTTCACGTAATGATATTTATGGCGGGCCGTGCCTAGGGAACAATGATGGTTTGATGTCCACATTGTATGTACAATGTTGGTTAAATATCCGCATTGTAACTCTCCTTAGGGCCCATTGTTAGGCCCATGCTCGTTGCTATTCATCGCCTTATAACATGCTTAGTATAATCCCATGACTCATGCCCATACGCATCATATGTATGCTTGATTTGAGTAGTGACTGATCATAGCATATGCAATTGGGCAGACCACTTATGGGACCCGTTATGAGTCGAAGTGCCCCACATGATCGCGCAGTACGCGCTAGATTTCTGCATGATTTGACGTGTGATTCATGCATCTCGCATATGTGTGACTTGATCACTGCACATGCTGGTGACATCAGGGCTGTGGCTCCACAGGTACATCGTGGATGGCCGTATCGGATACCCAAAATACTTGGTTTTAGCACTGTGGGCACTGAAGATGTCCTTGGGTGAAAGTCCCAGAACCTTTTTGGTACCAGGAGATGCTCCAACGTCTAGACCGAGTGGATACACGAGCGCCTGAGTGCCGAATATCAGTAGGTCGCGTCTCCCACTGTGTCGTGGTCGGTTGGAAGGGGGTGTGGCCTTATCCGCTTGAGTGAGGGGGCTATAAGCTAAGCTGAGTTTGACCAGCTCGCAAATGAGTCCGCTATCGACGAGCCGGGTAGGTATTGGCAGACTACTGGTTAGGCGGATAGTGAGGTCTATTCCGCTTGCTTGACTATGCAGCTAGGGAGGTGGCAGTCACTGCGAAGTGTATTAGACCCCGGTGATATCTAGAGAGGAACTGTACTGATATGTGTACATGATGAGTACCGACTTTCTTGGATTGCATTTCGCATATGACATTCGGTTATGTAGGCCTTGCATTGCATTGGTGTGGCCGATGACATTCATATCTCGCATCGCATGGCCTTGGTATGGCCGATAGCATTCACGTCTTGCATTACATAGCCTTGACATGGCTGATTCTATGGACTTACGGCATACTTCCGCATTGCTCTGATACTGTATACTTGGCACTTGCCTTACGCACACACTTACACCACCCTCTAAGCTTTTGTAAGCTTATGCATGACAGTTGCGTGCAGGTAGTGTTGGACAGCAGCAGCGCTGAGGCAGGAGTGCGTATCATGACCTCTTGGAGCTTTTTTATTACCTTGTATTTTCCTTTTCGCATTGTACTTAAAATTTTTGTTATAGTGGATATGTGGTGATGTTGTTTTGTGACTTGGTTATGCTTGTGGTTATGCTCCATTACAAAAAAAAAAAAATTATTTTGAAAATCCTCCTTGTAGGATCCCAGGATCGGAATCTGACATTTGATTATCAGGAGCCGAGAATGGGGCACTACGGAGGCTGTCGGCATCGGATTCGGCAATTGGGATTCATGTGAATCTGATTTTCGGGTTTGGGGCGTGACAATAGCAGATGGACGACATGTGATGAAACATATACATCGCAGTGGCCCACCGAGCCTACTGACGCTGCACAGCAGCTGCAGCTACTGGCTAAATCAGATGAACAGTTTGGGTGAGACACGTCTGTGGGTCCCACGTGCAAGGACAGTGTGGCTCACAATACTCACGTCACGTGGGGCACTCAGATGGACGGTTGGTATATAACACATATCTCATGATCACAGAACTTGTTGTTGCCAAAGCAGCAGCCAATGGCTAACTAGTCACCATCGTCCCATGGACGGCGGGATACAATACATACCAGGGTGGGTCCACGTTAGTGTGGCCCACAGCATCAGATCAAGTTGATGTTCGTGTTTAGCCACCGTCTAGGCCTACTAGATAATGAGGATGGAACACATACCACACGTACACATCCATAGAGCTTAGTGACGTCTATAATAACAGTTGTCTAGCTGTACGAGGTACACCAGCCATCCCTTTCTCCACATCAGGTGGGGCCCTCCACATATATTATAATATAATATTATTTAATATTATGGTTATTATTTTTATTTATTTATTTATTTTTGAAATGGGGCAGCGTCCAGGCCTTGTGGACAGTCTGGACAGCAGGCTGCCCAGCCGTCCCTGGCCCATCTGGCCGTTAGATCTGGCCACTGATGGATGGTCTAGATATGAAGCGCATTCGTACAGGTGGGGTCCACATCAACGTGGTCCACTCAATTTGGATCAAACTGATACTTGTGTTCTCCTCCATGCCAAGACCTGCTGCTGGACAGCAATCTGTGTAAGCTCCGTATCCTAGACCGTACCGTTCCATAGACTTTCGCGGTCTTACCGGTAGAATTTCGACAACCTTCAACCCTTAATCAATATTTGCGCGCGACCCTGATTCATATGTCGTTAACCCGAGTTGACTCAACCCAAGACCATTACCATAGTGACCGCATCATCGCTGCGGTTCCGATACCGCGACTTGCGCGCCGAGGCGATACCCTAGTCAAGAGATGTGGGCCAACGTTCGGTGCGAGAAAAATGCCGCGCGTTGCGAAACTCAAGAGAATCTCTACGAGGTGTCACATCAATCCCATCAATCAATCAATCTCATCACATCACATGTCAAGCACACATCACCTTTCACCCATACCTAAGCAACCACAAAAGTCAAGAAGTCCTTCCACAAGCCATGCCTTTCTTACACAAATGCCACTAAAGTCAAATAAAGTGGCTCTTACACCCATCACCACCACATCAAACATCTATCACCCATCTCTCTCTCCCTTTACAAGTCTCTCTCTACTCTCTCCCAAGCAAGAGAAAAATCCATACGTCCAAGCCTCTCCCCATTTCTCTCAAACTACAAGTGTGGCCCACCTTCTCACCCTCTCATCTCCCATCTCAACCATCCAAACCTCATCTCAGCCATTGGAATCAAAGCTAAGGTGCTAAGGAACCCATTGGAGTAAGAAGATCGAACGGTGGGTGCTTCTATAGGGTAGTTTACTTGTTTTTATGATGGGTCAAGTGAGGCCCACCGATCAATTGTGTGGATCTCACTTTGGACCCTAAGATGTGGCCAATGGCTCACCTGGATTATCCATATCATTCCATGATGGGGCCATTCTCTATGGACCCCATCATGATGTTTACCTTTCCTAGCTTGTAAATAAGGTAATCTAGACCGTTTATTTTCTTGGAGAATGGATCTCCACCATTGATTCTTGATTAGGTGGGCCCATATGCAATGATTTATGTTGTAGATCGTGGAAGGGAGGGCCCATAGTGCCGGGGACCCTCCATCATGCGTGTCCCATTCTATCTTTCTCTCTCTCTCTCTCATTTTTATTTATTTATTTATTTTCCTCTTTGTATGATGTATGTGGCCGTGTGGCCCACTTGAATGGACCCCACCATGAGGCTTGTATCCTACCCAAGCCATTTATAAGTGGGGCCCACCTAATATGTGATCATCCATCAATGGTGGCCCACCTCAACATACGCGTTATGGTCCAGGGACGCTGGACGTTCCCTGGACGCTGGAAGAAGAAAAAAAAAAGAAGAAAGAAAGAAAAGACAGTCCTTTTTGGGTGGGCCACTTGTATAGGCCCCACCTTTATGTATGGGTACAATCCAAGCCGTCCACCCTCTTCCCCATATCATTTTAGGCGTTGAGCCAAGAGATGGGGTTAATTGGAAGGTCTGATGGGCCATAGTGTTGGAGATTGTACCCTTATCATTCAAAGATCTTTTTTTTTTTAAATTTTATTTTATTTTCTAATCATAAAAATTACTCTATATTAGACTCGTTAGATTTGTTCCGAGCCGAGGAAGCCAATGGACAGGGTGGATCTACTTGATGCGGGCCCCAGATGCGAAAAACCCCGAAAAAATGGGTTTTCCCAAATTTTTTTGAAAAAAGGTACAGAGGTTCTGCCTCTGCCTCTGACGAGTTGCAACAGCAGCATGCTGCTGCGTGCAGTAGGCGGACAAACGGTGGGACAGCCACCCACGGCTCCAGCCGTGGGCCCCACCCTGATGTTTATTTGCCATCTGGCCCATTCATCTGGTGGGCCCCCTTCTCAGGCAGGTCCCCTCAAAGTTTCAGCTGAATCCAAGACTCGAGTGGCCCACATTGTAAGAAATAGTGGGATTGAATCTCTGCCATTGAAATCCCTGTTATGGGCCACAGAAGTTTTGAATTAATATGAAATTTGTGTTTTCCCTTTATTCAGGTCTGAGTGACCTTATGAACGGATTGGATGACAAGTAAACATTACAGTGGGCCCCACGTGGAGCCCACAATGATGTATGTATTTTGTTCACACCATCCACTAGGGACGGTGGACTCCACCATGGTGCATGTGTTGGCCTTACACCGTCCAGGGTTGGACGGTGGGACCCCTATGCTACATGTGCCCTCTCTCCATGCTGTCCATTTATGTGGACTCCCCCATGATGCACGTGTTGCATCCAGTCCATCCATCCACCTTAAAACTCATCACATGAGCTAAAGAATGAGTCAGATCCTTAGCTCATGTGGACCCCCACCGTGATACGTGTATTGCATCCAAACCGTCTATCTATTTTGAGCTAGGGGATGAGCCAGATCTATAGTCCAAGTGGACCCCACCTTGGCATATTTTTTAGGCCCATTTTAATGTAATTGTAGTGGTTCATTTGGTTCCACTTTGATGTGGATCTTAGGCCCATGGAATGGGGCCATTTGGTGTATTATAAGGCTCATGGGAGTGGACCCATTTGATGTGTTCCAAGGCCCATGGGATTAGGCCCATTTAATGTAATTTAAGGCCCATGGGAGTGGACCCATTTGATGTATTCCAAGGTCCATGGGATTGGACCCATTTGATGTATTTTAAAGCCCATGAGATTAGGCCATTTGATGTTTTAGGGGCCCATGGGTTAAGGCCCATTGAGATGTACTAGGGCCTATGGATTGAGGCCCATTTGACGTACATATAGGGCCCAATTGGTGTGGCCCATTTGTTACATATAAGACCCATAAGATTAGGCTCATTTGATACAATCTAAGGCCCACGGGTTATGACCCATTGCAATGCACATAAGGCCCATTGATGTGGTCCATTTATGTGGCCCATTTGATGAATAAAAGGCCCATATGACATGGCCCATTTGATATATTTAAGGCCCAATGGGATGTACCTAAGGTCCATTGCAATGTGTGATCCCAACACAGATTATGTAACGATGTTTACGACGATCGTGCCTTGGGAGTAATGTTGGTTTGACGTCCACATTGCGAGTGTAACGTTGGTTGGATGTCCACATTACGACTCTCCTTAGGGTCCATTATTAGGCCCGTACTTATTGTGTATAGGCCGTCCAGGCCCATCTGCATTGTAAGGATAGTTCATCTCATTATAACATGTTTAGTATAGTTCCATGACTCATGATCATACGCATCATATGTATGCTTGATATGAGAAGTGACTGATCATAGCATATGCCTTCGGGCAGATTATTTATAGGACCCCGATTAGGCGGTATTGTCCAGTATGAGTGCACGATACGCGCAGGATTTGTTGCATGATTGGATAGTGTGATTCATGCATTTCGCATTGTGTGACATAGTTGTTGTACGCCTTAGCGACATCGGGGCCGTAGCCTCCACAGAAAGATCGTGGTTGGCAGGATTGGATACCAAAAATTTCATTCTACATGGGGTGTTATAGATATCCTTAGATGAAAGTCGCTAAACCCTTATGGTACCAAGAGGTTGCTCCAACGTTTAAACCGAGTGGGTAGATAAGCGTTGAGTACCGATTACCAGATGGCTACGCTCTCCAATGTGTCGTGGTCGGTTGGAAGGGGGTATGGCCTTACCCGCCTGAGTGTAGGGGGCAATGCTAGGCTGAGTTTGACCAGCTCGAGGAATGAGTCCGCTATCGACGAGTCAAACCCGATATTGGCAGACGGATAGTGAGGTCTCTTTCACTTACCTTATTGCGCGCGATGATGCGGCGATCTGGTTTGGAGTGTACTAGACCCCGGTAATATCTCAGATTTGAGCTGTATTGATGTGTGGACATAGATGAGGATTTGTATGCTTGAGTTGCATTTCACATCGCATGGCCTTGGGATGACCGCTATCATTCATGTCTTGCATCGCATAGCTTTGGTACGGATAATGATTTTTATGGATCCATCTGCATATTTCGTAATTATTCTCATATTGCATGTTCATATTACTACCTTGCGCACACACTTTCACCACCCTCTAAGCTTTCTATAAGCTTATGTACGATTGTTGCGTGCAGGTGACGTTGGGGCGCAGCATCGTTGAGGCAGGAGTACTTTGCAGATCATTTTAGAGTTTTTATTCTTTACCATTGTATTTCCCTTTATGCTCATTGTACTTGTAAAGTTTTTGATCATAGTGGAAATATAATGGAGTTCTTGGTTGTTGTTTGTGAGTTATGCCTTTGGTTATTCTTATTACGAATCAAACTGACGTTGAAAATTCTCCTCGTAGCATCCCAGGATCGGAACCTGGCAAATGAGTGCTAGGAGCAAAGAATGGGGTTCTACGGAGGCCGTCGGAGCCGGATTCGGCGATCGAGAATTTTGTGAGCCCAATTTTTGAGTTTGGGGCGTGACAATCTGTCCAGCAGAATGTGAGCGCCTGCCCCACTTTCTGAATGATCAGGGGATGGGCGGTGAGGATGGAAAGCACACCTCAAGGTGACGTCCACACAGGTGGGCCACACGGCCCTTGGATCAAGCGTGTTTCCATACAGTCAGGCCTGTGTGGTCGCTGAATGTCCAACACTTGGACAGCAAGGGCGTCCTTACTACTAGACGGTCGAGATCCCCCTCACATTCATCAGGTGGGGCACGAAATATGGGAAGGAAAGAGGGAGACAAAGAGAGAGGGAGAGAAGCACCCACCTTTCTTGCTTCTTCTTGGATCAATGGCACGCTAAGCTCCTCGACTACCACTTTAATAAAGGATGATGGTGATTGGACAGTGAAGATGGAAGATAGGGAGGTGGGCCACACCAAGCTCCCCTCTCTTAGAGATAGCTTGGACGTCTCTCATGGTGGGGTTGCTTGGGAAAATGGAGAGAGAAAATGAGAGAGAGGAGTGGTGATGGATGGGATGATGGGATGAGGGAGTATGGTGCATGTTGACTTTTGGGTGAAAAAGGAATGGATGTCATGCCTTGTTGGTGAAAAAGGGATGGCTACGTAAGGTTGTGTACTTAGACTTGATTAATAGATTGATGCGACGTTTAGGGTAGAAATTCTCTTAAAAATTACAACGCGCAGTGTTTTCCTCAAACTGAACATGTACCCACATCTCCTGGCCCGGGTATCGCTTCGGGGCATGAGATGCGGTATCAGAACCGCGGCGACGGCACGGTCGCTTTGGTACAAGTCTCAGGTTGAGCCAAGTCAGATCGAAAGGATGTGACTCTGGGTCATACCCAAACGTCGATTACAAATCATGGGTCACCAAAATTAGACCGGGAGGACTGTGGAGGCATATAGAATGGTACAGTATAGGATACGGGTCTTACATAAGGTCTCATCTGTTAGAATTAAATTATCGATTTATAATTATTAAAATAATAAAGAGATCAAAAAATAAAGGACAGGCTGAAGCACGTGTGGTCATGCTGTTGTTGAAGCATTATTCAACCCTTCTCAAAATAATTGAGAATGTTGATAGGTTACAGGCAAACCACTTACAAGATACGACAAGCCTAAATGTGGTTCTATGCTCAACAAATACAAAGAACCACGAACGAAACTCTATATACACAATTTTGTCTCTAATAGATAAACAAAAGTATAAATCCCAAATTCAAAAAGAAGAATAGAAAATTGTAGAGATTTAGACCACTGCGTTGGTCTGTTTCTTGAGGTCTTCTGGCTAAGGTTTGTATGAACCTTGTTGACTGATCAGAGTACACAGCTGCTTTTCTTATTGGTTTACAAGTGAGAATGGTTCGAGTGTTGGTGATGGTCTGTTGAAACATCCAAGCACTGTTTATATAGGCTAGGGTGCTAACCGTTTTGGTCTAGGGTCATAACTCAATATGACCGTTATATGACTATTGGTGAGAAACTAACCGTTATTAGCACTTTCTGACCGTTCCGCATGTGAGATAATTGATGTTGCATGCTAGCCGTTTTATGGCTATTGGGCTAGCCACATGAAGAAGTTTCTGCATGGTCTGGATTTATGTTGCAAGAGGAGTTACATCTCACTCCAACGACTACAAAAATAGTGACGTCAACACACAACACATACATGTTTCATCGTATTTAAATTAAAATGGTACAACAACAAAATACTTAGAATCACCACCAAAGCAATACAAATGCATGAATTGAATGAATGCATGCATTAATGTCATGCAAATGCATAAATGTATGAATGCATCAAGAGGGATAATCGTCACTTGCTTGAGTTGGATACCATATTCCCGCAATTACCACTTGGCAGTCTTCTACCAGTTTGGTAGGCATGGGTAAGGCTTACATTTGCCCCTTAGGTAAGCTTCCACCAGTATAGTAGGCATGGGTAAGGCCCGCATCCAAAGAGATCCTCTAGGAAGACGTGTGCATGCAATAGATGAATGTTCAATTATAATAATACGGTTATAAGCGAATGCATCACACACATATGAAATAGATATTCTAGCTTAGAGATGACATAGATTACACATGAACTGATGAAATCAACACCAGATAATTCTCAACAACAACAAATTGAATCATAAGTTCAACCATATTAAATCAAGTAGTTTCTACTTAACCAAAACAAACAAATATTAAAATAACTATCAGATTGGATATAACAGATTCATCCAAGCTATTTTAACTCTAATGGAGATGAAACCTATTGGGATCACTCACCTTTACTTGGTGATAATGATTTCGTATAATACTCGAATTAGAACGAATTAGAAACTCCTAATACAATCATATAAATGAAATCATTTGCTGATCATATTAATTTGTATAGTAGGGCCCACTTGATTAGTTCAAAGTGTCTAACCACTATCCCGTGATATTTAAATGGTTTGGACAAGCACAATTTATTAAAATATATAAATTTATGTAATGCCCTGAAATTCTAGGGTCGAGTAATGCCCGACTCTCGAATTTTCGGGTGTCACTTATGCTTTGCAGAATTAACTAATGTGGGCTTCATTTGATTAGTGTATGAGCATTTTAAAAATTAAATGGATCATGCGGTGTACACTGAAATCAACTAACTAAATTAGAGCATGACTAACAAAATAATGTGTATATGCGTAATGTACGGGACTACGTCTTAGCAAAATACATATACTCGAAAAGATGTACAAAATGTCTCTGCCTTATGATCTCATCGCTGGCCCTAGGGCAACTATAGTGGCCCACCCAAGAGCTAGAAATACAAGAGCTCCTCCTCTGAGTTTATGGACGCCTCATTCAGCACATCGGACTCTGTGATATCTGCATCTAAGATAGGGTCTGGTTGGTGTTTTAAAATATCATCCCAGAGTAGGAGTGAGTAATCAACTTAGTGGTTCCATTAACATCAAGTTGCACAGTCTATCAAATCCACATGCACAATTAATGAAAAGCAATTAAAGCATACAGTACCTAGAAACTTTTGTTAATACACATGCATGTTATTATAATAAGATGCATGCCCTCGCCATTCAACACTCCCGTAAGTAACTCCATCTACACATTCGCATATGACCAACACTCCCTCAATGCGACCTCAATTGTCGAGTGGCCAACCTAACTAATGCAATGCAACGATAATCATGTTAGCCAAATGTTTAATTATATCCGTTCATCTAGCAAGATTGGAAAAATTGAGGCACTCCCACGAAATCAAGGCCCTAATCTGAACACGAGGCCTATGGCAACCATAGTGGCCTTATGCCCATGATCCTTGATCCATCTGGGTTCGTCATTCCCAGATGCACTCATACGAAAGGTGGGTTTGTAAACTAGATTACTCGCAATCACTACGGGGAGTCTTGTCACCACAGCGTAGGTCGACAACTCAAGCATAGTGTCCCATACCACCATGCCCAGCTCTCGAGACTTGTGGATCATGTCGCTAACAGTTGTAAGTGGGGGTTCCAAGGGCATGGGGTGTCCCAGTTTCAAACAGACGTACATGATCATATATAGTGAGCATACATGGTTGGCCAACTAGTGGACTAATTCGGCTGACTCAGGAGAACTACAAAGCAACTGGCACTAGGTGTAAGCATCCTGCATATCCAACTATTGTCGGTTGTTCACGTTCAGCTTGGATCGATCGGATTGGCCTAGGGCAACCAATCCAAAAGGGCTATCCTTGTGGGTTTTACAGTTTGTTGGTTAACCTAAAGGGCCAGACAGTTGAAATTTAATAGCATGTTATATACATTACTTAATCTAGGAGTTGTAAACACACAAGGCATAAAAATTAGGATGTTCTATTTAATTTGAGCATTCTGTCGGACATGCGGGCATATTATCCCAAATTATCATAGAATTTACAAGGAAAAAGTAATTTAAGTGCATGTGTCGAGTAATAATGGAAAACATATGCAGAATTTTAATAAATCCAGCCTATTCTAGCATACAATCAATGATCAACTACTCTAAGCAAAACTCATAATTCATGGAGGATAATGCATCTAAGGATTACTCATTATTTAACATGCAATCATAATTTCACTACACAATCATTATTTGTGACATAGTTTTGATAATTGATAATTTAAAGGAAATGGTCCGCACCTTGGAGTGGTACGTCGATAGGACACATGTAATTGGCCCTCAAGGCTTAAAACTCGAGGAAACACTTGATAGTTACCTTTACTCATTGTTGGGGTAATTCTGACGGTGTGATGCGGTTACAGGCTAGAGGTGGTGTGCAAATTCTCCAAACATCTCTTCTCCTATGCATCTTCTCTTCTCTCCTCTCTCTCTCTTATTATAAATGAAAATTCGTATAGAAATGAAATGGTGAGAATGGGGGGCTATTTATAGTGCCAGAATGTGCACAAATAGCCTCGATGCCCTCTTTTCCATTAGACTTATCATGGGGGAGGGTGTTTTTGACTTATAGGGCCTCAACAGAGGCCGGCAGGATCATCCGTACCAGATGCCATGGGATCTATGTTACATCACAAATTGGTGACAAACAGACGCTTTGATAAAACATGAGGACCCCACTTACGATAGATGGTTGTCGGTGATCGATCCGAGCAGCGGCTATACGGATATGAGCAGAAAAGTATCCTTAACTCATACCTCAAGTTTGGTTGCGATCTAACGGTCGAAAAGCCACAACTTCGTGAAAGAGCGGAAGGTCTATTTCACTTAAGTTTCAATCTTCAACCTAGGATATTTACATATTTCAAACACTTGGCCTCTGATCCAAGGTGCGCAGTTTTGGGTACTATCTTGATTCGCCACCTATGATAAATTTCAAGCCTAGTGAGATAGACATTATTCTATAGTTTTGAAACTAGTGGTCTACTAACGAGCGGTCTAAAGCTTGTTTGGATAATCGGAGTATTTTTGAAATGAATTAGGTACAAAGATTTCTTGTGCATAATTAATAGGGTTTATATTAACTATGTTCATAGTGTGGCCAATTCACAATTAGCGAAAATAACGATTCGATCGCAATCACTTTAAACCATTAGTTCATAGACTAAATGGATAACTAGGTCACTTTGGTTTGTTAATTAAGATCTGACCCCTAGTTGTTCCAGCTTTGGGTAGATCTTTAATTTAGCAATAGTCGTCTTGATTAGTCAGTGATAAGTCGGCTAGATTTGAGCCCTATGTGAACAATTCATGAGGCTAGACTTGAGGTTTAAGTAATCAGGAGGATTCGTTGGCTTCTTACAGTTAATTAATCAAATTTGTGTAGTTCTTTACTGATATCATCCACGTATAGGCTCACATCGAGCATCAATAATCAGTAAGGGACAACATAGGCTAGTTATATTGAAAATTGTAAAATATTTTTAAAAATTTTAAATAGTGAAAAATTCAAGACGTTACATTTTAATAAGTTCATTAAATCAAATTTTTAACTCCAGAATTGAATAGATACTTTCAATTGTTTGTTGATCCGATCGACGACATTGTCAATTAAATCGATTCAAATCAATGGTCTATCTACTGAATCAATGACCTGTCGATTGAATCAACACAAATAAAAAAATAAAATTTGATGTTCTCTGGACATAATTCAGACTTGTCGATCGAATCAACCTGAATCAAAAGTTGAATCAACAATTCCTGGACTTGATTTGGCTTTTGAAGGTCTGAATTCAAAAATTGGAGATTTTTCTTAATTTCATTTTTAGAGTTCAATTATACATGTTGGATAAATCTAAACTAACCATTGGTCCTCTCATGATCGATTTAGAGAGATGGCCATTGATTAGCTCGATCTGATTTATCCATGGACCACATCATTCAAGACTACATGATTGGATACTAATTGATGTTTAATTAGTGCGGCCCACCAAATAGTCAGATTGATCTTATTTTCAAGGTAATAATGTAGTTTAATCCTAAAGATCAGATAGATCATATAAATTAGATCTTACACATTTGACGATCTGCCAAGGTATACAACATGTGATTTACTTAAAATTATCATCTGACCAGTGTGGCCCATCTTAAAATTATCATTTGACCAAAACCTCCATGATTCAGTTTATATTCTTCATAATTCAGATTATTCTCTTTATGATATATTTTTATAAGTGCAAGTGATGTATAAGATGTATCACAACTAGTGATTTAAATATGCTATTATAGACGTAATGCGCTCTGGGTAGAGACCCTCTTAGGGCACGTAAATCCTTGAGCCTTCGGGTAGTGGTACATAAATCGATGTGTGTAATTCTCTACTGTAGTGTCACATCACCTCGCAATTGGATGTCACAAATAGTCATTTCATGAATAAATCGTTGCACATAATTCACCCAGCTCATGTTGTTATGCGCTCTGAGGTCCCCTCGTAAATCCACGGTAGCGTTGGCCATGCCGGCAAATATCCATAGTTATGGGATGCAGGTCAAGCCGGTTATCTACAAATCGTATTTTACATTGTGATGATCATTATGTATGATGAGCCCCACATACTTTTCTAGGTATGCATCTCATGTAGGTTGTTTGCGCATGCTGATACCCTCGTGTTAGTGGAGCGCGAGACATATCAGACCCTTACTTTAACCGATATAAATCTCTTGAATTATTGTTAATCTTAAAGGATAACCTTCACTATGAGTAGGGCATTGACCCTCTCTCAACTGTACAGATGATGCAGGTGATGTACAGATTGAAGACTTACATGACTACTTTCCCATAGAAGATTATCTGGAAAGACTAAGAAGACAGTTTTACTATTTAGTTTCATACTTCTGTTGTGAACTCTGATTTTGTAGTAAACCTCCCATTATGAGGCCATTTGATTATTCTTTTAATTTGATGAAATATAGTAAATACAGTTGATTTTATTCTTATGAATGTTACCTTCATAAATGTATCTAGATGTGATCCAGAAGGAAAAAAATAATGTGCGATTTTCTAAAGCATCCAATTTATACATCATTAACACTCGGTTTCCTCGGGCACGAGTACAAAATCTGGCCGTGAAAATTCAGGCTGTTACAAGGATATTTTGCTTATCGTCTATTTCATCATTGTACTAACCCATCTTTGCATTAAGAGCTTTGGAAAAACTCCAATTCGCCTTCTTCAGGTACTATCTTCCCATCACTACTCCTTTCTTTTCGTTCCCTCATATGTATTGCATGCTCACATCTTTTACATTGAAGACAATGTAGATTTTAGGTTAGAGGTGTGGATTAGGTACACTAATCAGTGTTTTTTTAGTCTTTGAGCAAAAATTGTGAAAAACAGCGAAATTTTTTTGAAATTTCTATAAATTAAGTGATTTTAAAGATAATCCAAAGTTTAAAAGTATAAGATACATAATGTTGATGAGTTATGTCTCTTGGATTTTAGTTCGTGTTAGATCACAAAGTTAAGTTCGAATTACTACTCTATGATTAGAAATTTTAAACATTGATCGAGTCGGGATTTTACATGTCACATCTAGTTTTCACATTAAAGTTTTAGTTTGATACTAAATTGTTAACTTGATGTTTATTAAGCATGGAAGGAATCGACCAGGGGAATTTGTCCATTATATTGATGAGAAGAATTAAAAAGGAAGAAAAAAATATAAATACCTAGCTAAAAAAAAACAGTTGTCATCGAAAAAGACTACCTATTGTAGATCATTGAAGGCAAGTTTCGGTTTAAGTTTTGGTTGTCCTGAATGTTCTTTTGGTTATCAATGTTATCATGAAAATGAAGAATTGAACCTTTGATTGTGATAAATGTAGACTTCATTATGCACCCATGAAAATTAATGTTTGAAATTGTTTTAATCGGAGGATTAATGCTTTGAACTCGATTATGAAGTTTACCGAATGCTAGAGTTTAAGAGAGAATAATGCTCAACATTGATGTATTTTGAAACCTTATTATTTATATTGTTTTTGAAACCTCTTGAGCTTATGGGAATTATACAATGGTTTTCAAAATATTTTTGCGCATACTTTGCTCGAGACTAACAAAATACTGGTTGGGGATTGTCTTGAGGGTCAAATATTGCATATTATCCCCCATTTATATCTTGATTTTATAAATATGATAATGCTTAATATCATATTTTATACATGTTTGTGTTGCAAGGTGAATTTAAAAGTTTGGATTGAAAAGAATGCTAAAAGCATGATTTAGTGCTCAAGAATCACCAAGGCAAAGGAGGGATCTTAGGAGACTAAGAATAGAGAATTTTCATGCCAAAGATCTAAGGAAATCAAGTACAAAGGATGAAGAAAAGATTGGCAAAAACATAAGTTAAACAACTGAAAAACAACATATTTCGATGACACCTAAGGCAATTTCGGTGCCACTGAAAGTGCACAAAATAGTCCAGCAAGAAAACAACTTAATTTAGTGTCACCTAAGCTTAATTCGGTGCCATTGAAGACAATTTTGATGAAAATTCAGTAGCAAATTTTGTCACCTAAGTACTCTACACATACAATTTCAGATGTAAATACAATTTTGGTGCCATCAAAATCGTGCAAAGTTCTTACGTAGGGCTGACGCAGATTGCGTAATTTGAGATGATTTGCAAAAATTCCAAGTTAGTGCATAAGAGAGGGATGCACAACTATAAATAGGAATCCTTAGGATTTTCTTAGGTGTCACGCCCTGAACTCAGAAACCGGGCTCACAAAATTTTTAATCGTCGAATCCGGCTTTGACAGCCTCTGTAGTACCCCATTCTCGGCTCCTGGCACCCATACACTAGGTTCTGATCCTGGGATCCTACAAGGAGGATTTCAAACATGATTTTGTTTCAGTATAAGCATAACCATAAGCATAACCTACGAACAATAACCGCAAGAACACCATCACAAAATCCACTATGATTAAAAACTTTGAGTACAATGCGTCTGAAGGGAAATACAAGATAATGAAAGTAACAAAAACTCCAGAAGCTCGACTACACGCTCCTATTGTGGCGAGGCTACGACTGTGTCCTCACGTCACCTACACGCATCAATCGTGCATAAGCTTATAGAAAGCTTATAGGGTAGTCTAAGTGTGTGCGTAATATAAGCGTGCTCAGAAGGCAAGGTCAGAGTAATGTAGAATTATGCTGATGAGTACATGAATGCAATCAGTCGTACCAATGCTATGCGGTGCAGGATATGAATATTATCGGCCATAACATGGCCATGCGATGTGAGATACAACTCAAGCATGCTAATCCTCATCATATATCAGTACAATTCTCATTCTAGATAATCACCGGGGTTTAGTACACTCCAAATGACACTGCCCCTCTTCCTGCTGCACAGTCCAAGTGAGCGTAAAAAATCTCACTATCCGCCTGGCCAATAGTCTGCCGATACCTATCTGGCACGTTGATAGCAGACCCATTTACGAGCTGGTCAAACTTAGCCTAGGAATGCCCCCTACCCTCGGGTAAGGCCACACCCCTTTCCAACAGACCACGACATAGTGGGAGACGTGGTCTCCTAATATTCGGCCCTTGTGCGCTCATATATCCACTCGATCTCAACATTAGAGTTATCCTCTAGTACCTCGGGTTTAGAGATTTTCACTCAGGGACATCTATGATGCCCCAATGCTAAAAACAGTTTTTCGGTATCCAATCAAACCACCCATGATGTGTCTGTGGAGGCTATGACCCTGATGACATTAAGGCATATAATAATTACAATCACACAAATGCAAGTGCATGAATCACCCTATCAGACATGCAACAATCATACACGTACCGCGCGCTTATGTAGAGCAACTCCGCCTATTAGGGAACCCATAAACAAGCGGCCCAAAGGCATATGCTATAATCAGTCACTCCTCATATCAGGCATACATATGATGCGTATGATCATGAATCATGGATCTGTACTAAACGTGTTATGTGGTGATGGACACTAATCATAACGAAGATGGGCCTAGAAGGCCTATACATCACAAGTATGGGCCTATCAATGGGCCCTAGGGAGAGTGATAATATGGACATTTAACCAACATCGCCCTTACAATGTGGACATTGAACCATCATTGCTCCCAAGGCATAGTCCGCTATAAAGGTCAACACATATACTATGGTGGAATCACACTACAATGGGCCTTATGTATGTCCTATTAGGCCTCGACCCATGGGCTTCTAATACATCAAATGGCCTCATAACATGGGTCTCATATATATATCAAGGTGGCCTCAATAACGGTCCACAAATACATCAAGATGGGCCTAATCACATGGGTCTCATATAAATCAAAGTGGGCCACATCACGTGGGCTCAAAATACATCATATCGGCCTTAAGTGGGCCCTGAATATATCAAATTGGCCTCATCGAATGGGCCCCTAAAAAACGGGCCATACCAATGGGCTGTACCAACTACATACTTTAACCATTATTAGAGATTATTTTAGAGCATTATATAAAAATATCATATCCAGAGATCATTTAGACCATACCACAAATGGCAGTGGTGATATTGATTTCCACTGTTGCAACCCAGTGGGCCCCACTGTAGTACTTATTTTCCATCCAATCTGTCCATAAGGTCATAAAGACCTGGATTTAGAGGAGAAACAAATATCATGTTGGTTCTAAAACTTCTGAAATCCCCAAAAGGGGTTTCAATGGTGGGTGTTCAATCCACTGCTTTTTGTAGTGTGGTCCACCTGATAACTAGATCTGTCATATTTTTAGTCTCAAGTCTTGAGACAAACTGACCAGATAAATGGCCGATTTGGCTGCAACACATGCATCAGTGGCTGCTCAAAGCTCCTGCCCGTCCCAGTATATGTGTGAACAGTTTAGATAAAACATGTGCATCATGGTGGAGTCGTGCTTGTAAAGCCCCGACCTTTCAGGACCCAAGTATATGACCCGCGTCCCAAAGACCCGAGTGTTAACCTTAAAGGATAGTCAAATTCAAGTGTACATTTTTCTTTTCCTTTATCAGAGTAAGCAAATGAACGTAGTGTGGACAAATCAACATGAAGAAAAATTTCATTATCATTTAAATATACAAGAAATTGCCCATAATGACTTATACAAACCAATGTCTCTGAATTTAAACAAGTACAAGATTTATATGATTTAATACATGAAGAATAACAGAAAACATATAAATATAAGTTGCAAGATCACACAGCTCCTCTAGGCAAATACAGTCATGCATCTCTGACGATCATACCCTACTTCTCATCAAGTCTGAACATACACATCACTAAAGCCACCTGTACTACCTGTACGGTTGTATATTTGATAGATGAGTAGCCAACTCAGTGTGAATTTTTCTCAAGATTATACACCGCCGCATTAGGTAAGAAATAGTATAAAATATCCAGACAACCAAAACAGAGTAAATGCAGTCTTATTAGATGCATGGATGCATGAATGTAATCATGGACCCGTGAAAAACATCCAGACGGTCTGTGCCCCGAGAAAAACATCCAGACGGGCTGTGCCTCGGAAAAAACATCCAGACAGGCAATGTGGTTGTCACCCAAGGATGTGACTGGTCATCAGCGCAACACTCGGCGTAATCTCATGGGCATGAAGTTTCAAGTCATCATCATAAATAGAATGACTGGTCACTAGCGTAACACTCAGCGTAATCGCAGGGCATAATGATCCAAGCCATCGAATATGCCATGTATGTATGATTAGCCAAGTCATTATTAGTCCATTTACAATCAGCCAATTTAGATAAGCTCAAAGGTCACTACGGGGAGCACATGGCCCAGCATAAGCCGATAGCTCCGGCATAGTATCCTATTACCACCATCCTCAGCCCATGAGGCTACCATCTTAGGATGTTTAATGGAAACCCGCGACTAGTGGTCAATCATATTACAGCATACGGGGCTTACTATCCCATGGTTGCACGGTATAAAACATCGGACCCATATATGGAAAATACCAGAACAAAGCCACATAGAGCGATATCAAACAAGCTACATAGGGAAATTATCAAAACAGGCCTCTTACGGTAAGTATCAAAACCATGCGATAAAAGACCATCCTTGAAAACCATTGGACATAACAACCCTAGATGGTAGGCCCACATTAATGATCCATTTAGACCACCACTCAATAACCACTAAGTCGAAGGTCCATTTTAATCACAACCAGTCGAGTTACATCCCAAGTATATGTGTACATTTATAGGTGGAGGTTTCCCACTAATGTACCAGTTTAAAGTCCATAAGCAATACACAAATAATCCTCAAGCATGGACAAATATACAGGGTGAACATTAAGCAGATAATATAACAATTCAATTTCCACCAACTAACATATGTGATTATAAAAGAGACATATCAATTATAATTTTTAGTAAAAACTATAACTTAAGCTAATGAGAAGATGAAAAGCTCAAAGGGAAGAATCATCACCTGACTAGTCGAATCGCCAAAGCCAACTAAGGCTGCTAGGAAGCGTGTGCCCTTAAAATTAAGTCCTACCATAAATCAGGAACTCGTACGATTAGATCCAAGTCCTACAAACTTCCTAGGGTTTAAGATCATAGCCTAGGGTTTTAATTACTTATCTTTAGGTTTTTAGTGTAGAATTAGGGTCTTATCCTAGGGCTTAGTTGTAGTCTTAATTCTAAGGTTTGAATTATAGTTGATGTGTAATAGCTTAAGGATGCTGACTTAATAATTATAAAATATTTACTAACATTAGTGTTATAAATATTAGTTAATAATCATTATGATGACGATTAATATCATGATATATTATTTATGACAAGAATAATACATTAGTCATTTAATAATGATATCATTTTAATTTCTTGTATGTAATAACTTTCATTAGAATAGATAATTTACTAATGGTCATGCGTCCTAATATTTAATAATCCTAATAGTGATGGAAATGGTAACAATATTAATTTAATAATTAGAAAATAATTATTAATATTAGTGTTAATATTAGTTAATGTAGCAAAATAATCATCATGGTGACACCAATGACTATCCAAAATCAATATTTAAGAATGATAGATAAGATGTTACCATTTAACATTTACATTTTGTTTATAATAACTTGTTTAACATAATGATCCACTAATGGCTAATCTTTACTAATATTAATAATCCTAATAATAACAATGGTAACAATTGACAATAGTACATCGAAACAAAACTAGAATGGGGAGAAAATGTTGACTCACCTTAGTCGACTCGGTTCAAGTCGAGTTGACTCGACTGCCATCAACACATCTTCTTTTCTCTTTCTTTCTTTCTCTCTTCTTTTTACCTTGCTGGGATGTCCAGCAATGAACCTGGACAGACTCACCCAACTCAAATCAGCCGGACTCGATTCCAACCAAGTCAACCCATAACTCAAGCTGAGACTCCCTCTTCCTCTCTCTCCCTCTCTTTTTCACATTTCCTTCTTCTTCTCTATCTCTTGTTCTCTTATCTCTCACCCTTTCTTTTCTTCTCACAACCCCAGTCCAACAACATCTAGACTGAACAGGACTCACCCGAGTTGGACTGCACCTCGACTCGACTTGGTGCGGCAGTAGTAACCGCACCCCTTGCCTCTCTTTTTATTTTTATTTTCTCGTTTCTCCTCCTTGGACCTCTCTTTTCTCTCCTCCTTCTTTCTCTGTGTGTGTGCGTGTGTTGGAACTCCAACAGCACCCAAACCAGCAGGGCCTGCAACTAGACCGAGCTCGGTTCGAGCAGGTGCAGCAATGCACCACTTCCTCTCTCTTTTTCTCACCCTCTATTTCCTTCTTCTCCTCTTCTTCAATCTACATAGAGCACTGCAGAGATGGCCCACCTGGTGAGCGAAATTGATATGAGATTAAGGGTTGTAACAGGGGTTAGTGACTATTCTTCTTGGTAAGGAAGATGACCTACCATTAATGGTAGATCACAAATGCCCATGTCTTACTCCAAAATGATGCATGGGAATGGTGTAGACAGGTCTATGGGAGCTTAAAGCGTGGTCGGATTGAAGCTCTAATGAGGTTTAGGCGGTGGGTTCGATGGAGAAAGCTTACAAGCGGTTTTTCTCGAGTGGATGCAATAACAGGGAGGAGAGGCCTTACTACCCAATTCTCCTTGCCTTTTACCATAACCTAAGCTCACTCAGCACCGTCGGATGAGCAATGGGCGAACCAGATTCGATCTGGTAGAAACAGCTTTCCCCAAACGGTGGGTAGAAACCAAAATTGGTCTGGTTTTCTTAGGACACCCTAAGTAAATCGGACAGTCGAGATCTTTCCTAAATAGAAGGTTGGGATTGGAGGATAAGGGCAAACGTGGATCACCCTGCTGGCGTGCAGACAGTTTCCACTTTCAGAAACTTGTGTTTATAGGGTCGGTTTGCACTGGATATTGTGTGCAATCACATGTGGTATCACGTGTGGGTCCTACATGGTTTTGGATGGGAAGACTTGACAAACACGATGGACGGCTTGGATCATCGATGTGGGGACCATATAGTGGGTCGTGATCAAACACAACGGATGCTTGTTCGTCCGCTCTTTCAAATGAGGAAAAGGAGGGAAATCCTTCCTATTTTTAGAAATGTCGGGTCAGCCTATATCTGACTGAGCTAAGGGTCTCGTGCACCTCAGGTGTTGTAGCATCTGTGTACATGCACTCCGGTGTGGGATCCATTGTGATGTTTGAGGGGAATCCACTCCGTTCATTCACTCTGGGAGCCCCTAATAAGACCTTCTGATGAAAAGACAAGGCAGATCTAAGATTTAGGTGGGGCCCAGAACTTAATTTGGGTCGTATGATGGTTTCTCATCAATTTAGTGGTCGGATGATTCCAAAGTTGGTTGTCAACAGTTAAAAGATCCCAATGGCCCATTTGTAAGGCTTTTGTCATATATTAATAACCGATACTAATATTAATATGATTTTTATTATTTTTGTATATTACTTATAATTACGATATATTTAAAATCCCATGCATATATATATACACTTTTAATATTAACATATTACTAATTACATGTTGTTGTTCATACATTCATTAATATACATAATTCATATTATATAATATCATATTATACGTATAAATGATTTGAAGATTGTACAATATCATATTTAATTTAAAATTATATTTGTATTTAATAATATTGTTAAATAATATACAATTCCATTAAATTATCTAATGATTTTTTTTTTTTTTTTTGTATACATACTTATAAAAGATATTAAATACTACCTTAATACTCATAATTCAACTATATATTATAAAACTATTATTCATTATGTTTATTTAACACAATATTATTTTTATAATATTTTATATTCGTTAGTTATATACATATCACTCTACTACAACACATTTTCATACATTATTTATATGATAAATAAATTATCAAGTATGTCTATAATTCTTTTGATCTATGTTTATGTAAAACTCATAATTTAATAAATAAAGAAAATATACTTACTAAATATTATTGGAGCACCAACGAACAGATGGGTCCACATATAGATGGAAACTGTTTTAATGATCAGATTTAAACTAAGATGAATGTGAATATTTTCTTAAACCTAACTTGTATTTATGTTAAGTTTGGTTATACGGTAACACCCAAGTACTAAAAAATATGGGATGTTACACTGCTGCACCAACACGTCACCGGGGTGACTACCTAAGCCCTCCTTCAAATCTGACGGTGTGGATGCAACAGGTGGGGTCCACCCCCACGCTAGACATACACAATAGCTATATAGTTGCTGCATGTTGCAACTACAGCTACTGCAAATGGAGAAGGTGGTCCCACATAGGGCACTCCATAATGTTTATCTGCCATCCACACCATTGAGAAGGTCACACAGACTCTGGACGAAGAGGAAAAATAAATTTCCTACTAATCCAGAACTCCTGTGACATCTAAAAGGGCTTCAATGGCAGACGTTCACTCTCACTACTTCCTGCCGTGTGGGCCACCTGAGTCTCACATACAACTGATTTTTAGGGTGGCCCGCTAGTCAGAAGGGACCCAACAAAATGCATGGTGTTGATGATAAACACACGTCTTGCCAGCCTATCCGTCCATCCGTCAGTGGCGTAGCAGGACGCTGATGCATGTCGTCTGGCATCAGTGGCAACACCTGCTGCCCCTGTGTATTTTTTTTTATTTCTTTGGGTTTTCTTGGAGATTTTCTTAGGTGGGACCAACATCAGGGGAATCCACCCTGTCCACTAGCTCTTATGGCTCAAGACCAGCCAAACAAGCCCAATATTTGGCATGTTTCAGTGTATAAAAATATTAAAGTGTATTTCAATGATACAACTACTGTTTTCTATATGATGGCCCGCCAGATAGTCAGATTGGTTTCATTTTTCGGCTCAACCCCTGAAATGAGCCGAGGAATAGGTTAGATGGCGTGGATTATATTCATTCAACATGGTGGGGCCTACATGAGCAGTGTACACTTTATTGTTATCCATAACCTAGTTCAGTCCACACTACACTGTTAGCCGCACCCACATCTGCTCACACCTCACTATTAGCCACGTCCAGCGTCCCTGGACGCTGGACAGTGGATACAATAGGCATCATGGTGGGTCCCATATGGACGTGGCCCACCTATCTAAATCAACCAAATATTTGTGTTTTCCTTACATCCAGCCTGTGGGTTCCTTACATCCGGCCTGTGGGTTATGGGATGTCAGGTGGGCCCACTTGATGGACAACATGGATAAGATGTATACTTCATGGTGGGGTCCATTCGGGTGGGCCACACGACCAAATCAAACCAAAATGAAGGGGAGAGAGAGAGAAAGAGAGAGAAGAAGAAGAGAAGAGAGAGATCGTGACGAAGAGGAGGGACCCCGCCACTATGGGCCCTCAATTTCTTACATTGTGTACTTCAAACAGGTCCCATCACATGTGGTCACAAAAAAAGAAATTTAACGGTGAATCACTCACCTCTAGGCCTTCTCCTTGATCCCTTGGACTCCTATGCTCCTTGCCTTCAACTTTGATGGAGGTTGATGGATATTAGAAGGTTGAGATGGAAGATGCGAGAGTGAGAAAGTAGGCCACACTTGGAGTTGGGAGAGAGGAGCTGGGACGTATGAAATTTCTCATGGAATTTAAGAAATTACTAGAGAATGAGAGAGAGAGGTAGAAATAATGGATGAAGGGATGGATGGAGTGGTGGGTGTAAGGAAAGGAGATGGGGAGCATGTGCTTAGTTGAAAATTGTGTAAAAGAGGGATGGTGAGGGGAGAGAGAGGGTTGACTTGTGGAAAAAGGAGGGATGAATCTTGTACTTGAGGTATGGGGTGTACTTGAGTTGAGTGATTGATTGATTGACGGGACATGTCGTAGAGATTCTCTCAAAATTCGTAACACACGGCGTTTCTTAGAAATAAACGTGGGCCCACATCTCCTGGCCTGGGTATTGGTTTGGTGCGTAAGTCGCAGCGTTGGAACCGTGGCGACGACATGGTTTCTAAGGTACAAGTTTCAGGTTGAGCTGACTTTAGTATTCAGGACTCGGCTTAGGATCATGTGCAAACATTAGATACGGGTCAATGATTATTAGAATTCGACTGGAAGGACCACAGAAGCCTACGAAACAGTATAAACTAGGATACGAGTCTTACATTAGGCATCTTCTAGGGTTCGAGGAGTGGAGTAAAAGGGTGGAGCCGCCATCCAAGAGCTTTCTTCTTCTTCTTCTTTAGTTAATCTTTTTATTTTGTTTAAGAGTTCTTAATTTAATCATGTCTATAGTTGGCTGAACCTCTTAGCTAGGGCTAAGAGGTGAAGCTTGTAGCATGATTAGGATATTTGCTTTACTTTGATTCATGTTTTTTTTGAACCTTGTGGATTCTGGTTCTTTATTAAGGAATATTTTTAGTTTTTAATAGTTTATTGTGACAAATTACAATAGATATGTAATTGCTTTGAATATCTTCTTTTCCTGATTTGAGATTATGAAATTAATAAGTCTCGTTGTTCACCATCGTCCCTTGGGTATGGTAGGGTGATGGAATCCTTCCTAATCTTAACAATTCTCCTACGATTGGTTGTGAGGTTGGTATATCTTATTGTTTGCCACTATCCCATGAGCATGGTTGGATGATGGAATCACTTCTAATCCTCTTAACTCTAATCCATTGAGACTAGGCTCATGAGAAGTTCAGAGATTCAATTATCTCACTTTTCCAATTGGATAAGATAGGACTCCAATTCTAGTTGGATTTTCTGAATCAAGTAAGGTAGCATCCTAAGAAGCTACAAGTGGATCTTTTGCACCTTAATTCCTTTGAATTGATAATTTAAACCTTATTCATAATTACTCCTTTAAATTAAAATTTTTGCTTTAGTTCTTCATCTAGTTCTAGTTCTAGTTAAATTCAGAAGACACACAAGTTCAATCCCTATGGATTCGACCTCAATCTCACCGAGATTATTACTACATCCTGACCCTACACTTGGGGTTGTGAACAGGCTACAAAGAGGGTTCTCGGCATATATATTCATAGAGATAGGAAGAGGAGCAGACTTTGGTTATCATAGGCAGAATCCATGAAAAGGTGCCGATAAAGTCTAGGATGGACCAGGCAAAGCCGGTGAGTGTTCCCCACGTGGCTCACTTGAAGCTTTCCTCAGAACAATGTCTTAAATCAAATAAAGAAAAGTTGGTTATGTCTCATTCGCCTTATTCGAATACAGTTAGCAATTTAATGTATGTCATGGTCTGTACGAGACCAGATATTTCATAGTTAGTCGGTGTTGTGAGTAGATATATGTCAAACCCTGACAAGCAACATTGGGAAGTGGTGAAATGGCTACTTCGATACATTCGAGGTACAAAAGACTATGTCTTAGCTTTTGAGAAGACATGAGCAAAGTTGGTGGGGTATGTGGATTCATATTACACAGGCAGTGTGGATTCTAGAAAATTGATTTAAGGTTACTCGTTTATACTAGCGAGTGGAGCAATTTGTTAGATGTTGAAGTTTTAGTCTATGGTGGCTCTTTCCACGACCACAACAGAATATATGGTAGTGAAAAAAATGTTTAAGGAAAGTGTCTGGTTAAGAGGCATGATAAATCAGTTGAGGTTTCAGTAGGAGGTCGTGCTAGTTAATTGTGATAGCGAGAATGGTACTAATTTGGTTAAAAATTTTGTGTATCACTCTCGTACTAAACACATTGATGCTTGTCACCACTTTATCCGACAGATGCTTGAAAAAAGAGGTGTGACTCTGGAGAAGATTTACAGCAGTGTGAATCCAATTGACATGCTCACCAAGGTTGTTCCTATAGAGAAGTTCAAGTTCTATGTAACTTCTCTGGGCTTGGCGATGGGGTAAAAGGAAGATAGAGTGTGCACGAGAAGCATTGATGAAGCTATGATGCGAGACAGAGATAAGAGAAGAGGATAGGGAGCTACATGTTTGAAGATTAAAGACATGATGGAGATTGTTGTATTTGATGTCCTAAATCTAATCACATTCTGCGCAGATTTTTTTTGCAAAACTGCTAAAGTGCGGGATTTGTTTCCAATTTCATTTATGATTCTTTCTAAAACTATATATATGAGTGTAAACGGGATTAAGAGGTATACTAAGGGATTCTAAGACTTTCTAAAAGGGTTCTAGGGTTTCTAAAAGGGTGGAGCAAGGAAGTGATTTGAGGATTGCTCAAGTCTGGTAAGTCATTTCTCTTTATAATTTTAGCTTTCATAGTGAAGATCTGTCACTTTGTGCCGTGATTTTTTTCCGAAAGGATTTTCCACTTTAAATCTTTTTGTTCTCTTGTGTTTGCCTGGTGCTCTTGGATTGCTATCCTAGATCCATCTTTGTGTGATTCCGCAATCCAAAACCCAACAAAATCAATGAATTAAGCATTATGAATTGATTAAAAGGAGATCTCTGAAGTCTTAGTTTTCTTCTATTACTGTTTTACATAATTCAATTCGTTGAAGTGAAACCTAGATTTTTTTTTAATTTTCTAATAATGTTTTTATTCCCAGTCCCTATATATAGACCTCAAATTCACCGAGTACTTTCCTACTTCATTACCTGCACTTGGGTGTACAATGTTAAAGTTGAAGCAACAACTCAGTTGAGTCATTGACTCGTTGTTCTTTTGAGTCGACTTGAGTCTAAATTGAATCCAATCTTATGTAAAAAAAATAATTAAAAAAAAAAGAATGAGAAAAGAAAGGAAGAAGAATAGGAAAAAAGAAAGAAGGAGAGGAAGAAGGAGAAGAAGAGAGAGTGAGGGTTGAATCGACTCAGCCGAGTCAACCTGCTGAGCTCGGTCGTTGAGCATCCGAGTTGCGCCGAGTCAATTCCATTTGAGGTGACTCAATTTTTTATTTTTCGCATATTAGATTCATATTATTAGCTATTATTATATTAATTATTATTAGTATTATTGTTATTATTATTGTTGTTATTATTATTAGTTATTAGTATTTTTATTTTATATTATTCTTAATTATTATCATTATTAGTAGATTATTATTATTTATTATTGTTATTTGAGTTTAAGGTGGATTATTATTAAATACTACTATTATTAGATATAATAATAATAAGTATTATTATCTTTATTTTTTATTAGTTAATATTATTATTATCTTTATTAATATTATTATTAGTTATTAATATTGCTATTATTATGCTTTATTACTATTAGGGTTATTATTATTATTATTATTAGATTATTATTTTAATTATAATAATATTAGTTATTATTATTATAATAATTACTATTATTTGCTATTAGTATTATTGTAAGTATTATTAGATATTACTTTTTTATTGTTCTTAAGTATTATCATTATTTTGATTATTATTATCATTAGATATGATTGTTAGTGTTATTAGTTGTTGTTGTTGTTATTGTTATTATTATTATTATTATTTATTATTAGTATTATTGTCATTATTATCAGATATTTTTTTATTGTTCTTAATTGTTATCATTATTTTTATTATTATCATCATTAGATATGATTATTAGTGCTATTAGTTGTTGTGGTTGTTGTTGTTGTTGTTGTTGTTGTTGTTATTATTATTCATTGTACAAATTAGATTTTGAATTCCTGAATTTTTAAATTGGATATGGATCATTGATCAAAACCTTAAGTTCAATCTTAACTGAATATATTGTTTTATATTATAATTTAATTGTAGGATTTATGTAATCTATGTTAGGATTGTTGGGATTTATGCTGCGGAATCACACAGATCTAGATCTAGGATAGCAATCCAATGGCACCAAGCAATCACAAGATAAAAAAAAGATTTAACGTGGAAAACCTTTGTAGAAAAAAACTATGGTACAAAGAGATAGAATTCCATTATGAAAGCATAAATTACAAAGAGAAAGGACTTACCCAATTCAAACAACCTTGAATCTCACCCTTATTATACCCTTTAGAAACCCTAAAACCCTTTTAAAAATTCTTGAAAAACTTTTAAAAAGCCTTAGCAGGCCCTAGAATAGCCCTAGGGACCCCTATTTATAGTTTAGGAAACTCCCATTTCACACCTCTTGGAAACCACCTCAAATTTACACAATCCACACAAAATCCGCGCAGAATCAGCGTAACCCTCAACTAGTTGAGCTAGGTCCTCGACCGGTCAAGCCTGACCCTCAACTGGTCAAGCACCACGGAACTCCAAAAAACATCGCTGCTGGACTTCGAGTCGAGTGGACCTCGACCGGTTGAGTGGACCCTCGACTGGTCGAGCCGGCCCCTCGACCGGTCAAGCAGTGCGAAAAGTTACAGATTTAAGAATCGTTTTGCAACAATCTCCATCATGTCTTCAATCTTTAACTGTGTAGCTTTTTGACCTCTTCTCTTATCTATGCATCACATCATAGCTTCTCGTGCACACTCCGTCCTTCTTTTACGCCATCGCCAAGCCCAGAGGAGTTGCATAGAACTTGAACTTCTCTGCAGGAACGTTCTAGGTGAGCATGTCTGTTGGATCATAATCCACGTGCCCAACCATCTTTGCTCCTACCTTCTCAAAAGGAAAGACATAGTCTTCTTACCATCTCACCATTACCCAATATTGTTTGTCGGGGTATTTGCTCACAACACTGATAGCATGTGAAATAATTGGTCTAATACAGACCATGGTACACATTGTTAACCGTATTCAAATAAGGCTCATTAAATATATCTTACTTTTCCTCATCTATTTTAGAACATGTCCTAAGGAAAACTTTGAGGAGAGATACGTAGGAAACGCTCTCCGATTTTGCCTGGTTCATCACGTACTTGGTCAATACCTACCCAAGGTATTCTGCCCGTGATTACCAAAACTTACTCCTCTTCCAGTCTCAATGCTGAGAACTATCTTTGCAGCCCCCCGATCCTTCATCTTGAATGTCCTACTTAATCCAGTCTTTAGTATATTGATCTCAGACATGTCATAATTGGCGATTTACATGTCATCAACATATAATTCCTGACTAACCATGAAAGAACCAAACCACTGTCTAGGCGACAGGTTGTACAACGACCTCCTATAAAGTCTTTTTCTCAACCCCTTTAAACTTTGAACCACTCTTGTTGCTTCATGTAGATCTGCTCTTCCAATTTTCTGTACAGAAGTACAAACTTCACATCCATCCTTCCAACTCATGATCACATTGGCCAACCAGCGTCAATCACGGATTTAATAGACACCTGCTATACCGTCAGTGCAAATATCTCTGAGAAGCCAATCTTTTTTCTCTAAGTAACCCTTCACTACCAGCCTCGCTTTATATTTATGTTGTATTCTCCTGAACTTCCACTTCTCAGCATCGGGTTCACCTAGAGCCATCTGAATAGAGGACAGATCCTCTACGATATTGGAGTCGTCCATGTACCTTGTCGATATCCTATGATTATGCCTTGTGATTCTTCTCACAGGTGGCTGCTTCACTTGCTCTGTATCCTGTCCGCGCGTCTCAGCCTTCTTGCTCTGCCTGCTCATGTGGTCATGCCCAGCATGCCACACATGTTAGAGGTGGAATCTGCTACAGCCACTGTAACTCCACCTTTTGAAGTGATCTCGATCAATCTGTAAACATTATCGAGTTGTTGCGCTTTTGTGATTACCCTGCCCCTTTAGATACCTTAAGAGCACCATTAATACCCGTGAACTTACAGCCCAATGCCTCAAGTACACCAAGAGAAATCAGATTCTTCTTAATGTTAGGAACATGCTCACATCAGTCAGGGTATGCTCTACCCTATCAAATATCTTAATGTGCACCAAACCAGCCGCCACAATATTACAAGCAATGTCATTGCCCATAAACACCTGTCCACCATCGCACTCCCTGTAGCTGGTAAACTAACTCTTATGAGGAGTCATATGAAAAGATGCCCCTATGTCTAGCATCCACTCACCCTTACGATCATCGTATGGCCGTCTGATCGTATACACAGAAAAAAATATTACTATCACATCCACTCGATCCATCTAACGTGGCAGCATTGACTTCTCTATACGAAGCCTCAAAATCATCTCTTAGATTTAGGATTTATACAATCCTTCTTCACATGTCCTTCCATCCCACAATTTCAGCACTTTATCTTTCATTTGCCCTTGTCATTAGATTTAGACCTAGAACCTGAAGAACCTTTACCTTGTTCCGAATTCCTACCCATTGTAAGCAGTGCATCAGAAGATATCCCCATGTCGACGTTAAGTTTTCTAATAGTCTTCCCTTGAAGGGCTGAGATAAGGGTGTCGACACTTAAGGTTTTATTCGTGTAGTACATTGTGTCCTTGACTCATAAGACGCCAGAAGAGAATTTAGTAATATACATGCTTGCAAACCAATTTATTAAAGTTGTTGATGTGAGCCTCCAGATCTTCACCATCTGCCATCTTAAAGTTATACCACTACCGCTTCAAGTATAGGTGATTTTCAGAGGATTTTTTCACATAGACATCCTCTAACTTCGCCCATAACTTAGCCGCAGTTTTCTCCCTCATGACGTTGTAAAGAACCTCATCCATGAGACATAAACGGATCGATGATAAAGCCTTCTTATCAAGAGTATTCCACTCATCATCAGTCATGGTAGACTTTCGCTCCTCAAGAGCACCATCTTCGCCTTACTTGATTAAGAAACTGATCATCTTGATCTTCCATGACTCAAAATTATTTTTTTCTAAGTACTTCTCAATTTCATACCTAGTGCTTCCCATTATTATTAATCCCTCAGATTCATATGTGTGCCTCAACGATTGCTCTGATACCACTTGTTAAAATTTGTACTATAAAATCACACAGATCTATATCTAGGATAACAATCCAATGGCACCAAGCAATCACAAGAGAAATAAAGATTTAACATGAAAAACCCTTGTAGGAAAAAACCATGGCACAAAGCGACAAAATTTCACTATGAAAGCATAAATTACAAAGAGAGAGGACTTACCCGATTCAAACAACCTCTAATCTCACCCTTGCTACACCCTTTAGAAACCCTAAAATCCTCTTAAGAACCCTTGAAAAACTTTTAGAAAGCTTTAACATGCCCTAGAATAGCCCTAGGAATCCCTATTTATAGTTTAGGAAACTCCTCTTTCGCACCTCTTTGAAACCGCCTCAAATTTATGTAGTCCGCACAAAATCCGCGCAGAATCTGCGTAACCATCGACTAGTCAAGCCAGGTCCTTGACTGGTCGAAGGCTACCCTCAACCGGTCGAGCCTGACCCTCAACTGGTCGAGCACCACGAAACTCCAAAAAACATTGTTGTTGGACTTCGAGTCGAGCGGACCTCAACCGGTCGAGCAGCGAGGGAAAGTTACGGATTTAAGACATCCTTTTGCAACAAGGTTTTGATTTTAAAGCATATTCATGTCTTTTGACGACATTGAAAAGTGATCTAACTTAAGAGGTGAGAATTTTCCTTCAAGCTTTCCTTTCAAATTCATAGTCTAGTCATAGTTGTGGATTTTGTTTGAATTTTAATCACATATATTTAGATATTCATGTTCATTGAGATTTGTGTGTTGCCACCATCTCTAACATACAAATCTACATGTCTCTAGATTTTCATGTTTTAGTGAAATCGTGTGTTAATATCATCTCTAGTGTGGACATATTTATGTATGTGTAATTTAGAATTTAGTTGTATCATTTCGAACCTATGCAATCCTCAACTATATCAACTTATAATTGTTGGTTAATTTTCATGTTGTCACATGTCTATCATGCTTAGATTTATTTATGTTTGAATTAGAAGTAGTCAAAATGTGAATTGTTATATTAGAACCCATTCATGTTATTAGTTTTCTTTTTCCCGGTAGGAAATGGGATTGAATTGTAATATATATTATGTAGTAATATGGGTTGTTAACCCACTTCAAGTACTTGAATTGAAAACCTTACATGTTATTTGATTGAATCACTCCTCATTTGATTTCACCTTGACAACTAGTTGGTCTATGTTGGTTATGATCTCAATACCATGAAGTATGTGATTTAGACTTCACTTGCGATTTCCGAATCATGATTCCGTGATACGTCACTTTATTATTTTTAGGTCATGTTACCGTTGACGTCACTTTGTGATTTTTGAATCATGATGTCATTGTACGTCACTTTGGATTTTCGGGGTCATAATATCATTGTGCTTCGCTTTGTGATATACTTTAAATGCCCTTATGTTATGGGTGACGAACCCTTGTTCGAGCCTATGTGTGAAACTGTGCCTATAGTGTGGAACTATGTGTGAAATTGTACTTATATTTTTCATCTTGATTAATCATGGTATTATGGCATAATAGGCCAATAAGTGTAGAAGGTCACATAATTAGTTGTTTTGTAAACTCAATTAATAAAGGATTGCCTAATCACGCATTCATGGAACTTGATAACACCAATGTATATCACTTGAGATTCCGAGTAATGCCGATCACATCTCTTATGATTTAGGGTATGGTTTTTTTTTTTTTTACACATGCACACACACCCCCACACACACACGCCGTGGGATTTCACCACCATGGGTACTCGAATCCTTGACCCGGTGTTGAAACTCCAAGGAGTCTACCATCCGGGTAAGAGTAAGGGTATGGTTATGTTACCTAAGATTCTGGGTAATGCCGATGACTCTCTTGTGATTCCCGTTTATTATTTTTTCACTTATGATTTTTGAGTCATGATGTCGTTGTGTCCTTTATGATTTCCGAGTCATGATGCCGCTATATCTCCTTCGTGATTTTCATGTCATTCTATAAAACTTACAAGATGACGTTGATGTATATTACTAGTGATTTTCGGGTCATGATGCCACTATGTGTCCTTTGTGATTTTTAAGTCATGATGTCGCTGTGTCTTATATGATTTCTAAGTCATCGAACGACAATTCTTTTACATCGTGAGTTCTACTTATAATTTCTAGCCGAAAATCTCAAGATGATATGTATTCATACATTTCTATTTTAAACAAGATTCACATTGTGGATTGAATATTGTAGCTTCTTGAATTATATTTTGAATTGTAGATTAAATATTGTATCTTCTTGAGTTATGTTTATGGATTATAATTAATTGTGATGATTAATGTGAAATCTTGGAGGAAAATTTTCACTAAGCAGTTACTCACTCTTTGATGCATGAAAACAATAGGTGATATAGGTCTAGAGTAGCTCAAGGAGAAACATGATTAGGAAGCTATACATGAGAGCGATGAAGTGTCTCAAGGTGAACCGGTAGTTGGAACATTTTTCATTTCAGTTGAACTTTTAAATCTTTCCATCTATAACAAGTTTCCAGTTGAGAGGAAATTTGATTGTGGATGTGATGATTGAAAATCTGACTTCAAGTACCTTTTATTTTACTTTATGTGATGAAGACAATGCGAATGCAAAAAGTATAATAAAAAATAATGTATAGTGAAAAAGCATTAATATACTATTTAGCTAACACTTGGATTTGCCGAGTTTGAAAGCGTCACCAACTATTCTTTTAAATGACTTGTCATTGTGACCCTTAAGTAGGCATTCAACCAGCCCTTGATAGGCCAATTGTATGCCCATAGATATTCTTTTCAACATACTTGGATCTCTTTATCCCAAGCCATCATTTTCTATGCCACTATTGATGGCTTTCCTCAATCGGTCCTTTGAGAGCTTATCGTGAGATTTGTGTTTTTGTTTTTTTTTAATTTATTTTTTAGGTGTTATGTCCACACAATTTATTATGAATTAATTAATTTTAAAAATTCGCTTTCTATGTTCATAAGATTTGATTTTATATATATATATATATATATATATATATATATATATATATATATATATATATATATATATATATGGAAAATGGTTTTATGTGGTCTAGCTCCTGGAAACTTTTCATGAAGTTGAGCTATGTGGGCCCCACCGTGATGCGTGTTGAACATCAACACTGTGCATTTGATGAGTCCCCTTTAAATTATGGGATATCTCAAAAATCAGACGTATATGGAACTCAGGTGGGCCATATCATCTAAAATCATGTGAAGATTTGCCTAAAAACATATAAAAGAACTTGGTGGGGCCCACCTAAAATTTGAATGCGTCTGAAACTTGGTCTGACCCCTCATCCAATTGGGACACACATAATGGATGGACTGGATTTGCAAACCACATCTCAGTGGGCCCAAAAAATGATTATGAATGTTTTAATGGGAGGGTAATCCCTCTCAACTTTGTATGTGATGTGGCCCACACAAGTCATGGATTGAGTTGATTTTTAAATCCATGACCCATCATGGAATGGTGCATCTGACCGATGGGATAGATGTTCGACACGCATCACGGTCTCAACCTCATGGAACCATTATATGCACACACCACCCTATCGAATGGAAAATACCATAAAATTATCGAATATTTCAATCCTTATTTTTACTTCTTTAGTTTTTATCATTGTCCATTTATTTTTTTCAAATAGTTTTAAGGCATGAGTCTAAAAAATGAGCCCGTCTAAATCTCAGGTGGATCAAACCATACAAAACAGTGGTGATTGAACACTCACCGTTGAAAACTCATCGGGGCACAGAAGTTTTGGATAAAAGCTGATGCTTGTGTTTTTTCTTCTTACAGGTGCGCGTGACCTCATGAACAGGTAAACATCATTGTTGGGCCTAGTAAGCTTTCAATGTTGGGCGTCACTGTCTGCTTCTTTGCATGGTGTGATCCAATTGAACATTAAATCTCCCTCATTTTTGGGCTCATTCCCTAAAATGATAAGGAAAAATAGATGGACAGTTTGGATATAACACATCCATCATGGTGGAGCCCACAAAATTTTGCCACGTCAACAACGTAACTTGCTGTGGTATGTACTATTGAATCCGTAGTCGGGAGTGAAAAGCGGAGATACGGAATAGTAAATATGTATTGGTATCAATGAGAAAAAGCGTATGCATCTTTATATTTATGGGCTTCTTCAGCTGACATCATCGGATGTCATGTGTATGTGCGCTGGCGTGGATCAATCAGATAGGACATCACGAGAATTCGTTGTGCATTCAACACAAACAATCCACTCTTTTTTAGTGAGTGGAAGCTTGATTTTCTGACCATGGTAGAGCATGGTCCTTGTTGAGTGGATTGGAGTTTGCATTGGCACGTATGAGCCATGAATGGTTCAAAATGAACTTGCAGGATAACGTTCAATGGAAACATGGGACCAATCAAAAATGAGACCAAGCCCACAGTTGCTGTGGAATGCACCCGACCACGTTATATTGGCTTTGATGTCCTGCTACTAAATCACACTGGTGTTTTTGTACAACAATATCCCTTCTAAGGGACATGTGATTGTTGTAAAGTTATTGATTAAAAATATTTTAATAAAAAAAAATCTATTAATACTAAAAAGTTTGTTTGAAAACGTGGTTATTTGGCATTTTGGGAATAGTCTCGTATTAAAAAAGAGAGAAGAAAAAACTATGTTTATATATGGGGTGTGGAGTACTTTATTATTTGCTTAGTTAATCCGTGAAGTACTAAGGCCTACGTGTTCCAATGCGAACTATGCACAAGCATGGTCTCGGTGTGAGGGCATGTGCATGTGAGGTAGTATGGCTGTAAAGACGCTAGTGGCGCAATTTGTACTTCGCGTATGCGCATCGTGTCGCAAATGACCAACCTTATGCGAACCGATGCGAGTCGCAGTGTGACAGGAAATATGGGTCAGGTGGTTGGAGTGGGCGTGTGGTCGGAATGAGACTAATGTGGTTTTTATAAAGGCTAAAAACTAGCCGTTGGAAAGAGGTTTAACTGCACATGCACCATTAAATCAGACCATGCAGAAACTATTGCATGTGGCTAGCCCAACAATCATAAAATGGCCACCGGTGAGTCTAAACGGCTAGCATGCATGCAGCAGCTCATTGTCCCACATGCATAATAGTCAAAAATTGCCAATAACAAATGGCTAGTTTCTCACCAACAACCATAAAATGGTTATATTGATCAATTATGACTTTGGACCAATATGGTCAGCACCTTTGGCCTATATAAACAGTGCCTAGGTGATTCTTTGGACTATCACCAACCATTCAAACCACTCTGATCACATACAACCCAAGAAATCAAGCCAACCAGGTTCAATACGCACCATAACCATCAGTCTTTGAGAAATGGACCAAAGCAATAGTTTGAACAAGCAACAAAATTTCTAATTTTCTCTATGATGTGAGATTTTATTTCTTTTATATGTCAAAACAAAAATTGTGGACGCTGAGTTCCATATGTGGTTCTTCGTATTTGTTGAACACATAAAAGCTATCTAACTACAACTCATTAGCATTCTGAACACTTTGAGAAGGGGCAAATAACGGTCTACGGACATCTAACTGCAACTTATTAGCATTCTTGAGAAGGGGCAAATAACAGTCTAAGGACATCTAACTGCAACTTATTAGCATTCTGAACACTTGAGAAGGGGCAAATAACGGTTTGACTGATGTGATGTGGATCACCCTACCCTTTATTTTTCAATTTCTTTAATTATTTGTACAGAATTTGTACATCTATAATTTGCTCTAACCGTGTTTCTAGATGCTTGCACCCGTGTGTCCCACATAACGATCATATCAACCTGACTTCGGAGTCATGGCATCCGATCAGTAACCATCACATGATGATTGGCAATAATCACACACGCTTATTCCTCGTTTGCACGTATGGGGTAAGTGCATTTCAATTACTCCTTATTGTGTAAAGAAATTTTCCCTGTAGTCCACATTGGACATATTTAGGTGGCACATAACCGATGGGACCCATCTGATCTCATATCACGTGTCGCATGTGTATGCATCGAGTGATTTCCTTTCATATTTCTCATGAGGATTGTTACTTTTTGGTTGTTGGATGCCATGTACCAAATGATGGGGCCTTATGACGAGTGAACGGACTGGATCATCATTCTACCAGATGTGCAATGCAAGCATGGGAAAGAGAAAAATTGAGCCCTAGTAAGGCTACTTTTGCAATCTAGGATCCGAAATCTACTCACACATGTACGAGATCGCAGCCCTTCATCAACCAATCCAGTTATGTTTGCTCTGGTCTACAATCAAACAGGCTACAAGTGGACAAAACAATAGATGGTTAAGGAATATTGAAAAGGTGGTCCACATAAATAAAATAATTTTTTTTTTAAAAAAAAAGTGTCCTCTTTTTTCAGTGGAAAGTGGACCTGTTTGGTAAACGGCCATAAAAATGGGCTAATCTCGTTTTAATTAATCATAATTATTATTAGAGATTATGATCATTGATTCAAACGAGTGTTCATAATTCACATGGTACCAATCAAAGCTGAAAGTATGAGAGTAAGCATGAACAAGTAGGGATCCAAAGAGGCCATAGTTGGATTTCACCATGGGCTTGAACATGATCCTAGCCACTCATTCAGTGGGCCCCAATGCGCTGGATTTTGACGCAGTCTGAAGTTGTCCGAATGGGAGGATGCTATCTGTCTAGATCGCCTGCAAATATGAAACTAGAACAGGTAAGAGCAACAGTAGAGATTCAGCGGTCAAAAGTCCTTGGACGGGATGGTCTGGTGTGCAAAAGGAGGAAGCGGACTGCATACTGAGTAAACTCTGTGATGCCACCATGATTTATGTATTTTATCCACTCCTTCCATCCATTTTACTGGATAATTTTAGTTCTTAAACCCAAAAATGAAGTATATCCAAAGCTTAAGTGGACCACACTACGTGAAACAATATAAAATCTACGTTGAAAAAATTCCTGAGGTCATAAAAGTTTTGGATAAAGTTGATATTTGTGTTTTCCCTTCATCAATGTCGGTGTGATCTCATGAATAGGTTGGATGACAAATAAAAATTACTGTAAGCCCTCGGAAGGTTTCAACAGTGGAAATCATTATTCCCACTGTTTCATGTGGTGTGGTCCACTTGAGCTTTGGATAAACTTCAAGTTTAGGTCCAACCCCTAAAACGAACTAAAAAAAATGGATGAATGGCATGGATAAACAACATACATTCACAGAGTGCCCAACAGAGTTTACTGGGCACGATAAAAGCTTACAAAATTACTCAGTATGATAAAAGCATGCTACGATGGAAACAATGCCCATCTGCTCAACTTAAACGGTCCAGGACATGTTGCTGTGGTGGGCCCAATTCCTGTTTCCCACTTCTGACGACCCACAGTAGAGCCAACCAATATCCGACAGTATGGATCTTTTTTAAGGGCATGTTTGGTCCCACCAAATATCATAAAATTTCATGATATTTGGTGCTGCCAGAACGAGTTCTTTGTCCATATTTGCCTTCGTTCTTTGGAAGCGGACTGCGTCCTGGTCCCTACTGGATGGAAATTGGTCCAGGCAGGGTCTTGTGGCGTCCACCATGTTTTATCTGTTTTATCCACACAGTTCATCCATTTTTTTAAAGATATCAATCCCAAAAATGAGGCAGATCGATCTAGCGGACCACACCATAAGAAGCAACGGTGATAATGATGCCATTTCATATATGTGTGATCTAGAATTTAGTTGTGCCATTTCTAACCTATGTAATCCTCAACTATATCAACTTATAATTGTTAGTTAATTTTCATGTTGTCACATGTCTAGCATGCTTAGATTTATTTATGTTTCAATTAGAAGTCATCAAAATGTAAATTGTTATGTTATATCCCATTTATGTTATTAGTTTTCTTTTTCACGATGGTAAATGGGATTGAATTGTAATTATGATGTAGTAATATGGGTTGTTAATTGGTTCATAAGTGTGTGGTTGGAATGACCCACTTCAAGTGATTGAATCGAAAACCTTATATGTTGTGTGATTGAATTACTCCTCATTTGATTTCACCTTAACAACTAGTTGGTCTATGCTGGTTATGATCTCAATACCATGAAGTATGTGATTTAGACATCACTTGCAATTTTTGAATCATGATTCTGTGATACGTCAATTTGTTATTTTTGGGTCATGTTACCGTTGACGTCAATCACTTTATGATTTTTGGATCATGATGTTGTTGTGCGTTACTTTGAATTTTTGGGTCATAATATAAGTGTGCTTCGCTTTGTGATATACTTTGAATGCCCTTGTGTTATGGGCGATGAACCCATGTCCGGGCCCATGTGTAAAACTGTACCTATAATGTGGAACTATGTGTGAAATTGTACTTATATTTTTCACCTTGATTAATGGTATTATGACATAATAGGCCACTAAGTGTAGAAGGTTACATAATTGGTTATTTTGGATTAATAAATGACTGGTTAATCATGCATTCATAGTACTTGATAACACCAATGTATGTCACTTGAGATTCCAAGTAATGCCCTTGACATCTCTTGTGATTTAGGGTATGGTTATGTCACCTAAGATTTCGGGTAATGCCGATGACTCTCTTGTGATTCTCGTTCATTCTTTTGTCACATATGATTTCTAAGTCATGATGTCATTGTTTTATTTATGATTTTCGAGTCATGATGCCACTATGTATCATCATATTTTCATGTCATTGTGTCAAACTTATAAGATGATGTTGATGTATATTACCAGTGATTTTCGGGTCATGATGCCACTATGTGTTGCGCAGCACTCCAACAACGCAATGAATCGAGATCTAATATCTAGTCTCACCCACAAATGATAAACAAGAAGAAATATAAACTAGAAAAAGAATCAAAGCATTCCACACAAACTACAAGATAAGACATATGTGGAAAAATCCTAACAGAGGTAAAAAATTACGGATGCAAACTTCTACTATGAAGAAAAATGAAGATTACAAGGCAATATACTAACTTCTTCCTTGGAAGTACAGAGAAAATCCTTTGCCCACACCTTGAAATAACTCTCATAATACTTAGAAAAGCCCTAGGGACCCCTATTTATAGTTTAGTCAACTCCCATTTCGCAACTATGTGAAAACCGACTCAAAAATTCACAGTCCGCATCAAATCCGGAAACAAATCTGCGTAACCTCGATTGGTCGAGTAGGGTGCTCGACTGATCGAGCGGACCCTCAACTGGTCGAGCATCCTTGACCGGTCAAGTACCACAACCAAAAAATTGATGCTCGCTGGACTTTTAGTCAAGCCAGACCACGACTGGTCAAGTGGGCCACTTTACCGGTCAAGCATGGCTGTCCAGATGTGGCTTCACATCTCAACAATCTTCCACTTGGAGACACATCACCATAAAACTTTGTCTTCTTCATCTGGAGTGCACCACCTCCCCGTCTTCAAGCCTGAAGACCAATCAAAGCTGAAAGAGCTTCAGCTTCTCCCGTGTGACCGCCTTGGTCAGCATATCTGCAGGATTCTCATTTGTATAAATCTTCTTTAAAGCAATCGATCCATCTTTCAGTAACGAACGTATGAAGTGATATCTGATGGCAATATGCTTGGTCCTTGAATGAAAGGCTGAATTCTTAGTCAAGTGTATTGCACTCTGACTGTCACTGTATAGCTTGCAATCTGCTTGCTTCTTACCCAACTCTTCCATGAAACCTTGTATCCACGGCCATCTCCTTGCACACTTCTGTAGCCACAACATATTTTGCTTTCATTGTACTAATAGACACTATCTTCTGTAACTGAGAGACCTAACTGACTGCAGCACTACCCAGAGTAAAGACATAACCTATAGTGTTTCTTTTGTTGTCGATATCTCTTGCCGAATCTGAATCTACGTAACTTTATGGCTTGATTCCGATCCACCATAGCACAACCCTACATCCTTAGTACCTACCAGGTATTTAAGAATCCACTTCATAGCTTCCCAATGTTCTTTCCTGAGGTTGTTCATGAACCTGCTAACAACTCCCACTGCTTGAGCAATATCTGGCCTTGTGCTGACCATAGCATACACGAGACTCCCAGTAGCTGACATGTATGGGACTTTAGCCATGTAATCTCGTTCCTCCTGCGTCTTTGTACCTTACTCCTTAGATAGCTTGAAGTGGTTGACTAATGGAGTGCTAACCGGCTTAACACCTCCCATATTGAATCGATCAAGTACCTTGAATATGTACTCTGCCTATGACAAAATTAGTTTCTTATTTTTCCTATCATGCTTTATCCTCATGCCTAGGATTTATTTTGCAGCTCCTAAATCCTTCATGGTAAATTCTCTAGACAGTTTTCTTTTGAGATCTGAGATGTCCTTCATGCTTAAACCGGACACAAGCATATCATCAACATACAGAAGAAGTATGATGTACAACGTATCAAACTTCTTCAAATAGCAATAGTAGTCTGCATAACATCTCCTAAAACAGTTTCTCGATATGAAACTATCGAACTTCTTGTACCACTACCTCGGAGCTTGCTTCAGGCCATATAGACTCTTCTTCAGTCTACACACCTTGTTTTCATTTTCTAGTGCCACGTATCCTGTTGGCTGATGCATATATATCTCTTCTTCAAGGTTCCTATGAAGAAAGGTTGTCTTAACATCTAACTGCTCTAGATGTAAGTCCTCTGTAGCCATTATACTCAAGACCATGCAAATCGAAGACATTTTCACCACTGGTGAAAATATTTCAGTGAAATCAATACCCGCATTTTGTTGAAACCCTTTCACAACCAATCCGACCTTGTACCGTTTCGAACCATCGTGCTTCTCCTTCAGTCTGCAAACCCACTTATTATGAAGAGCTTTCTTACCCTTGGGTAGAGTGACTAGCTCCCATGTACGATTAGACTCAAAAGAGTCCATCTCATCATTCATGACCTGCTCCCACTTAACCCGTATATTCGACTGTAATGCCTCTTCAAAACACTCTGGTTCACCATTATCTGTCAGTAGTAAATAATGTAAGGAGGGTGAGTATGGGACCGTGGGTCTCCTCTCTCGAGTAGACCTCCTCACAACCGGTGTCTATAGTTCTGCCTCATAATGCTCATGTGCATGATCATCCTGTAGTGTTGTAACACCCATGTTCGGTAACTCTTCCAACTCTACGAATTCTTTCTCCTCGGCTTTATTTTCCTGCACACTGTCCTTATGCATCACTTTTTCATTGAAGACTACGTCCTTGCTTTTGATGATTTTTCTATTTTCTGCATCCCAAAACTTGTAGCAAAAATCATGCTGCCTGTAGTATATAAATGTGTACCTCTTGGACTTCGCATCGAGCTTGTTTCTGTGCTCTGCATCAATGTGAACGTTTGAAGTGCAACCGAACACTCTAAGATGTGTAAGGTTCACTTCTTTCTCAGTCCACGTTTCTTCTGGTAGCCCACCATCCAATAGTGTTGAGGGACTTCTATTGATGAGATATGCCGAGTATTCATAACATTTGTCCAAAACATCTTATGAAACCCTATATGTAACCTCATGCTCTTGGCGCATTTAAGGATGGTCCTGTTAATGCGCTCAGCCACATGATGTAGAGTGGGTCGCGGACAATTTCATGGCCAAGATGGATCAGAAAAGGCACGGTCGACAACATAAGTGATCCGGACCATCAGACCTTAGATCGGGCGTATCTCACAATCCGGAATGAGTTATCCGACGCATAATATATGATTTTGGGGTAGAACGAGCTACTTTAGCCAACCAACCCCGCTATGCCGGGTTGCGCAGTCCGAATTTGCGAGAAACCCCCTGATGGACGGTCGTTTCCCCATTTTAATTTCGTTTTTACTATTTATAGTAAGTTTTAGTTTGCTTATAGCTCTTCATCCGTTGGGCTTTAGGAGTTGTGTCCAACATGAAAAGTGCTTAGAATAATTAGGAGAACGGTTTGGTGAAGCCAAATAGGACACTTACTATTTTTGGCCGAAAACCTTGCGCACTAGTAGACATCACGACCGTCTATAAATAGTAAGTTTACTATTTATAGTAAGTTGCGAATTCTAAGAGTTTTAGTTGTAGTATGAGTCTGATTTCTTTCATGTTGCTTAGTTCTCTTATTTAAAGGGGTGTAAACTCATTTTTATTTTATTCATCAATTATTTTCAAATTTATTAGAATTTATTTCTATCTTCCTGCTTTCTTTCCTCGTGGATTCGAGAAGTCTCTGTGAGGAGTCCAGAGAAGCTCTGTGGATTCGGAGTAATTATCCTTGAGGAAGACGGTGATTGACCTCATCACGTTCATCCCTGCGTCAATTTGGTATCAGAGCGAGGTTTTCCCTCGGGCCGATGGCAAACAACGAAGGTATGAATCAAAATCCTGTGGACGGTAATCCAGGGATTCGTTATCTTTCGGAAAGAATGGAAGCTTTCCATCGGGAGAGTCAGTTGACCATGCAAGGGCTGCAGGCAACCCTCAACCGTCTTGCGGATGCGCTACTTCCGCCCCGAGCCCTAGGCGGTGCTCCACCACCTATGGTCGCCCCACCACCCGTGATTGCTGTACGACGTGACCCTGATTATCGCAGAGCACTACCAGCGGTAAATCGTAGGGCTACACCAGATGATTCTAGTTCCAGCAACGAGGACATTAATGAGGGTTTTGATCGATGACCAATCCATGGAGGCGATCGTCTAGATCGTGCTGAAAGAGACTATCGAGGTAAGGCTGAACTTCCTAGTTTTAACGGTTTATTACGTATCGAAGATTTTCTCGATTGGCTAGCCGAAGTAGAGAGATATTTCGATTATATGGATGTGCCAGATCATAAAAGGGTGAAGTTGGTAGCGTTTAAATTAAAGTCTGGTGCTTCTGCATGGTGGGAACAATTGCAACTCTCACGAGCCCACCAGAACAAGGCGCCTATCGCATCATGGCCTCGGATGAGACGTCTTCTTCGTTCACGATTTCTCTCCAGTGATTATGAGCAGATATTATTCCAGCAATATCAGAATTGCCGACAAAGAAATCGAACTGTTACAGATAATACTGAAGAATTTTAATGGTTGGCTACACGAAACGATCTGTCAGAATCTGAGTCACAGAAGGTGGCACGATTTATAGGTGGGTTGCGACCGGTAATTCAGGACCGAGTTTAGATGTACCCAGTCGAGACCGTAGATGAAGCAGTTCAATTGGCAGGAAGGGCAGAAACACAACTTGCAAGAGCTCCTGCTCGTCCTTATCCTTCAAATCGACCCCCTATAACGGGTCCCACACAGGATCCAGTGCTGGCTCGAGAAAAAGATTCGGTAGGAGAACGTCCTCAACCTCCTCCACCCGTGAACCGCGATACGGGAAGCGGACCATCCAGACCTCAACGGGCAGCACCCACAACAGCGGGCCGAGTAGGATTCCGAATCCTTATGCTCGACCAAGGCCAAACAATTGTTGCCACTGTGGCCAACCAGGCCACTTATCAAATACTTGTCCTCAACGTTCGGCAGCACACTTAACTATAAACGAAGGGGGCACTGAAGATGAGGCCGCAGAAGAAGATCATGGCTTTGATGAATATGAACAAACCACTGAAAAAATAGCAGGTGGCGATGAAGTGACAGGCGAGGATCGTGGCGAATCTCTCGTTGTGAGGCGACTACTGTATACCCCACGAAAGAAATTACATCCACAGCGGCACAATATATTTCATACTCGGTGCACTGTCAACGGAAAGGTCTGTGATGTGATCATAAACAGTAGTAGCAGCGAGAACATCGTCTCAAGAGTGATGGTGGATAAGTTGCAGCTACCAACGACGAAACATCCTTCTCCATACTCAATTGGCTGGATAAAAAAAGTGAACGAGACCAAGGTAACTGAACGTTTTCAATTGGTAAACATATAAGGATCAGATACTTTGTGACGTGGTTGACATGAAAGCCTGCCATATGCTACTCGGTCGACCCTGGCAGTCGGACCGTGATGCGACCCATCGGGGGCGAGACAATGTCTACATATTCGTCAAGGATAGTCGAAAAATAATCCTTGCCCCTATGGCACCAGAGAACCACCCTGAAGCCTCTAAAGTGGAGGGGAGTTCTCTCTTGACCATTCGGGATTTTATAGAGGAATCTAAGGAAACCGGCGAGGTATACGCCGTAGTGGTGAAAGGCGAGGAAGAGGAACCTTCAAACATCCCTCCAAGTCTAAAACTGTTGCTAAACGAATTCAAGGAGGTCTGGCCTGAAGATTTACCTGGTGGATTGCCCCCCATGAGGGACATCCAACATTATATAGACTTCGTCCCTGGGGCTAGCCTGCCCAATCGCCCTCATTATCGGATGAGTCCGAAAGAGTGTGAAATACTTCAGGGACAAGTGGAGGAATTGATCCGTAAGGGTCTATTAAGAGAGAGCATGAGCCCATGTATTTTACCAGTATTATTAATGCCAAAAAAAGATGGAAGCTGGCGCATGTGTGTCGATAGCCGAGCAATCAACAAAATTACCATCAAATATCAGTTTCCAATACCACGGTTGGACGACATGCTCGGTATGCTGGGAGGGGCCAAGGTGTTCTCTAAACTAGATCTAAAGAGCGGGTACCATCAGATTCGTATTCGACCCGGTGATGAGTGGAAAATGGCATTCAAGACAAAAGAAGGATTGTATGATTGGTTGGTCATGCCTTTCGGCCTATCGAATGCACCAAGTAGTTTTATGTGTTTGATGAATCAAGTTCTAAAACCGTTCACTAGCCGATTTGTGGTAGTATATTTTGATGACATATTAATATATAGCCAGGATGAGGCGGAGCACAAGAAACATCTCAGGCAGGTGCTGCAGGTCCTACAAGATAACAAGTTGTACTTCAACTTGAAAAAGTGTAGCTTTTTAACTGACAGCCTGTTGTTTCTAGGATTTGTTGTAGCATCCACAGGCATTCGAGTAGACGATGAAAATGTGCGAGCTATTAGGGAATGGCCGATCCCGACAAACATTCATGAGGTGAGGAGTTTTCATGGATTGACGATTTTCTATCGTCGATTTGTGCGAGATTTTAGCACCATAGTCACGCCTATAACAGATTGCATGAAGAAGGGACCGTTTCAATGGACCGATAAAGCTGACAAGAGCTTTAACGAGATCAAGCATCGTTTGTCTACAACACCGGTCTTGGTGCTTCCTAATTTCGATAAATTATTTGAGGTTGAGTGTGACGCTTCATACGTCGGAATTGGGAGAATATTATCACAGGAAGGCAGGCCAGTAGCCTTCTACAGTGAGAAGCTCAGCGAAGCACGAAAGAAGTGGTCGACTTATGAGCTTGAGTTGTACGCAGTTGTTCAGGCGTTATGACATTGGCGGCATTATCTGATTCAAAGAGAGTTTATTCTGTACACTGACCATCAAGCACTAAAGTTTATTAATAGTCAGGCTAACATGAATCGTGTGCATGCTAGATGGGTTGTGTTTTTACAGGAATTTACGTTCATTCTGAAACACAAGTCAGGACAACAGAATAAGGTGGCTGATGCACTTAGCCGTCGCACATCACTACTTGTTACGATGAGCAACGAGGTGGTCGGCTTCGACTGTCTCAAGGAACTGTATGCCGAGGATGAGAATTTCAAGGATTATTGGATAAAGTGCCAAGAAGGTCACCCCAGTGGCCTTCATATACAGGACGGTTTTCTCTTCAAAGGGAATCGATTGTGCATCCCCCAAAGTTCTCTAAGGGAGCAGATTATTCAGGAGCTATATGGAGGTGGCCTCGGTGGACACCTTGGGCGAGATAAGACGCGAGCTCTTGTAGAAGAACGATATTACTGGCCGCAATTAATACGTGATGTGGGAAGATCCGTACAACGTTGTCATATTTGTCAAACTTTTAAGGGGCAATCTCAGAATACGGGACTCTACACCCCGTTACCTGTGCCTGATGGTCCTTGGGAGGATTTATCAATGGACTTCGTGCTTGGTCTTCCACGAACATAACGCGGCATGGATTCGGTGTTCGTGGTGGTCGATCGTTTCTCCAAGATGGCACACTTTATACCATGCAAGAAGACCCTCGACGCAACACACGTGGCGAATCTCTTCTTTAGAGAGGTTGTACGGTTACACGGGGTCCCTAAGACCATTACTTCTGATCGTGACACGAAGTTCATTAGCCACTTTTGGCGAACTTTGTGGACTCGATTCGATACACGACTTCAATTTAACAGTGCTTACCACCCACAGACTGATGGGCAGACTGAAGTTGTGAATCGCACATTGGGAAACCTCCTTCACAGTATTGCAGTAGAAAAGCTGAAGCAGTGGGACTTGGCCTTGTCTCAAGAAGAGTTTGCGTTCAACAATATGGTGAACCGCTCGACAGAAAAATCCCCTTTTCAGACTATCTATGGACGAGTGCCTCGCCACACACTTGACTTGGTCCCTTTGCCTAAGCACCCATGCACGAGCCTGGCAGCAGAACATATGGCAGATAAGATCATGGGCATCCATGCAGAAATGCGGGCCAAGCTACATGCCTCGAACGAGAAGTACAAGGAACAAGCGGACAAGCACCGGCGACTAAAAGTGTTCGAGGTGGGCGACCGCATTATGGTCCATCTGCGTAAAGAGAAATTTCCGACCGGGACATACAACAAGTTGAAAAATAAGAAGATTGGACCGGTACCGATCATCCGAAAGATCAATGACAACGCTTATGTTGTTGATCTTCTAGGTGACCTGGCGATCTCACGGACTTTCAACGTCGCGGACCTGACCGAGTATCATGAACCAGTGCAGGAGGAGAACTCGAGGACGAGTTCTTTTCAAGTGGAGGGGACTGATGTAGAGCGGGTCGCAGACAATTTCATGGCCAAGATGCATCAGAAAAGGCACGGTCGACAACATAAGTGATCCAGACCATCAGACCTTAGATCGGGCGTATCTCACAATCCGGAATGAGTTATCCGACACAGAATATATGATTTTGGGGTAGAACGAGCTACTTTAGCCAACCAACCCCACTAGGCCGGGTTACGCATCCCAAATTTGTGAGAAACCCCCTGATCGACGGTCGTTTCCCCGTTTTAATTTCATTTTTACTATTTATAGTAAGTTTTAGTTTGCTTATAGCTCTTCATCCGTTGGGCTTTAGGAGTTATGTCCAACATGAAAAGTGCTTAGAATAATTAGGAGAACGGTTTGGTGAAGCCAAATAGGACACTTACTATTTTTGGCCAAAAACCTTGCGCACTAGTAGACATCACGACCGTCTATAAATAGTAAGTTTACTATTTATAGTAAGTTGCTAATTCTAAGAGTTTTAGTTGTAGTATGAGTCTGATTTCTTTCATGTTGCTTGGTTCTCTTATTTAAAGGGTTGTAAACTCATTTTTATTTTATTCATCAATTAATTTCAAATTTATTAGAATTTATTTCTATCTTCCTGCTTTCTTTCCTCGTGGATTCGAGAAGTCTCTGTGAGGAGTCCAGAGAAGCTCCGTGGATTCGGAGTAATTATCCTTGAGGAAGACGGTGATCGACCTCATCACGTTCATCCCTGCGTCACCACACCATTCTGTTGCGGTGTCCCTAGAATCATTTTCTGATATTTGATTCCATTTGCTGCACAATACTCCTCAAATTTCTTATCAAAGTACTATCTCTCATTATGAAATCTGCGACATTTTACTGTTTTACCTGTCTCGTTTTCTACTATTACTTTTCACTTCTTAAAAACATCAAATACATCAGATTTATGTTTTAAGAAATAGACCCACATTTTCTACCAGCATCATCAATAAAAGGAATAAAATAACGTGAACCACCAAGAGATGATACCTGTGCCGGTCCCCACACATCAGTGTGTACAAGCTCCAACAGATGCTTCTTTAGAGTGCCTCTTGTCTTCTTGAAACTTACCCTCTTCTGCCTGTCATACACGCAGTCCTCGCAGAATTCCAAGTCAATAGACTTCGGCTCTGGTAGCTTCCCTTTTGACAATAGCACTTTCATCCATTTCTCACTCATATGTCCCAACCTCTGATGTCATAACTGCTCATTCACTCCAATTGATGCGACTACAATTGAACTATATGATCATGAAGTCACATACAAAGTACCTGCCTTTTTACCTCGAGATATCACCAAGACCTTTTGTGATTTTTTAGGAATCACTGGTGAATGTCATCACATAACCGATGTCAGTGAACTACCCCACTGAGATCAAGTTTCGTTTCGAACTCAGTACGTGTCTGACATCCTTCAATTTTAAAGTCGTTCCGTCTTTCTGATTGACATGAACGTCTCCCTTTCCAACAATACTACACAGCTCATCATCACCCAAGTAGACTCTCCCGAAGTCTCCTAATACATAATTACGCAGAACGTCCTTACATGAAGTGACATGAAACGTAACACCCAAGTTTATAACCCAAGACTCATTCCTTGCATCAAGAGACAAGATCAACGTCTCTGTATCACTTTCTTTAGATAGATTCACTGAATCCTTCCCACTTTGAGAGTTTCCTTCTTGTTTCTTGAGCGTCCTATAATCACGTTTCATATTCTTCTTCTTACCACAATGTCAAAATCGTCTTTGTCTTTCGGTCCCTTAGACTTCTTCCTTGACTTAGAACGTCCATGTTCATTGCTTCCTTTGTTCAACGATCTTCCTATTCCTTCAACATTTAGAGCATTCTTTGAATCCCCTTAAATTCCTGATGACTTTCTTCTAGATTCTTCGCTGAGAATTAGACCGGTCACATCATCAAATTTCATCTTTGTCGACTCTGAAGAATTGCTAACAGCAATCACCAAACCATCCCAATTGTCTGGCAAACTGGACAAGATTAAAAACGCCCTGACCTCGTCCTTAAAAATAATGCTAACGGATTCTAACTAGCTCGTGACTGTATTGAACTCGTTTAGATGTTGAGCCATGCTCCTACCATCTAACATCTTCATGATGAATAGTTATTTCATAAGATGAACCTTATTGGACGCTGAGGGTTTTTCATACATGATGGCTAGGGCATTCATTAATTATTTTGGTTTTCACCTTAGATATATTGACAGTAACGCTCTTAGAGAAAGAGAGTCAAATCGTTCCTAAAGCCTTCTGATCCAATAAAAACTATTCATCATCTGTCATCTTTTCTGGTTTCTTCTCTTTTCCTCCTAGAGGAATATAAAGGTCTTTCTGATACAGATAATCCTCCATGTACATCTTTTAGAAGGCAATGTTTGAACCATCAAACTTCTTAATTCTAGTCTTCCCTTCTTCCGTCATCTCTCCCAATAGAACTAAACCAATAGTTTTGATACCAGTTGTTGCGTAGCACACCAACAACGCAGTGAACCGAGATCCAATCTTCGGTCTCACCCACAAACGATAAATAAGAAGAAATATAAACTAGAAAAAGAATAAAAGCATTCTACACAAACTATAAGATAAAATATACGTGAAAAAACCCCAACAAGGGTAAAAAACTATGGATGCAAACTTCCACTATGAATAAAAATGAAGATTACAAGGCAATATACTAACCTCTCCCTTGAAAGTACAGAGAAAACCCTTTGCCCACACCTTAGAATAACTCTCATAATACTTAGAAAAGCCCTATGGACCCCTATTTATAGTTTAGGCAACTTCCCTTTCGCACCTCTGTGAAAATCGACTAAAAAATTCGCAGTCCGCATCAAATCCGAAAATGAATCTGCGTAACCTCAACTGGTTGAGCGGACCCTCGACTGGTCGAGCATGGGCCTCGACTGATCGAGTATCGCGAAACTAAAAAACCAATGCTCGCTAGACTTTCAGTCGAGCCAGTCCACGACTGGTCGAGTGGGCCAGTCAACCGGTCAAGCATGGCACTCGACTGATCGAGCGGCTGTTCAAATGTGGCTCCACATCTCAACACTATGTGCCCTTTGTGATTTTTGAGTTGTGATGTTGTTGTGTCTCGTGTGATTTCTAAGTCATCGTATGACAATTCTTTTGTATCGTGGGTTTTACTCACAACTTCTAGCCGAATGTGTATTCCCAGGTTGATATGCATTCATACATTTATATATTAAACAAGAGAAATCTCCAACTGTGAACCCTACCTTTTACCCACCGTCTTTTCTAAACGCTCCAAAACTTTACTTTCCTAAACTAAACCATTCTGTACGGACACATTATTTTCAGACAAAAATACCCTTGCCATGCTACCAATGGCTACAGTTTTAATCCATAGTCATAGGTCTACAGAATGGATGGTGCAACCTGCTGAATGCAAGGGTATTTTCGTCTGAAAAATATTATGTTCATACAGTAGGGTTTAGTTTGGGAGCTTTTGGAAAAGACGGTAGGTAAAAGGTGGGGTTTACAGTCGAAAATTTCTCATTAAACAAGATGCACATCGTGGATTGAATATTATAGCTTCTTGAATTATATTTTTGAATTATGGATTGAATATTGTATCTTCTTGAGTTATGTTTGTGGATAATAATTAACTATGATGATAAATGTGAAATCTTGGAGAAAAATTTTCACTAGGCTGCTACTCACTCATTGATGCAACAAAGCAATAGGTGATATAGGTCTAGAGTAGCATGAGAAGAAACATGATTGAGGAGCTGGACATGAGAGCGATGAAGTGTCTCAAGCTGAACTAGTAGTTAGAACATTTTTCATTTCAGTAGAACTAGTAGCTCTTTTAATCTATAATAAGTCTCCGATCGAGAGGACATTTGATTATGGATATGATGATTAAAACTCTGATTTCAAATACAGTTTATTTTACTTTATGCGATGAAGACAATGCGAATGCAAAAAGTATATTAAAAAAATTATATATTGTGAAGAAGCATTAATATATTATTTAGGGGTCGTCACATAATTATTCTCCCAAATGACTTGTTATTGTGGCCGTTAAATAGGCATTTAACCAGCCTCTGATGGGCCAGTTGTAGGCCCATGGATATTCTTTTTAATGTATTAGGATCTCTTTATTGCAAGCCATCATTTTCTGTGCCACTTAGGGGTGCACAGGGTTCGGTTCGATTTGGTTTCGGGGTGAAACCGGAGCTGAACCATTCCTTACGGTTCTAGGATTTTCAAAACTGGAATCGAACTGTTAGCACCATAGAACCAAACTGGAACCGGACCGTGAAAACCGGTTCGATTCAGGATCGGTTCCACAGTTCTGGGTTTTTTATAATCCAGCCCAATTGCATATTTTATTTTATAATTTAGCCCGTGTCCATTCGCATTGTGATCCATTTGATGAATGGTTTAGATATTGTATATGGTGTAAAAAAATATATTTATGAAAACAATCAAAAAGTGCGCTGTAAACCATAAATCACGAGTCAAATATACAACTAAAATATATCGTAAACTCACGGTTTTAGGTTCGGTTCCACGGATCGGATCCACGGTTCAGATTCACGGTTCAGATCCACAGTTTGGTTCGGTTCTACATACCTCCAAACCAGAATTGAACAGAACTAAACGGTTCTTTAATTTTTGAAACCGGAACCGAACCGATGCACTCTAGAACCAGACCAAACCGGATCGTTTGGTCAGTTCCAGTCCGGTTCCACGGTTCTACCAGTTCGATGTGCAGCCCTAGTGTCACTATTGATGGCTTTCCTCAATCAGTCCTTTGAGAGCCTATTGTGAGATTTGTGTTTTTTTTTTTTCTCTGCATATCACGACACATGCGAGACCCTATATGTGTTATGTCCACACAATTTATTAGGAATGAATTAATTTTAAAAATTCTCTTTCCACGTTTGTAAGATTTGATTGTATATATATATATAGACACACACACACACACACCAACTTATCAAATGTAAAATACCATAAAATTATCCATTATTTCAATCCTTATTTTTACTTATTTAGTTTTTATCATTGCTCATTCATTTTTTCAAATAATTTTAGGGCATGATCCTAAAAAATAAGCCCATTTAAATCTCAAGGGGACCAAACCATAGGAAACAGTGGTGATTGAACACCCAACATTGAAAACTTCTCTGGGGCTCCGTACGTAGTTCTGGATCAAGCTGATACTTGTGTTTTCTCCTTACATGTGCGCGTGATCTCCTGAACGGTTAAACGTCATCGTGGGCCCTACTAAGCTTTCAATGGTGGGCGTTACTGTCCTGCTTCTTTCCGTGGTGTGATCCAATTGAGCATTGGATCTACCTTATTTTTGGGCTCTGCCCTAAAATGATCAGGAAAAATAGATGGACAGTCTGGATATAACACATCCATCATGGTGGGGCCCACATATTTTTTAGTAAGTGGAAGCTTGATTTTCTGGAGAGTGGATTGGATTTTGCATCGGCGCGTATGAGACATGAATGGTTCAAAATGAACTTGCAGGGTAACGGTCAAAGGAAACATGGGACCAACCAAAAATGAGACCAGGCCAACAGTTGTTGTGGAACGCACCAGTCCACTTTATATTGGTTTTGATGTCCTGCTACCAAATCGCACCGGTGTTTTTGTACAACCGTATCCCTTCTAAGGAACGTGTGATTGTTGTGAAAATATTTATTAAAAATATTTTAATAAAAAATATATATTAATATTTAAAAAATTTGTTTGAAAACTTAGTTTTTTAGTATTTTGGGAATAATCTCATTTTGAATAAGAGAAGAAAAAACTATGTTTCTATATAGGTGTGGAGTACATTATTAACTGTTTGGTTGGATCCTTGGAGTACGGGGACTTGTGTGTTTTAGTGCGAACTACGCACGGCAATGATCTCGGTGCGAGGGTGTGGGCACTTCACATGTGTGCATCGTATCGCAAATGGGTTGCTCCTTTGCAACCTTACATGAGACTCGTGTAGCTTTTATAGAGGCTGGAAACTAGCCGTTGGAGAGCAGTTTAACCGCACATGCATCATTAAACCAGATCATGCAAAAACTGTTGTATGTGGCTAGCCTAACAGTCATAAAATGGCTAGCCAATGAGTCTATATGCCAAGCATGCAACAACTGATTGTCTCGCATGCATAATGGTCAGAAACTACCAATAACGGTTAGTTTCTCACCAACAGCCATAAAACGGTCGTATTGAGTTATGACCCTAAACCAAAACGGTTAGCACCCTGGCCTATACAAACAGTGCATAGGTGGTTCATTAGACCATCGCCAACAACTCAAACCACTCTCACATACAACCCAAGAAATCAAGCCAACCAAGTTAAATATGAACCTTAACTAGTCCTCTAGAAATAGACCAAAGCAGTGGTGTGAACAAGCAAATAATTTCTAATTTTCTCTTTGAACTGGGATTTTATTTCTTTTATCTTCCTAAAGAAAAATTGTGCATACAAAGTTTCATTCATGGTTTATTGTGTTTATTAAATGTAGAATCACAAACAGACTCGCCGTATTTTAGAAGCTATTTGCCTATAACTTATTAACATTCTTAACACCTTGAGAAGAGGCGAATGATACTTTAAGGACAACATGATTACTAGGAATGTCCTTTATTTCTCAATTTCTTTAATTATTTTTACAGAATTTGTACATCTGTAACAACGTTTCTAGATGCTTGCACCCGTGTGACCCACATAAGGATCATATCAACCTGACTTTGGGGTCATGGCATCCGATCAGTGACCATCATTTGATGAGTGGCAACAATCACACACGTATTCCTCGTTTGCACGTATGGGATGAGTGAATTTCAATTACTCCTTTTTGTGTAAAGAAAATTAATTTTCCCGTAGTCCACATTGGATATATTTGGGTGGCAGATAACCGATGGGACCCACTTGATATCGTACCACGTGTCACATGTGTATGCATCGAGTGAGTCCCTTTCATATTTCTCGAGATGATAGTATTTTTCTGGTTGTTGGGTTCCATTGGCCAAATGATGGAGCCCTATGCCGAGTCAACGGACTGGATCACCATTCTACTAAATGTAAAGTGCAAGCATGGGAAAGTGAACAATTGAGCCCTAGCAAGGCTACTATTGCAATCTAGGATATAAAACTAGGGTTGCACATCGAGTCAAACCAAGTTGAGCTAGCCTCAACTCGACTTGGCTCGGCCACTAGCTGACCTCAACTCGAACTTAGTTTGGTTGGGTCCTCAAGCTTGACTGACCGACTCGGCTTGGTTTGGTCAGCAACTTGGGCCAACTTGGGCTAAGTTTGAACTGAGTTTGCCATTGAGGCATTTTCACAAACACCTGGACTACAACTTCAAAATTCCACTGTATGTAAAACAGAAACAATAGTTTTACAGGTATTTTATCAAACATCTTCTAAACAACATAAAAATCAAGAAAAAAAAAAAGAGTATTTGTTTCATATACATACCTTCCTTGCCACAAGCCATACTTTGTTGAGTCATTTCATCAAGTACTTGGTGAGCAACATCAATAGCAAAGTAATCGAGTCACCGAACTGGTTCGATCCGAGTTCAATTTGAGCTAGATTTGATCTGAGTTGAGTTAAGCTGGGGCCAGCTCGAACTCGACTCGAACTCATTTTCGAGCAAAAAAAATCAGCTCAACTTGGCTCGAACTCAGCTTTGAACCAAGTCGAATCAAGCTTTTTCGAGTCGAGTCGAGCCAGCTAACCGAGCTAGCTCGGTTCGTGTACACCCCTATCAAAAACCTACTTACACATGTACGAGATCACTACCCTTCATCAACCAATCCCGTTATGTTTGCCCTAGCCCACAATCAAACAGGCTACGAGTAGACTGGACAATAGATGGTTCAGGATTAGAGTTGGGCATCGAGTCAAGTCAAACAAAGTTATGGCTGACCCGACTCGATCTGGTTTTGAAATAGGCCTTACCCGAACTTGACTCGACTCTGTACTGAGTCTAGCATACCAATCCGAATTCGGGTCTGGCCTGGACTAATCCAAACCGAGTTCGACCTGGTCAAAAGCACTGAGTCGTCTCAAGTTGGCATCGATTCGGATCGAGAGATGAGGGAAGGAGGGAGTGGAGAGGGGAGAGAGAAACGAGGAAGAGGAGAAGGGTGGTGATGGTGGTGGGTGGTTGTCGGGCTGGGAAGAGGAGGGAGGGAGGGAGGGAGGGAGGGAGTGGAGAGGAGAGAGAGAGAGTAGGGTGGTAATGGTGATGGGTGGTTGCCAGGCTTGGAAGAGGAGAGTGAGGGAGGGAGAGGGTTTGGGATCGGGCCGGCATCGTGTGCAGCTTATAGGATTAGATATACTTAAAAATTAGAGTTGTTTTTATTTTATATATACCTAAATCTAAGTTGAGTTAGTTTTAGATCGATTCGAGTATGACCAGATCAAGTTTCAGGTCGAGTTGGGTCGAGTCGACTTACTGAGTAACTTGAACTTGACTCGGTTTAAATTCGAATTAAGTAAAGCTTAATTAGTTCGGACCAACTCACCCATTTGGTTTGGGTCAAGTTGGGCATGAATAAGCTGAACGAGTCAAGTTATGTGACCAGAGTAGTCCCATGCCCAGCTCTATCGAGAATATTAAAAAGGTGATCCACATAAATTTATTAAAAAAATAAAAATAAAACGTGTGCCCTTTTTTAGTGAAAAGTGGACTGTACAACTAAGGCATGCATGTTTGGTAAACGGCCAAAAAAAGAGGCTAATCTCATTTTAATTAATCATAATTATCATTAGAGATTATGATCATTGATTCAAACGAGGGGGGGCCAATCAAAGCTGAAAGTATGAGACTAAGCATGAACAAGTAGGGATCCAAAGAGGCCATAGTTCGATTTCACCATGTGCACCAACGCGGTGGATTTTGAGGCAGTCCAAAGTTGTCCGAACGGGAGGATGCCATCTAACTAGATGGCCTGCAAATATGACACTAAAACACGTAAGAGCAACAGTGGACATTCAACGGTCAAAAGTCCTTGCACGGGATGGTTTGGTGTGCAAAACGAGGGAGCCGATTGCGGACTGAGTAAACTCTGTGGGGCCCACCATTATTTAAGTATTTTATCCACTCCTTCCATCTATCTTACCAGATAATTTTAGATGTTGAATGTAAAAATAAAGCATATCCTAAGCTTGAGTGGACCACACTACACAAAACAATGTAAATTGAACATCTACCGTTGAAACAATTCTTAGGGCCATAAAAGTTTTGGATCAAACCGATATTTGTGTTTTCCCTTCATCCATATCTATGTGATCTCATGAACAAGTTGGATGACAAAAATAAAAATAAAAAAATCACTGTAGGCCCTAAGAAGGTTTCAAAAGTGGAAATCATTATTCCCACTGTTTCTTGTGGTGTGGTCCACTTGAGCTGTGGATAAACTTCAATTTTAGGCTCAACTCCTAAAATGAACTGAAAAAATGGATGGATGGCACGGATAAACAATATACATTCATAGTGCCCAACGGAGTTTACTCATTAGGATAAAAGCATTCTAAATTACTCAGTACGATAAAAGAATGCTACGATAGAAACAATGCCCATCTGCACAACTTAAAAAGTCCCGGACATGTTGCTGTGGTGAGCCCAATTCCTGTTTCCCACTTCCGAAAACCCACAGTAGAGTCAACCAATATCCGACAGTGTGGATTTTTTCAAGGGCATGTTTGGTCCCACAAAATATCATAAAATTTCATGATATTTGGTGCTACCAAAACAGGTTCTTTGACCGTATTTGCCTTCATTCTTCCGAAGCGGACTGCTTCTTGGTCGCCACTGGATGGAAATCGGTCCAGGCAAGGACCTGTGGGGTCCACCATGTTTTATCTGTTTTATCCACACAGTTCATCTATTTTTTATTTTTTATTTAGGTAACAATCCAAAAAATGAGGCAGTTCTAAAGATCAAGCAGAGCACAGCACGCCATAGGAAGCAGCGGTGATAATGATGCTCACCATTGAAACCTTCCGAAAGCTTACTGTGATGATTATTTTTCAGTCAACCTGTTAATAATTTCACACAGACGTAGATGAAGAGAAATAAAAAATAGTTTGAACCAAAGCTTCTGTGATCCCAAAAAGTTTTTAATGGCCGTGGTTCAATCCACAATATGTGGCCTAATTGAACATTGGATCTTGTTTTTTTTTTTAATTCATAAACTAAAATCATCTTTAAAATGGATGAACGGCATGGATAAAACCCATATCATGGTGGGCCCCACAGAGCCTCTGCCTGGACCGATTCCGTCCAGGCCGGACACGACGCATTCCGCTTCCTAAGTGTTCCCCCTCCACGTGGACGAGGATTCCGTCCTGTCCCTCATGGACGGACTCGGTCGAGGCAGGGGCTCTATGGGGCCCAACGTGATGTATGTGTTTTATCCAAGCGGGCTATCCACTTTTCCATATCATTTTAGAGCATGAGTCTACAAATGAGGCAGATGCAAGGCTTAGGTGGACCACACAGTGGGAATTGAACACCGACCGTTGAAAGTTTTTTGGGGCCACAGAAGTTTTGATCGAGCTGATATTTATGTTTTCTCTCCATCCTGTTTCATGTTACCTTATGAACAGATTGGAAGACAAATAAACATAACGATGGGCCTTAAGAACATTTTAAGGGTGGACGTTAGTATCACCTCTTCTTCTCGTGTGGTCCACTTGAGCCGTGGAATTACCTCATTTTTTGGCTCATATTCCAAAATGATCTGAAATGGATGGACGGAGTGGACAAAACAACGGTGGGCCCCACAGAGCCTAGACTGCTTCCGTCTATGCAGGGGCAGGATGTATGCAATCCAAATCTCCTCCACATCACCGCATCACCCAATAATCATTTATAATGTAACAATTAGGAGTATACATCATTTATAATCACCAAATTACTAGCTGCCCTCTGCTTGAACTTGGCTCGGCCTCACTCTTCGAGCCTGACTGCCCGGCTTGGTTCGGTTAACGGCTCAAGCTAGTTCAAGCTAAGATCGAGCCGAGTTTGCTATTGCAACATTTTCATAAATACTTTGACTACACTTTCAAAATCTCATTGTATTTGTCACGGCAATCATGGTTTTATAGGTATTTTATCATGCACATTCTAGGCAATATAAAAATTAAGAAAAAAATGGTGTTAGCCTCATATATGTACCTTCCTTGTCACCCGTCACATTTCTTTAAGTCATTTCATCAAACACCCGGTGAGCAACATCAATATCAAAGTAACCAAGCTACTGAACTGTTTTAATACATGTTTGATTTGAGCTAAGTTCAATCCAAGTCGAGTCAATGGAACTCATTTTCAAGCTCAAAAAGTCAGCTTGAACTCAACTTCAGACCGTGCTTTTTCAAGTCAAGCCAAGCAAGCTAACAGGGCCTCTACCTCTAGTAACAATAGATCCAGGAAAAGGTTCTATGCGATCGAGTTCATGGGAGCTCCCCATGAGGTAGAGTTGTGTGGGCCCCACCATGATGTATGTTGAACATCTATCCCATCAGTCAGATGCAATATTTCATAGTGGGCCTAGGGCTTAGAAATCAAGTAAATCCATGACTTGTGTAGGCCACACCACATTCAAAAGTTGAGAGGGGTTACCCTCCATTAAAATATTCATAATCATTTTTTGGGCCAGTGAGATGTGGTTCATAAATCCAGACCATCCATTATGTGCATCCCACTTGGATAAGGGGTCAGATTAAGTTTCGGACGCATCAAAATTTCAGGTGCGACCCACAAAGTGTTTTTATATGTTTAGGCAAGTCTTTACATGATTTTAAATGGCATGGACCACCAGAGTTCTGTATACAGATGATTTTTGGGATATCCCATAATTTAAAGGGGACCCATCAAATGCACGGTGTTGATGTTCGACATACATCATGGTGGGGCCCACACAGCTCGACCTCATGGGGAGTTCCCATGAGCTCAACCGTATAGAACCTTTTCCCGTGGATCTATGATCCAGTATCTAATACATGAGCCCCAAGTGCTCCCGCGTATGATCATGATGGACCACCATTGGATAGGAAGGGTCCACCGTGGATTGCACATTACCCAATACATCCCCCATCATGTTTTCACGACCATTAATTTGAATATGGGCCTGCAAATTGAATGTAATTCCATTCAATGGTGCGGACACGATTATCCAATCATGATGTTCTTTATTGATCATTGCTGGAACATTCAATTGCTCAACCAATCAATTTTTTTTTGCCTCAGAGATTCGTGGGTTCGAGTTGATGAGTTGTGGCTGACCCGAGTCAGTGTAAAAAGGCACGATTCGATTCACCTGACTGAGGGTGAGTAGGGAGTGTGACACATGCTACGGACCCATATAAGTCCCGACCAGGTCCGAGTCGACTCAGACAAGTCAGGTGACATTTTTGGGTAATGGATGGGCAAAGTCCACACTTAATGGGCAAAATGTTAATCAATAAAATCTATTATGAATGTCAAATCATTACAATTTTGGATTTGAGTTGAGTTGTGACTCACCCCAGTCAGTGTAAAACGGCCCGATTCGCCTGACTGAGGGTGAATCGGAAGTGTGACAACATATGCTACCGACCCGAACGAGTCCCAACTGAATCCAAGTCGACTCAGACAAGTCAGGTGAGATTTTTGGGTAATGGATTAGAAAAATGTCCATCAATAAAATCTAATATTATGAATATCAAATCAGTACAATTTTTTAGACCATTCCCATTTGTCTATTGGATGGATGGATGGTCCTAATCCCATGTCCACCAATGAGAGAGAGAGAGGGTGTGTGTTTTCAAATCCAATAGTATGATTTTTAAGTGAGTCTTCCAACCTAACTAATTGAACAAGAAAGCAAGACAGGAAGGAGAGTCCATTTTTGAAAAAACACAGAACTTCTTAATTTTAATTTTTATGGACATACTCTTACTGTCCATGACTTGTTCTCCTTTTGGCTCCCATGGCCGGCACAATTTTATATTATTCATAAAGAATATTTTAATGAAAGAAAATAAAAGGCATGGATCAACCGCCCATTGTAACCGAAGCGGAGTCATGCATGCGAACATTAAGCCCAATGACAAGATAGTGGGGTAAACTAAACACGCTTTCATTTGCTTTTAAATACTTCTCCTTGGATATATCTCTCCCATTTTGCTGCATCCCCGGCAAAGAATCTTGACCGCAAAGCTTGTTCCATTCTCAAAGAAAAACTTGCTCTGATACCAATTGTTGAGAAGTATCATATACTGCAACAGTCATGGCACCAAATGCATCTGGAGAACGCACCTTGAAAGAAACACCGACATGGGCTGTAGCGGTTGTATGTGCTGTTATTGTGATAATTTCAGTGGCCATCGAACATGGAATCCATTCACTTGGGAAGGTAATATATATGTGCTTGTGTAGACACCTCTCTCTCTCTCTCTCTCTCTCTCTCTCTCTCTCTCTCTCTCTCTCTCTCTCTCTCTCTCTCTCTCTCTCTCTCTTCATTTTTTTCCTTTCTTTTCAAAGACCCACGCCCACCCTCTGCACATGAACATTTTCTAATTATGATTTCAGCAAGTATAGGAGTCTGTCTTTGGTTGGGTTGTCCATTTATTTGCCTAAAAACACTTCAATGTCCTCCCATTTGCATAGTTTAGTGGTTTTAAATAACTAATTGTAGGTACTTCTTATCCTTTGTAATTCTTGTTATAGTAGAGTTTAGTGACCTACCTTGTCTAGGTACAGGCCTGAGTAACTCTCTCATTTCATAAGGGAACCTGTAATAGCCTCCAATGTCAGGGTTGCATCATTAGAAAATGGTGATGAAGACTCTTCGAAACATAGATGCGGAATGTTTGTACTGTAATCTAGACCCAACTTCCAAGGAGGAGTCTATATTGACCATCTGGTTTCTTCTTTTGAATTTGTATTACTGGCTGTTTTACTTCGAATAATCCATTTGGTAGCCATAAGTTGATGGTTAGGATTAATTGATCAGACTGATTTTAGATGTATGCTACATCCTCAACGGGACCCACAATTTGGATGGTCTGGATAGCTATAGCTTAATGCCACATATGAGAAGATTAGTCACTATCATTTTTTTAAAGAATTTTTTAATGGTGAAAACTAAGATGGGACTCCTTACTTTCTCCATGAATTCATTCCCACATGTGGCGATTCATAAGAGAGTCATCTCATGATGTTGTCATGAGGGAAAATTATAATACATGAGAGAAAGTCATCTCTTGGTGTTGTCATGAGGAAGAATTATAGTCAAACACCAAAAACTTTAGTATAATTACAATTACTTACCTATTATTCATGTAATAACCATTATATCATGAAATTTTTATAAGACTTATATATATATATATATATATATATATATATATATATATATATACACTTAGTCAAAAATCAACAACAAAGTTCATTAAAATGTTGGAAATATGCTATTTAATAAACCCAACTTTTTTCAATAGAATCACTCCGACTAGCATATTTCAACGATGGGACCTAAAAATCAGTCTCATCCACATGAAATCATTCCATCCACATCAACAAAAGTTACACTCCTTTGTAACCAGGAAAGTCACTGGAGGTTTTGTCAATTACAATATCCTAACATTTCGCAATGCAATGGGTCGGACTTTAGCCTTTAAATCTTGAGTCATTTTCCAATCATCCAAACATTTTATATGACAAGTTTTATTCTTTGTGATGGAAAGATTATTAATAAAAGCTCTTAATAAGATTATTTCAACCCTTTGATAATTTGGCTCTTCTCTTTCAACATGAATGGCCTTAACCTTTCTATAATCAATTGACCGGGTGGATCATCCACATGGTTATTTATACCCAAACATTTTAATCTCCATGGAATGGGTATTTAGGTCATTTAAATGCATTCCATTTAACCAATGTATAAAAAGAAAGTTTTATAGAACTTTTATGTATGATTGACAGGTGCATAATTGCAATTATATTATAGTTTGTTGATGCAAAAATCTGATTCACCCTCGCTGAGTTCCGAACACTCGCGTAGAGCCTATAAGCCTGCAAAGGAAGAGGGTAAAGGAGACCCTGGTTAGAGTAGGGGACCCTCCGATGCCAAAGTCAGGCTAAGAATATGAGTCTAAGTAGTGTAGATAGGGCTTAGGGTGTAAGATCTTGCATACCTGTCTATACTAATGGGTCCCCTATTTATACCTTTTCATTGAGATGAATGTGCCTGTCAATCTCGGCATGAGCTTAGCCATTAAGAGGGATGTGTGCAGCCAGTAATGTAGTCAGTTACCCTAAGATCATGCGTTGGGCATTATTCTTGTCGTGCGTTATTGGAGTTGATCCCTCAATCGTGACTGCTGACTAGGTTCTCATCTGAGCTGGCCTCAAAGTCTAGGTCTTACTCGACAGTCCGGGCCCACGAGTGAGCTAACCCCCTGATGCACTTAGTAAGAAGAGTTAGGTCAGAGGCAGTCAGGTCAGACATGTAATGGCGTCTTCCGAGTTCCATGCTAACATGAAAGCCCTACGAAAGAACTTGGAAGCCAAGCCCTGGTTACTACTGAGCCCGGACTAGACGAGCTATTCTGCCGAACTGGGACTTCGCTTGTCGGCCTTGGTTAGTCAACCTACTATGGCGATATCACTAGGTTAGCCGAGCCGAGTCCGTCTCTTCTGAGGCTGGCCCATCTTTTTCCATAACAGAAGTCTCCTTACTCTTTGAGTTTGAGCTCGGACTAAAAAAGTAAATGCCAGGGAAAGTGAACTGTCATTCCTCCCCCAATGATGAGTCAGTAACATTGAAACCGAGCAGCCATGATCATTGATCTTCGAGATCGAGGCACCATAGTTCTGCATTGACCTTTCAATGTGGACCTGTGGTGAGCAGGCACGTGGCCACAACTAGGGATTCAAATCGCTTGGGTGCATGGAGTGATCTTGCGTGGACCTAGGGAGGTGGAGCATCGTCGAAGCATTGAATACTCTTCAGTGCTAACGGCGAACGGTTCAGAGGGTGTAAGCTCAAATGAATAGCCGATCGCCATGTATATAGCAAGCCTTAGCGCCACGTTGCTTCTGCTCCAGGGACAACTGTCTGTAATGCTTGCGTCCAACCGCTTAAGGTTATAAAAGGAGCCTTTCGCTTTCATTTTGGTTCTCTTGCATTTCATTCCTTAAGAGAGTTTCAGAGCTTTGTGCCGCTAATCTTCTCCCGGAGGGCAATTTCCTATGAGTTCCCTCCTTCTAAAGCCTACTTTTATTTTCCTTTAATCGCATTATGTCGAATGGTTCAGACTAAGTCCAAATAGTCCGAGCAATGGATGAGGAATCCGAGCCGGAGAGCACAAACTCCAAGCACAGGGATTCTAAAGGTCCCTTTGAAGCGATACCGCTTCGGCCAGCAAAGAAGACCGCGGGCCCAAAAGCCAAGGGTCGCGCCACGGGATCGAAGAGGATACCTCGGGATTCAGTTGGAAGGGCCAAGGCCGAGCCCTTGGGACGCCGATCCGAGGCGATCGTCCCCGAGGGCTCGATCCTGGTCAAGTCCCAAATGACTTAGATCCCCGCTGAGTACCAGATCCCCGACTCGGTGCATATCAAAGCTCCTTCTCCCCTCGATTCTCCAGGAGATCCAGCCAATAGAGACATCACCATCTTCATCTGTGACATCCAGTGTGGGCTTCAATTTCCTATCTATCTATTCGTACGTCTGACGACTGCACGTCTAAAGCTAGCACTGGGTTAGCTGGTGCCTAATGCCTGGCGGATCTTGGTCTCCTCATACATCCTCTGGCGCCAGCTCAAGAACCAGGATTTAACGCAAATTTTGTCTATGTACCAAGCTAAGCATGACTCGCTCAAGCCATACTAGTACTACTTTTCAGCAAGGGCGATTTAACTAGGTTGATGGGTTGGATCATCCACACGGTTATTTATACCCAAATATTTTAATCTCCATGGAAAGGGTATTTGGGTCATTAATTTAAATGCATTCCATTTTATCAATGTATAAAAAATAAGTTTTATAGAACTTTTATGTATGATTGACAGGTGAATAATTGCAATTATGTTGTAATTAAAGGTGTTTCACTGTAATTTTCCATTTTCATAATGAGACTGGATATACTACAAAGCTTAGTCTGTTAATCTTAACCGCTAATATATAGTCAAGCTTCCATGACATCCAATCTCTCCGTCACGTGTGCCCACTCGTGTTCTCCTTAGATCCCAGAAATCAGGCCGATCCACACCGTGTAAAATCATACCTGAAACCTCAAAAATCACATCGTGTGGTCACCTTAGTTTCTAACGGCCTGATTTTTGGGTCGTCCACTCATCCTGGTGGGGCACATCTTCTGAATGGATTTGATGGCATATATATAACCGGTTGGCACCACATACAATTTAGGATGTTTACATTTGTGGTTTCCAATCATCCAGATTTTTGGAATCTAAGGAGAACATGAGGTAGAGCATAAATGGACGGATGGGATGTCATGAACATATAATGGTGGGTGCCACACATCACATTTTAAGTTTAATATCTACACAGCTTTGCAGTGGATCCCTTCTCAATTGTAACTTATAAATAGACACGTAAGAATGCTAATCAGTCCTTTTTTAAAAATGTTCAGTGGTTCCAAAAGCGGCACAAGAAAGCCATGCTTGAAGCATTGGAGAAAATCAAAGCAGGTCTCTCTCTATCTCTCACCCACCGGTCCTCAAAATATATATTTTAAATGGGGCGGTTGCTGGCCAACGAATTGATAATTTCTCTATTTATTTATTTATTTATTTAGTTTGATGTGCAGAGCTAATGCTTCTGGGCTTCATATCCCTACTTCTAACTGTGGGCCAGACATACGTTGCCAAGATATGTATCCCTGCCAAAGCTGGAAACACCATGCTACCATGCAAGAAGGCAGTCACAGCATACGAAAAGGTCGGCAATGGCCGGAAATTACTGTGGGATGATGATGGGCTGATTTGGCGCCGGGCCTTGGCTGCACCTGCCGGCGGTGGTGACTATTGTGGGCAGCGTGGTGTAAGAAAACCTATTTTGTTTGGCTAGGAGAACCAAGCGTAGTTAGAGGGCCAGGTTGACCCAACCATTAACCTAGGGCCCTACACTTTCAGGCTCATACTATAAGTGGGCCCATGATATACCATTAAGGTGGCGTTTGGATTGTGAGTTACATTAGATAAGCAACTTATACCTTAAGTAGCTTATCTTGACTTCTACTTAATATGCTGAAGTGATTAAGTAACTTTAAATTTTAAAAAAAGTTACTTATAATTTATCTTGAACCCAACTTACTTATCCACTGCCGTAGGTAGAAAAAGTACCTTATTCGGTGGTATTCAAGTGGCTCTTTAGGGAGTGTTTGGGTTTTAAGCTACTTAAAGCGTATCTTGATTTCTACTTATTAAGCTGAAAGGATTAAGTACCTTAAAATTTTTATTGATAATTGATCTTAAACTAAACTTACTTATCTCAAGTAAGTAGAAAAAGTAACCTACGTTAGTAAGAACCCGTTGAGAATTAAGAAAATATAAATAAATAAATAAAAACATTGTTTATGAAAATATCATTATATCTTTTTTTATTTTAAAAAGTTCACTAATTTATTATAAATCTGATGCAGGGCAAGGTGTCCCTGATATCTCAATCTGGGGTCCACCAATTGCATATATTTATTTTCGTCCTGGCCATCTTTCATGTCTTGTATAGCGTCATCACAATGGCCCTTGGACAAGCAAAGGTAAGTGTGATATATGTTTCTCGATTGAAATGGCACAAGTGGGCCAGCTTTTTTAGTAATTCGATCTGTTCATTTGGTGGACCCCATCATGGAATGATCCTAGCCATCCAATCTCCAGCTCAGAGCCTAATCAGATGGTTAGGAATTAAGATAATCAGATGAGGGAACACTTCTCAGTAGCCACCATATGAACGATTTGTATCACCAAAAAGTGGACCCCACATGTACAATTTGTATGGGCTGATTAAATTGCTCAATCAAGCATTTTGAATTTATCTAACATAGCAGTATTTTTATGGGATTCAAAAATAGATGAAGAGGTGGAAGAAATGGGAATCAGAAACAGCCTCTCTAGAATATCAATTTACAAACGGTAATCTTTCTTTCTTTTTTCTTTTTTAATTTGTGATAATTAGTGTTATTTGCAATTAGGGTTGGCAATGGGCCGAGCGTGGAACTAAGTCTGGCCGAATTAATCGGGGCTCACAAGTTCAAAATGAAGGCCTGGCCGTTGCCGTTGCCATTGCCAGGGCTATTTTCAATGGTTAGGTCGTTTTAAGTAGCAATGAAATCCAAATTGAGGTTGATGGTGTGGTGGCAGATCCGGCAAGATTTAGGTTCACGCATCAGACGTCCTTCGTAAGGCGGCACACCGGCTTATCCAAAACGCCCGGCGTCAGGTGGATGGTAAGTTTCGTCCTTTCATTTCATCATCATCGCATCGCAAGAGAACGGTCTGCACATCATGGAATGCATCCGTGAAAGTCAAGCTTGCCCTTGTATGGGCTGGGCTGAGCCTTCATATTATGGGTCCTTGTAATATAGGCTTGAGAGCTGGGGCCGGGCCAATGATGAATGGTCTCGCTCAGACTGTTGGCCAGGTCCAATCATCAAGTGGACCACCATTATAAAAATGAATTTTGACCGTAGTAGACTCATGGTATTGCTAAACACCCTAAAAAATGGTTAGGGTTAAACAAATGCCCTAGCTACTTTCCTGATACCTTTTTGGAAAAAAAATTGGAATGAATTTACCCCTAACTGCACCCATTGAAGCGGAAGGGAAGCTGATTGAGCGTGTTAGATAAACTCTATGAGGCCCACTATGGTGTTTGTGAGAAATTCACCCCATTCACATGTTTTGCCAAATCATTTTATGGCATGAGCCCAAAAATAAAGCAATCCAAAGCTTAAGTGGGCCACTTAATATAAAACATTGGATATTGTATGCTCACGATTGAAACATTCGTGGGGCCAAAGAAACTTTGGATCAGGCTAATATTTTTGTTTATCCCAGTGGTAATGACCTTATGAACATTTGGTCCATTTTAGGAGGAGTGTGGATTGTATGTAAACATTACGGTTAAATATAAAAAGGTTTGAACGGTAGGCAACTCTTTTCCACTATTTCCCGTCGGATGGCCCATTTGAGTTTTGGATGCACCCTTTTTTTTTCTGACAAAACAGATGAACATAGTGGATTTCTCACAAACATCATGGTGGATCCGACATAGCTTCCATTGCTAGTAACTTCCTGTCGGACATTCACTGGAAATCCGCGCCCATGTGAAGGGACGTGATGCGGATTGGATACCACTCCAGCAAGACCTATCAAGTGATCTATGGGGCCCACTATATATATATTCCATCCATTTTAAAAGATCATTTTAATGAGATTGAAAACCTATCATTGAAAACTCTTAGAGGCAACATAATTTTTAAATCAAGTTGATATTTATGTTTGCCCTACGTACAAGTCCGTGACCTTTAGGACAAGTTAGATGGCAAATAGACATCATGATGGGTCTTAAAAAGTTTTCAATGGTAGGAGTTCAATCATCATTGTTTCGTGTGGTAGACTAAGTGAAAGATACCTCTTTTCAACACTGAGGTCTTGGTATCGATCCCTAGTGGGGGTGGCTAACGGTGAAGTGTGAACTGACAATGGGGTGTACTAATAAGCTAACCAAAAAAAAAAAAAAGGCTTTTGGCCTGCCTCCTTTAGGGGCTCATGGTCTAAATTGTCCTATAAAGATATATAAATAGCATGGATAAATTATATACATTACAATGGTCCACAACAACTGATAACAATGGTCAGTGGTCATCTACTCCCAACTATTTTTTTTTGTGGTGGGTTCATTTTATCTGTGGATGTAACTCATTCTTTGACCATAAAAAATAGTGAGATTCAAAACCTACCATTGAAAACTTCTTGTAGGCTACAAAAATTTTAGATGTAATTTATTATTTGACCCATGGCACTAAATTAAATTTTGAATCTAATGGACGGAGTAGATTCTACACATATCCAATGGTGGGCCCCACAACCCTTAATACATGATAACTTAGGCCCTTAACACATGACAATTTCGACCCTTAAATTATACTCGAAAATAGGCCTCAGAAACAATGTCCTTGTAGTGTTAAGGGTCAAGGGTGACGTTGTCATGTGTTAAGGGTCGAGATTGTCATGTATTAAGGGTCGTCTACGTTGTCACGTGTTAAGGGTCAAGGTTACTATGAGTCAACCTCCCTTAACACGTGACAACCTTGACCCATAACACATGACAACCTAGACTTTGACACATGATAACCATAACCTAAGCTGTTTGCACATATGATAACCTAGAACCTTAACACATGAAAACCACGACTCAAACCCTTAACACATGACAACCAACACTCTTAACACAAGATAACACAGGCCCAAATCTTTAACACATGAAAACCTAAACCCTTAACACATGACAACCACTTCAAATAAGAAAATATATTACAAAATTCAAATTTTATCTCCTTCATTGTCTTCCACATGACAACTATAATGATCATTCTTGACCTCAAATCCCTTCCAACAATTACTTCTCCCCACAGCAACAACCATAGTCATCCCTCTCTATCCACAACAAACGTAGCTTTCATCTCTAAGAAAATGATATTCTACAAAAAGTAAAATATAAAAATAAAAATAATTATTTAAAATGTCTTCCATATATTAGTGACTTCTATCTCTAGGAAATCTAGTTGTCATAGCAAAAACAACACTTTTTGTAAGGCTTTAGAAGTTGTTGGCGGTGCCGTAGTGCTGATACACCAAAGAAGTTAATGGTGATAAACGTACACAGGAAAATCTAGTCAAAAGGAGTTGTGGTGGGGCCCTAGAAGACATGTTTGAAAATGAAGAAGATATCCTAGGAAAACAAAGAACAAAGAAGAAACTCTATACGGGCACCATGTTCCAAAGTAGGGGCATTTTCATCCATTAATTATCTAAAAAGTGATCAGAAAGCCAACCAAAGAATATATTTGAGAGGTCAATTTTTTTATGCTTTTGACAATACCACAAGGCTAGTATAGTCAAAATCCCTTAAGGCCTATTTGGATTTGCGTTTTGGGATGTATTGTATCGTATTAGAAGTTGTGATTTGATGTTTACCATGTTTGGATTGGAGTGAATAGGAGTTGAATCCCATGCATGCGAATGCAAACTCCAACCAAATTTTCAAACCAACAGTAGAGTATTGTCAGTGGGTTCTGTTGCCGCCAATACTTCGTATTCATTACACTGTATTTGGTAGTAGATGAAAGTTTAAAATTTGTACGATTACAAGATATCTGGTACCTATGTTGTGTAAGATCGGGACCGTTCATTTGGTACATTTCAACGGGAAAATCATCCAGACTAGAAATCAGAAAGTTCTATACGTCAAACAGGCCACCCGACCCAATTAAGATTGTACAATACGCAGACATAATACGTCCTATCCAAATATTAATCTGTATAACGTATTGTATACTATGCCAAACAATACCTCCTATCCAAACATTGATTAGTTTCTGATTGATTTGGATGTATTCTGAAAACCATCCAATGTATACATGAACAGTACCCAAATACAATACAATACTATACGCGAATCCAAACAGGCCCTAATAAAAAATGGACATCTAAAAGGCACATGTGTGTGGCTCCCATCCAGAATACATCTATAGTTTAAACACACTCATAGTCAATATCACATGTGTGCAAGTAAAAGTGACAAATAACAGATATTTTTGTAAGGGGTGTGCAATCCTAAACATGATGTTTTTTTAAATGACCATAATATCACTAATTTTACCATTTTCTTTTGACATGTTTGGTGAACCCGAAGGTAGCTTTCTTTCGGCAGTTCTTCGCATCTGTAACAAAGGTGGACTATCTAACCATGCGCCATGGTTTCATCAATGTAATGGACCCTTTCATTCCCTTCAAGAGTTTAATCCAAGTACTTGGTCCATGTTTGATTGCCAATTATAAAATGATTTCATCGTGTTATAATCATAAGGCTTAAAATGATCCTGATAACCCATAATTTATATAAACAATGATCTCTAAAATGCGATGAACTTATTATTAAGTGGCAACCAAACAGATCATTTTTTACTCATATCTCAAGCTCAACAATAGCTATTGATTGTCTTAAAATGAATGAAATGTAGGCACATTTGGCTCCAAACAGCAAATTCGACTTCCACAAGTACATTAAGAGATCATTAGAGGATGATTTCAAGGTGGTTGTCGGCATCAGGTCTCTCTCTCTCTCTCTCTCTCTCTCTCTCTCTCTCTCAATCTATATATATGTGTGTGTGTATCTAGCTAAATGTTGAAGTTCCTCCCACAGCATTCCGCTATGGGCTTTCGCAGTCTTGCTCATGATTCTCAATGTCTATGGTATGCAATACTTTCATCTTCCATTCCCTTTCCATATCCTCGCACGCTACTCATTTGGTCCACTAATGTTGCAGCTTGGTACACACTCTTCTGGATATCTTTGGTGCCGCTCATTGTAAGATCCTGCAACCCTCTCTACCCCTGACTATTTCTTACTTAATGCCGCATCTAACACTCAAAATTGCCTTCCACAGATACTCCTCATGGTTGGCACGAAGCTTGAAGTTATCATCATGGAGATGGCCCAGCAGATTGAAGAGCGGACAGCTGTCATTAAAGGAGCCCCAGTGGTTGAGCCTAGTAATAAGTTCTTTTGGTTCAATCGTCCCCAGTGGATCCTCTTCTTGATACATTTTACTTTATTTCAGGTAATTTTTCATTTTTTGTTTTTTTGCACATGAAATTTACATTACCAATCAATAAAGAAAATGTGGTAAAAAGTAGGTCTCCTTTAGGGCTTGTTTGGATGATGCTAAGTTCTTTTAAGTTGTAAGTGACTTGCAGGTGAAAGTCACTTACAGGTGATCCTGTTTGGATGTAAGTTGTAAGTCACTTACAGGTAAGTTATTTATAGGTAAGAAGTTGTATTTTTACAGCCAAGCAAAGCCTAGGAGTAGAAAATTATTTCAAGATGTTAGAATCACATAAAAAATCTTGATGCCAAATATATCCCTCTTAAGCAAGCCAAGAGGAATATTTAAGCTAAATCTTATGCTATTCTATGGTGGGCCATTTTTTATATTATAGTTGTACAATGTGTAGTGCAGCCGCACAACTCCCCTACACCTTGGCATATCTACAAAAATCTAAAAGTCATTCATCTGGTGGGCCCAATCACATAGATATACCGATGCCTAGAAATAGGTGTTCATTTGTTTCACACAGCATATTATGGCCCATATAATTTAAAAAACAGTGGATCCAGAAGATACACAATTCAGATGCATTAAAATAATTAAATAATAAAAAATAAAAATAAAGAACAATAGTCCACCTTAATAGGCTAGACAGTGGGGAGCTTTAATAGTAGACATTCAATCACCAATGTTTCTTGTGGTGTAGCCCAACTAAGATTTGGATATACATCGCCCTAAAATGAGTTGGCAAAACTGATGGATGGTATAAATATACCCAAAATAAAAACACACAAATTACGATGGGCCCCACTGTCACAGCCTAACTGAATCGGTTGATTCTAATAAAAGAAAAAGAAAACCGCAACCCTAACTACATGAAAAGAAGGAAAGAGAGGAAGAGAGATAGACACACGGCAATACTAATTGCATAGAGGGAGGGAGGGAGGGAGGTGCACAACACCATTGCAGAGAGAGAGAGAGAGAGAGAGAGCTCTTAGTGGAGCTTCTTCAATGGCCGGAGCTTTGTGGTAATGGAGGTGTGTTTTCCCCCTCTTCACCTCGTTTTAAAAATCAGACTGTTAGCCTATAAGTCACTTACAGGGAAGCAACTTCTATCCCCTGGAAAATTTCCCGGCAGTTTTACTTGTGACTTACAGGTGAATTTCTTCACCCAAACAGCACCCGTGAGTGACTTTCCTTTAAGTCGCTTCCCGCTGACCCAACTTACAGGCATCTAAACAGGCTCTTAGTTCATTGGACTTCTTACATTTCACATCTCACATATGTGTGAGATTGGAACCACTCATCTGGTAATGTCCCATCATGCACGCAGCATGTCTTAAACATTGTGGTTCATCAAGTCCGGCCCCAGCTGCACATGGAATTTGGGACATCAGCAGTTTCTCTTAACAGTTTATTTACATTGCCCATGTGTGGACCACTTGATGATCGCATTGACTTGATTTGTTAGACATGGGATCTGAAGAGTGAGGATCACCTGATGAGTGGCTCTGATCTTGCACGTGCTGCTCATTTCATCTTTGAAATAGAGTGTTTAACGAATAAAACCATTCAAATTAAACATTTCTTTCCTACTTACCAAAACTGATTTTGTTTGAGCAGAATGCATTTCAGATGGCATACTTCTTGTGGGTATGGGTAAGTAAACCTCTCTCCCCCTCTCTTACTAACACGTGCACAGACAGCATTCTTGTGTAGACAAATTACAGGGTCTTGATTTATCATCATTATAAGTGGGGCATATGGTTTGGTTATATAGATGAAGAGCATTGATCTGAAGGGCCTACCTTGGAAGATTCTAACCCTTCCATTAGTGACCAATAAAAAATGCCAAAGGTTAGATGGCTTCCATCTTCCAGTCCAGAAGATTTTTTGTGGGTCCTCCATTGATGATGATGCTCATAGGATGGACGGTCTAGATCACTCCAGCATGGCCCATAAGATTCCTCTTCGCACTGCCTAACTAGTAGTGTTGGAAATGCAGTACGAGTTTGGGTTGACATCTTGCTTCCACGCCAACATAGGGGTGAACTTGGCTCGAGTTTTCACGGGACTTGCCCTCCAGTTCTTATGTAGCTACATCACGTTCCCCCTCTATGCTTTAGTAACACAGGTGAGTTGTTTTTACAATGACTCAAATCTTTCAGATGGGCCGTGGACCTTTGGTTGATCTTTCTTCCAACCGTCCATCCTTTTTCATGCATGTGTGGTCTACCCAATCCTTGGGCCAACCTTAGCTTTGGACCACGACACTTACATAGTGGGCCCTGTAGATAATGTAAGTGGGACATGGGCATAGGTGAATCTTTCTTAAACATCCATTTTATTCATGCATATGTGGTTCACCCAATGATTGGACCTTGGACTCGGTAGAGTCTGATCTACTTGCCCGAAATGGATGTGATGGCTTAGCCAGTGATCCCAACCCCATTAACAGATCATAGTAGACCACCTGCAGCAACAGTTCACAAGGATAAATCTGAGTCGAGCCTGATCTAGTTCACACTGTGAATATTAGGGGTGCACATTGTTTGGTTCGGTCCGATTTTGGAGTGAAACCAGAACCGAACCATTCCCAATGGTTCCAAGAAAATCATAATTGGAACCGGACCATTAGCACCTTAGAACCGAATCAGAACCGGACCATAAAAAACTGTTTTGGTTTTATGGTTCTAGGATTTTTATCATCCAATCTAATTGCATGGTTTGTTTTTATAATCCAACCTAATTGCATGATTTATTTTTTTTATAATCCAATTTAATTGCATGTTTCTTGAGAGACAGAGATGCCATGAAAGAGGGGGAGAATAAAGAAATATTAGGCTTTCTTTTGCTTTTTATGTTTAAAAAAATAATATTTAAATATTTATTGACTGAGGGGTCCGGTTCTAGGTTCGGATCCAAGGTTCAATTTTATAGCACGGTTCATGGTCTGGTTTGGTTCTATAGAAACCCAAACTGAGAACCAAACCGAACGACCTGGTTCTTTGATTTACGAAACCGAAACCATTGCACTTCGGAACTGGACCAAACCATGCAGTCTGGTCAGTTCCAGTCCGGTTTACCAGCTCCACCGATTCCGTGTGCACCCCTAGTGAATATAGGGTGACTCGGCCTAACTCGGCCTAGTCTCCCCTCACTTGGCCGAGTCATGACTCAATTACGGACCAAAATCACTAAACAACTTAGTTCTAATAACCAAGTCTTAAAACGAGGCTGCACATCCACAGATGGGATCTCACATGAAAAAGGCAATCTTCGAGGAGCAAACAGCGAGAGCTCTTATGAAATGGAGAAAGGCGGCCAAGGAGAGGAAAAAGTTGCAGAAGGCCGGAGTAGATGTTCCATCTGGGTTCATGAGCGGCGAAAATACACCTAGCCATGGTTCATCTCCCATACATTTGCTCCACAAGCACAAATCCAATGTGGTCGACATCGAAAGTGTGCCGAATTCTCCAAGGTCTTACCAGTCCGACACGGACTTCTCTGAACTAGAGCCTTCTTCCCCGGTCCGACATGGTGGCTATGGTCCAAGGAGGCATAATCGATCACCACCAAGAGATGTAGATCTTAGCCGTGATTTCTCCTTTGTTAAGCCTTGATGGGTGGGCCATGATCAATTTCATGGGATTTCCAAGGGTGAAGGTAGATAACTGATATGAGACGTTTGTACATTGTAAGTTCAATTTGAGAAGTGGGCTATTTCTAGTTTGAGAGTAACAATATTAGAAGTGGGCCATTTCTAGTTTGGTAGTAACATATGCCTTTTCTTTTTAATAGATTGATTGAAGCAGGAAAGAAATTATCTATTTAGTTGATACACGTGATTGAGTGGTTCTAATCTCTAATTAACGTACAATCATTGTTGAATATAGACTGTCCAACAATTTTTTTATTTTCGTGGGCTGTTGGATTTCCGTGGATTAGTCAATTAGGACATTAGTTTGACATGATTTATTGATTGTGTGGCCCATCTGTGGAATGGATTGGCATGATTTTTTGGGCCATGGCCAAATGATGGATGACATGCATGATAGCCGGAGTGGATTCCGTGACTAGGGCATAGTGGTGCCACAACTCATTTGCATTATAACTATAGTGAAATGTTTGCTTCAGCTCACAGCTCTTGGGCATTCCTCTGTACACTATTTCGAATCATGTGCTCTACCTAATCATGGATAGATGATGCAAGGAAGGGGTGTAAAATGAGTAGAAGAAGAACATTATCTTTTCTAGGTAATATGAACCTTTAATTCACGAGGGAGTTTCTTGAATCTACAAGAAAAAAGAAACGCTTATGATTTCTCTGTTATATCATTAATAAAGAAAAAATAAAATTACTCAAAATAGCAATTTTCTAAACCTAACAAAAGTTACCCAAAATAGTAAAACTCATCTAAAGCCTAATTTGAAGAAAATAGAAAGTCCAAATTAACCTTACTATAAGAGTTCTATCATGATTACAAGTAATTTTTAAAAATTGATAGAAATCTAAAACACTAGAAAAAATATGACAAAAATCCGAATTATTAAAATTAATAATATAAAAAAAATTCTAAAATCTCATTTTTGAACTAGAAGTGTGAGTTTTCTCACAAAACTGACAGACGTGACCCACTTTGTCTGTTGGTTGACTCCGGATGGCCCATTAGGGTAAAGATTAATAGGTTGTGCATCCCATAACAATAATCGGATTAAAATTTATGGCTGATTTATGGTTAATACTTCAAATGACAATTTCTCTCTATCTGGATTGAATTTCTTCAAACCGGACATGCCTAAGGGACAATTACGTCATGCCCTACGTAAGACTAGGCCCGAATCTGATGGATTACTTTCACTTCCATTTGGCCTTCTTTCGATCCAACCATGCTAGGAACGTATCTAGGCCACATCTTACATCATACCCCTCTACTTGGCTCATGATATTCATCCAAGTTTGGCATATTGAATGGCTATGAGATCTCCATGCCTTTAGGAAGATCAATAATATACTTGATTTTTCTGAGGATCAGAACAAGGCCGATTTTCTTGTTCCTCAACTTGTTATACATTCTGGTCGAAAATCTCTCCTTAAATAGGTGAACTAGCACATCATCATCCATTTCAAACATCTCATAGCACCAATGTTTATTAACCCCTTCCTTGTACTTAGCATTAGGCTCTTGTTATAACTTCTTCCAAACATTGGTAAGCACTATTGTGATATGGTCCGCCATAATTTTTGTTGCAACACTCATAACCGATAACTTAGGCAAAGAAACCAAGTCCAGTGTATGTTTGGGAACATGATCATATACAACCTCAAATGAGAACTTGTCGGTGTATCGATTCTGCATGTTGTTGAAGGTGAACTCCACCTAAACAAGAGCAATATCTCACATGGGGGACAATTCGTCAGGAAGTTTATCGGGTATAAACCCATTAAATTCCTACGACACCAGTTTCAACTTCTTTGGAATATTCAAGGATTCTACTTCTTACCCCTTTACAACTAATGCATTGATCTCCCCCATCTCTTCATATTTTTTTATGAAATCAGGTGCGATTACGAGAGATTGTCCATCCACTTTAAAAGTCTTGAGTTGGTTCTTCGTTCTTATAAGGGCAAGGATGATATTTCTATCATCTTTAACAAAAATAAATATATCATCCTGGCCATAAATATATTATCATGGCTTCTATGCGTAGCGTTAACATCATACAGTCATGATCGACCTAGTAACATGTGACAAGCTTCTATGTCGACTACGTCACACATTACTTTGTCCTCGTAGTATTTACTAATGGAGAATAAAATATAGCATTGTTCAGTTGCCTTTATTTTGCTTACCTCCTTGATCCATCCAATCGTGTTTGGAGATATGTGTTTTTTTATCTCTAGTTGTAGCTTTTTCACCATAGTCTTCGACATGAGGTACTCACTACTCATTACATCTATGACCCGATCACAAACCCTTTGATGTACAGTGCATCTCATTTAAAAGATGTTATGTTGTTGTAAATATATCTCCTCCTTTAGTGTGTACAATTACTTCCTCACGAATAGAGTAGTGACATGTGATTCATGGATGTGGATTTCCTACAAAAACCTTTCCCGGGAAGTTATAGGAGATTCTACCAACCTCCCATCACATTGGTCACCTCAAATGGGCATCATATGCAAGGTGGTTGACATCGAAGCTAAAGCATTGCCAACGCATCGATAACATGATTGGATGAGCAAATGGGAGTTAATTGAAGTACGGGAGAGTATCAATCAAGCAACTCGAAAAGGCGCTACAGAAAAAAAAAAGACACAATCTGACAAGTTATCAATTATAAGAATCTATGTACACTCATTCCTAGTATAAGATTAAATGTAGAGTTTGAATTGTTAAACTCGATTAAGTCCTAGGGTAAGCCATCGAACATGGGTGTGTACATGCAATGGGAGTAAACGTAGATCCTTGGATTAGGACCAAGGTTATTGGTTAGCCGATAGAAAACCATTACAAGTCTCTTACGGGAGCCTTCGGCGGGAGTGTACATTAGTGTCCTTGTGTAAAGTTGTAAAGATTATAATTGAATCTAATTTAAAACTTCAAATAGTGAAATCTGGTACACTTATGGGTTGAGCGTGGAAACTGGGAGTGGAGTAAAAAATCTGAACAACTATACATTCTTGTATTTGAGATTGTATTTGAGCAACAGTTTAATTATGTTTATGTGATTGTTGATGAATTGTATGAATGCATAAGTAGATGACTGATAGGAATTGATAGATAGCACATCCCACACACACATGTACACTATCATATATAAACTAGTTACTTCAATAGAATATGATTTGTAGTCTATGTGATTAGACCCTCTATTAGCTTAAAAGCCTTAAAGTTAATTGCCTTGGTTAATTGTAATTAGTTTAGGAAGGCAATTGTGTGTTAAAATATGAAATTTTTATTTAGTCCTAATCACCCCCCTGTAGGACATAACCTTCATTCCGTAGCTCCATCAAGCTTTTGTGTGTCATGGTATTCTATTCCACGTGCAATTTAAATTGGTATCAGAAAGGATTCCTTTTGAAGGGATCAACTACCTTAAATTAATCCAATGTATTTAAGAATGATGTCTAACCAAGAGGGGTGTGTAGTCACACGAACACCCTATTTTGATGGGTCTAAATATGCCTATTAGAATACTAAAATGATGGTCTTATTAAGATCCATTGATCGTATAATTTATGCTATTATCGAATAAGGATGGACGATGCATATAGAACAAGTCATTATTAATAGTAGAACCATTAACACTCTCAAAGATAAAAGCCAAATGGAGTATCGATAAGAGAGCGTGCTATACTTATGATGCCAAAGCTCTCAATATTATTTACTGTATAATTTCTCTAATGAATTTAAACGTATTTACGCATGTGAAACTGGAAAGGAAGCATGAGACATATCGAAAGTTTCCCACGAGGCAACTAGCATGGTAAAAAGATTGAAGCTTCAGCTCTTGACAATAAAATTTGAAAATATTAGAATGGAAGAGTCTGAAACTTTCATGGAATTCTATTCTAAACTGAATAATATTTACAATTCTATATAAGGTTTAGGAGATAGGATTCTAAAAGGGCATATATGTAGAAAAATACTTAAATCTCTACCAGATAGGTTCACTCCCAAGATAACCTCAACAAAAGAATATAAAAACATCGATGAGCCCTACAGATATTTGAAATACACTTTAAAACTCCCTTTAGAGTTAAAATAAATAAATTAATTATCCTCAAAACATCTCATAGGAATTCACATAAACATAAGATGTTAAATATGAAAGTGATAGTAATGATGATGATGAGGAAGAGAAATTATCTACAAAATTTAAGAAACTTTCCAAGTTCAGTAAATAAATGAGTTGTGACAAGAATGACAAAATGGTTGAAAAACATAAAGGCAAATCTATTAAACCACCTAAGGAAGTCCAATGTTATAACTTTAAGGGTTATGGACATATTGTCACTAATTGTCCTACTAAAGTAAGATCCAAAGGCAAGGTTATGATGGCATCATGAGATGAGGAGGAGGAATCCGAATCTAATTCAAGAGACTCCTCTAATGGTGAAGACCTTAGTCACCTCCGTCTCTTGACGGCCTTTACCATGATGTCCCTCCCTAGCGACTTGGAAGACCATAAGACCTCACATAGGTGATAGTAGAAGGTCTCTATAGGATTAAATAGAAAATCAAAGGATTAAGCCTCTTTATTGAGAATTACAAAAAAATCAAAGGATTTAGTTTTTTTATGCTTAATAGTTAAATATGATAATTAAGCTTCATTCATTTTTTAAAGTTTAAGCTTTAAAGTTATTGATCTTTTAGTATAACATGTTTTTAACTTAAATATTTAGTGGTCATTTCTATTTTTAAATATCATATTATTTCAATGGCCATTAGCATACTTTATGCTTTAATAATTATATGCACCCTTTAATTCCTTCAAAACATAGGTCCAATCATCTGCAGGTAACCACATGTGTCAACGTGGCAAACGTGAAAAAAGAGTTTTCCATTCGATGGGGCACACTATCTAGATTTTCTTGCCTAAAAATTAGGACTGTTTCCCTCCACCAATGTCCAAAACAAAGGGACTACTCAGATAATTTTCTTCCAGCCATCCATTTATTTGGGACTGCCATCCATTTATCTCATACATTATGGCCCACCTGAAGAACGAAACATCTCAATTCTCAAGCTATAAATTAACATATAAACAGTGGCCCACCTGGTGAAAAGATCAAATCTTCCACAAGCCTGCCATATTGGCATGTATTCTTTCCTGTAGGTGGGCTGGAACATCTTGATTGGACAATCTTATCCTTTCATCCGTAGCCTCTATATGGATGGTTAAGATGGCAAACTCAGCAATGGCCCAAGATTGGTAGAGTGGATCTTTGAATTTGGAAACTTTTCATAGGCATAGGTTGTCACGTCCCAAACTCAGAAACCGGGCTCACAAAATTTCCGATCGCCGAATCCGGCGCCGACAGCCTCCGTAAAACCCCATTCTCGGCTCCAAGCTCCCATTCGCCAAGTTCTGATCTTGGGATGCTACGAGGCGGATTTTCAATGTCAGTTTGATTCGTAATAAGTATAACCAAAAGTATAACCCACAAATAACAATCAAGAACTCCATTACATTTCCACTATGATAAAAAACTTTACAAGTACAATGAGCATAAAGGGAAATACAATGATGAAGAACAAAAACTCCAAAATGATCTGCAAAGCGCTCCTGCCTCAGCGCTGCTGCGCCCCAACGTCACCTGCACGCAACGGTCGTGCATAAGCTTATAAAAAGCTTAGAGGGTGGTCAAAGTGTGTGCACAAAATAGTAATATGATCATGCAATATTAGAATAATGCGGAATATACAGATGAATCCATAATATCATGAGCCGTACCAAGGCTATGCGATGCAAGATGCAAGTCAAGCATACAATCCTCATCTAAGCTCACATGTCAATACAGCTCAACTCTGGGATATCATCGAGGTCTAGTACACTCTAAACCAGATTGCCGCCACATCGCGCGCAATAAGGTAAGTGGAAGAGACCTCACTATCCGTCTGCCAATATCGGGCTCGACTCGTCGATAGCGGACCCATTCCTCGAGCTGGTCAGACTCGGTCTAACATTGCCCCCTACACTCGGGCAGGTAAGGCCGCACCTCCTTCCAACCGACCACAACACAGTGGAGAGCGCAATCGTCTGGTAATCGGCATTCAACACTCATCTGCCCACTCGATCTAGACGTTGGAGCAACCTCTTGGTACCATAAGGGTTTAGAGACTTTTACCCAGGGATATCTATATCACCCCATGTAAAATGAGATTTTCGGTATCCAATACTGCCAACCACAATTTGTCTGTGGAGGCTACGACCCCGATGTCGCTAAGGCATACGGCAACCATGTCACACCATGCGAAATGCATGAATCACACTATCCAATCATGCAGTAAATCCTGCGCGTATCGTACGCTCATCAGGGCAACACCGCCTAATCGGGGTCCCATAAACAATCTGTCCGAAGGCATATACTATGATCAATTACTTCTCATATCAAGCATACATATGATGCGTATGATCATGAGTCATGGAACTATACTAAACATGTTATAATGAGATGAACTATCCTTACAATGCAGATGGGCCTGGACGGCCTATACACAATAAGTACGGGCCTAATAATGGGCCCTAAGGAGAGTAGTAATGTGGACATCCAACCAGCATTACACTCGCAATGTGGACGTCAAACCAACATTGTTCCCAATGCACGATTGTCGTAAACATCGTTACATAATCGGTGTTGGGGTCACACATTGCAATGGACCTTAGGTACTTCCCATTGGGTCTTAAATATATCAAATGGGACATGTCATATGGGCTTTCTATTCATCAAATGGGCCACATAAATGGACCACACCAACGGGCCTTAGGTATATTGCAATGGGTCATAACCCATTGGCCTCAGAGTACATCATAATGGGTCAAATCACATGGGCCTTGTGTGTCTTAAATGGGCCTAATCCCATGGGTTTCATACATATCAAATGGGCCTAATCCTATAGGCCTTATATATCAAATGGGCCTAAATCCATAGGCCTTATATGAATCAAATGGGCCTAAAACCATAGGCCTTGGAATATATCAAATGTTCAATCCCAGGGGCCTTATAATACGCCAAATAGGCCTAATCCCATGGGCCTTGGAATATATCAAATGTCCAATCCCATGGGCCTTATAACATGCTAAGATGGGGTCCACACGGACTATGGATCTAGCCCATTCTTAAACTCATTTCACAAAATGAGCTATTAAAAATGGATGGGCAGATTGGATGCAGCACCTGCATCAAGGGTGGGGGCCCACATGAAGGCCCACCATCATGTATATTATAAATAGTATAATATATAAATTACATATAGTGTGTGTGTGTGTGTATATATATATATATATATATATATATATATATATATATATATATATATATATATATATATATATATATACACACAAAATATTATATATAATATAATATATATATACACACACACACGCTGCACACAGCATTCCACATGTGGGGGTGGGCCCCACCGTCCAGTGAGGACGGTGTGGATAGAACACATAAATCACGGTGGGTGTCACCGTCCACGGACCGTGGACGGTGTGAATAAAATACATACATCACTGTGGGTCCCACGTATGTGGCCCACCATAATGTTTAAACGCCATCCAAACCGTTCATAAGGTCGCACGGACCTGGGTGAGGAGGAAAAACAAATTTCATCTTGATCTGAAACTTCTGTGGCCCATGAGAGAGGTCCCAATGGTAGAGGTTCAATCCCACTATTTCCTGTAGTGTGGGCCACCCAAGCCATGGATGGGGCTGAAATTTGGAGGGGGCTCACTACTGGGGGTGGCTCACCTCGTGAACCGGTCGGATGACAAATGAAATCATGGTGGGGCCCACGGCTGGAGCCATGGGTCCCCTGTTGGGACGCCCCCCGCCTACTGCACGCAGCAACGTGCTGCTGCTGCAGCTCGTCAGAGACACAGAGGCTCTGCCTCTTTGCTATTTAAAAAATAAAAATAAAAAACCTATTTTTTTTGAGGTTTTTTGCATCTGGGGCCCGCATCAAGTAGATCCACCCCGTCCATTGGCTTCTATAGGCTATGACAAGTCCATCAAGTCCAATGTTAAATATTTTTGGCCTGAAGAAAAATTTAAAATGTTTTATAAACGGTGAAAACCACCGCTTTGAAAAGTATGGCCTACCTGATCATCGGATTGACCTCATTCTTTGGCGCAACGCCTAAATGACCCAAGGAATGAGGTGGACGGCGTGAATTTAATACATACACCAAGGTGGGGCCTATGAGAGGACCACTCCAAAAGCTTTAAAGAAATTAAGCTTTCTTTGAGTTTTTTTTTTTTTGGCAGAGACATCCAGCGTCTCAGACACTGGACAGTTGGATATTTTCTTAAAAATATATTGAGGTGGGCCCTGATTAGGTGGGTGTAACACCCTGAAAATCGGGGGTCGTGTATAAACTCAACTCCCGAGTTTCAGACCATCACTTATGCAACAAAAATGATTATGATTCAATGTTGTCTGATTTAAAGCATTCACATGAGTAAAAGTATACCAAAACTGCAATTCATACTTCAGATCCAGTGATAAAAGCAAGCGGAAGACTAAACAATATATATATCACTGTATGGAAAAACAAAGTAAATCTCATCTGTCTCCAAAGTATGACTACATCTCTGAGTCTCATATACATATACATGAACAAAAATGTAATGTTCAAAATAGTCCCACTGAAGTTCCATCGATCCAGGTCGCCTACGGAAAGCCATCGTGATACTGCATGTACGAGAACTCGTCCTGGTCCTCGTCGATGTCTGGCTCCACCTCCTGGATCTCAGCCTCACCTGCATCTACAATAGGGTCTGGTGGGTGTTGCAAACACCATCCCGTAACGTGGGAGTGAGTGATCAACTCAGTGGAATCATAGAGCAAAGATTAGCATGTTCACAATTCAATCATGCGATAATAGTAAAGCAGTAAATCAGACAATCCCAATACTGTTGTTAATGCAAGATGACATGACGTGATGTATGCCCTCACCGACGATCTCCCTCATACGGCAACATCTTACGACCGCGGCATGCCACACTCCCTAGAGTGCTCCACATCTTCCAGGCACATGCAATGCTATGGTGATATGATTTCCAAGTTATTATTAGTCCATTCAAACAGCAGGATTGGGAAACTAAGGTACTTTCCTTGTATCAATCCCAACACAGATCCTGTTTAGGGTCGTCACTCCTAGTAATCTCATACGATGTATATTTCGTAGGTCACTGCAAGGGCTGCGAGGGCTGTTGCTCGCACTCGTTGCACCGCTCCCCCATCACCTTATCAATACAGGCCTACTGTACTCTACTGCAACGGAAGAGTCGTCGCCTCCCGTGGACTCAGAATACGCTCGCGGTCACTACAAAGGACTCGTCGCCTGATCAATGTAGGCCGACAGCTAGAATATAGTGTCCCATACCACCATAATCTGCTCACGAGTCTAGGTGCTCACTGGTCACTACGGGGAGGTTTGTGGCCCCAGCGTAGGCCGACAGCTCGACCACGGTGTCCCATACCACCATGCCCGGCTCATGAGTCTTCGTGGATCAAGGTACCATGGTTAACAGGGTTACAATGGTAAGTTCAGTATCCTAGGTTCAAGCAGTTATGACTCATACAAGGTGAACATACATCGGCCAGTCGGGTTGCTTGACGGGCTCGACTAGCGCGATCGCATCTCAAGTCGAACGACATGAAGTGCGTAAAACACTTCGCGTGGCCTAACCACTGCCGCTAACCCCAAACACGAATCGCGTTCATCGACGCGTCGTTCGTGGCTATGACCAGTCAGCCACGAATTCGCTCGATTACCGACTGCCTGGACTAAGTCTAGTCCCAAACATTTATGGAATCACATCAGCAATTTATGTAAGAGTATTGGAATTGAAATACAATCATGTGAGCATGTTAACACATGTTATAACATTCAACTTAAGCAAATCTTCAAACACATACATTCCATGCATTGTAATGAAATCGTGCATATAGTCAACATGTAGGAAACCATTTAGGTCAGCATATTAATTGAAAAATCAATCTCAAACTATCTCATAACATCATTTAATTCAATACATACTAATACAAACATTTATACAAACACATACACTACACACTTAAGTCTACATATAGTATGTCGACCCAAAGTGCGCAATTAGGCGGATCTCTTCGCCAAACTAATTATGCACGCATTCCTAACTTCCTAATGGGACAACAAACCATGTCAATCACGTCAGCAAAATATGAATGTAAACCGTACTTCCTACAAATGACTAAAATGCCCTAAATCTCATATTCTTCGTTAATTTACGAAACGGGAAACGGAGAGCATGTTGTACATGTCAAACGGCGATGCCGTCGATAATCTACTATTAAACGACATTGAAAGCGTTGTAAACCGTCAATCAAAGCGTCTAAAATCCTCACCTAGTCTCTTACGGATGCGTGATTTTGAACGGAGCGTGTACGCTTCGTCTACGGCAGTAGGAGGACCTGATTTATGAAGTACGTTAGCTAACACGCTATGAATCTAGGTAGACCCTAAATCAGCAAGTTCTAGGGTTATTTTATACCTAAAAAAGTGGAGAAATCACCAGCCAGGTGATTGGGAAGAGTTGCTGAAGCACTAGCAGTCGGTGGCTCGGAGACGGGAAAAATCCCTTCCACTCTCTCTCTCAAACTCTCTCTCCTTTTCTCTCTCCCATAGCTAGGGTTTGCAATTTTCGGATGGGAGAGAGGAATGAGGGTTTCAACCCCTTTTATAAGCTTAAAAATGCCGAAAACAGGCTCCGGAACGAAGTTTACTTGGTGCCTATCCATTTCGGAGCTGTTTCGGTCCAAAAGTTGCTTTCTGGTGGTCCCCTGGTCGATTGCGATCGAACTTAAGCTCATGCGTACCAGATCTAGCACGTATTAAGTTTTCAGTCCGGCAGGGTTCGCAGATCACACGTGGCGGACCAGTTTCAGTTCAGCGGTCACCGCACGTAGATCAAGGCTGGAAGTCTCATAATAATAAATAGAAATTTTTCCTTATCCGAGGGTGTAATCTGGATGAATTCTGACGGTCAGAACGCTTAATATTGACGTGTCAAGTCGTGTGCCAGATTTGAATTTGAAATTTCAATTCTGTCCCTATTTGCGGTCTCTTCAGTCCGGGCTCAATGAAATAGTCTGTGATTATCGGTTTGACTTGATTTTCGAAATGATTGTCAAGTCCAGCTGGGCGGTTCTAACGGTCTAAGATAGGAAGTATCGGACTTTCGACGCGCGGTCTAAATCCAATACAAGAATTCAAAGTGGTCCAGAGAACAAACCCGCTTAGAGTGTGATCCGAGGTTATAGAGTATTGTAGAGTTGTTTGTTCTACTCGATTTGGGTCTTGTAGAACGTATTTAAAATGATCAAGGACTATTTCCCAGCTACTCTAGCGTTGCGCTAGCTAACTTACGCTTAATTTCCATAGAAATTAATTCTACGCGATTTCGGGTCGAGTTGGTACTCGAGCCCAAATATGGATTTTTCACGGGCGTTACAATCTACCCCCCTTAACGAATAATTTCATCCTCAAAATTTGTACCTTTTCGTACTCCTCGAGAAGCTATGGGTAGTTCTTTCTGATTTCGGCTTCTGTCTCCCAAGTAGCCTCCTCCTCAGAGTGATGCGTCCACAATACCTTCACAAGGGGAATCACCTTGCTACGCAGTACCTGCTCCTTCCTGTCTAGGATGCGTGTTGGTCGCAAGATATAAGTAACATCCTCTCCTAACTGCACCTGCTCCCATCTGATGATATGGGAAGGATCAGCAACGTACTTCTTCAGCATAGAAACATGAAATACGTTGTGAACGCTCGCGAGAGGCGTGGGTAAAGTCAATCGGTAAGCCACTGCTCCCACACGATCGAGGATCTGGAATGGACCAATGAATCGCGGTGCCAGCTTCCCTTTCTTCCCGAACCGAAGGACTCCCTTCATAGGAAAAACTCGCAAAAACACATGATCCCCAACTGTGAACTCTAGTGGCCGTCGTCTCGTATCGGCATAACTCTTCTGTCTACTCTGTGCTGTAAGAAGCCGACGTCGAATAATATCAATCTTCTCTGACGTCGCCTGCACCAACTCTGGGCCAATCAAGCTACGCTTACCGACCTCTAACCAACAATGCGGTGCGCGACAAGGTCGCCCATACAGCGCCTCATAAGGTGCCATACCGATACTCGCCTGGAAGCTGTTGTTGTACGCAAACTCTGCATATGCAAGACAATCATCCCAACTGTCCTTGAAGTCCAATGCGCAAGCTCGCAACATGTCCTCCAAGATCTGGTTCACCCGCTCTGTCTGTCCGTCTGTCTGTGGGTGGAAGGTAGTACTGAACTTCAACTTCACACCCATAGCCTCCTGAATGCGAGTCCAGAAAATAGAAGTGAATCGCGTGTCTCTGTCCGACACGATCTCCAGCGGAACTCCATGCAGACGCACAATCTCTTTGATGTACAATCTAGCCAGCTCATCTACAGAGTTCGTAACTCTGATTGGTAGGAAGTGCGCCGACTTCGTCAGACGGTCGACGATCACCCAAATGGAATCATGTCCCTTCCTCGTCTTCGGCAACCCAGAAATGAAGTCCATGGAAATGAAATCCCACTTCCACTCTGCAATCGGCATAGGCTGCAAAAGTCCAGGTGGTCAGCGATGCTCTGCTTTCACCTGCTGACAAGTGAGACAACGGGACACGAACTCAGCTATGTGGGTCTTCATACCTTCCCACCAATACGTCCTCTTCACGTCACGATACATCTTTGTGCTGCCTGGGTGCATCGCGAGTCTAGTAGAATGCGCAGCCTCGAGAATCTCTCGTCTCAAGTCAGGGACATCTGGGACGCATAGGCGGCCACAGTAACGTAAGCCCCCATCCATACCAACTTGCAGTCGGCGTCAGCATCATCACTGGCCTGCTCTCGAAGCTCAGTAAGATGCGCATCGTCCCTCTGCGCCTCGATGACTCGATCATCGATCTGAGATCGCACCTGTACATGTGCGATGAACTCAAACGGCTCCTCTACAGTGAGTTTCTGCTCAAAGTCTCGCAAAAACTCAACCATATCCCACTCGGCAACCATCAGCGGAGCCGCAAACTCTATCGCCTTCTTGCGGCTCAACGCGTCAGCCACAAGGTTCGCCTTCCCAGGATGGTAAGAGACTTCAAACTTGAAGTCCTTCAATGTCTCCATCCATCGCCGCTGCCTCATATTCAAGTCTCGCTGCGTGAATATGTACTTGAGGCTCTTGTGGTCGCAAAAGAGCTCGAACTCCTCTCCGTAGAGGTAATGTCTCCAGAGTCTCAGTGCGAATATAACGGCTGCCAACTCTAGGTCGTGTGTAGGGTAATTCTCCTCGTGCTTCCTTAATTGTCTCGAGGCATACGAAATTACCCTGTCCCTCTGCATAAGGACACAACCCAAACCAACGCTAGACGCGTCAGTGTATATAGTGTATCTAACCCCTTGCTCTGGCAATACTAGCACAGGGGCGGACGTAAGTCTGTCCTTCAGCTCCTGAAAAGCTGACTCCGCCTTATCATTCCAGGCGAACTTCACGTCCTTCCGTGTCAACTGAGATAAGGGTCTCACGATCTTCGAGAAGTCCCGTATGAAGCGCCGATAGTAGCCAGCGAGACCCAAGAAACTCCTCACCTCAGTGATAGAACCAGGCTTCTCCCAGTCCTGCACCGCAGCTACCTTAGACAGGTCAACTGTCATGCCATCCTTGGACACCACATGTCCCAGGAACTTTACCTCCTGCTTCCAGAAGTCGCACTTCTTGTACTGTGCGAACAACTGATGCTGTCTGAGCGTATCCAGGACCAAACGTAAGTGCTCCTCATGCTCCTCTCGACTCCTAGAGTACACCAAAATGTCGTCAATGAATACAACGATGAATCGATAGAGGAAAGGCCGAAATACCCGGTTCATCAGATCCATGAACACGGCTGGTGCGTTCGTGAGACCGAACGACATCACGAGGAACTCGTAGTGGCCAAAACTGGTCCTGAATGCTGTCTTCTGCACGTCTTCATCCCTGACGCGCAGCTGATGATAACCTGACTGAAGATCAATCTTCGAGAAGTACTGCGCTCCTCTCAGCTGATCGAACAAGTCATCGATCCTGGGCAAAGGGTACTTGTTCTTCACCGTGAGCTGGTTCAGCTTGCGATAATCAATACACAATCGCATCGAACCATCCTTCTTCCTCACAAACAAGACCGGTGCTCCCCAAGGAGACACGCTAGGCCGTATAAGGCCAAGCTCTAGCAGACCATCAATCTGCGTCCCCAACTCCTCCATCTCACATGGTGCCATGCGATACGTCGGCAGTGAGACGGGCGTAGATCTAGAAACCAGATCGATAGTGAAATCGATCTCTCGACGGGGCGGTAAACCAGGGATCTTCCTGAACAGATCCCCGAACTCGGAAACAACTGGCGTATGCTCAAGTACCTGGGCACCAGCATCGCGCAATAAAGTGGCGTAGCTAAGTATGCGGAAAGGGAGATTTACCCTACTGGAAATGTGAAGGATGCACCCTCAGGCTCGTACGCTGTGACTATACGAGTCTCGCAGTCAATCTCGGCTCTCGCTGCAGTCAACCAGTCCATGCCAAGAATGACGTCGAGATAATAAAGAGCAGGGTCGACGACGAGATCTAGAGCCATCGTCTTGCCCCCCAGATCCACCAAACAACCCTCACACATCTGGGCGGCATCTGTAAAGGACCCATGAGTTGTATAAACCCGCACTCCATCCATAGTAATGGTGTGTAAGCCAAGACGTCTGACAATAGCACGCGATATCAAAGAAATCGTGGATCCAGTGTCCACCATCACAAGAATAGGAGTACCTCTAATATGGGCAGTGACCTCGAAGGCCGAATGCTGAGAAGTGCCCGTCGCAGCTGCCTCAGCTGTCAATGCATGAACCCGAGCCTGCTGTGGCCGGTTCGGCCGCTGTGTCAAGGGCCGTGGAGGCTGTCTGATCTGCGATACCGGAGGTCTGAAAGAAGCGGTGCTGATATCGCCTGTGGACGTACACGGTCAATCTTCTGCGGCGGCAAGAACCCACTGTCCCGCATCCTAGAAAAGCAGCTCTGCGCCAAGTGGCCTGACCTCCCACAGTATGTACATGTCAAATCAGGGCGCCGAAACGGTGGTACAGGCACCGTAGTCCTAGTAGGAGGATCAATGCGAGGCCTCTTGCCCGCGAGGGGCCTGTCCTGCATGTCTGGTCGCGACCTAGAAGCAACAGGGCCACGAGATCACGCAAGTCGATCCACGTCCTGCTCTGCCCGCATGGACATGTGAATCAACTCCGCGTACGAGGGAATGCTCACACAGCACATCTTCGACCGAATGTCCGGTCGCAAATCCTCCAAAAAGTGTCGTATGCGCATCTGCTCATCAGCCAAAATCGTCGGGACGTATCTGTCCAACTCCGTGAACCGATGCTCATACTCTGTAACTGTCATGGCTGCCTGTCTGAGGCGGAGAAACTCATTCTCCCTGTCATGCCTGTAAGTCTGGGGATAATACTTCTCATGGAAGCTGAACTCAAACGCGGCCCACGTCCATACAAAATCGGCGACAACGGTCCGCAGTACGCTATCCCACCACATGCTGGCCTCTCTCTCAAACAGGAATGTAGCCAGCTCTACCTACTCGGCCTCAGTGCAATGTAACATCCACAAAATCTTCGACACACGGTCGAGCCAGTACTCAGCCTCCTCGGGTCTGTGAGAACCCGTGAAAGTAGGAGGCCGCAAGCTCTGAAATCGCTCCAATAGGCCCCGTGTATCGGTGGGATTCCCCACAGGGTAAGCAGGCGGCGCAGGATGAGCCATGCCCTCATCCTGGGCGTACGTATAAGCATCCTCAGCTGGATGCGTAGGCGGTGTAGGTGGTGTAGATGGAGTCGCACCCCCACCCTGGGCTAATGTCCCCACGATGGTAGTCAGAAGCTGCTGCTGCTGCAGCATCATAGCCATCATCTGCTCAAATCTGTCAGGAGGTGGAGCAGGCTGTGGCGGATGCTGTGTGGAAGTAGATGCGCGATGAGGCTCTCGGACTGATGGCGTAAATGGCGGTGGTCCAACTGTAGGACCAGTGGTAGGCTGAGACGATCGAACTGCCTCAAGAATCGGGCCCAAAGCAGGGTCCACATGAGTGTCAGACTGCGAAGGAGTCTGATCCATATGCTCAGTCAATGGAAAATGAGCCGTGCTCTGCGTAGCCTTAGGCGGCATTCCCTATATTCAAAATAGGGCGCAACCTTATCAGTCTTAACAGTACAAATTCACCGCAATCATTCATACAAGGAGTCAAAGGCATTCCATGCATTTCATTTAATCAAAATTGTCACAATACAAGGGATATATCCTTACAAACATCATGACGAGAAATATATGGGAATTAAGACAGTTAAGCAACAGCAACATAAGCAAAGCACTAGCCCTAACAGGCTTACACACATAAAGCAGGAAACGACTAACTACTGATAATAACATCAAAGATCGCATCGCTAGTCTGAGTCTGGTGACGGAGGAGGAGCACCCTTATCCTGCAAGCAACACAGGATCGCCTTCAAGGTACGAGTCACCTTGCCAAGTTTCTTCTTTGTAACGGCCTTGGCATCCTCGACTTCTGTTCGAAGTTCTTGAACTTTCCTTCGCAAAGCGGTCTGACTCTCCTCCATCCGAGTAATGCGATCGTCGATAGTAGCCTGCGCAGAAGGAGGAGGGCTCTCATCTGTATCCTGAGCCTCCTCTTCTGCCTCTTCCTGGACTTCTTCCTGAACCTCTGCTCCAGGTTCTTCTTCACTTTGATCTCCCTCGTCATCAAAGTCATCCTCACTATCCTTTTCAAGTTGATTTTCACGGTATTGTGACCCAATCTTCATCTTGACCATTGTCGACTCATCAATACTATGAATCGAAACTAGCATTTTCGGCCCAAGTCTGTATGCAAACTCGAGGGTGATCTTGCAAACCAGTCGGCCAATAGGAAGTGATTCGGATGTTCTTCTTGACTTGGCTATGAGGACTATCTGTCGTAAGATGAAAGTGGCCATACATACGTTCTCTCCCTGGGCCACCAGATATAAGAAATCGACCATAAGGCGTGTACATTCAATGCGGTTCGTCGACCTGGGATAAACATTGTACGTACAGATATGGTGCAGCAGGCGCAAATCCTCAGACATATACGTCGCCTTGAGGCTATTATTAGGCTGCCATGGAATCAACTTACCTCACAGAAACCTGGTGCGGCGATCTTGTTCACGCCTAGTCCTCAGATTCTTCTCACTAGGATGCACATCACCAAGAGGCACGTTGAGAAGTCGCGCAATCAACCAAACATCGATCGTAGCCATCCGATCCCTACCAAAAGGGATTTTAAACTGCAAAGGCTCCAAGGTAGGATTCTGGATACTAGCGTAGAAGGCACGAACGGTGCTCACATTAGCACGAGCGCGAGCTTCAAAGATCGGACCCCAATGCGCAGCTTCAATGCGTTCGAACAACAGATATTCGCCGAATAGTCGTCCATCTACGTCCGCCTCAAATAATACTTTGCGATCAGTGTATTGGCCATGAGGCATCTCTGATAAAATTGCTCGCCCAAGGTGTGCATGGGGATCCAAATCCCGCTTTGTACGGCACTCCAGGACTGCAGCTAGACCTGCGGCGGCGCTTGAACTTGCGGCACCACCCCGCGGTCTTCTCGATTGAGCAGGGCGGCTTGGCCCAGCCTCGTCTATTGCGATTTTCCTCTTACCCATCAAAGATATGATGGATGAGAGTGATAAAAGGCCTAAAATGGCTTTCACGAAAGCCATGGAAAGCGGCGAAAATGCGGAAAAGTAGCTGACCAATCTGGAAAAAGAAAATCTAGGCGTCGTAGAGGGATGCTTCAAGCTTCCCAGGAGTGTATTTTCAGGGAGAAATGAAAATAAAAAAGTGAAATGGAGCACCTCACGATTTCAGCTCGATTTGGGGGTTTTTGGAACTCCAAATGATGAAATCTCCAAAAGGAAGGGCTGCAAACTCCAAAGAAGTGATGGATGATGGTCGGTTTTAGCCAAGGAGGGATCTAGAAGCGATTTGGAACCACAAACTTTGGGTGTGGTTGCTGAAAAATGAAAATAGGGCTAAGGGGAGGGCTGTTTGTGAAGGAGGGGTGTGTTTTGGGGGTTTTCGTGGGACGGGATCTATGTGGGGATAATGTACATTCTATTTAAGGGCGTGCGCCCAAAAATCAAAATCAACGGGCCCACCTGTACGGCGATGCATCGCCGGATCGGCAATGGCATCGCCGACCGGTGATGCATCCGGTCGGTGGGGCTGGATGGGTTTGATCCCCCATGGTCCAGGGACCCCAAAAAGGTACGGTCCGACCCCTGGTTCATTGTACTTTGACCTACATAGGCCCAAACATGTGTTTGGGGCTTTCCGGGACCATTCCGTAATCCTGAATACAAAACCCTATGATGCAGCATATGATTTTGGGGTAGAAGGATCCAGTACATTCAACTAGACCCTTAGTTTCTAAAGAAAGTGAAGTTAGAATGGTCTTATAGCCATTTTTCATGAAATTTTACTATTCACTGTAAACTTTTGTGAAAGTATTATTTTGTATTATTTTCATATTAGGTTTGATGCCTAACATGAAATGGATAAGAAAGAAATGAAGATCGGAGTGTTTAGAGGAAGAATTTTGAAGATTTTTGGTGAAATGGGGTTTTTAAGCCCTAGCGATTGAATACAGGAGTCGTGGTCATCCCACGGCCCAAGAATTTACTTTTATAGTTTAAAACAGCTCATAGGACGTCTCAACCCGACTTCCTACGGCTTAGAAGCTATTCGGGTTGCTTTACGCGACCCAAGATGCATTACAGACTCGATCTTGCGATCGATTCTAATAGACTTCGCCTATCGGCGAATCTGCGATCCTAGAAGTGTTTCTAGACCCTTCTTGCACCCACCTAAGTCAAAGGAAGCGACAGCGTACGTCGCGAGACCATAACCCAGGCCCAGTATACTCTTATTCATGCTCTAATACCAACTTGTAACACCCTGAAAATTGGGGGTCGTGTATAAACTCAACTCCCGAGTTCCAGACCGTCACTTATGCAACAAAAATGATTATGATTCAATGTTGTCTGATTTAAAGCATTCACATGAGTAAAATTATACCAAAACTGTAATTCATACTTCAGATCCAGTGATAAAAGCAAGCAGAAGACTAAACAATATATATATCACTGTATGGAAAAACAAAGTAAATCTCATCTGTCTCCAAAGTATGACTACATCTCTGAGTCTCATATACATATACATGAACAAAAATGTAATGTTCAAAATAGTCCCACTGAAGTCCCATCGATCCAGGTCGCCTACGGAAAGCCATCGTGATACTGCATGTACGAGAACTCGTCCTGGTCCTCGTCGATGTCTGGCTCCACCTCCTGGATCTCAGCCTCACCTGCATCTACAATAGGGTCTGGTGGGTGTTGCAAACATCATCCCGTAACGTGGGAGTGAGTGATCAACTCAGTGGAATCATAGAGCAAAGATTAGCATGTTCACAATTCAATCATGCGATAATAGTAAAGCAGTAAATCAGACAATCCTAATACTGTTGTTAATGCAAGATGACATGACGTGATGTATGCCCTCACCGACGATCTCCCTCATACGGCAACATCTTACGACCGCGGCATGCCACACTCCCTAGAGTGCTCCACATCTTCCAGGCACATGCAATGCTATGGTGATATAATTTTCAAGTTGTTATTAGTCCATTCAAACAGCAGGATTGGAAAACTAAGGTACTTTCCTTATATCAATCCCAACACAGATCCTGTCTAGGGTCGTCACTCCTAGTAATCTCATACGATGTATATTTCGTAGGTCACTGCAAGGGTTGCCAGGGCTGTTGCTCGCACTCGTTGCACCGCTCCCCCATCACCTTATCAATACAGGCCTACTGTACTCTACTGCAACGAAAGGGTCGTCGCCTCCCGTGGACTCAGAATACGCTCGCGGTCACTACAAAGGACTCGTCGCCTGATCAGTATAGGCCGACAGCTAGAATATAGTGTCCCATACCACCATAATCTGGTCACGAGTCTAGGTGCTCACTGGTCACTACGGGGAGGTTTGTGGCCCCAGCGTAGGCCGACAGCTCGACCACGGTGTCCCATACCACCATGCCTGGCTCATGAGTCTTCGTGGATCAAGGTACCATGGTTAACAGGGTTTACAATGGTAAGTTCGGTACCCTAAGTTCAAGCAGTTATGACTCATATAAGGTGAACATACATCGGCCAGTCGGGTTGCTTGACGGGCTCGACTAGCGCGATCGCATCTCAAGTCGAACGACATGAAGTGCGTAAAACACTTCGCGTGGCCTAACCACTGCCGCCAACCCCAAACACCAATCGCATTCATCGACGCGTCGTTTGTGGCTATGATCAGTCAGCCACGAATTTGCTCGGTTACCGACTGCCTGGACTAAGTCTAGTCCCAAACATTTATGGAATCACATCAGCAATTTATGTAAGAGTATTGGAATTGAAATGCAATCATGTGAGCATGTAAACACATGTTATAACATTCAACTTAAGCAAATCTTCAAACACATACATTCCATGCATTGTAATGAAATCGTGCATATAGTCAACATGTAGGAAACCATTTAGGTCAGCATATTAATTGAGAAATCAATCTCAAACTATCTCATAACATCATTTAATTCAATACATACTAATACAAACATTTATACAAACACGTACACTACACACTTAAGTCTACATATAGTATGTCGACCCAAAGTGCGCAATTAGGCGGATCTCTTCGCCAAACTAATTATGCACGCATTCCTAACTTCCTAATGCGACAACAAACCATGTCAATCACGTCAGCAAAATATAAATGTAAACCGTACTTCCTACAAATGACTAAAATGCCCTAAATCTCATATTCTTCGTTAATTTACGAAACAGGAAACGGAGAGCATGTTGTACATGTCAAACGGCGATGCCGTCGATAATCTACTATTAAACGACATTCAAAGCGTTGTAAACCGTCAATCAAAGCGTCTAAAATCCTCACCTAGTCTCTTACGGATGCGTGATTTCGAACGGAGCGTGTACGCTTCGTCTACGGCAATAGGAGGACCTGATTTATGAAGTACGTTAGCTAACACGCTATGAATCTAGGTAAACCCTAAATCAGCAAGTTCTAGGGTTATTTTATACCTGAAAAAGTGGAGAAATCACCAGCCAGGTGATTGGGAAGAGTTGCTGAAGCACTAGCAGTCGGTGGCTCGGAGACGGAAAAAATCCCTTCCACTCTCTCTCTCAAACTCTCTCTCCTTTTCTCTCTCCCAAAGCTAGGGTTTGCAATTTTTGGATGGGAGAGAGGAATGAGGGTTTCAACCCCTCTTATAAGCTTAAAAATACCGGAAACAGGCTCCGGAACGAAGTTTACTTGGTACCTATCCATTTCGGGGCTGTTTCGGTCCAAAAGTTACTTTCTGGTGGTCCCCTGGTCGATTGCGATCGGACTTAAGCTCATGCGTACCAGATCTAGCACGTATTAAGTTTTCAGTCCGGCAGGGTTCGCAGATCGCACGTGGCGGACCAGTTTCAGTTCAGTGGTCACCGCACGTAGATCAGGGCTGGAAGTCTCATAATAATAAATAAAAATTTTTCCTGATCCGAGGGTGTAATCTGGATGAATTCTGACGGTCAGAACGCTTAATACTGACGTGTCAAGTCGTGTGCCAGATTTGAATTTGAAATTCCAATTCTGTCCCTATTCGCGGTCTCTTCAGTCCGGGCTCAATGAAATAGTCTGTGATCATCGGTTTGACTTGATTTTTGAAATGATTGTCAAGTCCAGCTGGGCGGTTCTAACGGTCTAAGATAGGAAGTATCGGACTTTCGACGCGCGGTCTAAATCCAATACAAGAATTCAAAGTGGTCAAGAGAACAAACCCGCTTAGAGTTTGATCCGAAGTTATAGAGTATTGTAAAGTTGTTTGTTCTACTCGATTTGGGTCTTGTAGAACGTATTTAAAGTGATCAGGGACTATTTCCCAGCTACTCTAGCGTTGCGCTAGCTAACTTACGCTTAATTTCCATAGAAATTAATTCTACGCGATTTCAGGTCGAGTTGGTACTCGAGCCCAAATATGAATTTTTCACGGGCGTTACAGTGGGCCACCTCATGAAAAATAGTGTGGATACATCGCACCTAAAGTGGGCCACACTTGATGATTTGGGTAGAATATAAGCCTCATGGTGGGGTCCATCCAAATAGGCCACACAACCCCATTATAATCCCATAAAATTTTTAAAAAAAAAGAAATAAAAAGGGAGAGAGAGAGATGGAGAGTGGGACACGCGCGTGATGGAGGGCTCCGCCACTATGAGCCCTCTCTTATAGTAGATCATACAATAAAATGGGTCCCTTTACAGATGGAACTAACAAAATTGAATTTAACGGTGCAGATCCTTTCTCCACCAATATGGACGGTCAAGATGACCTGTAAATATAATGAAATAAACATCATGATGGGGTCCATGGAGAATGGCCCCATCATGGATGATCATGATGATCAAAGTGGGCCATCGGCCACATCTTAAGGTCCCAAGTAAGATCCAAACCATTGATCGGTTGGCCTCACTTGGCCCATCTTAAAAATATGAAAAACTACTAGCATCTAGCACCCACTGTTCGATCTTCTTGCTCCTATGGGTTCCTTAGCTCCTTAGCTTTGATTCCAATAGAGGAGATGAGAAACGGATGGCTAAGATGGGAGATCTTGGGATGGAGAGGTGCGCCACACTTGGAGTTTTGAAAAGCTTGAAGGATTTCATACATATGGGGGTGTTTCTTGCTTGGAATTGGGTTTGAAAATGAGAAAGAGGGAAAGAGTTGTAAAGGGAGAGAGAGTGATGGGTGATGGAGTGATGGATGAGGTGGTGATGGGTGTGTAAGACACCTTTGTTGACTTTGGTGGCCTTTTGTGTAAGAAAGGCATGGCTTGTGTAAGGATTTCTTGACTTTTGAGGCATTTTGTGTAAGAAAAGTATGGGCATGGAAGAACTTTTGGACTTTTGTGGTTGCTTGGGTATGGGTGAAAGGTGATGTGTACTTGACATGTACTTGACATGTTGATGGATTGATGTGACACATCGTAGAGATTCTCTTGTGTTTCGCAACGCGCGGCATTTTCCTCACACCGAACGTTGGCCCACATCTCTTGATCGGGGTATCGCCTCGACGTGCAAGTCGCAGCATCGGAACCGCAGCGATGGCGCGGTCGCTATGTTAATGGTCTTGGGTTGAGTCGACTCGAGTTGACAGCATACGAATCAGGGTCATGCGCAAATATCGATTAAGGGTCAAAGGTTGCCGAAATTCGACCGGTAAGACCGCGGAAGTCTACGGAACGATACGGACTAAGATACGGATCTTATACAGGTCCATCATAGAGCACATCAGACTAACGATCTAGATGATGGAGAGATGGACAGCACTTGTACAAACTTAAAACCAGAATATAGCGTGTATATGTTGGGATAGGGGATCATATGTTTCCTTCCGAAACAAATATTGATAGAGAAATTTCCTACTGTACGACTCATTTATGGCCCACGAACCTTTTAAAGGCCACCTATTCTCAAATCCAAAAACCTATAACCTAAACCTAAACGTATAACCTATAACCTAAACCCGAACCCATTCTCAAATCCCAAAACATATAACCTAAGCCTAAACCTTAACCTAATCTTATAACATAAAATCAAATCCCTAAACCTTAACCCATAACCTAACCTAAACCTATACTTATAACCTAAAACTATTCCCAAATCCTAAAACCTATAACCTAAACCTAACCTTTCCCTAAACCTATAACCTAAACTCAAATCCCTAAAGCTAAACGTACACCTAATCCTAATCTCAACTCCCTAACCTAAACCTAAACTTGAAAACCCAAACTTAAACCCAATCTCGAACCTGAACCCGATTTCCTAAACCTAAACCATAACCCATTCTCAATTCCCTAAAGTTATAACTTATAACCTAAACCTAAACCTATAACCTTTCCCTAAACCTTTAACCTAAACCTAAACTTAAAACCTAAATGAATTCTCAAATCCTTAAACCTAAACCTACACCTAATCCTAATCTCAACTCCTTAACCTAAACTTAAACTTGAAAATCCAAACCTAAACCTAATCCCGAACCCGAACCCGATTTTCTAAACCTAAACCTTAACCTATAATCAAGTTCCCAAAAGTTATAACCTATAACTTAAACCTTAACCTATAACCTATAACCTAAACTTAATTATAACCTATACCCTAACATTAACCTAAACCTATAACATAAACCTAAACCAAAACCTATAATCATATGGTGACACCATTTCTTTTATGTCAATTTCATTCTTCTTTGAGTTTTTTTTTTTAATTCATTAAGAAAAAAAAAAGTGGTTATACATGATGCACTTCTTTAACTTTGTCTTTCTTTTCTCCAATAGGCATTTTAATTTATAAATGACATGACTGGTTGTAGGATGATAGAACATACGAAGTTGTTGAAATTTTATGGTGAAGTCGAGCACATTTCTCTAATGAAGCCAAAGATTTGTATTTTCAGCATTATTGTAATTATAATTGTAATTGATTGTAATTGAATGAATGAATGATTGTACAGGTGATAATTGAATGAATAAATGATTATATATAATTTTTTTAATGTACAAAATAGCTACGGATATTTACCGTAACCACTAATCTGACAAGTGTAGCCTTTATTAAATTTGGCATATTGCTACGGACTTTTAGCTGCAATTAATATCCGTAGCTGTTCGAAGTTTTTACTACAAATATAATTGCTACGGATTATATCTGTAGCTGTTAGAACCTATAGCTATGGATTAAATCCGTAGCCATAGGTTCCAAACCTATTGTTACAGCACCTACGACTACGGTCATGGCACGAAGTAGCTACGGATTTTATCTGTAGCCTTTGTCCTTTTTCTAGTAGTGCAAGAATAAGCCCTAGATGCACGGACACACATTTACTGGAGCAAAATGCCCTTACTTTCTCATAAATGTAGTTCCCTATAGCTACGAATCATAACCGTAGCCACAACCATAGTGCCCCACCATATACACTTTTATTTATTTATTTACATGGAGAACTTTATTCTACCTACATTTTTATCTAATACATATTTATATAAATATGTATATATGAGCATATTAAAAAAAAATAAAAAATTCTCTCTTTTTTTTTTTCATTTCTTTCTTTATTCATTTAACAAAAATATCTTTTAAACCAAAATTAGTTACTTAACGTACCATATATAATTTTAGGGTAGGAGAAGCTACTTTAGCAAACCAACCTGGTTATTTTCTAAGATTTCATCAGGTCGATGGTCAGAAATCCATTTTATTCACTTGGCGGTCAATTTCATTCATTCCATTCACTTCACCGCCAATTTCATTCACTTTGCGGTCACTTTCAATCAGTTCGCGGTGAATTTCATTAACTTCGCAGTCAATTTCATTCACTTCGTGATCAATTTCAATCACTTACGGTCAATTCCCTTCATTTCACAATCAATTCCATGCATTTCACGGTCAATTCCAGCGATTCTCCTTCACTTCACGGTCAATTCCCTTCACTTCATGGTCAATTCAATTCATTTCACGGTCGATTCCCTTCACTTCATGGTCAATTCCATACATTTCACGATCAATTCCAACGATTCCCCTTCACTTCACGGTCAATTTAATTCATTTCACGATCAATTCCTTTCACGGAAAATTCAATTCATTTCACGGTCAATTCCCTTCACTTCATGGTCAATTCAATTCATTTCACAGTTAATTCCCTTCATTTCACGATCAATTCCATGCATTTCACGGTCAATTTTGGCGATTCCCCTTTACTTCACGGTCAATTCAATTCATTTCACGATCAATTCCCTTCACTTCACGATCAATTCCGTGCATTTCACGGTCAAGTCGCTTCACTTCACGGTCAATTCCATGCATTTCACGGTCAATTTCGGCGATTCCTCTTCACTTCACGATCAATTCCATGCATTTCACAGTCATTTCTCTTTACTTCACGGTCAATTCAATGCATTTCACGGTCAATTCCCTTCACTTCACGATCAATTCCATGCATTTCACGGTCAATTCCCTTCATTTCACGGTCAATTCCGGCAATTCCCCTTCACTTCACGGTCAATTTCGGCAATTCCCCTTCACTTCACGGTCAATTCCATGCATTTCACGGTCAATTCTCTTTACTTCACAGTCAATTCCCTTCACTTCATGGTCAATTTCATGCACTTCACAGTCAACTTCCTTCACTTTGTGGTCATTCCATTCACTTCACGGTCAATTCCCTTCACTTCATGGTCAATTCCATGCATTTCACGGTCAATCCAGGCGATTCCCCTTCACTTCACAACCATTTCCATGCATTTCACGGTCAATCCCCTTCACTTCATGGTCAATTCCATGCATTTCACAATCAATTTCCTTCACTTCACGGTCAATTTCATGCATTTCATGGCCATTTTCAGTGACTCCCCTTCACTTCACGATCAATTTCATGCATTTCACGGTCAATCCCCTTCAGTTCACAGTCATTTCCATTCATTTCATGGTCAATTCCCTTCACTTCACGGTCAATTTCATGCATTTCATGGTCAAGTTCACTCACTTCGCGATGAATTTCAATCACTTCGCGGTGAATTTCAAATACTTAAGGGTCAAGTTCTGTCACGCCCCAAACTCGGAAATCGGGCTCACAAAATTTTCGATCGCCGAATCTAGCGCCGACAACCTCCGTAGAACCCCATTATCGGCTCCCAGCTTCCATTCGCCGGGTTCCGATCATGGGATGCTACAAGAAGGATTTTCAAGATCAGTTTGAATCATGATAAGCATAACCAAAGGTATAACCCACAAACATAACCAAAAACTCCATTACATTTCCACTATGATCAAAAACTTTACAAGTACAATGAGCATAAAGGGAAATACAATGATGATGAACAAAAACTCCAAGATGATCAGCAAAGCACTCCTGCCTCAGCGTTGCTGCTCCCCAACGTCACCTGTACGCAACGGTCGTGCATAAGCTTATAGAAATCTTAGAGGGTGGTGAAAGTGTGTGCGCAGGATAGTAATATGATCATACAATATCAAAGTAATACGGAATATGCAGCTGGATCCATGAATACCATATGCCATACCAAGGCCATACGGTGCAAAGCATGAATGATGTCGGCCATACCAAGGCCATGCGATGCGAAGTGCAACTCAAGCATGCAAATTCTCATCTAAGTCCACATATCAATACAGCTCAACTCTGGAATATCATCGGGGTCTAGTACACTCTAAACCAGATCGTCGCCCCATCGCGTGCAATAAGATAAGTGGAAGAGACCTCACTATCCGTCTGTCAATATCGGGCTCGACTTGTCGATAGCGGACTCATTCCTCAAGCTGGTCAAACTCAGCCTAGCTTTACCCCCTACTCTCGGACGGGTAAGGCCGCACCCCCTTCCAACCGACCACGACACAGTGAAAAGCGCGAACCGTCTGGTAATCGACACACGGCGCTCCTGTACCCACTCGGTCAGACGTTGGAGCAACCTCTTGGTATCATAAGGGTTTAGGGACTTTCATCCAGGGATATCTATAGCACCCCATGTAAAATAAGATTTTCAGTATCCAATCCTGTCAACCACGATACGTCTGTGGAAGCTACGGCTCCGATGTCGCTAGGGCGTACAGTACCATATCACACAATGCGAATGCATGAATCACACTATCCAGTCATGCAGCAATCCTGCGTATAACATGCGCTCATGTAGGGCAACACCGCCTATCCGGGAGCCCCTAAACAATCTGCCCGAAGGCATATGCTATGATCAGTCACTTCTCATATTAAGCATACATATGATGCATATAATCATGAATCATGAGACTATACTAACATGTTATATGGTGAGGGATGTTATTCATAATGAAGATGGGCCTAGACGGCCTACAAGTATGGGCCTAACAATGGGCCCTAGGGAGAATTATAATGCGGACATTTAACCAACATTTATTCGTATAATGAGGACGTCAGACCAACATTGCTCCCAAGGCACGGTCTTCATAACAAATTCGTACACAATGTAACGACCACACATACGTTACACTGGGCCTCGCTCATGGGCCTCACATACCTCTCATCAGGCCGTTTAAATGGGCCGATTCAAATGGATCACCATAGGCCTCACATGTGGCCTTATATATACAATAATGGGCCACACTACTTGGTCTAACAATACCATAAAAAGGGGGGGCGAGCCGACCTGACCGAACAACACCATCAGGTGGACCGAGCCGAGCCAACCTGACCGAACAACACCATCAGGTGGACCGAACCGAGTCAACCTGACTGAACAACACCATCAGGTGAGCCGAGCCGACGTGACCGAATAATACAATCAGGTGGGCCGAGCCGAGCCGACCTGACCGAACAACACCATCAGGTGGCCGAGTCGAGCTGACCTGACTGAACAACACAATCGGGTGAGCCGAGTCGACCTGACCGAATAATACCATCAAGTGGGCCGAGCCGACCTGACCTAACTAAACAACACCATCAGGTGGGCCGAGCCGACCTGACCAAATAATACCATCAGATGGGGCCGATCCGACCTGACCTAACTGAGCAACACCATCAGATGGGCCGAGCCGAGCCGAGCCGAGGTGGCTTGACTAACATCTCTACTTGGGCCATTTAAGGAGCTCATTAGTCACGACCGATGCTGGCCGACCTCATGTCCCACTAAGCCATTCGAGCAGACCTCTTCTCTTTAATCAGGCCATTCTTACCCATAACATGTATACTATAAATCCATGGGGCTCATGGTACATTAGAGAGGACCAGCACTGCTCAGACATTGGCCATACAAACCTGCACCTTTAAAACTTGTCTAGGTACACCAGCACCACCCAAAATGGATGAACGACATGGGTGGGTCCCATGGACCCCATGCCAGCTTACACTTCACTGCTGCCACCATCACAAGGGATGGATGCCAAGACCTCAGTGTTAAAATGAGGTAACTCCGCTCAGTCTGCCAGTTGAACTATGGATCTAGGTGTAAACACACATCAAGGAGGGTCCGCACAGATGTGGCCCCACTGTCCAGGGGTATTGGGCGGTTTGAATAAAACACATACAATATGGTGTGGCCCACTAAAACGGATGGGCAACGAGGATGGGTCCCCTGGGCCCCGCCATCAGTTACACCAATGCCAGAACACACCCATGTAAGGACACACACACCATATTAGCCACCTCCACAGGGATCAATATCAAGACCACAAGTGTTGAGACGAGGCATCTTTCACTCCGTCTACTACCTGAGCTGTGGAACTGGGTGGGTCCAGCGTTGAAACGATGTATCTTTCACTCAGTCCACCACGTGAGCTATGGAGCTGGGCCCACGTCAGATCACACTTTACCGGTAGCCACACCCACTATTAGCCATATCAAGGGGGGCTCCCTATGGACGGTTGGGATGGCATATAAACATCATGGTGTGTCTCACATAGATGGGGTCCACCGGTAGGTAGCATGGGTGATATACATACACCATAAGTGGGCCATGATCATGGAAAGAGAGAGGAAGAGAAAGACACAGAAAAAGATGGAGGGGCCCCGCCACTATGGACCCCTCTTGATACAAAATCTACATCAAAGTGGGTCCCACTACATGTGGTCCTTAAATCAAACAAATGAATGAAAATAAAAATTCAAAGATCACCCACCGTTCCTTCTTGCTCTCTAGGCTTATCTAGCTCCTTAACTTCGATTCCAACGGAGGAGATGATAGTTAGATGGTTGAGATGGGAGATGAAAGGGGAGGAAGTGGGTTATACCAAAAGCTCTCATGGAGGGTTTGGGAAGAGCTTGGACGGATGGAGTTTCTCTTGCCTGGAGAGTGTTTTGAGAATGAGAGAGAGGGAGAGTTATAAAGAAAGAAAGAGATGTGATAGAGTGATGGATGGGAGAGAGAGGGATGGGTGTGTAAGAACTTTTTGACTTTTGTGTAAGAAAGGTATGGGTGGTGTAAGAAACTTTTGACCTCTGAGGCTTACTTGAGGATAGGTGTGAAGTGATGTGTACTTGACATGATGGGATTGATGGATTGATGGATTGATGGATTGATGTGACAACTCGTAGAGATTCTCTTGGGTTTCGCATCGCGCGGCGTTTTTCTCGCATCGAACGTTGGCCCACATCTCCTGACCAGGGTATCGCCTCGGCGCGCGAGTCGTGGCATCGGAACCGCAGCGACGGCACGGTCGCTATGGTAAAGGTCTTGGGTTTAGTCAATACGGGTTGACGGCATACGAATCAGGATCGCGCACAAATATCGATTAAGGGTCGAAGGTTGCTGGAATTCGACCGGGAAGACCGCGAAAGTCTATGAAATGGTACGTTCTAGGATACGGGGCTTACAGGTTCACTCACTTTGCAGTGAATTTCAATCACATAGCGGTCAATTATTTCCGTCATTTTGCGGTGAATTATACTCACTTCGCAGTGAATTTCACTCATTTCGCAGTAAACTTCACTGCCTTTGCGGTGAATTTTACTCAATTCCTTGGCTTCTAATATAATAAAAAATTAAAAAAATGGACCATGTTAATTCTTCATCCTTACCGCAACCATTTGGGATTTACTAAAACTATACTAAGCAATTTTACAATTTAAAATCTGATAGATGCAATCGGCCCAAACCCGGTCAACCAGGTCCGAACCCGGTCATCCACTCATCAATGAGACAAGTGACACACATGTGACTCTATAGACCATTCAAGAGCATGGGTCTATCATGGATTGAGCGCAAACTGACAACAATACACATGAATTGAAGTTAACCATCTGATTCCAATTGAATTTCAACCAGTAATCAATGACCACTTTCCACTATATCATCTTCTCAAAGCACGACTTCTGCAACATCTGGTTTTGCAGTACGTGAAACAACAAGGTCTGTGGGGCTTGTCGTGCATGTTGCATTATGTAAAAGTTAGGCATATCTGAATATCAGGTGGACCACATCTCAAGAAACAGCGGTGATTGAATGCCCACAAAAAAAAACTTCCAAGGGCCCACCTTAAGCAGACACGTAATTTCTATTTTCCATCCTACCCCTTGATAAGGTCAAAAAGATATGTATTAATAGAAAATACAAAGATCAACTCGATCTAAACTATTGTGGCCCACTACCCGGTCGACCGGGTTGCAAGCTCACTTCATCCAATCGGGAGTAATCTTATGCGGTTAAGAGGAGCAATCTAGATAGGCACACCTAACCTATATTTGGTTAGATGCTCGTTCCGCATGTAGCCATCTCAACTGTCCGTCGGGTGGCAGCATCCTTGTTGAGCCAGATTCTAACCATCTATTCAGCAGCCTTAAAAGCAGATGATTGAGAAGAGAATTGTTATTGATCCAAATTTATCTACATGTGACAGACTAAAAGGATCATTCATTCTATGTGATTTTTCAGATTTTGGTTTCATCCATGGTTGGGACCACCTCGCCGATGAATGAATTTCCGAGTTGTGCGACAAAGCATTTGGTGGCGATGAGCGCTTTATTGTTATTAGATATTATCTGACTGAAATGTCAGAAACTTGAATTTGGAGGTTGATGTTTCCAATCCAGTCCTTAGGAAAATAATGATTTATTGAGCCCCAAAACATCAGGGTGGTTGCTATCTCTTGATGCGTGCTGGACATTTAGGATTGCATTTGGCTGCATGAGTTAATTGGAGAATCGAATTGCAAATTTTCGGAGATGGCCAAATTGTGATGCTTTCCTAGTATTCGTGTCTAAGTAGACCTCGGAAAGTAACATCACTGCACTTTGGAGCCCTAATCATGGATACTGAGTTGCGGGCCCATCAGTTAGTCCCTTTAGTGAGCACCGTTGAAGCATTTTTATAGCGGTAAAAGTTCTGTATCAAGTTATATTTTAAGTGTTTTCACTTCGTCCAATTGGGAATGACCTTATAACGGCTTGGATAGCATATAAACATGTGAGCCTTATTTGAAGGTTTTGTTGCTAATGGTACTCAACCTATGAGATTTACAGTGACAATCTTCCCACTTAGAGGAATTGAGGTCCGAATAATGATATTTTAGTTTTCTATTAAGTATTTTAGTTTATTTGAATTAAATATAATGATTGCATCCAAATCATATGACCCATAGTCAACGTTGTGTCAAAATTCCTTAAATAGTTATAAATTAGACATGGTACACATTGCATATATGCTCGGCAATTAGGACTGTCAAATAACTGGCAATGGAAAAGTAAGGACATGTTTAGTGGGACTCAATGTTTATGGGGCCCACTGTGATATGTGTGTAATATACACCCCCATCTATCTATTGTGCTGGTTAATGTTACGAATAGCATATAAAAATTAGGAAGATTCAGTGCATGGAAATGACTATGAAGTGAAGGGAATTGACCGTGAAATGCATGAAAATGACCATGAAGTGAAGCGGAATTGTCGAAATTGACCGTGAAATGCATGAAATTATGACCGTGAAGTGAAGGGAATTGATCGTGAAATGTATGGAAATGACCGTGAAGTGACACAGAATCACCGTAAGTGATCGTGAAATACATAAAATGTAACACCCTGAAAATCAGGGGTCGTGTATAAACTCAACTCCCGAGTTCCAGACCGTCACTTATGCAACAAAAATGATTATGATTCGATGTTGTCTGATTTAAAGCATTCACATGAGTAAAAGTATACCAAAACTGCAGTTCATACTTCAGATCCAGTGATAAAAGCAAGCGGAAGACTAAACAATATATATATCACTGTATGGAAAAACAAAGTAAATCTCATCTGTCTCCAAAGTATGACTACATCTCTGAGTCTCATATACATATACATGAATAAAAATGTAATGTTCAAAATAGTCCCACTGAAGTCCTATCGATCCAGGTCGCCTACGGAAAGCCATCGTGATACTGCATGTACGAGAACTCGTCCTGGTCCTCGTCGATGTCTGGCTCCACCTCCTGGATCTCAGCCTCACCTGCATCTACAACAGGGTCTGGTGGGTGTTGCAAACACCATCCCATAACGTGGGAGTGAGTGATCAACTCAGTGGAATCATAGAGCAAAGATTAGCATGTTCACAATTCAATCATGCGATAATAGTAAAGCAGTGAATCAGACAATCCTAATACTGTTGTTAATGCAAGATGACATGACGTGATATATGCCCTCACCGACGATCTCCCTCATACGGCAACATCTTACGACCGCGGCATGTCACACTCCCTAGAGTGCTCCACATCTTCGAGGCACATGCAATGCTATGGTGATATGATTTCCAAGTTGTTATTAGTCCATTCAAACAGCAGGATTGGAAAACTAAGGTACTTCCCTTGTATCAATCCCAACACAGATCCTGTCTAGGGTCGTCACTCCTAGTAATCTCATACGATGTATATTTCGTAGGTCACTGCAAGGGCTGCCAGGGCTGTTGCTCGCACTCGTTGCACCGCTCCCCCATCACCTTATCAATACAGGCCTACCGTACTCTACTGCAACGGAAGGGTCGTCGCCTCCCATGGACTCAGAATACGCTCGCGGTCACTACAAAGGACTCGTCGCCTGATCAGTGTAGGCCGACAGCTAGAATATAGTGTCCCATACCACCATAATCTGCTCACGAGTCTAGGTGCTCACTGGTCACTACGGAGAGGTTTGTGGCCCCAGCGTAGGCCGACAGCTCGACCACGGTGTCCCATACCACCATGCCCGGCTCATGAGTCTTCGTGGATCAAGGTACCATGGTTAACAGGGTTTTCAATGGTAAGTTCAGTACCCTAGGTTCAAGCAGTTATGACTCATACAAGGTGAACATACATCGGCCAGTCGGGTTGCTTGACGGGCTCGACTAGCGCGATCGCATCTCAAGTCGAACGACATGAAGTGCGTAAAACACTTCGCGTGGCCTAACCACTGCCGCCAACTCCAAACACGAATCACGTTCATCGACGCGTCGTTCGTGGCTATGACCAGTCAGCCACGAATTCGCTCGGTTACCGACTGCCTGGACTAAGTCTAGTCCCAAACACTTATGGAATCACATCAGCAATCTGTGTAAGAGTATTGAAATTGAAATACAATCGTGTGAGCATGTTAACACATGTTATAACATTCAACTTAAGAAAATCTTCAAACACATACATTCCATGCATTGTAATGAAATCGTGCATATAGTCAACATGTAGGAAACCATTTAGGTCAGCATATTAATTGAGAAATCAATCTCAAACTATCTCATAACATCATTTAATTCAATACATACTAATACAAACATTTATACAAACACATACACTACACACTTAAGTCTACATATAGTATGTCGACCCAAAGTGCGCAATTAGGCGGATCTCTTCGCCAAACTAATTATGCACTCATTCCTAACTTCCTAATACGACAACAAACCATGTCAATCACGTCAGCAAAATATGAATGTAAACCATACTTCCTACAAATGACTAAAATGCCCTAAATCTCATATTCTTCGTTAATTTACGAAACAGGAAACGGAGAGCATGTTGTACATGTCAAACGGCGATGCCGTCGATAATCTACTATTAAACGACATTGAAAGCGTTGTAAACCGTCAATCAAAGCGTCTAAAATCCTCACCTAGTCTCTTACGGATGCGTGATTTTGAACGGAGCGTGTACGCTTCGTCTACGGCAGTAGGAGGACCTGATTTATGAAGTACGTTAGCTAACACGCTATGAATCTAGGTAAACCTTAAATCAGCAAGTTCTAGGGTTATTTTATACCTGAAAAAGCGGAGAAATCACCAGCCAGGTGATTGGGAAGAGTTGCTGAAGCACCAGCAGTCGGTGGCTCGGAGACGGGAAAAATCCCTTCCACTCTCTCTCTCAAACTCTCTCCTTTTCTCTCTCCCAAAGCTAGGGTTTGCAATTTTCAGATGGGAGAGAAGAATGAGGGTTTCAACCCCTTTTATAAGCTTAAAAATGCCAGAAACAGGCTCCAGAACAAAGTTTACTTGGTGCCTATCCATTTCGGGGCTGTTTCGGTCCAAAAGTTGCTTTCTGGCGGTCCCCTGGTCGATTGCGATCGGACTTAAGCTCATGCGTACCAGATCTAGCACGTATTAAGTTTTCAGTCCGGCAGGGTTCGCAGATCGTACATGGCGGACAGTTTCAGTTCAACGGTCACCGCACGTAGATCAGGGCTGGAAGTCTCATGATAATAAATAGAAATTTTTCCTGATCCGAGGGTATAATCTGGATGAATTCTGATGGTCAGAACGCTTAATACTGACGCGTCAAGTCGTGTGCCAAATTTGAATTTGAAATTCCAATTCTGTCCCTATTCGCGGTCTCTTCAGTCCGAGCTCAATGAAACAGTCTGTGATTATCAGTTTGACTTGATTTTCGAAATGATTGTCAAGTCCAGTTGGGCGGTTCTAATGGTCTAAGATAGGAAGTATCGGACTTTCGACGCGCGGTCTAAATCCAATACAAGAATTCAAAGTGGTCCAGAGAACAAACCCGCTTAGAGTTTGATCCGAGGTTATAGAGTATTGTAGAGTTGTTTGTTCTACTTGATTTGGGTCTTGTAGAACGTATTTAAAGTGATCAAGGACTATTTTCCAGCTACTCTAGCGTTGCGCTAGCTAACTTACGCTTAATTTCCATGGAAATTAATTCTACGCGATTTCGGGTCGAGTTGGTACTCGAGCCCAAGTATGAATTTTTCACGGGCGTTACATAAAATTGACCATGAAGTGAAGCGAATTGACCATAAAATGCATGGAAATGACCATGAAGTGAAGCGGAATCGCCGAATTGACCATGAAATGCATGGAATTGACCGCGAAGTGAAGGGAATTGACTGTGAAATGCATGAAAATGACCGTGAAATGAAGTGGAATCGCCAGAATTGACTGTGAAATGCATCGAATTGATCGTGAAGTGAAGGGAATTGACCGTGAAATAAATAGAAATGACCGTGAAGTGAAGGGAAATCGCTGGGATTGATCGTGAAATGCATGGAATTGACAGTAAAGTGAAAGGAATTGACTGTGAAATGAATTGAATTAACCGTGAAGTGAAGGGAATTGACCATGAAATGAATTGAATTGACCATGAAGTGAAGGGGAATCGCCATAATTGACCATAAAGTGCATGGAATTGATCGTGAAGTGAAGAGCATTGACCATGAAATGAATTGAATTGATCGCGAAGTGAAGAGAATTGACCATGAAATGAATTGAATTAACCGTGAAGTGAAGGGGAATCGCTGGAATTGACCGTGAAATGTATGGAATTGACCGTGAAATGAAGGGAATTGGCCGTGAAGTTATTGAAATTGACTGCAAAGTGAATTAAATTGACCATGGAGTTAATGAAATTCACCACGAACTGATTAAAATTGACCGTGAAGTGAATGAAATTGACCACGAAGTGAATGAAATTGACCGCGAAGTGAATGAAATGGATTTTCGACCATCGACCTGATGGAATCTTAGAAAATAATCAGGTTGGTTGGCTAAAGTAGCTTCTCCTACTCCAAAATTATATATGGTATGTCAAGTAACTAATTTTGGTTTGGAAGATATCCTTGTTAAATGAATAAAGAAAGAAATGGAAAAATGAAATTAAAAAAAGAGAAATTTTTTTTTTTATATGCTTATATGTACATATTTATATAAAATGTATTAAAGAAAAATGTAGGTAGAATAAAGTTCTCCATGTTATTAAAAAAAAAAAGTGTACGGACTGCCACAACACTACGGTTATGGCTACGGTCATAATTCGTAGTCATAGAATCCCAACCCAGTCGACTTGTTGTCCTACTGGCGTGGTCGACCCCGACTCGCTGGTTTTTTTTTTCCCAGTTGTAATCCTCACCGCTTTTTGTAGATCCCATTATGAGGTATGCATCATATCCAAACCATCCATCTATTTGGCGAACTCTTATTAAGGCTTGAGATGAAAAATAAGATATATCTAGCTATCAAGTGGACCACACTGTAAAAGGCAGTGGAGGATTGAACCTCTACCATCAAAATCCTTTTAGTGGTTACAGAAGTTTTGGATCATTATGAAATTTATTTTTCCTCTTTATCCATATCTTTATGACCTTATGAATAGATTAGATGGAAAATAAATGTTATAATTGGCCCTATAAAATTTTTAACGGTAAAAATCAATTTTCCCATTAGTCATTGTGGTGTGTTCCAGTTGATCTTTGGATTTGAATTTTTTTTTTTTTTTTGATAAGGCTCCTAAATAATCCCAAAATATGGATGAACTTCGTGGATGTAATAAATACATAATTGTGAGGCCTACTTAACTTTGATATCTTTTGAAGCATTCGTACAGAGTTCGATGAGCGTCTGCGCTCCTCTTTGAGCACCAGCCGTTCCGCTTCCGGTAGGAAGAGCAGGGGCATTTTCGATCCGGGAAAAGGTGTCCGTGCATGTGGGGTTTATTCTTGGAAGGTAAAAGCAAGTGAGCTTAGAAAGGTTCGTGGGTCACATATGCAGGAAATTTCTCGTATTGATTCTCTGGCAGAGAATGATGCTTGATATGCAGGCACTGGACACGTGGCATACATTAACTCAAATTAAATAGACTAAATTGTGCAATGTAACTAAACCACACTTCCAAACCCAGATTGGTTGAGGAGTCCTACCCTCTGGCTGGTGGACACTTATTCGTCGAAATACTATCATTTAATATTTTTCAATTTTAACCGTCCACTAAATGTTTATCAATCTGGCAGGCAGGTTATCAAATAAGTCTACTTCTTCTTCTTCTTTTTTTCCATAAAACATCTAAACTAAGACCCATAATTTGGACGGTTTATGTTGAGTTAATTATATACTAAGTATGCAATTTCTAAGGGCATGTGTACCTTCCATCACAATCTACTAGAGTATCAAAGTTTTCTGGAAAAGGTTTTCCAAACCGCTACCTGAATAATCAAATAAGGTATTCCTTACCCATTCCCATATAATACTCAATACAGAAACGCATCACAATTTGAAAACATAGCATTTGGACAAACATTTGCATCCAAATTGCAATAATTAAAAAATCCCCATCTGAGTATCTCTACTCCTACGAAGTCAAAGTTCTTATTTTAGCCGATGTATATTACACATTGTTCTCTACTTTCTACAAAATGATCAAAGTGGGCCAATTTTTCAATTAATCAAAACACCCCCTTTGGTAGCCTTCAAATGCCACCCTTTAGTAGGGGTGGCAATGGCCGGCCTGCTTTCGCTGCCTTAGCGGCCTAGCCTTTGTAGGGCCAGGGCTTGGGCCCTAAGCTTGGCTGGGTTAACCTGAGCTAAATATGTAGGGTTAGTGTCTAAGCCAAGCTGAGCTAAAGAAAATGATTATTGTTTTATTTATTTTTTTAATTATTGAGTTAGTACACATACTGCATCATTAGCCACACCCCATTTGGAAATTGACATAAGACATTAGTGTTGAAACAAAGTTATCCTTGCTCAACCTACCACTCTCGCTATGATTCAGTTTGTAGGACTGGTTTGGCTTTAGCTAACTAGGCCACTATTGTAGAAAATAATGGATAGATATGAAACACTTGTAAATAATTTCATTTGATATATATTATTTGTTTAAAATTAATTTTAAATTTGGAGTCATGTCTCTGTGATCAAAATCATTTTATATCATATAAGTAATGCTGGTGATGAGGATATTGTAATTTTTTAATATGTACTTAGACTATTTTAAACCTTTGATTGTATCGATCCTTTTCTCATATAGGTTACCATGCTTCCGCGGGGTTTTGCAAAGCTACTGATAGGTTTTAGGGTCCAGGGTATAGGTCGGCCAACTTGGCCTAGCTATGCTTGACCAAAGGTTTATTTTTGTTTAATTATGATTTAGGGATTTTTTTAATTGAATGTTAATACAATTGCATGTTCTGACTACTAATTAAGAAAAAGTAAAACTAAAGACTCTCTGACAGATTATAAAGGATGATACCCAGACTTAGAAATTACTTAGATATTACCATGCGTGGCATCCAAGTAATGCAATTTAACTGGACCAATATAGATGTACATGTGTATAAAATAAAACTATACTTATTTGATAATTTAACTATTGGATCAGTGGGCATTTATTGGACGGTTGAAAATGACAAATTCGGTCTTTTTAATTCTAAAAGCAACGCTCATGAAACAGAGGTTAAGATTGTTCAACCAACACGATTTTTGGTACTGTTACTTAGAGATAGTGGGTTTCACAGCTCTGACAGTTTAATTTGAGTTGACGCATGCCACGTGTATAATTTGATTAGTAAACGCAGCAAGCGTCATACCTTACCAGAGTATCTATTAATTCCCCATAAATAAAGGACGCGGATTGCGTCCTACCCCCGCCCGGACAGTAATCCGTCCGGACAGGCCTCTGTGGGGCCCAAAGTAATGTAAATGTTTTATCCACGCCGTTAATAGTTCTTAAAAGATCATTTTAAATTATGAGACAAAAATTTAAGTAGTTTAACATCTCAAATGGACCACACCAAAGGAAGCTGCAGTGATAATGACACTCTCCGTTGAAACCTTTCTAAGAGCCACCGTGATGTTTTATTTACCATACAACCTGTTCATAAAGTCATGTAGACGTGGATGAAGCCAAAAAAAATATATCAGCTTGATCCGAAACTTCTCCGGCTCCTAAGAAGTTTTTAACGGTGGACGTTCAATCCAAAATTTGTGGTCCAATTAAGCCTTTGTCCTCCTCTTTTGATAACCTTACTTTAAAATGGTTTTATAAAAACTATGAACGGCGTGGATGAAACACTTACATTACGGTGGGCCCCACAGATCCCTGCCCGGACGGATTACCGTCCGGGCGGGGGTAGGACGCAATCCGCGTCCATAAATAAATTGGCTCGCATGAAGGGCGAGCGATTCGCGCGTGTATATTGAAAGAGTGTGGTGCAGTACGTGTGTAAATTTTACAGGTGCGTAAGAGATCTGAACGTTAGTACTGACTCAGTGGCCAAAAATTAGGCTGATTCACTTATCAGATTGTCCAAAAATGTTCTAGAAAAAAGAATGGTAGTAGAAAAGTGCCAAACTGTCTATATGTTTATGAATGCGTGTTGTCCGTCTGCTCTGTGGGCCTTCTTGAAATTTATGGCAATGCATCTAAAAATCTATCTCTACCCTACGTCCGGCCTAGATCATTCACACGTGGCATTAGTGTCTCTAATAGAACCTTCAACACCTCCTCGCGCGAATCGCTTCGTTATTTTTAAATATTCCTTTGATAAATGGTTAGGACAGAGCAGATTAGGTGCGACCCTTATGGCAGGGCCCACTTTAATGTATTTATTCTATATCCTAACCGTCCATCCGGTTTTATAGATCATTTTATTGTATTATCCGAAAAATAAAATAGATCTAAAACTTAAGTGGACCATACCATGGGAAATAGTGGTGATTGACCATTAAAAACTTTTTGTAGGCCAAGAAAGCTGTGGATCAATCTGATTTTTGCTTTTTCCCTTCGTCCAAGTTTTTTCCGCATTATCGAAAGGTTGGATGGAACATAGGCATTACGGAAATATTATGGTGTACCATGGGAAGTTTTTAATGGTGAAGTATTCAATCACCCGATGTTTGATCCACCTGATGTTTGGATCTGCTTCTTTTTTGCGATCATCCAAAAAAATGATCTCGAAGACGGATGGACGGTGTAGATTCAGAATACGTACATCAAGATGGGTCCCACGTCAAGGGCCTTACCGTCTTGGGTAATCCGCTCCCGGTTAGGACGGCCTTCCTTTGGCGCGAGGGTAAGCTGCTCGCCCCTTCCAGGCTCTCTACGTAGCGATCCAGACCGCTGCATACGGAAACGGATTGGCTACTCCCCCCGATACCAGCCCCGTGGCTGGTGATCGGTGCTCTGTAGGCCTTACCATGGTGTATTTGTTTCATTCATTTCTTTCGTCCATTTTTTAAGATCATTTTAAGGATCTAAACAAAAAATCAGAGGGATATAAATTTCATTTGGATCACACCACATGAAATTAATAGTGATTAGATATCCACCATTAAAATCCTCTTAAGGCCCTATGTAATGTTTATTTGACATTCAATTTATTAATTAGGTCATAGAAGCCTAGATGAAGGGAACAGACAAAAATCATCTTGCTTGAAAAATTTATTAGCCCTCAAAATCTTTTTAATGGTCAACGTTCATTCAATACTGTTTCCTATACCGTGGTCCACTTGAGATTGGGATATAACTAATTTTTCATCCCTCGTAGTAAAATTATCTTTAAAAATAGATGGGATGAAATACATACATTATAGTGTGTCTCACATAGCACTGACTACCAACCATTGGCTGATGTCATGGGAGTAGCCAATCCCTTTCCGCTACATGAAATGGATGGGCTACTCCCCCGACTCTTGTGGCGGGTGGTTGGTGCTCTATAAGCCTCACCATGATGTATTTGTTTCATCCATTTCGTTCATCCATTTTTTAAAATTATTTTAAAATTTTAAATAAAAAATTAAAGAGATATAAATTTAATGTAGATCACACTATATGAAAATAATAGTAATTGGATATCCACCATTAAAATCCTCTTAAGGCCCAATGTATTGTTTATTTGACATCCAATCTATTGATTAGGTTATACAGGCCTAGATGAAGGGAACAAACAAAAATCATCTTGATCCAAAAATTTATTAGCCCTCAAAATCTTTTTAATGGTCGATGCTCATTCAATACTTTTTCTTGAAATGTGGTCCACTTGAAATTGGGATATAACTAATTTTTGATTACTAATAGTAAAATTATCTTTAAAAATAAATGGATGAAATGGATGAAACACATACATCATGGTGGGTCCCACAGAGCACCAACAACCAGCCATTGGCTGCTGTCAGGGGGAGTAGCCAATCCGTTTCCGCTACATTCCCACCCAGCAAAGTCCATGGACGGTTGCGCTCAGCGGTCCAGAGAAACAGTTCGTAACGCATCTTTGCCGTGTGGGCCACCGCGCATTATGCTGCTTCTAGTAGGTCCCACAAATGATACGCCCGTGGCACATCAACTCGATCATCTGGACCGTTTATCTGCTGAGAACTGGTCTTGTTGGGTTATATTCCGGAAACGATATGAATCTGACATTCCCAACCATCTAATTGCAGGACACTTTACCATTGAATGGATGTGATTCCAAGTATATTTGAGAGTGCAACTAGGCCGTACATGCGAGGCCCACTTGGGTATAAAATAGTACATCGGGACACTACGAACATCGTAGTACATCACGACCCCATGATGCCTACAGACCAGAAGGTTGGATCTAATTCAAGCAAATTTTCATCTGCTAAATTTATTGGCTATGATCCAACCCTGTGGTTCCACCAGATGAATGGTTGGGATCACCGTACCGATGCCCCTTAATGTCTGCAGCGGATCATACACGTGCTCAAATTTTGTATACGTGGCATACGTGTGACTCAGATTAAACGCCCAAATTTAGGGAGTCAGTAGATCGGTCATGACCCAACACCAGGTTGATTGGACGATCCTAGCCTCTGATTTATTAAATCGGACAATTGATTATTTTTCCTTTTAAGCCGTGTATTAGGTGTCTGCTGATCTGCAAGTTACGCACAATTTCAGTGTGAATTTTAAGTTACGTCCAATTTAAGATAGGACAGAATCTGGGCAGTTTAATTTAAGTGTTTGCATGTGTACAATTTCCAAGTGGAAGTGTATAAACCATCACACTCCGCCAGAGCATTAAAAAAATGTTTTCTTTTGGCAGAGCTCGCTGGCGCTATCCCAGTCTTGAAATAGAGCAATTACAGGGTCCCGACGGACCCTTTTTTTTGGCGTGGGGACCCTGATTCAATGATCCACACCGTTGATTTGAAGTATCCCATGATTAATAGGTGAGAGCTAAAAATCTCTTACGATTATAACCCTTGCACCGTTGCCTTGCAAGTTAAGGTTTACGGAAAAACAAAGCAACGTTTCGAAACAATGGTCATAGATTGCACAGGTAGAATCATCCAATCTAGAAATGTTTGTGGCAGAGTCATTCCATGCTCGGGTCTATCACATCAACGGTCACCGATCGTGCGCCCCTTCAGAATGGACGCCTTCACGCCGTGATGCATGAAGACGAAATGTTCCTCGTCATAACATGGACTGACACTGTCCCGATGCACCCATTCCCTCCAAGCAGGACCCTTTTGTGGTGATCTAGACCGTTGATCGTTTGTTGACCACTTTGAATCGTCTGCCACTTATAAATTTTCCAGCTGAAACATCCTAGACATTCCCTTTTTTTCCACTTTTCTGGAACGTAGCTATATTGATCTCTAACTATCAATTTCTAAGCTACTGATCAAAGCTTTACAAGATAGTTTGTCTTCGTTATTTTTTGGACCTATCATATAATCGGTCTGGATTACGGGAACATGGGTCCCATTTTACATTTTGATGCATCAGAAGTTTAGAACACCATCTTCGCGACCATGCATCAGCACCCCACAGTTCTGTAGCAGCAGAAGGGTTTTCATTTGTAAAATGGCACCCATACGTTTGGGTAATTAGATAAAACCACCTAATTCAAAAAACTTTAGACGACAACACCCAACTTATTGGGTTTCACTTTATTTTACCACCTCCTTTTGGTTTCACCAACATCACCAAATATTTTGAAAATAAGGAAACCATCCCTAACCTGTGATATTCATTAATATTTTCTAAATAAGGAAGCCATCCCTAACATGTGAAACAATGAAAATCACACCCCTCCTGTTGAAATGATAAAAATATCTTCTTAACACATTAGATATTTTAGTTGTATATGTGGAGTGCATTAGAGAATGTTGTACAATAATATATATGGACAGTCTGACCATGGTGAGAGGGATAGAGAGGATGCAATCATGTGAAGGAAGGGAGACATGGACATGCTACATAGTCCACCAGTTTTAAGTAGTTACCTAAAACACCATGTTGTATGTGGGGCCTACCATGTTTTATGTGTAGCTCACTCATTTCATAAGATGAGAACTATCATTTGAATAGTACATGTGAAAAATTAGCATAATAAAGCTTCTCATGAGCCATGTTGGTCTGAACAATGTAAAGTTGCTCTTAAAAGATCATATAGTGTGGCGCATGCGATGTTTAGGTTAAGCTGATTTTATATTTTTTTCACATCAGCCTAATTAAACACACCTGATGAATGGGTTGGATGAAAGATGCACACCATAATGGCCCATCACAGGCTTAAGGTTGACATTCCATCCCCATTATTCCCTATGGGGTGGCCTACCCAAGTTGTGTATCTTGCTTGTTTTTTCTTTTTTCTTTTTTGCCTAAGGCCTTAAACCAACAACAAAACTTAGGCCTTGTTTGTTAAATCTAAAGTCTAAAGACCAAATCTAAAATCCAAAGCTGAATCTTAAATCAAAAGCCTAAATCTTAAATCTGAAGTAAAAAAGGAAAAAAAAAAAAAAAAACTTGTTTGATAATTATGGTTGAAGTCTAAAAATTAAATACTGAATCTGAAACAAACAGCTTGTTAACATACATCTTAAATGTTTGAAATATGTTAATTTAACACATTTGCCCCTATCTCTCGTTTAAAAATGTTTTACATTATAAAGAAATTATATTTTTATTAAATGAAAATAAAATCATTAGCAAAAAAAACTTCAAATAAGGTTCATCTTATATTTATATGCTATCCAAATCATTTATAAGGTCATTACAAATCAAATGAAGTGAAAACATATTGATCCAAAACTTCCATGGCCTATTTAAGTTCGGTTTCAATCCGCATCCTTTTTTGAGCTTTAATACGAGCTTCTGTGACCCCAAAAATCATATTGATCCAAAGCTTATGTGACCCCAAAAATCATGTGCAAATTATTTTTCATCTCAAGCTTTAATATGAGCTCTTGCCAAATGGATGGATGGTTTGAATATAACACATACCTCATGATGGGACCCATAGAACCAGCAGCTATATAGCTGGTGTGAAGTACACCAACCAATCTGCATCCTACTTGGACGCGGATTAGCTACCAAGTTGAATAGCTAGATTTACTGCTAAAGTGACATCATTAAGTTCCATGGGCCCACTATGATGTATATGCTTTATCTGCACCGTCCAACTATTTGGAGATTTAATTTTAGAGCATGAGTTAAAGAATGAGGTAGATCCAGATATGTAATTGACCCCACCACAAAAAAAAAAAAAAAACCAGTGGCGAGTTTGATGCCTGCTGTTGAAACCTTCCTAAGGCTCACCGTGATTTTTATTTGAAATCCAACCTGTTCATGAGTTAACACAGACATGAAAGAGGGGAAAAACAAATATCAACTTGATCAAAAACTTTTGTGGCCTATTTAAGTTTTTAATGGTGGGCGTCACTCTGCCCACGGTTTTCTGTGGTGAGGTACACTGGAGCTTTGGATTTGACTCATTCTTTAGATCTTTACCTAAAATTATATTTCTAAATGAATGGACGACATGGATACAACATATACATAATAATGGGGCCCACATAAGTTGGTGATGTAACTTCAGTAACGAGGACGCGGATTTCCTACGAGAGCCTTTCGTAGGAAGATCCTGTGCTGTGAACTTAGGTGGGGCCCGCTGTGATGTTTATCAAGAATCCACTTCGTCCATCCGTTTTGTGAGCTAATATTAGGAGATTAGACCAAAATCGATGCGGATCCAAGACTTAAGTGGGCCGTACTAAAGGAAAAAGTATTTAGGAAAATTCCTACCGTTGAAACTTCCCTAGGTTTGATCGTGATGTTTACATGCCATTCATACCATTAATAATGTCATTCCTATTGGTAGGAACCGAAATATAAATATTAGCATGATTCAAAACTTCTGTGGCCCCACAAATATTTCAACTGTGGACGTTCAATTATCACGTTTTCGGCCCACTTGAGAATTATATTAAGTTCGTTTTTGACCTTATGTTCTAAAATGAACTCACAAAACGTATGGACGGTGAAGATTTATCACAAACATCTCAGTGGCCCCACCTACGTTCCCAGTGTAGGAACTTCCTGAGAAAGGCTTTTATAGGAAATCCGCATCCGGAAACAGATTGGATACTTCCCCGCCACCCACTAATGGCTGATGATTGATGCTATGTGGGCTCCACCATGATGTATGTGTTTCATCCATGCCATTCATCTATGTTTCTAGATCATTTTATGGTATGAGACAAAAAATGAGGTATATCACAATCTCAAGTGGACCACATTATAGGAAAACAATGTTGAATTAACGTAGACCATTAAAAAATTTTCGGAGGCCATAAAAGTTTTGGATCAAGTTGATCTTTGTTTTTTCCATTCATCTAGGTCTATATGACCTAATTAATAGATTGGATGTTAAATAAACAGTACATTGGGCCTTATGAAAATTTTAATGATGGATATCCAATCACTATTGTTTTCCTATGGTATGGTCAAAGATTTATATTCCTCTTTTTTTGGTATCGGGCCCTAAAATGATCTTTAAAAATGGATGAACGAAATGGATGAAACACATACATCATAGTGGGGGCATAAAGAAGTTTCATGGGTTAAAAGTTGATTTCGTATTGCGCAATTTAAAGAGAAAAAATTGCTGTACTAACTTGAAAAGGGGTAATTTTGGAAGCAAAAATTTTTGTTTAACAAAATATTCACTGAGCGCATTCCGCGTTCACTGTTAAGCTAGACTCCTATCACGGAAAGAGTTCAGTGAAAAACCACTTAACGCTTTCCTTCTTCTACGTTAACGACGCATTAACAAATACCACTAAACACGGAACATATTCCTAATTCCATGTTAAGTGCAAAAATTCAGCATTAACAAACAGGCCCTTAATGGATGCAATGGATTATATATATACAAGATGATGACCCATGATCGAAATCTATGGTTAGCATCTCATCGCTATTGTTCCCACCCAACTGTGGATCTCAACGAGCTTTTGCCTTAGGTCCTCAAAGTATGAGTGTTTTAGGCCATGCATAAATTCAATCCTCCAGGATTTCTAAGGGAGGTATAGGGTCTTAAAGACCTTGACTATGACTAAGGAGCGTTTAAGTTACATCTAAGCTAAATTGACTGGTAAGGGCTTGTACTCTCTCTTCTATAGACACACCATCTCTTCTAACTATAGTATGGGGAAAGGGAAGTGAGATTACCGATTGATTTGATATTAGATGAGTGGGTATGGCATATACAATGCATGTGAAGTGAGGAGGTGATAGAGAAAATGGGAGAGAATTTTAAAGAAGAAAAGCGATAAAAAGAGGATGAGAGATGTTGAAATGATGTTTTCAATCTATGTAAAATCATGGGACATCCATCGATCGAAACTCTCTAAAATGACAAATTTGGACCGTGCTTGATCGACAACAATATTTTTTTTAAAAATCATTAGTTACTATCCGGATAGTTTTAAATTAGTTCAATCACTCAAACTTTGGTATGTTCGATTTACTAAAGGGTACTCGATCAGTGTCGATCGATCATCAACGTGCACAGTACAATGTAAGTGCATAATTTGTTTTGTATTCTATTTGTGATATATATATATATATATATATATATATATATATATATATATATATATATATATATATATCTATCTATTAATGGTCTCCTGCAAACCATCCCGTAAGCTACCTTGGTGCGGTCTAATTCCCACTATAAGTTACCAAGTTTTGTGGACCCGACTATGATGTATGTGTTGTATCTACAACGTCCATCCATTTGGAGATATTATTTTAAGCCATGAGCCAGAGAATGAGGCAGATCCAAAGCTTTAGTGGACCCCACCATAGAAGACAGCGGGAAGATTGATGTCTACTGTTGAAACCTTTCTAAGGCCCACCATGATGCTTTTTTGAAATCCAACCTGTTCAAAAGTTAACAAAGACATTAAAGAAGGGAGAATACAAATATAAGCTTGATCGAAAACTTTTGTGGCCTTTAGAATTTTTTAACGGTGGCATCACTCTCACCACTGTTTTCTGTGGTGGGGTTCACTGGAGCTTTGGATGTGACTCATTCTTTAGATATTACCCTAAAATGATCTCTCCAGGTGGATGGACGGCGTGGATACAAAACATATATCAAGGTGGGGCCACAAAATTTAGTGACGCCACTTCTCACCTTGTTAATAGCCAATCCGCGCCTAGGTCTGCATGCTCAGTAAACTCTGTAGGGCCCTTCATGATTTATTCCATCCACTCTTTACATCTATTTTAACAGATAATTGTAAGGCTTAAGCCCAAAAATGAAGTATATCCAAAGCTCGAGTGGGCCACACCACAGGAAATAGTGTGAATTGAATGTCAACCATTGAAAATTTTCTTGGGGTCCACAAGTTTTGGATTAATTTGATATTTGTGTTTTCCTTTCATCCATATTTGTGTGATCTCACGAATAGGTCAGATGACAAATAAACATCATTATAGACCCTAAAACAGTTTCAACAGTGGAAATTATTATTTCCAATGTTTCCTGTTCTATGGTCCACTTGAACATTGAAAATGATTCAATTTTTGTCTCAACCATTAAAATGCGCTTGAAAAATGGATGGATGGCGTGGATAGACCACATCCATTTACACGGGGCCCAACAAAGTTTACTCATAACGCAATCCGATTTCCTCTTTGTGTTGAGAATTAGACTGCACCAAGTAGCCTGCGGGATGGCTTGCAAGACACCACTACTATATATATATATATATATTGGGTGTAATCAGGATTATGATAATTCTAAGACGTTCTTAAGAAATTTATAGAAGAAAAACTAGGGTTTTGAAAGATTCAAATGTGGTTCTCATCATTGTAAGTGCATAATCTATTGTAATATCATTTAATAATGGATTACTTGTTGCTTCGTACCATGGTTTTTTTTTTTCCACATAAAATTCATGTGTTTTCTGCGTGTTTTGTTTACATTTGATTTGCTTTATTTGATTGAATTCGGATATGCTTCTGCATTATCTCTGATAATAGAGATTAGAATCATTTATAACAATTATTTTATTGACAAGCTAAAATTTGCTTAAATTGTTAGGTTTTATACTCATGTTAGGTCTTTAGACACACACTGATCCATAGCTCAACTAAGTAAAAATAAAATCATTTCCATACTAAGGTCTTAGTATTGATTCCCAAGTGGGGTGTGTACTAATGTGCTAATCAATAACAAAAAAAACAAGGTCACTAGGTAAAGAATAAAAACCAGCTACATAACTACATCTACAGCTTAAATGGGCTACATGACATGGAACAATGGAAATAGGATGGCGACCACGTATTTATATGTTGCCCATGCGTATCCTCCACGAAACTGCTATTTTAGCAAAGCTCATAACAATGAAGAGATGAACAAAAATAAGCTTGATAAAAAACTTTTGTGAGCCATACCTTGTGAATTAACTTGGTAGTTTTGGCAGCAATGGATTATTTTCAATGGGACAGCTTATGTGAGTTTTTAAGTGGGCTCATCTTTTGTACTTGGGAGTGAATTTTACATGGTAAGACCCACAAAACATTACACTCTCATTTGTTTCAGGCTAGGCGTAAAGAAGATGAGAAGTCAGTGAGGGCTACTCATATTAAAAGAAGGGGAAGGAAGTGGGTTAAATTCAAGCTGGTCTTTTGTGGAGTGATATCTCAACCATTCCTGGTCAATCAGCTACACTTCTACGATGGATTTTCATTTACCCTCGCTTTGACTAATGATAGGGTGTTGGCTTGTAAGGTTTATTGAATTGGGTGGTTTTTCTAATTAGGACAAAGTACGGGTGTATTTTTAAAATTCCCGCAGCAAAGACAGAAAAAAAAACAGCGAGCTTGCCTTTTCTCTTTCGTTCTTCCGTGGCTTTTGGTTGATTATATCAAAATCCAAATGGAACAGAGAAAATATAAGTTCGTGGGTCGTTTTCAAATGGTGGTTGGAATCTTAGGTCGAGAGATCAAAGCAGCCCAAAAAGTAAAAAAAATATTTGGAGCTAGCAATTCTCAGTTTGGGTTTTTACTAGTTCTGAGATCTTGGGTTAGATATCTCATCTGATTCTTACCATAAAATTTCTCTCTCTGTCTCTCTCTCTCCCTCTCTACAACTGTAAATGCTGTTGGGTTTTCGCTGCGAGTTCCGGCAATGGCGAGACGTCATGGATGGCAGCTTCCTGCTCACACATTTCAGGTACATTTTCATTTTTATTTTTATTTTTAATTATTTCCTAGCTTTTTGTTATTTGTTTCAGGCGTTCTTATGGGTAATATTATTTTTTCAGACCATGTTTGGTTGTGGGTGGTATGAAAATCCTGTTGGTTTCTTTCTTTTCTTTTTTATTGTCTGAGAAATGAGATTTTTTTTTTTCTACTTTGTGGTTTTGGATTTCTAGTCGCCACTTCACTGTCTGTTTGATCATCTACTTAATTTGTGCACTGTGGTTTTTTTTTTTTAAAATGCTTTTTAGTCGTGGTGGAATATAATCCGTGCATCATGCACAGTGATGTTCCAAGAGAATGTGGCATGTGGGATGATGTTAGATGATCTAAAGCGCTCGTTTAGTGGGCCCCACATTGGATGCAGCACGGTTTGAATACTCTCATTGATCTGGACCGCTAATATATTGGGCCCCACTTTGGATTAGACACTGTTCAGAAACTCCAGTGATTGGATGCTCTTGATTGCCAACTTTTGACTCCAGAAGATAGATGGTAAAGAAGGAAATTGGGAACATGGAATGGAAAACTGTGAATCAGATGGATAGGATTACTTGTGTTGTGTGGTCTTTGGAACCATCTAGACTGTAAGATCGTCATGCCATGTGTATTATTTTCATGGGAGCACATGATAAGCAGCATTATGCACAGTTTGTTCTTTTTCTTGTTAAATCTTCTAATTAGATTGTGCATTGTGGATTTTGTTATGGGCTTTTGGGTTGTGGACACCGATTTTGGTAGTTTTAGATTGTTATGCAAGTACACACAAGTGCATCCAATCCAGACGAATCTTGCATTTCTGGTTTTGTCACAGACCTTTCAATTTGATGGATACCGTGCCTTTTTCTTTTTTTTTTTTTCCTTCTAATTTTAGGCCCTATTTGGTAGAAGCCTAAAAAATGAGTTCTTCTCATTTGAAATAATAATAATTATGTATTAGAGATATTGATCTCTAATACATAATTACTGCTGACATGAACATGAACTTGTTATACATTAGAGATCAATTTCTGTAATACATAATTACTCTTAACTAAAATGTAAACTCATTTTTAGGCATCTACCAAACATGGCCTGTCAACATGGTTTTCTAGTGATATAATTTTACTTGTTCCAAGCAATGTTTTCACTTCTACTTTATTTATTTTATATATATATATATATATATATATATATATATATATATATATATATATATATATATATATATATATATATATATATATATATATATATATATATATATATTATCAAGACTAGTGTAAAGTTGCTTGTATTTTACCATTAAAATTCTCATTGGATTTGATTAGCTTATAGCATTCCCTTGCCAAAATCATAGATGGGTGATCAAGGCTTTTGAAACATAATATCTTTGCTGGACTTTAAGTCGTCTATCGTTTGATTTAAAATCATTTTGGATAAACTTATCACCATCATCATCTAAGCCTCATCCCAACTACTTGGGGTCAGCTGCATGAATTCTGTTCCACCATCCCCATGTCTTGAGCTAAACCATAAGTTATCAATTTTTTTTGTTACTACCTTCACCACGTCCTTTTGGGCCTTCTCCTTGCCCATCAAGAGCCTTCAACTTGGAACCAACTTACTACTCCTAAATGGTGCAGTTCTTCATCTCTGCTGACAAGGCCAAACCCTGTAAGTCTACTTTCCCTCGTCTTTTTACCTATCAGTCTACTCCTAAATTCCCTCGAATGCATTCATTTCTAATTCTATCCTTCTTCATCTTGCCACTCATCGATCTCAACTAATTCCCTGTTTCCACTCGTATTACTAGTTAAATTGCATTCTATGTACTGCACTTTAGTCCAACTAATATTACAACCTTTAGATTCTAGAGCATCTTCCATAGTTCTGGCTGTGTTTACCCCTTCCTGCTTCTCATTAATCAAAATCATGTCATCTGCAAAAAAATATATACCATGGGATCTCTTCTTGTAGATGCCTCGTTAGCTTGTCCATAAGTAATGCAAAAAAGATACATACTCAATGCTAACCCCTATTGTAACGCTACACTATTTGGAAACTCACTTCTCTGCACCGGTGGTCCTCATGTTTGTTATGACACCTTTGTACATATCCTTTTATTATTATTATTATTTTACACACCCTTGCACCCACACACCACAATGGGTACTCAAACCCATGATCTCTGTGTTGAAACTCTTGTGAGTCTACCCTCATACATATCCTTAATCAGCTCTACAAGTTGGAATTTTCTTAATGAAATGAAATAGAAAAAAAAGAAATTTCACTAACTAGGGTTAGTCAGTCGGGAATTGCCTGAGTAGGCAGTGAGTCTTTTTGGTTGCATCGACTAATCTTGTGTGGATCATGAGCCAAGTCGGTGTTTCTTTTAGTTTATCATTATCATGGCTCAATATCATCGTGAAGCTTCTTATCCTCATTTTCTCTTTTGTTGGTGGACAGGTTGTAGCTATAACGGTATTTTTCTTGCTAGTAGTTGCGTTCTATGCCTTTTTTGCTCCATTTCTTGGAAAGAATTTATACGAATATGTGGCGATAGCTGTGTATACTCCTGCGGTTAGTACCCGTTTCTCGCAATATCATTTCTGGACATCTCTTTACTTGCTCCACGAATTTCTAATTATTCAATTCATATGTCAGGCACTTGCTGTGTTTTTTCTCTATGCCAGATGCACAGCTATCGATCCTGCTGATCCTGGAATATTAATTGATCATGTCTATAGATCACGCGACGCCGCTGATTTGCCTGGTGATCTGTTTTTAACAACATTTATATAAAATTAGTTTTGATTTTTGATTATTTAGACATGTTGAAAAAAGGTTTTGTGTTGTGAAATTAGGGGATGCGGCTTCTCTTGGGGAACCAAGCAAGGTAGTGTTGAATGCAGTAGATGAATCCGCTGAGCATAGTTCATCTTTCTGTTCAAGTGTTGGGAGCTTCTTTTGTTGTTGTCTGGTTAGAGGTGATTGCTGTGGTGATGAAGATAGTAGCCATCAACAAGGCAGTGATGGAGATGCTTTGTTCTGCACGTTGTGCAATGCAGAGGTGTAGCCTTCATCTTGGATACAATACACCTCTAAAGCCTTTTTCTTTCATTTTATTTCTATTACTTCTCTTGCTGATCTGAAATTCATTTTTAGGTTTGTTTGTGTTTTTATGTGGATTTGATGCCCCCCCCCCCCACCTTTTCCTCCATCAGGATAACTTCATGATCCAATTGAAGTTTATCCAGTTGAGGTTTGTGGGGGGAAAGGTGACCTCCTTAAATGCCTGCATATTTGGATCGACATCTGAATCACCATGGGTGCCTGATCCAATGGTGATTTGAAGTACAACTAAATGGCCTTTTAGCTATTCGAATCATGATTTTAAGACTCGGATGAGTCTAATGCGAATTGTCTGAGTCAACTTGGATTTGGAACTACCTGATCTGGTTCAATAATATGAGTTGTGCCCCAGACTCGGGCAAGTCGCGACTTGAGAGGACGAGTCGATCTGAGTCACCGAGTCTGAAAAACATGATGCAAATAGCAAACATATTAGCTGATGTTCTATCTTCTGCTCTCATCCTCACTCCCACTCTCACCAAATTAACACAAAAATCATGTCTCTATCACCTCCACCTTTACTTGCACGTTTTAACTTCTAATCTCTTTGTAATTTATGTATGACTGAGGATCTAACTATTTGTGAACCAAACTGCCTTTATATATTATTTGATATTTTTCTTTTTGTATGTGTGCTTCCTAGATGTTGTTGCTTTGTTAGTTCAAATGGTTTCCTTCATCCTTCTTGTTTTTTACTTCCTTAGCTAAGCCCTAAAATTATCCATTTACTTTGATTTTCCTTTTTATGTGTCAGTGACATTGTTTGGTTTCTCTTTTATTTGCAATGCAATTCTGTCTATATCAATCTATTTAAGATTTAAGTACTTGTGTTTATGAATTTTCTTCGAGAACTAATCACATACAGTCAATGTTTCCACAACTTGCTGTACTGTACAATATTTCTGGCAAACATGCCACTTGTGTGGGACATCAGTACTGTGAAAGCTTTAGGACCCGCTATGAAGATCACCCTTCTCGAAGACCAGGATGATCCTCTCAATAGGTTGGCCTTACCTGTATGTTGAGCTAGACTGTCAGTTGTCCATTGATCGCAACTGTGGGGCCCACCTAATGAGTGGGATGACCTGATTTTTGTTTCACGTGATCTTCATGGTAGAGCCTACTGTTTCCATGGCAACGATTTCCTACACAAGTGCCATGATAGTGGGAAGGATGGTATGGTACCACAAACTGTGGCACCTTGCCTGTATCCGGTCAGTTCTTATTTTCTTCACGAGATGATAAGTCTTGAATTTGATGCATCAGGACGTGAATATTGTCCTGATTCCCTGGCCTATACAAGCGGGCCCATCGTATAGTGAGCCGGACTTTTGATTTGATGGACCCCACTGTAGATGGGAACATAACCCCCAAAAAATCTTTCATTCTGAAGCTTAGATGAGTGGACTGTGAATAGATAGTTCAGAAAAAAAGTAGGAAAAAAAAAAAAAGCAACGGTCCAGAAGGGGAGACCTAAGACTGGATGTCAGGATATCATAATCTGGGTGATTTTTCCAACATTCCCAGACTCATCAGATCAACCGTCTGGATCATTGAGACATGGGCTCCACTTGTTTTGACTGGTTCATTAGGACACTATTCAGATCCTGTTTCATAAGGACTTGATAATTCCTCTTTCTACATATGTTTTGTCAGTTGTGTGTATAAAACTAAGACCTGGGTTTTATCTAGTCTACCAAGATGGTGCCGCATCCAGTTAGGGGAGCTCTCAAATTTCAACAATTTATAAAAAGATCATTTAATCCCCCCCAAAACGATATAAGAGTGATGTGGTTCTTTCTCTAGGTGCGTAAATTCAGCAAACATTGCAGAAGCTGTGACAAATGCGTCGACAGATTCGATCATCATTGTCGTGTAAGTGACCGTTGGAACTTGCTCATTGATTTGTTTCTCTGTATGTTTGACATTTCTTCAAGTGTTACAAGTTCTCTCTTTACGGTGCAGTGGTTGAATAATTGCGTGGGGAGGAAAAATTACATTACATTTCTTTTCCTTATGGCTGCAAGCCTTGTCTGGGTGAGCGTAGAGAGTGAATACATCACAAGCGATTTTCGTTTGGAATGTTGTGATTAATTATGCATATGTTTCTGTACTTTGCATCCATTTTGGTAATGAGCAATTATATGGTCCTCAAGGGCTCATTTGGACACTTGCAAAAGGGGGGGGGGGGGGGGGTGTTTATGGAGAATGGGGTTTGAAGCCTGCTTTTTTGGCCAGCCTGATGAAAACCAATTGGATTGGTTTTTGTTGAGTTGGCATTTTAGCTCCTATTTAATCGAGCAGGATGGTGAAATGCGGGTTTGCATGTGCACTCAAACACGCATAAAAAGTGCCGGTTTCACTCAAAAGGTGGCATATGTGTCAAATGCCCGTTTTGAGGGTGTGTCCAAATGGGTTCCAGGACTAGGATATGCAGTATATCCACCTTTATGTTTGCACACGCATGTCCCATAGCATGTTGAAGCAGGCTTGAATCTGATGGTCTCCACCATGGATGGGGAATCTACCAAAACCCCCTTGATCGAATGATCTTAACCGCCTGTTGGTGCTTTGCGAATGGATGATTGAAAATAGGGTAAGGCAATGGTCCACATTCATCAGAAAGAAAAAGAAAAAAAAGCCAAAGGTTCGATGGATATGAGCTTCGATCCTTGGAGGTTTTGAGGACATGGTCAGATGGTCTATCCACATTGGAGCCCATCAGATGTACTGAGCTGTGGGGTTCATTGTCCCAACTCAGGCCTTGAGGATACTGCAGATATCCATTCCTGGACTGGGCAATCATATAATGTCTGTTTGGCAATATTACTGATATTGAACAGCTATTTATTTATTTCTGCTTATGTTATTTATTTCTAATATTTTTATGTGTCAGCTTGTGATTGAATGTGGGGTTGGGATAGCAGTCTTTGTACGCTGCTTTGTTGATAGAAAGGGTACTGAAAATCAGATCAGTGATAAGCTTGGAGAAGGGTTCACCCGTGCTCCATTTGCTACTGTGGTGGTATGTACCAATAATTTTGATCACTGCTTGTCTATTTGCAATTTCTCCAAAGTGTGCTTATATTTTCTTTTCCTGAAAAAAATTACTGAGCTTTGCTAAGCTCACATGCATGTGCAGCAGAGCTCAGGTACATGCCACAAATGTGCCAGCATGGCATGATAGGTGCGATATCCAATCCATCCATCGGAATGGAACTACTATATTGATGATATAACCCAAGAATCAGGTTGATCCACTGGTCAGGTGGGCCACAGTTAGCAAAACAAATGTACGGCTCTGGAAAACCTTGCTGAAATTTTCTAACCCATTCACCTGTTTCCAATATTGGGGCCTACGTGCTGAGAGGACCAGATTTGGTTTTGGGAAAACATGTGGAATGCTGGACCAACCTGATGGATAGATCGGATTTTGCACCCATGTGCCATGCTGGCACGTGTGGCATGTATACGAACTTTATTGCATGCACGTCTGCGCTTAGCAAAGATCCAATTATAACATCATTGTTCTGGTCATCTGGAAACTCCTGTTTGCACTCAAGAGTATATGCTTGGTTTCAAATGGAAACATTTTTTCTGTTTTTATAAAAGGAGCAAGCATAGTGACGTCTTAATGCAGGGGCATTTTCACACCGGGCTTGAGTGTGGTGGCCTGTGGGATGTAGGGGCACACTTGGGGTGGGCGGCCCGTGTGAGGTAGGCCCCACTTGTGCTAGGCGGAACCTATGTGAAGTGGGGCCCACGAGGGGGGTTTGGCTGAGGTCCTAACCAGTGCAATGTAGGGCCTAAGCTATGAGATACAAGGGATTGATTCGCCATGCTCTATCAGTTTGAGCTTTTAGAGCAAGTGGCTAGTTGTCTTGCATCACGTCTTCTAGCATCTTAGGAACCCACTAGAATGGGACCCAAGTCTAGCCTCAATCTAACTCACTAGCCAGCTGCACAGCTTGACAGTGTTAAGTTGGACCCAGCTAGCCTATTTGGAACTTCCAAATGCATTTTGGCACTAGCCGATCATGTTACAGGATCCTTCTAACTGGTTACCGGTCTGCTTCAAATAATGCTTCCAACTTGTGCTCCCTCTCCCACTTCCTTGCAGTTTATACTTGCTAACATTTTGATATAGATGCTTCCCTGCTCTCACATGTGAACTTGGTGCCACTTCGCTTCATGCTTGTGCAACTATGTCAGACTTGGCGCGTGGGACTTCCAAACATAGCTGAAAATAATTGGCATGCAGAGAATGTTCCTTTTACTTGGTTGAATGCATTTTACAATTTTATTTTTTATTTTTTATTTTTTATTTTTATTTTCAGGCCCTATGCACGGCCGTCTCTTTGCTGGCTTGTCTTCCTTTGGGAGAACTATTTTTCTTCCATATGATATTGATTAGAAAGGTGTGTTCCGTAAAAGTTTTGCTCCTCTATCTCTTCCATACCTTTCTAGCAATTCTTTTTGCAGCTATACATGAGATGAACACATTTTCATTACTTTTTATTTTCATTTTTATTTGTAGGGGATTACGACATATGAGTATGTCGTTGCTATGAGAACACAAAGTGAGCCACCTGGGCCATCTGTTAATGAGGACCCACAAAGTCTGCCATCTTCACCAATCAGCTCAGTTGCCACTGGTATGAGTGGAGGAAGTTCCCTGGGGTTGCAGTATAAAGGTGCTTGGTGCACACCTCCAAGAATTTTTGTGGACCATCAGGTATACATCATATCATGCTCAACTTCGGCAAAGAGCCCATGAAAGTCTAAAGGTGCACATTTCTCCCACCGTTTACAAATGGTTGGAAGGAATCTAGCAAGCATTTCAAAATGGCGGGATAAATATGTGCACTGACTCTTGCTGCACATTGTGCCCACACGATCTTTTCCCATATTATATACTTGATGTTTTATTTTTCTAAATTTCAATTGGGAGGCTTTTTTTTTCTCCCCATTTCATATCTTAGTGCTATGAATCTTCTAGTGAAGATGCGGCTCCTCCAGATCTTGGTCTTGCTCTTGGTTTCTGATCTTTTATAGCTTTGACCACCAAATACCTTGCCATAATTCTTTGAAGGCTACCTTTAACACTATCAATTTTGTCCTTCTCTGCAATTTACCATTCGTGAATTAGATATCTCAAGTTATATTGACACAACACTGAATAAAATGGTTTTGATATTATGTTAACTGTAAATGCATAGTCGAATGATTTTGTATTATTTTAAGCAGACATCCTGGGTTTTTTTGGTAGAGATTTTCTCAGTATTTTAGGCAGTGTTTGAAATATCGTTATCCCGTTACATATCGCACCCTTGGGATATGGATACGTATCGGTTTTCGCATGGGATATATTGGTTGTATCGCATAATGTGTCACTGTTGCTGGAAACATGGGGAGACATTGGGAAATTGGTTGACTTTTTCAATGAAACTTCAGTGATTGTTAAAAAAGACATCAATACACACTTATAAATCAATACATTACAAAAAAACAAGTGCACATAATAGGTTTTCTTTGTATGGGTTCTTAATCTATGCGTTGTCTAAGTGAATTGATGTAAGTATATTCGAAATCTATTTATATAATTTATAAATATAAGACGACTTGTGGAAACACAAGCAATACATTTAAAAGCTAAAGAGGACTCGCTAGATTAGGTTACGTACATGTTTGATTTTATGTTTGGACACAATGATTGCAACTGATTTGCGAGAAATTGGAAAATTTTCTTTTTTGTTTTTGTTTTTTCTTTTTTTCAATTTTCCGCAACTCAGCCCATGTCTTCTATATTTCAAAAGTGAAGCTTCCAATCCATGATTTTTCATGCAAAATCATGAAAAATCCGGATTTGTAATAATTTGATACTAATTTAACATGATTTATAGAAAAAAGGATCAAAAATAAAAAACGCTCACCGGATCGAACATGTGAGATATATCCTACTACTTGTGCGTTTTGTATCGCATAAGTGGGATACAAAATATATCGTGGGATATATTGGCTAACATCATCAATATTTAAAACACTGATTTTAGGTATTGATTTTGCACATGGTATCACACCTTTGAGAATGGGAAATATTGGGAAATATCGCAGTTATTGTGTAAAGTATCACTGTCCAAGGGAAACTTCAGGGAACTTGTGGAAATTTTCATTGAAACTTTAGAAGATGTTAAAGACACATGATGGTTCGCTTAGAACTCAAAAAAGAAAAAAGATTTTATTTTTTTTATTTTATTTTATGCATAATAGTTTTCGATTGTTCAAGGGATGAAACTATGCACTGTTGAACAATCTCTTTTTATTGCAATTTCTCCACCAAATTTGTGTTTTGATGCGAAACAACTCAAGTGGAGTTGTTAAAATACTAATACAAAGAGTTTCCAAAAATATTTGGGCAAATATATATATATATATATATATTGCTGATTTATTATGCTGGTTTCTGTCTTATAGTGGCCAACATCAAATGGCACTTTGGTTGTTACAATGTGAGGGTGTTGGCAACATGTGTTATACACCCATGATTGTGAGAAGCCAATGAAGCCAAATGATCTCACTGGCAGTAGTAGGCAATTGCGCATAGCTAGTGGTACTTAAGTCTCTGCAAACGATTGAAGCCCACCATCCTGCTTTTTGCTCTTTGAAGTAGAGGTGGCAATGGATTAAGTGTGGGTCAGGTTGGGGTCACCCAAGTTCAACTCGTTTACTTAATGGGCAAGCCTAGCCCAATGTAACCCAATCAAGCCTGCCCACCTTGTCAAAACCCAACCTCAGGTTTTAGAAAGAAATATAGGGCTAATGGTATGCTTGGCCAGACTGAATTAGTGGATGCATATATACATACACACATCATATGTACATATCCATACTTATCTTCTATTATATTTCATGGTTTTTGGTTGGGTCTTCTGGCCCAGCCCATTGATTACTTATGTAGGTGGGTTGGGTCGGGTAGGGTTCAACTTCCACCAGAGTCTGACCCATTTACTTAAATGGGCCACAGTTTCTATTCTGAAGCCGACTCACTACTAGTTATTGGTTTATTATTTACTTCCTTGCAACCCGTCTTGAAGTGGGTTGGACCAGTTGACCCACGGGCTGAATGAACCCACTGCCACTCTTACTTCTAAGAGATCAACAGGTAGTCAAGGAAGATGCAATAACCAATAGTCGATCAATGATCAGTGGGATCACCAGTCCAATGAGCATAACATAAGGACACAACTCAAGTGAGGACTGAGGATGGGGATGGAAGAAATAAGGACCAAGCTATGGTCCCTCAATAACTAAAAAATAATCCAGGTACCAAGAAGCTGGTGGTAGTTTGTGGGATCAGCTAATGGCTCCCCATTAGTAGGATGAATCTTCAAATTAAGTTCCATTTATCTGGTGTCTGTCAAGCAGGTGCCGGCAATGATGTCATAGATATATTTTTGTTGGGAAAGTAGATATACACATGGAGAATAGGCTACCAATTCGTAAAGCAGTATCATAAGTGATCTGGATCCTTCATCTCAAAACAAGATCGATACTGAGAAAAATGCAAAGTGAACAAACCCTCATCTGCAGTACCGTCTCACAAGCTACCACACTTCTCAATGAACTGTCCTCTTCTTGCCTGAACTTCCATAGTCATTTCGCCAGTACAGTTCAAAGATTTTAAGGGTCTGATACCTTGTCCACCAATCTCCTTCATTGACAAACCTGCCCCCCATCAAGTAGGTGATTTTTGTGCTTGTAGTCAACCCCTCTTCAAAGAAACTCTGATAGATGCTTTCCTTTATGTAGATAATGTTAGTTGGCAATGGGACATTGACATAGAGTAGATTAGAATATTCACCTAAGGCTACTTTTGATTAGAGTAATGTGATCTCTTGAAGATAAATAATGGTTCTTCCAATTTGATAGCTTTCACTCCATTCTTTTCACTGCCATGTTCTAAAGATGCTTGGCTAGTTTACCCATACAAAGAGGAAGACCGAAATATGTTGATGAGAGCTTACCTAGCTTGCACCCTAAAATCTGGGTGAAAATTTAATCTCTGCCTCACCTGGTCTTATACCCTACAATTCAATTCTTAGAATATTATTCTGACATCGAAGCCGCCTCAAAACACCAAAGGACTTTGTGAAGCTTATCCATTTGAACTTGATTAGCTTCATAGAAAAGGATTGTATCATTGGCCGATTGGAGATGAATGACATGAAAATTAACATTTTCCACTGAAAAACCATTGATGAAGCCTTCTTCCCTCTCTTTTCCAACATCCTGCCAAGGGCCTCAGCCACCAGATGAATAAAAGGGGGTATAAAGGATCTCCTGCCAAACCCTTATTTCAATAATATACTAGTTATATATGCATGTATAGATATAGAGATTTTCTAATCCCATCATCTTACCTAAGGCAGTTCCTCTACATGCCTCCACATGTGCCATTGTGACATAAACGTGTGGCTGCAAGATCCAAGTAATCTGTCAGGTGAATCCACCTTGCAGATGTCTTTGCCTAAAAATTTCAGGATGGTCCACCAGTCAGGTGGGACACTGATTATGTAACAAATCTAAAAGAACTTGCCCAATTTTTTTCTAAGCTGCCTATTTGCTTCTAACATTGTGGTCCACATGATGAGTGGGCCAGCCTGGTTTTTGGGCCAGGCATCCACAAGGTGGGACACAACTGGTAGATGACTTGGATCTCTCACACTTGTGACATGTTTGTGCTCGTGCATGTGGTGGCGTATAGATGCCTTCCCTTATACATGTGTGTGGGATTAGCAAACATCTTGAATGTAAGTTTATATTTTGAAAAGTCTCTTCCCTTTTCTGCTTCATTACTGTTATTTAGACTTATCTATTGTAGGCATTTTGCAATTGATTCTTATTTTGTTTTCAAGAAATAACAAGAAACACCCTGTCGACCAAATTCTTACAGCACTTTCTCCTTGAAAAATGTGCTTCTACCATAAGATTCTTTCATAGTAACTTTCAATACTATGATTTTTTAAAGTTGTAGGAATACTTACAACTTTTGGAGAATTGCTCAAATTTCTGGACTCTATTAAAGTAATGACAAACAGGCCCTGATTTTCCAATATGAAAGTGTATTTTCCTTTTAAGCTTTTGCTGGTGAAAATGCTATGTTTTTCACACTGTTGTTGTGGAAAAGAAATTGCTAGATTGAACTTCGTATACTTCCTCTGTGCTATGAATTGCATAGCAAGCCAACATTTTGCTTCCTTCCCTTTTTTTTTTTTTGACGCGGTCCTTGTTATCTAACAACAGGATGAAGTACTTTCACATTTGGGGCCCGGACATGTACCGTCAACAGTTGATCCAGACACTGCCGAATCATTCGAAAGAGGGAAAAGATTACCAAAACGTCCGGTCAGAATCAGCGCCTGGAAGCTTGCAAAGTTGGATACGAATGAGGCAATGAGGGCGGCAGCTAAAGCTAGAGCATCATCATCCGTGCTACGGCCCATCAATTCCCGTTATCAATATGATTCTGATCATGGCTCAAGCGGAAATATAAGCACCAGAAGCAGTGTTGTCAGTACAGAAGTCACATTCAACAAAGATGCTAGATTGAAATCATCTCCCTTGAAGAGTTCTTACCCACCGAGTCGTGCAAGCAGGGATGATCTTGAAACGTGCAATCACAGCTTAAGTAGTTTCAGCAGTCCCCGTCACATAAACAATTCAGTTGGTGTCAGTCCATTGGAGCAGCTTCCTTCAAATATCGATAACTTCAACCCAATATATCAATCATCTGCTGATCAATCTCCATGGTCTGTAAAAACAAATGGTGTGAGCCAGAATGCTGTTGCCAGTAGTGTAGACCCTACCCCAGTTGGAAGAAACAGCACTGTTATTTCAGAGAACCTGAGATCTTCAGTATTTTGGGATCAAGAAGCGGGCCGCTTTATGTCAATGTCTGCTCCAAGAAATAACAGTCATGGATTAGGAAACCGCATTGGGTTTTCTTCTCAAGTTGCTGGACGGGACCTTTTGTACATGGGCCAGTCAATATTCTTTGGTGGGCCTATTTTGAATGAAGGGTCAGCGAGGAGTTCAAGAAATGGTGGCCCATCAATGCCCACTTTGGATAGAGCATCTACTTCGAATGATCAGAGAGGTGAGACTGTGAGTGGAAGAGGATCAAATCAGCTTCCTGTGTTTGTTCCAAGGATAAACAAGTTCTCTAGATTGCCTTGAGCCTTTTCATTTGTTCCTAACATGGCTTCTTTCATGTGGAATCATCTGAACCATCCATCGTCATGGAGGAATGGGACAGAGAGAGGTATTGTTAGTTTCAGTCCAATATTTTGCTCTAGTGATTTTCTTTTTTTCTTTTCCCTGGGCATTTCATTTTTCTCCATCTGTAATCTTGAGATGCATCTTTAATGGAAGCGCACGTTCCTTGTTCACATGCGTAAGGCATCTCTAAGGTGTATCATCAGTTATCTCACATGCGATCAAGCATGCATTCATCCATGATTCCATGTACGTTTTTTTTTTTTTTCCATTGCCCATCAGTGCGTGCCACTTCCCATACTTTTATTACAACTTCAAACACATGCATGTGCGAAGACATTGTAGGCATCTGTTTGTATATACATTCACAACTATATACATGCATGCACAAATCTACATGTATGCATACATGCACATTCAAAACTCATGCATAGTGATAATTTCATCTGCATTTGTCCTATGTGCATAAGTTTGAACATGCATATTTATATCTACTCTCCATACATACACGTCACATATTTGTAGGAACTGCACTCATGTGCATGAATGCTTGTGTAGATTTGTAATCTTATACTGGGACATTGCTATGGCTACGATGATACATTTAGATAGATTATCATACATATCGAGACATCTACTAAATCCGCAATGCATATTAAGGAGAACAAACATAGTAAACAGATATTCAGTTAGGACAATGGATGAGTGAATGTGGGAAGTATATATTTAAGGACAACTGATGTGGAAAACAACACGTGAGAAATGTAAGGATCCTAGTAATTATGGTAAGCCCTTGTTTGGGCCTAGATGAGCACCCTCATCGATTGATCCTGTTATCATGGAATCATTAGAAAGGGTAAAAGGAAAACTCAAATCCCGATCATTATCTAAGCTTGGAAGGTAATTAGAAGGCACAAGTTCCATTACTTTTCAAGATCAAGAAGCAGAGGATGTACTTGTCTCTAGCATTTTTTTTTTTTAATTTTTAATTTTTTTTTCGTTTTTCTTTTTTGAAGTGCAATGAGAAATTTTATTGAAACTATGCCAAGATTGTGTAATAAGCTATAGACTAAAAGGTAAATTACATTACAATCTTTTAAGGACTTTATACTAGAAGTCCATTCCAATACAAAATATTTATCCTTCAAAAGCACCTCCCTCTCCTTACTCAAAACATTGCAAAAACATCGACCATTTCTTTCCTCCTAAATAGTTCACCAGATGGCAAGCAAAGCCAGTCTTCAAAGGTCTGCCTTTTGCCTTTCAATCCCTCACCGTGCCAACTTGGGAGTAAATCCTTCACCGATTCTGGCATAGTCCAAGGCATGTCGTGTCATGCCCCGAAAATCGACACCCAAGTATGATGACTCCGATCGTAAGTTCCCGAGTGTGAACTTAACAAAAGCGCATGTGGGCAAGTTCCCACGTGCTCGCGCAGTTCGGTTAACATTCACCCATGATCATTAATCATAGTAGCTTTAAATCAGTGTTATCAGAAGTTAAGCAAAGATAAATAAACCCAGAAATATACGGCTAATATTCAAAATGCACAATTCCAAAATTGGTGTCCACCCAAATGGGGGCTATACAAGTCACAATAAACATTTAACAATACCAAACCATGGAGTCCAAGCCGGGGACTCTAATATATATATGTCCAAAACAAAAAAAAAGGCGTAAAGTATTCTGTTTTCACCCAACGCTCCAAAAACATCGACAATGAAACGAGCCGATCTATGCCTACACATCTGAGACCTCGATGGTACCTGTATTGACAATATCGTCTAGTTTGTGTTTTAAAACATGGTCTCAGGTGGGAGTGAGTAACTAACTCAGTGATACCATTTTTTAAGTTACATATGTTATCAACACAATCAAGCATAGACAATGATAATATTACAAAACAAACAATTCCCAAGTTAATTATTTAAATGCATGGATAACATGATGATATGCGTAATGGTTGGCCCGCGACACAACCTAACAATGCTTACCATGATGATATGCGCAATGATTGGTCCGCAACACAACCTAACAATGTTTGCCATTATGATCTGTATGATTAGCTAAGTAATTATTATTCTTGGTTCAAACAACAACTTGACGAAGTTAGGATACCGCTGTTGTATTGCGGGTTTCTATCCGAATCACATGGCTCATTGAGGCATTAGGTGGCTCCTTACTAATGTCCCTTGATCCTAGTTTGAGTTCATCACCCTATAGTCCATATAACTTTATTAGATTGATAGTAGGGCTCGTCGCCCAAGGACATTCACAATTAGTATGAATGTCATCATCAAAGCCCCAAATGTAGAGAAGGCACGCCACCCAAACCATTAACAACATGGTAGGATTGCGACATTCATTGGTGCTTGGTGGTCACTACGGGGAGGCTCGTCACCCAACGTTTTACCAACATGGCGGGCTTGTCACCCAATGTTTTGCCTATGTGGCAGGCATGTCTCCCTAGCATAGGTCTACTGCTCTGACATGGTGTCCCATACCACCATGTTCGACCCCCTGAGTCTTGTCGAATCGTAACACATTAACGGTTATGAGTGAACCTCATTCATTGGTGACAAGGTATCCCAGATTATTTCGTGTGTCATATAATCATCAAACATAAAGGCGATCAAGCTAGGTATTAGACTGATTTGACTGACTAAGGGGAAACCCCAGACTAACCGGCATTGGGTGCAAAGCATCCATGTAGTTCCGACTACTTCTGATCGCCCATGTTCCACCCAAGTTGATCACATAAGTCGGGAATGACCAATTACAACGGCCATCCCTTACTTCTACGATTGGCAAGGCTCGATACATTACAATAACAATATAGCTTACCATGTATGCAACAATGTTCGCATCAATAGCATTTTATCACAACAAGGTATGTCAACTCAATACATATATGAATCAACATAATCCAAAGTATATCAATGCAATCCCATATATATCAACGATTTCAACTTATTACCCCACCAGGGTACAATATAACACAAGTACCACCATCACAATCCAATGTATGTCAACGCGAACCAAATACGTATCAAAAACTCAATTCGCATGACTTAACGGAGTTCTAACAATAGGAAACTGATATTGATCAAGCATTTCATCAAACAGGTTAACTACTAATGATAATATCATTAAGGTTAGCATTAATAAAGTAAATACGGCATGAATATTGCATAGACTCCTAAACTACAACAAAAATCATTGACTAATGCCCTCTAGGGTATATAAATGAAAACTTAGGAAAATAGTTTGCACCTTAGAGGTTTTTGCGAGATCTAATTGTGCTTAGGGTTAGGGTTTTTGGAGGGAAAACACCAATTCTTATACAAAGTCAAAGGAAATCTTATTAGGAATCAAGAAGCTAACATCAACTCGCTAAATCGAAAGGTTAGATGCGATTCTTACCTCCAATCGCAAGCAGGAGTGGACCCAATGAAGGATGTGATAGCGATTAGGGTTTAATTGCAAGAACTTAACAAGAACCAACACCAAGTTCCTCCCTCACTATTTCTCTCTTCTCTCTCACCCAACTTAGGGCATGAAATTCGTATGGGGAGAGGAGGTGCCCAAATGAGGGCCTTATATAGTGCTTGAAGTGGTGCATTTGGCTCTAATGGCCTGTATTTGATATATCAACCCAATGGGAGGTTGTTTCTAACTATCGGGGACCACTTGGAGGTGTATGGTCAATCTATGTCGTAGGATAGTTGTCCTAAGTGGTGATTTACGTAAGACTTCAATCGCATGCCATTCGGACATGACGATCAACGATTATGATCAAAAGTCAGTTTGACCATCACCGATCATCGATTGGGTCTGCGGCTATGGGGATAGTTGTAGGTTATTAACTTAGATTGGTGCCCTAAAATTGGTTGCGATCTAACAGTCCAAAAGCCACAACTTTAGCAAAGATCGGATGTGGACAATTAACTTAAGTTCCCAACATATTCTAAAGACATTTACACATCTCACCTTGTGAGCCCAAGTTGAACAATTCGATGTGCGATCTCGGCTCGAGATCCCACGATGAATGTCAAGCTCGCTAAGGCGAACGTCTTTCCATAGTTTCGCGTCTAGTGGCCCACTAATGAGCGGTTTAGGGCTTGTTTGGTTAATCCGAGCATTTATGTAATAAGTTATACTACGAGATTTCTCGTGCATGACGATTAGGGTTTGGATTAGCTAAGTTCATTGTGTGACCTATTCGTAATTAATAGAAACGGTGATTTGGTACTAATTACCCTGAGCTGTTGGTTCTTAGGCTAAGAGAATCATTAGGTCTATTTGGTTTGTTAATCGAAATTCGACCCCTAGTTGTCTTGGCTTTAGGTAGGTCTTCTTTAAGATACGATTATCTTGATTAGTCAGTGATAGGTTGGCTAGATTGGGGCTTTAGATGGTCCGATTACAAGGCTAGACCCTAAGTTTAAGCGATTAGGCAGATTCGATAGCTCCTTGAGAGTATCTAATCAAACATGTACAGTTTGATTTATCCCTAAAAGCTTTATTCAAAGTTTTGTTGAGGTTTGATACTTAGAAATAGGTTTTCATGCGTAAGTTTTTAGGAATTTTGAGTGTGGACATGCATATTCATCATATTTATTTAAAGTTTCAATTGTAACGCCCCATATTTTTACCATCTTATCATGCCTCGGAAATCGGTACCCGAGTACGAAGACTCCGATTTCAAGTTCCCAGGTTTGAACCTAGCAAAAATGCACACGGGCGAGTTCTCACATGCTTGCACAGTCCGGTTAACATGATCAATAATCATAGTAGTTTTAAATTAGCGGCATCAAAAGTTAAGCAGAGATAACTAAACCTAGAAATATATGACTAATATTCAAAATGTGACTAATATTTAAAATGTACAATTCCAAAAGTGGTGTCCACCCAATGGGGGTAAAACAAGCCACAATAAACATTTAACAATACCTAACCATGGAGTCCACCCTGCTGGGGACTCCAATATACAGATCCTCAAAATGTACAAATAGAAAGAAGTGAGTCGCTCCGCCTAAGCTTGCCCATCTGACAACTGGAAGTACAGAGCGTCATAAACAAGGTCCATTAAGTCTCGTCTAATGTGTTAGTCTCGGTGGTACCTGCATCAATAATATCATTTGGTCGGTGTTTTATAACACTGTCCCAGGTGGGAGTGAGTATCTAACTCAGTGATGCCATTTTTAAAGTTACACACGTTATCAACACCATCAACATAGGCAATGATAGCATTACAAAATAAACAATTCCTAAGTTAATTACCTAAATGCATAGATGACATGATGACATGCGTAATGATTGACCCGCAGCATGACCAAACAATGTTTACCAAAATGATCTCTCCACATAATAATGAGCAACTCCTGACGGGTTACGAATTGACCCATAGAAGGATTTGATAGGGAAGCAACTTGATCTATCACTTAGCCAAATCATTTTACCCTGCTCCTCTTGCCAGTAAATACAATTGAAGACGGTCAAGAAGCCTCACAAATTCCACCATTTCCTCATCTATCAATCTCTTCAACAAGGAGGGAACCAAACTATGTTTCCAATAAAAGAGAAGCATTTGGACACCAAAATGTTCTTCTATTAGGAGATGCAATTCTTGGGAAAATGACCTAAAGATGAGAGTTCCCAGTCCACTCATCCTCCCGAAAATGGATTCTCTCCCCATTCCCAAGAAAGAAGCCAACCCCAGCTCTGATTTCTTCATTTTGCGAAGAGATTCCCTTCTACAAACTAGAAGCCCTACAAAGAGAGGAATCTTTAACCCGTCATCCCCCATCCTGGCATACATATTTATACTTGTAATGAGCTCTCTCCACAACAAGTCTTCCTCCTCCCAATTCTTCCTCTCATCCCACCCCTACCAAAAAAAAAAATCTCTTCTTAGCTTTTCCAACCTAGCGAGAACTGACTTGGTCATATGAAGAGGAACATGAAGTACAAAAGGGAATTTGATAGAGCAGACTTTATGAGAGTTACTTGCTCGCCAAGAGATGAGTACCGGCATTGACATTTAGCTAACTTCCTTTTGAACCGCTCCACCACCTTGTCCCACAAGTGGTTTTCCGGTTTCCCAATATAGAAAGGAAGCCCTAGATAAGTCAAGGGAAAGGTCCTCTCTCGAGTATCGACAACCAACAAACCCTTGCCAACTGAGCGACCTCCTCCCTAGACATGTGAATTCCAAAATCTTGTTCTTGGTTACGTTTAAGTTGAGACCTATACAGCTTCAAAGTATAAGATGATCATTCTCAACTTTTCCACCATAGCCTCCTCAACTTCACAAAAGAGAAGAGTGTCATCAATGAATTAGAGATTGGAGATTGGGGGATTCACCTTATTTATCCTAAACCTACGAAAGAGGCCAACCTCCTACCCTTTAGCTAACATCCTTCCCAAGGCCTCAACCACCACCACAAACAAATAGGGAGAGAAAGGATTGCCTTGCCTTATTCCCTTCGAAGGTTTAAAGTACCCTTTGGGAGATCTATTCACGAAGTCGGAAAAGTGAGTTGAACTGATACACTTTCTAATCCACCACCTCCATCTCGGCCCACAACCCATCAGTCTTAGCATGCAATTGAAAAACTTTTGGTTGATGTGATTATGAGCTTTCTCCAAATCTAATTTACAAACTGTCTTTACCTCTGTCCTTGTATTGAGACTTGACACACTTGTGTGTTATAAGAACACTATTAATGATCTCTCTACACAATAAAGGCACCTTGATTCTTAGATACAACTCTCACCAAAACTGCTCGAAATCTTAAAGCCAACGCAAGGATCTTGTACAACTCTCCAATCAGGCTAATCAGGCTGAAATCTTTCAGGTGTTCCTCTCAGTGACCTTTGGGATCATGGCTATGAATGGCGCTCCTAACTCCATCGACAAACATCTCCTTGTATAGAATTCTGACATGAAGCTCATGATATATTCCCCTTTAACCACCTCCTAGAATTCCTGATAGAAGGCTAATGGGAAACCATTGCGACCCGGGCCCTTAAACCTTTTCCAAAGATTCTGCAACAACCTTGACTTCCTCCTCCGAGAACGGCCTCTCAATAGATGCAGTTTCAACTTTGGAAAGACTACAAATCTTGAGCTCATCCATCAAGGGCTTGTATAATTTGACCACCGATATGCACACCCGATCTTTTTCCTTGATTCTTTTGCCATCCTCAACACCACCACCAATCTTACTGCATCTTGCATGTGCCATGACGATACTATGAAATAATCTAGTATTTTTATCCCTCTTTAACCAAGTGGACCTCGATTGCTGCTTTCATTTGATCTCTTCCTCGTTAAGATGACTCTAATATTCTTGAGATAGCCACGCCCTTTGGTTCATTTCTTCCTTTGATACCTCCCGAGTATTCCTCCTTTATATCGAGGGCATGAATTCCTTTTCGTAGATCATCCATCTCCCCCTAGTGCATCCTCAAGAACTTCATCTTCCAAGAAATGATTTTCCCTTTAAGAAGCGTCAGCTTCTGACTTATCCAAAACTTGGCATAATCCTCAATTGGAAGGAAATCCATCATTCTTTAATGAGGTCATCAAACCTTTCCACCTTTTGCCATGATAGCTCGAACTTTGGCCCTCCAACTCTCCACCTTTACCTCTAGCAAAATGGGACAGTGATTGGTCATACTTGAGAACTCCTCCATACCGCCTGTAATCTTGCCCTTGTTGGACTTTTCAAAAGAAATTCTTGCCATGTTGAAGTCACCTCTTATATTCCAAGGGAAGACAAACCTTTCATGCATGAAATTGAGCTTCTCCCAGAAGTCGCACCTCCTCACAGCTTGATTCGGCCCATATACTGCCATGAAGCATCACTGGAATCTAGACATAACATCCCCAAGAAACATCGACAACGAGGACCCCAATAAACCTCCTTGGCCTAGATATTAGAATCCTAAGCCCACCAGAATCCCCTCGAATGACCCAATAAACTTAGTAACCACCCACTCCTTTGAGGACACTTCCCATAGAGAATCCATAAGCTTTTTGTCAATGGCCTTCATCTTGGACTTCTAGAAAGAGTTCACTCGAGGCTTCCACCTATGGTAGATATCTTTAATTTTTCTCCTCTTTTGCAGCAACCCAACTCCCTTACATTCCAACATAAAATCTTCATTTGGGCACTAACTTCCCCTCCTTCCCTTCTTAGCTCAAGACTCATATTCCCTAGCTAAGAAATTGACATCTGAAATAAGACTTACTAGCTCTCTTTGGCCTCCAGGGATCGTTGGATATTCCTCTGAGGTGGAGGTTAAGGCATTTGACTTACCTTCTCCTTCACAAAAAGGAATAATACATAATAATCTTCTACCTTGTCGCCAAAAGCAATGCCCACCATCCTACCCACTTGGTGCATCGCCACTTTAAGCCATCTTTTTCTGCTAGCTTTTACCATTTGGTCACCGAAACTGACTTTCGTAGCAATCTTGATGCAGGACGTGTGATCTAGACTAAATATGATGCAGAGAAATTATAAATGTATTAAAGAGCAATTCAAAGCATAAAATATACTAACCTACCACAAATCTAAGAAAATAAATAACAATAAAATTCAGTTGCCAAGCTAAATCACAACACCATAATAAACTAAACTATGTAAAATGAATTTCAAAGGGTTAATGGAAGGGAAAACTTCCACTTTAGCATAGGCTTAGGTCTAATTCAAAGGGGCTGATTTGGTCTCTCTAGGGTTAAAGATTTAATAATCTAGGGTAAGGGTTTGAGAATGTAAAGTTAAGGATTTGGGAATTTAGGATTTTATAGGAAATAGGGAATTATGATTTCTTAGGGAATTGGGGATTAGGGTTTAGGAAACTAGGGTTTATAGGTGAATGGGAGCTAGGGTTTTAGGCTAGAGTTTAAGGGAAAGGAAGAAGAAATGAAGAAAGGGAAGAAAAACGGAGAGAAAGGGGCTGACCATATGGTTGTAAAGCCTTGTCTGTACAGATGTACGGATTGACTAGTATGGACATGTAGTGCGTACGTGTACGGGCTGATGGTGATGGGTTGGGTTTGGTGGAGTGAGGAATAAGAAAAGATGGGTTTGGGGCAATGAGTTTAGGTTTAGAAGGAAAGAGTAAAGGGATTTAGGGTTTGGAGAAGAAAAGTAGAAGAAAAGAAGGATTTGAGAAGAAGATTAGAAAGATAAGAGACATACATTTTCAAAGAGAAACAAAGATGATAGATTATGCCTCACACCTTCGCATCACACCATCAATCTCCATTCACAATAGATTTTCTATCTCAAAGCAAGAGAGGCTCTTTTTTCTTTTTTTTCTTTTTTTAAAAAATAAAAAATAAAAATAATAATAAATAATTCAAAACGTTCAATAATGGGCTAGGGTTGAATGTCCAAGCTTTTTATAGTCTCAAGAGGGGCTTTTTACAAAAAGGCGCTCAGATGAAAATCCTCACATAAGGACGCTCAATGAAATGACATTTGTTCTTAACCCCCTAATCTTAACAAAGTATCAAAACAAATCTAACATGAATAATCAACCAAATAAAAGAAATAAATCTAAAACATCCTAAATTCTACGATAAGTGTGATCTAAGATCAAAATGATCTAACCGTCCGATCAAAGCGTCCTGAAGATCCGACCGTCAGATCAAAGTGTCCTCGAGATCCAACTGTCGGATCGACATGTCTTCGCAATTCAACAGCTCAAACTCCTCAATAAGCAACCCACATGCATCTTCCTAGTGAAGGGTCGTTAAAGATACACGATCATGCATGTGGGGTCTTCAATGTGGCTCACTTGGGCCCATGTAGTGGTCACCAAGCTAAAGTAAAATTGGAGCCGATCTCCTCCTTTGGCATACCCTGTAAGATGCTTGGATGTCCCCATAAAATATTTAGATACTAGAGAAACACGCATCCACAACCACCCTCCGCTGGTACCTATGAGGAGACGTCCCCATTGGTGCCACAGGTTGTCCTATGAGAGGGTCCATGGCAGTTGCTTCACAGACTATGGTAGATGAGCACCACACGTTCCCCATCTTGTATGGTACTCTGCTGGAGCACAACGGTGTCCGCCATTGCCACGCCTGAGCTCCCCCTTGTCGGTGATCCAACGACCTCTACCCCCACTTCAACCTCTGTCTTCCTGCTAACAACCCTTGGATCTTCCACCACTCGAATGGATGCTCTCTATCTTCACGATCGAAATCATCTTCAAAGCCACTATCAACTTCTTTCTTTTGACAGACATCCGAGCCACCCTTACCTCCAATCCTAACTCTGTTGTTGGATTGATCATTAGCATCTCGGCGATATAGGAACCGATCATCTTAAACGCACTGAAGAACCTTAGCTCCAATGGTATCTCCCATAGCTAGTACCACTCTCTCACCCACCCAAACACTGATCTCTCTTCCTACCGATACAGCTGCTTGTATCGCTTCATAGGACCATTGTTGAAGAGAGCTCTGACAAGCATAACTCGGTCGATCTTCACTATTTGTCTAAGGGATAACTAGAACTCCGACTATGATAGGGGCTTGAGACAATAGTCTGCTTCCTCACTCCCCCACTATCAAACAACCACACCTTTACCTCCTTCAGGGTGGTTTCGGCCCTCGCCTCCACCACTACTCCATTTGAGACTCTCTTGACCATTCTCTATCACCTTTGGATTCATGAACACCATCGGCCCTGCCTTGGTCGACTCCGTCCATCACCTCTGCTCCTTCGAATCTTGCACTCCCTCACTAGGCGTTTCTCTAGCTTCCAGGTCCCCTCTGGCAAATCCCCTCAGACCACTACATCCTTGATAGATTTCCTTCTCGATGGAGCTCTTCCCTTGCTCTAGATGTGCCTTCCTCCCCATCTTGCTCTCCCTTTGAATCCCTCCATAGCCATCACTCCTTCGAATCCTGCACTCTCCCACTAGGCGTTTTTCTGCCTTCCAAGTCCCCTCTGGCAATCCCCTTGGACCATCACATCCTTAAAGGATTTCCTTGCCCTAGCTTCTTGACGGAGCTCTTTCCTTACATTAGATGTGCCTTCCACCCCATCCTGCTCGCCCTTCCCTATTGCCTTCCCCACTCTCCTTTTTCTCTGCCTTCTTTGAAATATGGTGGTTTACTATCTCTAGACTGTACCTGGCCCTCTGCATTGACAACTGTTTGTCGCTGAAGCTCATTCAATGCAACACAACCACTATAGAGTTGTCCTCCATCCTCTCAAACTGAACTAAGGCAAAACCCTGAAGTTTCCCTGACCCCCTCTCCCTGAGAATAACCACCTCCTTCACCTCTCAAACCTTTTTGAAAACCCTTATGAAGTTGAGTTCCATCCACCCATTTGGGAATTTGTCGATGAAGAGGGTGGGGAACACCGGATACGACCAGGAGGATCCACCTCTTACTACCTTATGGGGTTTCTCCACCCGAACCCAATCCCCTTCTTAAAGCACCCTCACCTCCTCTCTCACTCACCGTTTTTGGCGGAGCCCCTCTCCCATTATACAATGTTCCATCCTTGACATCTCCTCCCCAATCTTCTCCTTCCCTTCACATCTCTAGAAACATGCTCTTTGATTCTACCCTCCCTGCTTCTCTTTGCAATACTCCTTGATGAACCCCAACGATGATTCCCCAAACGACTTTGCTTCCTCGGCCAACTTCGAGTGTCTTGCTGTTTAATTTGCGCTTGAGCTGGTGCAATCACGCCTTTGTCATCGACATTGAGGTAGATGCAAGGTATTCTGTAACGATAATTGTGGCAGTAACAACCACCATCGTTACCTTTTTTATACAAAGATGTAATGATCGTTATGGCCCCCATAACAACCGTTACGGTCTCTTTTTTCTTTATTGAAGAAAAACCCAAAATATCTGTATTGGCCCTGTAATGGACTGTTACGGGGCCATTGCGGCCTTTGCGAGGGGCATAACGGGCCATCACAGGGGCTCTAACAGCCGCTATGGGTCTCTCTTTTTTTTTTTTTTTCCCCATAACGGCCATTACGACTGTTATAACCATGTAACATGTAACGGTTGCCGCTGTTATCTTTACATAATGGCCTTTACGGCCCTGTAATGGATGCTATGACACACCATGGGTAGATGGTCTCCCGCACATCCTGTTTCCAAGCCTGACCCTTGGCTGCCTTTGGCCATCAAGCTCTAGAGAGGGTTTTGTAACTTGACCTTGCAAAATCCCTGCGAGATGATCTCCCTCTTGAAATCCCTCTCGAGAACCTTCGATATTGCTCCCTCAAAAGATCAATTGAGTTCGAGCACTGTCTCATCTGCTCTCTAGGGCCATAATCGTTAAGCGATTAGAAAGTAGCAACGAGTCTCTTCTAACGTGTTTGAACAAAGCTTTTTGCATATATTTTGCAACCCGGGACTTTCTTGAGTCCCACTCAGCTAGCTTGTGGACTTGGTCATTGGGTCAGGAAAACCAGGTGAGTCCTATTTTTGTTTGTGACTCCGCCCTAGTATCTTGAATCAACTCCAAACTTGGTTGACTTGGCCTGATTTCAACTAGTTAGCCGACTCAAGGATAGGGAAATTTATTAATTTTAAGAAGTCCAAAGCAATGACTCTCACCATCAATTTTGGAAACAATAATTGTGGCAAAAAATCTAGATCTGACCCAGGTTGGAGTTGGTTTGGTGCAATAGATCATCATCATCCAAGCCTTAATCTCAACTAATTGGGGTCAACCACATGAATCCTTTTATGCCATTCCACTCTATAAAGTGCCATACTTCAATTAGACCATAGGTCATCAAATCTTTTCTCAATACCTCCACCAATGTATTCAATAATGGTAACGTGGCCATAACAGCCACTGTCATACTGTTATGATATGGGCCGTAATGGCCGTTATGGCCATTTAAAAAAAAAATTCTACAATGACCCCATAATTATGGCCCTGTAAAGCATAATGGTAGACACCTTTACTATTACGTTACAACTGTTATGTAACCATTTTTGGATACCTTGACCTCCATCCACGTCCTTTTAGGCTTTCCCTTTGCCCTTTTGGATGCTTCAACTTGTACGCACTCACTCCTATCTGGAGTAGTTCTTGGTCTCCGTTGCACATGACCAAACCATCCAAGTCTAGTTTCCCTCATCTTGTTACCTGTTAGTGCTACTCCTAAATTCCCTTGAATGCATTCATTTATAATTCTATCCTTGTCTTGCTACTCATCCATCTCAACATCCATGTTTTAGCTACACTCATCCTATGGATATATTGTCCCTTAACTGCCCACCATTCTGCCCCATAAAGCATGGCTGGTCTTATAGCCATCCTACAAAATTTCCCTTTTAGTTTGCGTGGTACACAATGATCATATAAAAAATTCCAGAGGCACATCTCCATTTCTTTTAACCAGCTTGAATTCTATGGGCAACATCCTTCTCATTCTCTCCACTCATGAATTACTAACCCAAGATATCAGAAGTGGTAGTTTTGGGAAACTTCTTAGTCAACAATCTTTACTAATTCCTCTCTCCCACTCCTATTGTCACTAAAATGGCACTGCACATACTCTGTTTTAGTCTGACCCATTTTAAATCCTTTAGATTCTAAAGCACCTCTCCATAAATCTAGCTGTTTTTACACCTTCCCTCATCTTGTCAATCAAAACTATGTCATTTGCAAACAACATACTCCAGGAGATCTCTTTAGTAACAATGGTGTGGTGCAACAGTTGTGGTCGAAAATCCAGATCTCATGCCTGCTGGTGGTGATGATTCGATAGTGGTGGCGGCTCTGATTTCAGAAGAAGAACGGAAAGATTGCGGCAGAAGCGGCACACTGAAAAACATTGGTTTCTAATTTCCGAAGAGGAAGAAGGTGGCAGTGGTCGTGGGGTGGTGGGAGGATGCCCAAAACCCTTCTAACTTGGGGAATCTAACCCATAAAACATAAGAAAAACCTATTTATTGTTGTTATTAACTTGCCTGGTCAACTCAGGACTCGTGGGTTGACTCAATGAGGTTACTGCTAGAGTCCTGAGCCAAGTCATGGTCAGAAAACTATGGCTTTTTGTACCGTCCATTGCACATCCTTTGGTGTTCCCCTTGGAAGAGCTAGCGACTATTTCTAATTTTTCATGTTTCTTTTTTTTTTTTTTTAAACGATGATAAATTTATTAAAAAAGGCCACTGCCAAAAAGGAAAACAATGCTAAGAAAAATTACAACTCAACCCAACTCTTGGGAAACTGCTCAACAAACTTAGATGCATACACCCACTCATTGACAAATGATTTTGCCTTCTGAAAGATCGATAGCACCATTCGTTGCTTATTTCTGAGACATCAATCGTTTCTTTCTAGCCATATACGCCAAATACCCACTAGCATCAACATGTGCCATACATATTTCCCAACCTTTCCTTTTCCTCCGCCGTGCCAAGCCTAAAAAAATGTATCGATTGAGCCTGGAATCACCCAATCTACACCAAACAACCTGAAAAACCCCTCCCACATCTTACCCTCATAGGAGCAATGAAGGTAAAAATGATCCACAAATTCCACATTTTGATGACACATCACACACACATTCGGGAGAACCATCTTTCTTTTTTGAAGATTATCCACTGTAAGAACCTTCTTGCAACCAACAAGCCATTCGAAAGCGGCCACTTTCGTGGAGCGCCAGAATGCCCTTATAAATGATGTGGGACAAAATTCTTCTGCTAGATTGCCACCATTCAAGACCTTATATAATGACTTGACCGAGAATCTTCCCAACTTGTCATGCAGCCATTTCAAAGAATCCTTTTCTAGAAGCACTGGGCAAACTTTTAAGAGCAAAACAAGCAAGTTGCAAAGTTCGACAACTTCTTCATCATACAAATACCTCTGACCCAATTTTCACGTTTGTTCCAAGAACTCTTGGACAGATCAGTTCTCTATATTTCCTTAATCCTTCCATTTAATTTCTTTTATCACTTCATTCATGTGGGCTGAGCGGACTGTCAACAAATGTGAGAGGCTACCCCCCCCAACGCACACACACATGCACACGCACATGCACACGCATGTAAAATGTGTAATGCTTGAATACGTATGCATGTGTAATTCACCTAGGCAGTTCAGCAAAACCTATTTCATAAACAATGTTGCAAAACCTATTTTGTAAACATAAACATTGTTCTGAAATATTTTCTTGGGATATGTTTGGGAGTGAGGAGTCCTTAGGAAATTGATTTTTATTTTCCACGGATATGGTTTTTTTCGCTATTTGTATTGTAAACGCTATTTGTATTGTAAAAAGTAGTGATGGAAATTGACCGTCTTGAGCACTTTTACTTTAAAAAGTAACTTTTTTTTTTAAAAAATCATCTTAAAAAGTTAATCCATGGGCATTCCCACGATGATGAGACACCTCTTGCGGTGGATCATTGACCTTAGGGGCTGTCTGGATTAGTGGAAATAAAAAAGTAATTGAGGAAAGGAAATTGATTTCCTTGCATGTGACTGTTCCTCCTGTTTGCATTAGACATGAGTCTGAGGAAATTGATTTCAATTACCTTTTCTTCAGATTTCCTCATTAAAAGGTCATTTTCTTTTTTAGTCTCAGACCTAAAGAAAATGTAACATTTTCCTTTGCACAGTTTTCTTCAGATTTGATGTTTTCCTTTCCTCGGTTACTTTTGAGTTCCACTAATTAGGTTCATTTGCATGGAAGTCAAACTTGAGAAAGAAACGTACATTGACAGGTTTCCCATTTAAAATTTCCACTGTTTTCTTCTTTGACTGACTTCCAGGAGGGTTTTCCATAGCTAAATTTAGATGTCACCCTACCCAAACAGCTCCCTAAGCACTCATCCTTCTTTGTTTTCAGATAAAATGGTTGGTACACCAGTTTCTGATGTATAGTTGATCATTCACCATCATTTCGAAAAGGATCTTGAGATCATACCATGCCTGAGAGATGGCATTTCACTACCCAGAAATCCTTTCGAGAGTGGGCCATGTATGGTTGATTATGCACTGGATAATGCTGTATATTTTACTTTGCATCGGCTAATTTAGCACTAGAAACATGATACAGATCTCATGTTGTGTTTTAACACTATGTCACTGTCTTCTATTTCAATATGCCTACCATTGTTCAAACCATTATAGTAGCTTAAACCTCTACATTGGACATTGCTTAGAAAACCCCACCATGTTACTGATACAAGGAAAAAAAATCCGACAATGATCCATCCATTCGTCTGACATCACGATCTTCTCTGTTCTATTGATCTGTATGTTATAGCCATGAAACTTGAAGTGCACTCCCCAGTCCGACTTGGATGCGAATACAATCTGTTTACCATTGAAGAAGAGTGGGATGTTCCTTCTGTGATGTTTCTTTCCTTCTATCCGAAATCTACGTCTCTTCTGCCATTTCACATTGTTATAGTCTTCCAGTACCCAAATCACCATTTCGCCTCGTGAAACTTGAAGCAGATTTATATAACCGTCTATTGATCCGAACCATACATTTGAGTATCCTCCAATTGGTAAAGCCTGTATTCCTTGCGGTAACTTGATTGTCTGAGCATGTTCTTTCTCTATGTGGAATGCGACGATGTCCCCAAACTCCCTGAGCCAATGTAGAGCCCCATTGAAGAAAATGGGTCCCACCACATTCAAGAACTGACTTGGTTCGCAAGACAATATCTTGTTTGACATTCTCCACTTGCGGGTCTCTGAAGATAATATCTTAAAACTGTAGACACTTGAATCTGCTGTCTGCAATGTCAGATCAATGCAAACCACTCTATGGTAACTCATTGGGAAAATACTAGGATCGGCGGCTAATCCGAGTATAGGAATTAGTGGGCCCAGAACTCCAAAGAACTCATAGGGTCTCAGTCGTTGGATTATATACACAGTACTTGTGGTGATTATTGGAGCTGCTATTGCAGCACAGGAGAAGCCCATTACAAGAAGCGACTATTGAAGTTCGACGCCTGAGTCGACAGATGTTGGGTGTGTCAATTGCACCATTAATTTCTAGAGGTAGACATATGACCCTTCCACCCATCTGATCTGAAGTGACGTGGAAGAGTCCTAGGACGTACCGAGTTGATGTACAAAGCTTGCATTACAGTGAAATGAGGATTGGAGATCAAATGGTACCACCTTCTGTTGGTGGACCTGAGCTGGGCAAGAGTCTTTATGGGTAGGTGAGAGAGAATATCCGAAAGCAAGTAGTCATCGATGTAGTCCATGGCTTCCTGCCCTGGCCCGAGAGGTAGCAGCAGAAATAGATATTTTCAGTAAATGGAGTAGATAGGAAGCTGGATAGATGGAAGGTGATGTTCGTTGTGGGAAAATTTTCACTTTTTGATCCAGACCATTCATCCAATGGTCCAAAATTGGCTTTGATCTGAAAATTGTAGGTGTGATATTGATAGTCTACCAAGCAAATCCCAGCCATCCTGTGGGTAGTTGGCAGTGGCCAGTTAAAAATGGTCCACTCAGTTAATTTTGTTTTTTTTTTTTTTTTGTTTTTTTAGCTTTTCTACCTTTCACAAGTTGATGAAGAGAGGCATAGGAGAGACAAAAGAGAGGAAAAACAGCCGATTAGTATGTTGTTTACCAAACATAAACAGCATACTTATCTTCTTAATAAGTAGAAACTATGATAAGCTACTTGTGGCATGAGTAACTTATTTTAAGCAACTTACGATCCAAACGGCCGTTTGGATACCACCAAATAAGTTACTTTTTTATCTACTGCTGTAAGTAGAAAAAGTAACTTATTTCAGATAAGTAAGTTTGGTTTATGATTAGTTATAAGTAACTTTTTTACTTGAAAGTATTTAATCACTCCAGTTAATTTTTTAAAAAAGCTTTCTACTTTTCATAAGTTGCTGAAAGAGGCAAAAGGGTAGAGAAGCTGATAAGGATGTTGTTTACCAAACATACATATCTTCTTAACAAGTAGAAACTAAGATGAGCTACTTGTAGAATAAGTAACTTATCTTAAGCAACTTACAATCTAAACGCCCCCTAAGTTAGAAAACCATGTTAATAAAATTTTAAGTGAAACTTCAAGTGATGTTACAAGACATTATACCCATATGAATCAAAAAAATAATAAAAATGGAAAATTATGATTCACCATTTTTTTTTTGTCACTTTTTACTTGAATGTTAATTCTTTTTTGCCACAAATTTACATTAATGCATAGGAATCACGTGTGTGTGTTTTTTTTTCTTATTGCAATTCATTTCATCACTTTTGAGTTTCGATTGGTCTTTTATTACAGTCAAGATTTCGCTCCAAATTGAAACTTTGATTCAATCAAGACCAAGAATCATCGAAGTCAACTAAGGAACAAAATTAGAAAAAAGGAAAAGAAAATGAAAAAGAATGAACCATTCAAAAATAGATTTTTTTATTTAATTTTAATTTCATCTATTTACAAATGTTTCCTTAATATTGGAGATATTATCAATGTTATCACCAAACTAACTTTTATAAGAGATTATTCTCAAAACATACCGATACGATTGAACTGCTAGCAGTTTCGGTATCATTGACTTGGTGATACTGACGATGCCTATAACATTGATGATATTATCGATAATATTAATAATATCGTTGATAGTTGCGATATTGGGTGCAATTAACCAAATAAATAAAAGATTTTAAAAAATTAAGCCGAACATTGTGAATCTTTTGCCTTTGGGTGCAATTTTACATTGTTATCACATGTGAGTTTTTAATCGGGTTCATCTTCTACATGTATGGTCTCCATGATGGTTCTCACCCTATGGATGAAATGGACTGTATATAACAATATGAAGCTAACAAAGCTTGGGCGTTTTATGCCCAACAATCGATGGCCTGCATGCGGTATCAAAGGCCCACCCAAAGCAGCAAATGGCCTGGGAGAGCAGGTGCCTCAGAAATATTAGTTATGGGGTTATTTCCATGTTAACCATACAGTGGATCATTTACATGGTGAGCTACAATTATTAACCAAGCCTCGGGGGAGAGCCTTACACAGGTGTGGGCCACACCTTTGGAATAAATGGACATTTGGATTAACATACAGGTGTGGCCTACCTAGTTACTGGATCAGCCTGATTTGTATATGAGAGTAGAAGACTCCTGCCAACGTTACTTGGCCTATTTCTACAAGTTCGTTTGGATGCAGGTTAATGAGGTAAGTTGTAAATGATTTATAGGAAAAATCATTATACTTTGCATTTGGGTGATTTTATTTATTTTTTGTCTGTAAATCATTTATAGACTGTAAATGGTTTACAACATTTACTCTTTTATCTCATCTATGGAAGAAAAGGTGGGATTTGATTTAAGGCTCTTCATTTAAAGGACTGAAAACAATTCACAGGCTATCCAAACATAGAACAATCATTTACAACAAGCATCCAAACGACCCCAATGGGTATATTAGCTTTTTCAGACCTGATGAACGGCTCATGCATGTTGCCACCTGGGTTGGAAAAGGGCCGGACAAGTTCCTACAGTGAGAAGCTAGGTGGGGTCCACTGTGATGTTTGTTCGAAATCCACCCCGCCCATCTGTTCTGTGCTCAACACTAAGGCAGATCCAAAACACAAGTGGGCCTCACGACAGGAAAAAGTGGGTAGGGAAATGCCTGCCATTGAAACCTCCCTAGGATCCACCTTGATGTTTATATTCCATCCAAACCCTTTACAAGGTCATTCCTATTAGGATGAACCGAAAACACAAAATATTAGCAAGATCAAAACTTTTGTGCCCTCGTGAATGTTTCAACGGTGGACGTTTAATCCTCACTATTTCCTATCGTGTGGTCCACTTGAGTTTTGGGTCTTCCTAACATGAGCTAGCAAAAGGGATGGATGGGGTGGATTTCTCACAAACAATACGGTGGGCCCCACTAGCTTATGACCGCAGGAGTTCTTTAAGGGGTATATATCGGGTCCTGTTTTCAAGTATAACTTAAATGTATATATTATCTCCATCATTTCATTATAGCATCCGAGCCATGCGGAATGAAAATTCAATAGAAATAATGGAGTGCTCCTACACTTGGACAGCCTAGTCGGATCATCTAGGCTATCCCGAGGCCCATCAAACGTTTCATCGGCAACCATCAAGAATCCCACCGATCAAAGCCATGCTAATCATCCCATCAATATAAAATATAAAAGCGATGGCCAAGATCATTTCAGCCATCTATTCGTTGGGGCCACTCATCAATATCTCAAGCTTAAAAAAAAGAAGAAGAAGAAAACCACTTATATCATACAATGCTAACCATCCATCAATGATTTGAATGACTATAAAGAAAAGACTTTTTACCTATTGATTTTCCAAGCTTGGGATCCTCAGCTCTCGCTTTCTTCAAAAAGCTGGGTGTGTTGGGATTAAAGGTGTCGCAAGACATAGTTTGTATTTTTTGCACGTCGGTGTACGAATTTCTACAGCGGCAAAAGAGAATTTAAATTAATTAAGCTTGGGGCAGTTCAACGTTATCCACGGCTCGCCTGTGATGGTCGTCGCTTCTGCTGCGGCTCTGCCGCTTAACCTGGTGATCTGGACCGTTCATGTAGTGAGTCCCATTATGGATGGCCTACGTGGCAAAAGTTCACGTGTTTTGAAGTATGGACTGTTGATCGTAAGTGAAGACTTTTAGTGATTAAAATTTTAACGTGGCTTAGTCATGTGGGCCATTCTACATGAACCATCCACATTGCTGCTGTGATTTCTCTGTTTGGATATTGTGATTTATTAGCTTTGATGCATCCCACGTGCGGCGCACGTCCATCTTGCTTGAGTTAAAAAATAAAACCTTGCTTAAATAACTCACACGCGGCATTGAGGGATGATGGGAATTGTACTGCAACGCCATGCCATTTGAGCTCTAGCTTTCTAATGATCCAAACCGTTGATATTCTCTTTTTTTTTTTTTTTTTTTTTTTTTTTGGAGGGGGGGGGGGGGGGGGGGGGGTGGGGGGGGTGGGGGAGTTAGTTACTTTTGATTAGGTACTTATGTCACAAGTAGCTTATCTTAGTTTCTACTGACTCGGCAGATAAGTAGCAAAAACATGTTTGGTTTACAATATCATAACAAATTATCCCTCGGGTATGTTTGGTCCCCCTCACATCCACCGGTCCATCAGGTGAGGCCAGCCTTTGCTGTGGATCATTGATTGCCTGGGCCCTACCTTTGATGTAGGCCAACCTCTAATCTGCACCGTTCATTATGTAGGGCCTACTATCAATGTTATTGTCCATAGTGTAGGGCCTACCTTCAATATCAACCGCCCATCATGTAGATCCCACCTATGATGTGGGCTGTCCATCATGTGGGTTCCACCTTTGATGTGGGCCATCCATAATGCAGGGCTCACCTTGAATATAGCCACTCATCATTAGGGCCGACCTTTGATGTGAACTGTCCATCATGTGGGGCCCACTTTGATGTGGATAATCCACCATGTGGGGACTACCTTTATTAATTGCCCATCATGTGGAACCCACCTTTGATGTGGATTGTCCATCATGTGGGCACCACATTTAATTCGGGTTGCCCATTGTGCGGGGCTTGCCTTGGATTTGGGCCATTCATCATTAGGGGCACCTTCGGTGTGGACTATCCATCATGTGCGGCCTAGCTTCAATGTTGACTACCATCATTTGGAGCCCACCTTTAATGTGGACTGTCCATTGTGTAGGCCCCACCTTTGAAGTGAGTCATCTATCATATCAAGTTGCTTTAAATGTGGGCTATCTATTATTATGGACTGACCTTTGATGTGGACCATCCATTATGTGAGCCCACATTAATATGGAGTCATCCATCATGTGGGGCCTACTTTGATGTGGACTGCGCGTGAGCCCCACTTCGATGTGGAACGTCCAGGTAATTGCTTTGACATGGACATGGAGAGAGCATCTTTTGACATGTACAGTGAAAGGGAAGCAGAAAAGTGATAAGTTAAAAAGCTAAAGATAAAAAACTTGTTGAGATATATAACTTTACTTTTGCCAAACAATTTTAAATGAATAAGTAAAAAAGTAACTTATTTGGTAGTATCCAAACAAGCCCTTATAGTAGATGGCACTTGGACCAAAAATCCCCATATGGAAAAACTTTCAATAGTCAGCCAACAAAGAAATGGTTAAGGTTGTGTTTGGTTGCAACAAATATCATGAAATTTCAAACCAAATTAGATCAATTAATCATAATGAAATATAGAGATGTTGCAACCAAACGCAACCTAAAAATGAAGGTAGAGCCATGGCTTTACCCAACCGAATGCATGCTACAATCTCTTGCGCTGTATAACGCTTCATTTTACAAAAGCGCGTTTAGCCAAAATCAGGGCCAACCCATACTTTTTAGTAGATGGACCTTCAGACCCATGCACTTTTGAGTCAGCGGGCTCAGGTTGGGTCTTTATGATTTTTTTTTTTAATATAATAGTTAGAGCCAAGCCTTTCATTTCTTCAAGGGAGGGTCCGGAAAGTGAGGCCCAGGACGACTGTTGGGTGTACAGTACACGCCTGAGCCTGATCTGTATCGGGCCAGGACTTGAAATTCTTATGTGCTGACCCAAACCGTTGCCAGCCCTTCAACCATGCACTCTTATGTACGAAAACTTTTCCAATCATCCACTTTGAGGTTTAAAATCAGGGGTGATGGACGGGTTTGGTCAAGGTCAGGATAGGCCCGGGCCCAGCTTGACACTTAAGGTCCAATGCTCAAGCCCAGCATGAGCCTAGCACCTTTGCTCCAAGCTCAATCCCCAAAAAAGTTGAGTGAGCCCAAGCTGGACCAGCGTCCCAGTCTACGCCTGTCAATGGATCAGATTGACCTGATGATATGATCCGATCCAATCCATTTATAGCGGGTTTGGACCACTATGCAGGTTTGACGGGACGAGTTTAGATCTTTAGATGCTGATATGTTTATAATCGGCTAGGTTCTAGATCCACACTGATCCGATCCAACTAAGACTCAATCCAATTATTTCAATGAATGTTTCAATCTTAGCTATCCATTTAAAAGACCCAAAAGTAAAAATCTTAAGTTTTTTCCTTGCCTCCCTTATTTTTTTCCCTAAAAAAAAAAAAAAAAAACCCTCTGTTTAATGAATGTTTCAATCTCAATTGTCCGTCTAAAAAACCTAAAAGCTAAAAAACCCCAAGTTATTTCCTTATCCCTATTACCCTATTTCCCCTCTCTCTCTCATTTCGTTCTCATTCTCACCACGGATCATGGCCTAAGCCACCATGCCCACCTTTTCACACCCACACCCACATATTTTAGTATCTGATATCAGAAATGTTTTCTTTCTCTTCTCACTTCTTCTTTCTCTTCTTTTATTTTTGTTTTTTTCTTTTTGTTTTATTTCTCAAGCTTCTTCTTATTTCTGGTGGATTTTCTTTAACATATTGATGATTGCTTTCTCTTTAATTACATAGATTTATTTAAGATTTTTGTTTCCTAGAGAATTCATAAGTCCACAACCTAAAAAGCACTGCATTATCTTCTACGGGTGTATGTTCTTCTTGATTCTAACAATTTTTGCTCGCTCTGTTTTAGTGTTTATGATTTTGATTTTTTTCATTTCATGATTTTTTATAGAATGTTGTTTTTTTTTTTTTTGCTTGAAATTGTTATTGAAGTTTTTTTTTTTCCATATGTTGTGCTTAACCTGAAAAATATAATGCATGTTATTTCTTTACTCGTTTTGTGTTATTTCATCGATGTTGTATTAAGACTAAAAGTAATATATTGGATCATTATGTCTGAACCTAAACAACCTATTGATGAGAATATTGTTGAGGTGTCAAGCCAAATTAGTTCTCCTAAATGACGGAAATTGACATATAAAGTATGGAATGACTTAGATAAATATTGATCCCCAATTGGTGAAGAAGTGGTTATTTGCAAGCATTGTAAGGGAAAGTTTGTAGGGGTTGATGGGGTTTTTCTCCCCAGGCTCGACTGGTTGAGAGCCTCACTCGACCGGTCGAAGGTGGTGGTCAACTAGTCGAGGACTGGCTCGACTCAAACTCCAGCGAGTTTGGTTTATTTTTTCTCATGGTGCTCGACCAGTCGAGGGAGAGTCGAGCTTACGCAGATTTGAGTCCGGATCTTATGCAGATTGCGAAAATTTGAGGCGGTTTTCACCATAGCACAGAAGAAGTTGTATAAACTATAAATAGGGGTGCCTAGGCTTTTCTAGGTAATGCAAGAGGGTTTTCTAAAGTTTTGTAAGGGTTTGCTAAAGGGTTTAGGGCTATCAAAGGTGTGAGAAAGAGAGAGAGGAAGCTTGTGGAAGGGAGGTTATGCTCGTAGAGGTGATCTACTATATCTCAGCGCTTCCATGTTCTCGTGATCAATGAGATCTCTCCATTTTTTCTTTTATTCTCATATTGTTTATCTACTCCTGCGTGAGTGAAGAATGTTGTAACGTTTTACTTCATAGTGGATTGTTTATCTTGACGAGGTCCCTTGGTTTTTACCTCTTTGAAGGTTTTCCGCGTAAAAATCTCTTGTGTGGTATAGTTTGTGCTTTGATTTATTTCATTGCTTTATTATCCCATAATTCTACTTTGATTTGGGAGGCTAAATCCTAAGGTTTTGTGCAAGGCCTCCAATAAAGTGGTATTAGAGTTAAGTTCATTGAACGAAGTGAGATCGGTTTGTAATTATGGAAGGTGACTCATCAAGGATGATCAGCCTCAATGGTTCTAACTGGACCATATGGAAAGCTAAGATGGAGGACTTGCTTTATTGCAAGGATATATATTCTCCAATTTTAGGCACATCAACAAAATTCAAGGATATGTCTGATGATGATTAGAAGAAGATGGATTGGAAGATGTTAGGGTTTATTAGACAATGGTTGGATGATTTCGTATTCCACCATGTGTCTACAAAGATCTTAGCCGCTAGCCTATGATTAAAATTACAAGGGCTGTATTAGAGGAAGACAACAGGTAATAAGATTTTCTTGATACGACGACTTGTGAATCTCAAGTTCAAAGATGGTGGTTCTGTGGCCAAGCACACGAATGAGGTCAGCAATATAGTGAACCAACTCTTCGCTATGAAGATGGTCCTAGATGATGAATTGCAGGCCTTGCTATTGCTTAGTTCATTGCTTGACAGTTGAGAGATATTGGTGGTGTCTCTAAGTAACTCCGCGTCAGACGGAAAGATTTTCATGGAACAAGTAACTAGTTATCTTTTCAATGAGGAGACAATGAGGAAGTCTCAGGGGTCTACTCAGTAAGAGGCCCTCGTGACACAGGAACGGGGGAGATGCAGGAGGGGTGGAAAGACCCAAAATAAATAAAAAGGCAAGTTGAGTACTAGGAAGGATGTTGAATGTTGGAATTGTGGCAAGAAATACGAATACAAGCATGAGTGTCGTGCTAAGAAGAACGACAAGAAAGGAAAATGAAAGGAGAAGGAAGATGAATCAGATTCCACTACGGTCGCTTCAAATGGCGACGTTGTAGTTATTCTTTCAGCAAATCATGATGGTTGTCTCATGGCTACGAGTCAGGACACTGATTGAGAGATTGACTCGAAAACTTCTTTTCATGTGACTCAACGCAGGGACTTCTTTACAAGCTACAAGTCAGGTGACTATAGGATCGTGAAGATGAGAAATTCTAGCATATCAAAGATCGTACGGGTCAGCGATATTTGTGTGAAGATCGAAGTGGGCTGCACATTAGTTCTCAGGGATGTGAGGCATATCCCAGACCTTCGTCTCAACTTGATGTCGACGGAAGACTGGATGATGATGGCTATGAAAGCTAGTTTGCTGGTGGACGCTAGAAACTCATCAAGGGTTCGTTGATTAGAGGAAAGAAGTGTTGCACCCTTTAAAAAGTAAGTGTCAGTGTGTATAAGTGTGGGTTGAACGCATCGAAAGATTTAACTATTGATATGTGGCACAAGTGTCTAGGCCACATGAGTGAAAAAAGGGCTTCAGGTATTAGTGAGGAAGCGGCTCCTTCCAGACGTGACAGGTATACCTCTCAAAACCTATATTAATTGTTTATCAGGAAAATAACATAGAGTTTCATTTGTTAAATCTGTTTCTCATGTTAATAAAGTGCATGCATTAAATTTAGTTTATTCTGATGTTTATGGTCCTATAAGGACAAAAACCTTGGGTGGGACATTGTATTTTATTATTTTTATAGATGATGCATCTAGGAGGGTTTGAGTTTATGCTTTAAAATCTAGGGACGAGGTCTTTGATGTGTTTAAATTGTTTCATGCTATGGTTGAGAGAGACAGATAGATCATTGAAGTGCATCCACATTGACAATGGTGGTGAATACATTGGCGACTTTCATGAGTATTGTAAGTCTCTGGGTATACAACATGAACAGACGGTTCCCAAGACCCCCCAACATAATGGTGTGGCTGAGCGAATGAATCGCACCAGTATAGAGAGAATCAGATGCATATTATCTCATGTGAAATTGCCCAAGACGTTCTGGGGAGAAGCAATGCACACGGTAATGTTTCTGATAAACAGGTCTCTATTAGCCCCGTTGAATGGAGAAGTACCTGAGAAGGTGTGGACTGGACATGATCTATCGTACAGTCATCTTAGAGTGTTTGGATGCAGGGCATCCGTTCACGTACCAAAGGATGAGAGGTCCAAGCTCGATGTGAAGATTAGGCAGTGTGTGTTCTTGAAGTATGGTGATGAAAAGTTCGGTTACAAATTGTGGGATCTGACCGAAAAGAAGCTCGTCAGGAGTAGAGATGTGTTTTTCTTTGAAGATCAGTGTATAGAAGATATTAGTAAGCCAGAGAAGATTAAGCCTAGTTCAGGTGAGCTAGAGGACATTGATCCAATTATTTCTCCCGTGGTGCCTGATGATAGGGGAGTACAGTAAGGTGTAGAGGACAAGGGAGTTCCTTCAGAAGATGGATCAGGGGAGCAGCACCTACTTAATATACTTATTGAACTACAGGTAAGGAGGTCATCTAGGGATAAACAATTGTCCAAGAGATACTCACCGCATGATTACATTATACTCATTGATGGGGGAAAGCTAGATGATTATTTTTAGGCCCTAGCCAACGAGCATAAGGGAGAGTAGTTGAAAACTATGCAAGAGTAGATGAAATCCTTGTATAAGAACCATACCCATGATATAGTGAAATTTTCTAAAGGCAAGAAAGCTTTGAACAACAAGTGAGTGTTTAGAAAGAAGGTTGAGAAGAAGAATTCATAGAAAAGGTTCTAGGCCAGACTTGCAGTGAAAGGGTTTGGTTAGAGGGAAGGCATAAACTTCGAGGAGATATTCTCACTAGTGGTGAAGATGACATCCATGTGGGTGTTGCTTGGGTTGGTGGTTAGCATGGATTTGGAGATAGAGCAATTAGATGTTAAAACTACCTTCCTCCATAGTGACTTGGAAGAAAAGATCTACATGCATCAACTAGAGGGGTTCGAAGTCAAGGGCAAAGAGCATATAGTGTGTAGGTTGAAGAAGAGCTTGTATGGGCTGAAACAAGTTCCATGAAAATGGTACAAGAAGTTCGACTCATTTATGTTGAAGCATGAGTATGATAGAACGGAGTCGGACCATTGTGTGTTCACACATAAGTTCTCAGATGGTGATTTCTTAGTTCTGCTGTTATACGTTGATGACATGCTCATCATGGGAAAAGACATCAAGAAGATCGACAGGCTGAAACATGAGTTGGGCAAGTTGTTTGCGATGAAAGACTTGGGCCCGGCTAAACAGATCTTAGGAATAGAGATAACCCGTGACAAAAGCAGTAAGAAGCTCTGGCTGTCACAAGAGCGGTATATTGAGAAAGTTCTAGAGCGATTCAATATGAATGCAGCAAATTCAGTCAGTACTCCACTGGATGGTCACTTCAAATGAAGTGACAGACAGTGTCCCAAGACGAAGGCAGAGGTGGAAGAGATGCAGAAGATACCCTATGCGTCAGCTGTAAGAAGTTTGATGTATGTTATAGTGTATACACGTCTAGACATAGCATATGCGGTTGGTGTTGTTAGCCGATATCTTGCCGATCCTGGCAAAGAGCATTGGGTAGCGGTGAAGTAGATACTATTGTATCTAAGAGGTTCATCTAGGATGAGCATATGCTATGATGACGGAAAACCTGTGTTAGAGGGCTGCACAGATACAGATATGGTATGCGACATAGACTCCAGTAAGTCTACATCAGGGTTCATGTTCACATTTACAGGGAGAGCGATTTCTTGGCAGAGCAAGCTATAGAAGGTCGTAACATTGTCGACGACAGAGGCTGAGTACATTGCAGTCATAGAGGCGTGTAAAGAGATGCTTTGGATGAAAATGTTCCTATAGAAACTTATCCTGAAGTAGGAGAAGCACACGATTTATTGCGATAATCAAATTGCTATTTACTTGAGCAAGAATCAAAGTTAGCATTCCAAATCGAAGCACATAAAGATTTGGTATCATTGAATCAGGGATACTTTAGAACAGAAGGTGTTACAGCTTGAGAAGGTCTATATAGACGATAATGGGTCAGACATGATGACCAAAGTTTTGCTCAAGGGAAAGTTTGAAGTTTATAAAAACTTATTTAGTTTGAAGAAGTTGAATTCCTCCTAAGTAGAAAATGGAGAGATTTGATGGGAGTTTTTCTCCCCAGGCTCGACTGGTCGAGAGCCTCACTCGATTGGTCGAAGGTGGTGGTGGACCAGTCGAGGACTGGCTCGACTCAAACTCCAGCGAGTTTAAATTTTTTTTTTTTTTCCGTGGTGCTCGACCAATCGAGGGAGGTGCTTGACCAGTCGAGTGGGTTGCTCGATCGGCCGAGGACTCTGCTCGACCAGTTGAGCTTACACAGATTTGAGTCCAGATCTTATGTGGATTGCGAAAATTTGAGGCATTTTTTACCATAGTGCAGAAGGAAGTTGCCTAAACTATAAATAGGGGTGCTTAGGGCTTTTGTAGGTAATACAAGAGGGTTTTCTAAAGCTTTGTAAGGGTTTTTTAAAGGGTTTAGGGCTATCAAAGGTGAGAGAGAGAGAGAGAGAGAGAGAGAGAGAGAGAGAGAGAGAGAGAGAGAGAGAGAGAGGAGGCTTATGGAAGGGAGGTTATGCTCATAGAGGTGATCTACTATATCTCAGCGCTTCCACATTCTCGTGATCGGTGAGATTTCTTCATTTTTTCTTTTATTCTCTTATTGTTTATCCACTCCTGCGTGAGTGAAGAAGGTTGTAACGTTCTACTTCATAATGGATTATTAATCTGGACGAGGTCCCGTAGTTTTACCTCTTTGAGGGTTTTCCACATAAAAATCTCACGTGGTGTGGTTTGTGCTTTGATATATTTCATTGCCTTATTATCTCATAATTCTGATTTGATTTGGCAGGCTAGATCCTAAGGTTTTGTGTGAGGCCCCCAACAGGGGTAGTAATAGTGGAACTAACCATATGAATAAGTACTTGACTATATGTCCGAGGAAAAAGCATATTGATATTTTTCAACAATTAATATTATTGAATAAAAATGTAGGCGAAAAGATATATTGTTTGAAGAACTTTAAGTTTGATCAAGAATGGAGTCATTTGGATCTTTGTCCAATGATAATGAAGCATGAGTACTCATTTAACATAGTTGAATATGAGTATTTTGAAATATTCGTGACCAATCTTGAACCCGTGTTTAAATTGATTTCCCATAACACAGTTAGGGCCAATGTGATGCATATTTACAAGCAAGAGAAAGAAAAACTCTATGAGTACTTTGACAAGTTCTCTTCTTGAATTGGCCTTACTACTGACTTGTGGATATGATCACACCAACAAAATATTTGCTATTGTTGTATAACTTTGCATTTCATTAATGATGCATGGGAATCATAAAAGAGGATTCTTACTTTTACAACACTAAAAACTCATCACGATCCAGAGACTGATGTAAAGAGGGTTGCAGGCAATTACATGGCCAAGATGGATCAGAAAAGGCCTGATCGACAATAGAAGTGATTCGGACCGTCTGACCTTAAATTAGGCGTATCTCACAATCCGAAATGAGTTGGACGTAAAACATATGATTTTGGGGTAGAACAAGCTACTTTAACCACCCAACCCTGCTATGTCGGGTTGCCCAAGACGGATTTGTGAAATACCACCAGATCGACGATCGTTTTCCTATTTTAATTCTATTTTTACTATAAATAATAAGTTTTAGTTTGATTATAACTCTTCATACATTGGGCTTTAGGAGTTGCGCCCAATGCGAAAAGAGTTTAGAAAAATTAGGAGAACAACTTAGTGAAGCCAAATAGGACACTATTTTTGGCCAAAAATCTTACGCACTAGTAGACATCATGACCGTCTAGCAAGTTTACTATTTATAGTAAGTCACGAATTCTAGGAGTTTTAGTTTTAGTTTGATTCTGATTTCTTTCCCATTGATTGGTATCTCTATTTAAAGGGTTGTGAACTTGTTTTTTTATTTTTTATTTTTTTTATTCATTTATCAATTTTAAATTTATTAGAATTTATTTCTATTTTATTGTTTTTTTTCCTCGTGAATTCGAGAAGTTTTTATGAGGAGTCCAAAAAAGTTCGGTGGTTTTGGAATAGTTACCCTCTTAAGGAAGACGGTGCTCGACCTCATGTCCTCCCCTACGTCAGAGACTCTATATAGAATTGTCATGGATAGTCCCGTAGTAAAATATCGATAAAAAATTATTCACTATCACTTTAGACAATGCTTCCAGTAACGATGCCATGGTTAAAAGTATGTAAACTTATCCTTTTTATCGAGGATTACTCGCATTATCTGAGGAGTTGTTTCATTTCATTGTTTTGCTTATATTCTGAATTTAATTGTACAAGATGCCTTATGGGAGATAGCATGTATGCTCCAAAAATTACAAAAAAAGTGTGAAGTACATTAATTAATCATCATCAAGGAAGCAAAAGTTTCAATTTGTAGTAGCTCTAATAAAATTGAGGGAAAAAGGTGTACCTATGGATGTTCTAACAAGGAGGAACTCCACATATCTCATGCTCGAGGCTGCTTTAGACTTTAAAAAAGCATTTTCTTGATTGGAGTAATGTGATTGTGACTTCAAGATAAATCCATCTAATGAATAATGGGAGATGAAAAAAGTTATTAGTAAGTATTTGAATGTTATTTAGTTATTTATAAAGCCGCCAATAACTTTTCAGGTTCCAAATATCCAATTGCCAATATGTAACTTCATGATGTTTGTGAAATTTATCTTAAGTTAGTTGAACGGAAGAAAAGTGATTGCAATTATGTTAACTCAATGGCAAATAAAATAAAATCAAAGTTTAATAAGTATTGACATAAATGCAGTTTGGTTTTGACAGTGGCATTAGTTCTTGATCCTCAGTTGAAAATGGAGTTGGTGGAGTATTGCTACTATCAAATCTATATATGGTGATAGTGTTCATTTCTACATTAGCAAAATTTGACATGCAATGGTTGATCTTTTTTCTGTGTATAAAGTTGTTGACTCGGATAAATCATTGATAGTTTTTTCAACCATTAGTGAAAGCAGTTGTAATAACTGTTTTTCATCGTCTAGTGGTATTTCTGATAATACTGAAGATATATAAATTTAGAGGCTTTGATAAGTGATATTCTCATGCACGTCTTGACAGTCAAGCTTTCTTCTAAAAATCAGAGCTAGATCAGTATTTGGAAGAGCTACCATTTCTCTGTAACCAAGAGTTTAATATATTAAGTTAGTGGCGAATCAATAGTTCAAAGTTCTCAATACTTTCAAGAATGGTCCGTGATGTTTTGATTATTCCAGTTTCTGCTGTTGCATCAATATCAACATTTAATACCGGTGGTATAGTGCTTAATAAGACTTGTACTTGCTCACTTCCATCAAAGGTTGTGGAGGCTTTAATATGTAAATAAGATTGGTTGCAACATCCTCAGTAGAGTAAGTAGATTTTAAATTTATTTAGTTTTAATTATTATTATTTTTTCATACAAAATTTTCTAATTATCATTTTTATGTATATGTTAGGTGTTTCTTCTATTACCATACGTATTAGTACAAGCGCAAGTTAGAATTGTCATGGTTAGTCTTTTCAACTTGGTATAGAAAAATGTATAGAATATTTTCTCAGAATTGTCATTGTTTCCTTTTAGATTATTAATTTGACTTGATGGAGTTGATATTTGATAGATTTTCTTGAAATTTTAGATTAGTCTTGAGCTCGGCATGAGCAGACGCCTTAACAGGACTTGGATAGGTAGCTAGTAGATTTGATCCGACTCTGAGCTGTTGACAAATCTGACAGGGTGAGTCTGGATCCACTATAAAAGTCCGATGGGGCAGGTCTGGATCTTAAGATGTCAACCTATTTATAATTGGATTAGTTCTAAATCCTGAGTCAGCTCTGATCCATTGACAGGCCTAAGTCCCACCTAAAAATTGATAAAATTCGTATTTGTCACTTGAATGTTCCCATTATATCAGTTGATCAAGTGGGTCACTCGTACACGAAGAAATAGACACCTAGGTGAATGAAATCCACGGCTTAATCAAAGATAAGAATGGCATATCTCACGACATAAGACCTACATATGAAGTAGGGTTGGGCCGAGCTAAAATGACCTGAGCCCCAGCTTAGCCTGAAAAATGATCGGGCCCCGTATGCCAGGCCCAAGACCGGCCCACGACCCAAGCTAATAGGTCCAAGAGCGTCCGGGCTCGTTGGTCCAGCCCATTACCATCCTTACTTAAAATCCCGTTGAATTAGGTGACGTTAATCTGAGCATCCAACGAGCCACAGGTGTGCATAGAACGTGTATTTGTATAGGTGGACCTTCTACCAAAAAAATCCCTCTGATGGACGGTCAAGAAAGGAATAGAGAAACAGTACACATTATATCCCTTATTTACAAGCAATCTTCCTTGTAAATATTGAATATTTCCAAGGGTGAAAGCAGAAACAAGAATTTAGAAGCCATAAAATGGACGATCCAGATTGATTATAGTAGAAAAAAATCGATCATGTGTTTGGATTATCCATCATGCCGTGCCCTACCTCTCATTGTCGTTGACTCTCAAGAATCACTTGCAATAGATGTTTTTTCACCATCCGATCGTGGGGCCAGGGACGATCTAGATTGGATACATGGATTCGAAATTTCAAAAACAAGTGGACGGCTAGGATGAATCATGACAAAATAATTAGCGTCAATGACTTTTCAGGGGACGGCTGCTGTGACGTGGCATGATCCGATTAACCCATTTCATTTGACCTACGCTCAACATAAAATTAACGGTTATGATGCAGCGAAAAGTGGGTGTGATCATGTGAATGCAAGTGGGGCCCACTGTCCTCGATTCGAAAAGACTACTGTTACGATACGTTGTTGGATCCATTAAAAAAAAAAACTACTCGAATTTTATGTTTTGCATGCATTGCTTCCAAAAAATTCCATCAGTTTGTGGGCCATGGAACGATTCAATTGATGCACGCACGTGCAATAGCCTACCATTCAATTTCACACGTGAAAGATACTTCTTGGATATTGCATTTATCTTCCACCATCCAGCACATGCAACGTGCGTGAAAAGTATCAGTGAAATGTGGGCCTATAAACGGGCCGATCGAGGCATCTTTTCTTTAGTGTTTTCTGCACACTCGTGATTACTTGGCACATGTGTGATATCCGACATCCCGTTCATATGCACCACTCCATAGTTTGAAAACCCGAAAACTTAACTCAGCTTGAAGACTCGACCCTACTCGACTCCATATTTATTAATTTTAAATTTAAGAAATTTGGGATTAATTTGATAATTTAAGTAATAGAAAATACAAACACTGTCATCAAACCACTCAATCAGTAGTCGACCCAGTAGGGTTGACTGGGCCGAGTTTTGTGCCAGCATCGAGTCAGACCCAGGACTGAGTAGAGTCGACCTAGTAGTTGAGTTGACTCGGTTACTCATCCCTATTCAGCATCTATTGAGTTAGACCCAGGACCGAGTTTCCCAGCAACTCAGCTTGAAATCTGATGTAGAGCGGGTCATGGACACTTTCATGTCCAATATGGACTAGAGAAGGCTCGATCAAAGGCGGAAGTGATTAGGACCATCAAAATCCTAAAACAGGCATATCTCGCAAGCAGAAATGAGTTATTTGACATACCATATATGATTTTAGTTAGGAGAAGCTACTTTAGCATCCCAACCCGCTATGCCGGGCTGCCCACACCGAATTTACGAGATTCCATGAGATCGACAGTTGAAAATCCTTTTTAATTTCATTTTTTACTATTTATAGTAAGTTTTAGTTCAATTATAATTCTTCATCCTTTGAGTTTTAGGTGTTGTGCCCAATATGAAAAGGGATTAAAAAATTTAGGAGAATAACGTGATTAGGCCAAATAGGACACTTACTATTTTTGGCCAAAAACTATAAAGTCTACTAGATATCATGACCATCTATAAATAATAAGTATCCTATTTACATTAAGTCACAAATATTAGAGAGTTTGAGTTGGAGTGCGATTCTGAAACTTCTTCCTAAATTTGGTATCACCATTTAAAAGGTTGTAAACCATTTTTATCATTAATTAATATATTTTTGAAATTATTGAATTATTATTATTATTATTATTATTATTTCTATTTTCCTCGTAGATTCGAGGAACATCTCTGGGGAGTCCGGAGAAGCTCTGTAAATTCGGAGTGATTATCCCTATGAGGAAGACGTTGATTGACCTCATCATGTTCATCCCTGTGTTAAAATCTCTCTGAATCAAGTTGACTTGGCCAAGTTTTATGTCAATCGAGCAAATTCTAGAACTATACAACACACGTGGAAAACGAGTGGATATTTTAAAGAACTATATATAGTAGAACATTCAACATATATACAAGATTCAACTCGATTGAAAAAAAAAGCTCCATCGGGTGAAGACGCTATCGATACTATGTTAATTCAAGAATGAATGAAAAGTCCAAGTCTTGGATTAAACTGCCCTGGATCTTCGAAGCTAAGCTTATGACACAATCAGTTGTTGATCTTTTCTCTCTAATTTTAATATTCCTTATAGCATAACCAGTTGAACATCTTTTCTCTTTAATTTAATATTTATTTATTATTTATCTTCTCTAAAAACTTGGGTCTCATTCATTTAATAACTTGGACCGTTTAAAAATCTTTTACTAATTCATACACGAGGTTTCCTATAATACATCCCGACTTATTGCAATAGGATGAATCGGTACTTTAACCGTTCGATTTGAGTTATATTCTATGACCCAAACACGTTTATATGATGAGCCTCACCAAAAAACTCTTGAGATTGAAATATCTCAGTCTTTGATCATTCAAAGGGTAGGAAGAGTATGTTGGATAATATGTTGAATTAAATAGACTATAAAAATCGAGAATCAAAAAAGGAAAATAAATTTAGAGAAAGAAAAACTTATTGAATTGAGTCGAGGCGTGACTGAGTCACTCGGCTTGAAATCGAATTTGCTCCCCTTGGACAGCGTCTCAAGTGCAACAGGTTTCCAGAGCAATCGACCTCCAGGATACAACGACTATGACCCGGTCCCAGCGGTGCACTCATTGTACACGGGCTCGAACCACTTGTAGTTTAATTCGAAAGTGCTGAGTTGACTCAGCAATGAACTCAGTAACAATGGTAAAACCGTATCAGAGAGAGTTTTATAAGACAGAGTATTTTCGTATATTGAAACTGGAATCGTAAGTCTTTATATAGACTCCGAAATGGTGCATAAACACCCTTTACAAAAGGTTATGTCCGTTGGGTTTAAACCCAACAGGGGCGACCAACCGGAAGGGAAGCATCTTTCTGGTTTAAAACGAAAAGGCGCAAGTGTGAGTACACTCTCGCACATACAGTCCTGCGAGTACCCATACACACACACCCACGCGAGTACACTTACACCGCACCAGCACCCGTACCCGCACCCGCGCCCAGCCCAACCCAGCCCGTCCCGTCGCGCACTCGGCTCGGCGCGCGCGCGCGTGTGGTCAATGGCATAAATTAGAGCTATTGACATAGCCCCCCCACAGGACCAAATTCACATGCCCCGTAAAAGGGGCTTAAGCCCTAGGCAAAAAGCCTATCATATAAAAAAGAGAATTTCTTTTGTTAAATCCGATGTGGGACAAAACCAACACTTTAAAAACACCAAAATTTAAATGTGAAGGGAAAACACTGAAATTTGAAAATTGAAAATTTTAATATTATTTTAAAACAAAATACAATAAAGTATCTCTGCTCAAAGATAAGAGAAATGATTGAAGGGTTAAAATATTAAAGCTTCTATTTTTATTTTTTATTTTGTCATCCCCATGGAAGGTGAAGCCCATCATATAAAAGGATTAGATCATTGAAAGATGACCCCATATTCAAAAGATAAAATGCTAATGTATCATATAGATAGCAATACGTCAGGATGTAGCCGACAATAAACTAAGTTAATAGCTTGAGGCAGGTGCCAATGATCTTAAATGAAAGGTTTTATAATAAGGTCGTGAGTCACAAGGTGCCTCTCACGTGAGGGGGTGGAACTTGTGTCACAGATCCCCTTGATAGAAATCACACATGTTAGAGATATGAGCCATTCTTTAGGTAAGGCACGTCACGAACATGGCATGGACCAAAAATAATATTAGTAGAAAAATAGATAGTTGAAAAAAATAAAATAAAATGAAAATCTCCAACCTTTCAAAATCAACATAAGTGTGCGGATCACTTGATGAGTGTACAATCCTAAATTTTGGTCCATAGTACCTTAAGTGTGTTCTACCTTATGAATGGCTTGGATCATTGAAACATGCACCCTCCTCCTGAATCCATAAACATGTGGGCCGCCACCTCACATGAGGAGCCCTGATTGAATCAGGACCCTTGAATGTATGATGTTCCATATTAGTGATATAACGGGAGTATTTGTCATTTCAATCATAAACAGGGGGATTTGGGAGTGGTTGGTTTCAATTTCACACCTTATTTCAAACCTAGCATAGATAATCTAATCATTTTGACCAATCGGTTGTTTCAATCACCAGACATAGTCAGATCAGAATTTTCTTTCTTTACAAGTTTTAAAGATAACTAGACTAAGTAAATCATCTTCGTCGGATCAGAATTTTCTCTCTTTGCCAATTTATAGATGATTATACTAAGTAAATCGTCTTCATGTGACTAGTTCAAATTCCCAAATACATAACTAGTCAATCTGAAGAAAGCCGGAAGGAATATTTCTACAGCTAAAATTATCAAGGAATCTCTTTCTAATAGTAGAAAATGGGAGTCACGAAATGTATGGATTTTCTTTAGAATATTACATTGAAAAAAAAAAAAGATCTGTGGGGTTGAAGTCATGGGCTCAATCATAGCCGAAAGTCTACAACAAGGTTGACCCATTTGAATTCACTAAGCCAATGGTTAGTGGTCTCGCAGGCTTTCAAGTGTAAACATTAAATGGTTTTGGTCGACTCTTGGCGTGTTTAACGCCGAAATGGGCGAAAGCCAGTGGTACTGGTAATACCCTAACCTTATGATGGTACCGGGTAGATATGAGATCCATTGATGTGTTCATGGAATCCATTCCATCCATCGTATGAGTCACCTCAGAAAGAACCCAAATACCGAAATTCAGCCCCATCTAAAACTTAGATGCATCACAACACATGGCTCATGTTGAGAGGGCACACCCGCTATTAATTATCATGGGCCCACAATGCTGTTTACATGTAATCAAGGTCGTTTAAGCCCTTTATCCAGTCCAGATGAAGGGCTAGGCAAAAATTTAAGCCTTTTTGCGGACTGAGGTGACCCCTAGGAAATTCAAGGGAGACGCAGTTATGGACCGGGTTGAATTTTGGGTTCTAGACTTTTAGGGTTTTTTGAGGTGACACATCATATACCTGTGTAGAATAGTGTGCATACATGACTTGAGGCCCACGTCTGTGGTGCCACCATAAAGATAATACCAAGAGTAGGATGAATGATGGGCAATTAATGCAGGAATATTTTCACACCTTGCCTAACCCACATCCCCATGGATGTGGGATTTTATGGGGCACTGTCACACCCGACCTAACCCATGGATGTGGGATTTTAGACCAAGGGGTATTTTCATACTTGACCTAACTCGTAAATGTAGGATTTTAGAGCAAGTAGTTAATTGTCCTCCATCAGGATATTTTGCTACTATCATGTTCCGATACCATGTTAAATCATCACTTTCTCTAAAAGCTTAAGCTTTCCAAAGAGGGTGTGTTAATATCTATTGAGAGACTTTAACATCCCATGTATTTTCACATGTCAAACGCTACCAAATTATGACCTTAGGTACTTTGCAACCAATCCAACCCTTCATCAAGTGGACATGAGGTGTGCTGGCCATATACAAGAAGGTGATCACACCATACCGTGCCTACACTAGATAATTCTCATATCTAGTCAGTCAAATCTGTTGCTAAAATTTTCTAGGCCCCTTTGGATGCTTGTGGTTGGAATGCATTGGAATCCAAGTTACCTAGATAGAATTGATGCGAATTGAAATCTCCAGTTATCTTTGAATGCCTAGAATTGGATTGCATTAAGTTGAGCAGTTTTAATACCCTAAGTTAATATATATGTGACATTTGATGTAATAATCATAATTAATCCATTGAAATATATACTATGCAAAAAATAGGATATTTTAAGCCTCCAATAAGCCATAAAAGTGGGACATCTCCGAAAATTAGACTATTTCTCTCATTTGCATATGATTCTTAGGTTTTTTTGAGGATTTCAATTTATATAATTTTGATGTATTTCATTTCACATTAATTCTAATTACTAGCCTATTCTTGTCCATTGATTGGGCAGCTTCTATTTCTCTCTTAGTTTTATCTTTCTTTCTTTCCTAACTTGAGAGTGTGGGTGCATTTTTTAATTTTAATTTTAATTTTAATTTTTAATTGTTAGCTTGTTAGTACACAACACTATCAATAAACACTCCTTTGTTAGCCACCCCAACTAGGGAATTGATACCAAAGACATCGGTGTTGAAATGAGGTATCTTCACTCAGCCTACCACTTGAGCTATAGATAAATGTGTTGAGAGTGTGGGTGCTTGATTCCTAACCTAAGGTATGACTTTTTTTTTTTTTTTTTTTTTTTTTTTTTTTAAATTTTAAATTTCTTCTTCTTCTTTAATTATGTTTTAGTTTTAGGGGCTTTGCTCTCCTTTTTTGTTGTATTTCTTTTGTACCTTTCCTTTGGTAATGATAAGAGAGTAAATCTTTTCTTGCTTTAAAAAGATATAGTGATTATCATTTTTTCTTTACTTTGTTAGTTTATTTTACTTTTGATTTTATGATTTTTATTAAACAAACACTAAAATAATACTGATAGCTCATTTACTTATAATCATAGGGGAAAACGGAAAACCCAACGGGCTCAAAGAATACCTTGGATTAGAATTTTGTCGAGGGCACTATTGTGTAATGGAAGGACCGTGACCACTCTGGTCTATTGACCTTCTTCTTCTTTCATTTTAGCCTACTTATGAGACAGGTGGACGGTGTAGATCCGTTATTTAGATGGTCATTGCCAGAGAACCGGTGCTATAGGGAGCATATAACTTGTAATGTTCCAGGGCACAGAGGGGATTTCGGCCAAAGCTTTTCTCAGGAAGTACCTACACTGGAACCTAGGTGGGGCCACTGTGATATTTGTGACAAATCTACCTGTCTATCTATTTTCTGAGCTCATTTTAGGACACGAGACTAAAAATGAGCTCGGTCCGCTATTCAACCTGGCCCCAAAAGTGAGGAATGAACTTCCACAATTGAAATATTGGTGGGGCCATAGAAGTTTTGAATCAGGCTAATATTTATGTTTTATGTTGATCTCAGTAGTAATAATGTTATAAAGGAAACAAATGACATTTAAACATCACTGTTGACCGAGGGACCATTCCTACCCAACTTTTCCTTTAGTGCGGCCCACTTGAGTTTTGGAGCCTAATCACTTTTGATCTCAAGTCTTAACTGAGATAAAAAATAGATGGTCGGGGTAGATCTCTTACAAACATCACAGTGGGCCACGTAGGTTTCCAAAGCAGGAACTTGGTACCAAAGGAAGCGGATTGTGTACTGAGTTACTCATTACCGTAAGCGTACTGAGTAAACTTAGTGGGCCCCAGTGTCATTCATGCATTATATCCACTCCGTCCATCTCTTTAATGATGTAGAGCGGGTCGCGGACAATTTCATGGCCAAGATGGATCAGAAAAGGCACGGTCAGCGACAGAAGTGATCCGGACCATCGGACCTTAGATCGGGCGTATCTCACAATCCGGAATGAGTTATCCGACGTAAAATATATGATTTTGGGGTAGAACGAGCTACTTTTGCCAACCAACCCGCTACGCTGGGTTGCGCAGCCCAAATTTGCGAGAAACCCCCTGATCGACAGTCATTTCCTCATTTTAATTTTATTTTTACTATAAATAGTAAGTTTTAGTTTGAGTATAACTTTTCATCCGTTGGGCTTTAGGAGTTGTGTCCAACATGAAAAGTGCTTAGGATAGTTAAGAGAACGGTTTGGTGAAGCCAAATAGGACACTTACTATTTTTGGCCGAAAACCTTGCGTACTAGTAGACATCATGACCGTCTATAAATAGTAAGTTTACTATTTATAGTAAGTTGCGAATTCTAGGAGTTTTAGTTGTAGTTTGAGTCTGATTTCTTTCTTATTGCTTGGTTCCCTTATTTAAAGGGTTGTGAACTCGATTTTAGGGATTCATTAATCAATTTCGAATTTATTAGAAATTATTCTTATTTTCTACTTTCTTTCCTCGTGGATTCGAGAAGTCTCTGTGAGGAGTCCAGAGAAGTTTCGTGGATTCGGAATATTTATCATCTTGAGGAAGACGGTGCTCAACCTCACGTCCTTCCCTGCGTCATTTCACACATTATTTTAGGGATTTATCCGAAAAATATAGTATATCCAAACCTCAAATGGACCACACCACCGGAAACGGTGTGAATTGAACATCTGCCATTGAAATATTCTTGGGGACAACAGAAGTTTTAGATCAAGTTGATATTTGTGTTTTCCCTTCATCCATGTCTTTCTGATATTATGAACAGTTTGGATGACAAATAAACATCACTGGGGCCTTAGAAAGTTTTCAATGGTTGAAATCAATACTCCACTTGTGGTTGTATATGCATCAATTTTGGTTTGAACCCATAAAATGATCTAGAAAAATGAATGGACGGCATGAATAAACCACATGCATTCGTGGTGGGCCCGACTGAGTTTTCCCAGTACGATAAGAGCCTAACCTAGTACACAATTCGATTTCGGTAACAGAACAGAAGCCTTTAGCAGGAAATTCGCAATTCGATTTCGGTAACGGAACAAAAGCCTTTAGCAGGAAATCCGCCTAAGCAGGTCTCACCGAGATATTCGTGAGAAATATACCTGTTTATCCATTTTGTGAGCTTATTTTAGGACACCGCGCTAAAAATGAACCGGATCCAATGCTCAAGAGGGCTGAAAAAGGTGAGGATTGAACACCTACGGTTGAAATATTAGTTGAGATATAAAAGTTTTGAATCAGGCTGATAGCTTTGTTTTCTGAACACGCGTTCAACCCGCACGTCTGCGGCTAAGAACTGGCAGGAGCTTTGAGTGGCCACGGTGATGTATGGATCTTGTCCATATCGTCCATCCAATTTTTCTATCATTTTAGATATAAAAGCATAAATGACACAAATCCAAGGCTTAAGTGGACCACACTACAGGAAGCAGTGGTGATAATGATTCTCATTATCGAAACTTTCTTAGGGTCCTGGTTATGTTTATTTGCCATCCAACCTATTCTTATAGTTACGTAAAAGAAAAAACACAAATATCAGCTCCGTCCAAAACTTCTATGGCCTCAAGAAGTTTTTAATGGCAAGAATTTAATCCTCATTGTGTAGTTCACTTGAACTTTGAATCTGCCTCGTTTTAAAGCTTATATCTTAAAATGATACTAAAAAAATAGATGGACGATGTGGATAAGATCCATACATCATGGTGTCCACTCAAAGCTCCTCCTAGTTCCCAGCTAGAGACGGGTGGGGTAGGTTCTTGCAGTGCTTCGAGAGTATCATCATTTCTCAGCAATGATTGATTTCCTCTCCAAAGGCTTCAAATGGTACAATGGACTGTGTGGATAAGACCCATACATCACGGTGGCCACTCAAAGGTCCTTTCGGATCCCAGTTGGAGATGCGCAGGGATAGGGCCCTGTAGTGCTCGGGGAGTATCATCATTTTTCAGCAGCGATCAATTTCCTCTCCAAATGCTTCAAATGGTACAATAGACGGTGTGGATAAGACCTGTACATCACGGTGGGTACTCAAAACTCTTGCCCATTACCAGCTACTTCAAATGGCACGATGGACGGTGTAGATAAGACCCATACATCGCGGTGGCCACTCAAAGCTCATGCCGTTCCCAGCTGAAGACAGGTGGTGGAGGTAGGTTCTTGCAGTGCTCCGAGATTATCATCATTTCTTAACAAGGGTCAATTTTCTCTCAGAATGTTTCAAATGGACGTGACTTGGCTGCAAACTTGGGCCAGAGCCCGGATATCCCCTGTAGCTGTACATCAGTGCCACTCGTGAAGCGTTGAGCTTCCTTGAGTTGAGATGCATGACTGTTTCCGTAATCTACATTTACACAGCAGATTCCTTTCATCGCCCTTTTCTCACGTGATCACCCTGCTCACATGGACGTCCGCCACACGCCGACCCCAACTCTTTCAACGACATCATTTATGTCATTGCTTTTCTATGACGTGAAATGTGCGGTGGTTACCAAGGGAATGTCTGGTGACTCGATGCTGCAAGATTTGACTCATGTACTTGCTCTCAGAAGATGAGGCCGAAGGAGAATGCATAGTATAGGTGGGCATCCAGTCGAGCCTTACCGGATTAGGTCTAACTCGGCTTGATTTGGTTTTGTCTACCTCCTGGATTTGAGCTCGATTCGACTCGGGATTGAGTCGAGCAGGTAAGACTTGGTTCCAACTGAATCTTGAACGGGATAACTTGAACTGAGTCTGTCTCGATAAGAGAAACTGAGTTGGATTGAGTTGGGTATGATTCTGATCGGGCCACCATTAAGGTCAAGCCAGGCGGTCCACTAGTAAGGTCGAGCCAGGGTGGGCCATTAGTGAGATTGAGCCAGGGTGGGCCATTACGACTGAGGTCCTGATCTCGGCCGGACCACCAGCGGCTTGCACCTGAGCTCTCGAGCCAGGCTGAGCCACCAGCAGCTGCACTCGAGTTCCCAACCCAAGGCGAGCTACCAACAGCTTGCACCCAAGATCCCGAGCTCGAAAAAACACAAAAAAAAAACTTTAAAAATAAACATACCTGATGAATGGACGAGGATGACCGCTAAAGATCGGGTGTTGGGCTGCTGGCTGGCCTGGATTCCGATCGGGTTCGATGCGGCGCCAGTGCGAGTAGGGTTAGGGTAGATGAAATGGTAAAGGTAAAAAAAATAAAAAGTTTAATTTATACTACCTGATTCCGATCTGAGTCGGGTTTCAGATCTGACCTTATTGGATTTTGGATCGGGTTACTACGTAACCCAAACTCGACTCAGTCAGGATTCAGATTAGGGTGCGTCTACTCGATCCGAACTCGACCCTGGCATTTAGTTCGGGTTAAGTCAGACGAGTCGGATCTGCCAGATCGAGTCTGATCCTACCCAGCTCTAACCACATACTAGCTATTTAGTTGGTGTATTGACATCAACAAGTTATGTGGGTCCCATCATGAGGTATGTGTTATATCCAAACTGTCCATTCATTTGATGAGCTTGTTATAATGCTTGAGCTAAAAAATAATATAGAACTAAAGATAAAGTGGACCACACTGCAAAAAGCAGTGGGGGATTAAACGTCTACCATTGAAACCCTTTCGGGGGTCACAGAAGTTTTGGATCAAAATGATATTTGTTTTTCCTCTTCATCTAGGTCTTTTTGACCTTATGAACAGATTGGATGGAAAATAAATGTTATGGTGGGCCTTACAAATGTTTTAATGGAGAAAATCATTATCCTCACTGCTATTTTTGGTGTGGTTCATTTGAGATTTGGATATGATTCATTTTTTGGTTCATGCTCTAAATGATCTTTAAAAATGGATGAATAGTGTGGATGTAATAAATACATCATTTTGGGGCCATTTAACTTTAATCTCCTTTCAACTATTCGGTACAACTCGGAGCTCGACTCTCATCTTCGCACGACACGTACCTACACCAGCTATATTGCTATCCCGCTCGTCTCTAGCCATGAACTGGCAGTTTTGTAGGTGGGCCACTTGTCCATTCCTTCTTTCATATCATTTTAAGATATGTTCATAAAAATAAGGTAGAACACACGTTAAGTGAACTACACCAAAGATGACTCTTGCATTAATGCCTTTAATGTTTTGTGCATTTAATGTGATATAAGCTTATTAATTGGTGTGGTCCACTTGAGCATTGGATCTACTTCATTTTTATGCATATATCTTTAAATGGGCTAAGAGAAGGGATGGACGGCGTGGATAAATTGATACATCATGGTGGGCCAGCACATAGAACTGCCCATTTAGGGCTAGAGACAGGCGGGGTCAGACGCAAATCGCGTCCAATTGAATTGCCTACTAAATAATATACTTTTATCATACTGAGTAAATTCGGTTGGGCCCACTATAAATGAATGTGGTTTATCCATGTTCTTTATTTGTTTTTCCGACCCATTTTAAAAAATGAGCCCAAAATTAAAGCATATCCAAAGCTCAAGTGAAATACACCACAGTGGAAATAATGATTTCCACCACTGGAACCTTCCTAAGGCATATGGTGATGTTTATTTATCATCATTCATAAGATGATATAGACATGAATGAAGGGAAAACACAAATATTAGCTTGATCCTGAACTTTTGTGGCCCATAAAAACTTTTCAACAATAAATATTTAATCCACACGATTCCTGTGGTGTGGTCCACTTGAGCTTTGGATTTGCTTCATTTTTGGGATCAAATTAAAAAAGTATCTAATAAAATGGATGGATGGAGTGGATAAAATACATATTTAACAATGGACCTCACAAAGTTTACTCAGTTTGCAATCTGCTTCGGATGGGGTGACAAAAGCAAGAATGAAATTGCAGACATTAGGTTAACATGAATTCCGGCTTTGTTTGAAAGTTGCTTGAATATTGAATGGACTCGAATGGGATATTTAGCCACCAAAGTTGATATAAGTAGGAAGTGGTAGAATTTGACTAGATGGTGGCAGGGCATTGACGAAAATGGCCACAAAAAGTAGGTTTGAAAGTTGTTAGGTTCAAGGCCTATCAGTCCGATTAAATCCCGGTGTGGCTGTGCTGACTCCAATAAAGGACAATATTCAATCTGCATCCTGATAATCTACCGTCTCTGATAGCACATGGCCCAACCAAATCATGCCATGTCAGGTCACCATCGCCTATCCATATAACAGCCTGGATTATGGGGGTGAGATCTAAGCTGTCTATCAGGTTATTTCCATCGCTGAGATGACTTGGCCATAAAAACTGGGCCACTCAACTCAATACATGGGTTACAGTTCAAAAAACAAATGGGTAGCGAAAAAACTCATCTGGTTTTTCATATGCCCATGTAATGAATAGACCAGCCTTAGTTTTGGGTCCCACTTGTTGGATGACTTGGATCTTACATCCATATGCCACAGCTGAATACATGTGATGGTGTGTAGATCGTTTTCCTTATACACATACGTGTGGAGAAAGCGCAAGTCGAGCGGGAAGATTGGCTGAGGACCTGATTACAGCCCAGCAAGTGATCAGAGAGATTGGTCTAGGGCTCAGGCTGGGCTGGACCGATCAGCATAATACTTAGGAATAACCCTCCCTCACCCCCCCCCCCCCCCCCACACACACACACACACACACATATATATATATATATATATAGAGAGAGAGAGAGAGAGAGAGAGAGAGAGAGAGAGAGAGAGAGTCAACTAAAATACTTTAGTTGTGGACTAGTGTAGAATCACAATTGAACAGTCCTTAAACTAATAACCCCCATTTAGTAGTGTTAATTAATTCAACAATTAGAAAACTTCAAACAACCAGATTCGTCTCAATAAAATATCACCAAGACTCACACAAATGCTCCATTATTGAATACTCCACAATGACTGAGTCGACTCAGCTTCACTCGACAACACGCAAGTTGACTCAGACTCACCAAGCTCCAAAATAATTAAATTTGGGTTTAATTGCATCTATCTCCTTTCATTTATATGACAATTATACGTACCCTTCCATCAGTTTCATAGATTCATTGCAAATTCCCTAATGCAAGAAACCATTGTCTATTGGCCTAGTTATCCTTGAGCAAACGATTGTTTTGTTAGATAACGTGCCATCTAAAAAACTTGTTTGATACACACATATTTTTATATTCATTAGATATTATTAATGATTATATGATGTGGATCAATATTGTGGATGTGATTGTATCATGCATTTTATTATGGTAATGTAATTCATTTTTTCTTGGTTTTGGTCAATACTATAGTACTTCATTTAGCACTCTGGAATTGAATGGAGTTGGATGTGATTGGTCAATACTAAAGGAGTATGGGAATTGGTATACTTATGGGAGATATGACAATTTCTTGTCTTAGGACTTTCTTATAAATATGAGATTAGGTTACATATTAGTTACAACAAAAAACTATAATGCTAGCTCTTATTAAAGAGCTAGCATTGATATGGGTCTAGTCAATTGATATAAAAGTCCCAAAGTGGGTCTAGCATTCTCTTTCTATTTTGTGATTGAGGTTTAGTGTTATTTTCTTTCCTTTGTTTTCTTTATGATTTAGGTGGCCAATATTAAGATTTGTGGTTATGCATTTAAGATATGATTGATTCAAATTTACTTTCACTTTTACCCCTATCTCATGGTCAGCTAGTTGTTAATGTGTGTGAGGCCCTAGTGGTGTGGTTGTGCATGTCATCCAACTCATTCAACTGAATACCTCCACCATGAAAGTGACATGTCCCAAAAATCAAGCTACTCCAATCATTAGGTTGGTCACCAAGTGAATTTAGAGGTTTTTTAGTAGTTATTTACTAATTTTCTATGGTGTGGCTCACTTGATGATTGGATCAATAACTTTTTGGGCATGCAATTTTTATAGTGGAACAACCATGCTGGATGGGTTAAATGCCATACATACACCACAGTGGGCACCATCCTATCTAATGAATTTGTATCCAATGAGAGTATTTTAGTCATTTTGCACATGTTCTTGCAATGCCTGTAGTCTCTAATAGCAAAATTCTAATTTAAACTCCATATTTTTAAAAGAAAAATAAAACTCGGTATAATTTATCATTAAACATTTAGGGCCTGTTTGGATACCACCAAATAAGTTACCTTTTTTATTTACAACAGTAGATAAATAACATATTTGAGATAAATAAGTTTGCTTTATTATCAATTATAAGTAGATTTTTAAATTATTATTTAAAGTTACTTAACTACTTCAGTTTAATAAGTAGAAATCAAGATAAGTTACTTAAGGCATAAGTAGCATATTTTAAGTAACTTAGGATCCAAACACCCCCTCCCATATATTCCGAAGGATAGATTAAAAAAAATCAATTTTCTTGGTTGGGCCAATCATATTAAATACATTCTTTTTTCAAAAACACATTTTTTTAAAAGAAAAAAAACCTCCTTTTGGAGGCAATCATTGATAAAATGGAATAAAAAGTGTAAATAGTAAGTAAATTAATTTATTGAATGATTACTTGAAAAGGAAGAATTTAGAAGAGGCAAAGAACATCATATGACTATCCATATATTATAGATCGTAAACATAGATATTCTAATTATTTTAATTAAAATTTCAATTTTTATGTTATTTATATATAAAATATATACAAATAAAAAGCCATTCTTTCACTCCATTTTTTGAGTCCAAACTGTTTCAGCATAAACTTTTATCTTTCAACTTTATTGACCTTATTTTTAACAAATTAGATTGAGTTGAACACAAGCATGTAGGGTACCTCTCTCTCTCTCTCTCTCTCTCTCTCTCTCTCTAGCTGGATGCTGTTTTGCTGACTATGCATGCATCAAATAAAGGATACAAGAAGGACAGTATATGCAATAACTGAACCAAAAAAGGTAAGGTGAGTATAATTGTTAAATGGCATTTCTCCCCATTATAAAAATGATATAGGGCTGAGGGAAGGCAGCTGCAAGTAACCCCTTACCAACTTGTGGTATTTAAGACTAAAAAGTGTAGATAGAGTTAGCTCCTCAAGAGAACTTTTAAATTGTAAAATCATGGTTGGTTGGAAACTAATATACTGTTGAGGTTCATGTGTTTTTAGCTCTACTGGTTGCACCATAGGTTATAGTCCACTCACTGGATAACTTCTAACCTATTAAGTGCATGTGAAATCTAACTCTTCCAATAGGTTGGGCCCACCATAGAAAACAATATCTAGCCATTGATAAATAATAAAATACTGAGCGTGGTCCACTGGATAGATGGATATGGTTTAATTTTGTAAAAAGTGATCCTCATGATAGGGCCAACCTATTGGATGGATTGAATTTCACACACGTACATGAAAGATTGGGGATGATCGATAGGCGGAGGATCTAACTTATAGTCCTACTGTTTGGACTGGAGACCACGTTCGTAATATATTTATAAAAATCGTTTCACGAGTCATTTCGGCGGTTGGCCCTTCATTGTTGAAAGCGCGTTGCGTCCGGCGGGGATCCACCAAGGTGTGTATATCCCTGCCTGTGGAACCCATTTTGATGTATGTTCCTTACATCCACGCCGTCCATGTGTTTTCAAAACTCATTTTAGGTCAAGATATACAAAATGAAGCTTATCCAGATTTTATATGGACCACACCACATGAAACAATGAATATTGAGTACTCACCATTCAAAACTTATTGGATGCCACTAGAATGTTTGACATCCAGCCTGTTAATAAGGTCACAAAGACCTGGACTAAGGGAGCGCAAAAATATCAGATTGATCCAAAAATTTTGTGGCCATAAAAAGATTTTAATGGCCAATCAACAGTATTTCCTGTGGTGTAGTTCATCTAAAATTTGAATCTGCTTCATTTTTAACATTGCCCTAAAATGAGCTATCGGAGCTTATGGACGGCCTGGATGTTAGAAAAATATATTAAAGTGAGCCCCATAGATCCACCCAAGCTGCACCCATTGCATCCCTCAGTAGGGACTCTGTGGGGCCCACTGTGATCTGTGGATTTTATCCACTGCGTCCATCCATTTTTCTAAATCATTTTAGGGTATAAGCCCAAAATTAAGGCTCAAGTGGATCACCATGTGGATTGAACGTCCACCATTAAAAAACTTCATACAAGCCGTGGATGTATTGGTCAAACTGATGTTTGTGTTTCCACTTAAATCTTTTTTGTTGATCTCAACTGTTCATTATTGCATGCTATTGATTGAGAGTTTTGGACAATCAGATCGTTGTAATTCTTGCAACATTCCCTTGCAAAAGGAAGCTAGACTGAATCAACAGTTGAGATCTCCAATTAGACTGCCCTAGGCTTACAAACCAAATAGTTGTATCATAAGCCTCTAGTACAACCAGTTATATTAGATCCATTCCCTCATTTTAATATTCATCTATTTTTCCCTCATTTTAATATTCCTCTATTTTTCGTTTCTATAAAGTCAAGTCTCTTCATTCAGTTAATAACATACGCGATTTAAACGCTTCATCGAGTGATACCATTATTCCTTAAACAATCAATTAAATTAATAAAATGAGGCGGGTCCAATAGAAGAGGTTTTTTTAATTATTAATCCGGATCCTTGCTTGCCACAAATACATTTTTTCTATTTTTCTTACATTGTCCACATCATCATTGACTTTGTCAGCACTTCTGCTGTTAAATATAATATGTGATGATGTGGCTTAATCGCATTGCAACAAATAGGTTTTTCCTGTTTGGGAAAGCAAAAGATCCGGATCATTCCTTTATCACTGGATGTTTCGGTTCCTTAGACATCTGAAAGGGTAAATTTGTCATTTTGATTATCAACATGATTACTTGAGAAGGATATGCTGTGCAAATGATTTAGGTTATACCAATGGCTCATTTGACCTTACATGATAACTAGTGGGTCTGGGTCCAAAAGTTAGACGCAGGGAACTTTTGTCTAGTTCCAAAGGTTCAGCCCATATTATTAAATTGATTGTGTTTAATCAACCTACCTGGCCTAACCTAACTTGGACTTTAGTTTTTAAATGGATTCAATTTGAATAATTCTAAAATTGACCTGATTCACACCTATACTCATACCCCACCTAGACCCAAGAAAATGTAGTTATTTAGGAGTGGGCTTTTGGTTTTCTTTTGAGCTAAGATTAAAACATATATACTTCGCCACCTTTTTAAAAAACCTGATTACCGTTTACAACTTGTGATAATTTGGACCATGCAAATCATAACCCCAATCTTCAATAGGGAATATGCCAAGAGACACTAGTTGGATTACTATAACCATTTCATTTTACCTCTTGAATTTAAATTCCTAGCAATTTTATCTTTATCATCCAAGTAATAACCATTACTAATTGGATGTTATTGGGCTTTATTTAGTGGGAAAATTCAATTATAATTGCCATATCCAACTTAGACTTGACCCGAAAAGGACATAAAGCTGACCATTAAATTAGTGAGATAACTGTTATTAACTTTAACCTAACCTAGGCCTTAGCCCAACTGGGTCTGGAGTCAACTTGATTCGGGATGTAAATAGGCAATATAGCTCATTTGCACTAGGCTGGCTATATATATATATATGGTGTGACCTATTTTAAATAAGATTCCACGAAGATGTGAACCTTGATGCATTGGGTCACAAATCGTTTATGCCTAGGATAAAACAACTCTCCATATTATTAAATAGTTCAGATCAATTGCACATTTAAATCAAAGCTCCTAAACTTAGATATGCTTCTCGTGATTTGCCCTACTAAGAAAGAGGAGAAGAAACAGAAAAGAGAGTAGTGCAATTATGAACAAACCCAATACATAAAGATATGGAGAAGCCGTCTTGCTAAGGAAGCTAGCTGGGACACATGGCACTCATTGGCTGGCCATCGGTGAGGTGCATCAGCAATCAATGAATGGTGGCTTGTAACTATCTTCTACCAAGAAAATAATATTTTTACAAAAGGACCTCATATGACACATCACACTGGACCATGCCACGACTACAACTGCGGCTCAGTTCAGCATGCATCTATGTGCGATTGGCATAAATATTTCACTCATTCTATAAACCTATGGTAAAAGATTTCAATATAAAGACTTTTCAAACTCTCCCCCTATCCAATATGGAACAAAAGACACATAATCTAAAGAAGGCGGAAAGATAGTCTTTCTTATGTTTTAAATCAACTAACTTAACAATCTCTAAAATTTAAAATATTAAAAAACAAAGAAAAAATAACTTAAAGATTTAAAGAAGGTAGGAAAATCAGTGAAATGAGGTACATCGACAGAGGTGTTTAGAGATTTAGACCTTGCCTAGACCTTGCCTACTGTAAACATGTTTAATTTGTCGGTCTTGAAAACGTATTCCTGATACATCACATAGAAAACATTTCCAAGCAACTCTAAATCCTTATATAGCTAGAATGTTATGGCCATGTGATATATCTAAGTTTTATGAGCAACCTAGAGAATGTCTCAAATCTCACCAGATGCGACTCCATTTCCACACTTATATAGGTGAGCCGATCAAGAATATACCTGTAGTTATAATTCCACTATATCACAACTATGGATCTTATTAAGGACACAATCCAACCTCTCTTACTATAAGTCACAAAATGACAATACGATAGTGTAAATACCCCACCCTTGGGAAGCCAAATCGTCGGTTGTTTATCAACGGACAACCACATGGTGCTATACATCTTGCCTCAGGATTTCCTGATAGATTTCTGATAGATCCTGCATGAAAGAATTTTGTCAAGTGTCTGTCGGTCACCCATCAGCCGAAAGATTTCAAGCCTATATAAACAAGCATTCATCCCTGTTCAGGGAGAGGCAGAAATGACAGAAGAAATATTATAACAAATTTCGGAATATTTTTTTTTGGCCTCTCTTCCCCAACAATGATGATGTTCTGCCACTTAGGTTCCGCTTCATTAATCATACCTAAACCTAGGTTCTGCCTCAGCCATCGACAACAATCTAACTAAGCAAAGTCAACCTTGTCACGTTAAGTAGAGTCAGGATTAGGGATGTCCGGTGATCCCTTTTCTAATACAAGAAAAAAGTGTTTGACTTCCCTTTAACCTTTCTTACATCTCAATTAAGCTCAGAATGCAGTCTAGTCCGCACATTTCATTACAAGCTAACCCTACTTCTTGTTGATTTTTTCTTTAGTGCATTTACTTTCCATTGCTTTATTTTATTCTGTTTGCCTTCCCAAGGCCTCAGCTATGTGAAGTAAGGCTAGGATCTTTTATTCTCCCTGCACATTTTATTTTATTATGTTTACATGCTCATTGTCTTTTAACTTTGTGTAGGAAGGCTAGGATCTGTTTACTTCGTTTTTCTACTTGCCCGACCATCTTGTAGGGTTATGTTAAGCATATAGCTATATGACTAATATTTCTTATAGATATATGGTTTTTTGGGAAAACTGTGCGTCCCTTAAAGTAGAAACAACACATGAGTGCGGGCGAGAGAAGGTGCCTAATCCATGCTTCTCTAGTAATTGAAACCCTTACCCAGATCTCCGGAATTGTAGGCCAATCACAAGATTCATTCAGGTTAAAGGATTTTCACAATTCTTCGGCCTTGCCAGGAAAGTTTATGTCCCTGGCCGAATGTGAACTATTACTTCGCCAAATCGGCTAGTGGCGACTCCAACAATTTTTAATATATTATTCTGGCTTCTGAGAAAGGTATTGCATAGCTAAGGAAGCCAAGATGAGCTAAACAAAACCTATGCATAGGATCGTTATTGCCCCAAAAAGATCAACCGCATATAACAACAAAAGCACCATCCCGTGAAAGGCAATCTTCCACCATGTCACACATCCAGCACTACACGCACACACATCGAGGGGAGGGCATTCACAGAATGACAACTCCATTGGGGAATTGGTAGTGCATAACATTCTAAAATCCGACTCGAAATAAGGAATATGTAATCTTCAGGGAAATCTCTGGGTAACTCATGATATCTTGAACACTAACATCTAGTGTATAATAGTTTGGCACTAATTGACTAACTTGCTAACAACTAGTGCATTTTAGTCCTAATAACTAAACTAAACTGCTAACCTTCCTGTCATGTACTGGTCCAATTTCTTTTCTTTAAGCATTTGACATTCCAGTCCCGTACTGGTCCATTTACTTTTCTATAAGCAAATTTTAGTCTCATATTAGTTCATCTACTTTTCTCCAAGCATTCTGGATTCTAGTTTTGCACTGGTCCCTTTACTTTCTTGCGATCATTCTGCATTCTAGTTATGTACTGGTCCATTTACCTTCCTGTAAGCATATTTCATTCCAGTCCATACTAGTCCTCCATCTTTTCCTAATTATGTATTCCAGTGTGCACTTGTCCCCTTATTTACTAACCCCTACATGCCACATCTCATCTCTCTTTTTAGAAAAACAGGAGGCAAAGAGAAAAACAGATAAAGGGAAATGTAAGATAATCAGTCATCATTGCATCAAAAGGTAACTTGCGGGTCCTCCACCCCTCGAAGTCAGCACCAACATACCCCAAAGGTAAGATAATCAATTTCATGAACAGTGCTCCAGGGAATTTACCTTTAATGACGTCAGCTTTCAAAATAGCGTAGCGAGAGAATTGACAGGTCATGCCAGGCCTGTAGGTTGCCATCGACCGCATGATGGATCGCATGATAGAGGCCATAGGGCAACTCCGTGTTCATGGTGGTGATTTGCCAATAGCAAGTGCAGGAACTTGTAATCGCATTGATCGTAGGATAGTGTCGGCGATGAACCAAAGAATCATTCCCGAGGAGGGAGGATCCAATGATATGGAGGTCGATGACATGATCCTCTAATATCTCAAACAAGGAGGTGATCGAACAGATCGAGAGTTCAGGATGAAGGTTGATATCCAAAGCTTCAATGACCAACTTCACATTGAGGATTTCCTCGATTTACTTTTTGAAGTTAAGCGATTCTTCGACTATAGAAATTTCTGAAGTAAATAAGGTTAAACTTATGGCTTATAAGTTGAAGGGCAAAATTTTAGCTTGGTGAGAACAACTATAACTCGCACAGACGAGATAGACGAAAGCGCCTATCTGCACATGGCAGTGGATAAAGCAACTGTTACATGCATAATTCCTCCAAAGGGGTCACCGCGACAGGTCCATATCAGGGAGCTTCACAGCCCAAAGGGAAAGAACCTGTGGGATCATGCACTTAACCTCCTACACCCGTGAACCGAGATCAAAGAAGTAGGCAAGCTAGGCCCCAAAGGGGTGTAACAACTGCTGTTAGTCTAAGTAGGATCCCGAACCCCTATGGTTGGCCAAGGCCTGACCCTTGTTATCATTGTGGCAAATCGAGTCATCTATCAAATACTTGTCCCCAATAACAAGTGGTGAACCTCGTCATTAATGATGGTAGTGCTGAAAACGCCAATGATGACCCAAATGTTGAGAAAATGGAGGATACTATAGAGGACGAGGAAGATGAGATAAGTTGGGTTCAGTAGGATCATGGCGAGTTGCTCGTTGTAAGGCGACTATTGTATGTTATAAGGAAAGACGTACACCCACAACGACATAACATTTTCAGAACTACGTGTACGTTGAGTAAAAATTTCTGTGATTTGATCATCGATAGTGGGAGAAGCGAGAACATCATCTCCAGGGTAATGGTGGAAAAATTATAATTAAAAATGAAGCATCATCCCTTCTCATATATGATCGGTTGGATTAAGAAAGTCAGCGAGATAAAGGTAATCGGACAGTACACCATATCTTTTTCAATTGACAAACATTATAAAGATGAAATGATATGTGATGTAATTGATATGGAAGCATGTCACATACTACTCGGTCGACTATGATAATCTGATCGTGACACCACTCATAAAGGGCAAGATAATGTGTATATTTTCGTTAAGGACGACAAAAAATCATATTGGTCCCTATGGCTATAAAGGAGCCACTTGAAACTTTTAAAACGGATGACCATTTTCTCTTAACCATGTGGGACTTCGTGGAGGAATTTAAAGAAATAGGACATAACTACGCATTAATTGTAAAGGGAAAAGAACTCGATCCCACCATGATCCCTGAGAAACTAAAACCCTTGCTACATGAACTCAAAGAAATTTGGCCCGATGACCTTCTTATAGATTGCTTCCCACGCGCAATATTCAGTGCCATATTGACCCTATCCCTAGGTCTAGCTTACCCAATCGTCCTCACTATTGGATGAATTCGAAAGAGTGCGGTATTTTGTAAGGGCAAGTGGATGAATTGATTCATAAGGGTCTTATCTAAGAAAGCATGAACCCATGCACCATACTGGCTCTATTAACTCTTAAGAAAGATGAGAATTGGCATATGTATGTCGATAGCCGAGACATCAACAAAATCACCATAAAATACGGGTTTCCCATTCCATGACTAGATTATATGTTGGGCATGCTTGATGGTACAAAATTATTTTCTAAATTGGATTTAAGGAGCAACTACCATCATATTCGAATACGGCCAGGTGATGAGTGGAATATGGCCTTCAAGACCAAGGAAGGGTTGTATGAATGGATGGTCATGCTCTTCGGTCTTTCAAATGCACTTAGTACATTCATGAGGTTCATGAACCAAGTTCTGAATCTATTCATTGCGCGGTTCATTGTGATCTACTTCGATGACATCTTGATATACAGTCAAGATGAAGTAAGCCATATGAAACACCTCAGGCATGTCCTTCAAGTGCTTACTGAAAGCAAGTGGTATTTTAATTTAAAAAAGTGTAGCTTCTTGACCTATAGCCTATTGTTTTGAGTGGATTACTGACATTTACGGGTATTCGAGTGGATGTGGAAAAGGTGAACCATCAGGGAATGGCTAGTCCCAACAAACATCCATGAGGTACAAAGTTTTCATGGATTGACGACATTCTATTGTCGGTTTGTGAAGAATTTTAGCATTATTGTATCTCCAATCATATACTACATGAAGAAGGGACAATTTCAGTGGACCGACGAAGCTAACGGGAGGTTTGTCGAAATTAAACATAGGTTGTCCACAACCCCGATTATTGTACTTCCTAACTTGGACAAACTATTTAAAGTTGAATGTGATGTTTCATATGTCGAAATGGGGGGAGTCTTATCTCAAAAAGGTTAGCTAGTAAGTTTTACAGTAAAAAGCTTAGTGATGGACGCAAAAACTGGTCGACGTATGAGCTCGAATTATACGCAGTGGTTCAGGCACTGCGACATTGGTGACATTACTTCATTCAAAGGGAGTTCATTCTTTACACGGACCATAAAGCTTTCAAATTTATTAATAGCTAAGCTAACGTAAATCATGTCTATGCTAGGTGGGTTTCATTTTTGCAAGAATTTACGTTTGTGCCTGAAACATAAGTCTGCGCAACAGAATCAAGTGGCTGATGCACTGAGTCGCCGTGAAACTTTACTAGTTACTATGAGCACCGACGATGATGACTTCAAGGATGCATAAGTTAGATGCCAAGAAGGTCACCCAAGTGACTTACATATGTAAGACAAGTTCCTTTTCAAAGGAAATCAATTGTGCATCCCTAAAAGCTCATCGAGGGAGCAGATCATTCACGAGCTACTTGGAAGTGGCCTTAGTGGACACCTTGGACGAGACAAGATGTGAGTTCTTGTTGAAGAATGGTACTACTAGCCACAGTTAGTACATGATGTGGGTAGAGGCGTGCGGTGATGTCATGTTTGCCAGGTATCTAAGGGTATTCTCAAAATACGGGCCTTTACACACTATTACCTATACCCAACGGCCCTTGGGAGGACCTGTCAATGGACTTCGTGTTGGGTCTCCCATGAACACAACGTGACATGGAATCAATGTTCGTGGTGGTATATCATTTCTCAAAGATATCATGCTTCACCTCATGCAAGAAGACCTCGATGCAATGTATGTGGTGAATTTATTCTTTAGCGAGGTCATGGGGCTACACAGGGTCTCCAAGACTATCACTTCTGACCATGATACAAAGTTCATTAGCCACTTCTGACGGACTTTGTGGAACCTGTTCAGTACGCGATTTCAGTTCAGCAGTGCCTACCACCTACATATCGACGAGCAAACTGAAATTATGAATCGCACGTTAGGGAACCTCCTTCGATGTATTTCAGGAGAAAAGCTAAAGCAATGAGATTTAGCCTTGTCTCAAGCGGATTTCGCAGTCAACAACATGGTGAACCGCTCGACAGGGAAGTCCTCGTTCCAAGTTATTTATGGTCAAGTGCCTCGCCACACACTTGGTCCCTTTGCCCAAGCTCCCAGGCATGAGCGTTGCAGTGAAACTTATGGGATATATGATCATGGGCATTCATGTGGAGATTGAAGCCAAGTTACACGCCTCGAACCAAAAGTACAATGAGCAAGCTGACAAGGATCAACGACAAAAGCTGTTCGAGGTAATCGACCAAATTATGATCCATTTACACAAGGAGAGATTTTTGACCAAGACATACAACAAATTAAAGAACAAGAAGATTAAGTCAATACCGATCCTCCGAAAGATTAATGACAACACATACATTGTTGATCTTCCAGATGACATGAAGATCTCGCATACTTTTAATGTTGCGCTCCTGACCGAGTATCATAAATTGAAGCATGACAAGAACTCGAGGACGAGTTCATTCGAAGTGAAGGGGACTGGTGTAAAGTTGGTCGCGGATAATTTCATGGCCAAGATGGACCAGAAATGGTCCAATCGGAGACGGAGTTAATCCGGACCGTCAGAACTTAAAACGGACGTATCTTGCAAACCGAAATGAGTTATCGGACGTACTATATATGATTTTGGGGTAGGACAAGCTACTTTAGCCACCCAACCTACTATACCGAGTTTCTCATACCGAATTTGCGATATTACATCAGATTGACTGTTGAAATCCTTGTTTATTTTTATTTTTACTATTTTTAGTAAGTTTTAGTTTGATTGTAACTCTTCATATGTTGGGCTTTAGGAGTTGTGTTTAACACAAAAAGTTCTTAGAAAAATCAGGGGAATGCATGATTCAGCCAAATAAGACACTTACTATTTTTGGCCAAAAACCATGCACTGTGGTAGAAATCACAATTATCTATAAATAGTAAGTTTACTATTTATAGTAAGTCACGATTTTATGGAGTTTTTGTTGTAGTTGAATTCCAAAACTTCTCACTAGGGTTCGTAGCTTTATTTAAAGAGTTGTAAACTCATTTTTTCGTTATCAATAAAGTTATTTTGAATTTTTTAAAATTAATTTCTATTTTTCTTCATGGATTCGAGGCATCTTTGCGAGGAGTCTAGATAAGCTCTGTGGATTTGAAGTAATGATCCTTGAGGAGAAGAAAGTGTTCGACCTGTACACATTCCTAATTTAGCAAAGCACGGCCACAACTATAGCTGTGACCTAACGTATGCGTGCAAGTCACAAAAATCGAGCTTAAAGTACAAATTTATAGAGAAAAAGTGCAGTATAAAACTTTTCAGGGTTTCTCCTTATCCAATGTAGAAGAAGAATAAGAAAACAAAAAAGACATAAAAATCGTACGTCTTTCCTACGTTTTTAATCAACCACCCCAACACTGTATTCCCAGATTTAAACTCCCTCCCGTAAGGAGCTCCTCACTTAGTCACGATCTCACCAATAATTCAAGTCTCCATATATAAATCAATCATCAACATTATCATCTATTGGCGAAAAATACATTTTAAGGTCTGGGAAGGACCCTATATCGTCTTAAGTACCATCTGACCGGAAACATACCTATTAGAAGACCTAACCGGGCGATTGCTACCTCATCCATGGAATGCCGAGCATTTAAAAACCTACTACCCTTAAGGTTGGCCTAGCAAAGCATTGAAAAAGATTCAAAAATGACAAGCATATAAACTGAGTTAAATAAATAAAAGAAAACTAAGTATATTCATTTATCAGTATGTTTGTTACATCGAGTTACATCTTGCTTTAGCAGTATATTGTTAGTCTAAAAGGGTTAAAGGCAAAAGAAAGATCGGCTATAACATGCAAGCTTCTTCCTTGGCTAAAAATATTCTCGAACTTGCCTAGAGCCGATGATGGTATCAAAATGCAGCCGATGATGGTACCAAGATGGAGCTGATGATGGCACCAGAAGTCGAGCTCCAAGGCTCATCAGGAGTCACTCGGGATAACCTCTGGAGCAGCTTCAGACTCGACTTTAGTACCAACCGTAGCATCAACGGACCCAACTACTTTAGCCTCTAGATCCTCGAAAGCACCCTCCTCAAATCCCGAGAGATCAAGGTTGGGAAAAGATTATTTTATTACTTTAATACAAACTGTATACTTGCTTTGATACAAGCGATCCCTCTCATCCTCAAACTCTGGAGATTTAAGGAAGTCTTTTATAGCCTTCTCCTCGGTCTATTTCTTGACCGCCTTAAGGACACCTCTTGTCTCAGCCTTAAGCCGAGCCAGCTTCTCTTTAGAAGTGTCATGTGCCAGGCGGTATTTCCGACTTTCGTCCTAGGCCTCCTTCAGCAGCAAGGCTGTACGAGCACATTCGGTTTTAGCATCTTCAGCCACCTTCCAAGCGAGACTCAACTCGCCAATCAGTCGGCCGACACGAGCCGAGGTAATTTCAAGTTGAGCTTCTGCCTCTGCTACCCTTTTCCAATCCGTTTCAACATCCGCTACATCTTTCTGGGCCTCGGTCAGATCTGAGCAAGCTCTCGGCAGGCATGGGGCGAGCTACAGAAGGAAATGATAAAGTTAGGTCAAGACAGGAGAAGATTAAGAGTCGAGAGAAAAGTTCGAGTTTTACCTCGAGCAAGATTCTCGCTGCATAAGAGAGTATCTGACTACCAGAGGCTTCGAAGAGGGAAGCGAATTCTTTCTCACTCCCACGAAAGATAGCCCAAGGGACCATGTCAGACACAGCCCGCCGAAAGATCGACATCTCCTGTTGAGCCATCTTTCCCCTTGAAGTCTCCCCTCTCTGCTCCTCTCTCCGTCCCGAGACCCGCTCTGCAATGGGTCTTGGCTCAGGAGCCGCCTGGGACTCGGCAAGAGTTGTGTTTGCATCCTCTACACTCTCTTTAGGGTCAAAGAGTACGACGAAGGTTGGGACGACCGGGGCAGGAGCGACTGGGGCCGGTAGCTCCATGGTCGTGGGAGCAGTTTTCACCTTCTTTGGAGGTCGAGGCTCCGACAGAAGCACTAACCTCGGAGGAGCCTTCATCTTAGACGCTGGTTTCAGAAGGGGTCGAGCTTCAGCTATTTATGCATTAAGCAAAGCACAGAGTTAGAAAAATTCAAGGAAAATGCATCTGGGTAACTGGAGGCTACCTGTCATGGACGAGTCCAGGCCCGAGAGAAGAAGACGGTCAGCTTGAAAAAAAGTCTTCCAAGACCGATCTTCCGGACTTATTGCTTACAGCTCTTTGATTCGAGCTAGAGCTTTGACTCCTAGCTTTGGTCTCTTCTTGGAAATCTCTGCAGAACTCATTCAGTCAAACTCAGGGCTATCATGACAGGAAAAGATAAGAAATAAGCATGCTGAGTCACCTGCTTCAGAGAATGCCTGAGGAACACGAGATTCAAAGTGCCCAGGCTCGGCAGTCTCCAAGCGACCGCATGCCCAAAACCACCTCTCTCTCCAGTGCTTGTTGGAGGTAGGAGGGTCAGTTATCAAAGAGCCGCCCTTATTCAGCCACGCGCTCAGAAAGTACCATCCGGGCTGCTGATTGTTCGGTTGTACTTGGTACAGATAGAGAAGTTCATCAATGGTCAGTGGGGGCTATTCTGCCTCAACCCACAACACTGGGCATTCGAACAAGTTCCTCCACCCGTTCGGAACTATTTGCCTAGGGGCTATTCCGAGTCGGGAAAGAAAATTCCGAGCAACAGGTTGGAGGGGCAGACGCAAGCCACATTTCATGGCTACTTAGAAGATTGCGACCATCCCAGGAGGAGGACGGTCAGGCAATTCATTGGAAAGGGGGATACGAAGAATCACTGAGTCGGGAACATGATACCCGACTCGGATTCTATCCAAATCTGCCTAAGTCAAAACTGAGGAGACTGGACCCTTTTGCTCGTCTCCTTCCCATCCCTCGATAGCCTTTCCTTCTTCAGCTACCGAATCAACGAACCGAGCTTATCTCCATAGGGGAGCCAACTCAGTGGTTCCCCCAAACTCAGTCCTCGCCGGTCTCTTAAGAGGAACTGACTCGGTGGTTTCCTCAAGTTCTCCTAACTGTCCGCTCATGCGACTACAAGTAACGAACTGTCGTACGTTAAGAGTGACATAAGAAGCATTAAAGGCTCCATCATAACCCCGGTCATCAAAGTAAACTGACTTAACAACTCATTACTCCTTTTTGTCGACATAGCTAACACAAGGAGTAGGGGGCTTACTGTTGGGGAAAAACGTGATAAGTCTGAGGACTCGGTTATAGAATGGACCAACTCTATTGACATTGCCCAAGAACTCGAGGCAACAGGTAGAACTGAGACATAAAGCCTAGAAGGAGAGATTTAGTTCGGCTTGGATTTGTAAGAAATGAGTCCCGACCGAGATTTGAAAAGTCAATAGCCATAGGCGAGATACATAAGACACGTAAGGTTGACTCGGCTAAAGAGTCAGTAACATCTAAAGGGGCTGATAAAGGTTCTAAAGCTGAAAGCCATATGACTGACTATAAAATCGACCCATATTAGGCCGGTTGTAGGATCGACAATCGGATTAAGAAAGGACATCGGACCCAAACTAACTCAGTTTCGTCCGATAGTAGGTAAAAAGCTCTATCCTTGTAAGCCAGCTAAGATTGCAGTGCATGTTGAGGTCGAGCCAAGCAAGGGAGAGACGGTGTAATCTCAAATATTGTCCCAAAGATCTCGTAGAAGGATTCCCGATCCCGAAAATCTCGGGATCGGTGAATATCCATAAACGAATCTGTAAACGAGTTGTGAGTGAATCAAATCTCCCAAATTTCGGGGAGAGAATCTTCTTACGCCGGGACCTCTCATTCCTTATAAAAGAGGACTCTTTAGGATCAGAGGAACGCAAAAAAACATCCCTGAAAAACTCTTCCTGGCTCCATACTGACTTAAGCATCGGAGGTTTCCCAGCTCTAGCCAGGGTTTCCTTTCTTTCTCACTGTTGTACAGCCGAAAACTGCAGGGAGAAGCATTCAGTTTTTCACATCAACATCATCAATTGAATATTTCTTTTTCTTTGTGAATTTTGACAATTGTCATTGGATTAGTTAGAGATCTTACTTAGTTCAAAATCCTAGAGTCGTTTCTACTAAATGGGTTATCGGTCATGAGGTGATGTCACAAAACTACTAAAAATTCTTTTTACAATGGTAGAATTTCCTTTATAGTAGAACATAAAAAGATCAGTGGATTTGAGGTCAAGAACTCAATTGTAGTCGAAAGTTTATATAAACCAATCAGAAATGGATCCAAGAGCCCATGCAACTAAAAGCTGTGGGGTCCATCATGATATGTGTGTGACATCTACTCCGTCCATCATTCATGTTAGCTGGTGTTAGGAATGTCACCAGGAGAAGTAGGGAAAGGGACATCTACCCCCGGAATCTTCTTTGGTCACACCAAAGTTTTGAATTAGGCTGGTATATATTTGATTTTTACCTGCAATGGTTTGACTTACCTTATAAACAGGTTGGCTGGTATACAAACATCACAGTGGCAACTCTTGGACGGATCCCCATCTCAGAGTTTCCTCGTGGTGTGGCCCACTTGATTTTTGGATCAGCATCATTTGGACTGGTATCCTAACATGAGCCCACACAATCTATAGGTGGAATGGATGTGTCACACATCACATTGGGCCCACATAACTTTTTTATTATATTTTGTTATTTTATTTTTATATTGGCTTCGTACATTGGATTATGGAATGAAATATTTTCCAACCATTTGATTATTAATCACGTGGATGCTGGATGCGATGACCTCGTATGATGAAAGAAGCGAGTAGTGCCCACACCAGATCGTGACCACACCGGATAAATCTCATAATTAATGTAGTCTTGTTTTGGCACGACCTGGTCTTAGGTTAGAGAGTCTTGTCTACGACTTTTGTGTGTTGTTTTGGTCTCACAACTCTAAGAAAATGAAGGCTGACCTCACACGCATCTCGATAAGTGTCACGTTCTAACTCCTTGTGCGGCCCACCTTAAATGGGTAATTGTAACAAAATTGGATTTGTTGAACAATCAGAGTCTTCGATTCATTGAGACTTGTTTGCTGGAACCGTTGGCTGCTTTTCATCTCAACCATCCAAGAAAAGTTCACTCATGTAATAGTTAAGTGATCAAACTTAACTTTCGGTTTCTGACCATCCAACGTGGCGCTTCCTATTTGGAGCGGTGTAAAATTTCTTACTAACTGCTTATCAACCATCACACCAGCCAGAGTACCAAAGTTTCTCCCATGATCAAAATCCTTACACTAGGCTTGAAACTATCGCATGCATGACCGGTTACAGGTCTTAATTTCTCCATATTTAAGATTTTTACAAGTCATCCGTTCCATTCAAACAGCGGGGCCTGTAATAAAGATTACTTCAGCCAATCCAACCATCAGGTGAGCCACCCCTTTGAAATCAACGGTTGGCAGATCGTCTTACTCAACTTGCATCTGTGGCCCAGCTAAAGATTGGATCGGTCTGATTTTTGGGAGAGGTGTGGGTTCCACTATCTTTGTGGCTCAAAAGTCCTGTACAAGTAACACGTTGGCGGGAAATATGAGGTTGTATGCTACGTGTAAAACACCCCAGCTACGTGGGGTCCACCATGTTGTATATTTAAATCCAACCTGTCCATCAGGTGAGAACGCTTATTTGAACCGTGCATACAAAACATAAGCCCGATAAAACACAGGCCACGCCATCTTCAACTATGTAAAATTGCTCCTGAAACTCTTTAATTAGTTCATATGGTGTGGCCCGTTTAAACCGTGGATCAGGTCCATTTTTTGCATCTTCACTTCGTCTTATTAGTTACACCTGATTAACGGATTTGATGAAAGATATAGACCATTATTGCCCCACATAGTAACCGATGGTTGGTATTCCATCGCCATTGTTACTGTCCTGTGGTCCACCTGATTGTGATTCCAGCTGATTTTTGCGTCCATTATCTAGAATAGAGGATAGAACCCGTTGGACAGAGTAGATATTACATATACAAATGATGAGCCCTACAGTGCTGGGACGTTTTAGGCCGCTGCTCAAAACTGGTGTTGTGAGGATTATAGTCTAGGTCTTCTACCTGCTAGAAGTGAATCCAAATTTTATTTTATTTTAATTACCATAGATTATGCAAATTATGGAATGGAGAGTTGATGGTTAAGATTGTTGAAAGGCGTGGTCTGGTAGCCATAAGAGGTTTGTGTGCCCATTTGATCTGGTCCCACGCTTCAGAGTAAGGGGCAATAGGACGCGGTTTGGCCAGCGACCCCAACACCAAACAGCTAGCTGGTGTTAAAGCTCTGTGGGCCTCATCATGATTTATGTGTTTTATCCATGCTGTCCAACCATTTTTTTCATCTTATTTTAGAGCATAATCCAAAAAATACGGCAGATCCAAATCAAAGGTCGACCACACAACAGAAACAGAGTTTTGATCGAATGTCCACCATTAAAAACATCCTAAGGCCCACATGAATGTTTATTTGACATCCAACCTGTTGATAAGGTAACTTTGACCTGGATGAAGGGAAAACACAAATATCAGCTTGATCCGAAGCTACTGTAGTGCCAATGGCTACGGATTATAATGGTAACCATGGTGACCAGCAGGGCCACTCCCAGTTCAGTGTTACCCGCTGAGGCCTGATTTATGTGGGACCCTCTACACAGTATAAGCTTTTAGCCCTTTTTAAGCCCCCAAACACTCCCACGTCAAAATTTCCCTAATCTCTCTCCCTCAAAACTTAAAAACTAGCCTCTAAGCTCATTCCTTACATCCAATCCTCCCCACCAAATTCCATTTCCCTAAATACTCTTCATCTTTAGGCTCTTTATTTACTAAAATTTTTCATTTCAAACCCAATTCTCTCAAAACCCCTCATTCCCTAAACCAGTCTTCCTCAAGGAGGCATTTGGTGCAGGGTATTAGATGGGATTAAGTGGGATAAAATTGTATTTGGTCCCGTGCAATTCCATCCATCATTTGGAAAGGATGGAAAAGGTTGGGATTAGTTGGGATGGAATTACATTTAGTCACATTGAATTGCATTTGGTCTATGCAGGATTTCCATGGATTTTGAAATCCATTACACATGTGGGCCCCACATTGATGCATGCATTTATCTATGTCATTGATTCATTGAAGTTAAATAAAAAAATTCCTACGTGGTTTTTCTGCTCTTTTAGTTTCTGAGTTGTGAAAAAATTCAAGTGGGTGCAAAGCCCTCCCTTTTCGAAGTGCTAACTACTATGGTACGAAGCCCCACATATCTTAATCTGCCCTTACCTTCTTCCATCTATATTTCTTATCTTCTACAACCATCCTTGCTTCGAATCTATCAATTTTTGCATCAGATCTTCTCCCTACAGTTAGTTTCCAGAATCTGACCCCGTAGGACGGTTGAAACTTTGGCAGAGTACCACGCTCAGGCCGTTCATCAGATTGACGTGAGATTTTAAGGTTTTGAAGCCCAGGTCTGGCGACTAGACCCAAAAGAGCCCTTTTTGGGTTCATGGGCCCCACGCATGTACGACCGCCATCAGCGCACGTGCGTCAAGCCCCCCCTTGCTGTCCGCATGCGGGAGCTATCCCAGGCTCATGTTTTCTCCCTATTTTTCTCTTCTTATACCTAATTTCTCTAGCCCTATATTGCAGTATCTCTAATTGATTTGCCCATTTTCTCACCTTAGGGTTCTTTAAGTTGAAATTGAAAAATTCTTTTAATTAGGGACTGATTGCTATGCATGTGTGGTTGATTTCTATTTTCCTTTGAGCATTGTTTGGTCCATAATTTTACTGATCCAATCCTAGCCTGTGTAAACTTGGACCCATACAGATTCCTCTTTACTTGAATGTTTGAATTGTGTGGGATGTGAAATTATTATGTGATCGTTCTGCATTAGTCTGATGTAAACCTGAATTCTTACATATTATATTTAAATTTCAGTCTTGCACCAAATTTGGTATCAGAGCATAGGGTTCTTGTCAGGGAATACATCACATATTTAGGGTTTAGTTTGTTTAAGTCCTTCATGCATCCAGTTCATCACATATAGCTGTTTAGAAGACCGTAGTCCCTATTATTAGTTGCTGAAATTTTTGGTAGCAGGAAGTTAGCAATTTACATTGTTGTAACTATCTTTTATTCCCTTATTTCGACAACTATATTGCTAGATTTTAGTAACTATTCATAGTTCCCTTATATAGAGTCTCATATGATCATTTAGTCCTATTGAGTTGCATGTAGTTGTCCTAGAAAGTCCTTAGGTGGAGTTAGCAAGTGTATGGCCACACGTACGGGTCGCGGTTTCGGTTTGCACCCTACACTAAACATGAAGCAACTACAAGAAGCAGTGACTAAGTTAACCATGCAAGTTGATTCCTTGAGTAAGCGCTTGGAACAACGCATAGATCAGCGCCTTGACTAAATAAAGGACTCCCCCGGGATAAACCCTACCATTAGGGAAGATATCCAATATTAGGCAAGTGGTCAGAAATTTAGACCAAGGAATGGGGGCGGCTAAGGAGTTGGTCATAGGTGTGCACCTGTAAAGCCACCCCATGAGGGACATCAAGATTAATATAACTCAGATGCACAACTCCTCAAGGGAGTTAGAGTAGATGCCCTTACATTTGATGGCCACTTGGACCCTAAAGTCTTTCGAGATTAGTTAGCGGATATGGACCATTATTTTGAGTAGTATAATGTAACGCCCGTGAAAAATCCGTACTTAGGCTCGAGTACCAACTTGACCCGAAATCGCGTAGAATTAATTTCGATGGAAATTAAGCGTAAGTTAGCTAGCGCAACGCTAGAGTAGCTGGGAAATAGTCCCTGATCACTTTAAATACGTTCTACAAGACCCAAATCGAGTAGAACAAACAACTCTACAATACTCTATAACCTCGGATCAAACTCTAAGCAGGTTTGTTCTCTGGACCACATTGAATTCTTGAATTGGATCTAGACCGCGCGTCGAAGGTCCGATACCTCCTATCTTAGACCGTTAGAACCGCCCAGCTGGACTTGACACTCATCTCGAAAATCAAGTCAAACCGATAATCACAGACTATTTCGTTGAACCCGGACTGAAGCGAACGCGAATAGGGACAGATTTGGAATTTCAAATTTAAATCTGGCACACGACTTGACGCGTCAGTATTAAGCGTTCTGACCGTCAGAATTCATCCAGATTACACCCTCGGATCAGGAAAAATTTCTATTTATTATCATGAGACTTTCAGCCCTGATCTTTGTGCGGTGACCGCTGAACTGAAACTGGTCCGCCACGTGCGATTTGCGAACCCTGCCAGACTGAAAACTTAATACGAGCTACATCTGGTACACATGAGCTTAAGTCCGATCGCAATCGACCAGGGGACTACCAGAAAGCAGTTTTTGGACCGAAACAGCCCCGAAATGGATAGGCACCAAGTAAACTTCGTTCCGGAGCCTATTTCCGACGTTTTTAAGCTTATAAAAGGGGTTGAAACCCTCATTTCTCTCTCCCATCCGAAAATTGCAAACCCTAGGAAAAGGAGAGAGAGTTTGAGAGAGAGATTGGAAGGGATTTTTCCCGCTTCCGAGCCGCCGATTGCTGCTGCTTCACCAACTCTTCCCAATCACCTGGCTGGTGATTTCTCCACTTTTTCAAGTATAAAATAACCCTAGAACTTGCTGATTTAGGGTTTACCTAGATTCATGGCATGTAAGCTAACGTACTTCATAAATCAGGTCCTCCTACTGCCGTAGACGAAGCGTACACGCTCCGTTCAAAATCCCGCAACCGTAAGAGACTAGGTGAGAATTTTAGACGCTTTGATTGACTGTTTACAACGCTTTCAATGTCGTTTAATAGTAGATTATCGACGGCATCGCCGTTTGACATGTACAACATGCTCTCCGTTTCCTGTTTCGTAAATTAACGAAGAATATGAGATTTAGGGCATTTTAGTCATTTGTAGGAAGTACGGTCTACATGCATATTTTGCTGACATGATTGACATGGTTTGTCGTCGCATTAGGGAGTTAGGAATGCTTGCATAATTAGTTCGGCGAAGAGATTCGCCTAGTTGCGCACTTTGGGTCGACATACTATATGTAGACTTAAGTGTGTAGTGTATGTGTTTGTATAAATGCTTGTATTAGTATGTATTGAATTAAATGATGTTATGTAGTAGTTTGAGATTGATTTCTTGATTAATATGCTGACCTAAATGATTTCCTACATGTTGACCTTATGCATGATTGCATTACATGCATGGAAAGTATGCCTTGAAGATTTGCTTAAGTTGAATGTTATAACACGTGTTAACATGCTCACATGATGTATTTCAATTCCAATACCTTTGCATATAGTGTTAATGTGATTCCATAGATGTGTGGGACTAGACTTAGTCCAGGCAGTCGGTAACCGAGCGAATTCGTGGCTGACTGGTCATAGCCACGAACGACGCGTCGATGAACGTGATTCGTGTTTAGAGTTGGCGGCAGTGGTTAGGCCACGCGAAGTGTTTTACGCACTTCATGTCGTTCGACTTGAGATGCGATCGCGCTAGTCGAGCCCGTCAAGTAACCCGACTGGCCGATGTATGTTCACCTTGTATGTGTCATAACTGCTTGAACCTAGGGTACTGAACTTACCATTGTAAACCCTGTTAACCATGGTACCTTGATCCACGAAGACTCATGAGCCGGGCATGGTGGTATGGGACACCGTGGTCGAGCTGTCGGCCTACGCTGGGGCCACAAACCTCCCCGTAGTGACCAGTGAGCACCTAAACTCGTGAGCAGATTATGGTGGTATGAGACACTATATTCTAGCTGTCGGCCTACACTGATCAGGCGACGAGCCCTTTGTAGTGACCGCGAGCGTATTCTGAGTCCACGGGAGGCGACGACCCTTCCGTTGCAGTAGAGTACGGTAGGCCTGTATTGATAAGGTGATGGGGGAGCGGTGCAACGAGTGCGAGCAACAGCCCTGGCAGCCCTTGCAGTGACCTACGAAATATACATCGTATGAAATTACTAGGAGTGACGACCCTAGACAGGATCTGTGTTGGGATTGATACAAGGGAAGTACCTTAGTTTCCCAATCCTGCTGTTTGAATGGACTAATAACAACTTGGAATTCATATCACCATAGCATTGCATGTGTCTGGAAGATGTGGAGCACTCTAGGGAGTGTGGCATGCCGCGGTCGTAAGATGTTGCCGCATGAGGGTGATCGTAGGTGAGGGCATACATCACGTCATATCATCTTGCATTAACAACAGTATTAGGATTGTCTGATTTACTGCTTTACTATTATCGCGTGATTGAATTGTGAACATGCTAATCTTTGCTCTATGATTCCACTGAGTTGATCACTCATTCCCACGTTACGGGATGGTGTTTGCAACACCCACCAGACCCTGTTGTAGATGCAGGTGAGGCCGAGATCCAGGAGGTGGAGCCAGAGATCGACGAGGACCAGGATGAGTTCTCGTATATGCAGTATCACGACGGCTTCCCGTAAGCGACCTGGATCGAGGGGACATCAGTGGGACTTTTTTTTTTGAACATTATTCTTTTATTTATGTATATGTATATGAGACTCAGAGATGTAGTCATACTTTGGAGACAGATGAGATTACTTTATTTTTCCATACAGTGATATATACATTGTTTAGTCTTCCGCTTGCTTTTATCACTGGATCTGAAGTATGAATTGCAGTTTTGGTATACTTTTACTCATGTGAATGCTTTAAATCAGACAACATTGAATCATAACCATTTTTGTTGCATAAGTGACGGTCTGGAACTCGGGAGTTGAGTTTATACACGACCTCCGATTTTCAGGGTGTTACAAGTTGGTATCAGAGCATGAATAAGAGTATACTGGGCCTGGGTTATGGTCTTGCGACGTACGCTGTCGCTTCCTTTGACTTAGGAGGGTACGAGAAGGGTCTAGAAACACTTCTAGGATCGCAGATTCGCCGATAGGCGAAGTCTATTAGAATCGATCGCAAGATCGAGTGTATAATGCATCTCGGGTCGCGTAAGGCAACCCGAATCGCTTCTAAGTTGTAGGAAGTCAGGTTGAGACGACCTATGAGCGGTTTTAAACCCCAAAAGTGAATCCTTGGGCCGTGGGATGACCATGACTCCTGTAATCAATTGCCAGGGCTTAAAAACCCCGTTTTGCCAAAAATCTTCAAAATTCCTCCTCTAAACACTCCGACCTTCATTTCTTTCTTATCCATTTCATATTAGGCATCAAACCTAATGTGAAAATAATACAAATTAGTACTTTCACAAAATTTTATAGTGAATAGTAAAATTTTATGAAAAATTGCCATAAGGCCCTTCTAAATTCACTTTCTTTAGCAACTAAGGGTTTAGATAGATGTACTGGCTCCTTCTACCCCAAATTCATATGCTGCATCATATAGTTTGGTATTCGGGATTGCGATGTGGTCTCGGAAAGTTCCGAACACATATTTGGGCTCATACAGACCAAAATACGATGAACTAGGGGGTGGGACATACCTTTTTGGAACCACTGGACCATGGGGGACCAAACCCATATGGTCCCACCGGCCAACTTGAAAGTTGGCCGGCGATGCATCGCCCGACCGGTGGGGCCCATTTGGCACGAAAGTCGGGCGCACGCCCTTAAATGATATGTATATCCCCCCTAGGTAGCTCCCATCTCACGAAAACCCCCAAATCATACCCCTCCTTCACAAACAGCCCTCTCCATAGCCCTATTTTCGATTTTCAGCAATCATCTCCAAACTCCGGCGTCCCAAAGCACTTCTAGGTCCCTCCTTGGCCAAAACTGACCACCACCCATCACTTATTGGATGTTGGCAGCCCCTCTTCTTGAAGATCTCACCATTTGGAGCTTAAAAAATCTCCAAATAGAGCTGAAATCGTGAGGTGCTCCATTCTATCTTTTTGTTTGTATTTCTCCTTGAAACTACAGCCTTAGGAAGCTTGAAGCATCCCTCTACGATGCCTAGATTTCTTTTTCTCAGATTGGGCAGCCGCTTCTTCGCATTTTCGTCATTTTTCATGGCTTTCGTGGAAGCCATTTTGGGCCTTTTATCACTCTCATCCATCATATCTTTGATGGGTAAGAGGAAAATCGCAACAGACGAGGCTGGGCCGAGCCGCCCTGCTCGATCGAGAAGACCGCGGGGTAGTGCCGCAAGTTCAAGCGCCACCGCAGGTCCAGCTCCAGTCATGGAGTGCCGTATAAAGGGGGATTTAGATCCCCATGCACACCTTGGGCGAACAATTCTTTCGGAGATGCTTCATGGCCAATACACTGATCGCAAAGTGTTATTTGAGGCGGACGTAGATGGACGATTGTTTGGCGAATATCTGTTGTTCGAACGCATTGAAGCTGCGCATTGGGGTCCGATCTTTGAAGCTCGCGCTCGTGCTAATGTGAGCACTGTTCGTGCCTTCTACGCAAGCATCCAGAATCCTACCTTGGAGCCCTTGCAGTTTAAAATCTCTTTTGGTAGAGATCGGATGGCTACGATCGACGTTCGGCTGATTGCGCGACTTCTCAACGTGCCTCTAGGTGATGTGCATCCTAGCGAGAAGAACCTGAGGACTAGACGTGAACGAGATCGCCGTACCAGGTTTCTGTGCGGTAAGTTGGTTCCATGGCAGCCTAATAATAGCCTCAAGGCGACGTACATGTCTGAGGATTTGCGCCTGCTGCACCATATCTGCACGTTCAATGTTTATCCCAGGTCGACGAACCGCATTGAATGTACACGTCTTATGGTCGATTTCTTATATCTGGTGGCCCAGGGAGAGAACGTATGTATAACCACTTTCATCTTACGGCAGATAGTTCTCATAACCAAGTCAAGAAGAACATCCGAATCGCTTCCCTTTGGCCGACTTATTTGCAAGATTGCGCTTGAGTTTGCCTATAGACTTGGGCCGAAATTGCCGGTATCGATTCACACCATCGATGAGTCGACAATGGTCAAGATGAAGATTGGGTCACAATACCGTGAAAATCAACTTGAAAGGGATAGTGGGGATGACTTTGATGATGAGGAAGATCAAAGCGAAGAAGAACCTAGAGCAGAGGTTCAGGAAGAAGCTCAGGAAGAAGCAGAAGAGGAGGCTCAAGATACTGATGAGAGCCCTCCTCCTTCTGCGCAGGCTACTATCGACGATCGCATTGCTCGGATGGAGGAGAGTCAGACCGCTTTGCGTAGGGAAGTCCAAGAACTTCGAGCAGAAGTCGCTGATGCCAAGGCCGTTATAAAGAAGAAATTTGGCAAGGTGACTCGCACCTTGAAGGCGATCCTGTGTTGCTTACAGGATAAGGGTGCTCCTCCTCCGTCACCAGACTCCGACTAGCGATGCGATCTTTGATGTTGTTATCAGTAGTTAGTCATTTCCTGTTTTATGTGTGTAAGCCTGTTAGGGTTACTGCTTTGCTTATGTTGCTGTTGCTTAACTGTCTTAATTTCCATGTAATTCTCGTCATGATGCTTGTAAGGATATATCCCTTGTATTGTGACAATTTTGGTTAAATGAAATGCGTGGAATGCCTTTGACTCTCTATGTGAATGATTGTGGTATAATTGTGCAATTGAGACTGACAAGGTTGCGCCCTATTTTGAATATAGGGAATGCCACCTAAAACTACGTGGAGCACGGTTCAGCTTACATTGTCAGAGCATATGGATCAGACTCCTTCGCAGTCTGGCACCCATGCGGACCCTGCTGTGGGCCCGATTCCTGAGGCGGTTCGATCGTCTCAGCCTGCCGCTGGTCCTACAGATGGACCACCGCCATTTACGCCATCAGTCAGAGAGCCACATCGCGCATCTACATCCACACAGCATCCGCCACAGCCTACTCCACCCCCTGACAGATTCGAGCAGATGATGGCTATGATGCTGCAGCAGCAGCAGCTTCTGACCACCATAGTGGGGACATTAGCCCAGGGTGGGGGTGCGACTACATCTACTCCACCTGCACCACCTGCGCATCCAGCTGAGGATGTCTATACATACGCCCAGGATGAGGGCATGGCTCATCCTGCGCCGCCTGCTTTCCCTGCGGGGAATCCTGCCGACACACGGGGCCTATTGGAGCGATTTTAGTGCTTGCGGCCTCCTACTTTCACGGGTTCTCACAGACCCGAGGAGGCTGAGTACTGGCTCGACCGAGTGTCGAAGATTCTACGGATGTTGCACTGCATCGAGGCTGAGCAGGTAGAGCTGGCTACCTTCCTGTTTGAGAGAGAGGCCAGCATGTGGTGGGATAGCGTACTGCGGACCGTTGCCGCAGACTTTGTATGGACGTGGGCAGCATTTGAGTTCCGCTTTCATGAGAAGTATTATCCCCAGACCTACAGGCACGACAGGGAGAATGAGTTTCTCCGTCTCAGACAGGCAGCGATGACAGTTACCGAGTATGAGCATCGGTTCACAGAGTTGGGCAGGTACGTCCCGACGAACCTAGCTGATGAGCAGATGCGCATACGGCGCTTTTTGGAGGGCTTGCGACCGGATATTCGGTCGAAGATGTGTTGTGTTAGTTTTCCCTTCTATGAGGAGTTGATTCACATGTCCATGCGGGCAGAGCAGGACGTGGATCGACTTGTGCGATCTCGAGGCCCGGTTGCTTCTAGGCCACGATCGGATTTGCCAGACAGGCCCTTCGGGGGCAAGAGGCCTCGCATTGATCCTCCTACTAGGACTACGGCGCCTGTACCACCGTTTCGGCGCCCTGATTTGACATGTATATACTGTGGGAGGACGGGCCACTTGGCGCAGAGCTGCTTTTCGAGGATGCGGGACAGTGGGTTCTCGCCACCGCAGAAGATTGACCGTGTACGTCCACAGGCGATATCAGCACCGCCTATACTGTCAGCTCCTGTGCATCCTTCTTTCAGACCTACGGTATCGCAGATCCGACAGCCTCCACGGCCCTTGACACAGCGGCCGAACCGGCCACAGCAGGCTCGGGTTCATGCATTGACAGCTGAGGCAGCTGCGACGTCGACTTTTCAGCATTCAGCCTTCGAGGTCACGGCCCATATTGGAGGTACTCCCGTTCTTGTCATGGTGGACACTGGTTCCACGATTTCTTTGATATCGCGTGCCGTAGTCAGACGTCTTGGGTTACAGACTATCACTATGGATAGCGTGCGAGTCTTTGCAGCTCATGGAGATTATTCGGATGTCACCCAGATGTGTGAGGGTTGTTTGGTTGATCTGGGAGGCAGGACGATGACTCTTGATCTGGTCGTCGATCCCTCGCTCGTTTATCTCGACGTCATTCTTGGCATGGACTGGTTGACTGCAGCGAGAGCCGAGATTGACTGCGAGACTCGTATAGTCACAGCGTACGAGCCTGAGGGTGCATCCTTCACATTTCCAGTGCAGGTAAATCTTCCTTTCCGCATACTTAGCTACGCCACTCTATTGCGTGACGCTGGTGCCCAGGTACTTGAGCAGACGCCAGTTGTTTCCGAGTTCGGAGATTTGTTCAGGAAGATCCCTAGTTTGCCGCCCCGACGTGAGATCGATTTCACTATCGATCTGATTCCTGGTTCTGCACCCGTCTCACTGCCGATGTATCGCATGGCACCATGTGAGATGGAGGAGTTGAGGACGCAGATTGATGGTCTGCTAGAGCTTGGCCTTATAAGGCCTAGCGTGTCACCTTGGGGAGCACCGGTCTTATTCGTGAAGAAGAAGGATGGTTCGATGCGATTGTGTATTGATTATCGCAGGCTGAACTAGCTCACGGTGAAGAACAAGTACCCTTTGCCCAGGATCGATGACTTATTTGATCAGTTGAGAGGAGCGCAGTACTTCTCGAAGATAGATCTTCAGTCAGGTTATCATCAGCTGCGCGTCAGGGATGAGGACGTGCAGAAGACAGCATTCAGGACCAGTTTTGGCCACTACGAGTTCCTCGTGATGTCGTTCGGTCTCACGAACGCACCGGCTGTGTTCATGGATCTGATGAACCGGATATTTCGGCCTTTCCTTTATCGATTCGTCGTTGTCTTCATTGACGACATTTTGGTGTACTCTAGGAGTCGAGAGGAGCATGAGGAGCACTTGCGTTTGGTCCTTGATACGCTCAGACGGCATCAGTTGTTCACACAGTACAAGAAGTGCGACTTCTGGAAGCAGGAGATGAAGTTTCTGGGACACGTGGTGTCCAAGGATGGCATGGCAGTTGACCTGTCTAAGGTAGCTGCGGTGCAGGACTGGGAGCAGTCTGGTTCTGTCACTGAGGTGAGGAGTTTCTTGGGTCTCGCTGGCTACTATCGGCGCTTCATTCAGGACTTCTCGAAGATCGCGAGACCCTTATCTCAGTTGACACGGAAGGACGTGAAGTTCGCCTGGAATGATAAGGCGGAGTCAGCTTTTCAGGAGCTGAAGGACAGACTTACGTCCACCCCTGTACTAGTATTGCCAGAGCAAGGGGTTAGATACACTATATACACTGACGCGTCTAGCGTTGGTTTGGGTTGTGTCCTTATGCAGAGGGACAAGGTAATTTCGTATGCCTCGAGACAATTAAGGAAGCACAAGGAGAATTACCCTACACACGACCTAGAGTTGGCAGCCGTTATATTCACACTGAGACTCTGGAGACATTACCTCTACGGAGAGGAGTTCGAGCTCTTTTGCGACCACAAGAGCCTCAAGTACATATTCACGCAGCGAGACTTGAATATGAGGCAGCGGCGATGGATGGAGACGCTGAAGGACTTCAAGTTTGAAGTCTCTTACCATCCTGGGAAGGCGAACCTTGTGGCTGATGCGTTGAGCCGTAAGAAGGCGATAGAGTTTGCGGCTCCGCTGATGGTTGCCGAGTGGGATATGGTTGAGTTTTTGCGAGACTTTGAGTAGAAACTCACCGTAGAGGAGCCGTTTGAGTTTATCGCACATGTACAGGTGCGATCTCAGATCGATGACCGAGTCATCGAGGCGCAGAGGGACGATGCGCATCTTACTGAGCTTCGAGAGCAGGCCAGTGATGATGCTGACGCCGACTGGCGAGTTGGTATGGATGGGGGCCTACGTTACCGTGGCCGCCTATGCGTCCCAGATGTCCCTGACTTGAGACGAGAGATTCTCGAGGCTGCGCATTCTACTAGACTCGCGATGCATCCAGGCAGTACCAAGATGTATCGTGACGTGAAGAGGACGTATTGGTGGGAAGGTATGAAAACCCACATAGCTGAGTTCGTGTCCCGTTGTCTCACTTGTCAGCAGGTGAAGGCAGAGCATCACCGACCACCTGGACTTTTGCAGCCTATGCCGATTGCAGAGTGGAAGTGGGATTTTATTTCCATGGACTTCATTTCTGGGTTGCCGAAGACGAGGAAGGGACATGATTCCATTTGGGTGATCGTCGACCGATTGACGAAGTCGGCGCACTTCCTACCGATCAGAGTTACGAACTCTGCAGACGAGCTGGCTAGATTGTACATCAGAGAGATCGTGCGTCTGCATGGAGTTCCGTTGGAGATTGTGTCGGACAGAGACACGCGGTTCACTTCTATTTTCTGGACTCGCGTTCAGGAGGCTATGGGTGTGAAGTTGAAGTTCAGTACTGCCTTCCACCCACAGACGGACGGACAGACGGAGCGAGTGAACCAGATCCTGAAGGACATGTTGCGAGCTTGCGCATTAGACTTCAAGGACAGTTGGGATGACTGTCTTGCATATGCGGAGTTTGCGTACAACAATAGCTTCCAGGCGAGTATCGGTATGGCACCTTATGAGGCGCTGTATGGGCGATCTTGTCCCGCACCGCATTGCTGGTTAGAGGTCGGTGAGCGTAGCTTGATTGGCCCAGAGTTGGTGCAGGCGACGTCAGAGAAGATTGATATTATTCGACGTCGGCTTCTTACAGCGCAGAGCAGACAGAAGAGCTACGCCGATACAAGACGACGGCCACTAGAGTTCACAGTCGGGGATCACGTGTTTTTGCGAGTTTCCCCTATGAAGGGAGTCCTTCGGTTCGGGAAGAAGGGGAAGCTGGCACCGCGATTCATTGGTCCATTCCAGATCCTCGATCGTGTGGGAGCAGTGGCTTACCGATTGGCTTTACCCACACCCCTCGCGAGCGTCCACAACGTATTTCATGTTTCTATGCTGAAGAAGTACGTTGCTGATCCTTCCCATATTATCAGATGGGAGCAGGTGCAGTTAGGAGAGGATGTTACTTATATCCTGCGACCGACACGCATCTTAGAAAGGAAGGAGCAGGTACTGCGTAGCAAGGTGATTCCCCTTGTGAAGGTACTATGGACGCATCACTCTGAGGAGGAGGCTACTTGGGAGACAGAAGCCGAGATCAGAAAGAACTACCCACAGCTTCTTGAGGAGTACGAATAGGTACAAATTTCGAGGACGAAATTATTTGTTAAGGGGGGTAGATTGTAACGCCCGTGAAAAATCCGTACTTAGGCCCGAGTACCAACTCGACCCGAAATCGCGTAGAATTAATTTCCATGGAAATTAAGCGTAAGTTAGCTAGCGCAACGCTAGAGTAGCTGGGAAATAGTCCCTGATCACTTTAAATATGTTCTGCAAGACCCAAATCGAGTAGAACAAACAACTCTACAATACTCTATAACCTCGGATCAAACTCTAAGCAGGTTTGTTCTCTGGACCACATTGAATTCTTGAATTGGATCTAGACCGCGCGTCGAAGGTCCGATACCTCCTATCTTAGACCGTTAGAACCACCCAGCTGGACTTGACACTCATCTCGAAAATCAAGTCAAACCGATAATCACAGACTATTTCGTTGAACCCGGACTGAAGCGACCGCGAATAGGGACAGATTTGGAATTTCAAATTCAAATCTGGCACACGACTTGACGCGTCAGTATTAAGCATTTTGACCGTCAGAATTCATCCAGATTACACCCCCGGATCAGGAAAAATTTCTATTTATTATCATGAGACTTTCAGCCCTGATCTTTGTGCGGTGACCGCTGAACTGAAACTGGTCCGCCACGTGCGATTTGCGAACCCTGCCAGACTGAAAACTTAATACGAGCTACATCTGGTACACATGAGCTTAAGTCCGATCGCAATCGACCAGGGGACCACCAGAAAGCAGTTTTTGGACCGAAACAGCCCCGAAATGGATAGGCACCAAGTAAACTTCGTTCCGGAGCCTATTTCCGACGTTTTTAAGCTTATAAAAGGGGTTGAAACCCTCATTTCTCTCTCCCATCCGAAAATTGCAAACCCTAGGAAAAGGAGAGAGAGTTTGAGAGAGAGATTGGAAGGGATTTTTCCCGCTTCCGAGCCGCCGATTGCTGCTGCTTCACCAACTCTTCCCAATCACCTGGCTGGTGATTTCTCCACTTTTTCAGGTATAAAATAACCCTAGAACTTGCTGATTTAGGGTTTACCTAGATTCATGGCATGTTAGCTAACGTACTTCATAAATCAGGTCCTCCTACTGCCGTAGACGAAGCGTACACGCTCCGTTCAAAATCTCGCAATCGTAAGAGACTAGGTGAGAATTTTAGACGCTTTGATTGACGGTTTACAACGCTTTCAATGTCGTTTAATAGTAGATTATCGACGGCATCGCCGTTTGACATGTACAACATGCTCTCCGTTTCCTGTTTCGTAAATTAACGAAGAATATGAGATTTAGGGCATTTTAGTCATTTGTAGGAAGTACGGTCTACATGCATATTTTGCTGACATGATTGACATGGTTTGTCGTCGCATTAGGGAGTTAGGAATGCTTGCATAATTAGTTCGGCGAAGAGATTCGCCTAATTGCGCACTTTGGGTCGACATACTATATGTAGACTTAAGTGTGTAGTGTATGTATTTGTATAAATGCTTGTATTAGTATGTATTGAATTAAATGATGTTATGTAGTAGTTTGAGATTGATTTCTTGATTAATATGCTGACCTAAATGATTTCCTACATGTTGACCTTATGCATGATTGCATTACATGCATGGAAAGTATGCCTTGAAGATTTGCTTAAGTTGAATGTTATAACACGTGTTAACATGCTCACATGATGTATTTCAATTCCAATACCTTTGCATATAGTGTTAATGTGATTCCATAGATGTGTGGGACTAGACTTAGTCCAAGCAGTCGGTAACCGAGCGAATTCGTGGCTGACTGGTCATAGCCACGAACGACGCGTCGATGAACGTGATTCGTGTTTAGAGTTGGCGGCAGTGGTTAGGCCACGCGAAGTGTTTTACGCACTTCATGTCGTTCGACTTGAGATGCGATCGCGCTAGTCGAGCCCGTCAAGTAACCCGACTGGCCGATGTATGTTCACCTTGTATGTGTCATAACTGCTTGAACCTAGGGTACTGAACTTACCATTGTAAACCCTGTTAACCATGGTACCTTGATCCACGAAGACTCATGAGCCGGGCATGGTGGTATGGGACACCGTGGTCGAGCTGTCGGCCTATGCTGGGGCCACAAACCTCCCCGTAGTGACCAGTGAGCACCTAAACTTGTGAGCAGATTATGGTGGTATGGGACACTATATTCTAGCTGTCGGCCTACACTGATCAGGCGACGAGCCCTTTGTAGTGACCGCGAGCGTATTCTGAGTCCACGGGAGGCGACGACCCTTCCGTTGCAGTAGAGTACGGTAGGCCTGTATTGATAAGGTGATGGGGGAGCGGTGCAACGAGTGCGAGCAACAGCCCTGGCAGCCCTTGCAGTGACCTACGAAATATACATCGTATGAAATTACTAGGAGTGACGACCCTAGACAGGATCTGTGTTGGGATTGATACAAGGGAAGTACCTTAGTTTCCCAATCCTGCTGTTTGAATGGACTAATAACAACTTGGAATTCATATCACCATAGCATTGCATGTGCCTGGAAGATGTGGAGCACTCTAGGGAGTGTGGCATGCCGCGGTCGTAAGATGTTGCCGCATGAGGGTGATCGTAGGTGAGGGCATACATCACGTCATATCATCTTGCATTAACAACAGTATTAGGATTGTCTGATTTACTGCTTTACTATTATCGCGTGATTGAATTGTGAACATGCTAATCTTTGCTCTATGATTCCACTGAGTTGATCACTCATTCCCACGTTACGGGATGGTGTTTGCAACACCCACCAGACCCTGTTGTAGATGCAGGTGAGGCCGAGATCCAGGAGGTGGAGCCAGAGATCGACGAGGACCAGGATGAGTTCTCGTATATGCAGTATCACGACGGCTTCCTGTAGGCGACCTGGATCGAGGGGACATCAGTGGGACTTTTTTTTTTTGAATATTATTCTTTTGTTTATGTATATGTATATGAGACTCAGAGATGTAGTCATACTTTGGAGACAGATGAGATTACTTTATTTTTCCATACAGTGATATATACATTGTTTAGTCTTCCGCTTGCTTTTATCACTGGATCTGAAGTATGAATTGCAGTTTTGGTATACTTTTACTCATGTGAATGCTTTAAATCAGACAACATTGAATCATAACCATTTTTGTTGCATAAGTGACGGTCTGGAACTCGGGAGTTGAGTTTATACACGACCCCCGATTTTCAGGGTGTTACATATAACATGTCGGATGCTCGATGAGTCTGATTCGCCAAGTTGAAGCTTGTGGGCCAAGCAGAGAGGTTTTGGGTGACGGTTGAGCGAAAGAAAGAAAGAGCGAGAGAACTCCCAATAGTCTATTAGAGAGAAATGAAAGAAATACTTAAAGAGAAGTACCTCCCTTTCTCTTATCGCTTACGGTTGATTGAGGAGTGACAGTCTCTTTGATAGGGTTCCATGAGTGTTTTGGACTATATCGAGAAGTTCGAAGAGTATTCGACCCGCTTTGAGATTGATGAGGACCCAGTACTTACCCTTGCTCATTTTAAAATGGGCATCTATCCTGACATTAGGAGAGAATTACTTGCCAAAGGTATAAACACTATTAAATAGTTGTACTAAGTAGTGTTAGATGTTGAGCAATACCTTAAAGCATCTGTGGGAAGGTGGTTTGACTTTCTCGATTCTAGTGCTAAGGCCAACCCCTTTGGGGCTAAACCTAATACGGAATTCTAAAACAAACTTTCCAATAATGTTCAACCCAGGCCCAAGGATGATAAAGGTAATGAGATTGCCGGGTCTAGTTCATGTGGAAGTGGGGCCACTAGGTATTTTAGGTGTTAGGGGTTTGGTCATTTTTCTCACCAGTGCGGCACGAGAGAGGGCACCAAAGTATTTTTCATTGATGGGCAAGTAGAATTAGTGCCCCTAGAGAGTGATGGGAAAGAAGAAGAATATAAGCCCGTAGAGACCCCTGATGATGAGGAAGAGGGAGTGCAAGAGTCTACGACCCTAGCAATTGTGCGTTGTGCTTTAGCTCAAGCCAAGAGCATTGATGACTGACGCCGTAACATGATCTTTTATACTTATGCAAAATGTGTGGAAAATAGTTGCAAGTTGATCATGGATAGTATTAGTTATGCCAATGTGGCATCAACTAGCACTGTGAGCCGTTTAGGCTTAAAGATGGAAGTTCATCCGCAACCCTGTAGAGTCTCTTGGGTTAACGAAACTTCCATTCCAGTCTCACACCGTTGTCTTATTCCTATTCAGTTTGGATTATATAAAGACACATTGCGGTGCGATGTTGTTCTCATGGATGTTGGTCATATTATTTTGGATAGACCTTGACTCTATGACAGGGATGTCATTATATTTGGCTGTTCAAATGTATGTACATTCTGGTTTAAGGGCAAAAAGGTCAAGCTAAATCCTCTGGCACCCATGAATATGATTGGAAAGGAGTTCATCACACAAAGTAGTGTGAGAAGCTCAAAAGAATTGAAGGAGTCGAAGTCCAAGTCCAAACCGCTCCATATTCTGAATGCGAAAGACTTTTAGGCGGACTCGATAGTATATGCCCTTGTGGCTAGGGAAAGTATATTAGAGACAAGCGTAGAGTTACCCACCGAGGCCATTTAGGTAGTACATGAGTTTCGTGATGTCTTTCCTGAAGATCTACCGAATGATCTTCTCCCTATGAGGGATATACATCATGCCATTGATTTAATCCATGGGATGACTCTACCAAACCTCCCACATTACAGAATGAACCTAAAGGATCACGATGAGTTGAAGAGACAGATTGATCAGCTCCTAGAGAAGGGTTTCATACGAGAGAGTATGAGCCCGTGTGCCATGTTTTTTCTTCTTACACCTAAGAAGGATGTCACATGGAGGATGTGTGTTAATAGTAGAGCTATCAATAAAATCACAGTTAAGTATCGATTTTTCATACCGCATCTTAATGACATGTTAGATATGATGGCCAATGCTAATATCTTATAAAAATTGACCTCAAAAGTGGTTATCACCAAATCCGTGTACGCTCTAGTGATGAGTGGAAGATGACGTTTAAAACAAAGGATGAGTTATACGAGTGGCTAGTTATGCCTTTTGGTTTAACTAACGCCTCGAGCGCTTTTATGCGTGTGATGACTTAAATGTTGGAGCCCTTCCTTTTCTGCTCTCTGAGTTTCTGAGTTGTGAAAAAATTCAAGTAGGTGCGAAGCCCTTCCTTTTCGAAAGGTTAACTATTATGGTGCAAAGCCACACCTATCCCAATCTACCCCTATCTTCTTCCATCCATATCTCTCACCTTTTATAACCATCCTTGCTTTTCCAGAATCTGGATCTATAGGAGGGCTGGAACTTCGGTGGAACACCACACTCAAGCCGTTCGTCAGATCGACATGGCTAACCAAACCCAATAGTGCCTTTTTTGGGTTTGTGGGCCCCACGCACATGCAGCCAGCCATCAGCGCACGCGCGTCAGGCCCCTCTTGCTGTCCGCATGGGGGAGATGTCCCAGGTTAAGGTTTTCTTCATATTTTCCTCTTTTTATACCTAATTTCATAAACCTTAGCCTTAGATTGCATTATCCTTAATTGATTTACCCCTTTTCTCACCCTAGGGTTCCTTGAATCGAAATTGAGGAATTTCTTAAATTATGGAATGATTGCTATGCATGTGTGGTTAATTTCTATTTTCCTTTGAGCATTGTTTGGTCCATAATTTTATTAATCCAGTCCCAGCTTGTGTAGGCTTGGACCAGCGCAGCTTCCCTTTACTTGAATGTTTGAACTTTTGTGTGGGATGTGGAATTATTATGTGATCGTTCTGCATTAGTATGATTTAAACCTGAATTCTTGCATATCATATTCAAATTTCATATTATGCACCAAATTATATATATTTTCTACATGTAAGAAGATTTTGGACTGAAAGATGAATATATGCTTAAAATAAACGATTTAGAGCTCAAAAGAAGATAATGAAGAATTAGAGAATGTGAAAGTCATTAATGAAGATTTCATGTGCCCAAGAACCAGGAAAACTAAAGATAAAGAATGGAGAAAAGACCGAAAAAATCACAAGTTCATTAACAAAAATAACAAATTATTCGGTTTCACCTGATGTTGGTTCGGTCCAACCACATGTGCATAGAATAAATGTTCACAACCCCAAGTATATGGTCGCAATGTAGTACTAATCTCAGTAAGACCGAGGTCGAATCAACATGGACTGAACCTTGTACATAATATGAAAGTAACTAGAACTAGAACTAGAAGAAGATGTAATTTAAACCAAGAAAATTAAGGGAGTAATGGTGAATAGATTACTTAAAAACTAATAAATTTAAAGGTGGTAACTAGGGTGTCAAGGATCCACTTGCAGCAATTGGGAAGCTACCTTATAATGATTCAAGGACACAACTGGAATCAGAGTCCTATTTTATCTAATTGGTAACAAGAGATTTGTCAGATCTCTGAACTTCTCATGGATCTAATCATCAACAAATAAGAGTGGTGAAGATTTGAAAGTGATTTCGTCACCTAACCATGCCCATGAGACAAGGCAAACAATAGCAATATACCAAGCCCACAACCAATCATAAGAGAATTGAGATGGTTAGGAGGATTCTATCACCCAACCATGCCTATGAGACAATAGTGAATAATGAGATTATCTAATTTCACAATCTCAAAACATAAAAAGAAGATATTCAAAGCAATCACAGATTCATTGTAATTTGAGTCACAATAAATCATTAAATACTAAAAATATTCCTTAATAATCAAATTAGAATCCATAAAGTTCAATAAGACATGAATCAAAACAAAGTAAACATCTCAATCACGCTACAAGCATCACCTCTTAGCCCTAGCTAAGAGGTTTAGCCGATCATAATCTTAATTAAACTAAACTCTTATCAAAGCATTAAAGAAAACAAAGAAGGGAAGGAAGAACTTGTTGCCGGCCACTTCTCTCTCTCTCTCTCTCTCTCTCTCTCTCTCTCTCTCTCTCTCCACGTTTCTCATGGTTGCCACGTCCAAGGATCCACGTCTAAGGATGGATATCTACATGCCCTCTTTCTCTCTTTTTATAACATAAGGAGGTGGTTGTGGCGTACATAGCAAGAGAAGTTGTGCGTACGTAAGCTCTTTACACAACAACACCGTGAAAAAGAAAACTCAGCTGCGTTTTGATGAGAGTTTTGGAACGTTGATCATCCCAAACTCTATTTGGATTCCATGGTGATGGTCGCGGCCACCCTCTCTCTCTTCTGGACAGTCCAGATCAGTCATCCGATCAATGGTACTGTCGCACAATGGCCCATGGGGGAAGTTGTGTCCGGACGTGCGTATTTGGAAAGTTCTTGCACTGAGATGCTCGGTGGGCTCCACGGTGATGTTTTCAGAGAAATCCACCCCATCCATTAGACTCGTGGCGAAATTTCAGTTAGGAATGGATGGTTTTGCTTGAGTTTGGTGCGGCCCACTGTATCAAATCACGTTGCCGTCCATCTTGTGTTTGAACGGCTGAAATCTGATCCTCGCTGTTTCTTGGAGTTTTTTTCACCTAGGCCTTGGTTCGTGTGCCTGTGGGATTCCAATGAACGGTCCAGATTGGACTGTTGAATCACGATGGTGGCCCACAAGGGGGACTGCAAGTCCCTATTCTTAAATTTGCAGTGACGGGCTGTTTGAATCCATATAGAGTCGGGTCAATACACGCTGACCGACTTTGTTGGTCTGGTGCACAAGTGGTGCACGTGAGTGGTGTGTGTGCACTGCACGTGGAGTCCACTTGTGCTTCCTGTGAGAAATCTACTCAGATCATTACGTTTTTCATTTAATTGAACGGGTTAAGCCCAAAATTGAAGTATATCCAAATATCAGGTGGGCTCTAAATCAGTGATTTAGTGGCTGATTTAACCATTGGACCACTTCCACAAAGATTCAATGGCTGAAATTTTACGTGTATGGTTACTTTAGGGTCCTCAGGCTAGATATAAAGTTTCGAGACAAATGGATGGTGGGAACCCTGTGATCTTGCATTCAGGACGATTTTCAGGCCTAGCGTGAATCACTCGATTTTCTCAGATCTTTGGTGTGCGAATTCTTCAATCTCGGTCCCCTAAGATCCATCCCTTGCCTTGGTGATTTTTAAGCGTTAAATTCATTCTTTTAATACCCTTTTCAGTCTAAGCTCTTAATTTCACCTTGCAACACAAACATGATTAAAATAGAGCGTTAAACATTATCATGTATGCAAAACCAAGTAATAACTGGGGTCTAATATGCAATATTTGACCCTCAACAACAATTCAGCAAGAAATAGTTATTTTTAAAGATACTTTGGCTCGACATTAGTTCTGACCGAAGCCATGTTTGGTACCACCGAAGTAGAGTTTGGTGTGACCTAATGGAGATAGAGACTTTAGATGAATATTGGAGAAATTTGCTACAACTGAGAGACTACTTCGATACAATCAAAGTTATGTTCGATGCGACTGAAGCGTACAATTGGTGCGTATTAGGGCTTAATAGAAAGACTTAGGGGTGGCGGAGCTTCTACGAAGTTGTCCTTCTTCGTCTTTCCCTTTTATCTAATTTGTCTTTCTAGTTTTTTTCTAAGATTTTAGCCATATTAGGCTAATCTCTTAATTATGACTAAGGAATGAAGTTTTTAGTTCAATTTCAGTATTTAGTTTATTTGATTCAATAATAATGGTTTGATTGATAATAGTAGATTGAAATAGATTTGGAGTTTATTTTAAAGCTTTTATGTTGTTTCATCTTTAATCCATTGTCGACTCCAGACACATTGGATGCTTTGAAGTTCAATTATAATGCTTGTTTAGATAATGAATAAATCTGTAAAATTTATTAATATATTGTAACCTTCGGGCACAATAAATACTTTGAATTTCATATAATTGATGTCCAAGTATTTTATGAGAGAATTATTCAATTAAAATCATATCTGATTGGTGTTAATTAATAATTTAACAAAATTATCTTCTAAATAGATTAAATAAAACTTCAATTTCACTTAAGTTGTACATTAAATTAGTAAATTAAATATAATTCAAGATTATATTCGTTGATACACCTTACAGATATGTTCTTCACATGCTGCTCAATTTTCACGTGTATTCAGCCATCATTTGATAAGGCCTCAATTAACTCAATGACATACATGCGCATGTCCTTGTTGTGATTGGCAAACAATGTACATGTATCAGTGTACTAACATCGCGCCTCCCAACTATACCAACTAATGTACAAATGCAAGCATGTGCTCCAAACGGAAACGTGCCAATGGGATCTGATTTTACCAAATTTCAGCCAAACAAATGGAGCCCACAATGTGGCCCCATCGTGGATGGATCATACCAGACAAGAAAGGCCAAACCAATTATGATAAGAGTCACCATATGGATTTGTCTATTGAATCTGATCAGCATGGCATTTTCCTTTGAACCATCCGTTGTACAATCATATGACCACCCAACTGTAATGCTTATATGCCATCTAATCTCTTGATAAGGTAACACAGACACGGATGAAGGGAAACACAATTATCAGCTTGATCTAAAACTTTTGTGCCCCCAAGAAGTATTTAATGGTGGGCGTTCAATCATTATTGTTCCTGTGATGTGGTTCACCTGAGATTTGAATCTGCATCATTTTGGATTCATGCCCTAAATGATCAAAAAATGGATGGATGGAGTGGATATAAAACTTATACATCAAGGTGGGCCCTATGATCACAGATCTACCGAACTCAGTCTTTCCTGGATCCACTGAATCCGCGTCCGCATGGAATGATGGGATGTTGTTACGTTGGTTAACAGGTTTGCTAACACGCCGTGTGGGATCCCTGCGCATACAAGTGCAGTCACGTGTGCAAATATGAAACACTTGTATGAGATCTGACAAGGTATGCTGTTTAGATCTTTCAACGTAAAAATTTGGCTATGTTACAGCTCAAGTGGGCCACTGAATATCAAGACAAATAAATGGCTAATATAATAATTAAAAATAAAAAATAAAATTAATTGTGAGTTTACTTCTCACATTGTTGCCCACACATGAAGAGTGAAATGAACTGATTTTTTAAGTCAGAAAATAAGAGCATTATTTCCAACCTTAGGAAAAGCTCAAATATCACACACGTGTTTCATATTTGCACGTGTTCATGCGCCTGTATGTATCCGGCTGCTTAAGTGGGATGGAATTGCATCGGGTCCTGTGCCAATTTCACTCATGTTTGAGAAGACTGAAAAAGCTTGGAATTAGATCAAATGAATTTGCATTGGTTTTTGTGCCAATTTCACACAATATTAGCAAGTTGTGTAGGTCCCACCCTGATGTGTGGGCTATATCCTCACCGTCCACTCATTTTTCGAGATCATTTTAAAGCATGGGACAAAAAATCAGGCAAATCTCTCTCTCTCTCTCTCTCTCTCTCTACATTTCTCATGGCTACCACATCCAAGGATCCACGTCTAAGGATGGATATCTACACGCTCGCTTTCTCTCTTTTTATAATATAAGGAGGTGGTTGTGGCGTACATAGCAAGAAAAGTCGTGCGTACGTAAGCTCTTTATGTAACAACATTGCGAAAATGCAAACTCGGCTGCATTTTGATGACAATTTTGGGACGATGATCATCCCAAACTCTATTTAGATTCCATGGTGATGGTTGTGGCCACCGTCTGTCTTATGGACGGTCCAGATCAGTTATCTGATCAACGGTACGGTCGCATAATGGCCCACGGAGGAAGTTGCGTTGGACATGCGTATTTGGAAAGTTCTTGCATTGAGATGCTCGGTGGGCCCCACAGTAATGTGTTCAGAGAAATCCACCCCATCCATTAGACTCGTGGAGAAATTTCAGTTAGGAATGGCTGGTTTCACTCGAGTGTGGTGCGACCCACTGTATCAAATCACATTGCCGTCTATCTTGCATTTGAACGGCTGAAATCTGATCCTCGCCATTTCTTAGAGTTTTTTTCACCTAGGCCTTGGTTAGTGGGCCTGTGGGATTCCACTGAACGGTCCAGATCGGACTGTCGAATCACGATGGTGGCCCACAAGGGGGGACCATAAGTCCCTATTCTTAAATTTGCAGCGGCGGGCTGTTTAAATTCATATAGAGTCGGGTCAACACACGCTGACGGACTTTGTTGGTCGGGTGCACAGGTGGTGCACGTGAGTGGTGTGCGTGCATTGTAAGTGGGGTCCACTTGTGATGCCTGCAAGAAATCTACTCCGATCATTATGTTTTGCATCTAATTTAAGGAGTTAAGACCAAAATTGAAGCATATCCAGATATCAGGTGGGCTCCAAATTAGTGATTTAGTGGCTGATCCGACCATTGGACCACTTCTACAAAGATTCAATGACTGAAATTTTACGTGTACAGTTACTTTAGGGTCCTCAGATCAGATATAAAGTTTCGAGCCAAACGGATGGTGGAAAACCTATGATCTTCCATTCAGGACGATTTTCAGGCCTCTTTAGCGTGAATCACTTAATTTTTTCAGATTTTTAGTGTACGAATTCTTCAATCTCAATCTCCTAAGATCCGTCCATTGTCTTAGTAATTCTTAAGCGTTAAATCCATGCTTTTAACACCCTTTTCAGTCCAAGCTCTTAATTTCATCTTACAACAAAAATACGATTAAAATAGAGCGTTAAACATTATTATGTACGTAAAACCAAGTAATAACTGAGGTCTAATATGCAATATTTGACCCTCAACAACAATTCAGTAAGAAATAGTGATTTTTAAAGATAATTTGATTCGACATTAATTCTGACCGAAGCCATGTTCGATACCACCGAAGTAGAGTTTGATGCGACCTAATGGAGATAGAGACTTTAGATGAATATTGGAGAAATTTACTACAATCGAGAGACTAATTCGATGCAATCAAAGTTATGTTCAATGCGACTAAAGCATACAATTGGTGCGACGAAAGAATAATAAAGTGCGTAACTTTGAAGTTAGTTTCAAGTCGGTGCAGAATTTTCCTATTTAAATGAGTGTTTTAAGCTTAGGGCTTAGTAAAAAGACCTAGGGGTGGAGGAGCTTCCACAAAGCTATCATTCTTCTTCTTTTCTTTTGATCTAATTTGTTTTTCTAGTTTTTTTCTAAGATGTTAGGCATATTAGGCTAATCTCTTAATTATGGCTAAGGACTGAAGTTTTTAGTTCAATTTCAGTATTTAGCTTATTTGATTCAATAACAATAGTTTGAATGATAATAGTAGATTGAAATAGATTTGGAGTTTATTTTAAAGCTTTTATGTTATTTCATCTTTAATCCATTATTGACTCCGGACACATTTGATGCTTAGAAGTGCATTTATAATACTTGTTTAGATAATGAATAAATCTGTAAAATTTATTAATATATTATAACCTCCGGGCACAATAGATAAAATTTTATGCGATTGATGTTCAAGTATTTTATATGAGAATTATTTAATTAAAATCATATCTTATTAGTATTAATGAATGATTTAACAGAATTATCTTCTAAATAAATTAAATAGAATTTTAATTTCAATTAAGTTGTACATTGAATTAGTAAATTAAATATAAGTCAAGATTATATTGGTTGATACACATTATAAATATGTTCTTCACTTTATGCCCAATTTTCACATGCATTCGGCCATCATTTTATATGGACTCCGTTAACTCAATGGCATATATGCACATGTCCTTGCGATTAACAAACAAAATTAATGTATCAGTTTACTAACATCACGCCTCCCAACTGAACTAACCAATGTACGAATCAAGCAGGTGCTCCAAACGGAAACGTGCCGATGGAATATGATTTTGCCAAATTTCAGCCAAAAATATGGAGCCCACAATGTGGGCCCCATCGTGGATGGATCGTACCAGGCAAGAAAGGCCAAACCAATTATGATGCGAGTAACCATATGGATTTGTCTATTAAATCTGATCAGCATAGCATTTTCCTTTGAACCATCCGTTGTACAATCATATAGCTACCCAACTGTAATGTTTATATGCCATCCAATCCCTTGATAAGGTAGCACAGACATGAATGAAGGGAAACACAATTCCCAGCTTGATTTAAAGCTTTTGTGCACCCAAAGTATTTAATGGTGGGCGTTCAATCATCATTGTTCCTGTGATGTGGTCCACCTGAGATTTGAATCTGCATCATTTTGGGTTCATGCCCTAAATGATCAAAAAACGGATGGATGGAGTGGATATAAAACATATACATCAAGGTGGGCCCCACAATCACAGATCTACCGAACTTGGTCTTTCCCGGATCCACTGAATCCGCGTCCGCATGGGAATGATGGGATGTTGTTACGTTGGTTAACAGGTTTGCTAACACGCCGTGTCGGATCCGTACACATACACGTGCAGTCACGTGTGCAAATATGAAATATGAAACACTTGTATGAGATCTGACAAGGTATGCTGTTTGGATCTTTCAACATAAAAATCTGGCTATGTTACAGCTCAAGTGGGCCACTGAATATCAAGACAAATGAACGGCTAATATAATAATTAAAAATAAAAATTAACCGTGAGTTTACTTCTCACATTGTTGCCCAAGTGAAATGAACTGAACTGATTTTGTAAGTCAGAAAATAAGAGCATTATTTCCAACCTTAGGAAAAGCTTAGATATCACACACGTGTTTCATATTTGCACGTGTTCATGCAACTGGATGTATCCGGCTCTACACGCGTGGAATTTGAAGATGCCTTTAGTGAAGGTGGCAAAAACAGGCTGTAATTTTGTCCACATGTGGGACAGTAGTACGGATGGTCCTGCTCACGTTAAATATCCTATTGTCCGGACCCATTTAATTTATTAGGTGTCATCCGAATGCATGTTCAGAAAAAGTCGCATGAATCCAACGCGCAACAAAGCACGGATACTTGGATGCAATTTGGACTTAGTTCAAAATTGTGGTGCGACACTTTTCGCGGGTAAAAATTAAAAGCTACCCAAATCCCAAGTGGATTGCTTAATTATTAACTAAGTAGGAAGATCCAGACACAAGACCTTGCTCTGACATCATGTCTAGCAATCAATTACTTTAAATGGAATCATATGATAATTGAACGCTACCATGTCACCACATATCACTAACTAAATTCTTAATTATTAAAATTTAAAAATAAAACATTTATAAATGAATTTAGCATTTTAGAAAAATACTTGCTTTATGTTCTAGCTTTCATGTGTGCATGAACCTAGCATAAGAGCCATGTTGATAAGGAAATTCATTAGCCAAGCGTGTGTGCAGAATGCTTGATAAGGTGATGGTCTGTTAGGCTTAAGCAGGTCTTTTTCTTGGTTTAAGAAAGGCTTGATTTAATTAATATTCAAATAATAACTATTTACTTTGATTTTACTTATCATATGTGACTACATATTCAATAATATAAGAATACATGCTCATACAAGGCCTCTTTGCGTTGAACCTTTTACACATAAAAGCAATATGTTGGGCGACTGAATCATGGGAATGGCGCACAGAAGCATCATGCACATGTGAATTCTATTAATGTGAATGAACTACATCAAAAAGAGTAGAGAAAGTGATCTGATCCTAACTCTATCCGACCAAGAAATTAGATTCGACCTTCTCCGGCTTACTCCTTTACTGAACCAATCAAGTCCTCTTCAGCTTTATTTATTCCAGTTCCATATTACTTAAAATACTTAAGGCATAAGAGGCTACCAAAACCACCTGGTGGTCGTATTAGGCAGCTATTAAGTGGGCAAGAATTTTTAGGAGCTCCTCTTGAGCAGCTTTTAAGTAGGTAAAATTTCTTAGGTGGTTATATTCAAGTCTTAGGATATAACTGTACTTCTAAGTTCCATTAATCTTTTGCATGTGTTATGATAGATAATTCACACAATTTCAACGTCTATTTTTTTAGCACATTTCAGGCCGTGGACACAAAATCGAAGCAAATACAAATCTCATACGTTCCCCGCTACAGGGATCCTATACGAGAATTGAGCTTGTCACTAGGTGATTCAAATTATTTAGATCTTAGGAATAAAACCAGGCCATTTTTACCTCAAGTGGGCAAGAGCATATAAAAACAAATGTATATCTTGAAAATCATCAATTTACTTTTTATGGCGTCCTATCTTATTATTAAAATTAATTTATTTTCAATAATAATAAAAAACAAAATCTAGTCATAATTTCCAAACATCATATAAAGGTCAGATGAGGATACGTACCGAGTAAACTCTGTGAGGCCTACCTTTTGGATTGAAAATCCGGCGTAGAAAAATTATGATGAGTTTACTTGATACGACAAGAGCATATTGAGAATCCGATTTCTGCAACCCCTCTTGAGAAGCTACCTAGCCGTAGTGGGATTTCAGACCTTGTGTTGAAACTCCTCAGAGTCTGCCATCGAGGCAAGGATGTGAACCCCTTAAGTTAGATCGATTCTAACAATTAGACATTTTGTCTCACATAAGGCCCAAATGCAGAAAATCAGGATGATATGCTATTCCGATGATCTGCACCAAAGAAAACAATTGAGATAGATGTTCATCCTTTATTTTTTTAGGGCCACCATGATAATTATAAAAAATGCACTCCAACCAGTAGATTCTATACAAAGCTTAAGTATTGGACACACTAATGCGAACAGTTTGAAGGGCGAGCACTTCCTGTTCACTGTTTAGAAGCACATGGTCCACCTAACCAGAAATAAGGCGCCTTGTAGTTGAAATCGAACTGTAAACTCTGTTGGCACATCGTGAATGTATTTGGTTTATCCAAGCCCTTCATATGTTTTTTCAGATAATTAAATGGGTTGAGCTCAAAATTGAAGCATATCCAGAGCTCAAGTGGACCATACCACAAGAAACGGTGGGAATAATGATTTTCAATGTTGAAACCTTGTTAGACCCTACAGTAATGTTTATTTGTCATCGAACTTGTTAATAAGATTTATTTATTTATTTATTAAAAAAAAAATAGAAAAAAAACAAAACATGGTTGAAAGGAAAACACAAATATAAGATGAGTGCGGATCCAGTGTTTCCTGCAAAGACCGAGCAGCTGAATCCAATATCATTATTGGTCCACGTGACTGTAAGTGCCACATCACTTGCTTTTTTTAATATATTAAAAAAAATTTACATTTTAGTTAAAGTCTAACGCCGTTATACGGCTTCCCTTGGAAATCGGACTGCATACCGATCGGTGCGCTCTAGCTCTTACCTTACTGGCTAAACTCAGTTGGGCCCACCTTGTATGTATGTGGTCTATCCAGTCCGTCCATCCGTTTTTCCATCTAATTTAAGGAGTTGAACCCAAAATTGAAGTATATCCAAATATTAAGTGGATCATACCACTGTAAACAGTGGGGATAATGATTTCCACCGTTGAAACCTTGCTAGGCCCATAGTGATGTTTATTTGTCATCCAACCTGTGCATAAGATCATACAAGAATGTATGAAGAGAAAACACAAATATAATCTTGATCCAAAACTTTTGTAGGCCCAAGAAATTTTCAACGGTAAATGGTTAACATTCAATTCAACTATTTTTTATGGTGTGGTCCATTTGAACATTATATATGTTTCATTTTTTGTCTCAAGACTTGAAATTATCTAATAAAATTGATAGATGGAGCAGATAAAATACATAAATCATAATGGACCCACAAAGTTTACTCAGTATGCTAAAGTAGTAAGTTACTAGGCAATCAACTTCCTTCATCTTCGTATTCAGCACGGATTGAGCAGTGAGATTCGCTGCTAAAGTAATGTCACCTAGTTACGTAGGTCCCAACATGACATATGTTTTGTATCCACACCATTCATCCATTTGGAGAGATCATTTTAAGGCATTAGCCATAAAATGAATCGGATTCGAAACTCAAGTGGACCCCACCACAAAAAATAGTGGAGAGAGTCACGCCCACCATTAAAAACTTCTACAGGTCACAAAAGTTTTCGATCAAGCTCATATTTATGTTTTCCCTTCTTGAATGTCTATGTTAACTTAAGGTCCACTGTGATTTTTATTTAAGTTTTCATATGGGGATTCAGTGCACAGGTTGAGTAGCAAAGAGACTCGCTACTAAAGTGATGTCACCCAGTTATGTTGGTCCCACCATGATGTATGTTTTGTATCCACACCGTCCATCCATTTAGAGAGATCATTCTAAAGCATGAGCCTAAAGAATGAATTAGATCTAAAACTCAAGTGGACCCCACCACGCAAAATAGTGAAGAGAGTACGCTCACCATTAAAAACTTCTAAGGGCCACAAAATTTTAAGATCAAGCTGATATTTGTGTTTCGGCTTTGTTAATATCCGTGTTAGCTTATGAACAGGTTAGATCTCAAATAAAAATCACAGTAGACTTTAGGAAGGCTTCAGCGGTGGACGTCACTCTCCTCACTATTTTCTAGGGTGGGGTTCACTCTAGCTTTGGATCTACCTCATTCTTTTGATCATGCCCTAAAATGATCTCTCCAAATGGATGTACAGTGTGGATACAACACATACATCATGGTGGGCCCCACAGAACTTGGTGGCATCACTTCAATAGTGAGTCTAACTACTCAACGTGTCAGTAGCTAATCCACCTCCAATTTCTTAATTTCTTTAAAAATTTAATTAGGTCATGTCATCTCACGAAAATTTTATAAGATAAAAAAGTATATTTACAAAATCTACTTGATTAGCAAGGAATATTAGTTGCGACCTAGGATGAGCGATGTCAGTAGAATCCTCATCGTGGGTCTACCTTGATCTATGCATTGTATATCTACTCCATTCATCTGTTTTCTCATATTATTTTAGGATTCGATCGGAATTGGTACTTGTGATCGGGTCAAATTCAACTCAGATTAGTTCTGGACAGACATAGACTCGGATCAAATTGGCTATCGACATGATGAATAGCTAGACTCGCTACTGAAGTGATGCCACCAAGTTCTGTGGGGCCCACCATGATGCATGTGTTGTATCTACATTGTACATCCATTTGGAGAGATCATTTTAGGGTATGATCAAAAGAATGAGGTAAATCCAAAGTTGGAGTGAACCCCACCATAGAAAATAGTGAGGAGAGTGACGTTCACCGTTGAAGCCTTCCTAAGGTTCACCCTGATTTTTATTTGAGATATATCCCATTTATAAGTTAACACAGATATTAAAGAAGCAGAAACACAAATACCAGCTTGATCTTAAACTTTTGTGGCCCTTAGAAGTTTTTAATGGTGAGTGTACTCTCGTCATTATTTTCTGTGGTGGGGTCCACTCGAGTTTTGGATCTGATTCATTCTTTGGCTCATGCCCTAAAATGATCTCTCTAAATGGATAGACGGTATGGATACAAAACACATATCATGGTGGGACCGACATAACTAAGTGACATCACTTTAGTAGCGAGTCTTACTACTCAACTTGTGCACTGAATTCCCATTTGAAAACTTAAATAAAAACCATAGTGGACCTTAAGTTAACATAGACATTCAAGAAGGGAAAACACAAATATCAGCTTGATCGAAAACTTTTGTGACCCGTAGAAGATTTTAACGGTGGGTGTGACTCTCTCCACTGTTTTTTGTGGTGGAGTCCACTCGAGTTTCGGATCTGATTCATTTTATGGATTATGCCTTAAAATGATCTCTCCAAATGAATGAACGGTGTGGATATAAAACATACATAATAATGTGTGACCTACTTAACTAGGTGACATGGCTTCAGTAGTAAATCTCGCTGCTCAACCCGTGCGCTGGATCCCAATATGGTAGGATGCTGATTGCGTGGTGAATAACTGGCTACGTTAGCGTACGAGTAAATTCCATGGGATCCATCATGATTTATGTATTTTATCTGTTCCTTCCATTAATTTTATTAGATAATTTTAAGGCTTGAGACCAAAAATGAAATATATACAATGTTCAAAAGGACTACACCATAGGAAACGGTTGAATTAAACCTTTACCATTGAAAATTTCTCGGGGGACACAAAAGTTTTAGATCAATCTTATATTTGTGTTTTCTCTTCATCCATGCCTGCATGATCTTATGCATAGGTTGGATGACAAATAAACATCACTATGGGGCTTAGCAAGGTTTCAACGGTGGAAATCATTATCCCTACTGTTTACGGTGGTATGATCCACTTGATATTTGGATATACTTCAATTTTGGGGTCAACCCCTTAAATTAGATGGAAAAACGGATGGACGGCCTAGATAGACCACAAACATACAAGGTGGGCCCAACTGAGTTTACGGTAAGAGCAAGTGCGCACAGATCGGTATGCAATCCGATTTCCAAGTGAAACCGTCCAACGGCTTTACACTTTTCTTGAAATGTAAAATTTTTTAATATATTAAAAAAAGCCCATGACGTGGCACTTGTAGTGACGTGGACCAATAATGATATTGGATTCAGCTGCTCGGTGACTCCAGGAGACACTGGATCCGAACTCATTCATCCAAGACTTCTGACCCCCTCAAGAAATTTTCAACGATATACATTCAATTCACATTATTTTCCATGGTGGTATATTTGGGCTCCGAAAATATTTTATTTTTGGGCTTAAGCCTTAAAATTATCTATTAGAATGGTTGGAAAGATGGTAAGAGTGCATAAAATATATAAATTAAAGTGAACCCCACACAGGGTTTACTCAGCATACCTACGGTGGTGAGTTACGCAGTACGCAATCCGCTTCTCTGGTGGTTAGCAGAATTTTAAGAAAACATACCAGTAGGACTCACCCGAGCTACCAACCGCTTTGCTGGGATGGTGACAGACGGTAGTGATGATAATGATATCAACTGATGATAGAGGCTCCTGAAAAGGTTACTGCAACGTAAATTTCTTATTGATGAGGTAGTCTGTTGTGAAATTACTATTGCTTTTTTTCCAAAAAATAGCTTTGAACCGCCTATACGTTGGTACTCACCATGGATGGCGTATTCACAAAAAATCCCCCGGATTAGAAAATTCCTAAGCTTTCAATAAGTGGCCAAGCTATTGACGGTTAAGATAGAAAACTCACCACCAGTTCACTCTAAATCAAGAAAGACAGCATTCCATGAGCCATCCATGGAAAAGAAACGTCATACCAACGGTTTGGATTGCTAAACCATCTTCCCACTTGTACTTGCTGATATCCCAAGCGCACCGTACACCGTACAAACCATCTTACCGTAGTACAGTGTAATACCTGCCTTGATCTCATCCATTCGAATCCGGATCTATATTACGAGTAGTTTCGTGTGGTTGTTTCCTATTATTTAAAAAAAAGAGCGCAACTCCTCAACCGTACACAAGAAAAGGTTGCACGGAAATCCAAACAGTACATGTCGCTGATCTGACGGTACATGGGGCTGTACACAAGCATACTTAGCCCGCTGGCTCACTCGTTTTAACGAGGAAAACCAGTATTCAACTTGGTCCAAAATGTGTTCGAGCTTGTTTTTGGAGATTGAGAAAGTTTCAAACTGAGTTGGAGCCTGCTCGAGCTCAACTCGACTTAGATGAAACCCAACTCAAATCGAATTTAGTAACTTGGTTACTTCGATACTATTGTTGGTCACCAAGTATTCGATAAAATGACTTAATAAAGTGTGATGGGTTTTGAGGAAGGTACATATAATATATATTATTTTTATGTTGTTTATAAGGTGTTTAATGAAATATCTATAAATTTATTTTTACTCTTTTACAAATAGCAAGATTTTAAAAGTATAATTAATGTATTTGTGAAAATATTACACATGTGAATTCAACTCGAACTGGCTCTAGTTGCTGAACAAAATGAGCTGAGCTGGCCAGTTTGTCTCGAGGATAGAGCTAAGCTGAGTCCAAGCTTAGGTTAGTAAGTGACCGAGCCGGGTCATACTATGCCAAGCTCGTCTCAGATCAACACATATACGCCTTTAACTGTATATAGACTTTTACAAGAGAAAGTTACACTGAGAAGGTAATATTAACCATCCGATTTTTCTCTTTGAATTTAGACCATTCAATATTTTACTTGTAACCATAAATTTGATAGCCTTTAATTGAATGGTTAGGATTATTTTATCAGCTTGATTTTACCTATGCATATCATTCAAATAGTGGGGCCCACTATTCGAATGGTATGCCAATGTTCATCAACGTAACCATGAGTCAAATAGACTTGATCCTTTATTTTATTAATGGTGCTGCTGAGCTATCATTGACTTGATCCTTTATTTTTATTTTTTTTTATATTACGATGGTGAAATAGACAAAAAGCGGGAATATCCAGTGCAACTCAGTTGCATCACACTACGATGCAAGCACTACCCTACACTAAAATGATCATCAATCTTGACCATTCACCTGCCAAAACCTTCTTTGGTTTTATCTTAACCAGTGTAAATATTACTTTTTTACCGTTGAAAATATACAATTTCCTATTCTTCATCATCTATTTGAGTTTTTAGATATGACGGCTAGGATTTCATGATCAAAGCAACTTGTTTGGCCTTAGCACTTCAGTAAGACTTTTTCACTGTGGCCCATTCACATCGGGACCCACTGATTAATGCTTCCAATACCCGATCAACGTAGGTGCCCCCATGTAGATGAACTTCTTCTGGGAAAGGTAGGACGGATGGTGATTGTGATCGTGGTGGGCCACACCAACCTAGGAATCATTTAATCCCGGATTCCCCTTTCTAAGCCACCGTTGAGTTTAGGTGCCTTGCATGTGCATCTTTGAAGATGCAGCGCATGAATTCAACGTGCCACAAAAGCTTGAATGATTATATATTTGATGGTTCATGCACAGTCACTAGGTAGGTATATATTTTACTGGCGATGCAACTTACATTAAACCATTGAAATTGTAAGGCCACACTTTTTGAACCGTTGATTTAATTGACAGATCGGCAGGTATTAATAGATGGACCAGATAAGATATATCCAATGGTATGAATTCAACGAGCAAATGCATGGTCCAATCAATCGAAGTTTATAACCACAATCCATTTACAATAGTTTTCAAGATTACCTATGCCATGTATACAACTACGAGTGCATGCCTATGAAACATCGCACTCTCTGATTGCATGAAACTGGCTACAAGTGGGCCACCTTGCCATCAGCTAGTTGGCCACTTCTGTTTAAAGGTAACAGCTGTATTAATAAGAAAAAACAAAAGCTATGATATGCTGGCAGTCTTATCTAAAATATTAAATTATTAGACTATTGGATTAGTGGACATCTATTAAAAATAACAAGATCCAACGGCATTATTTGAACCATTCCATTTTAGAATTAATTAACCAATCTAATTATGGGTCTGTGACTCTCTGACAGTGGGGGTGCATAATTTTAGCTGGTTTAATTTGAGGTAGTGTCTGCCATGTGTATAAATTTTTTAAGGACCTGCGTAGCCCAAGTATAAAATAACTTCGGTTAGATGAACTAAGCTCTGTCAGAGAAACAAAAGCACACAAATCTAGAAGAAATAAAAACTCAAACGCTGTCAACTAATAAATCAGAGCCTCATCGAGCCGTTCCTGATAAGGAAATACTTTGATATTCTGGAAGAGTAAATGAATGACACGTACAAAGAAATTGCATGATTGCCGCACAAGTAATTCAAACTAAACCATCCAATTTATGGGCCACAATCTAGATGAATTTTGAATCAAAGCTTTCTCTTGTTTGGTTATATAACTATTAAGAGTACGAGCTTGGCCTTTATTGGACGGTAAAAAATGAACACTATCCAATGGTCTTATTTCAGGAAACAAGTGTCCACGATTTGGAAATTGAGAGCGGATTAGGTGAGACCCTTGCCTCACCCAAGACGCCCTTACTGTGGGTTTAGCGCGGTGGGTGTGGGGCCACCCACCTTGATATATGTATTATGTATCTACAATGCGCATCCATTTTTTCATATCATCTTAGGGCTTTATACAAAAAATGAAGCAGATCCCATTATTATACGGCCCTACCATAAGAAACAGTTGTCCTATCATTAAAACTTCTTAGGGTGCGTCTTAACGTTTTTGTAGTGCTTATTTACCATCCAATCTGATGATAAAGTCAAATAAGCATGGCTGAAAAGAAAAAACAAACATCAGCTTGATCCATAACTTTTGTGGCCCATTAATTGTGAATCAATGCTGTTTATTATGGTATGTCCTAGTTGATAGTTGGATTTGCTTCATTTTTTAAATAATACCCTAAAAATGGTCTGAAATATGGATGGTTGGTGTGGATACATAATGTATACATCAAGGTGGCCCCCACAGGTAACCCCGTGGTAAGGGCCGCACCATCCATCTTAGGTAAGTCCAGGGTCTCACCTAATCCGCTCTCCCATGAACCAGCGGTTATGATTGTTCAACCGATCTGATTTTTAGAATGTGTTTTTATTTTATTTATTTTTAATTTTTTGGGTTAGCTTGTTAGTACACACCCATGTACTCCATGTTAGCAACCCCCACTAGCGATAGACCTCTAGTGTTGAAACGAGGCATCTCTACTCAGTCTGCCAGTTGAGCTATGGACGTGGGTGTTGATTTTTAGAATGTTGCTGAGTGGTAGTGGGTCCCACATAAGTGATAGTGGGTCCCACAGTGCAGTCAATATAATTTTAGTTAATATATGCTAGTTTAATTTTTAAGTGCCCTCATTTCAAGTGACATCCGCAGCCAGAACTTTATAATAATAATTCTTAATAAGGATTAGCTGCTAATTTAGACAAAAAGTGCATAACCACGGTTTCTAACACCTTCAAAATTAACTGTTGACTACTCAAGAAATATCAAATTTACCTTCACATCAACTAATACAAAGAAACTCTTATTCCAATGACTTGAGATCAGCTAGAGAATTTTATTCCACCTTTCCACTCCATCAATAACAACCATTTACAGGGAATGTCCATTCCACTCTTATCTATAACAACCATGTAGCATTTCACTTACAGGAAATGTCCCAGCATGAGTTTTAAATGTAAATGAAACTTTAAGTTAGCTCAGTTGCTAAGTGGGATGGGTCGAGATCAATGAGTTCAAAGATGAGCCTAAATCAAAGGAGGCTCGACCCATTTGCAAACATGGGAATAGCCCATTTTAGCTCTTATTATTATATGGGGGTTGGGCATCCCTATTTGCTCCAAACAGGAAACTTTCATGTTCAAAATTTAGCCGGTAGATGCGGGGTTTATGGTTGGTCCATCCAAGCCATTGGTTTGATAGCTCTCATCATGGATGGACCATTCCTTGGATATCTTCTCAATCAATCAACTCTAACCTTCCTGTTGTTGGCATGCAAATACATGGCTAAAAGAAACTCATAAATAAACAACTTTCAATGGAGTAGAGACCAAAGATCCGATGGCTAGAATACTACTAGTTGGGAGATTTGGGAAAGGTCCATCAATGATGGGGGCTGTCAGATCAATGGTCTAGATAGATTAACCATGGCCCCATATATGCTAATTCCTAACAGAGAATTCGACCTTGAAAAATTATATGGTCAAACTGTAACAACTTGATTTTCATGATCCACTTGAAACTTTGACTAAAACAACTTAATATTTAATTTTTTGTTATTAATAAAAATCAAGTACAAAGTAGAACTACTATTGATGGAAGGATTGATTAGCATATTAATTCCTACACTATAGGAATTATATTTTTGCCCAAATCTACCAAAACCTTAGTGGAATCTTCTAGAATTAGGGCTTCAACTCTATTTAAAGGGAAGATCTACCAAAGGAGAGCCTTCATCAGGTTAGATTTCACCTTCCTATTATTATTTTCCTGTAAATTTCTATCTATAAACTTTAAATCTAACCAATAAGCGTTTTGGCTTAACCCTATATACATTGTTTTAATCTATAAAAGAGTATTTGAATAAGGAAAACAATTTCTGCGTTATTTCCGTATATTAAGAAGATTGATATTGAGAAAATTAGCAGTGTCACTCTAGGAGATTTGAACCTAAGGATTCTAAAACTATACGATGTTGAGACCTCGAATTCTAAAGCGATCCGACTAAGAAATTCTCACAACGATCTAGGAAATTGTATATATAATGTATAAGAGCTTTTTCAAAAACAGATTTCAACTATCATTTGTAAATGCTAGGTATTCAAATCTAAGTAATCCTTTAGTTTTCACGAATTCAATTATGAGAAAGATTATTGGATTAGTTATACCCAATTCTGTAATTAATGAAATTCATCAAAACTGAGGAAAAAGAAAAACCTTAAAATTTTCAAAAAGCTGAAGCTATCTGACTTTGGTCGATCGATCGAAGTCAATGTTTGATCAATCGAAGAAGGTCATTTTTTGTTTTGTCTGGCAGCCAAATCTTAAAATTCATAGTCTGGTTCAACAAATCGACCCGGAGGTTTGATCGATCGAAGGTATCCTTGAGCGATCTCAATAGATCAAACTTATTCGATCATGGATGACTAAATTAGTCTAGCGAGCAAACTGATTTAATTTGACCATGCTCGATCGATCAACGAGCAAGGTTCGATTGATCAAATGTGTCCAAAAATATCTAAAGACTTAAAAAGTTAATTCAGAATTTTATTGATTTATGGTCAATTAATTGAGGGTTCTCGAGCAGGCTCGATCAATAGTTCATCTTACTTTTCAAATTTCAAGTTTAGAGTTTATGTTGGGTCATCTTTCTTGGATCAAAAATGAACTTCATTTGTTAGAATGTTATGATTGAATTTGAGTATACTAAACCATTTAAATAAGGATTGACATATAATTTTATAAAGCATTTAATTGACTGAATTATTTGACTTTACCTCAAATAGGTGAGTGAATCCCAATATGTCTTATACCTATACAGTTAAGATAAATGATGTGGATGTTGTATTTTATATGTGTGATGATTGATATGATTGCTATAAATGATATGATTATCGTATTGTTGTGTTATCATGTTAAGTCAATTTTTAAGATGTAATTTCCAACTGAATATGTGAACATGCATGTTATTATAAATATAAATTCATCATTTCCTCTCATATCGGGAGATGTATATGTGATTGTATATGTCAATGCATAGACACAGAGCATGCATTACATGCATCTATAACACTCCTGCATTGATTCCTAGAGGCTCGCTCTAAATGACTGCATGCACACATTGTGCCTTAGGTTTCTAGGGGATCTCCTTAGATGGTTGTGCTTGGAAGATTCGTTGCTAGAAGCCACGTAAACGGAAGCCTACTCATGAAGTAGATGAATATATTATTCATACATACCTAGGTAGATATCTATAGAGTACAAGTTATTCATGCCTACGTAGGTGGATGTCTGATGGGTATGATTATGGGTTAACAGATAACCAACTTGAGTAAGTGGACGATCATCCCACTTGACATGCATATCATGACATCTATGCATTCATATTGCTCATACCGCATACTCTTTTGCTTGTACTATCTTATATTATACTATGTATGAACTGTGTTGGATCCACTCACTAGCTTGTCTAGTTAACGATGTGGATTAAACAATTGTATAGAGACGGATGATGCAGGATAACTTAATCAGGTGCTAGAAAATGAGGCCGTATTGATGGATAAAACTTAGGACCAATGGTCATACTTGGCGGAAGACAAGCTCACTACATTAGATAGCTAAAGGGATTTTTTATATTTACTTTAAAAAGTTTAGTTTTTATTTATGTTAAGTATTTGATTTGAATTATATTTATAGTTATAACATTGTTAGGTGATGATTTATTATTTTAGTTGAATAAAGTTCTAGATAGATAGACTCAAATTGTTTTTGAAAATTTATCTTATAAATGTGAATGTTTTGAATGATATATTATTAGATGAAGTACGATGGGTAAGTGTGTGAATGTTATTATGATGAAAATCTAGAATACATATAATTGTGCCTTCAAATAACTATATGATAGTTAGATTTATGTAAACTTAGGGTACAAGTCATGAACTGTAACTTCGGTTTGAGGATGCACTCTATATTCGAAGTATAGGGCATGGAACAAACACCTATAATGATAGTTATTCATCCATTAATGATCTAATTAAAATTATATCTATAACACCCTTAATTTTAGGGGTTGAGCAAGTACTCGATCCCCAATATTTCAGGTGTCACTTATGCTTTTCAAAAGTGTGATCTTTTGACATGTTTACTATAATATCCGAGTAATCGTAGAACTAAGATAAACAATGTAACATACTCAATAATAAATGCATCTAAAATAAGTAAATCAAGTAAAACATAAAGTATGAATCTATATAGGGTATGGTTCCACGACTGGGGCCCAATGTATATTTCTAAAAAGTAAATAAAATTGTGTAAAAGTGTCATCGCTCAACGTTAAAAATCTGCCACAATCCCGTTGAGCTGTTCACCAGCTACATTGGTCCTTCCGACAGCTAGAAGTATAAGAACTCCTCTTGATCCATATATGCATCATCCAACGTGTCATCCTCGATGACACCTACATTTAAAGTATTGTCTAGTTGGTGTTTTAAACACTGTCCTAGAGTTGGAGTGAGTGATCAACTTAGTGGTTTCATTAATTCTAACTTACACATGTTATCAACTCCATCAGCAAAGGTAATGATAAAGTATATAAACACCCACTTCATGATTACTCTCGTTAAATGCACAAATAGAGTTATGATATGATGTGCTCTTACAATCCAATACTCTCTCGCAAGCGACTTTAATGCCTATTTCATGAATGTTAAAACTCCCTTATCATGCGACTATAATGCCAAATCACCACAACCTAAGTTAATGTAATGCGGTAAATACGTATGTTTAGCAGAATAGTTATTAAGTCTTATTGGTCCAGTATATTGGGAAAGCTAGAGCACCTTCATTTTTATTATTGGTCTCAATCGAATTACTAGGCTCAGAACAGTCATAACAGCTCCTTACATGTGTCCCTTGATTCATTTGGGTTTGTCACTCCCAATCTAAGACATATGATATAGTGAAGTTGTCAATAGCATTTCTCAACTGCTATTATGGGGAGGTCGTCATGCCAGCGTAGGTCAACAACACGAAAACGATGTCTCAAATCTCTAATATATAAATTCTTTGATCTTAGTCCCTTGGGGTCCATCCCTTACCTTGATGATTTATGAGCATTAAATCCATGCTTTTAATACACTTTTTCCGTCCAGGCTCCTAAATACACCTTGTGTCACAAACACAACAAAAATGGGCTATTAAACAATATCATGCTCATAAATTTCGGTAATAAATACGGTATACTATGCAATATTTGACCATCAACAATGTTGCCTTTGTGGTTATGCTTCTTATAAGATAAATGTACGTTGAAAAATTCTCCTTGTAGGATCCTAAGATTGAAATGTGGCGTATGCACGCTGGGAGACGATAATGGGGTACTACAGAGGTTGTCGGCACCAGATTGGATAATCGAGAATTTTGTGAGCCCAGTTTTCGAGTTTGGGGTGTGACAATATTTGAGGGGTTTGTTGGTTAGAAGACAAGGAGGAAGGAAGGTCAGAGAGGGAGATGAAGAAACTGTTGTGCGACCCGTGCAACGGAAGAAGTCGTTCCACTGACCCGCGCAACAGAAGAAGTCACTGCACCGACCCGCACAACTAAAGAAATCGTTCCACCAACACCTGCGCAACGGAAGAAATCGTTCCACCAACCCGCACAACGGAAGAAGTCATTCAACCAACCCGTGTAACGGAAGAAGTCATTCCACCAACCCGCGCAATGGAAGAAGTCGTTCCACCGACCTGCACAACTAAAGAAGTTGTTCCACCGACCCACGTAACTAGAGAAGTCATTCTGCCGTCCGCGCAATATCCTCTTGAGAAGGCTTTCAAGCCATTTTGAATAGAAGCATGTCCAAACCCAAAACTCTATGCGCCACTTTGCGAGGAGATTTGTCTCGATGCATGGTTTTTGTCTTAAAATAAGCCTTATGTACTCCATATTCCCTAAAAAGGTAGTGAGAGTGAGAAGTAAGAAGGAGAAATAAAAGAAAATAAAGATCAAAAAGCTTCGAGGAGCTCATTTACCTTTATGATGAATATCAAAAGCATCAAAATGCTGCTAAAATTGTTACTGCTTTCTACATTATTCAGTGTACCCATTCATTGTAATCTATCTTAGAATCAAGGAAAATCAAAGGATGTAAATGAACTCAAAATGAAATATCTTGTGATCATTGTTCTTCCATTCGTTCTATGTTATCATTGAATGAAATTTTTTAAATCAAACGCATTCGTTTCTTGTCGAAACAAAATGGCGATTCTGCTGGGAAACTTTTCAATGATAACTTAAAAATATTTAGAGAATATTTATCACTTTTTAACATCTGTATGGATGTCAAAATGGTGACTTTCAATGGGAATATCCTCCCTTTCATCTCTAAGATAGTATGTTTTATCACTTGGGTACTAATCGCAATTTTATATTTTGTCTACATGTAAGAAGAAATTACTCGAGAAAGCAAAACCCGTTGTGATCAAGAATAGAGAATTTTATATAATGGATGGGCTAATTTTTGTTTTGCCAGTAGCTCAACAAGATGAAGGAGGATGGAGCATAGTAACATCTAAAAGATGAAAAGTTTGATCTACCTCTATAAGAAGCATAATCCCACCAAGTACAGGGTCAATTATGCAAAGTACTGTGAGACGTAGCCCTGTCTCGATCATGCAATCATTTCATTTGAGAAAAACAGAAAGGCCTATCACCCGAAAAGGTCTTCCAGTACCGTTAACTACAATTGTACAGACATTTTCTATACAATCATTATGGGTTTAGAAGAATAAAGAGAAAGTCATCACGACCGGCGAATGTACGCTTACAAAGCCTCCTACAAAAGATTTCAAGCAAATTCATACATTAATAATACCACGATCTGAGTCAACTAGTCCTTCAAAGCGACAGTACACTGGTTTCAAATCAAACAATAGTTCATCTTCTTCAACAGCATTAGTAACACAACACTCGCTTCGTCCTTTAATATTAAGACGGTTAGAGAATAAGAAACAGAAATTTTATCGACAGATATCAATTAGCCTCACCAACCTTTACCGGATAAGCACGTAGCTGAAAGAGTCCCTAATATTTCAGCAGTGACTGTTGTGAACAACATTGAACCACAAGAAGAAAGGCCATAATTGTGAGCAATTAGATCTTGAGAATCAGTGCCTAATATTGCTCAAAATATAACGCAAGAAGAAATTCGGCAGATGGTCATCGAAACCATTCATCTAGAGAAGAGGCAAGGTCAGAATAGAAAATTTCGATACCAGACGTTATATCCTTGTGAAATAAAAGAAAAGTCATTTCTTGTCGATTTCAAATATCCAGATTTTCAGAAATTTGATGGGAGCGGATCATCAGAAGAGCATATGATGCATTTCTTAACGAAGATGAGAAATTTCTCTAGGGTTTCTCAATATTGTCTGTGATTATTTAGATTTTCTCTGACAGGAAGAGCTTTTAGATGGTATTCAGGTTTAATCTCAGGATCTATTCATACTTGGGAACAGATGCAGGATGCATGTCAAACTTTTTCTCTTCTGATAGAGAAGTTAGTTTGGTCGAGCTGACCTCTATTCGCTAAGAAGAAAACGAACCAGTAGAAGAATTCATCAGCAGATGGAAGGACTCAGGGGCATCATGTTGACATCCTCTATAAGAATCAGAATAAGTAAAACTATGTCTAGAAGGCATGAGACTAGAATTGACATGCAACCTGATTAGTAAAGATTGGAAAACCTTTCGTGATCTTGCTACGAAGGCCTATGCTCTTGAAAAGATTATCGAAAGAGTGCCTGCTTCTCAGACAACATCAGCCCACATCACTCGAAAAGAAGAAAATGAAGAAGATTATTGGGATGGTGAAAGAGACAATAATGAGGAAGATGGAAATGGTTATGCGGTTACAATGATATGTAAAAGGTCTAGACAAAATAAAAAACATATAAAGTATTTGTTCGCAAGAAAAGACATACAACCTATGCTGAAATAATTATTACCTATGAAGAGTATTTGATGTTTTAATTTAAATCAATTTGATTTAAATTTTTTAACTCGCAAGTATACAAATCAGATGTAAATATGATACGTATTACGAGATCATTCCCATGAGGACTGGTTGTCACAATTTGAAACTTAAGACTCTTCTTAACTAATCCAATAAATATTTTAGCAAACTAATAAGTAAACTAACACAAATCTATAGAAAATAACTGAGAACTATGAGAAAAATTCAATCCAGGAAAAGACTAGGACTTTCGAATCCACCCCTAATTATCCTAATCCTTGTTTTACTAGTTGATTTATTCTAATTCAGATTGATATAAATTTAATAAACAAACCACATCCTATGTCCTTGGTCGGGCACACAGAATGTATAATCTTTTAAAGCATATGGATCACATCTTTCCATCCATGGTCAGGCATGGAGAGATGTAAATCCTGTTTCTTCCTCTATAGGAAACCTGTTCATGGTCAGACACAAGCACCTAGAGTAATATTCTAAACAACATCCATATCTAGACTTTGGTCGAGCTCATAGAATGGATGAATATGAAAATTACAGTTAAGCACACTAGCAAAAGAAACAAATCAATCTAAACCAAATAAAATCAACACATAACAAGCATTATTCAAATTAGGGGCTTCATCTCAGCCCTAGTTAAGAGATTAGCAATTCATAATGTTAATGAGAAAGAAAGAAAAATAAGATTGAAGTATGAAAAACATCCCTTCTTCCTTCCTCTCTCTTTCTTCTCTTTCTTTTTCTTTCCTCTTTCTTCTTCTAGTCTGCTCTCCCCTGGCTCTGGATCTTCCTTCCTAGCTCTCAATGACTCCTCCCCACTTCCAAAACCTCCTTATATAGTTGCTGGAGTGGTGAAAATTGGATTTGAATCGGATTTGGAAAGTTATGCATGCGCAGCGAAAGCCTTTTCGCAGCCAAGTTCGGTGCCTCGAAACACGCCACTTTTCTTGCTCAAATTTCAAAAAAACACCGTCCCTTATGACTTTCTTGGGTCCTCTACATGATAGACGGTTCAGATCTGCCATATGATCAAAGATGGTGGGCCAAAACCGCCTGGAAAAGTCAATTTTCGTGGATGTGCGAAATCTTTCGCACCATTTCGCTATTGTGATCGGTGGGCCCCACAGAAGTATTTTCTAGAAAATTCACCCCATCCATTGGATTCAGAACGAAATTTCAGTCAAGAATGAGTGGTTTTAAACATCCATAGGCGTGTCCCAGAGAAGAATTCACTAAAAGATCAGGTTTAAACGCTACAAGGCAGCCCTTTTGTGGCCCCTGTATTACTCACATGTGCACGCATGGATGCAAAAGGTCAGCATGGTTTTATAGCTCTCGAAGCCCTCTACACGGTGGACGGATCAGATCGGCCGTACGAGCAATGGGTGGGGCCCACTACCGTCCGCAAAACGGACGCCGGCCGTGCGTCACGCTGGAAATAGAAATTTCCATTTTTTTTTTTAAGGAGAGGGTCGGGTCAGCGCTGGCTTGGACCAAGCATCTAGTCCGGTGCACACTAGGCACGTGTGTACACCATGTACACACGTTATACATATGGGCCATCTGTAGTGTTTGTGCAAAATCTGCACCGTCCATCTTTTTTATCATATTATTTCAACTGTCAGTACCAAAGTTGAGGCAGTTCCAGATATTAGGTGGGCCCCAAATTGAAGATTAATGGGCTGATCTATCCGTTGGCCCACTTCTCGAGATCTTTAATGGCTGAAATTTAACATGTACGGTTAATTTATGGCCCATATCGCATGTATGAAGTTTCGAGTCAATCGGATGGCGGGAACCATGTGATCTTGCATTTTGGATCATTTTTGGGCCTTTTTAAACGTGAACGGCTTGGTTTCATCGGGTCCTTGGCATGTAAATCCGTTGATCTTGTTTCTCTGGAGTCCGTCCCTTACTCTGGTGACTTCGGAGTATTAGATCTAGCTTTTAATCTCTTTTTCAGTCCACGCTCCTCGTTACTACCTGCAACAAAAACATATTTAAAATACGACATTAAACATTATCATATACGTCAAATTAGGTATTTATCGGGGTCTGATATGTAATATTTAACCCTCATCACAACCCCCAACCAGCATTTTGCTAGTCCCGAGCAAAACATGCGAACTAGTCCCGAGCAAAACATGCGAAAAATAATTTCAAAAATAAAAGAGCAATTCTTGTAAACTCAAGTGACTTGTGAACAGATATAGTTGAGATGTGAGAATTTTACGATTCATGAATGGTGTGTGGAATTTTCTCCAGGAATCAAGCTCACAGTAAACTACATGAATAAGTTCAAAATATTAATCCATTAATTAGAAACTTCTAAACATTGAGTTCCATGAGTGTATAGTGCGATCTCGGCTTACCACAATTAAGAGATCCAATTGTCATTTTCATGATATCTTTGGTGATTAACAACGACATTCATGACAAAAAAAAACCTGAAACCAACACTTGCCTTTAAGATCATCTTTTCATTCTACTAGCCTTTATTTTTCTTGAACAGTAACTCCAAGTAGGGGAATCAAATCTTCACCCATAGGGAGCAAACCTATGGTGAAAACTTATCACCTAACTTCATTTCTAACTATCAACCATGGGGGATCGAATCTACACCCATAGGGAGCAAACCTATGATAAAGATTATGTGACTTACCCTTTTTATTCTTCTTTACTGCACATGAAATTTTATTTTGGCTGGTTCCTTTCATGCTTTGTGATTACCAAGTTAATCATTCGATATCGAACAGGAACCTTAATGTGTAAGCGAGATGTGATATGCGAAATCATGACTCAATCAATGTTTACAACGTCTAATCATGGGTTAAAAATTCAAACTTAAATGTGAAATCTAACAGACAACTGAATCCAAGAGTCATAAATTACCAACATCACATATCTTTTAATTTAAACCAATTTGATTTATTCACAGTATTGAATTACCTCGGCTAAGACATCTCGAAAAAATTGAGAATACAAAAGGAATGAATTATTTTCATTATCACCGCACATTTGGACATCAAATAAAAAATCGTAATGCCCTTAGGAAGATGCTACAAAGATTATCAATAGGGGAGAAATTGTGATGGAGGAATATGACAGCAAGAGAAGAATGACAATTCTGAAACATTGATAATCTCTCAATGGTTCATCATGCTTATGTGCAAAAAGAAATAAGAGTACACATGCCTGATTAGTTAAAGACTGGGGTTAATACTAATCTTAGATGATCGGTATGAGGTGATGTGGCATCAACATACTTGTTAAAGATCGCGACATCGCGATTTTGATTACGAAGATTATCAGAATAATACTTCCTAGTCAAGAGGGGGCATGACAAGTAGAAAGATGAAACGACCATAAAAGACAGAGTCATGTATTCCTTTTTATGTGAATGAATAAAAAGGATGTAAATTTTCAAGCAAAGCTTCTTAAGCATATCAGGCATATTAAGATTGAGCACAGCGTCGAGGATTATTGTTCGAGCGCTGATAATTATATCGCCATATGCTGATTATTTTCGTCAAATTCATCAAGTATCAATGGTTATCACCCAAATTAGTAACTATCGCTGTTATCATCAATCACCCATAAAAGATTATCTTATCGAAATTGCTATCATTGCCAATCACCAAGCTGATACACTATCTTAAACATAATATGAGTACTCTGAGAACATTATTAGCAGCGGCGAAATATTAATTATTGATTCACCATTTTTTTACTGTGGAATAAAGCTATATGGGTAACTACATATAAAGTTGACGACAGCGATGGTAGCTTATCATTTAAGGTAACCTAGCCATGCCCTGTGCTCCCAACTACACATAAGACCTATCATCATCGTTTATATATGACAGCAGTGAACGCTTGAGCAAGTCTACATACAAAGCTTCAATGACTTAAAGAGACAAAATCGGTAATAAACTATAATTGCTCTTTAAACCCAACCCAAAATAGACGGTAAACTATAATTGCTCTTTGAGCCCAACCCGAAATCAATAGTAAACTATAATTGCTCTTTGAGCTTAAGTTTTGTCCAGTCAAGTTGTGTCCAGTTTAGTCAAGTTCAGTTCAGTTCAATCTTGTCCGGTTAAAGTATGGTTAATCAAAAGTACACCAACTCCACTGCTAAAAAAAAGCATAAACTATGTGTAGCTTTCAAAATACTGTAGAAATATATTTTACTTTAGATATTCTCAAATGTGCAATTACCTAATGAAAATTTTAAATATCAAGTAAACAACATGCAAAAATGCATTTATCTTTAATCAGGTTCAAATTACAATGACATAAATGCCTTCAAAATATTAGCAATTATCTACTCAAAAGTTCAAATCTTCAATATCAATTAATATATTGACAAGAGCCGTGAGGTCTTTTTGTCTCTTGCCTTCTTGATGATAGAAAAATATTATCGCACAAAATTCTCAAAGGCGGCAGAGAATAAACTAGTGAAGAATCATCATTCTCTCCCAAATAATTTAAAGATTTAGATATATTCTTTGAATTCTTTAAAACGAGCAACAAAGTTTATCCATCCTTCAAGGGTATCAGCAGGCTTCGCTTCGAAAGTATTACCTTCTGAAGAAATCTTTATGCGAAGTTGACCTAGAAAGGGGACAGGATCTATGTCTTCAAAGTAATCTATGCCTTGGTCTTTTTATAATCTCTTATGTGCAGCTAAGGAATTCATATGCTAAGAATTATGAATGACGATATTGCAAAAGTCCAAGTACTGGATTTGATGGAGATAAGGAACAAACAAAATCATCATCAGTGACTTTCATGTCTTTCGAAAAGTTATTAAATGAAAATTGAAAGAAGTCTTATCTATTTTTTAGAATTAGTAAAAATCTAAGAAAAAGTTTATAAAGAAATGCTAAGGAGCACAAACTAGAAAAGACTCAACGATTAAACTTTTAGAGATGGAGATGATATCTCCAAAAGTGCGATATAATAAACAAAGAATGCAACAAATGCGTAGCACACTGACAAGCACAAAGATGAAATGATTAAATCATTATCATATTGCGAATATCACAATTGGCCTAAAAAGAGAAAAAAAAAAAACCTTCAATATCTTTTAAAAATTATCAATGCATTATGAAGCTAAAATTATAATGTCTTAAGATACTAATTCTGACTATCATTCGAAAGCTTGGGTTATACAGATCATGAATAAAGAAAACACTCGAAATAGTTGTTGCGGCAGGAGCAGCATTAAAGAACAACTCCGTAGGCACGAAATTCAAAGAAAGAATCGCAGGAGTTGGTCAAAGAGACTGTTACAGCATCAATATTAAAAGATAGTTCTCTTACCAAGATACTTAGAAACGAAGTCGGCACAACTGTTAGTGGTAATTTTGGATGAAAAGAGAATTTTATCCTCTCTAGTGAAGCATCCGCTTGACACTACTGGCAAGCGGCATTCGAATTTTTCTTTCGAGTGCGATCATTCGATCTTCTAGTCAACTATGATCATTAAGTCTTCCATACAAGCATAATCATCTAATCATCCTTCGGTTGCAGTTTATTCAGTTCTTTGGTCAGAAGAAGATCGATCCTCCATTTGATTTTAGAAATTAATCAAAGAAGGATCGAGGGTGCATCTGTTGAGGCATAAAAAATATTTCATTGCATTGGTCAAAGACTTCAATGGTGTAGATCCTTCCTAGGGTTTTACACTTCTTATTTTGGTAAAAATGAGTGACTTAGGGTATTTTGGTAAAAATGAGTGACTTGGGGTATTTTGGTAAAAATGAGTGATTGGGGCTATTTTAGTAAAAATGAGTAACTGGGGGTATTTTGTTAAAAATGAGTGAATGGGGGTATTTTAGTAAAAATGAATGACTGGGGGTATTTTGGTAATAATGAGTAAAGAGGGTATTTTGGTAAAAAAATGAGTGAAGAGGGTTATCTTAGTAAAAAAAGAGTGGATGGACATTACCTTGTATTAAGGAAGAGGTTGGTAATCATTACTATTTAAGAGAGGGGTTGGTGAACACCACTATGTAAGAAAGGAGGGTGAAAGTTGTATGAAGAAAGAAGTGGTGGTAAATATCACTATATAAGAGAGGAATGTCTATAAATACTCCTTCCCATGCCACATTTGTGAGACCCATATCCTACACCGTTACGTTCCATAAGCTTCTACGGTCCTCCCGGTCGAATTTCAGCAACCCACAATCTTTAATCGGCATTTGTGCGTGATCTTAAGTTGCATCCAGTCAACCTGAGTCGGTTCGACCTAAGACTTGTACCCTTGCGACCACGCCGTCGCCTCGGTTCCACAGTCGTGTCTCGCGCGCCGATACGATACCTAGGACAGAAGATGTGAGCTTGCATTCATTTCGAGAAAAATGTTACGCATTTGCAAAATCCAAGAGAACCTTTCAAATTAATTCCATCAATCAAGTACGCATTACACCTCAAGTCAAGTACAAGAAACCCATACCATACCCTTACCTCTCTCTTACACAAGTACCCTAATGTCAACTCTCCCTCTCTCTCTCCACCCATCACTCCATCCTTCACCCATCCCTTACATCACCTCTCTCTCTCTCTCTCTCTCTCATCTCTCTCTTCACTCTCAAGCAACCCCATCATGAGAGAGAACGTCCAAGCTCTCCATAAGAAAGAGCTTGGTGTGGCCCACCTTCTTACCACCCAATCCCACCCTCCAAAGATCATCTCAACTATTAAATTCATCCCTTGGAGATCTAAAACGCATCGGTGGAAAGAGGAGTCCAAGATCTAACGATGGGTGTTTTGTAGGGTTAGATGTGAATTTTTATGATGAACCAAGTGGGGCCTACCGAATGATGGTATGGATCTCATTTAGTACCCACCTGTTGTATGCATTGTATATGGCCCACCTAGGGGAGCTCATAGTGGCGGAGCTCTCCCGTCTCACAATCTCTCTCTCTCTCTATCTCTCTCTTCCATATTTTGAAGCCCACCATAATGAATGTATCTTATCCATGTCGTCCATCAAGTGGGCTCACTTGACGGTCCGTTTGGACAGACCTGATTGAAGGAAAAACATAAATATCAGCCTACTCCAAGGCTGGTGGGCCACACTGACGTGGACCCCACCTGATGATCGCATGACCTACCTTGATGATGATGTGCTGGTAGCTCAAAGCTGCTATATGTGACGCCAGCGAGTTTTGTGGTTCTGATCGTGTGTTGTATCACACTGTCTATACATAAGGTGGGACCAACCTTGGTGGATGCTTCGCATCCACACGTGTGGGGCCTACTTGATGTATGGCCATATCTTGCACTATCCAGCAGCTGCTGGACGACGGGACATTATTGTGATGTATGTTGAAAACCACCCCGTCCTTGCATGGGATGTGGGACCCACTTGATGACGTGTTGGGTGCACACGTGGCACTATTTTAATACATGTGTTTTGCCACACCGTCCAGACCTTGGACGGTGGGGCCCTCATTTGATGTATGTACTTATACACACTGTTCATCCATTTCAGCTCATGTGGGGCCCACCCCACACATGTTACACGTGTGGGATGGGACCCACCTTGAGGCATGTATTGTATATTCACTCCGTCCATCTGTCCAGATGGCATGGACCCCACTACATGTATGTGCTTCACGTCCAGCACATCACAACCGTCCTTTCACGATGTGGCCCACCCCACACGTGTGGGTGGGACACTGATGAGGATTAAATATTACATATCAGACCCTAACTATTATCAGATTTTACCAACATGATAATGCTTAATGTCATAGTTTAATTGTGTTTTGTTGCAGGATGAAATAAAGAGCGTTGATTGAAAAAGTATATTAAAAGCATGGATTTGACACTCCGAAGTCATCAGAGCAAGGGACGCACTCCAGAGTATCAAGATTGATGGATTTACATGCCAGGAATCTGAGAAAATCGAGCTGCTCACGTTAAAGAGGCCTGAAATTGGTCCAAAACGCAAGATCACAGGGTTCCTGCCATCCGATTGACCTGAAGCTTCATACATGGGATGAGGGCCATAAATTAACCGTACACGTAAAATTTCAACCATTGGATCACTATGAAAGTACCCCAACTGACAGATCAGCCCATAAATCGTTGATTCTGTACCCACCTGATATCCGAAACTACTTTAAATTTGGTCTTAACGCTTTAAGTAGGGAGACTAATTGAATGACTGGAGTGGATTTTGTAAAAAATGTCATAGTGGACCCCACATGAATAGAGTGTGCATAGTGCACAATTGCACTGAAAAAGAAAGAAAGAAAAGGAAACTTTTGTTTCCTGCAGCGTGTAACGCACGGTCGCTGGCCATTTTGCGGTCGACTGTGGGCCCCACTCATGCTCCGTACGGACGATCTAAACCGTCCATCTTATAGAGGGGTTCAAATACTATAAAATCATGTTGACTCTTTTCACTCATGCGTACACACGTGTACGATACAGGGGCCACAAAAGGGCTGCCCTGGGACGTTCAAAATTAATTTTATTACGATTTATTCTCTGGACTGCATCAATGGACGTTCAAAACTACCTATTCTTGACTGAAATTTCATTATAAATGCAATGAACGGGGTAAATTTTCTAGAAAATACTTCTGTGGGGCCCACTGATCACAACAGCGAAATGGTGCGAAAGCTTTCGAACATCCACGAAAACTGACTTTTCCAGGCGGTTGTGGCCCACCATCTTTAATCATATGACAGATCTAAACCGTCTATCATGTAGAGGACCCAAGAAAGTCCTAACGGATGGTGTTTCTTTGAAATTTGAGTGAGGAAAGTGACGATTTTTAAGGCACCGAACTTGGTTGCGAAAAGGCTTTCGCTGCGCATGTGATAGCTTTCCAAATCCGATTCAAATCTGATTTTCACCACTCCAGCAGCTATATAAGGAAGTTTTGGACGTGGAGAGCGGGATTGAGAGCCAGGGAGAAAGATCCAGAGCCAAGGAGAAGAAAGAGAAGAGAGAGAGAAGAAGAAAGAAGAGAGATAAGGGAGATGTTTTTAATGTTTTTATTTTATATATTTTTTTTCCTAATTAATTTTATGGATAGCTAATTCTTCTTACCTAGGGCTGAGATGAAGCCCCTAATTTGATTGACTCTTGTTTATGTTGAATTTATTTTAATTGGATTGATTTGTTTCTTTTTCTAGTGTACTTTCCTAAGATTTTCATCCTTCTTCATTCTATGAGCTCGACCAAAGTTTAAATATGGATGTTGTTTGGAATATTACTCTAGGTGCTTGTGTCTGACCATGAACAGGTTTCCTATAGAGGAAGAAACAGGATTTACATCTCTCTATGCCTGACCATGGATGGAAAGATGTGATCCATATGCTTTAAAAGATTATACATTCTGTGTGCCCGACCAAGAACATAGGGTGTGCTTTGTTTATTAAATTTATATCAATCTGAATTAGGGTGAATCAACAGGTAAAACAAGGGTTAGGATAATTAGGGGTGGATTCGAAAGTCCTAGTCTCCTCCTTGATTAGATCTTCCTCATTATTGTTCGTAGTTATTTTTCATAGATTTATGCTAGTTTACTTAATAATTTGTTAAACTATTCGTTGGATTAGTTAAGAAGAGCCTTAAATTTCGAGTTGTGACAACCAGTCCTCGTGGGAACGATCTCGTAATACGTATCATATTTACATCTTATTCGTATACTTACGAGTTAAAATCATTTAAATCAGATTGGTTTAAATTAAAACAATAGACACTCCTTGATGTATATATTCTTTATTCACACCATCCATCTAGGCAGTGTGATACACGTTTGATTGGGGTTTTATCTCAGCCGTCCGTCCCTTCTGGACAGGCAGGACCCACCTTAATGCATTTATACTATATCCACTCCATCCACACAATCTGTTTTGCTGGACAAGTAGCCCCCCCACAACAGACACTCCTTGATGTATATATTTTGTATTCACACCATCCATCTAGGCAGTGTGATACACGTTTGATTGGGGTTTTATCTTGGGCCATCCCTTTAGTTTGGGCGGATAGCTAACTAACCCAAAATCGTAGTAATTCTAAGTATCACTATTTACTAAACAATTCGTTATGCCGTTAGCATAGATTCAACGACACAACCACCTATGCATTTCATCAAGCAAATGATCATTAATAGATTAACACACCTACTTAGGTATTTTATAAAACATGAGATCATCCATAGAGTACCCATCTAATCACCTAACCATTTTATCAAGCATGTTATCCTCTATAGAATGATACATTCGCTAGAGCATTTAATCAAACATGCATGCATCAACAAATCAACACATTCAATTAAGCATTTAACCAAATATGTGAGTATTATTAGAATAACACATTCATTCACTTAGGCATTTTATCAAACATATGGGCATCCATAACCAAGTAATAATACATGTTGTCATCAAATTGAAATTTAAACTTGTTAGCATATACCAACCTATTTATAAACAACAAAATCATCAAATGAGACCCTCAAGGATCGATAATTGGCAACCTGGGCATAATGGTCTGTACCTTTAAGAAGAAATCTTTAATTTTGAGCTCATAAGGTTAGGAATTTGGGAAAGAACAATTCCCACACTAATTTCAAAGCAACTAGGTGAGATTCTTGCAATTTAACATAAAAAAGTCTAAGTTGGAAAGTAGGGTTCGTTTCTTACATCTCGATCGTGAGTGTGATGGATTTGATGGAGAAGAACGGTCGAAGCTAGGGCTTGATCGAAGGGAATCCATTAAGAAAACCCCAAGATCTCCCTTCTTCTCTCTTTCTTTCTTTCCTTCTTGAAAAAATTCGTATAGAGAGATAGGGTGCCCAAATGGAGGCCTTATATAGTTCTAAAAGTTCTGCAAATAGCCCTAAGGGCTAGGTTTTAATTATACTAGCCCTATGGGAGGGTGTTTCTAATCTCTAGGGCCCACTATGAGGTGTACATGTTGATATACAATATAGGATAGTTAGCCCCAATGATGATTTACATATGGATATGATCGGCCCGCCATTTGGATGCGTCGATTGATGGATATGATTATAAGTCTGTTCAATGATCACTGATAGTCGATCGGGGCCGCGACTATATGGATATATTTGGAGAAATATCTTTAGTTGGTACTCTAACTTTGGTCATGAATTGACGGTCTGAAAGTTACAACTTTGTGAAAGAATAAATAGACTTATTTCACTTAAGTTCCATATTTTCATATAAAGTATTCACAAACTTGGCTTGACCCGTGATCTTCACAAAGGAAAGAGAGAGAGCTCTCTCTCTAGCCCGATTCTCGTCGGATCAGGCTTGAACAAAGCACCGCTAGCCATGTCACGAGCCATCAAGACTAGCTCAGACGTTAGATTTGGACCATCCATTGAACCCCAACGGGCCATCTGATCAGGGTCTAGGAGAGAAACTTACCAAGGAGCAGCAAGTACAACTTCCAACCATTCAAGCGTAGGATGGATGACACCAAGGAAAATCTTGCGGGCCCCACGAATCTGATCCATAAGAGGCTATACGAGATCAAAATGGTGAGAGAAATCCAATGGACGGAGTGAATTTTTCCAACACCAGCAAATATGGGCCCCACTAGTTATGCGCAGCAACCTGATATGCAAGAGAAGGGCGTCCGAATAATCCAGACAATCTGACACCCAGGATGATTAGACCATGGATCAAGAGACCGATCCAGGCCGTTCACACTTTGAGGATGGGGATTGCGATCACTCCTTTGAAGTCAAATTGAGTGGACTGGATGACCTCTCCTCCCAAATTTGGATCTAACGCAACCGAATGTGGCATCTTTCTACTTGCTATAACAGAGTTTGAATGTTTCTCCCTTCTTTGCACTCCTGCCTGCGAAAACCTGATTAAGGGACCTCCATCCAAATCAGATAGGGACCACCTCTATAAGGGATAAGAAATCAGAGATGTTCATCATCCAAGATTCCAAATTCTAGGTGGACATATCCTTGCACTAGGTGAGATCGTGGGCCACAAGCCAACCCTGACAACCCCACTGGCCATGCAGTTGCTTCATTAGAAAATCTCCAGCTTACGCAACCAATGTGCACGGCTTTTCAAAGCAAGTTGTTGCATCAAAACGCAACCGACCTTCACCACATCTATAAAAGAGAGAGAGAGAGAGAGAGAGAGAGAGAGAGAGAGAGAGAGAGAGAGAGAGAGAGAGAGAGAGAGGATAAGATGTGGAGAGGCATCACCTGGGACATGCACACATGAAGAAGAGACAGAGAGAGAGAGAGAGCGAGAGAGAGAGAGAGAGAGAGAGAGAGAGAGAGAGAGAGAGATCGTGGCCGGCCATCCCTTCTTCATCTCCTTCTTCCTTCCTTTTCGGTTATTCTTCTTTGATGGTTATTTTTTAGAGATTTTTAGCTTGATCATGTCTATGATTAGCTAAATCTCTTAGCTAGGGCTAAGAGATGAAGCTTGTAGTGTGATGGGAGACTTTTCTTTATGATTCATGTTTAATTTAAACTAATTTTGATTCTAGTTTGATTATAAGGAATGCCTTTAGTTTTTAATGGTTTGTTATGACTTAAATTATAATAGATCTGTAATAGCTTTGGGTATATTCTTTTCATTATAGTGATTATGAAGTTAGGAAGCCCTATTGTTCACTATCGTCTCAAGGGCATGGTTGGATAATGGAACCCTTCTTAACGTTCATAATTCTCTCAGATTGGATGTGAATTGATTAAATTTTATTGTTTACTTTGTCTCATGGGCATGATTTTGTGATGGAATCAAGTCTAATTCTCATACCTCTCATCTCTTGAAAATTGGATCAAAGGAAGTTCAAATTTGATGTTTATGGTTATATCCTCCAACAGGATGAAGATGAGACTCTAAATCCAGTTGCGTTCGTGAATCAAGCATAGATCTCCTTGATCTCTATAAGTGGATCCTTCCTACCTTTGAATTTTACAAGTTTTAGTATAATATTTCACCATTATTTCTCTTATAATTCCTTAATTTAGATTCCATCTTCCACTAGTTCTACTCCTAGCTAGTTTCAAATTACGTACAAGGTTCAATCCCTGTAGATTTGACCTCGATCTTATCGAGATTATTACTACATCGTGACCCTACACTTGGGGTTGTGAACAAAAATCTAGGATGTTACACTTGAGCTCTTTATACTACACGAAACTAGAGGTGATGCACTGATAAGATAGAAAGAGAGAGGAGAGAAATTTGGAAGGAACTAGAAAAAAAAATAGAGAGAAAGTGGTCAAGCGCGACGTACTCCCATACAGTACATGTTTCACGCAACACATAAAATACCCAAGTATGTGGGGCCCACAGTCTATTAGAGGTGTACATTGAGTCGAACCGAGTTGAGCTGGCCTCAGCTCGACTCGGCTCAGCCACTAGCTGACCCCAGATCGAACTCGTTTCGGCTCGGTCCTCGAGCCTGATTGGCCAGCTTGACTCGGTTTGGTCAGTAGCTCGGGCCAATTCGAGCCAAGTTTGCCTCTGCAGCATTTTCACAAACACATGGACTGCACCTTCAAAATCTCAGTATATGTAAAACAATAGCTATAGTTTTACAAGTATTTTATTGAACATCTTTTAAGCAACATAAAAATCAATAATGCAAAAAAGGTATTTGTTTCACATACATACCTTCCTTGCCACCAGGCACACTTCGTTGAGTCATTTCATCAAACACTTGGTGAGCAACGTCAATATCAAAGTAACTGAGTCACCCAACTGGCTCGATCCGAGTCGAGTCAAGCTGGGCCAGCTCGAACTCATTTTTGAGCTAAAAAAATCAGCTCGAGCCGAATCGAATCGAGCTTTTTCAAGTCATATCGAATGAGCTAACTGAGCTAGCTCGGTTCATGTACACCCCTATATTCTATACTAGATATGAGATCCAGAGTTAAAAAATAAAAATAAAAAGACATCTAGACGTGCAACTCAAATCGACCATTCCACATGGAACAATGGGAATGCGACCATACATTTATGTGTGGGCCACTGTATTGTATCTTTCATCAAACATGTTAACTAAGGTCTAACTCACCTAGATGAAGAGAAGATACAGAAACATCCTGATAAAAAAACTCATTTGGGTCACACCATGTGAACTTAACGGTTTTTGAAGCAATTTTACATTATTCCTCTTAGTGTCATGCATATAAGTTTTTAATTCGACCGATATTTTAAACTTACTATTCAAATAATGGTCCTTATCCATAGATAGAGTAGATCGTTTTCATCCACAACATGGTGGACTGCACATAAGGTTGCATGGTCTCTCTTCATTCGGGCTACATGCGCAGAGAAGTTGTGGAAGCTACTACTACTCAAAGAAGTAAAGGAAGCGTGTTAAATCGTCTCAACTGTTTCTTGTCAGTTGGCTAAATTTTATGGTGCATTTACCCACACTCAACCAATGCTGTCAAGAGTAACTGCGACGGCGAAAGAAGTCCAAAGCTATTACGATTGGAAAGGATCGGAAGAGAGAGATCCGACAAAAGGAAAGGTTGGAAAACACCTGTGAATCATCTCAGGTTACCTGCCAAGGTTTCTTTTACTTGGGGTAGACGACTTAACATGAATAAAATCTGCCATCTATCATAAAAGCCATCGGTTGAACCATATCTTTTTGGGACTTAATTCGAAAAATCGAGACGATTCGACTCCCAAGTGGGCTACCCTATAAAAGTATATTTAAAATTTCTATATTCAAGGTGATTTGGTTGTAAAATACTATGATTTTTTTTATATAATTATTTCATCATGATGTGCATATCAGATGAATGGATTGGATGGAATATAAACACTACAGTAGAGCTTGCACAAAACTATTGTTAGGCATTGCTTCCCAATGGCTTTTTATGATGTGATCGACTTGAATATTTTATTTTAATTTTTGGATTTAATAGTTTGAATGAGACAACATAACTGATGGATACATTGGATTTACATATGCAGTAAAGTTTACACCACTGTCTATTCATCTGACAGAGAGATTTTTGGACATTTGTTCAAAAGTCAAAAGTGGAAAGTAACTGATTGTCGTATTTTAAGAAGCAAGTGTCCACCTGTAAGTGGATACACGGGATTGTTCAACCATGCTGATTTTTGGATTCTAAGATAGTTACAGGCTTTTTCACAATATAGCTCATTTAATTTATGTTAATAAATGACGCCTGTACCATTTTTGTGGGCCTGCGCATCAAGCATCATAGGGACAGAGTATGCAGTAACTTCCCTTGCAGCCTTATGTTGTAGCCTTGCAGGATCCGGAGCATATTAAGTGAGACCCGGACTCATCCAAGACGGATGCAGCCCTTAACATGCCCACCATGATGCATGCATTCTCCTTATCATTTTAAGGCACTATCCTAAAAATGAAGGAGATCCAATTATTAGGTGAACCATATTATAGGAAACAGTGGCTATTGACCATTAATTGGCTACAAAAGTTTTGGATAGTTGAGATTGGTGGTTTTTTGAAAAATTCAAATATTCAAAATTTAAAATTTTGCCACCAAAATGTTTTTTGAGAATTTCAAATCGAAAAGTGCAGTGAATGCCTTTGTCCCACATCAGAAATTAAAAGAAGAAAATTGTGGTTTATACAAGAATGTTTGTATAGTATTCTTACTTGGAGCTTTAGAAATTGTGACGCGTAGCACTGGAACATATATGCATAATCACACACAAGCACGGGCATGTGACACGGTTTGATTATTAATTTAAAACGGTTAGCCATTTCTAAAAACAGCTAGCTGCCTTGATTATTAATTTAAAACGGTTAGCCATTTCTAAAAACAGCTAGCTGCCTTGAAAGCCACAAAAAGGAATTGGCTGTGATGATCCAACGGTCAGATCGGCTGAAATTAATGATCAATGGTTAGAAATATTTTTTGAACATTTTAAACTATTGATGACCATCTAACAATGGTCCACTCTCTAGTGCCTATTAAAATAGACCATTTCAGTCTAAATTCTATCAAATCGAACTCAAATCTCTCTCCTTTTATCAATTCCTTCATATCACGTGTCCTTTGAACCCATCATGATTGTTGCACACGATTCAATCTAGTGAAATGCAATAATTAAACCTTATTTTATTTCTTATTTTTCGATATATCCAACACAATTTCCAACAATGATCAAGGTTATATTCATTTTTTCTTTTCTTTTCACTAAATTGAAGCTTATATAACTTTATCAATAAACACTATGGAAATGTTAAGGTATGCTCAAATAAGTTTTGAACATTAGGGCATTCAATCACCACTATTTCTTTTGGTATGGTCCACTTGAGACTTAGATTTGCTTCATTTTTAAGATAATACCTTGAAATAATATGAAAAAACATATGAATAACTGGATATAGAATCCGTTTATCAACGTATTCCCACGGTAAGGGCCGCATATCTTGGATGAATCCGGTGTGACGGGGTCTCACCTTATTTGCTCCATATTTTTCTTTCTTGACTGAAAATAAACCTGTCAGGATTTCTATCAAAGATTACTTCATGTGGAGAAGACCCAATATATCAACGTAGTACGACAGTAAGGGCCGCACATCTTGGGTGAATCCGGTGTGACGGCGTCTCACCTAATCCGCTCTATATTTTATATTCTTGACTGAAAATAAACCTCAAAGGATTTCTATCAAAGATCACTTCACGGAGACAAGACCTAATATATTAACGTAGTCCGACGGTAAAGGCCGCACATCTTGGGTGAATCCGGTGTGACGGCGTGTCACCTAATCCGCTCCATATTTTCCTATCTTGACTGAAAATAAATCTCCAAGTATTTCTATCAAAGATCACTCCACGTAGACAAGACCCCTAGGATGAAGAAAAAGCAGGGAAACGATTGGCTGGTGTTCCGCACACCAGCGGTGTTGCTGGTGTTCCGTACACCTGAGATCCCCATGTTTGGTGGCTCCATTACGAGGTACATGTTATATTCAAAATGTCCGTCCATTTTGCATGTTGAGTTCAAAAATAAAATAAATCCAAAGATCAAGTGAACCACACCCAATAAAGCAGTGGGAAGTGAACGTCTATCAGTGAAACCTTCTGAGGTCACGGAAGCTTCGTATCTATATGATATTTGTTTTTAATCTCCATCTTGTTTGTGTGACCTTTATGAATAAATTGGATGGAGAATAAACATTATGGTGGGCCTTACAAATGTTTTAATAGTGAAAATCATTGTCCCAGCGCTATTTGTTAGGAAGTCTACTTGAGCTTCGGACATGAATTTTTTTTTAAGCTCATGCCGTAGAATGATCTCTTAAAATGGATGAATGGTGTAGATATGATAAATACATTGTGATGGGGTCCACATAACTTTAATCTTCTTTCCCTCGTTAGTACCATTAGATGAGCCACTTATATACATAAGCATGGCCACTACTGTATATCCAAAGCTCAAGTGAGCCACATCACAAATAGTAGTGGGGATAATGAATCCAGCTGTTAGGATATTGGTAAGGCCCATTATAATATTTTTTTTCCTCCATCCAATTTATTCACGCGTCACACAAACAAAAAGAAAAAAACAAATATCAAATAGATCCAAAATGACTCCCGTGAAAGTTTCAATAGTAAAAGTTGGATCTCCCACTACTTCATGCAATGTGGTCCCCTTGATATTTGAATCTGTCGTATTTTTGGGCTCAACCATTACAACTATCTCACAAAATGATCGGACGCTTATGATATAATACGTACCTCATGGAGGAGCCCAGGGAACTTGTTGACGTCGACACACCGTCGAGTTGGCTGGGGTGTGGTACACCAGCCAATCCGCTTCCGAAGAAGCATAGATGATCTGGCAGAGCGTGATGGATGATACGCAGGCACTTAAATAGTACTCGAAATTGCAAACGTAGTGATCAAGAAAGCCAATTTAAACGGTCCAAATTGTGGGTCCCAATTAGATGTATTATGCACTAAATTTAAGTTTATTATAGCTAAAGTGGTAGACTGAAGATACCTCGTTTCAACTGCGAGTTTACTTGACTGACATTTCTTGGAAGGTTTAAAATAAAAATAAAAATAAAAAATCAATGGTCCCGTTTCAATAAATAAGTGTGCACAAATCAAAGGTTTGGATCGTCCAATCAATCTGAATTTGAGAGTATGACTTATTGACAGTGGGTTCCAAATTTTAGTCGGTTTAGATTGAACCACTATGCGGTACATTAACATATTTTGAATGCATGTGTGTCAAGCATCATAAGGCGCCTGAGTATTGTAAAACTCCCCCGTCATGAAACGTCTAAAACTGGGAACCGCAGCCACGACTATCGGTACGTGCTATATTATCACCGTCGAATCTGAAAATGACTCGATATAAATGAGACACCACGGAATCCGCTTACATATCTTTCTTAATTTCTTGTACACATTCCAATCACCATCACATCTTTACGTGAGGGGACCATAAAGGTGATAAGGATCGCACAATTTAACTTGGCTACACTCAAATATATATATATATATATATATATATATATATATATATATATATATATATAACTTCAAGATGAGATGTAATATAACTGATGAAGAAGAGGTTGCAATACTGTAAGGTAAATATAGGTTTTGAATGGTGATTTAAACATGTGGATACTGCACCCGAGCCGACTTGGTACTTTTGACCGAGTAGGACTCAGTCAGGGTTAGCTCAAGCTAAACTTAGATTTGAATTTATTCAGGCACGTTGGACTCAATATCAAGCCACGTAGAGTTTATGTTGGGATTATTTCAAAACTAGATAAAGTTGGATCAGCCCTCACTTGGTTGACTCGACCTAATGCCTACCTCAAGTTACATGGACCTTAATGATGGAAATACACCGATGTCAACTTGATCTAAAACTTTTATGGCCTCTAGAAGTTTTCAACTATAAGTATTCAATGTCGGCTGTTTCCTACTGTGCGATCCACTTAAACGTTAGCCCTACTTTCTATTTTTTCTGTTAAACTCATGTTTTAAAATGAGCTAGCAAATTGGATGAAGAGCAACATATACATCATGGTGGGGGTACACAACTTTGACACCAGCTAGCTGCTGGTGTTGGGTCACCAGCCAAACCGCGCGCATCCAAATAGTTAAGAGGGCCCCACTTATTATAACTGGACAGCAGCTTTCTGGTAGTTCCAAGATCTGGTGATCCAGACCGTTGCCCTCAAAATTATATATACGTTGCCGTATTTTCTGCCGGTGATCAAGACCCTTCACCTGAAAATTATATGTATTTTTTTTTCACTAAATGAACGTTGCTGTATTTTCTTCTCATAACCATTGATCAAAGGGTTAGGATCTTCAATCTCAAAGATCTGTGATGGTCTCGTTGCCAATGAGATCAACGGTCTCGGTCACATGACCCCTATCCTCCACAAGGCTGATGACCTCTCACTCAACTACAGCCAGCATGGAGCCGTAGAAATATTTAATCATTAACCATCCGATTTTGCCAATTGAGTCAGGGACACCCATTTTGTGAGCTCTTCTTAAGGTTTGAGACAAAAAATAAGATAGATATAATTATAAGTGGACCACATTATAAAAACAAGTGGAGGATTGACTGTCTACCATTGAAGCCTTTTTTGAATTGTAGAAGTTTTGGGTCAATATAAAAAAAAAATTTCCTCTTGGATCAATTATTTTTGATCTTATGGATAGATTGGATGTAAAATAAATGTTATGATAGGCTCTAAAAATTATTTAACAGTGAAGATCATTACAGATGATCTTTCTGCTTGATTATTTTTGAGATAACACTCTAAAATGGTATCTAAAAACAGATGAACAGTATAGGTATAATAAATATATTACTGTAGAGCTCACGTAACTTTGATATCCTTCAAACCGTTTCGTACAACTTGGACTTTGAGGAGCGTCAGTGCTCGTCTTTGCACGACACCTGCCTACAGCAGCTATAAAGCTGGTGTGAGGTACACCAGCCAATCCGCTTCCGGGTAAGATGGGGGTGCCTCATCATCAAATGCACCCGTCGACATCACATGTGTCACATGCGTAAATCATCGTGCACATGCACTGTTCCGGGATAACCGTGTGGGGCCCACCTTGATGTATTTGTTGCAGTTGCCGGTCTGTTTCACCATCTCATTTTAAGACATAATTTTAAACCTCTAAAAGATCAAAATGTAAGGTGGACGGGAGCCATTAGAAATAAAGATGAATAATTACTAAAAACCTCTCGTGGGTAATAAAACTTTTGGATTAAGCTGATTTTTATACTATCCTTTCATCCCAGTCTTCTTCACATTATCAACACGTTGAATGGCGAAAAAAAATTTCAAAACATTACCATAGGCCTTTTAGAATTTTTAATGGTAAAGCCTTTTAGAATTTTTAATGGTAAAGGTACTCAATCATTAATGTTTCTTGTGGTGTGGCCTACAAGAGATTTGGGTCTGCTTAAGTTTTGGAACCACATTCTAAAATGAGCTGAAGAAACAGATGAACTAAATGGATATACAACAACACATCATCAAGATGAGGCCCACATTAAGGATAACACCCAGTAAGGTGGTACTGGGTAACACCTAATCCCCTAATTCACATCCGACCATGTACGATATATAGTCCTTCGTCATTGACTTGTATAGCATGTACGGGACAGGATGTCGTGAGCACGTTTGATGCACGGCTTTGAATAGATAAGAAGATTGGTCAATTGATGGATACAACGGACGGTTTAGATCCTTGTACTGGTATGCCAGGCGACCCAGTACAAGTAATCCAATTCAAAAGTGCGATCATCTGCGTTAAAGGCACACTGAAATCCTGTGCCGTACCTTCTTCTCGATCCATGTCATTGCCGATGACACATGCTTGCAAAATACGTTGATTTTCTATCTCTCGAATTTAGAGTAGATTGTGTGCTACATGACACAGCTTTTAACGTGTGGATCTTTTCTGCCCCACCATGATATATATATATATATATATATATATATATATATATATATATATATATATATATATATATAAAATTCACACCTAATTATTATGGAGCATGAAAAATGAGGCACATCCAAAGTTCAACCGCACCGTACTGGAGAAAGAAGTGAAAATTAAGGGGACTATCGTTGAAACCTTCTTGGCCAAGTTTATTTGCTACCTACCTTGACCATAAAGTCATGCAAAGAAAACACAATTGCTAAAAGAATTTCAACGTAGGCATCAAATCCCACTGTTTCTTGTGATGTAACCCGCTTGAGCTTTTGATCTGCCTTGTTTTAGGGCTCAATTATATATATATATATATATATATATACACACACACGTGTGTAGATCTAAGAAATGCTTCATAATAAGGCTTACACAGGTGATCATGCCAGGTACCAAAAGTCAAAATGGGTCCTTACTCTTGCTCTAGTGGTACACTCTTAGGAGTTTGAACACCCGGTTGACGGTTCGAATACCCATGGGTGGTGAAATCCCATGATGGCATGAGTGTGTGGTGGTGTGCGTGCGTGTGTTAAAAAAAATTAGAAAAAGTACTTACACAGGTGAAGCAGTGTAAGTACACGGGGAGCTTATGTGGCAGCCATCATAATGCATGTATTAGATCCACACCGTCTATCCATTTTTTCCATATCATTTCAGATCATGAGATTAAAAAAGAGATAGATCCAATGCTCAAGTGAGCCACACTATAGGAAAAAGTGAGAATTGGACATATATTGTTGAAAACTTCCTAGGCCACAGAAGCCTTTGATCAAGTTGATATTGGTGATTTCCCTTTATACAGGTTTGCGTGACAGTATGAAGAGCTTAGATGGAAATTATAAACCTTACGGTGGACCTTATGAAGGTTTCAACGCTAGTCATTCAATCTCCACTTCTTTTTGTGGTGGGGTCTACTTCACCTTTAAATGTACTTCATTTTTGGGCTCATGCTCTAGGATGACGTGGAAGAATTGATGGATGGTGAGGATCTAAAACAGAAATCATGGTGGGGCTTAAAAGTTTCACGTGTTAAGGAGTCATTTTGCACCATGTATGGGATGGATTCCAAATCCCTGTATGTTTGGCACCATAAGGTAACTTGAGGCTCTTAGATTACATTTGAAATATCCCTTGAGAGTTGCATGTGTAACATTTGTGTTACTAGGCTACTTAATTTATTTGGCATATGGCCCATTGATGATATTCCAAAACTATCATATTATCAACTGCATCACTATAATTACTTTTATAGGATAATATGCACCATCCAAATATTGTCCATATAAATCAACAATTAAAAATCATTGGTTAGTCACTCGGATGTGATCCTATGCTTGTGGCCCATCTAAGACGTGAAATTTCAACAGTTTCAAGCAAAATATATATTTCAACGGGCCTATTACAACCGTTGTGTAAACAATTACATATATATACTAATCAAATATGTTAAATTGGGTCCTTGCTCTTACCCGGGTGGTAGACTCCTCAGAGTTTCAACACCGGGTCAAGGGTTCGAGTACCCATGGTGGTGAAATCCCACGGTGTGTGTGCATGTGAAATCCCACGGTGTGTGTGCATGTGGCATAAGTGTGTGGGGTGTGTGCGTGTGTAAAAAAAAATAAGAAAAAATGTTAAATCGGATTTAGTAATTAAATTCAAGCCCTGTAAATATACTATGAATATATAGCTAATTTTGCATTATAGGCTATTTTGAATGTAAGACCCGTATCCTAGACCATACTGTTCCGTTGGCTTCCGCGATCCTTCCGGTCGAATTTCGGCAATCCTCGACCTGTATTCAACATTTACGCTCGAATCAAAGCCGAGTCCCGCATATCAGAGACGACTCGACCCGAAACCTATACCTGAGCAACCGCGCCGTCGCCGCGGTTCTAACGCCGCGACTCGCGCACCGAACCGATACCCAGGTTGGAAGATGACGGTCTGAGTCCGTTCCGAAGAAACACCGCGTGTTGCGAATTACAAGGGAATCGCTACGAGATGTTCTATCGATCAATGTCAAAGTATAACCATACCTCAAGTACAAGCCCCATCCCTTCTTTTTCCCTCAAGTCAACTCTCTTTCCACCTCACCATCTCACTTTACAAAATTTCAACCATAACCATCCCTCTTTTACCCATTTTTCAAACCAATCCATACTTCGTTAATTACACCCATCACTCCAACTATATCTTTTATTATACCCTCTCATTTCTCAAAATCTCCCAAGCAAAAATTTTCATACTTCCAAGCCTCCCCAACTCTCTCCCAAATCACCAAGTGTGGCCCACCCTCTCATCTCTCATCCACACAATCAAAGGTCCATCATCCACCGTCCAAGGCGAAGGTAAGGAGCTAAGGAGGCTAGGGGAGCAAGAAGGAAGCCAAGAGGTGGGTGATCCACCGTTAAATTTCTTTTTAGGGACCACTTGTTGGTGGGACCTATTTTTGATGTATAATTTGTATCATGTGGGGCCTATAGTGGTGGGGCCCCACCATCACCGTCTCTTATCTCTCTCTCTCTCTCTCTCTCTCTCTCTCTCTCTCTCATGTGGTGGGCCCCATCAAATTGTGTTAAATCTACTCCATCCATCTGATGGTGTGGCCCATCACATTTCAGAAAAATCCCACCCATTAGACTAAAATATATATGTAATGTATTTATATTATATATATATATATATATATATATATATATATATATATATATATATATGCTTGCATGGTGGGCCACATACATGTGGGACCCACCATGATTCCTGTGTCTGTCCACGCCGTCCAGCATCCAGGACGCTGGACGTGAGGGTGGCTAAGCATGAAGTGTGTGTACGGGCATGGGTGTGTACTATCAGCTATTAAGAAAAAGAAAAAGGTGATATTCTAAAGTTGGGGTGGGCCCCTTATGTAGGCCCCACCCATGAGGTATATGTTCAATCGACGCCGTTCATTCACTTTTTTAGGTCATATTAGGCGTTGAGCCAAAATTTGGGACCAATCCGACTCTCAAGTGGGCCATACTATCTAAAAACATGTGGAGACATGCCTGAATATATATAAAAGCACTTGGTGGGACCTACCTGAAATTTGGATGCATGCTAAATTTGGACTGGACGGTCCACCATGTGGGACACACACAATAGATGGGTTGGATCATCTCATTGTGTGCCCCATATTTAAAAAAAAAAAAAAAGAAAAGGAAAGAAAAGGGAAGGGAAATGGTGGGCCGCTCCAACGTGGCCCCACCTTGATGTATATATTTAATTCAAGTCATCCATTCTATTCTCGGGATCATTTTAGGCGTTGAGCTGAAAAATGAGACCGATCCAATTATTATTTTCCTTTAAAACTTGGAAAAATGATTGCTGGAGTCCACCAGAAGCTTGGACCCACCTGAAACTTGTTTTGGACCCCTTATTTTGTGGGACACATACAATGGACGGGGTAGATCTACTTAATGTGGGTCCCACCTAGGATAACAAAAAAAAATACGTTTGACAAAAAAGTGGCAAGCACCTTGCTGTCATGGCTGTCATGGATGTCATGGCATGCACATAAAAAAGGAGTGGGTCCCATTGGCCCTAGTTGTGGACCCCACCGTGATGTGTGTTCTAAATCACTGCCGTCCATTTGTTGGGACCCCTTTGTTGAGGCGTTGGTTCCAAAAAAAAATCAGCCATGAATAGTTCTCAGATGACCCACATCGCCACCGTTTATACGAAGGTATGTTAAACCACTCGAAAATTATTGCTGGGGTCCACATGAAACTTGGACCCACTTGAAATTTGGTTTGGACCCTTAATTTTGTGGGTCACACATAATGGACGGGTTGGATTGCAAATAAACACTTTGGTGGGCCCTACATGGGACCCACTGTGGTATGTGTAGCTTACCACACCGTCCACAACAATGGGTAGTGACACCCACTGTGATGCAAGTGTTTCACTCACGCCGTCCGTCCACGGCAGTGGACGATGGCCCCCACCCAGATGTATGTATTGTGTCCACGCCGTCCATCACGTGGGCCCCTGGCCACGTGAGGTTATGAACAGGTTTGGATGGCAATAAACATTACAGTGGGCCCTAGGCCATGTAATTCTATGAATAGTTTGGATGCAAATAAATAGTACAGTAGGCCCAGGTTGGGTAGAAAATATACATTACGGTGGGCCCTGGGTCTATATGACCTTATCAGCAGGTTTGAATGGAAAAAAAACATTTTGGTGGGCCCCTTGCTACATGGCCTTATCAACAGGTAAGATGTAAAATAAACATTTTGGTGGGCCCCTTGCCACACGGCCTTAACAACAGGTTGGGTGGAAAATAAGCATGTCAGTGGGCCCAGGATTGGATAGAAAATAAATGTTATAGTGGGCCCACATGGGAGTCTACCATGATGCATGAGTTTCATCCAAACCGTCCAACCATTTTAAGATCATTTTAAGGCCATTGTTGAGGCCCATTTAATGTATTTGTAGCCTGCCCACTAAGGCCCACTTGTTATTTATGGGCCCATATGTGTAGGCCCATTTGATCTATTTGTGGCCCATTGTTGAGGCCCACCTTGGTATATATAAGGCCTATGTGATTAGGCCCATTTGATGCACATAAAGCTCATATAATTGAGCTCATTTTTAATGAATTCTAAGGCCCATGAGTTATGACCCATTGCAAAGGACCTAAGGCCCATTGGTGAGGCTCATTGAGGTGATCCGCTTGATGAAATGTAAGGCCCATATGATACGGCCCAATTGATGTACTTAAGGCCCAAATGAGTGCAACTAGGTCCATTGCAATGCGTGATCCCTCCATGGCATATAACGATATTTATAGTAAGTAATGCCTTGGGAACAATGATGGTTAGATGCCCACATTGTAAGGATGATGTCGGTTAAATGTCCGCATCGTCACTCTCCGTAAGGCCCACTAATAGGTCGTACTTGTAGTGAATAGGCCCTCTAGGCCCATCCTTGTTATACACAAAGCCCATCTTTATATACATGTTTAGTGAAGATTTATGATTCATGATCATACGCATCATATGTATGACTGATATGAGAAGTGGCTGATTATAGCATATGCCTTCGGGCGAACTGTTTATGGGCTCCCTGATGGGCGAAGTTGCCCTACATGAGCGCATGTTACACGCAGGAATGTTGCATGACTGGTAGTGTGACTCATACACTTGCATTGTGTGATTGTAACTGTATGCCCTAGCGACATTAGGGCAATAGCCTCCGCAGATATATCATGGACGGCTGGATTGGATACCGAAAATATTTAGTTCTAGCATATGAGCGCCATAGATGTCCCTGGATGAAAATTTCTAAACCCGATGGTACCAGATGATGACTCCAATGTCGAGACCGAGTGGATATATGAGCGCACGAGGGCTGAATACCAGGAAGCCGCATCTCCCACTGTGTCGTGGTCGGTTGGAAAGGGGTGTGGCCTTATTCGCCCGAGGGTAGGGGGCAATACTAGGCTGAGTTTGACCAGATCGTGAATGGGTCCGCTATTGACGTGCCGGATAGGTATTAGCAGACTATTGGCTAGGCAGATAGTGAGGTTTCTTACACTCACTTGGACTGTGCGGCTAGGAGAGCGGCAGTGCCATTTGGAGTGTATTGAACCCCGGTGATTATTCAAAATGAGAACTGTGCTGATATATGATGAGGATTGACATGCTTGAGTTACATCTCACATCACATAGTCTCGATATGGTCGATAGCATTCATATCTTGCACCATATAGCCTTGGTACGGCTGATTGCATTCATAATACCCATCATCATATTTTCGCATTTAAATTCCGAGTACGCTCATATTGCGCACACACTTACACCACCCTCTAAGCTTTCTATAAGCTTATACACGATTGATGCATGCAGGTGACGTCAGGACGCAGCCGTAGCGCAGTTGTAGCAGGAGCGTGCAGTCGAGCTTTTGAAGTTTTGTTATTAGCACTATCTTGTATTTTCCTTTATACACCTTGTACTCAAAGTTTTTTATCATAGTGAATTTTGTGGTGGTGTTCTTATGGTTATTGTTCGTGGGTTATGCTTTTGGTTATGCTCATTACGAATTAGACTGGTGATTATATAAATCCTCCTTGTAGCATCCCAGGATCAGAATCTGGTATATGGGTGTCGGAGCCGAAAATGGGGTACTGCGGGGGCTGTCGGTGCCGGATTCGGTGATCGAAAATTTTGTGAGCCCGGTTTCCGAGTTTGGGGCGTGACATTGAATCTTAAGTGTCAAACACAACCGAGGATTACAAATCTAGAGGGTTCCAAATCCGAGGAGGGTTCCTAATCCATGCTACCAAACAAGCCCTAAAAGTTGTGTTGTTGTAGTACGCAATCTATCAATCAAAGAGAAAATCCAGGCAACAACTTAGCACATATTACCCTTCCCACGTGGGTCCCACCTTGATAGATTTGTTTGATAACTATTCATTTTTTCAGTTCATTTACCCCAAAACTTAAGAAGATCCAAATCTCGTTGGACCGTACCATCGGAAAAAGTGGTGAATGACCATAGGGCATGTTTGGTCCATGGAATTGAATGGTATTGAATTGTATTAGATGGGATTAACATCATTATTGCACAATGATTGTATGTCGGGAAATACCATGGTATTGTAGCCGTCTAATCCGATGCTCGGGATAAAAATTTTGCTATGAAAACCATCGAATTAAGCAAAATCATGTTTGGCAGACCATGGAATTGTAAACAACCGACCAAATTCACAACGAATGTCATTCACCTGTACACATATATAACCAGAGTGTCACGTGTAAATGGTGTATATGGATGGACCACATGAATAAACGCATGCAATAATGTGAGGCCCAAGTGTGTAGTGAATTTCAAAATCTATGGAATTCCTGCATGGGATCAAATGCAATTCCATGATACTAAATGCAATTCCATTCCAACTAATCCTAACCTTTCCCATCCTCATGGAATTGCTCGGGACCAAATGCAATTTTATCCAAGCTAATCCCATCTAATACACTGTGCTAAACACCCATTTAAAGCTTTTTACAAGCCAAAAAGATTTGGATCAAGCTAATCTTTGTAGTTTTCCTTGATGCATTTTTGGTTGACCTTACCAATAGGTAAGATGGCAAATAAACAATAGGGATCTGCTTACAATAAAGCCTTGGGAAGTTTTTAATGGTGAGGTAACAATCATCATTGTTTCTTGTAGTGGGTCTGCTAAGATTTGGATATGTTGAATATTTTAGACCATGTCTTAAAATGGCCTCCAAAAATGGGTGGAGGAAGTCGATACACAACATATCATCAAGGTAGGCCCTACTTTAAAGGTGACACTCACTACAAGGTAGGCCCAACTTTAAAGGTGACACCCACTAATCGGTTACCCTGTAACAACTAATCTGCCCCATGGCTTTAACACAGCTGATCCACATTCTTGCAAGTACCTCTCCTTTGGTTTGCAAATTCGTTGCAGATTCATTATCTTTGAGAAATTAACTATTATGAATAAGTAATTAGTCGAAGACAGATTGGTTGTGATTTATTATAGTGCGTTTCGTCACATCTAACCAACTTAGCATGGTCACTCTACCATGCGATTAAAAACCCAAAAATCAGGTTCAATCAATGGTCAAATGACACACCACGTGGATTGAATATTTTTTGGATGGGTGAGATTCTTTGGGGATCCAATATTTACAATGAAGGGATCCCTTTGGACGGGTTGGATATCATTTATATATAACAGCGGGCCTCACATGCAGGCTTTTCTTTCTAATTGCTATTATACGTAGTCAAATCAGGTAGTCGTAAAACATGGGGAAATTATTATTATTCTTTTACCTGATATTTATTGGTTCACTGGAAAACCAAACACGCCCTAATGATAAAATTTGAATCTATTAATCTTCCAACATAAGGAAGAGAGTTCCGCATCCGGAAGCACCTACTCATTGACTGTCATCTGTGTTTTTTTCTAGTCATTTGTAACCGCTCCTGAGATTTATTTATTTATTTTTTTTTCACCACCACATTCACCACCTATGCATACTCGAACCCTTACCAGATGTTGAAACTCCTGGGAGTCTACCACCGAGCAAGAGCAAGGACAACTGGTCTTCACGCCGTAGTGTGATTTCACCACCGATGGTGGTCGAACCTTGACCAGGCGTTGAAACTCCCAAGAGGTTACCACGGGAGCAAGAGTCAGGACCCGAGTAAGTGGCGGGTAAGTTAGCCCGAATGCACCTGTCGCCATCACATGTGTCACATGCATAAATCATCGTGCACATGCACTGTTATTGGGATAACCGTGTCGGGCCCCTTGATGTATTTGTTGTTTATCATGGATGTCTATCTGTTTTTCCATCTCATTTTAAGACACAATTTTAAACGTTAAGAAGATGAAAATTTAAAGTGGACGGTACCATTAGAAACAGAGATGAGTAATTACTAAAAACCTTTCGTGGGTCATAAAAGTTTTGGATTAAGTTGATATTTATTTTATCCCTTCATATAAGTCTTCTTCACATTATCAACACGTTGAATGGCAAATAAAAATTTCAAAATCTTTAGGATAGGCTTTTTAGAATTTTTAATGGTTTACTCAATCATTAATGTTTCTTATGGTGTGGTCTATTTGAGATTTGGGTCTGATTAATTTTTGGAATCTCGGCTTAAAATGATATGGAGAAACAGATGAACTGAATGGATATATAACACATCATCAAGATGGCCCCGCGTTAAGGATAACACCCACTAAGGTGTTACTGTGTAACACCTGATCCCCAAATTCAAATCCTTTATATTTTTATTTTATTTATTTATTTATTTTATGTTAGCTTGTTAGTACACACCCCTAAATTCACATCCTATGTACATGACAAACTATGTACGATATATAGTCCTTCGGGCCCGTTTGGCCGGGTGGATTGGAAGGGATTGACTTGTATGGCATGTATGGGAAAGGATGTCGTGAACATGTTTGATGCAGGGCTTTAAATAGATAAAATCATTGGTCAATTGATTATTACAACGGACGGTGTAGATCCTTTACCGGACTATCAGGTGACCCGGTGCAAGTAATCCAATCTAAAAGTGGGATCATCTATGTTAAAGGCACGGTGAAATCTTGTGCCGTGCATTCACGTGGCATCTAGTCGAGTCGGACCAAGTTAGGGCTTACTCAGACTCAATTCGGTTTTGAAATAGGCTTAACCGAATTCGATCTGACTTGATGCCTAGGCCAGCATGCCTGACTCGATCCGAGTTCAGACTGGCTTGGATTGATCTGGACCTAGTCCGATCCGGTCAAAAGAATCGAGTTGGGTCGAGTTGGCACTGAGTTAGATTGAGAGATGAGAGAGAGAGAGAGAGAGAGAGAGAGAGAGAGAGAGAGAGAGAGAGAGAGAGAGGAGGGTGATGGTAGCGGGTGGTTGCCGGGCTTGAAAGAGGAGGAGGATGAGGGAGGGAGGGAGGTAGGGAGTGGAGAGGAGAGAGAGGAGGAGGAGAAGGGTGATGGTGGTGGGTTGTCGGGATTAGAAGAGGAGGGAGGGAGGGAGAGAATTTGGGATTGGGTCGGGGTAGGGTTCGGCGGGTGGGGTTAGATAGTCGGGTTGAGTCGGGTTTTGAATCGAGTCGAGTCTAACCGGATCGAGTTTCGGGTCAAGTTACTAGGTAACTTGAACTCGAATCAGTTTGAGTTTGGAGCGGGTGAAGCCTACTTGGTTCGGACCGACGCACCCATTAGGTTCGAGACAAGTCGAACAAGTCGAGTTAGCCAGATCGAGTCGTTCGGTGCCCACCTCTACTGATGACACATGCTTGCAAAACACGTTGATTTTCTATCTGTCGAATTTAGAATAGATTGTGTGTTGTGTTGTAACACAGTTTTTAACGTGTGGATCTTCTCTGCCCCACCATGATTTATGTATTAGATCCATACCATCTACCAAATTTTCCAAATCATTCTAGAGCGTGAAAAATGAGGCACATCCAAAGTCCAACCAGACAACACCACATAAAGAAGTGGGAATGCAATAGACTACCATTGAAACCTTCCAAGCTCAACTATAAGGTTTATTTATCATCTAACTTGTCCGTATAGTCACACAGACATGGATACAGGGAAAACACAAATATAAGCTTGATCAAAGCCTTATGTGGCCAAAAGAAGTTTTCAATGGTAGGCATCAATTCCTACGGTTTCTTATGATGTTGTAGGCTTGAGCTTTGGATCTAACTTGTTTTGGGGCTCAATTCATATATATATATATATATATATATATATACACACACTCACCTGCGAACCAGTTCGTACGTACTACATACGAAATTTTTTGAGAATTCATCATATCTGATTAGTCTCACAAATCTGAACGGTCCACATAAAAAATGTGAACAGTTTCTTCCCTTGATTTGAATTTCTCCTTGCTATGGCCCACCAGAATCTTATATCAAGGTGAAAATTCACCCCCTAAGGTTTCATGGGATTCCGCATCTTATGGACCGTTCGGATTCGACACTCATGACACGTGTGCAAAGGTGGGCACTTGCGTAGGTGCGTAGGTGAGCATGCCTCATATATATATATATATATATATATATATATATATATATATATATATATATATATATATATATATATGGGGAAATCCAAGCAGGACCAATAAGGGCAGACTTAGGCAAACCGAATCGATTCATAGGGCCTTGGAAGAGAAATATTACATCGGGTTCAATCAAGCTTCTGAACTACGATCCTAGGTCGACTGAGCCAAGCTCTTCTCTGGGGAACTATAACCTTAGGTCGCTCTCCTCCGAGGAGTTCTGGATCAGAACTTTCATTCAAGGAACTACGGCCATGGATCAGCCGAGCATAACTCTTCCTCGACCCAGAGGCCAAGGACTAAGACTAGAATAGGTACGCCCAGTAGACTCTAATTCATGTGCTCCAACTATAAGACCTGACCATAGGCTTGGGGGACCGAGTTGTGGGACTAACCTAAGTATGGACGTGACCGAAGATCACGCCCGTAGATATGTCCCATTAAGGTATATGGGAGAATGATTCGGTGCACGATCCAAGATAGAGGCCGATATCTTCGCGTACAAGACATCCGCTTGATGGAATAAATTGTGCCGAGATTGACGACCGTGAGCTTTTCGCCAAATAGGTATAAATACTAAAGAAATCTATTGCAACAGGTATGCAATATCTCTCACCTCCCATCTACTCTACACAAGTTAGACCCAGTTTCCCTAGCCCGAATTTAGCATCGTAGGGTCCCCTATTGGAGCCAGGGTCTCCTTTGTTAACCGTTTTGTACAGGACCAGGGCGCGGTGGAAGGTGTTCCAGATTATTGCATCAACATTTTTTGGAGGGAAAAAAGACTAGAAAGCTTGATAGTGATGGCAAGAGGGAAGAAGAAGACACTCCTTATAGTGACTGCAAAGCTCGAGTTGAGCGTACAATGTCACTTATCCTCACTTCTGCACAGCGAGTCGGCTCCGACCGGGCAGACCCAACGGACCCGAAGCCGATGAAGTAAATACCAGGCCCTATAAAATGAGATCCAAATGTTAAGAGACGAGATCAACCAAATGAAGGAATTAACAACAACAGACACCTCCTAATCAAGAAGAGATAGCTTCAGTGGTAGAAGATCCGCTCCTAATGAGTTCTCGGACCAGAATGTCTTAGAACCAATCTGCTCACGTTCCAGATCCTACACTGCATGTTGACTCGACCTACATTTCTGTGACCTCGGCGTTAGATCCGACTGACCTCCGCCACGAGCTGAAGAGGAAGAGAAAGGGCAAGACGCCCGAGGTCGAGATCCTACAAGAAACTATGGCCAAGAACCGCAATCCATGGGAGGCTCAAATAGACAAGCTCTGAAATCAGATTAAAATCTTACAGCAAAACCAGTAAGCTCCCACCTCTACCGCAGTAGAAGCGATGATGGAAGAAATCGAGCCTCTATTCACCTCAGACGTGATGAGTGTAGAAATGCCTCAGAGGTTCAGGATGCCCCCTATCACTCAGTCTTCCGGGTTGGGCGACCCAATGGAGCATGCAGATTCTTATCAGGCGACACGGGGAGCTTGGCTAACATAATCTACTCCGAGGACTTTGATAAAATGGGGATAGACAGGTCGCGCCTCTGACCCATGAAGACCCCATTACATGGATCTGCCGGAGATAAGGTGATCTCCGATGGTGCTATCTCCCTCCCAGTTACAGCGGGAAAAGGGCAAAGTCAAGTGACTCTGCTAGTAGACTTTCTAGTGGTAAATGTGTCGTCGGCGCACAACGTTATCCTAGGATGACCGTCTCTTAACGCAATGACGACAGTCGTATCTACCTACCACCTAATGATGAAATTCCCTACCGAAGGAGGAGTCGGGTATGTCCGAGGAGATCAACACAAGACACACAGATGCTACTCGATTGCAGTAAGGAAGGGCTCAAAAAAGCAAGCCCTAGTGATTAACTTGCTCGACCTTAGGGATCCTGCAGAGGATTCACTCATAAAAGACTTGGTAACCGTCCCGCTTGAGGAGGCCGATCTAAGCAGAACAGTTCACCTCGGATCGTTGTTAAATTCCGAGCAACAAGCACAAATGCTGAATTTTCTCAAAGAGCAGAAGGATGTCTTCGCATGGTCGCACGAGGACATGGTGGGAAACCCCCTGAGATCATGGTTCAAAGACAGAATGTGGACCCCGAATGCAAATTGGTAAAGCAGAAGAAGAGGGCATTCAAGCCCGAAAGGTACCCAGCCATCGCTGAAGAGGTATCGAAGCTCCTCAGCGCAGGTTTTATTGAAGAGGTGTACTACCTGGACTGGATCGCAAATGTGGTCCTTGTGAAAAAAGCTAATGGGAAGTGGCAGGTCTGCATGGACTACTCTGACCTAAATAGAGCATGTCCCAAGGACAGCTTTCCCCTACTTCGGATTGACCAACTGGTTGACAGCACGGATAGACACAAGCTTCTCACTTTCCTTGATGCATACTCTAGATATAACCAGATAGCCATGCACTCCCCGAATAGGCAGAAGATGACCTTTATCACGAATAATGGACTCTATTGTTACCGAGTCATGCCCTTCGGCCTGAAGAACGTTGGAGCGACGTACCAGAGACTGGTGAATCAGATGTTCGCCCGATTAATCGGTCGAACTATGGAGGTCTACGTTGACAACATGCTCGTCAAAAGTGTCAGAGCATCCGACCATATTGCAGATCTCAGAGAAGTTTTCTCGATCCTCTAAAAGTAACTCATGAAGTTGAACCCCTATAAATGTGCCTTCAGTGTAGGTTCTGGCAAGTACCTTGAGTTCCAAGTCAGCTAGAGGGGCATCGAAGTGAACCCCGACAAGATCAAAGCTCTGCTCAATATGAGCTCGCCTCGAACGATAAAGGAGATTCAATGCCTCATTAGACGAGTTGCGGCACTCGGACGGTTCATATCCAGAGCCACTAACAAGTGTCTCCCCTTCTTTCAATAGTTGAAGGGTCACAAGAAAGTTGAATGGACCTCGGATTGTGAGCAAGCGTTTCAATAGCTGAAATAGTACTTGGGATCGCTTCCTCTGCTGTCCAAGCCCGAGGAGGAAGAACCTCTGTTTCTCTACTTGGCAGTGTCCACCTTGGCTGTGAGCTCATTGCTCATCTGAGAAGTGGAAGGTAAATAGCATCTAGTCTACTACACGAGCAAAGTAATGGTCCCGATAGAGACCATATATTCGAGCATGGAGAAGTTAGCCCTCAGCCTAGTCGTCTCTTCTCGGAAGTTGCGTCCGTATTTTCAAGCGCATTCCATCATTGTCCTCACATATTCTCCTCTGCAAGAAGCCCTTTAGAAGCCCGAGGTGTTTGGGAGGCTTACCAAGTGGGCAATATAACTCGAAGAATTTGACATTTAGTACCGACTGATGACTGCAATTAAAGGCCAAGCTGTGGCCGACTTCATAGCCAAGTTTACCGTTCCAAGTAGAGAAATCGAAGATACAAATTTGGAGACATCGGATAGTCCAAAAACAATGATGACTGCCCCCTCCAGCGCTACCTCCTCCCGAGGAGGCTAAATCAGAAGCGGAACGTGATAGATGAACCCTATTTGTGGATGGGTCATTTAACTCAAAGCGAGCTGGGACAGGGGTCGTCCTAGTTGCACCTGGCTCGACCACCATCCAGTACGCTATTAGGCTTGGCTTTAAGGCCTCCAATAATGAGGCGGAGTACGAAGCTTTACTGATTGGACTCAGACTAGTCGCTAGTCTGGGGGTCCAGCTCCTCGATGTGTGGTGCGATTCCTAGCTCATCGTCAACCACATATTGGTAGAGTATGAGGCCAAAGAGGTGAGGATGATTGCATACTTAACCGAAGCTCGGAGGCTGATTAGGAAATTCAGGGACTGCGGCATCAACCAGATCCCGAGGGTCGAGAACTCTTAGGCCAATGTACTTGCAAAGCTAGCCTCAGCTACTGAAGGGAAGATCCCGAGGGTCGTCCCTGTAGAATTTCTAGATAACCTGAGCATCGACCGAGCTGATTGGGCCAACCAAGAGATGATCAATCCAGTACAGATGACCCCAAGCTGGATGGATCCAATAGCAACATACTTCACTACTGGCGTGGTCCCTTAAGATAGGTTCGAGGCCGAGCATCTGAAAGTCAGAACAGTATGATACGTCATGATGCGTGACACATTATACAAGAAAGGGTATTCTTAGTCGTACCTCAGGTGTCTTCGATCCGACGAGGCCAATTAGATGATCTGAGAAGTCTATGAAGGGATCTATGGAAACCACTTTGGAAGTCGGGCCTTAGCTCAAAAGATACTACGTAAGGGTACTTTTGGTCAATGATCCGAGAAGATTTAAAGAACTTCGTGCAAAAGTATGATAAATGTCAGAGGTTTGTTGTCATGCTGAGGCAACTTGCTAAAGAGCTGACCCCTATGAGCAGGCCTTGGTCATAGCTTAGTGGAGGATCGACATCATCAGACCGTTACCTCCTGAGAAGGGACATACCAAATTCGTGATTGTGGCAGTCAATTATTTCACCAAGTGGTTTGAGGCTGAGCTGGTAGTAAAAATTACCGAGCAAAAGGTAACGGATTTTGTGTAAAAAAACATCATCTGCTGGTTCAGAATCCCCCACACTATCTTGTCTGATAATGGGAGGCAGTTCGATAACTACAAGTTCCGAGGCATGTGTCAGGGAGCTCGGCACCACAAATGCTTACTCTTCACCCTGTAATCAGCAGTCTAATGGACAGGTGGAAGCAGTGAATAAAGTTATCAAACATCATCTCAAGACGAACCTCGAGAAGGCCAAAGGTAACTGGGTCAATGAACTCCCATTCGTCCTCTGGGCCTACAAGACCACGACCCAGTCATTCACGGGAGAAACCCCATTCTCTCTTTCTTATGGCTCGAAGGCGGTCATCCCTATCAAAATAGGACTACCCACTGTGCGAGTAGGAACTATCGGGAAGACCAGAATGCTGAGCAAGTCGCGACAAGCCTCAACTTGATTGAAGAAGCACGGGACGTCACCAAACTCAGAGTCTGAAAAGGCCTACCTATATGTCCTAGAGGGAGGGGGGGTGAATAGGACAATGCCAAATAAAATTTGTAATAGCAAAAATTAAATAAATATGATAGCCAACAATTAAAGTAAACCAATCCCAATACAAGAATGTAAAGAATGTAAAGCAACCTCAAAATTCAGATCTTAAGAGGTCGATACAAATTTTATTCTAAGGACAACCTTACACAAAAAACCAGAGTTTATAGTAGGATAACCTTATCTCTAGAAAGGTCTTTGTATCAAAACTCAAATTGAAGAGGAAAAGAAAATTAAATGCAAACAGTACAGAAGAATAAACTTCAATCAATTATATATTATTATAAGGATAACCATGCACCATAAAAATGGCAGGGCAACCTTACTAGAACAAATAAGAATGCTGATAAAGGAATCGAAAGAAATAATAGCTAAATTATTACAACATTCCCACAATGCTTGAAATAAATGATTATAGCATTCACATTCACATATACATCCCACAAATGAATAATAAAAGATATGAAATATAAATCATTCAACCACGAGACATAAGGGATTATAGTGGTTCGCCTGTGTGTTCACCAACTGTTCAATAAAAGTCACACAGAATGCTACTCCACTCCTAATATCCTCACACAGGAGATATTAGCGTTCACTATCAAATTAGGTTTTTACAGGTTTACCCAAAACCTTACAATTATATCTTTCTATGAGGGCTTATACAATTAAAAAATCCCCACTTTCTGAGTTTTCCTGGCTCTCATCAGATAACCAATACAATGAGATTTTTCTGGCAAATCCCAAAAAAAACTAAAACAAAAAGAAATTTACAATAAACTGTAAAATACCTAAATATCTCCTTTGTTGTAGCAGCCCAGAAGAACCAAATCAGAGTAGATGATTGAATGTTCAAGTTCAATGTCCAAACTCATTTTACAATGGTTCTAGTTCTAATTGATTTTAAATGAAATCAAATTGGGCGTAGCTCTATTTGATTTTAATTTCAAGAAGAAGGAATACAGCAATTCCTCTTTTCAAATTAGATTGAAATTCATGAACAAAATCAAATAATGAAAGCTAACAAAAGAGAATAGAAATTATGCATATTGTAGCTTAAAATGAACACTATCTTATCTCAGAGTGGAGCTTTGAATATACTTGAATTACTTATCAAATCTCTAAAATTCGTGTCCAATTTATAGGCAAGCAAATCAAGTCTTCGACTCATCTTAAGAGCCCTACGACTGGTCTTAGAACCAACAGACTTTTGAAATTTCAGACGGAATAAGATAAGACCATTTCACGATCAATCCTGGGTATCCTACGACTGGTCGTAGGTCACCTTTAACCGATCGTAGGTTCCACATGACTGGTCGTAGACCTATGAAAATAATTGTTGGACTTTGAGTCAAAGGTCTATGACTGGTCGAAGAACCAGTCAACACTGTTCCTACGACTGGTTGAACAGTCACCAGGACTGGTCGAAGAGTAACAAAAAAATTTTAAGAATTCTCAACAACTTAGGACTAGTCGTGAAATTTCTTGAACTGGTCGAACCAGTGCTAAGACTAGTCGAACAAGGTCCAGGACTAGTCTTAGAACAGACCGAATTTACGTATAAAACACATATGGATTATGTATCCAAAATGTCCTACTCTAAAGGTCAACCTAAGGTCAGTCTTATCTTAATAGCGAAGCAAGGACATTGAAACTTAAGGACAAGTGACCTTTGAGTGTAACAAAGCCTGAGATCTTTGAATTTGAAGGCTTCTTGAACTTGAACACTTCTGAGATCTTGAAAGCTTCTTGAACTTAAACACTTTTGAGATCTTGAAAGCTTCTTGAACTTGAACACTTATGAGATCTTGAAAGCTTCTTGAACTTGAACACTTCTGATATCTTGAAAGCTTCTAAGTAGTGTATTTATCACTACAAAATTGACAATAACAAGGGGCTATAATATAGCACTTATAATTTCCCCCTCTGTCAAATTCGTGGCAAAACACATATCCAAGTTATGATACATAACGCTGAATATTTGATTAAAGAATCATGCACCAGTTGATATCAACTAGCACACATTTCATGTACCTGCAAATCAATATTCATTCACTCCCTACATTCCACACAAAAACACTCATGCTCATTCTATCTCTTCACATACTCCCCCTAAGTAATATGACAGCCTCACCAATTCAGCATTAAAATCAGATCTACTCTCCCTTTTTGTCACAATATGACAAAGGAAGTACAAAACAGGGCGGTAAAGAGTAATAATCAATGAGAGAAATAAGATAATAGCAGGGAAGAATTGAGATCATAGCATAAGCAACATACATAATGTAGGAACGAAGCTAAATCAATAATAGCAAATCCAGTCAAGTGAACATAGAAGAAATATAGTTATTATAGACCAGCAAGTAGAAAATGTACTAATCGGAACCAGATGAAGGAGCAGAGATGGAAGGATCAAGTTTATGCAGGCCCTTATTCAAATGCCTAAGATACATACACATATATTTGAATTGTAAATCATGGGCAACAGACATGTTTTCCATCTTAACATTTATATTTTCGACTTTCTCCTCCAATGCATTTAGTTGAGCATTAAAGACCGAAGGCTCATAATCTGGATCATTTGTAGAGTCAGATTCGATTTCTTCAAAGATGTCATCCATATTAATATCATCAGAAGGAAGATCACCAGCTTCTTCCTCATGTTCAGCTTCAGCCACACCAACACCATCAACTTGGCTAGGAAGAAATTTCAGCTTCATCTTATTGATATTAGAGTTGTTGAATATCAGATGATGGATAGGGGCTTCACCAACCGGCATGTCGATTAACATATGGGTGGCCAAAACAGTCATCAAATAACCAAAAGGAATATCACTATGACCAGGATGGAGTCGAAACTGAATGATAGAATGACAAATTAAGGATGGTAAGCAGATATTTGTACCTCTGGCAATATTATGAAGTACAGGAACCATGAATGTCGTTAACTCAGTCTTATTACCAGAACGAGGATACAAATTTGACACAAAGATCCTATGAAGCACTCTGTATTTGGGTAACAAAAATTTTGAAGGGAGCGCATTTCCTTTATGTGTCCATTGAGCATCCAGATTGTATAAGTCTTTTGTTAGCATATGTTTTTCAGACTGTGAGGGTTTTTCAAATAGAGTATGAATGGAAACTCCCTCATCATTCACAGGAATTTCTATAAGAGCTGAAATCAAGTGACGATCTACGTCAAATAGGCCTTCTCTTATGGCAATTCTAAACATTAGATTTTTCAGAGAAAATTCAGTTATGCAAGCAAACATGGATTAGGCAATGAACTGGTATGCAGGCCCACCCCAATGCAAAAAGTTATCCCAACGTATAGTTTTGAGCATAGGAAGGATATCAAAAGGAGCAGTATGATTAACATCAACAGGATGTTCAAAAATAACATTACGCAATCGAATGTCCCGAATATAGGATGGATCATCCTCGGGAGCCCTAAGATGACGCTTAGTAATAGTGGTCGATCTGGAAGAAGATGGACCATGAGAAGTTATTTTTCTTTCCCTAGAAGCCATTTGCAATAAGGATTTCAAAGAAATAAATATTTACGAACAATTGAGAAGCAGGTTTTCTCAAATCAGATTTTTCAAAAGAAAAACTCTAAATCTCAATCAAATTTGAAATAAATGACTTTAAGAGAGAAATGGAAGTAATCTAAACACAAAATCACAAGAAGAAATGAAAATGGAGCACTAACCATGAGGATTTTGGAAGTTGGCTTCGACTAGTCGAGGTTCGGCCCCTTAGTGTGTGAAATAGAAATGAGGAAGATGATGGATTTTCCCCAAATAAAAAGTATCCACGCGATTCACGACTAGTCGTGGATGTACACGACCGGTCGTACCACGACTGGTCATGTATATTCACGCTCGGTCGAGGACCAGCCAAAAAATTACAATTCCATTTACGAATTTCAAGAATTTTCTGCATATTTTGCAAATATTGAAATCTATCATAACAAGCATATACAGTATGATACAAAAATATATAAAATATCATCTTAAAATGCACATACCAAGATCAAATTTCATTTGATTAAACCTGCTTTTATCGAAAGGTTTAGTGAAAATATCAACACGTTGATTCTCAGTAGGTATATATTCCAAAGATATAACCTTTTCTTCTGCTAACTCTCGGATATAATGAAATCTAATATCAATGTGCTTAGTACAAGAATGCTGAATAGGATTTTTTTAAATATTTATGGTACTAGAATTATCACAATATAATAACATTGAATCCTGTTTAATTCCATAATCACTTAATATTCGATTCATCCAAACAAGCTGCGTACACGCATTACCAGCTGCGATGTATTCAGCTTCAGTTGTTGAAAGTGAAACAGAATTTTATTTCTTGCTAAACCAAGAAACTAAACAGTTTTCGATATAAAAGCAACCACCACTGGTTAATTTTCTATCATCTAGATTACCAGCCCAATCAGCATCCGAGTACCTAGCTTGTTGAACACTAGTTTCATGTGGATACCAGAGACCGAGATTCACCGTACTTGTGACATATCGAATAATCCGCTTGACAGCGATCAAATGTGATTCTTTAGGATCAGACTGATATGTGGCACAAATACCAACACTTAGTGCAATATCAGGTCTACTAACAGTCAAGTACAATAGGCTACCAATAATACTCTGATATAATTTCGGATCAACATTTTTACTATTAAAATCTTTTGAGAGTTTCAATGTAGTACTCATAGGAGTATCAAAGTTCTTACCACTCTCAAATCCAAATCTTTTAATTAGATTCAAGGCATATTTAGATTGAGAAATGAATATTTCATCAGGTTGTTGCCTTACTTGCAACCCTAAGAAATAATTCAATTTTCCAACCATGCTCATTTCAAATTGTGACTTCATCAAATCTGCAAACTCAGTAGTCATGTCAGTATAGGTAGATCCATAAATGATATCATCAACATAAATCTGTACCATTAAAATATGATCATTATGTTTTTTAACAAATAAAGTTTTATCGACAGATCCAATTAGAAAATTATGGCTTAATAGAAACTTTGTTAGTTTCTCATACCATGCCCTAGGAGCTTGTTTTAATCCGTAAAGTGCCTTTTTAAGGCGATACACATGATCAGCATTTTTGGGATCTTCAAAGCCCATTGGTTATTCAACGTAGACTTCCTCATGCAAACTACCATTTAAGAAAGCACTTTTCACATCCATTTAATAAATTTTAATTTTTCTAAAACATGCAATAGATATAAATAGCCTGATCGATTCAAGACGTGCTATGGTGCAAAGGTTTCATCAAAATCAATACCTTCAATTTAAGTGTAACCTTGTATCACTAACCTAGCCTTTTTCCTAATTATATTTCCAAGCTCATCAGACTTATTCTTAAAAATTTATTTTGTTCTGATGATGTGTTTTTCTTTGGGTGTAGGTACAAGATACCAAACATCATTTCTTACGAATTGGTTAAGTTCTTCTTGCATCGCAACAATCTAGTTTTCATCAGTAGGGGATTCTTTTACGCTAGATGGTTCTATCTGGGATGTAAAACATACGTAATTACATATATCCTCAAGTTGTCTACAAGTACGTACACCAGTGAGAGGGTTTCCAAGGATTTGAGTAGTTGGATGATCTTTAACAGTCCTTAATTCAGAATCAGTCTGATTAGATGAAGTATCAGGTTTATCGACTACAAAAACTTCATCATTATTTGAACTTGTGACTGGTGTGTTTAAGTGATCATCAATGACCACATTGATAGACTCTTGAATCACACCGGTCCTTTTGTTCAGAACCCTATAAGCACGACTATTAAAAGAGTATCCTAAAAATATCCCTTCATCACTTTTCGTATCAAATTTTTTCAGATTTTCATGATCTCGTAAAATATAGCATTTGCTGTCAAAAACTTAAAAGTATTTAACTGTAGAATTTTTATCGAACCACATCTCATAAGCCATTTTATTATTGCCTTTAGTAGTGTAAACTCGGTTAATAATATAGCAAGCTGTATTGACTGCTTCAGCCCAAAGATTCTTAGAGAGCTTCATGCTATTCAACATGACATTAGTCATCTCTTGTAGCACTCTATTTTTTCTTTCTACTATCCCGTTTTGTTGTGGAGTTTTAGGCGCTGAGAATTCATGTAATATTCGTTGGTCGCTACAGAACTTCTCAAAACCGCTATTCTTAAATTCAGATCCATGATCACTACGAATCTTACTGATTTGAGAACTTTTTTCAATTTGAATCCTTTTAATAACTCTTCTTACTTCTTCAAGGATTTCTGATTTGTCCCTTAAGAAGACTACCTATGTATATCTAGTAAAGTCATCTACTATTACCAAGATATACCTTTTGTCACCACAACTCTTTGTTCTGGTAGGTCCTATCAGATTCATGTGGAGAAGTTCGAGTGATCATGATGTGGTATTAGAATTCACCTTTTTATGTGAGCTCCTTATTGGTTTGTCAAACTGACATTCACCACATATCTTATCTAACTTTTGAAGTTTTGGATAGACCTCTTATAAGTTCTTTTTTGCTCAATCTAAATAAGTTTCGATAGTGTACATGTCCAAGATGTTTGTGCCATAATTCATTTTCATCTGTATGGACCATGTAACATGTTTGATTAGATGAGCTGGATTCACAAACAATATAGCAGTTTTCAGACGTTCTACATCCAGTTAATATTACTGAACCCTTGTGGTTTAGAATCTCACAGCTTTGATTAGAAAATGGAACACTATTATTATTATCGCATATTTGAGATATGCTTAGAAAATTATGTTTTAGTCCTTTAACATATAAGACATTCTTAAATAACGGAAGGTTATAGAGTTGAACCATACCTTGGCCCATAATTTTGCAGTTACTGCCATCACCAAATGTGACTGAACCATCAGTCATATCTTTTAGATCGGTGAATAGAGCTTTGTCGCCTGTCATATGCCTGGAATATCTACTATCTAGGTACCACTTTGAAAGCAGTGTGGGCAACCAAGCAAGTGACCTTTGGAATCCATTTCATAACCATCTTGGGTTTGGGTGGATAGTTGGTTTCTTCCGATGGTAAGCATTATAAGTGGGACCTATTGAGTTAGACTTTAGAAGCTCCTTAAGTAAATCAATTATCTTTTCAGCTAAAGGGTTTTGGTTATGCTTTCTATAGTTGAAATAATTTTCTTTAGGTTTTTGAACAGACTTATGGTCTTTAGAAAACACTTATCCTTTTCCTTTTGAGTTTAAGGTCTCTTCTTTTACAAACTTAGGAGGTGCATTTTTCAGTTTAGGAGAAACATTCTTATCATAACCTAGACTGGATCGATCACCACATTTTCTCAATTCTGATAAGAATTTTTCCAAATTAGAATCACCTTGGGTATATTTCCAAGTTTCCTTTAAACTCAAGAGAGAAGAGACTTCATGTTTTAATTGGTCATTTTCAGACTTAAGAGCTTCAACTTGAGCAGTTTTAAAATCCAAATCGCATTTTTTTTTTCAAAACAGTCTGAAATATGAGACTTTTCTAAAATAAGATATTCATAAAGTTCTCTAAGTTTAGAAAATTTTTCTTTTTGAAGTTTCAGTTTTACTGCAATTTTACAACTCTTTTTGTATAGGGCATTATAGGCATCTTGAAGATCATCTTCATTTTCACTATTCAGATTTTCTTTACTTATTGAATCATTATTTGAAAATGTAAATTTGGCTAGAGTCATAAGAGCTTTCACTTCATTGCCCAACTCAGTTTCAGAATCTTCAGATTCAGAAGAAGTTTCAGAATCAGAGGATTCATCCCAAGTAGCCAACATACTTTTCTTCTTCGGTTTGTCCTTTTTAGGACACTTATTAGCCAAATGCCCATATTCTTGGCAGTTGTAACATTGACTATCTTTCAAAGATTTTCTAGTTTTAGATTTTAATTTTTTCTTATCATTATCTTTTTGAAAATCAACTCTCTTTTTACTTTTGAAGATTTTATAAAACTTTTTAGCTAAAAGAGGCATATCATCTTCAGAGTTATCTACATCAGAATTTTCTTGAAAATTATTTTTAGAAGTTTTAAGAGTAATCGATTTTCCTTTTGGAGCTTTAAAAGTTAACTCGTAGGTTTGTAAAGAACCAACTATCTCTTCAACCCTCATATTATCCGTATCACGAAATTCCTGGATCGCGGTTACATTAGAGTTGAACCGTTCAGGACGTGAGCGTAGTATTTTTGCACACACTTTACTTTCTGAGATTCTATCACCAAGACCCTATATAGAGTTTACAATGTCATTTAATTGAGTGTAAAAGTCTATAAATGTTTCATTTTCCTCCATATGAATTTCTTCAAATTTAGTTGTAACAAGTTGGACTTTTGATTTCTTGATAATTGCGGTACCCTCGTGTGTTATTTCTAATATATCCCAAGCTTGCTTTACAAAATCACAGGATATAATTCTTTTGAATTCATCCGGTGATAGTGCATAAGTGATTGCATTTAGTGCTTTAGCATTTGCACTACTCTCACTTTTCTGAAGTGTGGTCCACGAGAAATAAGGTGTTTTTCTCATTGATTTTGAACCATCAACTCCAGTTACTTCAGTGGTAGGAGGGTTCCAACCATTCACAGTGGGCAACCACACACTTTCAAATATTTTCATCCTATGTTTCCAATAAGCATAATTGGAGCCATCAAAGGGTGGTGGCCTAATGACTGATAGGCTATCAAAATTTGACATCTTAAATAGCTTAAATCGTTAGCTCAGGAAATAAATCAAAGAATTAAGAACAAAAGAGCTATTTGACTCTGATACCACTTGAAAAGGCCTACCTATATGTCCTAAAGGGGGGGTGAATAAGATAATGCCAAATAAAATTTGTAATAGCAGAAATTAAACAAATACGATAACCAACAATTAAAGTAAACCAATCCCAATGCAGAAATGTAAAGAATGTAAAGCAACCTCAAAATTCAGATCTTGAGAGGTTGATACAAATGTTATTCTAAGGACAACCTTACACCAAAAATCAGAGTTTATGGTAGGACAACCTTATTTCTATAAAGGTCTTTGTATCAAAACTCAAATTGAAGAGGAAAAGAAAATTAAATGCAAATAGTACAGAAGAATAAACTGCAATCAATTATATATTATTATAAGGATAACCATGCACCATAAAAATGGCAGGGCAATCTTACTAGAACAAATAAGAATGCTGATAAAGGAATCGAAAGAAATAATAGCTAAATTATTACAACATTCCCACAATACTTGAAATAAATGATTATAACATTCACATTCACATATACATCCCACAAATGAATAATAAAAGATATGAAATATAAATCATTCAACCACGAGACACAAGGGATTATAGTGGTTCTCCTGTGTCTTCTTCAACTGTTCCAACTGTTCAATAACACCCACACAGAATGCTACTCCACTTCTAATATCCTCACACAGGGGATATTAACGTTCACTATCAAATTAGGTTTTTACAGGTTCATCCAAAACCTTACAATTGTGTCTTTCTATGTGGGCTTACACAATTAAAAAAATCCCACTTTCTGAGTTTTTCTGGCTCTCCTCCGATAACCAATACAATGAGATTTTTCTGACAAATCCCAAACAAAACCAAAACAAAAAGGAATTTACAATAAACTGTAAAATACATAAATATCTCCTTTGTTGTAGCAGCCTAGAAGAACTAAATCAGAGTATATGATTGAATGTCCAAGTTCAATGTCCAAACACACTTTACAATGGTTCTAGTTCTAATTGATTTTAAATGAAACCAAATTGGGCGTAGCTCTATTTGATTTTAATTCCAAGAAGAAGTAATACAGCAATTTCTCTTTTCAAATTAGATTAGAATTTAGAAATAAAATCAAATAATGAAAGCTAACAAAAGAGAATAGAAATTATGCACAATGTATCTTAAAAGGAACACTAACTTATCTCAGAGTGGAGCTTTGAATATACTTGAATTACTTATCAAATCTCTGAAATTCGTGTCCAATTTATAGGCAAGCAAATCAAGTCTTCGACTGGTCTTAGAACCAAAAGACTTTTGAAATTTCGGGCGGGATAAGATAAGACCATTTTACGACTGGTTGTGGGTACCCTACGACTGGTCGTAAGTCACCCTCGACCGATCGTAGGTTCCACACGACTGGTCGTAGACCTATGAAAATCATTGTCGGACTTTGAGTCGAAGGTGTACGACTAGTTGAAGAACCAGTCGACACTATTCCTATGACTGGTCGAAGAGTAACCAAAAAATTCTGAAAATTCTTAACAACTTAGGACTAGTCGTGAAATTTCTTAGATTGGTCGAACCAGTGCTAGGACTAGTCGAAAAAGTTTTAGGACTAGTCTTAGAATAGATCAAATTTACGTATAAAACACATATGGATTATGTATCCAAAATGTCCTACTCAAAAGGTCAACCTAAGGTCAGTCGTATCTTAATAGTGAAGCAAGGACAAGTGACCTTTGAGTGTAACAAAGCCTGAGATCTTTGAATTTGAAAGCTTCTTAAATTTGAACACTTCTGAGATCTTGAAAGCTTCTTGAATTTGAACACTTCTGAGATCTTGAAAGCTTCTTGAACTTGAACACTTCTGAGATCTTGGAAGCTTCTTGAACTTGAACACTTCTGAGATCTTGAAAGCTTCTTAAACTTGAACACTTCTGAGATCTTGAAAGCTTCTTGAACTTGAACACTTCTGATATCTTGAAAGCTTCTAAGTAGTGTCTTTGTCACCACAAATTTGACAATAACAAGGGGCTATAATATAGCACTTACAGAGTTGTAGCCGAAAGTGCACCTACTTCGTGCCCTGGTTTGTCAATTACGTTGTAAGTTGAGTCAGTCGGACAACAGCGCCTAACAGGAAGATCAAGTCAAGTGTTTGCCTCAACTGGATGTGTGGAAGCTCGCCATAGGTAAATCATAGCCTCACAGCCCATGTCCCAAAACACCAGGTGATTAAAACCCTTAAAAAGAACTAGAACATCTTAGGGTTTCCGTGTAAGAAAACTTGTTATCAAAAAGGAAAATCTTTAAAGTTTTTCTTACACTGTCGATTATATCGATTCTCCTTTCGATATGATCGACCAGCTCTGTCGATGTCCTCGGCATCTCAATTCGATACAATCGAGTGAGGATAAAAAGTGTCCAGCAATCAAACAATCATCTGGACGATTTATCGATATTTCAACTGGTGAGTCGATATCATCGATATTCGAATATCGATCCTATCGGAAGAAGATCGATAATATCGACAGACTATTTTTCGACGCCCCTATTTTTCTAAAGAAAACTAACATAAGCTTCGATATATCGATGACTGTCTGATTCAATCTGAACTCAAATATCGATCATATCGGACGTCAGTCGATCATATCAATTGTGGGCGATGTTTTCACCAGTGTGAATTTCAGGTTGTTTTTAATGTTGATCGGGGTGCTAGTCAATAAATCGATATTCATATATCGATCATATCGAGACCTGGTCGATTGGATCGAGTCCAAACATAAATCGTCCAGTAAGCTTATAAGTAAATCTATACGATTTATCGATCTCATTGACAAGGTCTCCGATATGATCGATATACAAATTCCGATGACATCGACTATTCCCCGATCATATCTGCAGAACCTAAAATTCTTTAAGGCTTCTCTCTTATTTTCACCTGTCGATAGATCGATCCATCTCTCGATGGAATTAGAATTCAAAATCTGATAACATCGATGTGAGTCTCGATCTCATCGACCAGTTGGCGAAAGGTTTCCAAAAGTGAAATGACAATTGAGTTTGTATCATCGAGTGGTCTACCGATATAATCGAGAGTATACGCTCGATCATATCGACGACTGCTCGATGATATCGAACTCTGTCATAAATATGACCTTTATATCCGTTGGAACCCTTTGCCTATAAATAGAGAGATTAGTCTTTATTATTGGTAGAGAAAGAAGAGAGTGCTTTTGAGAGTTTTAACCTTCCTATCATTTACCTAAGCTCTTTCTCTCAGAAAGTTCATCATCCAATCCACCATCATCATTGATATCACATAAAGTGGATTGGGGAATGAACTTGCACATTCAAGGATCCTTCAGTTCTATCTTAATGACAAATCATTAAGATGGGATGCCTTGAATGCATAGATGATTGGAACCACTCTATATTCCTTATAGGAAAACTTTTAGAGAGTGGTATTCCATCATAACCTTGACCCAACCTAAAGCCTAGTATAGATATACATTTGTGTTGCGGATCAAGGAACTGAAGACTCTTCATCAACAAGAAGGAGATCTTCATCATTGTGCTGAATGGGACTCATCAACTTATTTGTAAGTATCTAGAGTCCAGAGGACACTTATGATCATTCCTTTCTACGATTGGGTTTTAAGTGTTGCTCACCCTTTGAAGTCCTCGAAGGAGGCCTCCGACGGGAGTGCACCTGCGGGGTGCGTTGTGTGGACCCTTGCTCTGTGGAGAGCATAAACATCTGGTTAGGAGTACGCCAGCAAAACTCCAGGGTTAGAGGTGAACCGAGTAGAAACCTCCTGGTGCATTGTGTGGACCCTTGCCCTGTGTGGGCATAAACATCTGGTTAGGAGTACGCCAGCAAAATTTCAGGGTTAGAGGTGAACCGAGTAGAAATCTCCGTGTGCGTTGTGTGGACCCTTGCCCTGTGTGGGCATAAACATCTGGTTAGGAGTACGCTAGCAAAACTCTAGGGTTTGAGGTGAATCGAGTAGAAACCTCTGTAAATGTTGAAGGTGAACCTGATTTAAAACCTTAGGTTTGAGGTGAACCATGAGAAACCTCCTTAGTGAAATTCGGTCACTTAAGGGTTGAGTGTGGAAGCTGGGAGTGGAGTAGACAAGTAGTCGAACCACTATAAAAATGACTGTGTTTGTGATTGATTCTTATACTTGATTATTTGTGTGATTATGTTAATTACATTCATATCTACTCACACTTCACACACAGTCACATTTATCATAGACTATAACTACTTCATGCTTATCATCTAAATAGTTTTATGATTGGATCCTCTACCAGGCTTGGAAGCCAGTAGAGTTAATTTTGAGTAATCCTTATCTATACCCTGAGATAGGATTAGTGTGATAGGATTTTTAATAATTCATAAAAACTTTGAAAAGTCCTATTCACCCCCCTCTAGGACATATTGGGATATTTCTACTTCGACTTAAGTGGTCTTCACCGCTATTTCAGTAGCTTGGCATCAGCAAGTCACCCATTTTTACAACTCCAGAGTCCGAACAAGGCATTCCAACAAGGGGACTTAGTCCTTTGTTGCGTCTTCTAGAATACTACGGAACCCGGAGTAGGGTTCCTAGGCCTGAAATGGGATGGACCCCACCGGGTAGTCGGCTCGGCAAAGCCAAGATTTTACCGCCTGGAGGATTTGGAGGGACGATCATTACCCCACCCCTAGAACACAGAGCACCTAAAAATCTACTACCCCTAAGGGAAAAGCAATGTATGGGTCAGAACGACTTGCTGTGTCGACTTCAAATTATCTACTTTCTACGTTAATAAAGGATTGTTTACTTTCCACTTCAAACTATCTACTAAATAATCACCACAACATCCGAGTACTCTACGAGGGACTATTTCTCATGTGCAAAAATGATATCCTTCGATGGGCTGACCCCTTAAAGAAGAGGTAAGCCCGTCATTCTACAAAATTCACAAAAATAAATCAACCATAAGCGCTTAACAAAAATCATCATCCACGAATTAAAAGTTAAAGATTATTCGAACATCCATTCATTGTCTAAAAAACAAGGGGAAGGAAAATATATCATTCTCTCTGAGTGAAGGGGCCAGCCTCTAAGCTAGGAGGTTTAGTGTCAGGGGCCTTATCGGCAGTAGCTGGGGCATCCCCAGCCTCCTGTGCATTGGTCGGACTACATGAGCCTCCTCGACTTCATCCGCACCTAGGGGATCGAGGTTGATGTCAGGGTAGAGCTCTCGGACCTTGGCAAGGCAGTCGTTGTAAGCAATATTGTAAGCATAGAGATACAACTTATCCACCTCTTCAAATCTCTTCGAAGATTCCTTATACTCATTCACTACTGTAACAGCCCGCGAGGCCGCTAAAGCCTTGAGCTCCGTCGGCTGCTTGTTCAGCTCCACAGTAGCCCAGGCCTCGAGGACAGCCCTTTGCTGAGTCAGCCCCTCAGTGACTTCACGCTTCACCCTCCCGAGCTCGGCCGAGATTCGCTCATTATCTGCCCCTATGCACTCAACAACACCTTGCAGACGCACGAGCTCGGGCTCAGCTGCATCCAAGCGGACTTAGAGCTGATTGACTTTGCTTTGGAGCGTTAACTCCCTCAATCGCCCTTCCTCCACATGCCTCTTCATTTCCTCCTATTCATTATTCAAGGCCTTCAAAAGTTTCTCGAGCTCAACCTTGTTCGCTTCGATCTGACCTATCTCCCTTAGCCTGTCCTTGACTGCCACGAACATCGGCAATGCCTGATAGCAGACCAAGGCGTAATCATTTATAAACGAGTCATAAGCACAGGAGAGGGTGTCGGTAATGGATGACTTAGGCACGTGTCTGGTTGCCCACTCATTCAATAGTGACATATGATAACCAGGAGGAAAATTCTCTGGAGGGGTAGGCTCAGCCATTCTCCCTTCCCCGCTGACCTCAAAAGCTTGAGTCTCAACCTCAGGCATGGCCGTGTAAGCAACTAAGGCATCAGTTCTGCTGGCCAGGAAATCGACCTCGGTGGCGGTAAGGCGGGTGGTAGAGCGAGTAGGGACCTCGAAGGCTCCCCCATCATAGGAGAATTCAGCGTAGGGAGACTCACCAACAACCTCTCTCCCAATTCCCAGAGGACAGATAGGAATTGCGAGTGGAGCCTCGGGGGTTACCTCTCGGAGTCTGCGGTCGGAATGGTGATAGGCTCAGCTCTGGCTGGGGCTTCGGGAGGTCGCGCCTCAGGGGTTGGGGTCAAGGCTGGTGCAAGCTCGACTCCGAGTGGGGCAGACTCTGCAGCAGGAGTCTTCTTCTTCTTGGCCGTCACCTTAGTACTTGGCCCAGCAGCCAGGATCACGCTCATGGGAGGGCACACTATAGCTGGCCTCTTCCTCTTTGAACCAGCTGCCTCAGCCATTCCTACCCAAAAGAGAGTTAGCTCAAGAATAACAACAAAGGGAATCATTAAGTAAAGAACAATAATGCTTACCCAGAGTGAAAGGATGAGGTAAAAATTTGTAAAATCCTGATGACACGAGATTATCCCCACTAATGAGGTCATGCCAAATGTGTTGTTCTTCACCAATCACCTGAGCTCTAGCCACCTAGGCCTGGTGAAAAGGGGTAAGATTGGGGAGCCATTTCGGTTGGACTACAAGCAGAGGTAGAAGACAAGTTTGAATACGAAAAGATGAGTCAAACAAAGGATGCGACACGAGAAAAAAAAAAGTGCTCAACCTGGGTTAGAGAATTTGGTGGGGACTCGGACCCGCAAGTTGCCGAGCTCAGAGGCAGGTATTTCTCATTCTCCCGAGGACCAAAACCACTTACCCTTCCAATATTTGTTAGAGGTGAGGAGTCGGGTAATTAAGCCAAAGGTACATTGGGGTCTGGCCGAGAAGTAATACTAAGCCAGGTCGGACCTGTCATGCTTTGCCATATACAAGTATAGGAACTCGTCCGGCGTCAAATGTTGATTCTTTATCCGATGACAGAGGATGAAGGTAGAGACTAAGATCCACCAAGCATTCGAGGCCAGATGACCCGAGGCCACTTTGATCAGTAGTGCGGTTACCAGACGCACGAACAGATGGATGGGAAATTGAAGTTCGCATTGAAGGGCGTTGGTGAATATGGCAATCTCCTCGTCAGCAGGAGCACCCCGTTAATCCATAGGAGAGGAAGCTCGGATATGCACAGAGTTTAAGATCTAGTAGTCGGCACGGATCTAGGCCATCTGAGACTCAATCAGGACCGAGCCCCCAAGAACCGCTACTTGAGATTTGCCCTCTGAAGGGTCAGCCTTAGACTGTCCTGTCGGGTCTTGAGGCGCCCTCTTCAACTCTTGGCCTTTGAACCCGCAGTATTCTTGGTCGGTGGGTCGGTGGATATAGCAGTATAGCCTCCAAGGGGCCTTTAGAATCCCCAAGCCCCGAGTCGGCAGTCTCTGGTCCAGAGTTTGCTCTCGCTCCTCAGTTCTCTTGGACTTCATCCGAATTACTTGACATAGCGAAAGAAAAAGTTAAAACGAAGGAAGACTCACCATGGTTTAGGCGATTTACTCCAGTAGAAATTCTCTCAACTCCGACGACTTCCTCCAAGCAAGATCACTTCTTCAGCTGACGGAATTTCTTTTTCCGACAGAAGGCAATTTGAGAAAAGTAGAGAGAATGGGGAGCAGGGGAGCGAGAGGTCAAACGCAGGAGGATTCAAATGAAGACGCTAAAGGGTTTATATAGCCTTCAGCAGATGAACGCCATTATTACAGACCGCCGTCTCTGAAGCTGGAACGGCTCGGCTCAGAGCCTAAGGGACAAATGGAAGGAAACGATATGCTCAGGCCTATGTGCCTAAGTCCAAGTACCATCAGCATTAAATGACCATTAATGGCACAGGCGGCCTCTCGCCTCCCTACAAACACGTGGCATCGCATCCCCTGCCCCGTTGATTACAACTTATAACTGCCACCACGCGTCCCTCGTCCAGAGGTCAGGATTTGAAAGGTTATGACCTTCATAACGCGCACGTACGTAAAAGCGTAATCATCGTGACGATTGCACTTCGATTATCCCGACCCATCATCATGAGTAGAAGCGACGCATCATTTCCCCAGGAATTTACTCTCTAAGTCCGAGGTTGGACCAAGAGAGTAGAGAGCTTCTGTTATGAGGAAATTCGAGCAGGACCAATAAAGGTAGACCTGGGCAAACCGAAACGATTCATAGGGCCGTGGAAGATAAATATTACATCGAGTCCAATCAAGCTTCCGAACTATAGTCCTGAGTGGGCCAAGCCGAGCTCTTCTCCAGGGAACTACAACCTTAGGTCACTCTCCTCCAAGGAATCACGACTCTGGATCAGAACTTTCATTCAAGGAACTACGGCCATGGATCAGCTAAGCATAACTCGTCCTCAACCCAGAGGCCGAGGACTAAGACTAGAAAAGGTACACCCGGCGGACTCCGATTCCTGTGCTCTGACTATAAGACCCAAGCATAGGCTCAGGGCACCGAGTTGTGGGACTAACCCAAGTATGGACGTAGCTGAAGATCACGCCTGTAGATATGTCCCATTAAGGCATAGGGAGAATGATTCAGCACACGATCCAAGATAGAGGCTGATATCTCCGTGTACAAGACATCCACTTGATGGAATATATGTGTCGAGATTGGCAGCCATGATCTTTTCGCCCAACAGGTATAAATACCAGAGAAATCCATTGCAACATGTATGCAATATCTCGCACCTCCCATCTACTTTACACAACTTAGACCTAGTTTTCCCAGCCTGACTTTGACATTGGAGGGTCTCCTGTTTGAGTCAGGTTCTCCTTTGTTGACCGTTTTGTGCAAGACTAGGGCATGGTGGAAGGTGTTCCAAATTCTTACATCAACATATATATATATATATATATATATATATATATATATATATATATATATATATATATATATATATATATATATATATATATATATATATATATATATATATATTATGGATGGAAGGTGTGGATCTAAGAAATGCTTCATCGTAGGGATCACACAAATTTCACAAGTCAACAATTCCATTGCTTAATTTATGGTGCAACACATTCCCCGCGAGAGAAGAAAACCGCAAGTGTTGACATGTGGAGCTTCCATGGTGGCTATCATGATGTATGTGCCAGATCCACACCGTCTATCTATTTTTCCATATCATTTCGTGGGCACGAGATTAAAAAAGAGATAAATCCAATGCTCAACTAGGCCACACTATAAGAAAGAGTGAGAATTGGATACACTATTGAAACCTTCCTGGGGCCACAAAAACCTCTGATCAAGTTGATATTGGTGATTTCCCTTCATCCCGGTTTGTGTGACCTTATGAAGAGCTTAGATGACAATTATAAACCTTACAATGGACCTCAGAAAGGTTTCAACAATAGTCGTTTAATCTTCGATTCTTGTTGCAGTGGGGTCCACTTAACCTTTATATGTGCTTCATTTTTTGGCTCATGCTCTAGGATGATGTAGAAGAATTGATGGATGGTGAGGATCTAATACATAATTCATGGTGGGGTTCAAAAGTTTCACGTGGTAAGGGGTTATTTGGAACCATGGATATCAGGGATTTCAAATCCCCGTATGTTTGACACTATAGGGTAACTTGGGGTTTCATATTAATGGAATTTCAAATCCCCTCAAAGAGGGATTTTAAAATCCAAGATGAAGCTTAGATTACATCTAAAATCCTCCTTAAAGTTGCATGTGTAACATTTGTGTCACCAGGCTACTTAATCTATTAGGCACAGGGTCCACTAATGATATTCCAAAACAATCAAATTATCAACTGTATCACTATAATTACTTTTCTAGGATAACATGCACCATCCAAACATTGTCCATATAAATTAACGGTTAAAAATCATTGGTTAGTCACTCGGATGTGATCCTATGCTTGTGGCCCACCTAAGACTTGGAATTTCATTGGTTTCCAGCAAAGTATATATTTCAACCCACATATTACAACTGTCATGTAAAAAATTACATACATACACTAATTAGATATATTAAAGCTGATTAAGTAATTAAATTCAAGCCCCTATATATACCATGCACAACTACTTTTGGATTATAGGCCATCGAGGATTCCAAATTGAGGGGGTACCGAATCCAAAGGCTCCAAATCCATGCTCCCAAACAATCCCAAAAAGTTGTGTTGTATAGTATGCACTCTATAAGTGAAAACGAAGATTTGGGTAACAGCTTAGCATGTGTTACCCTTATCATGTGGGGCCCACCTTGATAAATTTACTCCATATTCATTTTTTTCAACTCATTTAAAGACGTTATCCCAAAACTGAAGAAGATCCACAAACATGGTGGACCACACCACCAGAAAAAGTGGTGAACAATCATTAAAAGCTTTTTGTACGCCAAAAAGTTTTGGATCAAGCTAATCTTTATAGTTTTCTTTCATGCAGTTTTAGTTAACCTTATCAATAAGTTGGATGGCAAATAAATAATACAAATCTGCTTACAATAAGCCTTGGAAGGTTTTTAATGGTGAGCGTTCAATCATCATTGAATTTTGTAGCGTGGTTTACTAAGATTTGGATATGTTTAATGTTCCAGACAATGTCATATAATAGCCGCAGAAAAATGGGTGGATGAAGTAAATATACAAACATATCATCAAGTTAGGCCCTACTTTAAAGGTAACACCCACTAATCCGTTACCCTGTAAAAGCTAATCTGCCCCGTGGCTTTAACACATCTGATCCGCACTCTTACCAGGGACGCGGATTTCCTGCGAAAGCCTTTCGCACGGAGTTCCTACGCAAGGATTCTTGATGGGGCCTATTGTGATGTTTGTTAGAAATCCAACCCGTCCATCCGTTTTTTGATATCATTTTAGGACATGAGACTGAAAATGATTAGGATCCAAAACTCAAGTGGGCCATACCGGATGAAACAGTGGGGAAAGGAATTCTTACCGTTGAAACCTTCCCAGGATCCACCTTGATGTTTATATTCCATCCAAACCGTTTATAAGGTCATTTTCACTGATATGAAGTGAAAAGGCCAAGAAATTAAACTGTATAAAACTTTTGTAGCCATATAAACGTTTCAACGGTGGTCACTAAATCCCCACTATTTCCTCTCGTGTGGCTCACTTGAGTTTTTGATCATCCTCATTTTTGGCCGCATGTCCTGAAATGAACTCGAAAAACGGATGGACGGAGTGGCTTTCTTACAAACATCGTAGTGGGCCCCACATAGAATGTTGGGCAGGAACTTCCCGCGAAAGGCTTTCGCAGGAAATCCGCGTCAAGTACTTCCCCTTTGGTTTACAAATTCGCTGTAAATTCTTTCTCTTTGAGAAATTAACTATTGTGGATAAGTAATTAGTCGAAGATGGATAGGTTTTAGTTTATTATAGTGCATTTTCGTCACTTCCAACCTAGCATGGTCACTCTACCATGGGATAAAAACCCCAATAATCAGATCCATTCAATGGTCGAATGACACACCACGGGGATTGAAGGTTTTTTTGGATGGGTGAGATTCTTTGGGGATCCAATATTTACAATGAAGGGTTGGATGCCATTTATATATAACAGTGAGCCTCATATGAAGGCAAGATTGACTCTTTACATCACCTCTGTCTAGAGTGGAACTAATTGTAATAATCCAAACAATAAGGGAGGCATGTGAAATATTTAGAAGACCGGGGAGGCCGTATTTACGATTATCCAAGAAAAGAGACCGGCATTTTCGCTGCTTCATCGTAAAATCAGGTATTTCGTTCGAGTCAACACCCCTTGTACCTACCGGCAATGGAACCTTGACGTACGTTACGAGCCATTGTTCCAACCAACAAGACATTCGTGTACGAAATCCATGCCGTGAAAATGGTATGCCCCACCACAAAGATCAGCTGTGAAAAAAAATCAGGGCAGTACGTTGTCAGATAGGCACACCGTTGAAATAATGGATAATGAACTGTCGGATCCAACAGAGGTGTAGTACCATAGTTAGTGCAACAACTTGATTTTGAAGAATCCTGATATTTATGGTGGGTCCCACCATGTAATAGTACAAAGATGTCCCACACTATTGGGCGGGGATTTGGTACTACCCTTACCGGGACCTACCAAGAGACGGACGGTTCTGTTAGGGGCTCTGCGGGGGCTATCGTGATGTATGTGTTTTATCTACACCATTCATCCACTTTCACAGGTCATTTTAGGAAATGAGCCCAAAACTTAGCAAATATAATACTCAAGTGAACCACACCAGAGGAAACAGTGAGAATTGAATGCATGCCGCTGAAAATTTCTTAGGGGCCACCGAAGTTTTGGATCAAGATGATCTTTATGTTATCCTTTCGTACATCCAGATATACATGACCTTATGAAAAGGTTGGATGGCAAATAAACATGACAATGGCCCTATGAAGATTTCGACAGTGGGGTTATCATTAGCATTGCTTCTTGTGGTGTGGTCCATTCAAATTTTTAATATGCCTCCCGGCCCTTTTGGGCTTGTGCCCTAAAATGATCTTTCAAAATGAATGGACGGCTGAGATAAAGTACATATATCACAGTAGGCATAAAGACCCCCTTGGGAGGACCATCCATCTTTAAATAGGTACCGGTGAGAGTAGTACCCCATCCACGCATCACGCTAGCAGACGTAAGGCACTTTCAACGCGATTCATGACTGTTCGGGTGTGGGCATTTCCTTACCCATAACCTAACGCCGCTCCAACCCAATTATATGTAGAGAGAGGAATGCTCACCTACACCCGAATTCTCATGGGATTTTGCGACAATTTTTTGAGAACTCATCGTGAGTGTAAGATTTGAACCATCTACCTGATGGAACACCCCATGAAACCCTCGGCCCCAACTCTTTTTTCATGGCCCACCAATATATATATATATATATATATATATATATATATATATATATATATATATATATATATATATATATATCCTACTAACCATCCCGCGCGCTATTTGGTGCGGTCTAATTCCCACCGCAAATAGAAAATTGGATTGCATACTGAGTAAACTCTGATGGGTTCATTGTGAATAGATGTGACATATCCACGCCGTCCATCCATTTTTCAAGCTCATTTTAATGGTTGAGACCAAAATTGAATCATTTCCAATGCTCAAGTGGACCATAAAATAGGAAACATTAGGAATAATAATTTCCATTGTTGAAACCTTTCTAGGGTCTACAGCGATGTTTATTTGTCATCCAACTTATTCATAATTAAGACCGCACAGATATGGATGAAAGGAAAACACAAATATCAGACTGATCTAAAACTTGTGGACCCCACCACAGAAAACAGCGGGAAGATTGATGCCCACCATAGAAACCTTTCTTAGACCCACCATGATGTTTTTTCGAAATCAACCTGTTCAAAAGTTAACAAAGACATTTAAGAAGGGAAAATACAAATATAAGCTTGATCGAAAACTTCCGTGGCTTTTAGAAGTTTTCAATGGTCTCTCCCCACTTTTTTTTGTGGTAGAGTCTATTGGAGATTTGGATGTGACTCATTCTTTGGATATTACCGTAAAATGATCTCTTCAGATGGATGGACGGCGTAGATGCAAAACATATATCATGGCGGGGCCACAAAATTTAGTGATGTCACTTCTCAACCTGTCAATAGCCAATCCGCGCTTAGGTCTCTTACGGGGAAGCTGATTGCGTACCGAGTAAACTCTGTTGGCCCGCCATGATTTATCTATTTCATCCACTCCTTACATCCATTTTAACAGATAATTTTAAGGCTTAATCCTAAAAATGAAGTATATCCAAAACTCAAGTGGGCCACACCACAGGAAACAGTGTGAATTGAATGTCACCTGTTGAAATTTTTCTTCGGGTCCACGAGTTTTGGATCAATCTGATATTTGTGTTTTCCTTTCATCCATATTTGTGTGATCTTATGAACAGGTTGGATGTTAAATAAGCATCACTGTAGACCCTAGAAAAGTTTCAATGGTGGAAATTACCAATCCCAATGTTTCCTGTTCTATGGTCCACTTGAGCAGTGGAAATGATTTAATTTTGTTCTCAACTATTAAAATGCGCTTCAAAAATGGATGGACAGCATGGATAGACCACATCCATTCACAGCGGGCCCAATAGAGTTTACTCGATATGCAACCCAATTTCCTCTCTTTGCAATGGGAATTGGACCGCACTAAGGTAGCGTGCGGGATGGTTTGCAGGACACCATTAAACCAGGACACCATTACTCTCTCTCTCTCTCTCTCTCTCTCTCTCTCTCTCTCTCTCTCTCTCTCTCTCTCTCTCTCTCTCTCTCTCTCTCTCTCTCTCTCTCTCTCTCTCTCTCTCTCTCTCTATATATATATATATATATATATATATATATATATATATATATATATATATATATATATTTTGTGTGTGTGCGTGTGGGAAATAGTTCCATGTGGTCAAGCTCATGGGAACTTCTAATGAGGACGAGCTGTGTGGGCTCCATCGTGATGTGTGTTGAACATCTACCCCATCAATTAGATGCACCATTACATGGTGGGCCTCAGGCTTAAAAATCAAGTCAATCCATGACTTTTGTGGGCCACACCACATACAAAAGTTGAAAGGGGTTATCCTCCCATTAAAACATTCATAATCATTTTTTGGACCCACTGAGATGTCGGTCACAAATCCAGCCCATCCATTATGTGTGTCCCACTTGGATGAGGGGTCAGACCAAGTTTCAGATGCATCCAAATTTCATGTGGGCCCCACCAAGTGCTTTTATATGTTTTAGGCATGTCTTCATGTGATTTCAGATGGTATGGCCCACTTAAGTTCCGTGTATGGCTGATTTTTTGGATATCCCATAATTTAAAGGGGACCCATCAAATGCAATGTTGATGTTCGACATGCATCATGGTGGGGCCCACACAGCTCGACCTCATGGGAAGTTCCCATGAGCTCAACTGCACGCGCGCACACACACACATAACCAACATCCTGATTAATTCATAATAGTAATTGATATGTTTTTAATTCACAAACTGTAGAAAAAAGATGGTAACTCCTCTACTGCATTCTAAAGTAAGTTTATCATACAACAATTTATGTATGGAGCCCACTATAGCGTGTTTAGTATGTACACAATCCAACCCATCTAGCAACGTCACCCCATCATGAAAGTGGGATGCTCCAAACTTCACGCGATCATCATGTGGACCACCATTTGATTTGGAAGTTATTTGTGTTATTACCCATTGTTATCTATAAACTAGCCCATATGATGATTTGATATCTTGTTTTTCCAGGTACCCAATATATAGCCCGTATGATGCTTGAGTTAGATGGCATATACACATCATGGTGGGCCTCAAAGGAAATTGAATAATAGAATAGAAGATATATGATATTTGAATAAAGTATTATTATTAGATGGTTGATATGTTCCCGCTACATTTCAAATTACTTTAAAAATAATTAAAAATGAGTACTCAACACTCTAATGTTCATGAGCATGGATGTTCATTTCACACCTCACATAAATATAAGCATAGGTATGTGTGCAGTGCAAATTAGTCATATGGGATAGTTACCCTTATTTCCAACTTGAGCCCAACCCTATTGATAAATGGGGGAATATTTTAAAGTGAAAATTTTCCAATGATCCTATTTCAGTAAACAACTGTCCATTATTAAGAGAATAGGGTAATGCAAGAAAATTTATTTTCACTTGTGGATATATGATTTAGTCAGTTCAATTTTAGTCAATAAATGCCACGTGTGAAATTCTTCGATGTCTGCCCATCAAAAGCCATACCATGTGTGAGTATCATGTACTTGCCCATCCTTGGGATCAACCGTGGTGTTTGTGATGTCTACGTTGTCTATTAATTGCCCCAACTTTTTTTAAGGTGTTAATTAAATAATGAGGCTAATTAAAAACTCAAGTGGATTACACTACTTGAAAGAGTAAAAACAACTATCCTTAAAATCTTTTTTTAGGGTGTAGAATGTTCATGTAAGGCCGATGGTTTGTTTTCCCTCATCTAGGTGAAGTGAGAATCATCATATAAATAGGTTGGGTGGTGTAAGACCCTACCCCAGCTATCCATTTCGTTTCCCTAGGTCTCGCGGTCCTACCGGTCAATTTCCGATGACCCACGGCCTATTGATATTGTTTGCGGTCATCCTTAAGTCACATTATGTAGACCCGACCTGGATTGACTTGGAACCTTTGACATTGCGACCGCATCGACACCACGGTTCCAACGCCGTGTCTCGTGCGTTTATCCGACATGTACATCTTGTGATTTCAACCTGAGCATTTCTTGGTCATTCATCATATGGTGGGGCCTACTTTTTAGCCCTACACATTTTTCAAGGTGGGCCCACCTAATTACAACTTCCTAGAAAATCTATACCTAACCTAGCTACCTATAGCCTAGCTATGATTGCCTCTCTTTTTTAAAAAGTAATTATAAGATTTTGGTTGCTTCTCCCATGTGCCATGATGAGTTCCTCTTCCCTAGTTACCACCATCTCCTAAACTCATCATTTCATTGCTAGAAATCTGTAAGCCCCGTATCTTAGACCGTACTGTTCCGTAGACTTCCGCGGTCTTACCGGTCAAATTTTGGCAACCTTTGACCCTTAACCGATATTTGCGTACGACCTTGAGTCACACGTCGTTAACCTGAGTCGACTCAACCCAAGACCTTTACCATAGCGACCGCGTCACCGCCGCGGTTCCGATGCCGCGACTGGTGCATCGAGGCGATACCCTGGTCAGGAGATGTGAGCCAGCGTTCGGTGAGAGAAAAGACGTCGCGCGTTGCAAAATCCCAAAAAAAAAAGATTCTCTACCCAACATCACATCAATCAAATCACTCACCTGTACCTCTCCCACCAACTAATTAAAGCAACTCATGCTTAGCCTATTCCTCTTATCCCAAAAGTCAAAGAGACCCATACTTCCCATGCCTTATCTCTTACACACCACTCCTCCCTCTCTCCTATCACTCCTCTCCCATCATCTCTCTCATTCTCTCTCTCATTCTCCCAAGCAACCCCAAGAGATAAATCATCCATGGCTTCCATGGAGAAAAACCATGTGTGGCCCACATTCCTATCACCCAATCCTAACCTCTAAAGTCGATCTCAACCGTTGAATCTTGTTCCCTTGAAGCTCTACAACATGTTGGCGGAAGAATGAATAGAAGATCAAAGGTGGGTGCTTTTTCCTCTCTTTTTCATTCCTTTTTGTGTGATGTGTGGCCCACTCAGATGGACCCCACCATTGTAGTATGCATTTTACCCAAGCCATCCATCAGGTGGGCCCATATATTTGGTGAAATCCCACTAAGCGTGAGTGTGATGGGGCGTGGAGGACGCTGCTGCCAGCCTCTAGAGAACGCTGCAGCAAGTAGCGTCCAATTGCTTGTTAGAGAGGAGAGTGGGGCCCACAACAGGCCCCATACATGATGCATGTGTTCAATCCACACCGTCCACCCGGTTTCCCTGCTCATTTCAGGCGTTGAGCCGAAAAATGGGGCCGATTCAAATCTCTGGCGGGCCACGTTGTTGAGAATAGTGATATTTATGGTTAAAATCTTTTAGGGCCCATTGCGATGTTTCTATACATCAGAAATGTTGAATATTGGGCTTATCAGACCCGTCACGAGCAAGAGAACCCCTTGGACGGACTGGATTGTCCCAATGTGGGTCCCATATATTAAAATAAATAATTAAATAAATAAATAAAATAAAAAATACAGCAGCGCTGCTGTTCCCAGAAACAGCAGGCGTTGCCTGCTACGTTTAGGCGGGCGGACAGGGATCACGGTCCCATGTGTGGTCCCCACCATGATGTATGCTAACTATCTACACCGTTCATTGGGTGGCCCACTCCCTGAAGTGGGCCCCATCCCAAAAAAAATCAGCCATTTATGTAACTCAGGTGGCCCACATTACAGGAAAATAGTGGCGTTGAACGGCTACCATTGGAGCCCTTCTGGGTACCACAGAAGTTTTGGAATCAACATGAAATTCGTTTTTACTCTTCATCCAGGTCTGTGGACCTCATCAACGGATTGGATGGTATATAAACATTATAGTGGGCCCCACGTGGGACCCACCTCCTTGAAGTTGATGGGCTGGTGCGTCTCGCACCAGCCATTTACCTGGTGGAATGACGTCACCAGGTTTCCCATGGGGTATGTATTATACCACACCATCCAAACCATCTGACGGTGGGCCCTCCCACGATGTATCTATCTATCTAAACTGTCCATCCACTTGGTGGATTTAGGACCGTCCATCTGCTGGACGGTCAGCACCCCACCCCTGATGTCAATGTTTCATCCAAACCGTCCATTCATTTGGTGGAACCCACCTGGAAAAATGTGTTTCATCATTGCCGTCCAGCCATCCGGCGGGCTGCTGGACAGCTAGTGGACCCCACCTTTGATGTGTGGGCTACATCCAAACCATCCACCCAATGGCGAGCTCTTGTTAATGCCTGAAACAAAAATAAAAATAAAAATAAAGCAGATTCAAATATCTAGTGGGCCCTTCCATGATGTATGTGCTATATCTTAACCGTCCATCCATTAAAGGACGTGGACCCCACCTTCAAGTATATGCTTTCCATCCAAACCGTTCATACCTGTGGGGGCCCACCATCAGCCATCCGTCCATGTGGCTGCATGCTGACAGATTCAGCCTCCCACACACTCACTAATACACTGTATATGATATATATATTATATTATTATATAATATAATACTTTATATTTAAATAATATATGTTGTGGGAGCCACATCCACGTGGGAGCCCACCTTACTGTATTGTATATGATATATATATATATATATATATATTGTTATATTATATAATATTAAGTAATGATATGGTGGCCACTCCCATGTGGGACCCACGTTGATATATTTATGATATATTATACATGTATGTGGTGGGCCCCATGTAAGGACCCACCTGCTGACGGATTGGCTGGTTCTCTACACCAGCGACTTGCTGCTGTAATGCAGCATGGGACTCACTAGATGTATGTGCTTCATCCAAGCCGTCCAGCTGCATCTGCGCAGGTCCAGTGATTGGTGGACTGCTCTAACGTCAGCAACACCATCCAGACTGCTGACCGTTTGGATGGCAGGATAATACAGACACCAGCTTGATTCAATCGCTGGTGGGCCACATTGACGTGGACCCCACCTCAGTACACATGTATTATCCACACTGTCCAGTGGTCTGGACGGTGGGGACCACTTCTAATGTATGGGTTCTATCTACACCGTCCACCACGTGGACCCACCTCAATGCACGTGTAGTCTAGCAGCTGGCGGAAGCTGCTGCTATAAGTGACATCAGCAAATTTGGTGAGGCCTTGATATATATTTGTTAATCACACCGTCCATCCTTTATCCTGCGGAGGAAGGTTCCAAGGCTCAAATGGATCGCACCATTGTGAACAGTGAGGATTAAAGTCCACCAATGAAATCTTGGGACCACCAAGATGCGCACCATTAACTAGGATAGTGGGACCCAACGTGGTATATGTGATCTACCTGCACCGCTCATCTGGATAGTGAGATCCACCATAACACGCATGTTTTATCCACAACATCCATCTGTGGACGGTGGGCCCTACCCTCATGTATGTGTTGTATACCCATCGTCCATCTATACGGCCCACATGTGTTGTATGTGCTTTATCTTCACCCTTCGTCTACTGCGTGGGACCCACTTGCCTGGAAGTTGAATGGCTGGAGTACCTCCCACCAGCGACTACAGCTAGTGTGTAGCGTCAGCAAGTTCTATGGGGCTTGACCGTGATGTACGTGCTTCTATCCACACCGTCCAGACCTCTGGACAGTGCTGGACAGATTTAAACGGTGTTGTGGACTGCCATGATGTATGTTTTGATCCACACTGTCCATCCGTGTGGACCACTGTAATGTACATATTATATCCATCGTCCACCCTGTTTCCAGATTATTTTGAGGCCAGAGGCCAACCATGATATGAATGTTTTATCCTTGCCATTTATTAATTTTTAGGCGCACCTGCTTTGTATTTAAGGCCCATATGATGGGGCCCACCTGCTTGAATCTGAGGCCTATGGGCAAGGTCCATTGTGATGTATTCGAGGCCTATGGGTAAGGCCTAGTGGGATCTATTCGTGGCCTAAGGGCAAGGCCCATTATGATATATATTAGGCCCATGATTTATGGCTCACTTGATGTATTCGAGGCCCAGGTGCGTGGCCCATTTGATGTATATGAGACCTATGTATAGGGCCCGCATGCTGTTTGTTTGAGGCCCATGTGCAGGGCCCACCTATTGTGTATATGAGACCCATTAATGCGGTCCACTTGATGTATATTGAGGCTCATGGGTCATAGTCCATTATGATGTATTTGAGGACTATGGGTCGTGGTCCATGGTGATGTATATTAGGCCCGTGTATTTGGCCCATTGTGATGTATATTAGACCCTTGCATGAGGTCGTGGGTCCACTGTATGTTCAGCCCTATGCGGGCCACTCCTTGGGAGAAATGATGGTTAGATGTCCACATTGATGGGAAATGATGGTTGAAAGTCCACATTGTGACCTTCCCTTAGGCCTTGTTTGGTTGATTATCAGGGCTGATACCGATTCTGATTTTGATTATCGGGGCCGATTATCGTTGCCGATTGTCGATGCTGATTATCGTAGCTGATTGACCAATTATCGACCGAGGCCGATTGTCGATTTTGATTGTTGTGGCCGATTGACCGATTAGCGATCGAGGCCGTTTATCATGACCGATTGTCGATTCCGATTGACTTGACCGATTGTCGATTAGCGATCGAGGCCGTTTATCATGACCGATTTTCGATTAGCAATCGAGGCCGTTTATCATGACCAATTTTTGATTAGCGATCGAGGCCGCTTATCGTGACCGATTTGCCGATTCCAATTATTGATCGATTCCGATTGTCATGACCGATTTGTCGATTTTGATTGTCGAGGCCGGGTATTGAGGCCGATTCCTACTATTGAGGTCGATTCCGATTGTCGAGGCCCATTATGATGTATGCGAGGCCCATGGGATGTCGCCCATTGTGATATTATTCTGACCCATATGATGAGGCCCGACTTGATGTATATGTGGCCCATGAGTGAGGCCCATCGCGATGTGTATTAAACTCTTGAGTGAGGCCCATGGTATTGTATATTTGGCCCTTGTGTGAGGCCATGAGTCCACTATATGTTAGGCTTTATGTAAGCCATTCCTTGGGGGACAATGTTGGTTAAATGTCCACATGGTCGATGTCGATTGTCAATGTCGGTTATTGATACCGATTATGAGTATGTGACTGCATAGCATCATGATACATGGCCATACGCATCATCTGCATGTCTGTTATGAGATATGATTGACCATTGCACATTTCATAGTGCTGGTAGTTATAAGACTCCTTGATAGGCGGTGATTGTCTCACATGAGCGCGCGGTATGCGTAGGATTGATGCATGATTGGATTGTATGACTCATGCATCTCGCATTATATGTTGTGATTACTATATGCCCTAGCGACATCAGGGTCGTAGCTTCCACAGGCATATCATGGATGGCCAGATGGGATACCGAAAATCTATTCTACATGGGATGCTATAGATATCCCTGGGTGACAGTCCCTAAACCCTATTGGTTCCAGAGGTTGCTCCAACGTCTAGACCGAGTGGGTAGATGAGCGCCGAGTGCCGATTACCAGATTGTTGTGCTCTCCACTGTGTCGTGGTCTGTTGGAAGGGAGTGCGGCCTTACCTGCCCGAGAGGAGGGGGCAAAGCTAAGCTGAGTTTGACCAGCTCAAGGAATGGGTCCGCTATCAACGAGCCGGGCCCGATATTGGCAGGCGGATAATGAGGTCTCTTCCACTCGCCTTGTTACGCGCGATGGGGCTGCAATCTAGTTTGGAGTGTAATAGACCCCGGTGATTTTTCAGAGAGGAACCATACTGATATGTAGACTTATTGAGTAGGAATTGCATGCTCATTCATTCATTCATTATCCACTCGGGCTGGTGGTGCGCAACTAATTGTTGTATACCTTCGTTATGGCAAGGATTTCGGTTGGGCGCGCGACTAACCTGAGATCAGGAGTTTACCACGTTGAGTCTGACTATCCAAATTTAGGTATGGGACTGGTTTGGATAGAAGTCCCTTGTGGTGGACTCCGTAGCCTGCGATACTACGTACTATCATCCCGACTTCACACTTCAGCATGGTCATTTCATTCGCATTGCATATTGCATTGCATCCTCAGCATCTGATATTTGGCTCTTCATGACTCCCTGTTGCATAACTGTTCTATATTGCATATTATGCTATTGATTTACTTATGGACTTGTCCGTATTTCTGCTTACTTTGATAATTCATGATCTTGACAGTATTTCTGCTTATTTCGGTATTGTATGATGATGGCATTCTATTAAACATTTGATACTTACCTTGTGCACACACTTACACCACCCTCTAAGCTTTCTATAAGCTTATGCACGATAGATGCATGTAGGTGATGTTAGGTTGCAGCAGTGTTGAGCTTGAAGCATACAGTGGTCTTCTGGAAGCTTGATTTTTATTTATGTATTTTCCTTTCAGTATTGTACTCAAACGATTATATTAGTGGATATATGATGATGATGTTGCCTTTGTGAATTGGGTAATCTTATGGTTATGCTTATTACTAATTATATGTATAAAAAAAAATCCTCCTTGTAGGATCGCAGGATCGGAATCTGCCATATGAATGCTAGGAGCCGAGAATGGGGTACTATGGAGGCTGTCGGCACCAAATTCGATAATCGGGATTCTTATGAATCCGATTTCTGAGTTTAGGGCGTGACAAGATCTCTCTCTCTCCTCCCTCATTTCTCTCATTCTTTCTCTCTTACAAGGGTGGAGCATCCACCTCCCTCCCAAAAATTCAGCAACCTTCTCCTCTTCTTCCTTCCAATCTAGCCTTCCTAACACCATCACCACCATTAGAATCCCACCTTTAGAGCTATGGAGTCTATGACTTGAAGTTGAAGGTAGATCTTGAAGGTGGGTGCCTACAACTTGCTAACCTCGATTTTCTCTCTTGATCATTTTATTTCTTCATATATGGAACATGTGGGACCCACCAATCCATGGTGGGAATCCCATTTGATCACTTGGATGTGGCCCTTGGCCCATCCTACATGCATGCATTTTTTCATGATGGGGTCATTCTCCATGGAGCCTATCATGATGTATCTCATGATCCAAATCATTCTAAGGTCATTTAGACCTTAACATCATGTTAGGGATGATATCCCAACCATCCATTGTGATTGTGGGCTATGCACGTGCTAGATTCATGTTGTAATAGTAAATCAATGAAGATGTGTGGGTGTGATTGTTCTTGGGAGGGCTCATTAGTGGCGAAGCCCTTTCCCTATGGCTGGATTGTTTTTCTCTCTCCCTCTTCTCTTATTTTTTTGGATGATGATATGTATGGCCCACTTGGTGGGCCTGTGACGTCTAGAAAATCCAGCAATGGCGGGACGACCCTACCACCCATTTCATGATTTTAGGTGTCTCATTTGTTGCCTTATTTGATGCATGCAAGTGTTTTGGTTTGAGGGCTTGATCTGGACATTTGTGGGGCCACTAAGGAAGGCCACACTACCCTTGATTTGATGGATATTTCCAGATATGGGCTGGTATGTCGAGCTATATATGGTTGTTCAGAAATTCTGGACTGTTTTTATGGACTGTTGTAGTCGATGTTTGGCATGAAATTGGTCCATGATTTTCATTCTTTTTCTTCTTATTATGGAGTGCCTTTTGGAGGAGTGGACCCCACCTTGAAGTATGATGGACCACACTCGATGGACCACACCTCAGATTTGTCCATGCAATGACACCCAAAAAGGAGGCCCATAGGGGTGGACGGTCTACCTTGCTTGACCTTCCAGCCTTAATGAATGGAGGGGAAACACAAAAATCAACTTGATTCTTTGAGTGGTGGGCCACTTACGTGGATCCCACCTTATTGTATTTTATAGAAAAAATACTAACCATTCGTCCCTCCCCTCCTAGACAAAGTTTGGGCCCACCTTATTGGGTGAATATTGTTAGGACAACAACATTTTTCTTCAACAGAATTTTAATTCATACCTTGTTATCCATGAAATTCCTTCATGATTTGCTTGGGTTTATGACTTCCCTAATAACCCATCTTGTGGCTTATCATGTTAGGACCCATCTTGGGGGTGTGGGCCACCACTTTCACCTCAAAAAAAGAAGTATGGCTGCTGGAATGGCAGCCCATAGCTGGATGTTCCAGCAGGGCAGGCATCCAGCCATGGGCCGACCGTCTACCCTCTTAAGGCCCACTATGATGTATGTTTTATCCATGTCATCCTCTACATTGTGGACCACACATGTAGCCCATCTCTCATGTGGGATGTCCACATGTGAGATCCACTCTGATGTGTTTAAGGGGGGCCATCCCAGCCCCATGGACCGTCTACTATGGGACGCCCAGGCCCATTGGGCTGCTGTTGGATGACCAGTCCAGCAGCATGGCCCACCTGATTAATGTGTTTTATTCACTCCTTTCATCTGGTGGGACCCTCTGTGACATGCGAGTCACTAGAGATTAAAATAAATATATAAATTAATTATTGTTAGATTTCCATCAAGCCCAGATAATGGATGGGTGAGAATTTCAGCAATGGCCCCAAAATGGCTGGCCATAAATGCATGTTTTAGGGCAGTATGGCCCACCATATTTGGGAATATTTTACACATATCTTGCCCTATTCCCAATTAGATTTTGGACTTAATTAGTGCTCACTTAATGCCCACTTCAATTGCATTTTTATTGGATTGATATTCATAGTTATTTGTTGGATTTTCTAGGCCCAATTGTCCTGGAACTTTCTCAATAGGCCCCTTGACCTTGGGCCTATATTTACCTTGCTATTGTGATGGGTTTATAGGCCAGAATACTCAAATAGTTGGGCCTTTGGTTGCCCACTAAATTAACCTCATACTTGGGCTAAAATGTGAGGCCCAACTCACTTGTTTCAAACATAAAGATTTGCCCATATGATGGAATAATGGGTTACCCATTAGGCCCACCATAATATATGGGCTCATGATCTTTATGGTTGGACCAAAACCTTGAGGGCCCACCATATTGCTTATGTGTTGGGCTTGGTGTATAGCCCACTAAGCCTTGGGCAGCTTAGGCCTTAGGCTTTATTTCATATTCGAGTAGTGGCGGGATACCTTTTGGGACCCAGTTGAGGTTGGATGTCCTCTTAGTGGCTCTAAGGTAGGCCCATGAGTTACGATGGATGGTTTAAGGCCCACCATAGGCCCTCTTTAGGACCGCTTATTCTCTTAGACATATTTGTTATCCTCCTTAGCTTTGTGGGCTACCCCAAAGTGTTGGGCTCCCCCACTAGAAGTTTGTTTCTAAGAATTAATTGTCTAAGTACCTAGACTTGTTTCTCTCCTTAGGAAGGAGAGGTATGTTTTAAGTCATCATCGCAATATGGCACACCCTCATGACCCATACGCATGAGGTCATGCGTATGGGTCATGCGTATGACCCATACGCTTGATTCTCTCCTTAGGAAGGAGAGGTATGTTTTTTAAGTCATCATCGCCATATGGCACACCCTCATGACCCATACGCATCATGGAGTGCTTGGATTGCATTTATGTGTGGTCATTGGGTCAACTTGATAGAGGGATGGAGTTTCCCTTCTTGTGCACATTGTATGCTTGGAGCTAGTATATGACTAGTATGCATGACTCATGCACCTGGCATCGCATCTCATGGATATTGTTGCCCTTGCTTCATCAGGACCCTGCCTCCACAGGGGTATTTGTAGATGGTCGTTTGTGGACACTAAAAATGTTACTTGAGCATATAGGGTGTATAAGATGCCCATGGGTGAAAATTTCAAAACTTCCCTGATACCAAGGATCTGCCTCAACACCATGACCGAGTGGAAACCATAAGCGCACGAGGCCCTTACACTGTTAGGCTGCGACTCTCACTATCGTGTAGTCATATGGGTTGGGGTGTGGCCTTACCCACCTAACATAAGAAGGCATTGCTATACTGAGTCTCACTAGCTCATAAATAGGTCCGGTGCTGTTGAGCCTTGTTGGTGATTGACTGTTCACAGGCAGGTAGTGAGGTCTCTTACACTCGTTTGACTATGCAGGTCTGGAAAGCGGCAGTCATCCAGCAGTGTACTTGACCCCAGTGATTTTCTTACGATGGAAATGTACTTGATATGTGGATTAGATATGAAGACTGACATCACTTCACATCGTATTTACATCGGCTACATAAGCTCTTTATGCATCGCCTTGGTATGGCGCCCAGTACTCATTGCATTATATTCATGACAAACCTCGGTAAGGCTAATGATATTATCATTGATCATGTTTTCCCTTCCTATATATCTCCTATTATTCTTCTGTGCACCATTGTCACATACCTTCACCACCCTTTAAGCTTCTATAAGCTCATGCACGATTGAAGCGTGCAGGAGATCCTAGGTCGGCGTCGTAGCAGGTGAGCTTAGATAAGTGTTGAGCCGAGGATCCCAGTGTTGCAGATCTTCTTCCTTCTTCTTTTGTTATCAGATGTTGTCACGCCCCAAATCTAGAGATCGGGCTCACAGGAATCCTGATCACCGAATCCGGTGCCGACAGCCTCTATAGTACCCCATTCTCGGCTCCCAGCGCCTATACGCCAAATTTCGATCCTGGGATCCTATAAGGAGAATTTTTCAATGTATATTTATCTCGTAAGAAGCATAACCACAAGTTTACCCAAATCATAAAGGCAACATCATCATCACATATCCACTAATATAATCATTTGAATACAATGCTGAAAGGGAAATACATATGTCAAAATCAAAGCTCCAGAAAACAGTTGCATGCTCCAAGCTCAATGTTGCTGCAACCTAACATCACCTGCACGCATCTATCCTACATAAGCTTATAGAAAGCTTAAAGGGTGGTGTAAGTGTGTGCACAAGGTAAGTGCCAAGTATTCAATATAAAGCCATAATCATACAATACCGGAAACACTGGTAATCCATAAATGGTATAATGTCAGAATAAGCAGAAATACTGACAAGAGCATGAATTATCATAGTAAACAGAATATTGACAAGATCATAAGTCATATGATAACAGAGTAAGCGAAAATACAGATAAGCCCAGAAGTTAATCAATATCAGAATACGCATTATAGAATAGCTATGCAAATGAGGAGTCATAAAGAGCCAAATGTTAGATGCCGAAGATGTGATGCAGTACGTAATTCCTGATGAGTTCACAAATAGCATCAGCCATATGTAGACCATATAAATGCAGGAACACGTAATCCAAAATGTTATATGCTACGAATGTAATGCAATATGCGGTGCGAATGGAATGACCATGCTGGAGTGTGAAGTCGGGATGATAGTACATAGTATCGCAGGCTATGGGGTCCATCACAAGGGACTTCTATCCAAACCAGTCTCATACCTAAATTTGGATAGTCAGACTCGATGTGGTAAACTCCTGATCTCAGGTTGGTCGCGTGCCCAACTGAAGTCCTTGCCATAACGAAGGTACACAACAATTAGTTGCGTACCACCAGCCCGAGTGGATAGTGAATGAATGAATGAATGGATATGTAATTCCTGCTCAATAAGTCCACATATCAGTACGGTTACTCTCTGGAGAAATTACCGGGGTTTATTACACTCCAAATGGCACCGCCGCTCTCCCTAGCCGCACGGTCCAAGTGAGCGTAAGAAACCTCACTATCCGTCTGGCCAATAGTCTACCAATACCTATCCGGCACGTCCATAACGGACCCATTCCTCAAGCTGGTCAAACTCAGCCTAGTAATGCCCCCTGCGCTCGAGCGGGTAAGGCCACACCCCCTCTCAACCGACCACGACACGGTAGGAGATGCGGCCTCCTAGTATTCGGCACTCGGACGCTCATGTATCCACTCGGTCTCGACGTTGGGGCGTCCTCTGGTACCAAGAGGGTATTTAGGGATTTTCACCCAGGGCCATCTATGGCAGCCCGATGCTCGAACAGATTTTTGGTGTCCCATCTGGCCATCCACGATATGTCTGTGGAGGCCACGGCCCTGATGTCACTCGGGCGTACAATAATCAAAACACACAATGTAAGATGCATGAGTCATATAATCCAGTCATGCATCAATCTTGCGCATACCATGCTCTCATGTGAGATAACCTCCGCCTATCAGGGAGTCTCATAATAACCTACCTAATGACATATGCAATGGTCAATCACATCTCATAACAATCATGCAGATGATGCGTATGGGTATGTATCATGATGTTATGCTGTCACATACTCATAATCGGTAACCTTAATCGGCCTTGACACTGTGGACATCTAACCAACATTGCCCCAAGGAATGGCCCACATAGAGCCAAACACATAATGGGCCCACAGCCTCACACAAAGGCCTAATGTACAACATAGTGGGCCTTGACCAAGGATCACATATACACAACAGGTGGGCCCTGCTCATGGGTCTTAAATACATGACATGTGGGCTCTACACATGGGTCTCGAATACATCAAATGGATCATGCATCATGAGCCTAATACATATCACAACAAGCCTTGCCCATAAGTCACGAATACATCACGACAGGATCCTACTACGGGTCGCACATACCTCATATAGGTTTCGACAATCGGCATCGGTCTCGACAATCGGAATCGGCCTCGATTCTCGGTCTCGATAATCAGAATCAGCCTGTACAATCGAAATCGACAATCGATCACGATAATTGACCTAACAAGGCCTAAGGGAAGGTCACAAGGTGGACATTTAACCAACATTGTCCCAAAGGAGTGGCCCACATAGGGTCGAACATACGGTGGGCCCACGGCCTCATACAAGGGTTTGATATACGCCACAATGAGCTTTATACAAGGGCTACATACACAACAGGTGGGCCCTGCATAAGCAGCAAGTGGGACTACTCATAACATACCCATCTACATGGGTCACAAGTATATCAAGTGAGCCTCATAACATGGGTCTCGTATATGGCCTCAGCACCAGGCCACAAATACATCAAGATGAGCCTAATCAATCATATGAGCTAAATCAACCAAACGAGCCAATACAAGCAGGTTGATCAAATAGACCGATACAAATGGTTGAATCAAATGAGCTAAGTCAAATGGGCCCCCAAATACATCGAATCGGGCTTCATTAAGTGGGCCCTAAATACATCAAATGGTCTACGCGTCATGGAGTTATACTAAGCATGTTATAAGGTGATGCACTATCCATACAACACAGGTGGCCTAGACAGCCGACACATAACAAGTACGGTCTATCAATGGGCCCTAGGGAGAGTCGTAATGTGGACATCCAACTAACATTATACTCGCAATGTGGACGTCAAACCAACATTACTCCTAAGGCACGACCGTCATAAACATTATTACATAATCCGTGCTAGAATCACACATTGCAATGGACCGTAGGTACATCCCATTGGGCCTTAAATACATCAAATGAGTCATATCATATGAGTCTTTTATTCATCAAATGGGCCACATCAATGGGCGGCACCAATGGGCCTTATGTGCATTGCAATGGGTCATAACACGTGGGCCTTAGAATGCATCAAATGGGCCTAAACTCATGGGTCTTATATGTGACAAATGGGCCACACCAATTGGGCCCCATGTGTACATCAAATGGGCCTCAACCTATAGGCCCTAGTACATCTCAATGTACCTTAACCCATGGGCCCCTAAAACATCAAATGGGCCTCACCCATGGGCCTTACATATATATCAAAGTGGGCCTCAACCATGGGCCACTAATACATTGAATGGCCTTATAACATGCTAAGGTTGGGTCCACTTGGACTATGAATCTGACCCATTCTTTATGCCCATGCCATAAAATGGGCTTTCCAAATGGATGGATGGATTGGATGCAGCCCATGCATCATGGTGGGGCCCACAAAAGCCCACCATCAGGTATATTACATAATATAATATAATATATATGTATATAGTATATACAATAATATATATATGCATACATATATATATACACACATGCACAACCCCACACGTACACACACGCACCCACACGCATACACCCACCATCCAGGGGATGGTGGGGAGAAAAAAATATCATAGTGGGCTCCACCGTCCCGACGGACGGTGGAAGAAAAACACATAAATCATTGTGGGTTCCCATGTGAGGCCCACTGTAATGTTTACTTCCCATCCAAACCGTTCATGAGGTCACGTGGACCTGAGTGAAAGGAAAATACAAATTTCATCTTGATAAAAAACTTCTATGGCCCATAACAGAGGTTTCAAGGGCAGTTACTCAATCCCACTATTTCCTGCGGTGTGGGCCACCTGAGCGTTGGATGGGGCTCATTTTTTGGAGGGAGCCCACCTCAGGAGGTGGCCTACCTAATGGATGGGTTGGATGGAAAATACACATCATGGTGGGGCCCATGGCTGGAGCGGTGGGTGGCTGCCGTCCACCCGCCCGCCAGACGCAGGCAACGCCTGCTGCCTTCTGACAGCAGCAGCGTTGCTGCTGCCTTCCTTCTTCCTTTTTTTTATTCCCTATGAAATTTCACATGTGGGGCCCACTTCTCAAAAATCTACACCGTCCAATGGATTTAGGGGCTCAAAATACACTGAACAAGCCCAGTGTTCAGCATTTTTAACGTGTAAATATAACAACGTGGGTCCTAACAGCTTTAAATGGTAAGAAATACAGTTTTATATGGTATGGCCCGCCTGATTAACAGATCAGCCTCATTTTTTGGCTCAACGCCTAAAATGAGTTGGAAAAAGGGATGAACGACATGGATTGATTACATACAATAAGGTGGAGCCTACACAATGGTCCATCCCCAAAGCTTTGACCCAAGCTTATATTTGTGTTTTTCTTATACAGAGATATCCAGCGTCCCAGACGCTGGACGGTTGGACGTATGCATTGAGGTGGGCCCTGATTAGGTGAGCCACTTCATGGAGAATAGTGTGGGTACATCACACACAAAGTGGGCCACACTTGATGATTTGGATAGAATATAAGCCTCATGGTGGGTTCCATTCAAATAGGCCACACAACCCTATTATAATCTCATAAAATAAAATAAAAATAAAATAAAAAGGGAGAGAGAGAGAGATGGAGAGTGGGACACGCGTGTGATGAAGGGCTCCGCCACTATGAGCCCTCTCTTATATGAAATCATACATCAATGGATCCTTCTACACATAGATTCATCAAAATTTAAAAATCAACGATGGAGATCCTCTCCCCACCAATATGGACGGTCTAAATGATCTTTTTAATACAAGAAAATAAACATCATGATGGGGTCCATAGAGAATGACCCCATCATGAAATGATAATGATGATCCTAGTAGGCCATCAGCCACATCTTATAGTCCCAAGTGAGATCTAAACCATTGATCGGTTGGCCTCACTTGGCCCATCTTAAATACATGAAAAACTACTATTATCTAGCACCCACCATTCGATCTTCTTGCTCATATGGGTTCCTTAACTCCTTAACTTTGATTCCAATGGAGGAGATGAGGTTTGGATGGTTGAGATGGGAGATGAAAGGGTAGGAAAGGTGGGCCACACTTGGAGTTTTGGAAGAGAGGGAGAGGCTCATACGTATGGAATTTTTGGTTGCTTGGAATGAAGTTTGAGAAATGAGAGAGAGTTGTAAAGGGAGAGAGAGAGAGAGAGAGTGATGGGTGATGGATGTAGTGAGTGATGGGTGTGTAAGAAATTCTTGACTTTTGTGGCCATTTGTGTAAGAAAGGCATGGGAGTGTAAGAACTTTTTGACTTTTGTGGCTTGTTTGGGAAAAGGTGAAAGGTGATGTGTACTTGACATGTACTTGACATGTTGAGATTGATGGATTGATGGATTGATGTGATATCTCGTAGAGATTCTCTTAGGTTTCGCAACGCGCGGCGTTTTTCTCGCACCGAACGTTGGCCGACATCTCTTGACCAGAGTATCGCCTCGGCGCACGAGTCGCGGCATCGGAATCGCAGCGACGACGCGGTCGCTATGGTAAAGGTCTTGGGTTGAGTCGATACGAGTTGACGGCATACGAATCAAGGTCGCGTGCAAATATCGCTTAAGGGTCGAAGGTTGCCGGAATTCGACTGGTAAGACCGCGAAAGTCTACGGAACGGTATGGACTGGGATACGGGGCTTACAGATGTATTTTCCTCAGCATTGTATCTAAAGTTCAAATTTATGGTGGATTTTATGATGTGTGCCTTTATTATTTTCAAGATTTACTTGTTGTGATCTTGGATATGCTCACATTAGAATGATATACGGTTATAGAAGTCCTCCTTGTAGGATCCCAAGATTGGAACCTACCTCGTGAACCAATAATGGGGTACTACAGATGTTGTTGCAGTCAGAACTGGATATCGGGTCCCTTATGAGTCCGGTTACCGAGTCTGGGGTGTGATAAGTGACATATAAAAATCAACTTAGGTCTTAGGAAGGTTTCTACTGCACAGATAAACACATCATTGTGGTGGGTCCCACATGCACGTGACCCACCTGTTTGGACCACCTGATATTTATGTTTTCCTTCCATCTGGGCCCGTTAATGGGCTGGATGGTGTAGATCCAACACATTCATCCGATGGGTCCCACATCAAATGTATGATTCATGGTGGGCCACACTCACCCCTTCATCATCATCACCATTCAAAGAGAGAGAGAGAGAGAGAGAGAGAGAGAGAGAGAGACGGTGATAGAGGGACCTCGCCACTATGGGCCCCTCATGGATACAACACAAACAACAAGTGAGTCCCACAACAAGTGGGCCCTTAAAAATTAAAATTAACGAAGGATCACCCACCTCTAGGCCTTCTCCTTGCTCCCTTAGGCTCTTAAGCTCCTTGCCTTCATCTTTGATGAAGGTTGATGGGGTTTTGATGGTGGGGATGAGAGATGAGAGGCTAGGGGAAAGTGGGCCACACTTGTTGTTGTTGTTTGGGAGAGAAGAGAGGTTGGACGTGGGATGCTTGGGAGAGTGTTTGAGAATTGAGATAAAGAGAAAATAAAGAATAAAAGGGATGGGTGGAAAGGTGGTTGTAAGAAAGGGTGATAGGGAGGCATGGGCTGTGGTTGAAAATTGTAAAAAGAGAGATGGTTAGGGGAGAGAGTTGACTTATGGTAAAAGAAGTAGTGGTCATGTATACTTGTTGTTGGGTGAAGTGGTATGGAGGTAAGGTGGTGTACTTGACTTGATTTGATGGGACATGTCGTAGAGATTCCCTCAAAATTCACAACGAGCGACGTTTCTTCAGAATGAACACGGACCCCACAACTTCTAACCTGGGTATCGGTTTGGTGCATGATTCCCGGCGTTGGAACCACAACAATGGTGCGGTCGCTATGATACAAGTTCTGGTTCGAGCCGACTTCGATATGCGGGATCCTACTTAGGATCGGGCGCAAACATCGAATACAGGTTGAGAATTGTCGAAATTCGATCGGAAGGACCGCGGAAGCCAATAGAACAGTACGGACTAGGATACGTGTCTTATAACTGGAGCACATGTAAGACCTGTAACTTAGTCAGTACCGTTTCGTAGACTTTTGCGGTCTTTTCGGTCGAATTTTAGTAACCTTCGACCCTTAACCGATATTTATGCGTGACCCTGATTCGTATGCCGTCAACCTGTATCGACTCAACCCAAGACCTTTACCATAGCGACCGCGTCGTCGCTGCAGTTCCGATGTAGTGACTCGCTCACCGAGGCGATACCCTGGCCAGGAGACGTGGGCCAACGTTCGATGCGAGAAAAATGCCGCGCGTTGCGAAATCCAAGAGAATATCTACAACTTGTCACATCAATACATCAATCTATCAATCTCAATATGTCAAGTACACATCAACTTTCACCCATTCCCAAGCAAGCCTCAAAGTCAAAAAGTTCTTATAAAGCCCATGTCTTTCTTACACAAATGGCCACAAAAGTCAAAAAAGTATCTTACACACCCATCACCACCACATCCATCACTCCAGCATCCATCACCCTCTCTCTCTTCCTTTACAAGTCTCTCTCTCTCATTTTCAAACTCATTTCAAGCAACCAAAGACCTCCATACGTATGAGCCTCTCCCTCTCTTTCAAACTCCAAGTGTAGCCCACCTTTCCATCCCAAGATCTCCCATCCTAGCCATCCATTTCTCATCTCCTATGTTGGAATCGAAGCTAAGAAGCTAAGGAACCCATAGGAGCAAGAAGATCAAACGGTGGGTGCTTAATAATAGTAGTTTTTCATGTTTTTAAGATGGGCCAAGTGAGGCCAACCGATCAATGGTTTGGATCTCACTTGGGACCCTAAAATGTGACCGATGGCCCACTAAGATCATCATGATCATTTCATGATGGGGCCATTCTTCATGGATCTCATCATGATATTTATTTCCTTGCTTTAGATAGGTCATCTAGACCGTCCATATTGGTGGGTGAAGGATCTCCATCATTGAGTTTCGATTTTGATGGTCCCACATGCTTTAGGGCCCACTTGATGTATGATTTATTACAAGAGAGGGCCCATAATTTCGGAGTCCCTCCATCACAAGCGTGTCCCACTCTCTCTCTCTCTCTCTCTCTCTCTCTCTCTCTCTCTCTCTCTCTCTCTCTCTCTCTCTCTCTCTTCTTTTATATGTTTTGTGTGATGATTTGGCCGCGTGGCCCACTTGAATGGAACCCATCATGAAATAAGTATTTTACCCAAGCCATCTATGAGTGGGGTCCACCTTATGTGTGTTGTACCCACACCATTCATCATGTGGTGGCCCACTTGAATAAAACCCCACCTTTACTGTGAGGACCGTCCAAGGACGCTGGACGTCTTGTGAAAACACAAAAAAATTAGCTTGGTTACAAGCTTATGGGATGGCCCACTCATATACACCCTTCCTTGATGTATGTATTCAATCCACGCCGTCCATTTCTTTCCCTGGATCATTTTAGGCGTTGAGCCAAAGAATGATGTTGATCCGAGGTTCTAGTGGGCCGTAGCATAGCAAATGATGGGTTTCACCGTTGAAATTTTTCCTGAAATTTCTATACATAAAAAATATACCCAATATTAGACTTGTTGGATTTGTTACAAGCCATGGAATCCTATGGCTGGAGTGGATTCGCTTGGAGAGGGCCCCACACTCAAAAAACCTCAGAAACTAAGGTTTTAAAAAAAATAATAAAATAAAAATCAAAGAAGACGCAGCAGTAGGGCTGCAGCGTTTGACGGGCGGGCGTCCCAGCAGCGACCCACGGCTCCAGCCGTGGGCCCCACCATGATGTATATTTTGCATCCACGCCGTTCATGAGGTGGACCACTCCCAGCAGTGGGCCCCCTCCAATTTTCAGGTCCATCCACAGCTCAGGTGGCCCACACTGCAGGAAACAGTGGGATTGAACCTCTGCCAATGAAACTCTTTTGTGGGCCACAGAAGTTTTGGATCAAGATGAAAATTGTGTTTTCCTTTCACTCAGGTCCACGTGATCTCATGAATAGTTTGGATGGCAAGTAAACATTACAGTGGGCCCTAGCCCCACCCCTTGGTCCACGTGACCTTATAAATAGGTTGAATGGTAAATAAACATTACGGTGGGTACCCCTGGTTAAGTGGTAAATAAATATTATAGTGGACCCCCTGGTCCACACGTTGGATGACAAATAAATATTACAGTGGGCCCCCAAGGTCCACGTGACCTTATGTATAGATTGGATTGCAAATAAATATTACAGTGGGCCCTAGGCCCATGTGACCTTATGAACAGTTTGGATGGAAATAAACATCTTGTTGGGCCCCAGTTTGGATGAAAAATAAACATTATGTAAGGCTCATGGGTCGAGGCCCACTTGATGTATTCTAAGGCCCATGAGATTAGACCCATTTGATGTATTCTAAGGCCCATGGGATTAGGCCATTTGATGTTTTAGGGGCCCATGGGTTAAGGCCCATTGAGATGTACTAGGGCCTATGGCTTGAGGCCCATTTGATGTACATATGGGGCCCAATTGGTGGGGCTCATTCGTTACATATAAGACCCATGAGATTAGGCCCATTTGATACATTCTAAGGCCCACGGGTTATGACCCATTGCAATGCGCATAAGGCCCATTAGTGTGGCCCATTGATGTGGCCCATTTGATGAATAAAAGGCCCATTGATGTGGCCCATTTGATGAATAAAAGGCCCATATGATATGACCCATTTGATGTATTTAAGGCCCAATGGGATGTACCAAAGGTCCATTGCAATGTGTGATTCCAGCGCGGATTATGTAATAATGTTTATGACAGTCGTGCTTGGGGTGCAATGTTGGTTTGACGTCCACATTGCAAGTATAATGTTGGTTAAATGTCCGCGTTATGACTCTCCTTAGGGCCCATTGATAGGCCGTACTTATTGTGTGTTGGCCGTCTAGGCCACCTGCGTTGTAAGGATAGTGCGTTACTTTATAACATGTTTACTATAATCCCATGACTCATGATTATACGCATCATATGTATGCTTGATATGAGAAGTGACTGATCATAGCATATGCTTTCGAGTAGATTGTTTATGGGACCCCGATTAGGCGGTATTGCCCTATATGAGCGCACGATACATGCAAGAATTACTGCATGATTGGATAGTGTGATTCATACATTTCGCATTATATGATATGGTTACTGTACGCCCTATCGACATCGGGGCCATAGCCTCCACAGACACATCATGGTTGACAGGATGGATACCAAAAATTTTATTCTACATGGGGTGTTATAGATATCCCCTGGGTGAAAATTTCTAAACTCTTATGATACCAAGAGGTTGCTTCAACGTTTAGACCGAGTGTGTACAGGAGCACCGAGTGCCGATTACCAGACGGTTACGCTTTTCACTGTGTCATGGTCGGTTGAAAGGGGGTACGACTTTACTCGCCCGAGAGTAGGGGGCAAAGTTAGGCTGAGTTTGACCAGCTTGATGAATGGGTCCGCTATCGACGAGCCGAGCCCGATATTGGTAGGCGGATAGTGAGGTCTCTTCCACTTACCTTATTACGCACGATGGGACGGCGATCTGGTTTAAAGTGTACTGGACCCCGGTGATATCCCAGATTTGAGTTATATTGATATGTGGACTTAAATGAGGATTAGTATGCTTGAGTTGCATCTTACACCGCATGGCCTTGGTATGACCGACATCATTCATATCTTTCATCGCATAGCCTTGGTACGGCTTATGGTATTCATGGATCCAGCAGCATATTCCGCATTACTCTAATATTTCATGATCATAATACTACATTGCGCACACTTTCACCACCCTCTAAGCTTTCTATAAGTTTACGCACGACCGTTGCGTGTAGGTGACGTTGGATCGCAGCAGCGCTGAGACTTGAGCACGTGGCAGATTATCTTGGAGCTTTTGGTTTATCATCATTGTATTTTCTTTTATGCTCATTGTACTTGTAAAGTTTTTTATTATAGTGAAAATGTAATGGAGTTTTTGGTTGTTATTTGTGGGTTATGTCTCTGGTTATGCTTATCACGAATCAAACTGATGTTGAAAATCCTCCTTGTAGCATCTCAGAATCAGAACCTTGCGAATGGGCGCTGAAAATCGAGAATAGGGTTCTACGGAGGCTGTCGACGCCAGATTCGGCGATCGAGAATTTTGTGAGCCTGATTTTCGAATTTGGGGTGTGACAGCATATGTTAAGCGTCTAACGAAGACAAGATCATGATCAAGGAAGTGTGACAGCTCTTTTCCAATTGGTTACATGAAATGGTGCCACAATGACAAGTGGTTGTTCTCGCATGTCTAATGAAAAAGTTATAAATAGGAGAGACATATATGAAGAAAGTATTTGAATCCTCAATCCAACACAATGTTGTTTATCTTAATTTTTTTTTTTTCATTGTTCATCAGTAGTGGACCCTTGGTGTAAATTTAATTTTAGTTCATCTCTGTGCATATGTCGGACTGACCATTAGTTATAGCCAATAGTTGTAATTCCTTTGCATATATGCATGCGAGCTAAATCTGAAAGAAGACTTTAGCTTTAGAATCCGTCCACTTATGCTCATACAATGGGTCAACTATAGTTATAATTTATGATTTTTTGCATTGATCTCTCTCATCAGCATGCTCTTCCAAGAAGTACCTTGCTGCTCTTAGCCAGGTCAATAATCTCATTTTAGTGGTAAGTTACATCCTTAATTTCATTATATTTTTATCTGACCATACAATTGTTGCATCTTCACAAGATCTTGTGTTTCCAAGGCAAAAAGAACTCATTTGGAGGACGAGCCCCAATCTTTGCTAGTCACCTGATTTACATGCTCGTGGACTGTTAGCTGAATATAAGGCTTTGTCTGCCAACTAATCAGCTAAGCGTCGCTCTATCTCTACCCCAAGGGTCAATGGTGATTACGATTTGAATCGGATCCAAAAGATTCTAGCACGCCCACATCATAACACACATACGTGGTGTGGCCAAAAATTACACCAACACCCAGAACTAGATTTAGTGAGGCTAGGGAACCACGTGTTGGTGAGGCGTTGGCACCATGAGTTTTGATTAGGAAAACACGAAGCGGGTGGGCCGTTGGCTGCACAAGATTTGATTGTGCTAGCCCCCATCTGATGAGCTACACCAAGCCACACTTTCAAACATGCCTCTTGTGGCTCTATTCCTATAGCAAGTGACATCCCCTCTTGGGTCGTTACCCATGCCTCCGTGGTAGACTCATGAGAGTTTTGGGAACCTATTTGTGGTGAAACTATGGGATTGGGGGGACTGTGTTTAAAAAAGAAAAAAAATAAAAATAAAATGAGGGGAGTGCATGTAAAAAGGAAGAAAACAAAGTGTCGTCCCGTCTTACCCTCCCCATGTTCGTTGTTTGCTCGGCTCAAAGAATCCAGTACATAAAGACTGGTCTCATCAATCATTCTTGCCGCGGAGACAAGAGTAGCGTCACGGTGATGTTAACCATGATGGCTAAAGAATTCTACCCATCTATCTCTTTTGCCCTTTTGTCACCGTGCTCATATTCTAAAAAGTAGGATCCAAATTTCAACTTGGCTTTCATCCCAGGACTAGCCATGTGGGTGCACGTGACATTGACTGTAGGGCTACTTCGATGTATGCACTGCATATCCATGCTATCCATCTATTTTATGCAAATTTCAGATGAACCACACCAGAGAACCATTAGAGTTCATTGAATGCTCACCATTAAAATCTTCCTAGCTAGCGCCCAGCATGATATTTATTAACCATCTTACATGTTGATAAGGTCTCATAGGCTCATGAGAGGAAAAACAAATATTATCTTGATCCAAAACTTTCGTGCACCCTAAAATATTTTTAACAGTCAATCACTAATGTTTTCTACCATGGGATCCACTTGAAATTTGCATTTATTTCATTTTTGCAATCATGCACTAAATTAAGCTGGCAAAGCATATGGACAACGTGGATATGCAATGCATACTTAGAGGTGGGCCCTTCGGTCTAGGGTCACACCCACATCACTTGTTCCCGTAGCAGCAAGTCCGCTCGAAATGGTGTGAATGCCCACTGTTGAAACATACACAGGAGACCACTAGAGTTCGCAATCAGGCTAATACTTTTATGTTTTCGGTTCATGCCGGTGGCAATGACCTTATCAACGGTTTGGATGGCATATAAACATCATGGTAGACCCCATAAAAGTTTCAACTTCAGGGATGCCGACTGTGCCTGCCATCACTAGCCAAGAACGGGCCGTGCCCTAACCATCTCTTGTCCAGCGTGGGTAGCTCTGCGAGCGGGGGCGGTGTGATGCATCCTTGTATCTTTGTTGTCCGTACCTTTTCACGTGTCTTCCTATATATGAGCCTAAAAAAGAGGAAGGCAGTAAGCTTGGATTGCATTAAAGAACAAGGTATTAAATGTAAGTTGCATTAAATGTACAGTACGGTCAACTTAAGCATGTGATGTGCCTCAGTTTTGCCGTGCATTAAAATGATCCGAAAAAAGTCATGATTGCCATGCATAAGGAAAGGGTTAGGTGGTATGCATAAACAGGTACATCAGGGTTGGAAGCGGATTGGCAATGGAACTATACACCACTGACCTCATCAAGATACGTGGGGGTATCATGAAGTATGTGTTATATCCGAATCATTTGTCCATTTGACGAACTCGTTACAAGGCTTTACATGAAAAAATAAGATTGATCCAATGACCAACTTAGACCACACTGCATAAAGTAGTGGGAGATTGAATGTCTACCATTGAAACTTTCCTGAGAATTAAATAAGTTTTGAATGAATATAGCATTTATTTTTTCCTCTTCATTAAAGTCTTTGTGACCTTATAAACAGATTATATAAGAAATAAATGTTAACAAATGTTACAGTGGTGAGGATCCTTATCCCTCTGCTATTTATGGTGTGGTCCGCTTGAGCTTCGGATGCCACTTAGTCTTGGGCTCATGCTTTAAAATATCTTGTCAAATGGTTGAATGATGTGGATATAATAAATACATAATTGTCGGCTAATATAACTTTTTCTCACCCCTTGGCATGCACCACACGTACCTACACCAGCCAGGTGGGTGGTGTATGGTACAGCGGCCAATCCATTTCCCACAGTATGAATTCTAACGAACCCACCGTGGTGTTTGTAAGAAATCTATCCTGGCCATTTCTTTTGCCTGTTCATGTTAGGACAAATGCCCGCAAACCCGGGTCCTTACTCTTACCCGGGTGGTAGACTCCTTGGAGTTTCAACACCGGGTCAAGGGTTCGAGTACCCATGGTGGTGAAATCCCACGGCGTGCGTGTATGCGGTGTGTGTGCGTGTGGTGTGAGTGTGTGGGGGTGTGTGTGCATGTGTAAAAAAAAATATGCCCATAAATGTGGCCGATCTAAAACTTAAGTAAGCCGTTAAAGAAATGCACGCCTAAAGTTAGGACGCTGATTACGTCCTACCCTGCTCGTCTCCCACCATGAACGGACAGACTTATGTGAGGCCTACTGTGATGAAAGTGGATTGGTTGGTGTAATACACTATCGACCTCGCTGGTGTGAAGATGACAAGTACATTTGACCCACAATGATGTATTTATTATATTTACACAGTTCATATATTTGGCCGATTATTTTAAAGATGACAAGTACATTTGACCCACAATGATGTATTTATCATATTTACACAGTTCATATATTTGGCCAATTATTTTAAAGCATGAGCTAAAAAATAAATCATATTCAAAGCTTAAGTGTACTACACCAAAGATAAAAAATAATAATGGGATTATAATTCGTGCCCTTAAAATATTCACAAGGCCTTCCATAAAATTTATTTTCCATTCAATCTATTCACAAGGTCACACAAACTTGGATCATATTGATCCAAAACTTCCGTGACCCCATAAGTCAATGGTAGAGGTTCAATTCCCCGCTTCCTTCTGCAGTGTAGTCCACTTGACCATTGGATTTGTCTTATTGTTTAGATCAATCCTTATGTTGAGCTCTTAAAATGGATAGACAATTTGGATATGAAACATACCTCATGATGAAACTCATTAGACTTGGTGACATCAACACATGAGCTATATCCAGCATGGTAAAGCCTTTTGTAGGAAGTAGAGTTGTACACGAGTCAAATCAAGTCGAGCTTGACACAACTCAACTCAGCTCGGCCACTAGATGACCCCAGCTCAAACTTGGCTCGGCTCAGTTTGGAAGCAACTCGGCCAATTCAAGCCAAGTTCGAGCCAAGATTGAGCCGAATTCACTTGTGCAATATTTTCACAAACACATGAAATACACTTTCAAATTCTCACCATATGTAAAACAACAACGGTGACTTTACAAGTATTTCATTAAACACCTTGTAGGAAACATCAAAATCAAGAAAAAAAAATGACATTTATTTCATATACATACCTTCCTTACTACCAGTCGACACTTTATTGAATCATTTCATCAAACACTTGATGAACAACATCAATATCAATGTATCCTGGTCACCAAACTAGTTCGATCCGAGTTTGATTCAAGTTGAGGTTTGATCCGAGTTAAGTCGAGCTCGGACAAGCTCAAACTCGATTTGAAAAATTTTAAGCTAAAAAAATCAACTCAACTTGAACTTAGTTTCGAACCAAGACGAATCGAGCATTTTTTAGCTAGTCAAGCGAGCTAAACCAGCTAACTCGGTTCATGTACAGCCCTTAGGAAGTTAATGCGCTAGAAATCAAGTGTGGCCCACCATAATGTTTGTGAGAAATTCATCCTATCCATCTATCTTGTGAGTTCATTTTAGAACATGAGGCTAAAAATGAATTAGACTCAAGCCCAAGTGTGCCAAAAACGTGATAATTAATTGTCCACATTTGAAATAATCATGGAACTATATAAATTTTGAATCACATTAATATTTGTGTTTTCAGTTCATCCCACCCGGAGTGACGTTATTAACAACATGGATGACATTAAACATCACTGTCGACCTCAGGTAGGTTTCAACGGTAAGAATTTTACTAACCATTTTTCTTTTAGTACGGCTCACCTAATCTTGGATTCTATTTACTTTTGATCTCAAATTCTAAAATGACCTCACTAAACGGATGGACGCCGTGGATTTCTAGCAAACATAACGTTGGGCTCCACCTAGGTTTCCAACGTAGAAACTTCCGGCGAGAGGCGGTGTGTGGTGCACTAGCCAATCCGCTTCCCGCGGTGGTGGACAGGAATCCGCATGAGGTGGACGTAAGACAGGATGGAGAGAGTCAGGGGTTACGCGCGCGTGCACAGGGGGTATCATTTTATTTTCATACCGTTACCATTTCATTGCGAACCTCCGACGAAACCACCGTCCCAAAACCGCTCGTTGATAAAAACCATGGTTTTTGACTGCCAAAAATCGCCACGTTAGCAGTTCTCGACTACCCCAGCGGCAGCTAACTCCTCCCACCTGCAACCGCGTTTTCTGACGAAACAGCTCTATAAATAACACCATTACTATAATTATGCTCAAGTAAGAAGAACTGATAGTTGTCACATTCCAAAACTGGCCAAAAATCTCTGCTAGAATCCCTGCGAAGAGACTGAGACTGCCTTTCTGCTATTTTTCTTCAGCAGTTCTCTTGGGCTTTTGTTAGGATCATGGCAGGAGGAAGCAGTGATTCCAATTCAAGAGAGCTTGATCAGACACCCACATGGGCTGTTTCTGCAGTTGTTGCAATTATTATTATCATTTCTATTGCTTTGGAGAAGCTTCTTCACAAACTCGGAACGGTAATTGGGGATGTGTGCTTTGATTGGATTGGAATAGTAGTTTTTTCTTGTTTCTTTTTTTTTTTTTTTTTTTTTTTGTAGATTTTTGAGTTGGGCTTTTGGAGAAAAAAAAATTGTTGGTTTTTTTGTTTTGGTTGATTTGGGTTTGGTTTCATCGAGTTTTCCGATTTTTTTTATTTTTTTTTCTGCTTTGTTTTGGGTTTTTTTAGATGAGGTTTTAGAAAAAACTGGTGGTTTTTTTATTTTTTCTTTTGGTTTTGGTGTTGGGCGGGGGGAATTGGGTTATAGGTTCAGATTTTTCTTGTTTTAAAAAGATTTTTTTAAAAATCTTTTTCCTTTTAATGTCTCTGTTTTTTGTTTTCTGTTACATGGTATTCTTTCTGTTTTGTTTTTGGTTTTTTTTTTCCCCCCTTGTATGGTTCGGGTCTGATCTAATTGGGGAGGTATTGTGGAATTGATTGGATTTTGGGTTTTTGACTTTGTTGGTTTGAAGATAATGAAGTTATTTTCTTTGTTTTGTTTTCTACAATTGAAGGTTCTTTATTTTTATTTTTTATTTTTTATTTTTTATTTTGGAAGTTTTTAAATTTTTGTTCTTTGGATTTTTCATTTTTTTTTCATGGAAAGAGTATGAATTTTTTTTTTTGGTTTCTGTCCTCCCTTTTGCTTTTCATGGTTAAAATGAAAATTTTAATTTTTGAAGTGTTTTACAGTTGGGTTTCGACTTCAGTTTTTGAACAGGAAGTCTTATGCTTTGAGATCTCGTATACTCCTTTGTATATTATTTTATTTTATTTTTAAATTTCTGTTGTTTTAATGAAAGGTTCCAGGTTTTGATTTGTTGTTGATTTTGGGTTCTGATTTCAGTGGTTTACAGAAAGGCGCAAAAAGGCTCTATATGAAGCTCTTGAGAAGGTTAAAGATGGTAAGAACTCATCTTGGATACTCAATTCTACCAAAAGAAATAACAAGAAAAACAGAATTTTTTTGGGACATGCATTTTAATGCATTCTTCAAACTTGAATCAGTCGTGTTTGTATTCTGATTTTCTGTTCGGTATTTTGTTTCATGGTCTCATTTGTGGAGATGAACTAGCAATTGACATTTTCCTTTTATTTTGTTTATTTATTTATTTGTTTTGCAGAGCTGATGATTCTTGGGTTCATTTCGTTACTCCTGACATTCGGGCAGACTTACGTTGCAAAAATCTGCATCCCTATTAAAGCTGCGAATACAATGTTGCCATGCGCTTTGAAGACAACGGCAACGGAGAGCAATGACCGGAGGCTTCTATGGGATGATCCGTTCTCAGACTCGAGTTTGCAGCGTAGAGCCTTAGCGGCTGCTGGGGCAGCTACTAAATGCAAAACAGTAAGCGAATCTTCCCATACAAAGTTGAATTTTCAGAGTACTTTTGGTATGAAGACCATGGGAATTGGATGTTACATGATGCATTTCAATATAGTTTATCTGATATTATGAATGAGTATGGATACTGGATAGCTGAGAACATCTCCATTGTTTGACTTTAATCCATATTTTCATGGTTGGAATCATGGCACAGCGTTCCACATTCATTTCGTAGTGATCCTTTTTGTGATGAAATGGATGTGCTTGATTTATGATCAAATGACCAAGAATGGGGATGTTTGGCCACATTATTCATTAAAAAAGAAAAAAAAAGAAAAAAAAGAAAAGAAAAGAAAAGAAAAGATACATTCGATTTGCCACATTTTGATCAAAGGAAGTGTTACTCTACTTCTGATGTGCCATGCATTCCAATGTATTTGATTTGGAGATCAAATGATCATGGGTGGTTTATTCCAAGGCCACTTGATTCGTGTGAAGAGGATGTTGTTGACTCTAATTCAGATAAGGGAGATTGATAACGATGTCTCTGGATGAACTTTTATCTGTTTTATTCATGAGATAGATGTCATAGTGATCAATTGGGTGGGGGTATGGGAGAGACGATTTTGGGAGCAAATGGATTGTAGATTCTAACCTCTTTCCATGCATCGTTCAAAAACTCAAAAGCTCCACCCGAATCAATGTCTAGATGGGTTGGTCACCTTGAAGACTCAACCATGTCTTTGAGGGCCTGTTTGGCCGGGCAGATTGGAAGGGATTGGAAGGGATGGGTAGATAGATCCTGGGATTGGCCAGGCGTGTCAAACAGACACGGGATCCTGATCCCGGGATATAGCAATCCCATGGATCTTGAGACAATCCACTGACATCACCATCATTACCTTTAAATCCCATCCAACCCATCCTAATCCCTTCAAAATTGCCTGGGACGTGTTTGGTTTGAGGGATTAAAAGGGATTGGAAAGTTTAATCCTGGGATTGGCTGGGCGTGCCAAACAGACCGGATATTGCAATCCCGGGATATAGCAATCCCATAGATCTTGCACCAATCCACTGACGCAGCTATCATTAGCTTGAAATCCGTGCAATCCACTCTAATCTCATCCAATCCCATCCATTCTACCCGGCCAAACAGGCCCTAATAAGCTCAACTCGATATTGTAATAATTAAAATTTTATTATTTACTGCATTTGAAATTGTTAGAAATGGATAAAACAATTAAAATACCCAAACAAATCACAACTGCGGATTGCAGTGTGGCATGTTGCTCCGAATGAGGTGGCCTCTCTTTGATTCTTGCATCAAGTTACTTTTTACTTTTACAACAAAAACCTAGCTGGCTGGGTGAGTAACCTGGTTGAGTCATGCAAACTCAAATAAAGTTGGTCGTGGTTTTACCCAACTCGATTAGTCTTGTCGAGACCCGACTGAGTCACACCAGTCAGCGAGTTTATATGAGACTCTGCCCAAACTTCTTTCAAGTCGAGTTGACTTGGCTGTGTTTCGAGTCAACTGACGTAGTTTTTGAACTATGTTTCTAACCTCTCATCATCCTTGTTTTTTTTTTTTTTTTTTTTCTTGTATTGTTTTACTCTCCTTTTGCTTGGCTTCTAAGAAGGTTACCATTGCCATTAAAAAAGATATCTATACTGTCTTATGATTCAAAAGTGAGATAAGTGCTCATGGTGGTAGGATTTCAAATCCTGCCCTCTCCAGAACCCATCTGGCTAGCTACTCGCAATAGTAGGATTACGCTTCCCATGTGCCACATGTGTGCGAGATTCGGGTCCTTCACCAGGTGAGTTCACCGTGTATGTGCCATGGACTGAAATCTGGTTGGTTCAGACATCAGGTGGGCCAACTGCTAGTAATTTTTCAAAAGTTCATTCTTCTTACACACATGGCTCACTGGGCTGACCTGGTGGTTCGGCCACCAGACACAGGGGTTGGCTGGCAATGTGCTTGGGCTGAGCTGAGCAAAATAGAAAATTTGAGTAGGCCTAGCCTGAGCAGTTCAAAAATATGGTCCCATATTAAATCTCGGACAGCCCATTGCTGCCCCTACCAGCCATGGAACATACAGGATGCAGCATACGGATAAACCTTCTGGGTCTTAAACACGCATTCCTTGTGCCACTGGGTTCTTGAAAAACTATTAAGGTTTCTTTTACCCCCCAAAAAAAAAACTACTAATCCACTCACTGGCTACTAATGTCTGTCTATCAACAGGGTCACGTGCCACTTGTTTCTACAAATGGAATACATCAGTTGCACATCTTCATATTTTTCTTAGCAGTCTTTCATGTGGTGTATAGTGCTCTAACAATGGCTCTTGGAAGATTAAAGGTGGGTAGAGACATAGAAATGCATTACTTTTGTGGTTTTTTTTCTTCAATTAACTGGAAAATTTGACCCATGAACTAGTTGTGTGGGTTACAGCGAGTGTAGAATGCAGTATTCATCAAAGAACTTTTATGCAGATCCGTGGATGGAAGCAGTGGGAAATGGAGACTCAATCCCTTGATTACGAATTTTCTAATGGTATTCATTGCACTTTTTTTTTTTTTGGGAAAGATGTATTCATTGCACTATTAAAAACCGTTGTATTGAAATTTTTCTACAGTTAGAAACTAGCTTTACCTGATTGTCTTTTTTGTGGTTGGTTCTTACTCTTTCAAATGTGGTATGCATGTCCTGTTATATTCGTACTGAATTTTCTATTTAATAACATCATGCAGATCCTCAGAGATTCAGATTTGCTCATGAGACATCTTTTGTGAGATTACATATCAGTTTCTGGAACAGGATTCCGATCTTGTTTTACATTGTAAGATGAGTTCACTATTTGGTTTTGCTCGTGTTAGACATTTCTAATGTGAATGTTGTTATTCATGCTTTTGTATAGAAATTTTACCCAAGGGTAGTATGTAAGAGAAGTTGTAGGGTCTAGATGCAGCAGAACATGAATGTTTGTCCTGATGCACACAGGCTGACTATAGATGGGGGCCCATGGTTTGTTAATCCAGCTGGTTGATCTGATTTACCCCACAATGGGTGATGTGTTGAAAATCTCCCAGAAGGGAAGATTCTAAACCTTAGATTGATGGCCACCAAGTAGATAGATAGAAAAAAAAAAAAAAAAAAACGCAAAGAGCTACAAATTTATTTATTTTTTCAAGGATTGGATGGTTAGGATCTTCTAGAAGATAATTTGGGTATCCCTGTCCACTCTAACGTCCATTGGTTTAAATGTCTGGATCACCCAACCATGGGTACTTTGTACAAGAGATGGAATAAAAGAAGAAGATATTGATAGTTCTTCTAATATGCTCACTTCAATTCCATTTTTATTTTTCTAATATCCATCTCTTGCAGGTATCCTTCTTCCGTCAATTCTTCAGGTCCGTTCGTAAGGCAGACTACTTGGCCATGCGCCACGGATTCATCGTCGTAAGTATACTTGACTAAAATATTTACTGTACCCCATAAGGCATTTCATTTAATTTGTTTGGTATTTCATTTTTGTAGGTCCATTTAGCTCCAGGCACCAAGTTCAACTTCCAAAAATATATTAAAAGATCACTGGAGGATGACTTCAAGGTTATTGTGGGAATTAGGTATAGAACAATGAGTGTGATTCTATATTTCTTACCATATAAAAGTTTTATGCTTTCCATAAAGCCGATCTTTCTCAAGGAAGAGGTGTGAAACTTGCGCAAGTTTTTGGAAGCAGTGCAGCGTTTTAAGTAGCAAATAGCGTGTAGCATAGCATTCACTCCTTTGAAACTTGAGGTGTAAGCTACATAGTGTGTAGTGTAAGGTACATGCTACTTCTAGATTTTTAATCAAGGTTGCGCTACTTCTACTTATGCACCAAATTAGATTGATTAATTATGAAATTTAACAAAATTTCATGATATTTGGTGCAACCAAATGCAACCTAGGTAATAGGAAATGGCAATGATTAAGTATAAAGGTAAAGAAAGAGTAACAAAATCAATTCAATACTGTTAATTATATTATTTTACCAAAATCATTAAAAAATTTGCTAATTTTTATTGAAAATATAAAAATGCAACAAATTATTGAAAATATTTTTTTTGAACGATCAAATTATTGAAAATATTAATTGATTTTAATATTGTATTGAAAAATAACTTGCAATGTGAGCTATGTAGCGTGTGGCATCTAATGTAAGCAAATTACCATGTATCTTAGGCTATATGCGACTTAAGCTATTTTCACAAGCTACATTGTTAAGGTTATGCTACACTATAAGCTACACGCTACATAGCATAGCTATTTAAAACACTATTGCAGTGCATGGTCCTTTCCTTTATCATATTTAGGTCTACAGCTTTGCATTGGTATACTGGCTAAAGCACTTATGGGACAGGGTCATTTAAAGAATGAAGAGGAAGTTATCTAGGTGGAAGTCATGGTATTTGTCTTTAAGGGGTCAAGTCACCCTAATCAAAGTGGCCTTGTACAATATGCCTCTGTATATATTGTCGCTTTTCAAGTGTTTTAAGTCGATGTTGGACAAGATTGAAAGATTGCAATTTTCATGGAGGGGAAATGGGGAGAAGCAGAAATTTTATCCTCGCAAGAGGTCAATAGTGCTTCCTAACAAATGCATTATGTGCATGGAAAATGAAGAATCAATTAACCATTTGTTCATTAATTCCCCTATGTTCGGTAGGTCTAGGAGGGTTCCCTTGGTTTTTTCAAAATCGAGTGGGTTTTCTCTAGGTCTATTGAAGACCACCTTCTAGATTAGCACACCAGAGGTGCAGGGAATGGTTTGGCAGCTGGTTTGGTTGGCTGTCCTTTGGAGGTTATGGAGGCAAAGAAATAGCTGGTATTTTCAAAACAATAGTGGTTCAGTAGGGGAGGCGTTTAGGAGGGGCTAAGATTGAAGTGTTGGGAAGGGCACTATGTATGAAATCTTGTGATCCTATTTCTCTGAATAGGATGTTTGCTGTCTAGTTTTTTTGATGTAGAGCGGGTCGCGGACAGTTTCATGGCCAAGATGGATCAGAAAAGGCTCGGTCGACGATAAAAGTGATTTGGACCGTTGGACCTTAGATTGGGCGTATCTCGCAATCTGGAATGAGTTATCTGACGTAAAATATATGATTTTGGGGTAGAACGAGCTACTTTAGCCAACCAACCCCGCTATGCCGGGTTGCACAGCCCGGATTTGCGAGAACCCCTGGATCGATGGTCGTTTCCCTGTTTTATTTTCGTTTTTACTATAAATAGTAAGTTTTGGTTTGAGTATAACTCTTCATCCGTTGGGCTTTAGGAGTTGTGACCAACATGAAAAGTGCTTAGGATAATTAGGAGAACGGTTTGGTAAAGCCAAATAGGACACTTACTATTTTTGGCCGAAAACCTTGCGCACTAGTAGCCAAATGGTACCCTTATTTAAAGGGTTGTGAACTTGTTTTTATTCATTAATTAATCAATTTTGAATTTTATTAGAATTTATTTCTATTCTCTTGCTTTCTTTTCTTGTGGATTCGAGAAATCTCTGTGAGGAGTCCAGAGAAGCTCCGTGGATTCGGAGTAGTTATCCTTGAGGAAGACGGTGATCGACCTCATCACGTTCATCCCTGCGTCATTTTTCCATTTCGAATTTTCAATAAATTTAGTTATATTTTCAAAAAAAAAAAAAAAAAAAAAAAACAGAAAAGAAAAAAGAAGCCAATCTTTCTTGAATAATTAAGCCATTCTATAGAAACTTATGAAAACAGAACGGCCACTTTGATAGCTAATACGTGTCACATAGAAGGGTAGTAGGTGGATTCAGTCAGTCCATTTGATGGGTTATGTTCATATGGTAGAAAATCACATTGAAAATATGATCATAGCCACCGGTTTCTCCTGTTGAATATGTTTTCACCTAGGCCATCCATCTGTAGGCCATTGTCCATATAGATAGGATCAGCCATTTGGTTTGATCTTCAACTGTGAGCCATTAATGGCAAGGACCCACTTGGTGGACAAGTCTGATTCACTGGAATACCTGCCATGCGTTGAATATTTCTGCTATTTTTGGGCTGTGGCCATTTTGGTCTTGAATGGGTGCTTGTATTTATCCACTCTTGTGAATAAAAAAGGTTTTTTTTTTTTTTTCCCTTCGTTATTTGCAGCTTTGGCGTACTGATGTTTTGAATGCTCTACCGTCTCTTGCTGTATTCCTAACATGGTTTGTTCTTATGCCTGACCAGTCCTCCGTTGTGGGCTTCACTTGTGGTCTTCTTGCTCCTAAATGTTAAGGGTGAGTTAACTCGTTACAATCTTGAAATTCCAAGCAAGGAGGAATTATATGATCCTCAACCCACCTGAGGATCATCATCGTCCTCATCATCACCATCATCATCTAAGCCTTATCCCAATTAATTGTGGTTGGCTACATGAGACTTGTTCCACATTCAACTCTATCAAGGGCGAGACCTTCAGATAGACCATAGGTCATTAAATCTTTTCTTACTACCGCCATTCACGTCATTTTGGGCCGACTTGTACCAACTCTCTCCTTCTAAATGGCATGGTTCTTGGTCTTCATGGCACATGACCAATCCATCAAAGTCTACTTTACCTCATTTTATTACCTATTGATATCACTCCCAAGTACCTTCCAATGCATTCATCTATAATTCTATCCTTCTTCGTCTTTCTACTCATCCATCTCAATGTCCTTATGTCAGCTACACTCATCCTATCGAGATGTTATTCTTTAACTGCCCAACATTCTGTCCCATAAAGCATGGCTGGTCTTATAGCTATCTTATAAAATTTCCCTTTTAGTTTGAACGGTACACGGCGATCACATAAAACTCCTGAGGCACATCTCCTTTTCTTCCACTCATCTTAAATTCTATGGGCAGCATCCTTTTGAATCTCTCCACTCTCAACCCACCGTAGGATTTATATGCATTTGCTCCCTCCAGGTGTTCACTGTGTACAATGCCCATGGTTCTGTGGTGCAGACCATTGATTTGATGCCCATCATGGATGGACCATCTCCCAAAAGATCACCCGCATAGGAGGATCCCAGCAATACAATGTTTGCCTATCTCCGTTGACTGTGGACCATGTCTGTTTAAGCTGACTATTTTCAGCCAACCAATCGAATGGTTGCAGTTGTTTTATCAGGGAAATTTTTGGTGCATGGTTGACGACCATGGGTTGCATCATTTCAATGGATGGATTCCCCAAATAGTCTCCATCTCTACAAACCAAGGACTCAGTGATACTAGCATGCATATCCTTGGGTCGTGGGTGGATAATTCTCCTCCCAAGTAAAAATGATCCACTTTTCATGTTCAAGTAAAATTTAATCTTCCATTGTTGGTGTTTTTAACTTTTTCAGGGTGGCAAGCACTGTTCTGGGCGTCCATTCTTCCCCTAGTTGTAAGAAAGTTTCAGCTCTAAAATGTTGTATTATATAGCTTGTTCCTTCATTCCAGTCAATGTTTCTTACCTTTCAACCGATTCCAGATAATCTTGGCCGTTGGAACTAAGCTGCAAGCTATCATCACGAAGATGGCGCTTGAAATCCACGAGAGGCATGCGGTGGTTCAAGGAATTCCTCTTGTGCAAGTCAGCGACAAACACTTCTGGTTTGGTCGCCCTGAGCTGGTCCTATTCCTCATCCATTTCACACTGTTTCAGGTATTTGATGCATCATAAATGCCATATTTGGTAGATATAGTAGATGGCTCCTACTATACATGTACAATGCAAGACCTGATCCATTCTTTAGGTGTCTTTCCATGTATTTTTACCATGTCCTTAAAATCAGGCCTATCAGGTTATCAGGTGGACCTCACGTTTATGGAGGAAGATGTTAGGAAACAATTGACCAATGGTCCTTATTAAATGTACATTAGCCCACCTGGCAAATGAGCAGGCCTGACCTTTCAGCTGATGAACATACGTGGTGGGTCCCAGCTGATGAATGGCCTGGACCTTGCGCAAAAACATGACAAAGTGGCGTGTGTAGGGGGAGTAGGATCTCATCCTATCTCAAGGGCCCCATATTGAAAATAACCAAAAGATGAATGGTCTCCACTTGTATTAGGGCTGCAACTTGGGTTCAGGTGTCACTGACCCAACCTGAGATTGGGTTGGGTCGGGTTAGTGTTGGAAACTCCGGCCCAATCTGTAATTGGGTTGGGTTTAGGTTGAGCAAATTCAGATCGGGTTGGTAATAATCACTTATATTTGGGTCGGGTCGGATCGGTTTAGGGTTGAGTATACAGGAATTCGGGTTGGACACCTTGGGTTGGAATTCGGGTTGTGTCGGGTTGTGGGTTGGGTCCTCTTGAAGTCAGGTTGGTTTTTCAGGTTGACCATCAACCTGAGTTGCACCCCTAACTTGTATGCTTTTTAACTCCTTCCTCTGGCAACTGCATGGGTTGAAAATATAGCATTTTCAAATACATTTCCAAACACCTGACAGGTTGATTGTCTTACATTTGTTGCAGAACGCATTCGAAATAATATATTTCCTGTGGACTTGGGTGAGAAACTGTTTACATTTTATTTTATTTTTTTGGCTCATCAGTATTTGTTTTTGTTCCAATGTTCAGGATTATGTTATTTTATCTTTAGTCAAGATTGATAAACATAAATTTTTTCCCCCCTTTGGCAGTATGAGTTTGGGTTGAAGTCTTGTTTCCATGACAATCTTAGGCTTATAATTGCCAGAGTTTCTCTTGGGTAAGTTCCTTGAAATTCCTTTATCTTTACTTCAATTTATTTGTTTATTTATTCATTTTTTATAATAGAGCAGAAAAAAAAAAAAAAAGAACCTATTGTCGTTTCTTATTCTTTTTTCAATCTACTGTCATTATTACTCTCTATAGTGGAAGGGAAAGCATCGTTTGAGGTGGAATAGTAGACTCTTTATAGCATTGATGCGAAAATAATTTTATTGTGGACTCAACAACAGAAGAATGTGATTTATTTTCCAAATGAGAAGATAACTAGATCACTAGAATTTTCAAGGGTAACCTCAAAACAAAAATCTCAAAAGTTATTTCTTGTTCCAAACCCCGCCACGGACGGAAGATACCCCAAGAATCTCTCCATCAGATTGTTCTGTAACTAATCGTCAGGTCCTTGTTAAACGTCAACCATCGGCTGCAGCTGTCCATATGTAATCCACCAATCAAATAGTAAGGGTTGTTTTGGTGGGGAGCACGATGCAAAATTGTCTCAACATGCATGTTGCTACAACAGTGTTGAGAATTGGACCCCGAAGTTGAGCCAAAATGGTGGAGCATTTTGGTTGTCCATGATCTAATCACATTGAGAATGGGACCATGGGAAGGAAAGACGATATTCACCCCTCATATTGGAAGACATGGATGGAAATTGATGGAGATTGTTCTTGATCAACAGATGAAATTGCCGGTAGGTACCCTTTCCTCTTTCCTCCCTTTATCTTCATCTTTTTCTTTCTTACACAGGGATAGTTTTTAGGGTTGGAGGTGCAAACACCTCCTTGGGGGGTAAGAGCAAACCCTTTCTCCAAGGAGGTCCTATGACCAAAGGGAGGCCGTATGGCTCTCAATGGAGCCTTCCAACACGGCCCCACCCACTAGGGGTTGCACAAGTAGTCCCCATGTAGCCCATGTCTAAAATATATTGTAGGGGAGATACTTGGGCCTGGAACATCTTGTTATGGGTCATGCAGATGAACCGTGGCTTAGATTTCCAGAAAGTGGACCCCACCTAGTCCATTGCTGGTTGATCAAGAAATGTTTCTTTCAATTGAACACTGTACAATTACCTCATAACACTGAGAGCTTTTTTTTTTCCTTTTCTTTTTTATAATGAAGATCACTTCTGTTTCTATGTGGAATTCTTCCAGATATTTTTTTTTACTAATGATCCATGTGTCTGTCCATGTGCGGAATGCGTGTACTTTCTTTCTGGGTTTCTACATTTGCCATATTCGCCACTTTAGAAGTGGAAAATCGTTTTTTTTTTTTTTCTCAAGAACTTGGAATGGTACATGCCATTGACCATGCATACATGATTATTTACAGCATCAATGTAGTTCTATTCAGTTGCATTCAAGTTCATCTATGGTTGTTCAGCATCTCTGTTTTTTTTTCCAACGAATTTAAAGTTCTTTTGCTAAAGGATGGCTGCATTTTGGTTGGGGATCATGCAGGGTAGGAGTCCTATTTTTGTGCAGCTACATTACTCTTCCACTCTATGCACTTGTTTCTCAGGTATTTTCTTTTTTCCTTCATTTGTTATGGGTGTCTGTTAATCTAGAGATTATCTTTATAGAATTGGTGGGAACCTATTTCAGAGAATAAAAAATAAAATAAAATAATCGAAACATCCAAATTTTGTATCTTTCCAATTACTCAGGTTATGCCAATTGTTTAGGGCAGAGATTCATTGTCACAAATTCCATAGTTTGCATTTGTTTTCACCCTTCTTTCCAGGTCCATCAAGGTGCACATGGCAAACATGTGGCGATTGGGATGGGCTCTAGACAAAAAATCAGTGTTTGAGTTTGAATGTTTCAATGCAGAGTGCTGCCCTAACCATTCCTTTTCCATGTCTCTTATATGACACCCATTTGTTATGGGTGTCTGTTAATCTGGAGATGGGTCTTTGTAGGATTGGTTGGACCGTATCTGAATTTCAGAAAATAAAAATAATAATCAAAACATCTGAATTTTGTAGCTTTCCGATTACTTAGGTTGTGCCAATCTATTAAGGTGGAGATTCACTGTCACAAATCCCTTCATTGTCACAAATTCCATAGTGTTCTGCATCTTACTTTTTTTGGCATTCTTTCCAGGTCCATCAAGGTCCACGTGGAAAACATGTGGGGATCGGGATGGGCTCTAGGCCAAAAACTGCAGTGATTGAGTTTGGATGTTTCAATGTGGAGCCTGTTCTAACCATTCCTTTTCATTGTCAGTTATCAGACGGCTAAGACAGTCTGTCCCTTTGTTTTGGGATATGGCCTATCCACACGATGTCCTGTTGGACAAATTGTTCTGATCACCACATGTATGAATGTGTACCATCAGGCTACTTCATAGAAGTTTTATGCTGACACACTAGCATTTCCAGTGTCCATAATCTTCCAAGAAGGATGTAGCTCATGGTGCATTTTTATGTTAACCAAATGACAAGTGGGGTTGATATCCAGGCGGAATGTATGGTGATCAGTTCCATTGTGTGTTTGGGGCAGCACTGAAACAGGAATGTCTTTTCAGGGTCTACCTTTTTTTTTTTTCATGGAATGCTCAGGGCACTCTAGAGACTGCACTTTTTCGGGGGTACAATGTAAAATTGCTCCTAAAACCTCAGAAGTTCAAGTGGTGTGGCCCTAGTGAGTTTTAGATCAGGATGATTTTTGTATCTTCACTTCATCCTAGTGAGTTCCACCAGAATGTGCTTGATGGACACACCATGGTGGCCCCAAAAACAAACAGGCTCTAGCCTCAACAAGGACAATGAGGCACAGATGGACCAGATTGGGGGTCCATTCATCAGGTGAATCATCACTGTTATAGTTGCTTTGTCTAAAACTGGTCTGATCATCTTGTAGGCCACTCTTGTACAAAACAATTCCATCGTTAACTGTGTTGCCTTATAATAAACTGGTCAGCCTGACTCTTTCATGGATCACCTGATGAGTGGCTCTGATCTTCCACACGTGCATAGTTGCTGCGTGTGTGGTGAGGGCCCTAACAGAAGTGCACTCATTGGCTGAACACAGCATCCTTCACTTCTTTATTAAAAAAAAAAAATTTAATAAAATAAAAAATAAAAAATAAAATCTTTCTTCTTCTTCTTCTTCTTCTTCTTCTTCTTTTGTGCCTTTTCCACTCCAGACTGCAGAGCTGATACTTCACATAAGACCTGAAGTATCAGCAACTCGGATTCGAGTGGCAAAAGTATCGGTCCATCTATGCTGTTGAATTGTTAGACCATCTTGTGTGATCGTGATTGTGAGCTTCGGACCAGTTGGTACTCCTACTTAAGGAATGGTGGTTGTCAAATTTTCAGATGGGATCAAACATGAAGAGATCTGTCTTTGACGAACAGACGTCCAAGGCCCTCAAGAAATGGCATCGGGCAGTGAAGAAGAAGCATGAGAAGTCAGCCCGTTCCCCTACCAGGAGCCTCGGCATGAGCCCACTTGTGAGCCCAAGCGCAACCCCTCTGCACTCGCTTCAACGTTTCATGACTACTGGTCATTCAACGGCCACATCCCGTAGAGGTTACTCCTCTGACCAAGACATGTCTGACATGGAAGGTGATCATCCGCTCACATCTCAGACGGCCGTCTTGATCCCTGACGCACCAACTCACGGCATGGAGTCTGGATCAGGAGATCAAGAGCACCATGTGGAAGAACATCGGAAGGAGGATGACTTCTCGTTTGTAAAGCCTGCCCCATCAGCAGGACGAACTGTCTGATGATGATGGTAATGATGGTGATCTCTCACCCTCCATATGGGCATTTTTCTAAATTCCCACTCCATAATTTGGTGCATGTATTATCATATGATCCTTTTTTTTCAATTATTATTGAGTAGTCCATTCGATATGCACAAAGATGTACATTTTATATTTTTGTGAAAGGATCCATTGGTAAGCATTGGTACCTAAGCTGGTTATACATAAGGATGTGTAAATGATATCTGGACTGTTCATCTGATGGGCCCTAATGTGGATGGCCAAAATTCACTTGGTTAGATAATGATAGCTCCCATCTAGCAATTTTTGATTAGTCATTTCTCCCCTTTTTTCTAGAGGAATTATATGATATTGGTTGCATATAAAATGCACTTAAAAGATAGGTTTGCAGATTGCAATGTTGTTATCTTCTAGGCAATGTTTGCACCCGATTGATGATTGTACTGCTTCGCAAGAGGGTTGCAGAAAATCCATATCTCGAATACGATAAGCAAAATAAAAAACCACATCCCGAGCACATTTAGACAGTGTGCACCCATGACTACCTTATTTATGCAACTTCAGTAGAAATACCAAACACCTATTTTGAAAAACTAGGAGGAGACAACAGACCAAAATGGTCTATCGACCCTCATACCTATTGTTGATGCCAAAATTCAGTCGGCCCTCCCTCCACGTCGACCACCACGTATAATTTCTAAAACCTACACCACGAAAGCAGGCAAAGGTGACCCTGGCTAAGCCGGGAGATCCTCCGATGCTTAAGTCAGGACAAGGGAATCAGGGTCTGAGTAGAGAGTAGAGAAGAGTTCGATTTTGCGTACCTGTAGATATGGCGATGCGTACTATTTATACCTGCCTATGAGGCGGTTTGAGTCCGATAATCTCGGCACGATCAGAGGGATTATAGGATCATGGAGATATTGCCCGCAATCTACTGATCGCGCAGCGTATCTAGTGGATCGTGCGCTCCTGTGAGCGAAGTTATCGGCTATGTCTTGATATGACAGTTTTCATCTTGAACGAGTGGGATATGCACGTTGGAGAGTCTGCTCAGTTCGACTTATCTAAGGATACCACTAGTCCGATCCGCCTAGTCGGCTCAGTCGGTTCCACCATGGTTGGCAAGGCTGAATACGTGGTGTGGTTAAGGCATCATCCGATCAGAGTATGATTTCGAGTTGCGCACCAACCGTGTCGTCTGCTCGTATGGATCACGTCCCGAAGCAGGTCAGATGGATCATGCCTCGGCTCAGACGGGTGCTTGGGGCAGTGTTGTACCGTGAGCTCGGATTTTTCATAACAGAAGCCCCCTACTTTTCGAGCTTGCTCGCGGGCTCGGAGAGTACTTAGGCAGGAAATCTCCCGCCCTTATCGTAATGATGGCAGATATCGAATCACGCGCGTGCTCATCGTTTCGGTTAACACGTGGGAACGGTTACGGTCCCGCATCCCTTCTCAGCCTGTAAGAAGCCGCCACGTAGACCTAAGAAGGCGTGCCCATAATGCTCCGACTGCTGTGGCGCTGCTTCGCGTATCAAGGCGCACTACCCGATGTCAGGCGCCGTACCGACGGGTTCAGTACGCGTCCAATGCGGTGTTGCCATGTGTGCTCGGAGATAAGCTCGTGCCGATTCGGCTGCTGCCATTAAGGTTTGTCATCATTGCGGAAATCGTTCGCAACCTATATAAGGGCACCCCAGACCTTCGCATAGCATTTTACATTCCGTTTCATAAGAGCATACCGGAGAGGCGATTTCCGACGAGAGGCGATTCTGGCCGACTTCGAAGTTTCCTTCAGTAGGCGATTTTCGGCAACCACCCGGTGAGTCTCGCTGACCTTCGCTCTTTTTTCTGCCATATCTTCCGATCTGGAAATGGTCCGTGGATACGGTGATGATTCCGAGCCGGGGACTACTGAAAGTGAGAGTGGGTCATCCAAAGGCCCTTTCGAGACCACATTACCGTATCCCCCGCCTCGGAAGCAAAAAACATTGACTTCTAAGACCAAGCAGCCCAGTAAGAAGACAACCTCCAGACCCCGCCGAGCAGAGACCGCTACCGCCACTGAGATGCATGCGAATCTTCGTACCACAGAGGTAGTCCCCGGGGGTTCTATCATGTCAGAATCCCTAATGAAGTGGATTCGCTCGGAGTTCCAGATCACAGACTCCGTTCAGATAAGGGCTCCCGGTCCCTTGGACGTTGCCGGCGCCCCAGCTAAAGGAGAGGTGGCCATCTTCCTATGCGTGCTGCAGTGCGGGATCCGACTACCACTACATCCCTTCATCCGGAAGGTAGTGACCTACCTCGGGTTGGCCCCTTGACAGTTCGCTCCGAATGCATGGAGGGTGATGATCTAAGCCTACATAATTTGGAAGCAAGTTGGGAACCCCGAGCTGACCCCAGAGGAGCTGTTGAGCTTATACATGGTCAAGCATGATAGCAACGACCCATGGTACTATTTCGCAACTCGGGGGAGTAAAGGGTCGAGGTTGGTAATACACCTGCCGTCTTCGAAAAAAGACTAGAAGAACAGGTTGTTCTGGGCTGCGGGTGATTGGGAGGCGTCGGTGGGTGAGTTCAGGACCCCAACTGCCCGGGTTCCGACCCATTTTACCAAGCCAGGTCGGACTTCATTTTGCATCCGAGTTGTTGCTTTGATTTTTACTTCAGTCGAAGTAACATTTTCTCCTTTTGTAGTTTTCCAAAAGGGGCTGCCGCTCCTCGACTCGGACCAGAAAAATCAGGTTGCAAAGGCCAAGGCGCGGTCGGAGTCGCTTCGCTCCTGGGCCGATCTGATCACTGCAGCCAACCTTCACTGGTTCGGGCTCTACAAATCCCAGCCTCTGCTTTCATCCCTTAGTAAGTTGCCTTGATCTTTTCGATGAGCTTTCTTTTCGTTATTTAGTAGTTGACATGAAATTTTTTTTTTGCAGGTATGGCCGAGGCGTCCGGGGCTCAGAAGAGGAAAGCAGCTCCGACGGCGGTGGAGTTGCTCAAAGAAGCCCCCCGAGTGAAGATCACTCGGAAGAAGTCGGCCCTCCCCCACATGGGGAAATCTTCTGTTGCACCAACTTTATCAGCCCTAACCGTGGGAAAATCTTCTGTTGCACCAAATCCATCAGCCCCAACACCGAAGCCAGTTGACTCGTCCTCCGTACCATCGACTCCGGTGCGCCCCGACACCGTCGCGGTTCCCCCGGCAGTCTTGAGCCCGGTGGTACGTCTTCCGCCCGCGCTCGACCAGACGACTGTGGTCGGCACCCTTGTCATGCCGAGCACCGTTGCTCCTCGATCTCCCGCTGTCGCCGTTCCCCTCACAATGGAAGTGTCTGCCGCGGTCCCTGAGGCCCCTATCGCTGTGCCTTCCTCCTCCGAACGGGAGGAGGTCAATAAAATAGCTGATAATACGCTTTTCCCTCCGAGGTCGGGGGGGAGGTCCGCGTCGAGGGTCAAAACTCGGCCGGCAGTAAGGTAGGGGCCTAGGGGGCTGAGACTTCGGCCCAGGCGGGCACAACCGGTGGGAGGTTTGAGTCCGGTTATCATATGTCTTACTTGGCTCCGTGGGCTGCCAAGCATGCTAAGGAGGAGGATATCGCTTAGACTCTTGAGCGGTCGGAGGGCGACTTCTTAAACGACTTTGCCTCCGTGTGATACATGATATGTTTTCGAGAAGACCCTCTTTTTTTTTTCTTTTGTTGTTATACACTGTAGATTCTGATCTTTGTTTTCTGTTAAGGCCGTCCCGATGCTGCTCTCCATTCATCAGAGAGTACGGGAGCGCAAGGAGACGGAGGCAAAGTTGGAGGCCCTACAGGCCGAGGCAGCGGCCATGAAGGCTGAGCATACCAGCCTGCGCCGATAGCTCGCAGGCGAGAGGGCTAAGGTTAGGCGGCTGCAAGGTGTTATCATTTCCTTGGAGGCCAGGGAGCTGCAGCTGCAGGACAAGGCAGATGACTTCAAGAAGACTGGCGATGCTGCGACCGCTGAGCTGACCCGTGCCAGGGCCCACGCGAACTCCTTAGCCATGGAAACCGCTGAGCTGAACCGCACCAAGGCTGAGGCGACTGAAGAACGGACACGAGCCCTTAATCAGGCCGTGGAAGCCCAGCGAGCGAAGGATGATGCTTCTTTGGCCGCTGCGGTTGCTGCTACTGTCGAAAGCTTCAAGACTTCCAAGGAGAGGGACGCTGAAGCTGCAACGTTCTACAATCGCGGCTTAGAACGCTTGCCTCGAGGCAGTCCTGGGTTTATACCCAGACCTTGATTCCCTCCTGCCTGACGACTCTGAAGATGCCCCGGTCGAAGTCATCCGTTCGGATCCAGCTCTTGACGCCCAGGCTCCTGATGCCCATGCTCCTCCTCCGGTCTGAAGACTATCATTTTGCTTATTTTTTTTTTTTGAAACTATCAATGTACTTTCAACCATGTACTTTTGTCCCTCCGAGGGGATTCAATGAAGAACATTCTTTTTACATTATCCATTTGTATGTCGAGCTGGTTTCTTTATGGGTTTAGTCAGCTGCCGTTTAGTTTGTTTTTAGCGTCGGTTGTCCGAGCCTTCTCGGCCCAAGTTTTAGTTAGGTCCGATCTCTTTGAATGCCCGGCTCGTCGCCTTTGTTTTGTTGTATGCCGAACCGAACACTTAACCGGAGGGTCTAGTTATTATTAAGCTTTTTCCCTTGGAGGGGTGCCTTGTCGATCTTTCTCTAGGTTGGGTTTCGATTCCTTAAGGGATCGGACCATTTATTAGGCTTTTTTCCCTTGGAGGGATGCCTTGTCGATCTTTCGTTAGGTTGGGTTCTGATTCCTTAAGGGATCGGACCATTTATTAGGCTTTTTTCCCTTTGAGGGATGCCTTGTCAATCTTTCGCAAGGTTGGGTTCCGATTCCTTAAAGGATCGGATCATTTAACTTGTGCTTGTGCGGATAGGGCAATCGGACAAGCATTCAAAGATAGAATCGATCTTTTATTAAGAGCCTTAAATGTCAGTCGCTCGGAGGCATACATTTTATTATGAGCCTTAAAGGCTATTTCCTCACGGGTAGTAGATCTTCAAGTACTCGGCGTTCCAAGGATAAGGGAGATGACAGCCTTCGAGGTCTTCCAGGTGGTACGAGCCCGGTTTGACAGATCTAACCACACGATATGGACCTTCCCAATTGGGTCCGAGCACTCCTGCCCCTGGCTCGGCTGTGTTCTGAAAAACCCGCCGGAGGACTAAGTCTCCTGGTCGGAAGCGCCTGACTCTGACTTTGGAATTGTAGAATCGCGCAACCTGCTGGTGCCGAGCTTCTGTTCGGAGCTTGAAAATTTCTCTTAGTTCTTCGAGCAAATCCAGATTAGTCGCTATCTGCTCGGAGTTCTGACTTTCTTCGAAACCCTTAACCCACGCCGTAGGGAGTTCGATTTCCATCGGCACCATTGCCTCCGAGCCGTAAGATAACGAAAATGAGGTTTCGCCAGTCGAAGTTTGGGCTGTAGTCCTTTAGGCTCAGAGGACGAAGGGGAGCTCTTCGGCCTAATTTCCTTTTGCTTTTTCCAGCCTCGTCTTGAGATGGTGTTTGATAATCTTGTTGACCGCCTCTACTTGTTCGTTCGAATGTGGGTGTCGAGGTGATGAGTAGGCGTTCACAATGCCAAACCCTTGACACATAATGCGAAACTTATCATTGTCGAATTGGCGGCCATTATCAGAAACGATGGTTCTCGGAATCCCGAACCGGCAGATGATATTTTTCTACACAAAATCGATTACTTTCTACTCGGTGATCTTTGCGACTGACTCGGCCTCGGCCCACTTAGTGAAGTAGTCGACCGCGACTATAGCGAACTTAACCTGTCCCTTCCCAGTGGGCAAGAGACCGATGATGTCGATCCCCCATTGAGCGAACGGCCATGGTCCACTCATGGGGGTCATTTCTTCTGCCGGTTGTCTCGACACAGCAGCAAAACGCTGGCACTTGTCGCACTTCCGAACAAAATCCTTTGAGTCTTGCCTAAGGGTTAGCCAGAAATACCCTTGATGAAGTATCTTCATGAACAAGGCGCGACTGCCAGAATAGTTTCCACATTTTCCCTCGTGAATCTCCCGAATCACGTAGTCGGCTTCATCCGATCGGAGACATCTAAGGTAAGGCTGAGAATGTCCCTTCTTGTACAACACTCCGTCCAATATGGCGTACCGAGCCGCTCGGACCCTAAGTCGCCTCGCCTCTAATTTATCCGAGGGGGCCTCACCGGTTGATAGGTAATTGAAAATTGGGTCCATCCAACTAGGAATGGACTGGACGGGGTTAACTTTCTCTGACTGGCTAATGCTTGGGTGTTCAATGAACTCGACCGGAACAAAGCATGGGACCTTCCCCTCGGAGGCCGAGGCGAGCCTTGCTAGGGCATCGGCCCATGAGTTCTCGGCTCTTGGGATCTGCCGGATGGTGCAACTCCAAAACTTCCTAATCAATTTCCTCGCTTCCTCAAGGTAGGCGATCATTCTGGCTTCCTTAGCTTCATACTCCGAGGAGATGTGGTTCACTACCAGCTGTGAGTCACAGCGGACTTGCAGAGTTTGAACGCCTACGCTCGCTGCCAACCTGAGCTCGGCTAACAGTGCCTCGTACTCGGTCTCGTTATTTGAAGCTTTGAACCCAAGCCTGATGGCGTATTGGATGGATTGTTGTTGAATCAGGTACAACCAGGACGACACCGGCTCCATCTCCTTTAATGTTGGAAGATCCATCAACATAAAGGACCCACCCCAGATCCGACGCTGCTTCTTGATTGTTCAGCGGGACAGACGGTGTCATTTCAACTTCCTTTCTGACTTGCTCTTCATCCGGAGTTGTGAATTCGGTGATAAAGTCGGCTACGGCTTGACCCTTGAGTGCTGTCCTGGGTCGAAATTGAATATCAAACTCTCCGAGTTCTGCGGCCCATTTGGTCATCCGACCTGACACTTCGGGTCTCTGAAGGATCTGCCTCAGAGGAGAGTCTGTTAGCACAACTATGGAGTGGGCTTGGAAATATGGCCGCAGTCTTCTGGCTGAGATGACAAGGCACAACACCAATTTCTCCAAACCTTGTTTCGGCTGGTACCATGGCTTTGCTTACATAATATACGGGGTACTGCTTACCTCCGACTTCTCTTATCAGAGCCGAACTGACAGTTGAGGCCGAGACGGCGTGGTAGAAGAACAAAGGTTCCCCTTTTTCAGGCTTGGTCAGTAGGGGTGGTGAACCCAAGTACTGTTTTAATTGCTGGAAGGCTTGCTCACATTCCTGCGTCCACTCCACCCTCTTGTGACCCTTCAGCTGCTAGAAGAAGGGAAGGCATTTATCCGTAGCCCTAGATATGAAGCGTCCGAGGGCTGTGACTCTTCCCGTGAGACACTGTATTTCCTTGAGAGTCCGATGCGAGTTCATGTTCAGGAGGGCTTTGATCTTGTCTGGATTCACCTCGATATCCCGCTGGCTGACTTGGAAGCCCAGGAATTTTCCTGACTCAACCCCGAACATGCACTTGGCGGGGTTAAGCTTCATCTGGTATTCACGAAGGACGTTGAATGTTTCTTCGAAATCAACAAGGTGGTCGGAGGCTTTGATACTCTTTACCAGCATGTCGTCCACATTCACCTCCATAGTGTGTCCGATCTGTTTGACGAACATCTGATTCACCAGTCTCTGATAGTTGCCCCAGCATTTTTCAGGCCAAATGGCATGACTCGGTAACAGTAGAGTCCCCTGTCCGTGACAAAGGTGGTCATCTGCCTATCTGGGGGATGCATGGCGATCTGGTTGTACCCGGAGTAAGCGTCCAGAAATGAGAGTAACTCGTGTCCGGCCGTGCTGTCCACCAGTTGGTCGATACGAGGTAACAAGAAGCTGTCTTTGGGACACGCCTTATTCAGATCAGAGTAGTTTACGCAGACCCGCACTTCTCGTTTGACTTCCTTACGAGCACAACATTTGCTATCCAGTTAGGGTAGTATACTTCTTCTATGAAGCCTTCATCGAACAGGACGGAGACTTCCTCGGCAATGGTTTCATATCGTTCGGCATCGAACGACCTTCTTTTTTGCTTAACTGGCTGGTGGTCTAGGTCCACGTTCAGTCTGTGGACTTGCACATCGGGTGAGATCCCCGGCATATCTGCATGTGACTATGTGAAGACGTCTCGGTGTTGTCTCAAGAAGGCCAATAACTCGTTCCTCCGCTCGGGATTCAATGATGATCCGAGCTTAACAGTTTTGCTTGGATCTGATTAATCGAGCGGCACTCTTATCAGATCTTCGATTGAGGAACTTTCTTTTGTCGATCCCCAAGGGTCCAAGGTGTCTACTACGAGCGTTTGTTTGGCGGCCCCTTTCCTTACGGCTATCGCATAACACCTCCGGACCTCGCGTTGGTCGCCTCGGAGATAACCGATCCCACCTTCGGCTGGAAACTTCATCATCAGATGATAAGTTGAAACGACCGCCCTCATCGCATTGAGGGAGGGTCAGCCCAGAATCACGTTGTGGACTGATGGAACATTAACAACTAAAAAGTCAACCAAAAGCGTGACTTGATGTTTCCCTTCTCCCGCTATTACTGGGAGGGAGATGGCTCCTTCGGAGATGACTCTCTCTCCGGCAAAGCCGTGCAAGGGAGTCTTCACAGTTTGGAGCTTGGAGCTTGGACCGTGGAATTCCTATCTTCTCGAACGCCTCGGAATACATGACATCAGCCGAACTCCCGGTGTCGACTAAGATGCGGTACACTTTGTGATTGGCTATGGTCATAGTGACCACTAGCGCGTCATCGTGCGGATGTTGGATCCCGCGTGCATCATCTTCTGTGAAGGTCAGGCTGTACGGAGCGATACGGAGTTCCTTGCTGGGACGTTCCGTCAGGTGAATGTGGTGTTCCGACTAGGAGCTCCGGGAATGGGCTTTCCGTGCCCTGTTCGAATCCCCTCCCCCAGCTGAGCCCCCGAAGATGGTGCGAATTTCGACGGGCTCCTCTGGGGGGTTGTTCGATTGCTCTTGCGGCCGTTCTTCTCTTCGAGCGGATTTCTCCTTTTTGGCATAACGACGTAGATGTCCTTTACGTATGAGGGACTCAATCTCGTCCTTCAGATCCACATAGTCATCCGTGTTGTGACCATGGTCCCGGTGGAAGCAGCAGAATTTTCGCTTGTCTCTGTGTTTTGGATCAGCCCTCATGCGAACCGGCCAATTGAGTAGCCTTTCTCCTCGGATGTCTAGCAGGATCTGCTCGGTGGATGTATTGAGCGGAGTGTAGGAACTAAATTTTCCTTCCGGCCTACGGCTCGGACAACGATCGCGAGAAGCGGGGTCATCCGTCCCTTTGCTAGCTGGCTGGGAGTCTTCGTTCCGGGGTCTCTTCCCCTTGTTCGATGAGTCAGACACCTGTGTGCCCTTTCGGGCGTTGATGAACTCCTCTGCGTTAGTGTACTTCTGAGCTTTCGCAATGAAGTCCGCTAGTGTCTTCGGTGGATTCTTTCCGATGGAGAAGGCAAACTTTTCTTCTTTCAGTCTGCTTAGAATGGCGGCGAGGGCCATCTTATCATCGTAGTCCTCGATATGTAATGCTTCTTCGTTGAAGCGGGCTATGTAATCCTTCAACGACTCCTTTGGGGTCTGCTTAATGGTGAGCAGGTGGGTGTTGGGCTTCCGACTTCTCTTACCGGTTATGAATTGTGTGAGGAATAGTTGACTCAGTTCCGCGAATGAGCCTACGGAATTTGGTTTCTGCTGGCGATACCAAATCCGAGTGGATCCGGTGAGTGTGATAGAGAACCCTCTACACATCATCGCATCCGTTACAGTCTGGATCTGCATCCATGATTTGTAGGACTCCAAGTGTTCGGATGGCTCCCCAGATCATAAATACTGGATGACGGGAGGCATCCGAAATCTCTGCGGCATCACTTCAGCCATGATGATCGAGGTGAAGGGAGGCTCGGTCTCTTCCATCATCGCCTGAATCGTAGTCGGAACTGTCGATTGTTCTTGCTTTTTCTCCAATATCAGGAACTTATCCTTCAGTTTCGCAAAGCGCGCTTCTCAGGGATCCTTATTTTCAATGACGACCTCTGGCGCATGTTCGACCTCCGGCGTTCCTCTCTCTCTCCTTCGTTCCAGCTGATGACGGAGATCCGAGGGCGGTAGGGCAGATGTTGCTGAATGAACGGTCATCGGATACCGAGTAGTGGGGTTCCGCGCGGATACCTTCGCACGTGCCGTAGAAAGATTTTGACCAGAATACGGTACCCCCGAGTGTTGGGGGGCTTCGGGCCTCACACTTCTCGGTATGGAGCGAGTTTCCACGAACAACCCTACCGGCTAGAGGACGGGTTGTTCTTGAGCAGGGCGTGGCTCTGGCTCTCTCTGTTTCATTCGATTTATCTCGTCGCACAGGGCCTGGATCTCATTCTGCATGGTGCGATACTTGCTCGACCGATTATGCGAACGTTGGGAAGGCCCTGGTGCGGACTCAGCATGAAGCGATGATGATGACCGAGTCTGCTCATTGGGTTGCGGCTGCACCACTGCAGCTTTCTTCTTCTTCGCCATTGCTTGGGAAAATGAAAACCTGACTTCTAGTTTCAGGTTCCCACAAACGGTGCCAAAAAATATTGATGCCAAAATCCGGTCGGCCCTCCCTCCACGTCGACCACTACGTATAATCCCTGAAACCTGCACCAGGAAAGCAGGTAAAGGTGACCCTGGCTAAGCCGGGGAACCCTCCGATGCCTAAGTCAGGACAAGGGAATCAGGGTTTGAGTAGAGAGGAGAGGAGAGCTCGATTTTACGTACCTGTACATATGGCGATGCGTACTATTTATACCTGCCTATGAGGCGGTCTGAGTCGGATAATCTCGACATAATCAGAGGGATTTTAGGATCATGGAGATATTCCCCACAATCTACTGATCGTGCAGAGTATCTGGTGGATCGTGCGCTCCTGTGAGCGAAGTTACCGGCTACGTCTCGATATGGCAGTTTTCATATTGAACGAGTGGGATATGCACGTCGGAGGGTCTGCTCGGCCCGACTTCTCTAAGGATACCACTAGTCCGATCCGCCTAGTCGGCTCAGTCGGTTCCACCATGGCTGGCAGGGCTGACTTCAATAAGCGGTGTGGTTAAGGCATCGGAGATCATCCGATCGGAGTATGATTCCGAGTCGCGCACCAACCGTGTCGTCTGCTCGGATGGATCACGTCCCGAAGCAGGTCAGATGGATCATGCCTCGGCTCAGACGGGCGCTTGGGGAGTGTTGTACGGTGAGCTCGGATTTCCCATAACACCTATAACTAGTAAAATAACACTAATAGTTACAATCACAACTCAAAAACAAATAAAATTAGAGAAATAGATAAAATAAAATAACAACTAATAGTTCTATCATGAACTCTATTTTCCATGCATGGATGAAACAAGGATGGTTCTAATCATGAATCCTATATTTTCATGCTGTTTTCCTCAGTATTCACTACACTTGTCACATCAATATTGCCCTTTAAATAGGCAAGGATACAATGATGGGTTGTTTGGAAGCATGTATTTGATGTGCACCGGCAATTACCATGAAATCCATCTTAATTGGAATCACTAGTTATGTTCTGGTAGTTTATAACTCGAATCCATTAGATGTAATTAGAATCCACTAGAATGTATTCTATAACCTTGTATTTGGAATGCATTGGTGGAGAGAGAGAGAGAGAGAGAGAGAGAGAGAGAGAGAGAGAGAGAGAGGTGGTAACCATAATGCATGTGAAATGGATTCACATGCTTTTGTTGTGATTTCAAAATACACCCTTATAGTGTATTTGATGTGAAGTGGATTAATCAAATATATCTCCCAACGCACTAATTACCATTGATTCACATCGATTACATGCTTTCAGATAATCCAGTGAAGATCTACTCCAAAGGTTTTAAACAAGAGATTTTTGTAACCAAGTTATGTAACAAAAGATGATAAGCCTTCTTTGAATTCTCCCACTGGTATCTTAACATGCCCCTTCAAGCTAAGTGTCACATTAATGACACAAAGCTTGTTCTTAAGATAATGAAACTGTACAAATGTTAGACCTTCGTAAAGATATCTGCAATGCGATCCTAAGAGGAAACATAGTGAGCGATAATGTCGCCATGTACTGCTTTTCCCCCCTATAAAGTGATAATCTACTTCCACATGTTTGGTACTGCAAGTATGAAATATAGGGTTAGACGCTAATGAAATAACACTAATATCATCGCAGTACAATAAAGGAGATGATATCTTCAACACCCTTAGGGAGTGTTTGTAGCCATGACCATTCTGCTATCCATAATGAAAAACACATTTTTCATTGCATTTTCCGTTCTTGTTCTTTCCTTGCGTAGGAGTTCAACAACACATTTTGTCTGACTAAGATATAGCTCAAAAGAAGCTCAATGAGCCCCGATATTCCTAAAAAAATAATGCACTGGACCATATCCTTTATGGCTAGAAGACAATTGAGGTTGTGCAGTAGGAAATTATGAGCTGACATGTGATTACTTGCAACAATATCATCCACAGAGAGAAGAAAGATAATCCAACCAACCACTCAGTGAATCAACTGCGAGTTATCAGCAACGGAACCTACAAACCTCAAGCCTTGAAAATAATTTGTGAAGCGATGAAACTAGGCACGTGGCGGCTATTTAAGATCATAAATGGATTTGTAATTTATAAACATGAGATGGGTATAAAGGATCGATAAAGCCTGGAGGTTATTGCATACAAATTTCTTTAGAGAGATTTCCATGCCTAAAACTATTGTGCAAGTCTATCTAATGAATGGGCCAACCATGATGGAAAACGATTATAAGAACAAGATTTATTGTGGCTGGTTTGATTAAAGGACTAAGTGTGTTATAGTAGTCAATCTCTGGTTGCTGATTGTATCCTTTGGCAGCCAAGCGAGCCTTGTAACTTTTACGGAAGCATTCACTTTTGCTTGATTTTGTAAACACAACAGCAACTGTTAATATTTGATTTGGTTTAGCTGGAATTTCATTTCCTTGTAAAGCACTGAATTCAGACACCATGGCCTCTCTCCAGTCATGAACTTAGGCAGCTTGGGTATAACAAGTGGATTCCATAAGAATATGTTAGTGACAGATGTCTTAAATCTGTCAGACTAGGCTTGATGACATCAAGTAGGATTCGATGTCATTGAAGTCAATCAATGTCATCGAGTATTTTTCGGATTTCGACCTCTGGTTGCTAGACATTTTTTGGTCATTCTTCGATGACATCGAAAGGTGTTCGATGTCATCGAAGGTTTTGCATAGAATTTCTGTGGAAATGCAGATTTTGTGAAATTTGCTTTCTAATTCGTTTTGGTTTCTTTTTAAAGCTATATAAAGGGGTGTAAATGTTCACAACCCCAATTGTAGGGTTGCGATGTAGTAATAATCTCAGTAATACCGAGGTCGAATTCACAGGGACTAATCTTATACATATTCTGAAAATAACTAGAACTAGAACTATAAGAAGATCTAAACCTAAATCTGAAATAAAATAGAGTAATTGTGAAGGATTTATCAAATATCAAAAGAGAACTAAGGTGCTAAGGATCCACTTATAGTTATCAAGATGTTACCTTGCTTGATTCAAGGAACACAATTAGAATTGGAGTCCTATCCTATCCAATTGGAAGATGAGATAATCAAATCTCTGAACTTCTTATGGATCTAGTCATCAATGAAAGAGAATTGTGAAGATTAAAAGGGATTCCATCACCTAACCATGCCCAGGAGACGATGACAAACAATAAAATTTTCACAATCTCAAATAAGAAAAAAAAAAGATATTTAAAGTTATTGCAGATCTATAATAATTTGAGTCACAACAAACCATTAAAAACTGAAAATATTTCTTATAATCAAACTAAAATCAATGAGGTTCAATAAAAACATGAATCAAAGCAAAGTAAACATCTCAATCACGCTACAAACTTCATCTTTTAGACCTAGGTAAGAGGTTTAGTTAACCATAGACATGATTAAACCAAAATCTCTTAAATAAAACATAAAAATCCACTCAGGAAGAAAAAAAAAACTCCCGGACGGCAGCTCCACCCTTTTTCTCCACTCCTCAAACCCTATAAGATGCTTTGGAGCATCCTAGGAACTCCTATTTGTAGTTGGAGAACTTTAACTTTCGCACCAAGTTGGAAAAGTGCAGAAACCTCTTAAAATTTACGCAGTTTGCGCAAAATCTGCGTAACCCTCGACTAGTCGAGGATCGCGCAAATTTAAAAGATAATGTTGTTGGAGTTCGAGCTGAAGTTTTTTAGATTAGTAGAGATAGAGCTAGGGCTAGTCGAGCCAGAGCTTAGGCTAGTCGAGAATCACACAAATTCATTTCAAATCTTTGATTTTCTTCATTCCTCACTTGGCTTCTTTGGATCTTTGGCATGTGAATTCTTCAATCTTGGTATCCTACGATCCATCCTTTGCTTTAGTGATTCTTGAGCATCAAATCCATGATTTTAATATTCTTTTCAATCTAAGCTCTCAGATTCACCTTGCAACACAAACATATATAAAATATACCATTAAGCAGTATCATGTTCATAAAACCAAGATATAAGTAGGGGGAAATATGCAATATTTGACACTCAACACACTCCCCAACTAGCATTTTACTAGTCTCATGCAAAACATGCATGAAGTAATCTTTAATTCTCAACGTTCAAACCTTTTTTAGAAATTAATCATTTATACAACCAAGTATAAATGGGTAGAATTAAGACAAGAAAGCGGGATTTTGAAAACCTGGAACCGAATTACATAAGCAATCAATCAACTAAATTCTTTATCAATTCTTTCATAGTATAAGTTCATATATCAAGTTTTTTAATGTGCTCAGTGCAAATCAACTTACTTCTCATAAAAATATTATCTTTTCATAATGTTAGCCATGCTCATCACTTCAAGATTGGTTAAAAACTCGATTACTGATTCCGAACTTATCCCTTTTTCCTTCTTTTTCTAGTTTTTTTATTTTATATCAACGGTCTTTTGTATTTATTCAATCTTTTCAGTCTTTCCACCATACATGACCTTTTTGTCAATCTCCTATTTTTTAACTGGTCATTTTCTTCTTTTAAGGTAAATAAAATTCTCCAAACTCGATTCTCAATATCTTTCAATGATCATCATACTGACAAATAAAAAATCTAGAACTGTTAACAGAAAACAAATTGAACGTGTCTTGTGATTTAGATTAACATGATATTCAAACTTCCTCTTAATCAATTGAGTGTAAAAATCGTAAGTGATATAGGCTACTTAGTTGATCGAACTTCAACAATTCAAAATTCACTTCCTATCTTATCATCATACTCAATGCATTCTTAAATACACAAATTATCAATTTCCAAATAGGTTTTATCTTGAAAAATTAAAAAATTTCCACAATTTTTGCTCAAAACTAAGAAAACGTTAATTAGTTTACCTAATCCACACCCCCAACCTAAAATCTACATTATTCTCAATGTAAAAGATATGAGCATATAATTCATATGAAGCAACGAAAAGAAAGGAGTAGTGAAGGAAATGTATTACCTGAAGAAGGAAAATTACAGCTTTTCCAAGGATTTTAAAACGAAGATGGGCTAGTACACAGACTAAACAATGGAAAACAAATTATCATAGTCCTAATTCCTATGAAAGCAATAGACCTAACTACACCTCTATCAGACTAGGATGTCAATTCTGGTAGACAGGATCAATCAGAGGTATGGACATGTCATCTTAATCAAACTTCTCAAAAAATGGATTTAAACGATGTCTATTGACTTTAAAAGCATTGTCATTGTTTGAATTCTTTATCTCAACGGCCCCGTGAGGATACATATTAGTAACTGTGAAAGGGCCGGTCCAATAAGATCGAAGTTTACCCGAAAAAGATGTAACCGAGAATTGTACAAAAGGACCTTTTGACTAGTCAAGAATGATTTCCGAAAGATGTTCCTATCGTGGAATACTTTTATCATATCCTTGTAAATTCTCGAGTTCTCGTATGCGTCATTCTAGATTTCCTTGAGTTCGTTCAATTGGAGTTTGTGTAGCGAGCCAGTGTTGTCCATGTTAAAATTTAGATTTTTGATAGACCAGTAGGCTCTATGTTCCAATTCCACAAGTAAGTGGTAAGCTTTCTCATAGACAATTCTAAAAGGAGACATTCCAATGAAGGTCTTAAAGGTTATACGGTACGCCCATAAAGCATCGGTCTTAAAGGTTGTCCTCCATTACTAATGATTGCCCGAGGTGTTCCGAACAGGGAACGGATGTTTTCTTTTAAGAATCTAATGAATGTCCAATGGTGTCATTATTCTAGTACGGGATCACTTCGACCCATTTTGTCACACCCCAAACTTGGAAACCAGGCTCATAAAATTTTCGATTGCTGAATCCGGCGTCGACAACTTCCGTAGTACCCCATTCTTGGTTCTTGGTACCCATTTACTAGGTTCCGATCCTGGGATCCTACAAGGAGGATTTTCAACATCAGTTTGATTCATAATAAGCATAACCAAAGGCATAACCCACAAACAACAACCAAAAACTCCATCACATTTTCACGATGATAAAAAATTTATAAGTACAGTGCGCATAAAGGGAGATACAATAATGATAGACAAAAAGCTCCAAGATGATCTGCTATGCGCTCCTGCCTCAGTGTTGCTGTGATCTAATGTCACCTACACACAACGGTCGTACATAAGCTTACAGAAAGCTTAGAGAGTGGTGAAAGTGTGTGCGTAATGTAGTAATACAATTATACAATATTAGAGTAATGTGGAACATGTTGAAGAATCCATGATCACTATTGGTCGTACCAAGGCCATGCGATGTAAGGCATGGATAATGTCGGTCATACCAAGGCCATGCGATGTAAGATGTAATTCAAGCACACCAATCCTCATTTAAGTCCACATATCAATACAACTCAACTCTAGAATATCTCGGGGTTTAATACACTCCAAACCAGATTCTCGTCCCATCATGCGCAACGAGGTGAGCAGAAGAGACCTCACTATCTGCCTGTCAATATTGGGCTCGACACGTCGATAGCGGACTCATTCCTCGAACTGGTCAAACTCAGCCTAGCTTTGCCCCTGCTCTCGGGCAGGTAAGGCCGCACCCCCTTCCAACTGACCACGATATAGTGAAAAGGTCTGTCATCTGGTATTCAGCACTCGGCGCTCATGCATCCACTCGGTCTAGATGTCAGAGCAACCTCCTGGTACTATAAGGGTTTAGGGACTTTCACCCAGGGATATTTATAACACTCCCATGTAGAACAAGATTTTCAGTGTCTAATCCTGTCAACCATGATACACTAGTGGAGGTTACGACCCCGATGTCACTAGGGCGTACAGTAACTATGTCACATAATGCGAAATACATGAATCACACTATCCAGTCATGTAGTAATCCTGTGCGTATCGAGCGCTCATGTAGGGCAACACTACCTATCCGGGAGCTCATAAACAATCTGCCTGAAGACATGATATAATCAGTCACTTCTCATATCAAGCATACATATGATGCGTATGAGCATGAATCATGAAACTATACTAAACATGTTTATGGTAATGAATTTTGTTTGTAACGAAGACGGGCCTAGACGGCCTACACACTACAAGTATGGGTCTAACAATGGGCCCTTGGGAGAGTTACAATGCGGATATTTAACCATCATTGCTCTTACAATGTGGATGTCAAACCATTATTGCTTCCAAGGCATGACCGCTAAAAACATCATCACATACATCATGGTAGAATCTCACATCGTAATGGGCCTCATATACATTGCATTCGGCCCACCTCACATACGTATCATTGGGCCTCATATACATCAAATCAGCCGATCGAACGGGCCTATCAAATGGGCCGATCAAATGCATCACCATGGGCCTCACATGTAGGCCTCATATACAACAAGTGGGCCGCACTACTTGGGCCTCATATGCACCAAATGGGCCACATATCTGAGCCTAACAATACAGACAGGTGGGCCCCACCCATGGGCCAAAATACATCATGATGGGCCTTATAGATGGGTCGTACCAATGGTCCTTAAGTGGCTTGGATCATACCAAAATTATTTCAATATTTGTAGGTGTAACATGTGTATCATTGTACATTATCAATCCATGGGGCTCATGGCCCATCAATGAGGACCAGCACTGCCCAAACATTGTCCATATAAATCAGCACCATCTAAACTGTGTCTAGGTGCATCAGCACCATCTAAACATTGTCCATGTGTATCAGCACCATCCAAACTTTGTCCAGCAGCGGGTCCCACCATCAGGACGGCTGGGATGTACATATACATCACGTGGGTCCCATAGAACTTGTTGACATCAGTCAGCAGGTGGGTCCCACCATCAGAACAGCTTGGATGCACGAATACATCACGTGGGACCCACAGAACTTGCTGACGTTAATGTGCAATGGGATCTGCGTCACTGGCAGATGGACAGTTTAGTTTTAAAACCGGTGGACGGTGTGTACATGACACACACCTCATGATCAAACCCACCATCCCAGCCCATGGACGGTGGGGATATGCAACATATATCAAGGTGGACCACAAGCTGCTGGGTGACATTAATACAGCAGCTATACAGCTGCTGTAAACATTCACCAGCCACTCCCCTTTCTCAAAATAGGTGGGTCCCACATGGGGCCCACACGTACGGACAACCACCTCAACATATATAAATATATAATATGTTATTTTATTATTATTATTATTATTATTTTAAAATAAATCCCACCAACGTCCAAATAGATGGACCGCTACACGAAATACATACAATGGTGTGGCCAACCGTCCAAGCAATGGACGGTGGGGATCCACACGTGCAAACATGGTAAGGTCCACCATGATATGAATGGCATGGATGTACACCATACATCATGGGGTGGTGCCATGTGGGTGACCCACCAGCGTCCAACAAATGATGGACGGTTGGATGCAAAAAATACTTCACGGTGGGTACCCACAAACCTTACTGACGTGAATGAACAGTGGGTCCCGCCAGTTGAACGGTCTGGATATCACGTGGGACCCACGGAGCTTGCTGACGTTGAGAAGCCAGCAAGTTTCACGCTCTGAACGGCTTAGATCTTTAAACGGTTGGACGGTTTGGATATAATACACATGTCATCACTACAAGAAAGAGGGTTTTTAAAGACGAAACTTCTTTTCGTCGCTAAAAGCCACTTTTAGCTACAAAATTGTAAATTCGTAGCTAAAAGTCACCTTTACCGACAAAAATTTTCGTCGCTAAAGGTTGTTTTCAGTTTTTTAAACAAAACCGAAAAGTTACTTTTAGCTACGAAAATTATCGTAGTTACAAAACGTGGATGACACTTTTAGCGAGGAAAATTTTCGTCACTAAAGGATGTCAACAATTTTTCAAAAAAATCGAAAGGTTTACTTTTAGCTACAAAAATTTTCGTAGCTAAAATACGTGGATGAAACTTTTAGCGATGTAAATTTTCGTTGCTAAAGGTTGTAAACAACTTTTCAAAAAATTGATAGATTTACTTTTAGCTACGCAAATTAGCTAAAAAACGTGGATCAGACTTTAAGCGACAAAAATTTTCGTCGCTAAAGGCTATAAACAATTTTTAGGCAAAATCGAAAGGTTTACTTTTAGCTAAGAAAATTTTCGTAGCTAAAAAACATGGATGAGACTTTTAGCGACAACAATTTTCGTTGCCAAAGCCTGTAAACAATTTCTCAAAAAAATCAATATGTTTACTTTTGGCTACAAAAATTTTCGTAGCTAAGAAACGCGGATGAGACTTTTAGCGACGGAAATTTTCATCGCTAAAGGTTGTAAACAATTTTTCAAAAAATTCAATAGGTTTACTTTTAGCTACAACAATTTTCGTAGTTAAAAAACATGGATGAGACGAAAATTTTCGTCGCTAAAAGTTGTAAACAATTTTTCAAAAAATCGACAGGCTAGCTACAAAAATTTCCGTAGCTAAAAAATGTGGATGAGACTTTTAGTGATGAAAATTTTTGTCGCTAAAGGCTGTAAACAATTTTACAAAAAATCGATAACTTTTAGCTACGATACTTGTCGTAGCTAAAAACATGGATGAGATTTGTAGCGGCGAAACTTTTTTTCGCTAAAGGCTGCAAGAAATTTCAATAGATACTTTTAGCTATGAAACTTTTCACAGTAAAATGCGTAGATGAGACTTTTAGTGTTGACAATTTTCATCACTAAAGGCTGTAAACAATTTTCCGAACAAATTCAAAAGGTTTACTTTTAGCTATGAAAATTTTCGTAGCTAAAAACATGGATGAGACATTTAGCTATGAACATTTTCGTCGCTAAAGGCTGTAAACAATTTTTAAATTAACTACGAAAATTTTCATAGCCAAAAAACGTGGATGAGACTTTTTAGCTATAAAAATTATCGTCGCTAAAGGCTATAAACAATTTTTCAAAAAATTCAAAAGGTTTACTTTTAGCTAAGAAAATTTTTGTAGTTAAAAAATGTGGATGAGACTTTTAATGACAAAAATTTTCATTGCTAAAGCCTGTAAACAATTTCTCAAAAAAATCGACAGGTTTACTTTTATCTATGAAAATTTTCGTGGCTAAAAAACATGGATGAGACTTTTAGCGATGAAAATTTTCATTGTTAAACGCTATAAACAATTTCTCAAACAAATTAATAAGTTTACTTTAGCTACGAAAATTTTCATAGCTAAAAAATGTGGATGAGACTTTTAGTGATGAAAATTTCCATCGCTAAAGGCTGTAAACAATTCTTTAAAAATACTTTTAGCTACAAAAATTTTCGTACTTAAAAAACGTGGATGAGACTTTTAGCGATGAAAATTTTCGTCGCTAAAGGCTGTAAACAATTTTTGAAAATACTTTTAGCTACAAAAATTTTCATACTTAAAAAACGTGGATGAGACTTTTAGTGATGAAAATTTTCGTCGCTAAAGGCTGTAAACGATAGGTTACTTTTAGCTAAGAAAATTTTCATAGCTAAAAAACATGGATGAAACCTTTAGTGACGAAACTTTTCGTTGCTAAAGGCTGTAAACAATTTTTCGAAAAATCAATAGGTACTTTTAAACATTGATGAGACTTTTAGCGATAAAACTTTTCATCGCTAAAGGCTGTAATCAATTTTTCAAACGTTTTCGTAGCTAAAAAACGTGGATGATACTTTTAGCTATGAAAATTTTCCTCACTAAAGGGTGTTTTGAATTTTTGAAAAAATTAAAAAATCTAAATGTTTCCTTTTACCGACGAAATTAATTTCGTAGCTAAAAGCCACCTTTATCAACGAACAGTTTCGTCACTAAAGGGTAGCGGATTGTAACTTTGTGGGGCCCATTGTCATTCATGCGTTATATCAACTCCGTTCATCTGTTTTATCATATAATTTTAGGACTTAAAACAAAAATTAATCATATTCAAAGTTCAAGTAGACCACAACACTTGAAACAACATGAATTGAAGTCTACCTTTGAAAAGTTCTTGGGGGCCCATGAAAGTTTTAGACTAAGATGATATTTGTGTTTTCCCTTCATCCATTTGAAGTGTTATCTTATGAACAGTTGGATGACAAATAAACATCACTGGGTGCCTTTGAAAGGTTTTCAACGGTGGAAATCAATCCTTCCACTGTTTGCTTTAGTAAGGTCTACTTTAGATTTTGATATACTTCAATTTTGGGCTCAACCCTTAAAATGATCTGCAAAAACGGATGGACGACGTGGATATACCACATGAATTCACAGTGGGCCCAACAAGCTTTTGTTGCCTTTAGAAGTTTTTAATGGTGGGCATCACTGTTTTCTGTGTTGGGGTCCACTAGAGCTTTGGATTTAACTCGTTCTTTAGATATTGCCCTAAAATGATCTCTCCAAATGGTGGGATATGCCTCATTTTTTGTCTCATGCCATAAAATGATCTTTCAAATAGATGGACAACATGGATTAAACACATACATCATGGTGTGGCCAGGCCATAAAGCACCAACCACCAGTCATTGGATGGTGTTAGGGGGAGTAGCTAATTTGTTCCCCTTATTTGTGGTGCGGTCCATTTAATCTTTAGATATGATTCATTTTTTGGATAATTTACTAAAATGATTTGGAAGAACTTCAGATTTTTAAATCAAATTTCATTGAAATTGTTGATCAATCTTGGTATGCTCAATATCTTTTCTCATATGTAGTCTGATTAAGGCGAGTAACTAGTCAAATTGAGGGTATTGACCAATAAAATAGCATGAATGGACCGACATGTAAAATGGGCCAAATATTCTGGTCAAAATTGTGACCCAACTTACTGACCTCGTGAGAACCTAAGAATTGATGTTAGTAAGTTTTGTGGGCCCCATCATGATGTGTGTCGAACATCAACACCGTGGATTTGATGTGTCCCCTTTAGGTTATGAGATATCTCAAAAATCATCTGTATATGAAACTCAAGTGGGCCATACCATCTAAAACTATGTGAAGACATCCTAAAAATATAAAAGCACTTGGTGGGGCCCACATGAGTTTTGGATGCGGCTAAAAATTGGTCTGACCCCTCATCCAAGAGGGACACACATAATGAGTGGGTTGGATATGTGAATCACATTTAGGCAGACCCAATATATGATTATGAATGTTTTAAGGGAGCTTTTGATGATGAAACTACTTCATAGGACATTTCCTATCAAATTGATACTCTAGATAAATGATCAAATTGGACTAGTGTCAAAGACGAATAGTCCAATTATTCTGAAATTGAAGATCAACGGTTCAACTGGGAAAATATGATAGATGAGAAGTTCGATCGTGCTAAAATTGAAGATGAGCGGTTCAATTGGGCTGATATTGATATTGAAAATCAATGGTCCAGTTGGAAAATTGTTAAAGTAGAATTGTCTTATTCTAACTAGACTAAATATAAACGTTCATATTAGACTATCCAAGATGGATGGTCTATATGTTCAACTTTAGATATGATGGTCTAATTGGGTCGATGAATGATCAATGGTCTAAGTAATGATCCCATCAGATGGTTCATCTTCATTATCAGATCGCTGATCATCAAGATTGGCACAATTGAATTGTTTGGCCATTGACCAAATCGATCATTTATCTCTAATTTCCCCAATCAAACCGTTCATTTTGATGTCCGTCCAATCTAGCTTTAAATATCGACAACTGACTGTTGATCATTAATATCAACCAATCAAACCATTCATCTACAATTCTGGCCAAATCAAACTATTTATCATTAGTATCCACCAAATTACACTGTTCATCTTTAATACCGATCCAAGTGGACCAATCAACTTCAATCTTGGACTAACCAAACTACTTATTATTGTCTAATGACTTAAATTTGTCTGTAATAGGGTCTTTTTGATGATATTGATAGACTACTCAATTTTATCAAGCATATATTGATGTCATCAATAGATGCTTGATCCTGTTGAGAAATTTTGGAAAAATTCTTATTGATTACTAGATAGTTTTGGAGTTGCTACTTGATGGCATTCAAGGTTGCTTTGATGTCGTCGACTAGTCCTCGATGACTATCGATGCAGCGAAGGCGATATTCACATTTACAAAAACACATTTGTAGAATATACATTCTATCACATGATGTATGTGTTTAATCCATGTTGTCTCCATGATGTTAAGCTGTGTGGGCCCCACCATGACATGTGTCAAACATCAACACCATGTATTTGATGGGTCCCCTTTAAATTATGGGATATACCAAAAATCAGCCGTATACGGAACTCCGGTGGGCCATACCTTTTAAAATCATGTGAAGACATGCCTAAAACATATAAAAGCACTTGGTGGGCCCCACCTAAAATTTGGTTGCATCTAAAACTTGGTATGACCCCTCATCCAAGTGGCACACACATAATGGATGGGCTGGATTTGTGGACCACATCTCGGTGGGCCCAAAAAATAATTATGAATGTTTTAATGGAGGGTAACCCCTCTCAACTTTTGCATGTGGTGTGGCCTACACAAGTCATATATTGATTTGATTTGTAATCCCTGGGCCCACCATGGGATGGTGCATATGACTGATGTGGTAGATGTTTGACACGCATCATGGTGGGGCCCACAGAGCCATGTCAGACAAATCCAAATCCCAAATATCTCTCTCTCTCTCTCTCTCTCTCTCTCTCTCTCTCTCCATTCCCTAACCCTATCTCTCTCCCGATCTTGCTCCAACTCTTACTGTCCCCTTTCCGTCTTTGAGGGAAAAACCCTAACTCTCTTGTCTTCACTTCCATTGCGTTTCTCGGCAGCCGATTGCTTTTTTCGACACCAGATCGGCATTCTCCGGCACTAGTGCTCAGCTCCCATGTCTGATCTCAAGCCCAAGAACGAGATCTCGTTTGCGGGAACGTTCGCCAGCAATGCTTTCGCCGCCTATGTTATAGGGGTATCGATCCTTTTCTTTTCCCTATTCTATTTGATTTCGAAGTTAGATTGGGTGGAATTTGGTTGTGTTTGCTTGATCTTGTTGTTTTGATCTTGATCTTGTATTTTTTGCTTCTTTTTTTTTTTGCCTTTTTACTGTAAATTTTCTATGATTCATTTTAGTTCGATTGAACAGATGTTCTTGTTTGATCTGGTTCTTGGACCTTGAATTTATATATTTTTACAATTTTTCTTTCATTTTATGCTCATCTAGTCGAATTTAATCGGTTTGGATTTTCTTTTTTCTTTTTTCCTGTTTTGCTAGATCTTTGGTTGACTTATAATAGTTTGATATTTTTAATTGAAGAACTTTCGATCTTCATGCTACATTTTCCTGAATTTTCAGCATTTTCGTGTTACATTTGTTGTTTAATTAGCGAAATGCATGAATTTTCTAGTTTTCTTTTTCCATTTCTTTTTGCCTTTGATAGACAGCAAAGAAGGCAATGGCTTGCATTTGATAGATAGCAGAGGGGACATGGATTTATGGAGGCTTGCATTTAGGAAATCCACGGATTTAACAATCCCTGCAAACGATAAATAGGGGAGATTTGAAATCCATGGATTTCACAAATCCCTGCCAAAAATCCCTCCCCCCAAATAGCCCCTAAGTAATCAAAACAGAAAAAATAGTGAACACGTTGATTAAGTGATGACACATTGAAAAAAAAAAAAAAAAGAAAAAGAAAAAGAAAAAAGAGACTGTGACTTGTGAGGATCAACTATGGAATGGTTGAGTCAGGGGTCCTCTAAACTCTGATTTCTTAGGACAGTTATGGCAAGGATTAGTTATAATTCAAAACTATAGTCGTGGAAAATGATTTCCGTAACAAAATTTACATGCATGATTAGCCCAGCTTGTATGTACCTGTATCTTGGTTGCATTCTGAACATTTCACTAGTCAAAAGATCCTTCTCCAGTGTTCTTGATCAGATGCTTACAGAAGGAGAGAGAGATCTTAGTCCAACTTCAGAAGGGCATGGAGTAGAAGCCTCATAGAAGCATTGCAGTAATGTTGCTAATCCTTAGTTAAACCCTGATCAACCATGGTTCTCTATTTCATATGATAAATATTTTTTAGAGGTTTTTGCATATACAACCCTTCCTTTTAGCAATACAAGACAAAGCCCCCTTTAGTTTTCATATTTGTAATAACACCATTCCTTTTTGTCCTTTATAAACAAATCCCCAAACTATGACTGTTTTAAGATGATAGCATAACTAGTGTTAGCTAAGCTACCAAATTAAGTTTTTGCCCCTTCTGATTTGGAAAACATTAGTTACTCTACTAGGTTGTTAAGGTGATATTCATGATGTCAAAAACTGCACAAGTGGCATGGTCACAACTTAAAAATGTTTATATTGTTGATCCTATTTTAGCAGTAACTTAAACTAATAATTACAATAGTTTGATTATTAATCAACCGATTGATCTTCATTTTTTTGGATGATCAATGAAAGGAAGTGGGTGGTTTGTTCCAACAAACAGATGGCCATTTAGAGCACAACAATGTTGAATGCATGGGAAAATTTGTCTGTTGTCTATCAATGGCATGTCTTGGTATATTGAGGCATTTTACTTAAGCCGAAATGTCTTTCAATATTTTTTTTCACTTGAGCTGAAATTCATTTTTTTGCTTCTTTGTAGGCATGGCACTGTTTGTGAGCAATTTTGCTGAACCAGGAGATCCTGAGTATGCTCCTCCATTCCGAAAGGGTGAAACTCCGGTAAGAAACTCTACTGCGTGGGATATTCTCCTTCACATGCTTGGTTGTATAGATGCTACTTGTAGATATTTTTCTTGATGGAATCCCAAGTTGTATCCTGTGGATAGTGCAAGTTGTGCAGATTTGTTCCACTTTTTGGACAAATAATTGTTTCCTTGAAATGGATTTGTTAGGCCTGGGTCTAAATTCCAAGTCCAATCTCTGACCTTGTAAAAATTGAAGTCATTACTTCTATTGCTTTCTTGAAATCTTCAGTGGCAACATTTGAGAATTTTGCTTGGCACTTAGGGCAGTTATGCAATTTATACTCGTAATTGTATATTCTCTTTATTGATGCGTATTCTGTTGCATCACTGAAAGTTGGCTCAAATGCCTTTCCAGGATTAAGGCCTACAAGATTTTCTGGGAGCCAAATCATTATGCCTCTTGCTCACACAATGGAAAACGAAGAGGTCTGTATGCACTTTTTATTCTAGTCATCTAAGTCAACCTAACTTGGACTCTGACATGTGTTTGCAATTTCAATACACTTATAGAAACATAAAATCATCTTTGTAACCTTGCCTAGCTCTTGAAACGTAGTAATATGATATTTAAAATTTTCAATGCCTGAGCAATATAATATGAAGAAGAAAACCAAAGATTAAGAATATTAAATATAAAAAAGCAAGAGCCATTTTCCATTGTGTCAACACCTTCTCTATGTCAATACGTATCGACATGGATAGAAAACCTGTAAGCAGCACGCTCTTATTACCTAAGTGAAGAACAAGTTTAGGTGCTTTAGTATTGCCTTTACAATATTGAGGATGCTAGGATATTTACAAGATGGTTCAAGTCCCAAGCTATCAAACTCTTCAAGTATCAACTAGAATTATGTAATCCCTGGATATTAAGATTAGGCAGCCAAATAAAATAAGGAAAAAGGATAGAACTATCAAACACGAGAAATAATTGAAAAAATAAGATCCATATCTAGCTATGCGGCCATATCTAGCTGTGCGGCATATGTTTGAGAGAAATTTTAGAGTTTGGACTCCCCTTCATCAAAACAAATTCAAGGTATTGAAAATTGACATTTAGTCTAGCCAAATATCTCAATATCAATTAGTCAACCATTCCTGTTAACCGCATTAGTGATTAAATTAAAAAAAAAAAAAATTGAAAAGTGCATCTTTCTTTTTATTGAAATTTCAGTTATAGAAAATTTCTAGGAATCTCCAAGGAGAAATGTGACAATTCTCTTGAGTTTGTATTCATAATCTGACTTTCTTATTTTTATTCTATTTGTCTATTTGTGCATTGATTCGTTTTCTTTGTTGATGGAAAATACTTCTAGTTTCTTGAAGTAGTTCAACTCGAAGGACATGCCATCACCCAAGCTGTTCTGTCGAGAGATATCCATCTCCTGCAGGTAATTGATCTATGATTTTTGTTGGTTTTTCTTTTACCTTTTTTTATGCTAGGAAGTGATACGCCAGCCAATCCCAAGCCTAGGTAATGGAGGACTGATGGCAAGTGGGCAGCTGGTATTAAAACCTTTACCAGCCAATTATGAGAATGCCGATTCCAAATAGCTGAGATGAGGTCTTAAAACCATTAGTAGTTTTGTCACTTCTATGTTGAATCTTGGAACCCACTGATGGTCACTCTTTACTTTGTCCCACTTTATGGTTTTGCAAACACTCGCTGATGTTGATGTTGTAATGATTTTGGGCAATTCTATTTATATATTAGCTCTAATTTGTTGGAGTAGACTCGGATGTGCGTCGGAGCTATTTAGATGTTGAGCGGGGGTCCTTGGAAGGTGGGAACTGTTGTTATGACCATGATGTCGCTGTCCATTTCCTATGGACAACATTGGAGTGGCCTGACCATTTGGACAGGCCGTGTTTATATCTGTATTTGCTCGAAGTTGATGGAGTAGACCCGGATGTGTGTCGAAGCTATCCGGATGTTGAGCGATGGTCCCTAAAAGGTGGGAACTGCTGTTATGATCATGATGAAACTGTCCATATTCTATGGACAACATCCGTGTTTATATCTATATTTGCAGGGACCACACCCTTAACCTATAACCTAAACCTATAACATATAACTTATAACCTAAACCTATAACCTAAACTTAATTAATTCCCTAAACTTTAACCTTCAACCTAACCTAAACCTATAACCTTAACTTAATTCACTAAACTCTAACCCTCAACCTAACATAAACCTATACTTATAACCTAAACCTATTCTCAAATCCCAAAACCTATAACCTAAACCTAAACCTTAACCTAAACCTATAACCTATAACCTAATGCTATAACCTAAACTCAATTCCCTAAACCTTAACCAATAACCTAATCTAAACCTATATTTATAACCTAAACCTACTCTCAAATCCCAAAACCTATAACTATAACCTAAACCTTAACCAAAAACCTATAACCTATAACCTAAACTCAACCTAAACCTAAACCTATAACCTACACTTATAACCTAAACCTAAACCTAAACCTTAACCTTAACCTAAACCTAAACCTTAACCTATAACCTAAACTTAATTCCCTAAACCTTAACCTATAACCTAACCTAAACCTAAACCTATAACCTACACTTATAACCTAAACCTAAACCTATAACCTAAACCTATACTTATTACCTAAACCTATTCTCAAATCCCAAAACCTATAACCTTAACCAAAACCTAAACCTATAACCTAACACTTATAACCTAAAACCTAAACTTAAACCTAAAACTACACTTTTAACTTATAACCTAAACCTAAACCTAAACCTAAAACCCAAACATAAACCCAATCTCGAACTCGAACCCGATTTCATAAACCTAAACCTTAATGAATTTTCAAATCACTAAACCTAAACCTAAACCTATACCTAATCCTAATCTCAACTCTGTAACCTAAACCTAAACCTAAACTTGAAATCCCAAACCTAAACCCGATCCTGAACCCGAACCCGATTTCCTAAACCTAAACTTATAACCTTAACCTAAACCTATTCTCAAACCTCAAAACCTATAACCTAAACCTAAACCTATATAACCTTAACCTAAACCTAAAACTTAACCTATAACCTAAACCTTAACCTATAACCTTAACCTATAACCTTAACTTATAACCTAAACCTATAACCTAAACTCAATTTCCTAAACCTTAACCTATAACCTAACCTAAACCTAAACCTATAACCCGAACTCGATTTCCTAAACTAAAACCTTAACGTATTTTGAAATCCCTAAACTTAAACCTACACCTAATCCTAATCTTAACTCCCTAACCTAAACCTAAACTTAAACTTGAAAACCCAAACCTAAAACCGATCCCAAACCCGAACCCTATTTCCTAAACCTAAACTTATAACCTTAACCTAAACCTATTCTCAAATCTTAAAACCTATAACCTAAACTAAAACTTGTATAACCTTAACCTATAACCTTAACTTATAACCTTAACCTATAACCTTAACTTATAACCTAAACCTATAACCTAAACTCAATTTCCTAAACCTTAACCTATAACCTAACCTAAACCTAAACTTATAACCCGAAGCCGATTTCCTAAACCTAAACCTTCACGTATTCTCAAATCCCTAAACCTAAATCTACACATAATCCTAATCTTAACTCTCTAACCTAAACCTAAACCTAAACTTGAAAACCCAAACCTAAACCCGATCCCGATTTCCTAAACCTAAACTTATAACCTTAACTTAAACCTATTCTCAAATCCCAAAACCTATAACCATAACCTATAACCTAAACTCAATTTCCTAAACCTTAACCTATAACCTAACCTAAACCTAAACCTATAACCCGAACCAGATTTCCTAAACCTAAACCTTAACGTATTCTCAAATCCCTAAACCTAAACCTACACCTAATCCTAATCTCAACTCTCTAACCTAAACCTAAACCTAAACTTGAAAATGTAAGTGCTATGATTTCATATCCCTTTGGTTGTCAAATTTTGTGTTGCCAAAACCTATATCTATGTCTTGTATATCTTGTGCTTTATGATTGAAGACTATTCATTGCAACCAAGTCATCGCATTTCAAGACAAGATCTTAAATGAAGAAAGCTTTCAAGACATGGATGAAGAATTCAAGTATTGAAGTCTTCAAGTTTGTATGTTCAAGATTCGATCAAGTTCAAGTTTAGTAGAAGACTCTGTCAAGTCAAGATCAAGCTCAAGAAGTCCTACTACAAGATTTTTATATTCTCAAGCTTCTCTTAAGGGTCATCTGAGTGTACAGACTTTTAATGTCCATCTTACTTTTAAGGTTTGTCTGACCTTAGATTGACCTTATGATAGGCTTTACAGTAGGTCATTCTGGATATATAACTCATATATTTTATTATGCTTGTTTGGAGTGTTCTAAGACCAGTCGTAGGGACTTCAAGACCAGTCTAACTTTGCTACGACCAGCCTTAAGATTTTCAGGACCAGTCCTAGGTTGTTGAAGATTTTTGGATCTTTCTGGCTGTCGTACGACCAGTCTTGGACATCCTACGACCAGTCCTGTGAGTTCTACGACTCATCCTTCGACCGGTTGTAGCCCTACGAATCAAACTCCAGCAACCATTTTTGGGGTCTTACGACCGGTCGTAGGTGTCCCACGACCAGTCGTAGATGGCCCACGACCGGTCGTAGACCGCCCAGGACCGGTCGTGGAACAGTAAAATCTTATCCCACGAAAATATTTGAAAATCTTTGAAGCTATGACCAGTCCTAGGATCCTAAGACCAATCGTAGACGGGATTTTTCAGGCTATAAATAGAGCACGAACTTCAGAGTTTTAGCAATTCAATTCAACTCTATTCAAGCAATCTTTAGACTATTCTCTGAGATAAGTTTGTGTTTGTTTTAAACTACTTTGTGCTTATTTAATATTCCTTTTGCCAGCTTATTTTTTATTTAATTTTGATCTACATTCCAATCTCATTAGAAAAGGGGAATTTTTGATATTCCTTCTTCTTGGATTCAAAATCAAATAAAACTAGCCCTTTTGATTTAAAATCAATTAGACTTAGAACCATTCTTAAAGTGAGTATTGGAGTTTGAATGTTGAATCAAACTTCTACTCCGATTGGTTCTACAGGGCTAATTCAAAAGGTGATTCAGGTATTTTACATTTTTATAATTTACTTTCTTTGATTTTTGTTTAAGATTTGACAGAAAAATCTCATTGTATTGGTTATCTGAGGAGAGCCAGAAAACTCAGATTGTGGGGATTTTTTGATTGTGTAAGCCCGAGATCAAAGACACAATTATGAAGGTTTTAGGTGAACCTGTGAAACCTATTTTGATAGTGCATGCTAATATCCCCTGTGTGAGGATATTAGGAGTGGAGTGGCAATCTGTGTGGCTGTTGGATAACATTTGGTGTACACACAGGCGAACCACTATATATCGTTGTGTTGTGGATGTGTTTTACTCTTTCATTCTTTTGTTCATTCTGTTTTGTGGAGAGTATTTGTGGATGAATGTTGTAATCACTTCAAGCAAGTGTGGATGAATGTTGTAATAACTTAGGATTTATTTTTTACAAGTTATTTTGATTTTCTTTCTTATTATTCCTCATTGGGTTGTGATACCAAGGACGTTCTAGAAATAAGGTTGTCCTACCTTAAACCTATGGTTTTTGGTGTAAGGTTGTCCTTAGAACTGATAAAGTATCAATCTCTTTATTTTAGGCTATTGTGATTGTTTTATATTCAGCATTGTGCTTTATATCTTTTATTATTCCGCTGTTATAAGTTTTATTTGACATTCCCCTATTCACCCCCCCTCTAGGGCATATAGCTAGGCCCTTTCAGAAAACCCAAACCTAAACCCAATCTTGAACCCGAACTTGATTTCCTAAACCCAAACTTATAACCTTAACTTAAACCTATTCTCAAATCCCAAAACCTATAACCTTAACCTTAACCTAAACCTGTAACCTAAACTCAATTTCCTAAACCTTAACCTATAACCTAACCTAAACCTAAACCTATAACCCGAATCCGATTTCCTAAACCTAAACCATAATGTATTCTGAAATCCCTAAACATAAACTCGATTTCCTAAACCTAAACCTTAACATATTCTCAAATCCGTAAACTTAAACCTAAACCTACACCTAATCCTAATCTCAACTCCCTAACCTAAACTTAAACTTAAACTTTTAAACCTAAACCCAAACTCGATCCCGAACCTGAACCCGATTTTCTAAACCTAAACTTATAACCTTAACTTAAACTTATTCTCAAATCCCAAAACCTATAACCTAAACACAATTTCCTAAACCTTAACCTATAACCTAACCTAAACCTAAACCTATAACCCGAACTCAATTTTCTAAACCTAAACCTTAACGTATTCTTAAATCCCTAATCCTAAACCTACACCTAATCTTGATCTCAACACCTTAACCTAAACTTAAACTTAAACTTGAAAACCCAAACCTAAACCCAATCCCAAACCCAAACCCGATTTCCTAAACCTAAACTTATAACCTTAACCTAAACCTATTCTCAAATCTCAAAACCTATAACCTAAACCTAAAACCTATATAACCTTAACCTAAACCTAAAGCTTAACCTATAACCTTAACTCAATTTCTTAAACCTTAACCTATAACCTAACCTAAACCTAAACCTATAAATCGAACTCGATTTACTAAACCTAAACCTTAACGTATTCTCAAATCCCTAAACCTAAACCTACACCTAATCTTAATCTCAACTCCCTAACCTAAACCTAAACTTAAACTTAAAAACCCAAACCTAAACCCGATCCCAAACCCGAACCCAATTTCCTAAACCTAAACTTATAACCTTAACTTAAACCTATTCTCAAATCCCAAAACCCATAACCTAAACCTAAACCTAAACCTTAACCTAAACCTATAACCTAAACTCAATTTCTTAAACCTTAACCTATTGTTGAGGGTCAAATATTGCATATTAGACCCTGGTTATTTCCTGGATTTACGCATAAGATACTGTTTAAAGGCCGATTTAATCGTGTTTATGCTGCAGGTTGAATTTAGGAGCTTAAGTTGAAAAAGGACGCTAAAAGCTTGGATTTAACGTTCTGATGATCACCAAGTGTAAGACCCGTATCTTGGTCCTTACCTTTCCGTACACTTCCGCGGTCTTACCTGTCGAATTCCGGCAACTTTCGACCCTTAAACAATATCGACGCGCGACCTAGATTCATGTACCGATAACCCGAGTCGACTCAACCCCAGACCTATACCATAGCGACCGCGCCATCGTTGCGGTTCCGATACCGCGACTCGCGCGCCATTGCGATACCCTGATCAAGAGATATGAGCCAACGTTCGGTGCGAGAAAACGCCGCGCGTTGCAAAAATCAAGGGAATCTCAACGATGTGTCACATCAATCACATCAATCCCATCAATCAATCACCCATCAACCCATCATATGTCAAGTACACATCACCTCCATCCCTTTTCCCAAGCAACCATAAAAGTCTTCACATCCCATACCTCTCTTACACGAAAAGCCACAAAAGTCTTCTTAACCCATACTTCTCTTACACAAAAGCCACAAAAGTCAAATTTCTCTTACACCACCATCACTCACCCATCCATCCATCACTCTCTCTCTCTCCCTTTACATCACTCTCTCTTTCTCTCTTTCTCATTTCAAGATTTCAAGCAACTCCAAGAGCCCCATACGTATGGCATTTCTCCAAAGACCCTAAGCTTCAAGTGACCCACCTTCCTACCCCAAAATCTTCCATCTCAACCCTCCATTTCTCATCTTAACCGTTGAAGATTGAAGCTATGGTGCCAAGGAACCTCTAGGAGCGAGAAGATCGAACGGTGGGTGCTTCTATAGGATAGATTCTCTTATTTTTATGGTGGACCAAGTGAGGCCCACCGATCAATGGTGTGGATCTCACTTGGGACCCTAATATGTGGCCGATGGACCACTTGGATCATCATGATCGTTCCATGACGGGGCCATTCTCCATGGACCCCATCATGATGTTTATTTTCATTTAGAAGGGTCATCTAGACCGTCCATATCGGTGGAGAATGGATCTCCACCGTTGATTTACATTTCTAATGACCCCATGTGCAAGGGATCCATTTATTGTATGTTTCATTGCAAGGGAGGGCCCATAATGACGGGGTCCCTCCATCACAAGCCGTGTCCCACTCTCCATGTCTCTCTCTCTCTTACATTTATTTTATTTTATTTTATTTTATTTTATTTTATTTTATTTCATGCTATATGATGGTGTGGCCCACTTGAATGGATCCCATCTTGATGTACTTATTTTACTCAAGTGGGGCCCACCTTAGATGTTATTCCTATGCCGCCCACCATGTGGTGGCCACCTTCATCAGGCCACCACAAATTTCCATGTGAGCCAGCCGTCCAGCGTCTGGGACGCTGGACGTTTCTAGGAAATGTGAACAAGAAAGAAAAAGAAAGGAAAAAAGGAAAGAAAAAGGAAAGGGATTGGGGTGTTTCCCTTGCATAGGCCTCACCCTGATGTTTCTATCTGATCCAAGCCGTCCATCCCTTTCACCATCTCATTTTAGGCGTTGAGCCTGAAAATGGGATTGAACGGAGCACCTGGTGGGCCATAGCGCCAAATATTGTATTCTCACCATTCAAACGCTGATTTCCTATTTTATTCCACTTCCAAGTGTCAAAAAAATTCTGACTTTGGACTCATTTCGACTGTTACGGGCCACTGAACGCAATGGCCGGGGTGGATTTCTGTAAAGCGGACCCCACACTCGAAAAACCCCCGAAAAATTATTTTTTTCAAAAATTAAAAGAGGCTTTGCCTCACTGCTTCTGACAAGGGCAGCAGCAGCTGCGTCAGCGTGCAGTGGGCGGTCGAGCAGCTGCCCACGGCTGCTGCCGTGGGCCCCACCATGATGTTCATTGTCATCCAACCGGTTCATACCGTGGGCCACCCCTTGGAGTGGGTCCCTGCCAAAAATCAGCTCCATCCATGACTTGGGTGGCCCACATTGCAGGAAACAGTGGGATTGAACCTCTACCAATGAAATTCTTTTGGTGGGCCACAGAAGTTTTGGATGGTGATGAAATTTGTTTCTCTCCCTCGTTCAGGCCCGTGGGACCTTACGAACTAGACAGATGGAAAATACATGTGATGGTGGGCCCCACGTGGAGCCCACAATGAAGTATGCATTTTATCTCCACCGTCCAGCGGACGGTGGAGCTTTGGGTGGTGTGTGACGGTGAAGCCATCTGGGGCGTGCGTGCGTGCGTGCGTGTGAGCGTGCATGCGTGTGTGTATACAATCTGAGTGTGTGTACGTGTGCATGCATGTGGGTGTGTGTACGTGTGGAGCCTCCCTTGATGCAGCGCATGTCCAGGCCGTCCAGGGCCTGGACGTTTGATATTTTTTTAAATTTAATTATATTAGCATAGTATATTTTGTTATATTAATATATAAGATAATATTGCATTTTATATCATATGGGTTAGGCCCTTTTGGTTTGCAATAGGCCTATGGGCTAGGTCCATTTGTATCATAAAAGGCCTATGGGCTAGGTCCATTTGTATCATAAAAGGCCTATGGGCTAGTCCCATTTAAATTATGAAATGCTTATGGGCTAGGCCCATTTGATTCATTTAGGCCCAAGGACTTGGGCCCACTTGATATGTAAAGCCTATGGGTTTAACTTGATATTCAAGGCCTATGGTTTTAGGCCCAATGGATGTGATCTAAGGCCATGTGACTAGGCCATTTGATGTACTTCTAGGCCCATAAAATTGGACCTATTTGTTGCATTCTTAAGCCCATGGAAGTGGACCCATTTGTTATATTGTAAGACCTATGGGACTACACCCATTTGATTAAGAAAGGGCCCATGGGATTAGACCCATTAGACTTGTTTGAGACTCATGGGTTAGGCCCATTGATACATATTAGACTCATATGATTAGGCCCAATTGATGCAATCCAAGGCCCACGGGTTTTGACCCATTGCAATGCACATAAGACCCATTGGTGTGGCCCATTTATATGGCCCATCTGATGAATAAAAGGCCCATAAGATATGGCCCATTTGATACATGTATAAGGCCAATGGGATGAACCTACGGTCCATTGCAATGTGTAATCCCAATACAGGTTATGTAGCGACGTTAAGAAGATTGTGCCTGGGAAGCAATGCTGGTTTGACGTCCACATTGCGAGTGTAATGTTGGTTGGATGTCCACATTACGACTCTCCTTAGGGCCCATTACTGGACCATGTTTATCGTATTTAGGCCGTTCAGGCTCATCTGCATTGTAAGATAATGCATTTTATTATAACATGTTTAGTATAGTTTCATGACCCATGATCATACGCATCATATGCATGCTTGATATGAGGATTGACTGATCATGGCATATGCCTTCGGGCAGGTTGTTTATGGGCTCCCGGTTAGGCGGTGTTGCCCTACATGAGCGCACGGTATGCGCAGGATTGGTTGCATGACTGGATAGCGTGATTCATGCATTCCGCATTTGTGTGATATGGTTGTTGTACGCCCTAGCGACATCAGGGCCGTAGCCTCCACAGACGCATCGTGGTTGGCAGGATTGGATACCGAAAATCTTGTTCTACATGGGGTACTATAGATATCCCTGGGTGAAAGTCCCTAAACTCTTATGGTACCAAGAGGTTGCTCCAACGTCTAGACCGAGTGGGTAGATGAGCGTTGAGTGCCGATTACCAGACGGTTACGCTCTCCACTGTGTCGTGGTCGGTTGGAAGGGGGTACGACCTTACCCGCCCGAGTGTAGGGGGCAATGCTAGGCTGAGTTTGACCAGCTCGAGGAATGGGTCCGCTATCGACGAGTCGCGCCCGATATTGGCAGACGGATAGTGAGGTCTCTTCCACTTACCTTATTGCGCGCGATGTGGCGGCAATCTGGTTTAGAGTGTACTAGACCCCGGTGATATTCCATTACTATGAGCTGTATTGACGTGTGGACATTGATGAGTATCTGTGTGCTTGAGTTGCATTGTACATTGCATGGCCTTGGGATGACCGATACCATTCATGTCTTGCATTGCATAGCCTTGGTACGGCTCATGACGTTTTGGTTCCATCTGCATATTCCGCATTACTCTGACATTGCATTCATATTACTACCTTGCGCACACACTTTCACCACCCTCTAAGCTTTCTGTAAGCTTATGCACGACCGTTGCGTGCAGGTGACGTTGGACTGCAGCAGCGTTGAGGCAGGAGCGCGTTGCTGATCATTTTGGAGTTTTCTGTTATTTACCATTGTATTTCCCTTTATGCCCATTGTACTTGTAAAGTTTTTGATCATAGTAGAAATGTAATGGAGTTTTTGGTTGTTGTTTGTGGGTTATGCCTTTGGTTATGCTTATTACGAATCAGACTGACATACAAAATCCTCCTCGTAGCATCCCAGGATCGGAACCTGGCGAATGGGAGCTAGGAGCCGAGAATGGGGTTCTACGGAGGCTGTCGGCGCCGGATTCGGCGATCGAGAATTCTGTGAGCCCGGTTTCCGAGTTTGGGGCGTGACAGAAGTTGGTATCAGAGCATAACTTGGGAATAACCGAGAACAACATTACATGTTTGCTATGAGTGAAGAATGGCTAAGTTCCGAAGTTCAGATAACTTTGCGACCTTCTGATTCAGACCGTTAACGTGCGTACATTCGAGAGTTTTGAAGTTGATAGGCGCTTTCGCTCTTTCCTGTAGGGTATGGCGCCTGTTACTCGATCGACTCCCGCACCACCACCTGAGGATTCTACCTCACCATCGGAGACTCCAGCTCTACCACCTGCGTCTCCCATTCCACCCTCAGAGATTCCTGCTTCTTCCCATGAGGATGACATTTCTCCACCTGAGGCTGATGAGGAGCCGACGGTGACTGTGAGTGCCTCTCAGTTACAGCAGATGTTACAGGCTGTGACCGCTGCACTCCAGGGACAGGGTAGACGCCCAGCTGTTTCACCAGCTCAGGCGGAGCAGGAGCGCGTGAGCGCCGTACTTCGTGAGTTTAGACGACATGATCCCCCTCGTTTCCAGGGCGAGCCGGATCCGACTGCAGCCGAGAGATGGCGCTCCGATGTGGAGAAGATATTCGATACCATGTTGTGCACGACCGAGCAGCGCGTCCGGTTAGCAGTATTTCTCTTCCACGGTGAGGCCGAGCATTGGTGGACCTCTGTCGCCCGTGTCGCTGGACCTGATTATGTCTGGACATGGGAGGACTTTGTGGACCGATTCTAGGAGCAGTACTTCCCTGACCACATCCGTCGTCAGCGAGCCTTAGAGTTCGAGACTCTGGTGCAGGGAGATATGACCGTGGCACAGTACGCGGCCCGTTTCATGGCACTATCGAGATTTGCGCCGTACATGGTTGATGATGAGGGGCGGAAGGCCCGCCGTTTCGAGCATGGCTTACGTTACGGCCTTCGAGGTCGCGTTATTGGGCATGAGCTTCCTACTTTCCAGGCAGTAGTGCGGAAAGCTCAGATATACGAGACTGAGTGGGCCGGTTCTCAGTCTGATCGTGGTCAGAGGGGAGACCGGAAGAGGCAGGCTTCTTCCAGTCATTCCCAGCAGGGTCGACCACAGCAGCAGGGGCGCACTGGTCACCCTGCTTTTCGTACACCATCAGCACCATCAGCACCTCCACCACCACCTCAGAGACAGTTCACCGGCACTTGCTTCAGGTGCGGTGCGACGGGACACCGTTCATGGGAGTGTCCCAGTCCCCAGCAGCAGCAGAGAGGTCCACAGCAGCAGAGACCTCCACCGCAGCAGCAGAGACCCCCACAGCAGCAGCGACAGCAGCCTCTACCACCGAGGCCACCTCAGCAGCAGCATCAGCATCAGCACCAGCCTCAGAGGCCACAGCAGCAGAGGCAGCAGTTTCGACCACCTCAGCGACCTCAGCAGCAGCAGCAGCACGTTAAGAGGGGACAGGCACCTCCCCAGCCAGCTCAGGCTAGGTTTTATGCGGCTCAGCAGGATCCGCAGTCATCTGGGGGAGTCGTTGAGGGTATACTGTCAGTTTCTGCATGCATTGCATGTGTATTGTTTGATTCTGGTGCATCACATTCTTTTGTGGCTGAGAGCTTTTGTCGATCGGCTGGCTTACCGTTGGAGTCTGCTGATGTGAGCCTATCAGTGTCGACTCCCTTGGGGAGGACTGCAGTGTTGGGACGATTCTGTTCGTCTTGTCCCGTTCTAGTCGGGGATACCTTCCTGCCTGCTGATTTGTTTGTTTTGCCGATGTCCGAGTTCGACGTTATCTTGGGCATGGATTGGCTCGCCGAGTACTATGCCATTTTGGACTGCGCCGCGAGGACCGTCACGTTCTGTATACCCGGCGTGCCACAGTTCCAGTTCGTTGCAGAGGCCAGAGGAGAGCAGTTGTCTTTTTTGATGTCTTGCGCCATAGAGGAGCCTGTCGCCGTTTACATCGACCATTTACCGATAGTTTGTGATTTTCCCGATGTGTTCCAGGAGATTCCGGGATTACCGCCTCGTCGACTCACCGAGTTTCAGATCGATCTCGTGCCTGGTACCGCGCCTATTTCAAAGGCCCCGTATCGTATGGCACCGTTGGAGTTACGGGAACTGCAGAAGCAGTTGGACGAGTTACGTGAGCTGGGCTTTATCCGTCCGAGCAGTTCTCCGTGGGGAGCACCGGTACTCTTCGTGAAGAAGAAGGATGGTTCGTTGAGGCTCTGCGTTGACTATCGCGAGCTCAACAAAGTCACGATCAAGAACAAGTACCCGCTCCCTAGGATTGATGATTTGTTCGACCAGCTGCAGGGTGCACAGTTCTTTTCGAAGATTGACCTGCGTTCCGGTTACCATCAGATTCGGGTCCGAGATGAGGACATTCCGAAGACAGCATTCAGGACGCGTTACGGTCATTTTGAGTTTCAGGTCATGTCCTTCGAACTGACCAATGCACCCGCGGTCTTCATGCAGCTGATGAACGAGGTTTTCCGCCCATATCTGGATCAATTTGTTGTAGTCTTCATCGACGACATTCTGATCTATTCGAGGACCCGTGAGGAGCATGAGCAGCACTTGGAAATTACCTTGCAGACCCTCCGTGCACACCAGCTGTATGCGAAGCTGGAGAAGTGCGAGTTCTGGCAGGAGGAGGTGAAGTTCCTCGGTCACGTGGTGACGAGGGAGGGTGTCGCAGTGGACCCCTCGAAGGTCGAGGCAGTGCGTCAGTGAGGCCAGCCCACGACTGCGACAGAGATCCGTAGTTTCCTTGGTTTAGCGGGCTATTATCGACGTTTCATCAAGGGTTTTTCTCGAATTGCAGCCCCGCTGACCAGGTTGACTCGGAAGGGCGCAGAGTTTATTTGGAGTGACGCCTGCGAACGAGCATTTACGGAGTTGAAGGACCGTCTGACGTCCGCTCCTGTCCTCACTCTTCCCTCTGGGAGTGACGGCTTCATTGTATTCACTGATGCCTCGCACATCGGTTTAGGTGTTGTCCTGATGCAGCACGGGAGACCAGTGGCCTTCGCGTCTCGTCAGCTCAAGGTTCATGAGCTGAACTACCCTACACATGATCTGGAGCTGGCTGCAGTTGTCTTCGCACTGAAGGTGTGGAGGCACTACCTTTACGGGATTAGGTTCGAGCTCTTCTCTGATCACAAGAGCTTGAAGTACCTCTTCTCGCAGTTTGAGTTGAATATGAGACAGAGGCGCTGGATGGAGCTCCTGAAGGACTATGATTTCGACCTTCAGTATCACCCGGGCAAGGCGAACGTGGTGGCAGATGCCCTCAGCCGTCAGCCACGAGGCCTAGTGGCGCACATGATGATTCAGGAGTGGCGGATGCTTGAGGATATTGCTGCGTATGACTTTGAGTTCGGCCTGCAGTCTTCCTTTGTACAGTTATCGAGCCTGTCGATTCAACCCTCTCTTGTCGCTAGGGTGATCAAGGCTCAGCAGGCTGATGAGTCGTTATAGGGTTATATGGCTGAGGCGGCATCTGAGGGTCAGGTTGATTGGCAGATCGGTACAGACGGTGGACTTCGCTTCAGAGGCCGATTATGTGTCCCGGATATCCCAGAGTTACGCAGAGATCTTATGACCGAGGCACATCGATCGCGGTTTTCTATCCACCCGGGCTCGACGAAGATGTACCGTGACATGAGGCGACAGTATTTTTGGGCGGGGATGAAGCGCCAGATCGCCAGTTTTGTGGCCGAGTGTGACACGTGCCAGCGTGTCAAGGCCGATCATCAGAGACCTCCTGGTCTTTTGCAGCCGTTGAGCGTCCCGATGTGGAAGTGGGAGCACGTGTCGACTGATTTCATTATGGGTTTACCGAGGACTCAGCGCGGTCATGACTCCATTTGGGTTGTTGTGGATCGTCTGATGAAGTCGGCACATTTCCTTGCGATGCGTGCGACTTGGTCTATGGACCGGCTTGCGAGACTGTTTATCGAGGAGATTGTGAGACTGCATGGCGTTCCAGTCTCGATCGTTTCTAACCGAGACTCGAGGTTCACGTCTCAGTTTTGGGGGAGCTTCCAGCGTACGATGGGGACTGAATTGCAGCTCAGCACCGCTTACCATCCGCAGACCGATGGCCAGACCGAGAGGGTCAATCAAATACTTGAGGACATGCTTCGGGCCTGCGCGATTGACTTCGGGGGTAGCTGGGATGAGCATTTGCGATTGGCTGAGTTTGCGTACAATAACAGCTATCAGGCGACCATCGGCATGGCTCCTTTTGGGGCACTATATGGCAGACCATGCAGATCACCGAGTTGTTGGACCGAGGTTGGAGAGCGTCGTCTCCTAGGTCCCGAGCTTGTGCAGGAGACTTCAGAGGCTATTGACATCATCAGGCAGAGGATGCGCACAGCTCAGAGCCGACAGAAGAGTTCTGCTGATCGTCGGCGTCGTCCCTTGGAGTTTGATGTAGGGGACCATGTGTATCTCAAGGTCTCGCCCATGAAGGGCGTAGTTCGATTTGGAGCGAAGGGCAAGCTTGCCCCGAGATTCATAGGACCTTTTGAGATCACTGGGCGCGTTGGCGCCGTGGCCTATCGGCTTGCCTTGCCATCACAGTTGTCTGGCGTCCACAACGTTTTTCACGTCTCCATGTTGAGGAAGTGTGGGTCAGACATAGTTTCCGTCATTGATTGGCAGCCGTTGGAGGTTCGTGAGGACGCTTCTTACATTGAGCAGCCAGTTCGTATCCTTGATCGGAAGGAGTAGGTCCTCAGAACCAAGGTCATTCCGTTGGTGAAGGTGCAGTGGGGTCACCATTCTGTAGAGGAGGCTTCTTGGGAGCGTGAGGCTGAGATTCGAGAGCGTTAACCTCATCTCTTTGATGGTTGATCATGTATTGTATTTTGTACGTTGTCCCTGATTCTATATGATGACGTTATGTTTCTTATTCCTCGTGAGTTATGCTTAGTTGCGACGCTTGTGTAAATTTCGAGGATGAAATTTTTTATAAGGAGGGGAGAGCTGTAAGACCCGTATCTTGGTCCGTACCTTTCCGTACACTTCCGCGGTCTTACCGGTCGAATTCCGGCAACTTTCGACCCTTAAACAATATCGACGCGCGACCTAGATTCATGTACCGACAACCCGAGTCGACTCAACCCGAGACCTATACCATAGCGACCGCGCCATCGTTGCGGTTCCGATACCGCGACTCGCGCGCCATGGCGATACCCTGATCAAGAGATATGAGCCAACGTTCGGTGCGAGAAAACGCCGCGCGTTGCAAAAATCAAGGGAATCTCAACGATGTGTCACATCAATCACATCAATCCCATCAATCAATCGCCCATCAACCCATCACATGTCAAGTACACATCACCTCCATCCCTTTTCCCAAGCAACCATAAAAGTCTTCACATCCCATACCTCTCTTACACGAAAAGCCACAAAAGTCTTCTTAACCCATACTTCTCTTACACAAAAGCCACAAAAGTCAAATTTCTCTTACACCACCATCACTCACCCATCCATCCATCACTCTCTCTCTCTCCCTTTACATCACTCTCTCTTTCTCTCTTTCTCATTTCAAGATTTCAAGCAACTCCAAGAGCCCCATACGTATGACATTTCTCCAAAGACCCTAAGCTTCAAGTGGCCCACCTTCCTACCCCAAAATCTTCCATCTCAATCCTCCATTTCTCATCTTAACCGTTGAAGATTGAAGCTATGGTGCCAAGGAACCTCTAGGAGCGAGAAGATCGAACGGTGGGTGCTTCTATAGGATAGATTCTCTTATTTTTATGGTGGACCAAGTGAGGCCCACCGATCAATGGTGTGGATCTCACTTGGGACCCTAATATGTGGCCGATGGACCACTTGGATCATCATGATCGTTCCATGACGGGGCCATTCTCCATGGACCCCATCATGATGTTTATTTTCATTTAGAAGGGTCATCTAGACCGTCCATATCGGTGGAGAATGGATCTCCACCGTTGATTTACATTTCTAATGACCCCATGTGCAAGGGATCCATTTATTGTATGTTTCATTGCAAGGGAGGGCCCATAATGACGGGGTCCCTCCATCACAAGCCGTGTCCCACTCTCCATGTCTCTCTCTCTCTTACATTTATTTTATTTTATTTTATTTTATTTTATTTTATTTTATTTCATGCTATATGATGGTGTGGCCCACTTGAATGGATCCCATCTTGATGTACTTATTTTACTCAAGTGGGGCCCACCTTAGATGTTATTCCTATGCCGCCCACCATGTGGTGGCCACCTTCATCAGGCCACCACAAATTTCCATGTGAGCCAGCCGTCCAGCGTCTGGGACGCTGGACGTTTCTAGGAAATGTGAACAAGAAAGAAAAAGAAAGGAAAAAAGGAAAGAAAAAGGAAAGGGATTGGGGTGTTTCCCTTGCATAGGCCTCACCCTGATGTTTCTATCTGATCCAAGCCGTCCATCCCTTTCACCATCTCATTTTAGGCGTTGAGCCTGAAAATGGGATTGAACGGAGCACCTGGTGGGCCATAGCGCCAAATATTGTATTCTCACCATTCAAACGCTGATTTCCTATTTTATTCCACTTCCAAGTGTCAAAAAAATTCTGACTTTGGACTCATTTCGACTGTTACGGGCCACTGAACGCAATGGCCGGGGTGGATTTCTGTAAAGCGGACCCCACACTCGAAAAACCCCCGAAAAATTATTTTTTTCAAAAATTAAAAGAGGCTTTGCCTCACTGCTTCTGACAAGGGCAGCAGCAGCTGCGTCAGCGTGCAGTGGGCGGTCGAGCAGCTGCCCACGGCTGCTGCCGTGGGCCCCACCATGATGTTCATTGTCATCCAACCGGTTCATACCGTGGGCCACCCCTTGGAGTGGGTCCCTGCCAAAAATCAGCTCCATCCATGACTTGGGTGGCCCACATTGCAGGAAACAGTGGGATTGAACCTCTACCAATGAAATTCTTTTGGTGGGCCACAGAAGTTTTGGATGGTGATGAAATTTGTTTCTCTCCCTCGTTCAGGCCCGTGGGACCTTACGAACTAGACAGATGGAAAATACATGTGATGGTGGGCCCCACGTGGAGCCCACAATGAAGTATGCATTTTATCTCCACCGTCCAGCGGACGGTGGAGCTTTGGGTGGTGTGTGACGGTGAAGCCATCTGGGGCGTGCGTGCGTGCGTGCGTGTGAGCGTGCATGCGTGTGTGTATACAATCTGAGTGTGTGTACGTGTGCATGCATGTGGGTGTGTGTACGTGTGGAGCCTCCCTTGATGCAGCGCATGTCCAGGCCGTCCAGGGCCTGGACGTTTGATATTTTTTTAAATTTAATTATATTAGCATAGTATATTTTGTTATATTAATATATAAGATAATATTGCATTTTATATCATATGGGTTAGGCCCTTTTGGTTTGCAATAGGCCTATGGGCTAGGTCCATTTGTATCATAAAAGGCCTATGGGCTAGGTCCATTTGTATCATAAAAGGCCTATGGGCTAGTCCCATTTAAATTATGAAATGCTTATGGGCTAGGCCCATTTGATTCATTTAGGCCCAAGGACTTGGGCCCACTTGATATGTAAAGCCTATGGGTTTAACTTGATATTCAAGGCCTATGGTTTTAGGCCCAATGGATGTGATCTAAGGCCATGTGACTAGGCCATTTGATGTACTTCTAGGCCCATAAAATTGGACCTATTTGTTGCATTCTTAAGCCCATGGAAGTGGACCCATTTGTTATATTGTAAGACCTATGGGACTACACCCATTTGATTAAGAAAGGGCCCATGGGATTAGACCCATTAGACTTGTTTGAGACTCATGGGTTAGGCCCATTGATACATATTAGACTCATATGATTAGGCCCAATTGATGCAATCCAAGGCCCACGGGTTTTGACCCATTGCAATGCACATAAGACCCATTGGTGTGGCCCATTTATATGGCCCATCTGATGAATAAAAGGCCCATAAGATATGGCCCATTTGATACATGTGTAAGGCCAATGGGATGAACCTACGGTCCATTGCAATGTGTAATCCCAATACAGGTTATGTAGCGACGTTAAGAAGATTGTGCCTAGGAAGCAATGCTGGTTTGACGTCCACATTGCGAGTGTAATGTTGGTTGGATGTCCACATTACGACTCTCCTTAGGGCCCATTACTGGACCATGTTTATCGTATTTAGGCCGTTCAGGCTCATCTGCATTGTAAGATAATGCATTTTATTATAACATGTTTAGTATAGTTTCATGACCCATGATCATACGCATCATATGCATGCTTGATATGAGGATTGACTGATCATGGCATATGCCTTCGGGCAGGTTGTTTATGGGCTCCCGGTTAGGCGGTGTTGCCCTACATGAGCGCACGGTATGCGCAGGATTGGTTGCATGACTGGATAGCGTGATTCATGCATTCCGCATTTGTGTGATATGGTTGTTGTACGCCCTAGCGACATCAGGGTCGTAGCCTCCACAGACGCATCATGGTTGGCAGGATTGGATACCGAAAATCTTGTTCTACATGGGGTACTATAGATATCCCTGGGTGAAAGTCCCTAAACTCTTATGGTACCAAGAGGTTGCTCCAACGTCTAGACCGAGTGGGTAGATGAGCGTTGAGTGCCGATTACCAGACGGTTACGCTCTCCACTGTGTCGTGGTCGGTTGGAAGGGGGTACGACCTTACCCGCCCGAGTGTAGGGGGCAATGCTAGGCTGAGTTTGACCAGCTCGAGGAATGGGTCCGCTATCGACGAGTCGCGCCCGATATTGGCAGACGGATAGTGAGGTCTCTTCCACTTACCTTATTGCGCGCGATGTGGCGGCAATCTGGTTTAGAGTGTACTAGACCCCGGTGATATTCCATTACTATGAGCTGTATTGACGTGTGGACATTGATGAGTATCTGTGTGCTTGAGTTGCATTGTACATTGCATGGCCTTGGGATGACCGATACCATTCATGTCTTGCATTGCATAGCCTTGGTACGGCTCATGACGTTTTGGTTCCATCTGCATATTCCGCATTACTCTGACATTGCATTCATATTACTACCTTGCGCACACACTTTCACCACCCTCTAAGCTTTCTGTAAGCTTATGCACGACCGTTGCGTGCAGGTGACGTTGGACTGCAGCAGCGTTGAGGCAGGAGCGCGTTGCTGATCATTTTGGAGTTTTCTGTTATTTACCATTGTATTTCCCTTTATGCCCATTGTACTTGTAAAGTTTTTGATCATAGTGGAAATGTAATGGAGTTTTTGGTTGTTGTTTGTGGGTTATGCCTTTGGTTATGCTTATTACGAATCAGACTGACATACAAAATCCTCCTCGTAGCATCCCAGGATCGGAACCTGGCGAATGGGAGCTAGGAGCCGAGAATGGGGTTCTACGGAGGCTGTCGGCGCCGGATTCGGCGATCGAGAATTCTGTGAGCCCGGTTTCCGAGTTTGGAGCGTGACACCAAGGCAAGGGACGGACCCAAGGGAACTGAGATCGACAGAATTACATGTCAGAAATTCATAAAAATGGAGGAACTGAAACTCAAGTGGCCTGAAGGACGTCCAAAATGCAAGATCATAGGATTTCCGCCATCCAATTGTCCTGAAACTTCATATATGGGATGAGGGCCATAAATTAACCGTACACGTAAAATTTCAGCCATTGGATCATTATAGAAGTGCTCCAACTGACAGATTAGCCTATAAACCGTTGATTCTGGATCCACTTGATATCCGGAACTGCCTCAACTTTAGTCTCGACGGTTTAAACATGGGAACAAAATGAATGGATGGTTTGGATTTCTGAGGAACATCACAGTGGACCTTGTATATGCACGTGTGCATACATAATGCACACGTATCCGCCGTGTACACAAAAACTAGAAACGGGTCAGCATACGCTGACCCGTCTTCCTCTCTCTGCTGCGAAAGAACGGACAGCATATTTACGCTGTCCGTCCATTTTTTTAGTGGGCCCAACTCATGGCCTGGTTTGGTGATCTGGACCGTTCAACACATCCATAGGGGGGGCGTAACCATCGCCTAGCCTTCTGTTTTGTCCCATGCAAGCCGATGTGCGTTAAGAGCCGTTAAACGCAGGATGGACGGCGAAGGAGAAAATCTTATGGGCCACACTAATTTATTCCAATAAACAGTCTTTCCTTAACGATTTTTCGAGAACAGTCCATTAGACGGACTGGATTTCACTGCTGACCTTAATCTTGGGCCCCATGGACACCATCAGTTCGAATTGGCGTCCTCTGTTCTGTTCGTGGAACAGAGGTTGTGGATGATGTGAGTGGGCCATCATCATGGCCTAGAATACTAATCCGGACCATTCATTCAAGTCTCAAGTTCTGTCTAAGAAAGACCTAGGTGACCACATTTCAAGAAAGAAGCGAGGATGAATTCTCAACCACTCAAATGCAGGACTGATGGCTATAAGATTAAGCAGGTGGGCCGCATCAAAAGTAATATAAAGTCATTCATTTCTGACCGAAATTTCGAAAGGAATCCAGTGGACGGAGTGGATTTCTTAAAATGACAGCAAAGTGGACCCCACCATCAGAACAGCGTAAGATGTACGCAGCCCTGTTACGCAGTCTGAAAAAATTGGACGTTTCAGATCGTTTTTGGCCCACCATCAATGATGGGATGGTCGATCTGAACCGTCCATCGTATAGGCCACTCGAAAACGTCCCAAGAGACATTATTCTCTTGAGAAAAATCACTCGAATGGGGAAGTTTCGGAGATCCGATTTTGACTGCGGAAGCCTTATGCATGCGACTGACTTCTGCTGCTGCGTAAAGAAGGCTTCCACCGGCGCAACTCTTCAGCCACCGACTTGGTACTCTACTATTATAAAAGGAAGTAAGAGAGAGGAGAAGAGGAAGGATTCACGGCTAGAGGGCTTGGAGACGTGAGCAGGTGGAAGCTTGACTGGGAGTTGACGTGAAGAGAAGAGAAAGAGTTTGAGTTTATTTTTCCTAATTTCTTTCTATGAATTACATGGAGTTTACTCTATTCATGCTCGGCTAAACCTCTTAGCTAGGGCTAAGAGGTGAAGCTTGTAGTGAGATGAGAGATTTTATTTTATGTTTTTAATATAGTTTTAATTTATGAATTGACGTTGATTATTATGGGAATGTTTTTAAGTCTTTAATGGTCTGTTGTGACTGAAATTACAGTGGGTCTGCAATGGCTTTGAATATTTTCCTTCCCTTTTTATGTTTATGACGTCAGGAAGCTCCGTTGTTCACCATAGTCTCCTGGGCATGGTTGGATGACGGTACCCTTCCTAACTTTCATACATGTGATTGGTTGGTAATTAGTTTAATTCTGTTGTTTGCCATAGTCTTTTGGGCATGGAATCCATTCTAATTCATATACCTTTCATCTCTTGAAAACTACTTCAACGACAGTTCAGTTAATTTCCATGATTCATGATGCAGACATAAGATCTCCCTGATCTCTACAAGTGGATCCTCTGAATCCCTAGTTTTCCTTTCTCTGAATTTTCTTAAGCTTTAGATTAATTATTCCACAATCATTCCTTAATTGCTATTTGATTTAGAATTCATTTCATTCTAGTTCTAATTCTACTTAATTTTAAATAACGTAAAAGTTACAGTCCCTTGGGATTCGACCTCGATCTTACCGAGTTATTACTACATCAAAACCCTGCGCTTGGGGAGTGAACAAGTTTTTGGCGCCGTTGCCGAGGACTGACGGTTGCGTTTCTGAAATTAATTAGTTTTAGAATTAATTTAAGATTAGGTTTAGATTTTCTTGATTTTTAGAAGCTAACTTGTCTTTCTTGTTTTGTAGGCTTCTATGATAGTTTCTAAATTGGTAAATTCTGTCTTAAATTCTTCCTCTCTATTCTAGATTAGGATTTATTTCTTCTTTTTAGTAAGTTTCTAACTCTAATTCTTTTAAGATTCCTAACTTTGTTTCTTGTTTTAGAATTTTTCTATAAGTTCTTGTTTAGGAACTAACTTATTTGTTTTGTAGGAAACTTCTAATTTAGTAAACTCTTTCTAATTTCCTCTTTCTTTGGAACTTCTAATTTAGGAACCCGATTTCCTAAACCTAAACCTTAATGTATTCTTAAATCCCTAAACCTAAACCTATAGCTAATCCTAATCTCAACTCTCTAACCTAAACCTAAACCTACACCTAATCCTAATCTCAACTCCTTAACCTAAACCTAAACCTAAACTTGAAATCCCAAACCTAAACCCGATCCCAAACCCGATTTCCTAAACCTAAACTTATAACCTTAACCTAAACCTATTCTCAAATCTCAAAACCTATAACTTAAACCTAAACCTATATAACCTTAACGTAAACCTAAAACTTAACCTATAACCTAAACCTATAACCTAAACTCAATTTCCTAAACCTTAACCTATAACTTAATTTAAACCCAAACCTATAACCCGAACCTGATTTTTTAAACCTAAACCTTAACGTATTCTCAAATCCCTAAACCTAAACCTATACCTAATCCTAATCTCAACTCCCTAACCTAAACCTAAACCTATACCTAATCCTAATCTCAACTCCCTAACCTAAACCTAAACCTAAACTTGAAAACCCAAACCTAAACCCGATCTCGAACCTGAACCTGATTTCCTAAACCTAAACTTATAACCTTAACTTAAACTTATTTTCAAATCCCAAAACCTATAACCTAAACCTAAACCTAAACCTAAACCTTAACCCAAACCTAAACCTTAACCTATAACCTAAACTCAATTTCCTAAACCTTAACCTATAACCTAACCTAAACCTAAACCTATAACCCGAACCCGATTTCCTAAACATAAACCTTAACATATTCTCAAATCTCTAAACCTAAACCTACACCTAATCCTAATCTCAACTCCCTAACCTAAACTTAAACCTAAACTTGAAAACCCAAACCCAAACCTAAACCCGATCCTGAACCCGAACCCGATTTCCTAAACCTAAACTTATAACCTTAACCTAAACCTTTTCTCAAATCTCAAAACCTATAACCTAAACCTAAACCTATGTAAGCTTAACCTAAACCTAAAACTTAACCTATAACCTAAACCTTAACCTATAACCTAAACTCAATTTCCTAAACATTAACCTATAACCTAACCTAAACCTAAACCTATAACCTGAACTCGATTTCCTAAACCTAAACCTTAACGTATTCTCAAATCCCTAAACCTAAACTTACACCTAATCCTAATCTCAACTCCCTAAACTAAACCTAAACCTAAACTTGAAAACCCAAACCTAAACCCGATCCTGAACCCGAACCCGATTTCCTAAACCCAAACTTATAACCTTAACTTAAACCTATTCTCAAATCCCAAAACCTATAACCTAAACTTATAATCTAAACTCAATTTCCTAAACCTTAACTTATAACCTAACTTAAACCTAAACTTATAACCCAAACCCAATTTCCTAAACTTAAACCTTAACATATTCTTAAATCCCTAAACTTAAACGTACGCCTAATCCTAATCTTAACTCCCTAACCTAAACCTAAACCTAAACTTGAAAACTCAAACTTAAACCCGATCTGGAACCCGAACCCGATTTCCTAAACCTAAACTTATAACCTCAACCTAAACCTATTCTCAAATCTTAAAACCTATAACCTAAACCTAAACCTATATAACCTTAACCTAAACCCGATCTCGAACCCAAACTTGATTTCCTAAACCTACACTTATAGGTTATAGTTTAGGTTTAGGTTTAGGTTTTAGGTTTAGGTTTATGTTATAGGTTATACATTTTAGGTTTAGGTTAAGGTTTAGGTTTAGGTATTTTTGTTTATGATGTTAAGCTTATATGTATTTATGCGTAAATGAATGTGATGTGGATAAGATCATTTGTGTTTGGATGAATGTAGTTTATGTTTGGATGGATTTATTAGTTTGGGTTTAGATGGATGCGAATGTGAATATGATGAAATATATTATATAACAGTTGTATATCAGGTTGAATATGTTGAAATATATTGTAACAGTCGTATATCAGGAATTTTGTGTTGGATTATTTTTTTCTAAAAAAGAGACTTTTAGCGACAAACATTTTCGTAGCTAAAAGTTTTGCAAATATTTTTTAGTGACGAAAATATTCGTCGCTAAAAGTTTTGTAATTATTTTTAGTGACAATTTTCGTAGCTAAAAGTTTTGCAAATATTTTTTAGCGACGAAAATATTCGTTGTTAAAAGGTTTGTAATTATTTTTATCGACGAAAATTTTCATAACTAAAAGTTTTGCAAATATTTTTTAGCGACGAAACTATTCATCGCTAAAATTTTTGTAATTATTTTTAGCAACAAAAATTTTCGTAGCTAAAAGTTTTGCAAATATTTTTTAGCAACGAAAATTTTTGTCGCTAAAAGTTTTGTAATTATTTTTAATGATAAATTTTCGTAGCTAAAAAGTTTAATATTCATTTTTTAGTGACGAAAATGTTCATCGCTAAAAGTTTTTTTAGCGACGAAAATATTCGTCACTAAAAAGCTTGCCTTTGCCGACGATTCAAATTTTTCGTCGATAAAAACCTCTTGCGTCGGCCTTTTCGTGACGAATTTAGCGATGAAAATTTTGGTCGTTAAAAGTATTTAGCTACGAGAATTTGGCTTTTGGTGATGAAAATTTTTGTCGCTAAAGGTGGGATTTCTTGTAGTGCATGGTTGGGTGTTAGGCTGTGCATGGCATCGTCCAAATGGACGGTGTAGATGAAACACACACATCCTGATGAGGTTCACGTGGCGTGGCCCACCAGAGGTTGCTGCATACAGTAGCAACTTGGCTGGCTGCTGACCAGCGTTACACCAGCCAATCTGTTCCTTTCAAACAGGTGGGTCCCATATAGGACCCACACGTACAAATATAATATATATATATATATATATATATATATATATATATATATATATATATATATATATATATATATATATATATATATATATATCCAGGGTCCAGCCCACTGTCCAGCAAGTTGGACGGTGTTGGATGATGCATCTACATCATGGTGGTCCCACCTAGTGGGCCACTAGATTTGGAATAAACTGATATTTATTTATTTTTCCCTTTCATCCATGTTGGTATGACCGTCCGGTCATGCGAGCCCCAAATCGGGATCAAGGTGGCCCACTAGTTGGATGGCATGGGTAAAATACACACATCATAGGTGGGCCATAATCATAGAGAGAGAGAGAGGTATCGGTGGTGATGGAGGGGCCCCGCCACTCTGGGCCCCTCTTTGATACAAGATATACATCAAGGTGGGTCCTCTCATGTGTGGGCCCTTAAATCACAAAAAAAAAAAGAAAATATAAAAAGGGAAAAATGTGAGTCTAAGATCACCCATCAATTGTTAATCTTCTTGCTCCCTTGGCTTCCTTTGCTCCTTAGCTTTGATCCCAACGGAAGATGATGGAGAATGAAGAGTGGAGATGGGAGATGAGAGGGTTAGGAAGTGGGAGAAATAAGAGAGAGAGAAGATGAGATGGAGTGATGGATGGGAGAGAGAGAGAAGGATGGGTTGTGTAAGATTTTGTTGACTTTTGGGGTAGATTGTGTAAGAAAGGTATGGATTGTGTAAGGAATTTTTGACTTATGGGGTTGCTTAGGGATGTAGTGTGAGATGATGTGTACTTGACCCTTGATGGGATTGATTGATTGATTGAGGTGACATTAGGTAGAGATTCTCTCGGGTTTTACAACGCGCAGTGTTTTTCTTGAACTGAACGTGGGCTTACATATCCTGGCCAGGGTATTGAACTGGCACGCGAGACGCGACATCGAAACCATGGCGACGACGTGGTTGCTAGGGTACAAGTCTCGGGTCGAGCCGACTCTAGTTTGCAGGACTCGGCTTAAGATTGTACACAAATGTCGGATACGGGTCGAGAGTTATCGAAATTCAATCGGGAGGAATGCGAGAACCTATGGAATAGTACGGACTAAGATATGAGTCTTACACATTTAGTGACATAGTCTATTGCTAGAAGAATATATAAATTTCCAAGGGATTAGGGGAATGGTCCCATGAAATCGATGCCCCAACAATCAAAAGCTTTAATGATTAGTATGAGATTTAGAGGCATCATATTTCGATGGAACAATGCACTCAATTTCTAACAATGCTCACAAGCTTTGCAGAACTCATGAATTTCCTTGAACATAGTGGGCTAGTAAAAGCTATACTATAGAATTTTAGTCGTGGTCTTTTTAGTAGAAAAGTGACCACCATAGGCCTGAGAGTGATAGAAGGAGATGACACTTTAGCATTCATTGTCTAGCACACATCTCCTTAAAATTTAGTTTGGGCAATATTTGAATAAATATGGATTGTCCGAGAAGAACTTACATACTTCGGTGAAGAATTTTTTTCTTATCTTGTGCAATCCAATGTGTTGGCGTGAACCCTGTAGCAAGATAATTTACAATGTCAGCAAACCAAGGTTGGTGAGAGAGTTCAAAAAGTTGTTCATCAGGGAACATGTCGTTTATGAGTGCCATGAAAGATGGTCAGCCACTACGTTCTGTACTCCCTTTTTATCTTTTATTTTTAAATCAAATTTTTAGAATAAGAGGATCCATCTTATCAAGCAAGGCTTAGTATCATTCTTAGAAAGAAGATACTTCAGTGTTGCATGAACAGTGTAGATGATGATCTTGGATCCAATCAAGTAGGACCTAAATTTGTCTAAAACGAACAGTACGACTAAGAGTTCTTCCTCCGTAGTAGAGTAATTCATTTAAGCAGGATTTAGAGTTCTACTTATAAATGAATAACGTAGGACTTCTTCTCTTTTCTTTGTCCTAACACCGCCCCATTAGCTTAGTCAGACATGTCGCACATAATTTTAAAAGGAATGCTCCAATCAGGTAGCTACATGATAGGTGCAGTTGTTAACATGCCCTTAAGCTTAGTGAAAGCTTCCTGGCATTACTCAGTCCACTCGTATGGTACATCCTTTTGAAACAGATTACATAAAGAACGAGAGAGGTGACTAAAGTCCTTCATGAATCGTCTGTAAAATCCAGTGTATCGTAAGAAGGATCGCACGTCTTGTATGCTCTTAGGTGGAGGTAGGTTAGAGATAAGATCAATTTTAACCTTATCTACCTCAATTTCCTTGGATGAGATGATATGTCCACGACAATTCCCTTACAAACCATTAAATGACACTTCTCCTAATTTAGTACTAAGTTCTTTTCCTCGCAACCCTTCAGCATAATTTTTAAGTTTTTCAAACAGTCATTGAAGGATGGACCAAAGACAGAGAAGTCATTTATGAAGACATCTAAATAGTGCCCCACCTGTTAGAGAAAATACTTAACACGCTTCGTTGAAATGTGGCAAGGGCATTACACAACCCGAATGACATCCTTCGGTAAGAAAAGGTGCCATAGGGGTATGTGAATATAGTTTTCTCTTGATCTTCAGAGGATACATTTATCTGATTATAACCCAAATACCCATCAAGGAAGCAATAGTAAGAATGACTAGCTAGCCTTTTCAAGATTTGATTGATGAAGGGTAAAGAGAAGTGGTCCTTCCTAGTGACGATATTCAACTTCCTACAGTCAATGCACATTCTTCAATCAATAGTGAATCTAGTTGGCACGAGTTCATTGTCGGCATTGGCTACGATGGTGACTCCAGACTTCTTGGGAACCACCTGAGTTAGACTCACCCATTGGCTATCAAATATAGGGTATATGATACCCACATCCAACAACTTGAAGACCTCGACCTTAACCACTTCTTTCATATTTGGGTTTAATCGACATTGTGGTTGTTGGGAGGTCTTTGCATTATCATTAAGATGAATGCAATGAGTACAAATCAAAGGATCAATTCCCTTGAGGTCCATAATCGACCATCTAAGGGCCCCTTTGCGCTCAATGAGAGTGGAGATAAGCACACTCTCCTATTCTTTCTCAAGGTTGGATGAAATCACCACCGGGTGTGTCTCATCTTGACCTAAGTAGACATATTTAAGATCAGTGGACAATGGTTTTAGTTCAGGCTTTGACGCTTTGAGGCTAGATGGTAGATGTACTACATCGGTTTGGGAAAATTTTTCAAATTGTCGCATCCACCAGTTAACTTCAAGTACTAACGTAGCATCAAGTATAACATCCATCTCCCTAATGGTATCATCATCTAAATCATGGGAGTGAGCCAAGCACATCTTTAGAGGGTCAGAGTATAAAGTCAAAAGTGCTCTATCTTCCATGAAAGAATTGATCAGGTTAATGTTGTGGGTATTGTCCTCATCCTCTACCTGTTTGCTCATGTTAAAAAAGATAATGAGCCCCAATGTCATATTTTCGAAAGATAGATTCATGACTTTGTTCCTACAATTGATGATAGCGTTAGAAGTAGTAAGGAACGGGTGGCCAAGTATGATAGAAATTTGAGTGCTCATGTCTGCAATGGGCAGGGTGTCTAGGATGATAAAATCTACTAGATAGTAGAATTTATCAACTTGAACCAACACATCCTCAATCATTGTTCACAACCCCAAGTGTAGGGTCACGATGTAGTAATAATCTCGATAAGACCGATGTCGAATCCATAGGGACTGAACCTTGTACGTATTCTGAAAGTAACCAGAACTAAAACTAGACGAAGATGTAATCTAAATCAGGTGAATATGAGAGAATAATGGTGAATGGTTAAACTAAAAACTTGTAAAATTCAAAGGTGAGAAACTAGGGTGCCAAGGATCCACTTCTATAGATCAGGGAGATCAACGTTTGATTTATGAACTCAACTGAAATCAGAGTCCCATCCTCATCCAATTAGAGGATAAATCATTAAAAATCACATCTAAACTTCCTTTGATCCGGTTTTCAATAGACGAGAGGTATGAGAATTAGAATTGATTCCATCACAAAACCATGCCCATGAGATAGAAAACAATAGAATTTAACCAATCCATAACCAATCTGAGAGAGTTATAAACATTAGGAAGGATTCCATAATCCAACCATGCCCATGAGACGATGGTGAACAACAGGGCTCCTACGCTCACAATCCCTATAATGCAAAGAACATACCCAAAGCTATCACAGATCCATGGTAATTTAAATCACAATAAACCATTAAAAATTATAAACATTTCTCATAATCAAACCAAAACCAAAGATAGTTCAATAAACATGAATCAAAGCTGTAGAAAACACTCCATCACACTACAAGCTTCGCCTCTTAGCCCTAGCAAAGAGGTTTAGCCAACCATAAGCATAATCATGCTAAAACTCATAAAAACATTAAAAGAAAACAAAGAAGAAAAGAGCTGGAAGAACTCTAGGGTCAGCGTGCATCCACGATCTCTCTCTCTCTCTCTCTCTCTCTCTCTCTCTCTCTCTCTCTCTGTCTCTCTCTCTCTGGCTTCCCACATCCCCAAGCTGGCCTTTACGGCTGCCCATCTGATGCCTCTTTCTCCTCTTTCTCATTTTCCTTTATAACTGCCAGGAGATGGGTGTGAGTGCATGATTGGTGCAGCTTTACGGAGCAAGAAGCAGTGCATAAGGATCTTGCGCAATCTGGTCCTAGTGCAGCAACCCTTGGAAACCGACTTGCATCGGATCGGCTTTTGGAAGGCGGATTGTCCCGGCCTTCTTATTTGGCTTCTTGGATGGGGTCGAGACCCACTTCTTCTGCTTGTGGATAGTCCAGATCAGCTATCTGATCGCAACTATGGTCATACATTAGCAGGAGACGTCAGGCAACATCCAGACGCACGTCCGTGCGTTACACATGCGTAAATTCAGATCTGTGTAACCAGTGGGCCCATATACTATGGTGTTTGATAAATTCACACTGTCCATTAGATTTATGGCAAGATTTTAGTTGAGAATTGACACTTTTTATCGAGTTTGGTGGGGGCCATTGTATCAAATCACGCTGCCGTTCATCTTGCATTTGAACGTGGCCCTCGTGTATGCACGTGCATGGTCGTAGAAGGACACCATGGGTTTGGTCAACCCCACTGTTCGGACACAGTGGACGGTTCGGATCTGCCATGGGGACAATGGTGGTGGGTAGAGCTGTACATGAGCAGACTAAGCTCAAGTACTCGCTCGACTCGACTCAGAATACTCGACTCGATACTCGACTCGTGTGAGTTTGAGCTGAGTACGAGCGGGTTTCTAAGACTCATTTATATTACGAGTAGAGTACGAGTTGAGAGGTACTCGACTCGGTACTTGACTCAATACTCGACTCGTGTGCTCAACTCGTACTCGACTCGTGTACACTATATATAACCTGCCCAAAAAAAACCCTACTTCCGGTCATTTTCAAACAGTGCCCGTTCAAAAACCCCCTTCTTCCCTCCTAGCACCCGTTCAAAAAAATCCCTCTCTCTCTCTATCTCCCTCTCCCTGCACCCATCCGGCCGTCCCTCTTCTTCCCTCTCTCTCTCTCTATCTCCCTCTCCCTGCACCCATCCGGCCGTCCCTCTTCTTCCCTCTCTCTCTCCCACTTGCCCCTGTACCCTGTCCGGTGGTGCTAGACTCTACCGCTCGTCCCTGCTACTAGTCTGGTGCCGCAGCTCATCCCTGCCAGACTGCTACTCGTCCGTCATCCCTGCCCTGCACGCAGCTACCAGTCATTCCTGCCCAGCTTGCATGGTAATGTGTGGGGTTGATTTTTTTTTTTATAAATTGTTAATATATGTCAAAAATTGATTTAATATATGTCAGAAAACTCAGACTCGACTCGATTTCTGCTCATACTCGAACTCACCTCAAAAACTCAGACTTGACTCGACTCATTTTCTACTCGTACTCGGGCGAGTAGAGCACGAGCAGGGAATTCATGCTCGTTGGCCGAGTAAAGCTGAGTACGAACAAGATTCAGGCATTAAGAGCCGAGTACGAGTAGGGCGATACTCGATTCGTGCACAACTCTAGTGGTGGGCCACTTCTCCCCACAGCGGGTGGACGTTCATCCCTTTGCGTTAGAGAGAGGAGGTTGGTCGGGTCAGATGACCTTTGAATGGACTCTCTGGTTCGGTGTACTTCTAGTGAAGTGCACGTGTGTTGTGCACACGCACACCATGTAAAGTGGGTCCCACCTTGATGTTTCGAGAAATTCATTCCATCCAACCACTTTTTCATCTAATTTAAGGAGTTGAGACTAAAATTGAAGCATATCCAGATATCAAGTGGACCTCAGATTGATGATTTATGAGTTGATCTGTCCGTTGGGCCATTTCCACAGAGATTGAAGGGTTAAATTTTGACATGAATGGTTAATTTAGTGTCCTCAGGCTAGATATAAAGTTTCGAGCCAATTGGATGGTGGGAACCCTATGATCTTGCATTTAGGACGATTTTCAGGCCCTTTTAACTTTAATCACTGAGTTTTCTCAGATCTTTGGCATGTAAATTCTTCGATCTCGGTCCCCTAAGATCCGTCCCTTGCCTAGGTGATTTTTGAGCATCAAATCCATACCTTAAGTACCATTTTCAGTCCAAGCTCCTAAATTCACCTTACAACAAAAATATGATTAAAATAGGACGTTAAACATTATCATGTTCATAAAATCAGGTATTAACTGGGGTCTAATATGCAATATTTGATCCTCAACAATCATCCCTCTCGGTACACGAATTAAGCAATCACCAAGTTGTAATGTGGTCCAGGTGGGTTTTAATTTGCTAAACCCGGTTACTCATAAACTGAGTAGGGAATTAGATTCACACTCGCTCCCAAGTCAAGAAGTGCGTGCTCAATCTGGTAGTTTCCGATTACACAAGTGATGGTTGGGCTACCAGGATCCTTGTATTTTTATGGCACATCTTGCTTGAGGATGGCACTCACTTTTTCTGTCAGAAATATTTTCTTTTGAATACTCTGCCACCTCTTACTAGTGCATAGGTCTTTTAGAAATTTGGCATATGAAGGAATTTATTTAATAACATTCGGTCAAGTGTAACCTTCACTTATTTAAGTACCTCTAAAATATCCTGAGAGTTGGATAGAGATTTTGGTGCAATCAACCGCTGAGGGAATGGAGCAATCGGCTTGCCTTGAGGTTCTGGTTCTAACTCCTGTGAAGCAATGCTAGGTCTATCATTCTCATATTCTTCTGGGTCCTTAGGCTTTTCATCCCTTACCGGAATGGATTTGTCAATGGTCTTTCCACTCCTAAGAGTAGTGATAGACTTAGCTTACTCTATCTGATTTGAAGAGCTTCAATCACTTATTTTATATTCCGGTTTAGGATTGGTGAGAGGTTGGGCAAGAAGCATCCCCCTTCTCTATAACTATAACATGTGAATCCATCTTTTGCATAAACTTTGAAAGCTCTCGTAATGTTTTGATAAGCACTTGAATTTGTGTGGAATTTTGAACTGGTTTCTCTTGAGATTTTCCTTGATTCAAGAGTTGGTTAGGGATTCCTTGAGGAGTAGCATTTTTTCCATTCCTCCAACTGAAATTTGGATGATTTCTCCAACTAGGATTATAAGTATTAGAGGTGGGTCCAATGAAAGGTCTTCGGTAGTTGTTCATGGCATTCGAATGTTCATTTAATACCTCACGAAAAGAAGGTATTGTTGGACAATTTTCAGTTGTATGTATGTTGCAAGCACAAATACCGCAAACAACTTCTTTAGCCTTATTCTTCTTAAGTTCTATAGTCTTGAGTTTCCTTGTGAGACTAGCTACTTTAACATTCATATCATCTTTCTCTTTTAAAAGATACATTCCACCCTTCTCCTTTGATTAAGTAGGCTTAAAGATGGATTTTGGGGAGAAGTCTCATGATTGTTTGTTTTCAGCAAGCTTGTTAAAATAGTCCCATACATCATCGACATCTTTGCTCATGAATTCCCCATTACACATTGTCTTGACCATTTGGTGCATGGAAGATGTCAGCCCATCGTAGAAGAAACTTGTTATGCACCACGTTTCAAAATCGTGTTGTGGGTATGAACTGACAAGATCCTTGAATCGCTCCCAACATTGGAAGAATGTTTCATCTTCCGTTTGGGTGAAGTTCATGATTGACTTTCTGAGGGAGTTCGTTTTATGATATGGGAAAATTTTCTTAATGAAATCCCTTGTCATGCCATTCCATCTGCCAATCGTTCGTGGATGTAGTGAGTGCAACCACATCTTGGCCTTTTCTTTTAAGGAGAAGGGAAAGAGTTTCAGCCTGATTGTGTCTTTAGAAAAATTAAGAAAGTACAAAGTGACTATTATCTCATCAAACTCTTTCATGTGTAGATATGAATTTTCATATTCAAGTCCATGTAATTTTGAAAGGAGTTGGATCACTCCCGGCTTGATATCCATAGGTCCTGCATTTTTTGGAAAGATCATGCAGGATGGTGTGCTCACTCTTGCCGGTTGTAGATAATCTCGTAAAGTATGAGGCGGGGTGCGTGATGCACCTCATTCTCATCCTCATTTGCAGGTTGATTCACAGCCATCACTTCTATTAACTCGGAGGACCTTAAGTAGTGTCTAATCATGTGATGGATAGGCAGCTCTACAACTAATCCTCCTTCACTCAAGAGACTTAGAGTGTTATCACGGACCCACTTGGGCATGAAACACTCTCAGCCCTCAAATTCAGAAACTAAACTAAACCTAAAACTAAAGAGAGACTAAAAGAGATCTAGAATGAAAAGAGAGAGAATTAGAAAGAGGTTACCGAATTAGAGATTTCTATGTTAGGGTCCACCAAAATAGAAAAGCAAGTTAGTTTCTAAAAAAAAAGCAGGAAAATTCTAACCTATAAATAAAATAAAAAAGTTAGTCCTAATCTTAACCTAATTCTAAAACCAATTAAATTCATAAAAACATAGTTGTAGTCCCCGACAACGGCACCAAAAACTTGTTTACAGCTCCAAGTGTAAGGTCGCGATGTATTAATAATCTCAGTGAGACCGAGGTCGAATCCTTAGGGACTAATCTTGTATATATTCTGAAAATAACTAGAACTAGAACTATAAGAAGATCTAAACCTAAATATGGAATAAAAGAGAACAATTGTGAAGGATTTATCAAATATCAAAAGGGAACTAGGATGCCAAGGATCCACTTATAGCTATCAAGATGTTACCTTACTTGATTCAAGGAGCACAATTGGAATTGGAGCCCTATCATATCCAATTAGAAGATGAGATAATCAAATCTCTGAACTTCTTATGGATCTAATTATTAATGGAAGAGAATTGTGAAGATTGGAAGGAATTCCGTCACCCAACCATACCCAGGAGATGATGGCAAACAATAGGATTTACCAATCCCACAATCTCAAATAAGAAAAAGAAGATATTCAAAGCTATTGCAGATCTATTGTAATTTGAGTCACAAAAAATCATTAAAAAGTTAAAATATTCCTTATAATCAAACTAGAATCAATGAGGTTTAATAAAAACATAAATCAAAGTAAAGTAAACATCCCAATCACGCTACAAGGTTCACCTCTTAGCCCTAGCTAAGAGTTTTAGTTAATCATAAACATGATTAAACCAAAATCTCTTAAATAAAACATAAAAATCAACTACGGAAGAAAAATTCTTAGATAGCGGTTACACTGTTTTGCTCCACTCCTCAAACCCTAGATGATGCTTTGAAGCTTCCTAGGAACTCTTGTTTATAGTTGGGGAACTTTAACTTTCGTACCGAGTTGAAAAAGTCCAGAAACAGCCTCAAATTTATGCAGTCAGTGTAAAATTTACATAACCCTCGACTAGTTGAGAGAAATCATCGACTGGCCGAGGGTCAACTTCGACTGGTCGAGGATCACGCGAATTTAAAAGATAATATTGATAGAGTTCGAGCTGAAGTTTCTTAGACTAGTCGAGCCAGAGCCAGTGTAACACCCCGTACTTTCAGTACTCGGGTGCTACTATGGAGATCTAAATTAGTTGCACGTGTGTGAGAACACACATGCCTCACCTTATACATCATCATCCAATGGCCCTCAACTCTTCCATCTCGATCATCTAGTACAATCCCCATCCATTCCAAGATGGATCATCATGCCAATAGAGGGACCTATTTTAGGATCCAAATTTCATTAATGGACAGATCTAGCCAATCATTTTAGATTTACAACCCTAAATCATGAAATCCACCGTTCACCAAGTTTACAATGAACCACGCGTCGATCCATCATTTAAAAACACAAATCGGATTATCTAGTTCCATATCCGACTCCTAAATCACACCTAAACATTCTTTAGGATCCATGGGGTTATCGACAACTAAAGTTGAATCAATCCAACTGTCGGATCATGGGAATGGCCATGGAACTGTCATTTGGTAACTAGAAATTCAAGTGGTATGTCCCACTCTAATGAAGAGGAACCCTAACACTAGTGAATGTAGCTAAATGGGGCATGGTGGGTAGTTCCGCATCTTACATAGGTATAATAAAAAGGTAAGCAAATAATGAGGATAATGATAATAATAATAATAATAATAATAATAATAATAATAATAATTAAATAATTAACAATATAACATCGTGAGACAGATAGCCCTAACAACCATTGATGGCCAGGTTTGAATTCCATCTGGCAATTGGATCAACGAGAAACTGCAACCAAACGCCAAGACCTAAAAATATGGCCCCATCTAAACCTTCTCATCGGTCATAGTAAATAAATGGGTGGATTGGAAGGCCCCGATGGGCCCCACCAACCACTTATCAAACATGAAAACGTTAAGTGGTAGAGCCGCTTACCCAGGTAGTCCACTTCAAACTTAGAAGCCTGAGTTACCAGGTCCCCTAACCGATTAAGATGTGGAAAAATGTGCCGTTATAGTTTCCCAGATAGTCATTACCATACCTAGGACTGTGAAGAAGCAAACTTGTAATGATCAAACCATCGGATTCTAAAACTGACAGTTGGATTGCCTGTGGCCATCAACTAAACACTAGAACCCATGTTGTATAGCCCTTGAGCTTTAGATCTGGCTCATAGTCAGAATAGTGACCTATCCTAAGCCATTGAAACTGATGGACGGATTAGATTTCTCAAAATCATCATAGTAGACCCCATACACATAGTGCATGTACACAGAGTGTGTGCGCCCGCGGTGTACTGGGCGACACAGTCGGTCAAAGCTGTTTCGACAGGAAAATTCCTGAAGAGGAAGGCTTCTCTCCCTCTTTCCCGCCTGCAGCCATTTGAAACGGCTCGATTGTGTTTTCTTTCCCATGTTTGAACATTCCGTGGGCCACTATGATCATCCCTATGGATGATCCGAACCGTCCATCTCGTAGGTCTGATGGACCCGAACGAAACATGGTGGGTCCCACATGCATATGCACTCATCCGTGCACACAAGCACAAGCACAAGAGGGCTGCATACGGCTAGCGTTTCCAAAAATGGAAATTCCATTCCGCTGTCGCCACGCAGACGATCCGCGTGAGCTCCCTTCCCTCGACCTCAGCCGTCCATTAGGTGAAATCTCAACCATCCAGTGATGTCCACGTGGATTAAGGTTTGGTAGAAAACCATCTCCAACCCTGGCAGCCGAACCTAAGAAAAACAGAGAGAGAGAGAGAGAGAGAGAGAGAGAGAGAGAGAGAGAGAGAGAGAGAGAGAGAGAGAGAACAGGGGAGTGCGAGTCGAGCGGGCTGTGTTGCCGCACCAAGCGGACCCATCCGAGTCTCGTTGGCTAGACCAACTCGGATCAAGCCAAAGAGAGATTAGTGAGGAGAAACAAAATCAGAAAGGAATGAGGAAAAAAGAAGGTAGTTAAGACGGAGAAGGAATCGTTCATTCCTGCTGACTTGGGTGTCGGCCATTAGTGTCAGTCCTGCAGTTACTGGCCGTGTTTGGATACTCCCTTTTGAAAGGAAGCAGGGAAGAAGAAACGGAAAGAAGGAAAAGAGAAAGCAACTGAGAGAAAGGAGATGGTGGGGGCGTGCAGCTGTTGTGCCACAACACCACACCCGGACTCTGTCTGAGTTCAGGACGGGTCCTGGTCGAGTTGGGTCCAGGTGGACCTGGTTCAAGAGTTGCTGGGATCGTGATTGTCAGTTGGATTAGCCTCCCATCACCCTTCACAATCTAGAAATCTGTGAAGAACTGGGAGCTGTTCTTCTTGTTGGTGACAATGTTGGGGATATTGCTGGGATGGGATCTAATCTTTTTAGCTCATATGCAGAGTCTCCTTGTGTCGCCCTTGTTGTTGCCTCTATCTTATCTTTGGAATCAACCATGATTTCACTGCAATATGTTATCCCCTGCTCATTAGCTCCATGGGTATCATTGTTTGCTTGATCACTGCTCTTTTGCAACTGATTTCCTTGAAATCAAGGCAGTGAAGGAGATTGATCCAGTATTGGAGAAGCAGCTTATCATCTCCACTGCTCTGATGATTGCTGGGATTTTGATAGAAAGAAGAAGGAGAGAAACAAATAGAGAAAGGGAAGGTCGTGGGCTGCTGCCGAGCCAACTCGGTTAAAATCTGCCGTTTTCGGCTCGAGTTGGGCCTGGTTTAGGCTGAGTTCACTCGAGCTCGGGGTCTATTCATAATCAGCCTTCTTTCTGATTAAATCTGAGAGATAGAGAAGGGAGAAGGAAGGATAGAAGAGGAGAGGGAGTTGAATCCCGAGTCACTGCCAAGTCAACTCAGCTGGAACCCATCGAGTCTAGCTGGGTCAAGCTGGGCTTGGATCTAATCCAGGTAGGGCTGGACATTTCAGCAAAAGAAAAAGAAGAGGTATGGTAGGGAAGAAGAAGAGAGGAAGGTTGCGTTGAGCCAAATCAACTCGACTCGAACCGATTCACCTAGGTGAGAATTTTCATTTCTTTTCAGATTCGTCATTAGTTATTTTGTTATTAATAATATCGTTATTATTTTCTACCTGTTGTAACAACTAATGTTATTTTGATGATATTGACTATGAATAATAATTAATACTATAATGTGCTAATTAGTGTCATGGATATTATTATCATCAATTATAATCCTATTGTTAAATTTCATCATAATGATTTTTATTACCATGTTAGCTAATATAAATTATAACAATAGTTATTAATAATACACTAACTGGAGTTCAAATCCTATAAGTTATCGTAGACCTAAACTCAAGACCTGGAAAATCCAAACTCTGGGTAAGGACTCTAACCCTGAGCAACGTATTAAGCAGGATTAACTATTGATTGATTCTTCATATTAGCATTGAATACTATAACAAAACTATGATTATTAGACACTTACATTGATTTACTATCCCTAAGTATTATCATGGGAAGACTCGATATTGGTAGTTATTATTATTACCAATAGAAAATAGTATCACCTTCATTATGAGGTTAGTATGATTATTATTAAGATGAATATTATTATTGGTCATCGTCACATTATTGTTAGCAAATACTCTATCTCTAGTATCTCTATTAAGAGATTATTAGTTACTATAAGAACATTAGGCATTGTTGGTGTATTTAAGTACTTACTTGTGAACTATCATTATTAGTATTGGTGGATTGATACTCCTATTATGGATATTATTCGATCCATTATACAATAATAATAATAATAACAATATTAATAATAATTTAGGATTCAAATCCTAAAACCTAAAGCCTATAATTAAACCCTAGGATGAAGCCCTAATTCTATATTAAAACCCTAAAAGTAATCCAAACCCTAGATTGTGTAAATCTTGATCATAGAAACTTGGTAGAGCATTGGTCTCATATGCAAATTTTATAATTCATGATAGGGTTTGATTCTATGGAAACACATGCTTCCTAGTAACGTTAGTGGCAATCCGATCTATAAGGTGATGATTCTTCCCCTTAAGCTTTTCATTTTTCCATTAGCTTAAGTGATAGTTTTTATTTTAATCTCAATTGATAAATGATATCTTCATTTTATAATCACATGTGTTAATTGTTGGAATTGAATTGCTATATTACATGCTTAATGTTTATCCTGCATACTCACTTATGTTTGTGGATTACTTGTAGATTATTTCTGGAATTTAAATTAGTACATTAGTAGAAAATCCCCACCTATAAATGTACACCTATACTTGGGATGTAACCCGACTGGTTGTGATTAATATGGACCTTCGACTTAATGGTTATTGAATGGTGGTTTAAATTGACCATTGATGTGGGCCTACCATCTAGGATTGTTGTATTCGATGGTTTTCAAGGATGGTCTTTTATCGCATGGTTTTAATACTCATCCTGTGTGACTTATTTTGATATTTGCCCTATGTGTCTTGTTTTGATATTGGCCATACGTGGCTTTGTTTTGGTATTTTCCTTATATGGGTTCGATGCTTTATATTGTGCAACCATGCGATGGTAAGGCCCATATATTGTAATATTATTGACCACTAGTTAACAGGGTTCCATTAAACATCTTAAGATGGTAGTCTCATGAGCCGGGGATGGCGATATGGGATCTATGCCCGAGCTGTTGGTATAAGTTGGTGACAAGCCCCCGTAGTGACCTTTGAGCTTATTTAAAATGGCTAGTTGTAATTGAACTAATAACGGATTGGCTAATCATGCATACATGACACAAACCAGCATCTATTGCTTCGTATGTGATGTACATATTTGCCTAACTAGATTTTTTCCCGAGATATAGACCATCTGGATGTCTTTCGTGGGTCGATGATTGCATGGTTGACGAGCCTAATGTCCACACGAATGAGCATCACCGGGGTGATGATTGCATTCACGCATCCATGCATATAATAAGACTGCATTTACTCTATTTTGGTTGCCTTAATATTTTATACTATTTTTTACCTAATGTGGCAGTGTGTAATCTTGAGGGGAATTCACACTAGTTGGCCACTCATCCATCAAATATATAACCATACAGGTAGCACAAGTGGCGCAAGTGACATTTATGTTATTTTGATGAGGAGCAAGCTATAATTGACAAGGATGCATGATTGTAATTGCTAAAGGTTGCTACAGGATTTCACATCGCAAGATTTTTGTAATTTACTTTATTTCACATGTAATATTATTTCATTTTGTAATTGTAAGAATGGGAGCATTGGTTTGTATAAGTCATTATGAGCAGCTTCTTGTATATTCCAAATGTAAATGAAATTTTTCTTTATGTTGATTTGTCCACTCTACGCTCATCTACTTACTCTAATAGTTGAAAAAAAATGTACACTCGAATTTGACCATCCTTTAAGGTTAACACTTGGGTTTTTGGAAAATGGGTCATATACTCGGGTCCTGAAAAGTCGAGGCGTTACAGCCAGGGCTGGTCAAGCCAGAGCTTAGGCTAGTCGAGAATCACGCAAATTCACTTCAAATCTTCAATTTTCTTCATTCCTCACTTGATTTCCTTGGATTTTTGGCATACGAATTCTTCAATATTGGTCTCCTAAGATTCATTCTTTGCTTTGGTGATTCTTGAGCATCAAATCTATACTTTTAACATTCTTTTCAAGCCAAGCTCTTAAATTTATCCTACAACACAAACATGTATAAAATATACTATTAAGCAGTTTCATGTTCATAAAACCAAGATATAAGAAGGAAAAAATATGCAATATTTGACACTCAATAGTAAACAGGATTGAGAGGTATTCTAAGGTTTTAGAAACTATTCACAGGGTTTCTAAAAGGGTTCTACGTTTGTAAAAAGGTGAAGCAAGGGTGAGATTTAAGGATTGCTTAAGTCTGGTAAGTCCTTTCTCTTTGTAATTTTTTCTTTCGTAGTGAACATCTATCGCTTTGTGCCACGATTTTTTTCCAAAAGGGTTTTCCACATTAAATTTTTGTGTTCTCTTATTTTTGCTTGGTGCTATTGAATTGCTATCCTAGATTCATCTCTGTGTGACTCCGTCGTCCAAACCCCAACAAGTGGTATAAAAGCAATCGTTGAGACACAAATCTAAATCTGCAGGATTAACATCAATGAGAAGCACTAGGTATGATATTGAGAAGTACTTAGAGAAAAATAACTTTAAGTTATGGAAGATCAAGATGATCAGTTCCTTAACCAAGTAACGTGAGGATGGTGCTCTTGAGGAGCGAAAGTCTACGATGACTGATAAAGAATGGAATACTCTTGATAAGAAGGCCTTATCATCGATCCGTTTGTCTCATGGATGAGGTCCTCTATAATGATTTAAGGGAGAAAATTGCAGCTAGTTTATGGCGAAGTTAGAGGATATTTATGTTAAAAAATCTACTAAGAATCGCCTAAACTTGAAGCTGCAGTTGTTCACCTTCAGATTGGCAGAGGGTGGAGATGTGGAGGCCTATATCAGTAATTTTAATAAATTAATTTGGAAATTGCTGGACATAGAGGAAGTGATTAAAGATAAAGATCATGCATGTATATTGTTGAATACTCTATTATCATCGTATAAGTCATTCAGGGACTCGTTGTGCACCAGAAATAAAACCCTAAGTGTGGGCATCATTATCTCAGCCCTTCAAAGGAAGGTTATGAGAAAGATGAACGGTGGCTTGGGGTCATCTTCTGATGCACTATTTACAAGGGGCGAAAATACTGAGCAAGGTATAGGATCTTTAAGACAGATCTAAATCTAAGGGCAAGGGAAAGGAAAACGTAAGTGCTGGAACTGTGGGATGACTGGACACATGAAAAAGGATTGTACTAATCATAAAGCGAAGAAAGAAAATTCAGAGGCTTCTTCCAAGGATGTTAATGTTGTTACATCTGATGAAGAAATAAGTGACGGTGATGTTCCATCTTTGTTTATGATCAGACACTTACACGATAATCTCAGTGATGAGTGGATCCTTGACACAGGAGCGTTATATCACATGACTCCTCATCGAAGTTGTTTTGCCAGTTATAGAGAATGCGATGGTAGACAAGTCTTTATGAGCAATGACAATGCCTATAATGTTGTGATATTAGTACTGTGAGCATCAAAATATTTGATGTGATGGAGCATACCCTGATTGATGTCGGGCACATTCTTAATATGAAGAAAAGTCTAATTTTTTTTTGTACACTCGAGGCTATAGGGTGCAAGTTCACTTATATTGATGGTGTCCTTAAAGTTTCAAAAGAAAACATGTATGTAAAGGAGTGCTTGATTATATATATAGTAAACAATATAAATTATCTTTTAAAACTAGAAAACATGTATGTAAAGGAGTGCTTGATTATGTGCACTTTAACGTATGGGGGTCATCGTTAGAGGTTTTCATTGGGGGGTCATCATGGTTTGTTTCATTCATTGATGACTACTCCAGGAAAGTTTGGGTTTACTTTATGAAACGTAAATTCGAAGTTTTCACTATATTCAAACAATGAAAGACAATGGTGGAAAAACAGTCAGGGTGAAAATTAAAATTTTTAAGGACTAACAATGGCAAAGAATTTACTTCCACTGAGTTTAATGAATATTGCAAAGATGAAGGAATCATTAGGTACAACACAGTACGCCACACGCCTAAACAAAACAGTCTGGCTGAGCGGATGAATCAGACTCTCGTGGAGAGGGCTCGATGCATGTTAAGTAATATTACATTGGGCAAGGACTTGTGGATCGAGGCCTTTAACAGGGCTTGCTACTTGGTGAACTGATCTTCGTCTATGGTAATTGAATGTAAAATCTCAGAGGAAGTATGGAGTGGTTATAAGCTGGACTACTTAGATTTACGCACATTGAGTTGTGAGGCTTACTCTTATGTACAGTCAGTTGAGAGAGATAAGGTAGACCGTAGAGCCAAAAAGTACATCTTGGTTGGTTATGGTATTGGTTGAAGGGTTACAGATTATTCGACAAAGTTACACGCAAGGTTATCACTAGTTGTGACGTCTGATTCAATGAAAGCTCCCTATTCTCCAAAAATGATTAGAAAGAGCTAGAGGAACCTGAAAGGTTGATCATAGATATCCAGATTAACACAAATTATACTCAGGCAAATAGAAATGTACAAACAGAGGTACCGGAACAGGTGGAGTAACCACTTGTGAGAAGAAACCCACCACGTAATAGCAGGTTACCAACATGATACAAGGATGACTCTAATATTGTAAATGTCCTCATTACAGATGAAGGAAACTTGTCTACTATTCAAGAGGCTCTTAATGAGCCTGACATAGAAAAGTAGAAGGCGATTATAGACGATGAGATGGACTCGTTGCACAAAAATCACATATGTGAGCTGGTGGAGCTTCCAATGGGCCAAAAGGTGATCGGATGTAAGTGGTTATTTAAAAGGAAACAGGATAGATACAAAGAAAGGTTGGTAACGAAGGGGTATGCTCAGAGAGAAGGAATCGACTTCACAAAGATATTCGCTCGTATTAGTGTTAGTTGCTCAATACAATCTCAAACTAGAATAAATGGATGTCAAGACAGTATTCCTGCACGGGGAATTGGAAGAGTGATCTACATGAAACAAGTAAAGGATTACGAAGTTAAAGTGGCATAGAAAAAGTCTTGTAGGTTAATGAGGTCATTATACGACCTGAAACAGTCACCTAGGCAGTGGTATAAAAAATTTGATTCTTTCATATTGAGTTAAAAATTTACTCGGAGTGAATACGATCACTATGTCTATTACAAGACACTAAGTGATGACAAATTCATCATCCTAGTATTGTATGTTGATGATATGTTAATCACTTATCATGATATGTTTGAAATCAACGTACTGAAGACTTAGTTATCAGAGACATTCGAAATAAAAGATCTAAGGGCTGTAAAGAGGGTTCTTAGCATAGATATTCATAGAAATAGGAAGAGGAGCAGACTTTGGTTATCATAGGCAGAATACCTTGAAAAGGTACTGATCAAGTATGTGATAGACCAGGCAAAGCCAGTGATTGTTTCCTACGTGGCTCACTTTAAGCTTTTCTCAGAACAATGTCCTAAATCAAATAAGAAAAAGTAGGTTATGTCTCACATGTTTTATTCGAATGCGGTTGGAAATTTAATGTATGTCATGGCCTATACGAGATCAAATATTTCACAGGCAGTCGTTGTTGTGAGAAAATACATGTCAAATCCTGGCAAGCAACATTAGAAAGTGGTGAAATGACTACTTCGATACATTTGAGGTATAAAAGACTACATCTTAACTTTTTAGAAGACAGGAACAAAGTTGGTAGGGTATGTGGATTCAAACTATGCTGATAGTGTGGATTCCAAAAAGTTAACTTCAGGATACTTGTTTGTATTATCAGGTGGAGCAATTAGTTGGATGTCGAAACTTCGGTCTATGGCGACTCTTTCCACAACAGAAACAAAGTATATGGTAGTGACGGAAGCGTTTAAGGAAGGTATTTGGTTAAGAAGCATGATAAATCAGTTAGGACTTTAGCAGGAGGTCGTGTTGGTTTATTGTGATAGTGAGAGTGCTATCAATTTGGCTAAAAAATTTATTTATCACTCATGTACTAAACACATTGATGTTCATCACCATTTTATCCGATAGGTGCTTGAAGAATAAGGTATAACTCTGGAGAAGATTCACAACAACGTGAATCCGACAGACATGCTCACCAAGGTCATTCCTACGGATAAGTTCAAGTTCTGTTCAATTTCTTTAGGCTTGAAAATGGCGTAAAAGAAGGACGGAATGTGCATGAGAAGCATTGATGAAGCTAGGATGTGAGGCAGAGATAAGAAAAGAGGTCAAGAAGCTACACGTCTGAAGATTGAAGACATAGTAGAGATTGTTAGTGACAGATGTCTTAAATCTGTTAGACTAGGCTCAATGACATGGAGTAGGATTCGATGTCATCAAAACCAGTCAATGTCATCGAGTATTTTTCAGATTTTCACCTCTGGTCGCTGGACAGTTTTTGGTCATTCTTTGATGACATCAAAGGGTGTTGGATGTCATCGAAGGTTTTGCACAGAATTTCTGCGAAAACACAGATTTTGCGAAATTTTCTTCCTAATTCGCTTTGGTTTCTTTCTAAAGCTATATAAAGGGGTGTAAACAGGATTGTGAGGTATTCTAAAGCTTTAGAAACTATTCCTAGGGTTTCTAAAAGGGTTCTACAGTTTCAAAAAGGTGGAGCACGGGTGAGATTTGAGGATTGCTTAAGTCTGGTAAGTCCTTTCTCTTTGTAACTTTTGCTTTTATAATGAAGATCTGTCACTTTGTGCCATGGTTTTTTCCCGAAAGGCTTTTCCATGTTAAATCTTTGTGTTCTCTTTTGTTTGCTTAGTGCTCTTGGATTGCTATCTTAGATTCATTTATATGTGATTCCGTCGTACAAACCCCAACAAAATAACTGTGAAAGATAATGGTATTAAGGCTAGACTTTGTCTGAGTTTGCTGCAATAGATGGCTGAGATGTAGTTGTTTAGGTAACTAATGAGATCAAAGGTCTAGTTGGAGTTGATTGGGAAGATTCTACCACAAGGCTAGGCATTGCATGTGGATGAACATTCCCTGATTTGGGCAAAGGCAACCAAGTAGTGGAGGGAGTTACTTGGGATGGGGTAATTATAAGAGTGACTGTAATCCTTTTTAATAAAATGGATACCTACCTTCATCAAACACAACATGGAAAGATATAAAATAATACTAGAGATGGGATCCATGCATTTGTAACCATGATAATTAAGATTCTAATCGAGAAAGACACGTCAAGAAGATTGAAAAGATATTTTTCCTAATGATGCGGATAGAAAAATGGATAACATTTGCATCCAAAGCTAGTTAGCAAAAGATTACTAAGCAATAGTTTAATCAAGAAAATGACAGTGGCAAAAGCACCGGCCTAATGGCGACTAGGCATATATGGGAATGAACCATGAGAGGAAGGCCAGTTGCAACAATGTGTCGATGTTTTCATTTGGTAAGTCCATTTTTATTAGATGTGTGTAGGTAGGATAGGTGATGGGGTGCCTACTCATGGCTTAGTGGTAGACTCACAAGAGTTCCAACACTAAGGTCATGGGTTCAAATATCCATTGTGGTGTGTACATAAAAAATAAAAATAAATAAATAAATAAAAAGATAGGATAGATGATGATATATGTCATTTAAGGAGTGAAATTCTTTAAAGCAGGAACTAAAATATTACCTATCGCTATAAATAGACATAGCTTTTATATGACCAAGAATAGAGATAATAAAGGCAAGACGATAAAGAGTCTGGCGAGCTAGATGCCCAAGTTGATGGTGCTAGACATCACAAGAAAAATAAGTAGAAAAGAGGATGGAAGGTGAGGAACTGGATTTATTATGATGGTGTAAAGGAAGTTAGAAAGGATAAAAGTTGTCACTGCTCCGTCTGTGGAAGAGGATCTTACATAATTTTTTGTCCTTCACAAATTAAAACAATGAGAATTAGGGAACACAATAACAACTATTGTCCTTTTGTTACATCTAACTTTTCTCTTTCGACTAATTTTTGGAAGATCAAAGAAGGTATTAGGTTGATCCACTTTGAGGGGATCGTGCCTCTTAAATCTTAGAAGAGAATTGTTTTGGAAAGAAAAGTTATGTCCATACTTTCATTAATAAGCTTTATTTAGTACGAATTCGTAGCCCATAGGCCATAGCACCATAACTACCTACCACGACCATTAACCTCACTAACAGGTAACTACTCCACTACATAATTCTCTCCAATATGGGCTACAAATTTGTACTAAATAAAACTTATTAATGAACACATGGACAAAGTTTTTCTTCTCAAAACAATTCTCTTTTGAGATCTAAGAGGCATGATTCAGTTTGAAGTAGATCAACCTAACATTTTCTTTTATCTTCCAAAAATTCGTCAAAGGAAAAAAAAAAGAAAAAAGAAAAAAGATAGACATAACATTCTGGTATCAGAGCCATCTACTTGGGAAATGTTGTAATAGATGTTTTAAATTGAGTCTATTACTGGGTTTGTCGATGCCATTCACAGTCTGTTTAATATCACCTTCGATGGCATCGAACAGTTCTCGATCCCATCAATATTTTTCAGATTTTCTTTAGTTGGTCGCTAGACTAAATGGGATTTTCTTTAGTTGGTCGCTAGACTAAATGGGCACCTTTTCGATGTCATCGATGAGTGTTTGATGCCATTGAGAATTTTTGAAAAATCATGTTTTGTCTCTGAATAGTTTAGGTGTTAGTTCGATACCATCAATATGGTTTCGATGCCATCAAAAGATTAGTTTCGATGTCATCGATAGATTCTATGCAAATTTTCGCAGAACTGCGAATTTGTAGGATTTGTTTCCTATTTTGATTGTGCTTCCTCCAATGTCTATATATTTGAGTGCAATTGGAATTGGGAGTATATGAAGGGGGATTCTAGGGTTTCTAAATCGTCCAAGGGTTTTAAAGGGTGTAGTAAGGGTGTGATTCAAGGTTGTTCGAATCGAGTAAGCTCTTTACTTTATAATTTTTACTTTCATAGTGATCATCTATAGCTTTGTGCTATGATTTTTTTCCCAAAAGGGTTTTTTCACATTAAATAGTTGTGTTCTCTTTGTGTTTGCTTGGTTCTATTGGATTACTATCCTAGATTTCTCTCTGTGTACTTTTGCGGTCCCCCAACAAGCGGTATTAGAGCTATCGTTGGAGCACAAGCTTGAATCTGAATGATTAGTATTAATGAAAAACACTAAGTATGATATTGAGAAGTACTCAAGAAAAATTAATTTTGCCTTGTGGAAGGTTAAGATGATTAGCCTATTAACTAAGCAAGGGGAAGATGGGGCTCTTGAGGAGCGAAGACCATCTATTAGTGACAATGATTGGAAGACTCTTGATAAGAAGACCAAATCCTCTATCCAATTGTGTCAACGGATGAGGTTCTCTACAATGTTATGGGAGAAAACTGCAGCAGATATGTGGGCGAAGTTAGAGAACCTTTATACTAAAAATTCCTTTAAAAATTGCTTACACTTAAAGTTGCAGTTGTTTAACTTTAGGATGGCAAACCACATCAATAATTTTAATAAGTTGATTTGCAAGTTACTAGACATGGAAGAAGTGGTCAAAGATAAAGATTAGATATGTAATTTGTTAATTTCTCTTCCGACATCGTATGAATCTTTTAAGGAATCCTTATGCACTAGTAATATGTCCCTAAGTGTAGACATCATTATCTTATCCATTCGAGGAAAGGCCATGTGAAAGAAAAACGGTAACATGAGGGCCTCTTCTGATGCATTGTTTATGAGAGGCCAGAATACTGAGTGAGATACTAGATCTTCTTGGTCAAGATCTAAATCCAAGGGCAAGTTAAAGTGCTGGAATTGTTGGAAGACTAGACACATGAAGAAAGATTGCATAAATCCTAAAATGAAGAAAGAAAACTCAGAGGCTTGTTCTAAGGATGCCAACATTACCACGTTTGATGAAGAGATAAGTATAGGTGATGTATTGTCAGTGTCTATGATCAGACACTTATACGATGATTATAGAGACTAGTGGATCCTTGACACAGGGGCATCATATTACATGACTCCTAATCGGAGTTGGTTTGCAAGTTACAGATAGTGCGATGATGGATAGGTGTTTATGGGCAATGATAATGCCTGTAATGTTGCGGCTATTGGTATGGTGCGTTTCAAAATATTTGATGGGATGGAGTGTACCTTGACTGAGGTCAGGCACATTCCTGACATGAAGAAGAACTTGGTTTCTTTTGGTGCACTTAGGGCAATAGGGTGCAAATTCATCGGTGTCAATAGTGTCCTTAAAGTATCAAAGGAGGCACTCATAGTTATGAGAGCGCAGAGGCACAAAAACCTTTTAAAGTTGATCGGATGCACTTCAGTAGGTGGAGCGACAGCGGCTGTTGTGAATTCCACGTCTACACGTATGTGGCATGCTTGTCTAGTCCACATGAGTGAGCAGGATATGAAGGTACTTTCTTATTATTTTTTTATTCCAACTTTTAAGAATTCTGATTTAGATATATGCGAGCATTGTATATATGGTAAACAATCTTGATTATCTTTTAAATCTAAAAAACATATATGTAAGGGAGTGCATGATTATGTGCACTCTGACGTATAGGGGCTATCGCAAGAGGTTTCTGTTGGAGGGTCATCATGGATTGTCTCATTCATTGACGACTACCCCCGGAAAGTTTCGGTTTTGCTTCATGAAATATAAATCTGAAGTTTTCACCACATTCAAACAATGGAAGGCAATGGTGGAAAAAAAGGCAGGGCCAAAAATAAAAGTTTTAAGGATTGATAATGGTGGAGAATTTACTTCCACTAACTTCAATGAATATTGCAAAGATGAAGGGATCATTAGGCAAAACACGGTGCGCCACATGCCCAAACAGAATGGTGTGGCTAAGAGGATGAGTCGGACTCTCTTGGAGAGGGTCCAATGAATGTTAAGCAATGCTAGGTTGGGCAAGGAACTATGGACTGAGGTTGTTAATACAACTTGCTATTTGGTGAACCGGTCCCCTTCTACGACAATTAATTATAAGATCCCAAAGGAAGTATGGAGTAATCATAAGATGAACTACTCAGTGTTCACAACCCCAAGTGTAAGGTCATGATGTAGTAATAATCTCAGTAAGACCAAGGTCAAATCCACAGGGATTGAACTTGTATATTTTTAAAATTAAGTAGAACTAGAACCAGAAGAAGATGTGAATCTAATTTTAAAGTAATTGTGATTAAAGTAATTAAAACTTATAAATTTAAAATTGGAAACTAAGGTTTCCAAGGAGCCACTTCTAGCAATCAGGGTGATATTATGCTTGATACAAGGACACAACTGGATATCCAATCGAAAGAAGAGACGGTCAGATCTCTGAACTTCTCATGAATCTAGTCATCAAAGAAGGAGAATTGGGAAGATTGGAAGGGATTCCGTTACCTAACCATGCTCATGGGATGATGACAAACAAAAGGATTTACTAATCCATCAATCTCAAAGTAAGAAAGGACGATATTCAAAGCTATTGTAGATCTATTGTAATTTGTCACAACAAACTATTAAAAATTGAAAATATTCCTTATAATCAAACTAGAATAAAAGAGAATTCAATATAAACATGAATCAAAGCAATAGAAACATCTCATCCTGCTACAAGCTTCACCTCTTAGTTATAAAAGAGAATTCAATATAAACATAAGGGTTTAGCTAACTATAGACATGATTGAATAAAAGTCTCTTAAATAAAACATAAAAACAACTAAGGAAGAGGAAAAAAAACTCTTGGCGACAGGTTCTCCACCCTTTTGCTCCACTCCTCAAACCCTAGAAGATGCCTAAGAACATTCTAGGAACTCCTATTTATAGTTATGCAACACCCTCTTGCAAACCGACCTCGAATTTCCCCAAACAGACCTTGAAACCGCCTCAAATTTCTGTAATTCATGTGTTGTCTACGTAACTTTAGACTAGTCGAGAACAGCCTTTGACTGGTCGAAGGTCACCTTCGACTGGTCGAGGATGATGGGAATTTAGAGGATTTTGATCGCTGGAGTTCGAGTCGAAGTTCCTTTAACTAGTCGAGGAAGACTTAAACTGGTTGAAGGACGACTTAGACTAGTCGAAGTAGACAGTTTTTTAGGGTTCTTTTTCTTTACTTCAAGCTTTTAATTTTCTTCATTTCTCACTTGGTTTTCTTGGATCTTTTGCATGTGAATTCTTCATTCTTGCTCTCATAAGATCCATCATTGGCTTTGGTGATTCTTGAGCATTAAATTCATGCTTTCAGCATCCTTTTTTTATCTAAGCTTTTAAATTCACCTTGCAACATAATCATGGTTAAAATAAAACATTAAAAATTATCATGTTCATAAAATCAAGTAATAAATGGGGGATAATATGCAATATTTGACCCTCAACACTTAGATTTGTACATATTTGGTTGTGAGGCTTACTCTTATGTACTGTCAGTTGAGAGAGATAAGCTAGACCATGTAGCTAAAAAGTACATCTTTGTTGGCTATGGTATTGGTGTGAAAGGTTACAAGTTATACGACAAGTCCACACGCAAGTTCATCACTAGTCGTGATGTCAGATTCGATGAAAGCTCCCTATTCCACAAGAATGATCAAGAGGAGCAAGAGGAACCAAAAAAGTTGATCGTAGATATCCAAATTGACACAGATGATACTCAGGCAGAGACAGATGCACAAATAGAGATACAAGAGCAGGTGAAGCAGCCACCTGTAAAAAGAAACCCACCGCGTGATCGTAGGTTACCGACAAGATTCAACGACGACTCTAATATCGCATATGCCCTTGTTACTGATGAGGAGGACCCGTCTATTATTCAGGAGGCTCTTGATGATCTTGATGCAGAAAAATAGAAGGCAATTATGGACGATGAGATTGACTCTTTGTACGAACCACGCATGGGATCTAGTAAAGCTTACAGTGGGCTAAAAAGTGATTGGAAGCAAGTAGTTATTCAAAAGGAAATATGATAGATACAAAGCGAAGCTAGTAACAAAGGGTTACGCTTGAAGAGAAGGAATCAACTTCACAGAGATATTCGCACCGATGGTTAAGAAGGTATCTATCAGATTCATGTTTGTCGTTAATTGCCCAATATGATCTCAAGCTGGAATAGATAGATGTGAAGACTACATTCCTGAATGAGGAGTTGGAAGAGCAAATCTATATAAAGCAACCAGAGGGCTATAAAGTTAAAGGGACAGAGAACAAAGTTTATAGGTTATTGATATTGTTGTATGGGCTGAAACAGTCACATAGGCAGTAGTATAAAAAATTGATTCTTTCATATTGATTCAGAAATTTACCATAAGTGAATACTTTTACTATGTCTATTACAAGACACTGAGGGATGACAAATTTATCATCATAGTATTGTACATTGATCACCAGTCATGATATGTCTGAAATCGACGTACTGAAGACTCAGTTATCAGGGACATTCGAGATGAAAGATCTAGGGACTACAAAGAAGGTTATCGACATTGATATACATATAGACAAGAAGAGGAGCAGGTTTTGGTTATCACAGGTAGAATATCTTGAAAATATATTAATCAAGTATAGGATGGACAAGGCAAAGACGATCAGCGTTCCCCATGCAGCTCACTTCAAGCTTTCATTGGAACAATGTCCTAAATCTAATGAGAAAAAGTAAGATATGTCTTATGCACCTTATTCGAATGTGGTTAGTAGTTTTATGTATGTTATGGTCTGTACGAGATCGGATATTTTACAAGCAGTCAGTATTGTAAACACATATATGTCAAACCCCAGCAAGCAACATTGAAAAGTAGTGAAATGACTACTTAGATATATTCGAGATACAAAAGATTACATCTTAGCTTTTGAGAAGACAGGGGCTGTCACGCCCCAAACCCAAAAATTGGATTCATATGAATCCAGATTGTCAAATCTGGTGTCAACAACCTCCGTAGTGCCCCATTCTCTACTCCTGACAATCATATGTCAGATTTCAATCCTGGGATCCTACAATGAGAATTTTCAGAATGAATTTTTTTTTGTAATGGAGCATAACCACAAGCATAACCAAGTTACAAAATAACATCACCACATATCCACTATATCAAAAACTTTAAATACAATGCGGAAAGAGAAATACTAGGTGATCAAAAAGCTCCAAAATGGTCTGATACGTGCTTCTGCCTCAGTGCTGCTGCTGTCCAACGCTACCTGCACGCAACAGTCGTGCATAAGCTTATAAAAGCTTAGAGGGTGGTGTAAGTGTGTGCGCAAGGCAAACGCCCAGTGTACAATATCAGGGTAATGCGGAAGTATATGGTAAATCCATGAATAAAACCAACCATACCAATGCTATGTGATGCAAGGCATGAATGCCATCGGCCATACCAAGGCCATGCGATGCGAGACATGAATGTTATCGGCCGCACCGATGCAAATGCGAGGCTTACATAGCCGAATGTCATAAGCGAAATGTAATCCAAACAAGTCGTTACTCATCAAGTACACATATCAGTACAGTTCCTCTTTGGATATCACCGGGGTCTAATACATTTCGCAGTGACTGCCACTTCCCTAGCTGCACAGTCAAGCAAGCGGAATAGACCTCACTATCTGCCTGACCAGTAGTCTGCCAATACCTACCCGGCTCATCGATAGCTGACTCATTTGTGAGCTGGTCAAACTCAGCCTAGCTTATAGCCCCCTCTCTCAGGCGGATAAGGCCACACCCCCTTCCAACCGACCACGACACAGTGAGAGATATGACCTACTGGTATTCGGTACTCGGGCACTCATGTATCCACTCGGTCTATATGTTGGAGCATCTCTTGGTACCAAAAAGGTTCTGAGACTTTCACGCAAGGACATCCTAAGTGCCCACAGTGCTAGAACCAAGTATTTTCGGTATCCGATATGGCCATCCACGATGTACCTGTGGAGCCATGGCCCTGATGTCGCTAGGGCGTGCAGTGATCAAGTCATACATATGCGAGATGCATGAATTACACCGTCAAATCATGCAGCAATCCAGCACATACTACGCTATCATGTGGGGCACTCTGTCTCATAACGAGTCCCGAAAATGGTCTGCCCAATGGCGTATGCTATGATCAGTCACTACTCGTACCAAATATACATATGATGCGTATGGGCATGAGTCATGGGATTATACTAAGCATGTTATAAAGTAATGGACTATGCTTACGATGCAGATGAATCTAGACGGCCTATACACAACTAGTATGAGCTTACCAATGGGCCCTAAGGAGAGATACAATGCGGATATTTAACTAACATTGTACTTACAATGTGGGCGTCAAACCATCATTGCTCCTAAGGCACGGCCTGTGATAAATTTCATTACATGAACCATGGAGGAATCACACATTGCAATGGACCTTAGGTACATCCTATTGGGCCTTAAATATATCAAATGGGCCATATCATATGGGCCTCATATTCATCGAGTGGGCCACATCAATGGGCCGCACCAATGGGCCTTATGTACATTGCAATGGACCATAACTCATGGGCCTTATAATACATCAGAATGGGCCTTACAACTTGGGCCTTATATGTATCAAATGGGCTTAATCTTACGGCCTTATCAAATGGGCCTAATCCCATAGGCCTTATATATATATATATATATATATATATATAAAATGGGCCTAATCTCATGGACCTTATGCATATTAAATGAGCCTAGTCCCATGGGCCTTATAAGTACACCAAGGTGGGCCTCAATTAATGGCCACAAATAAGTTAACATGGGCCCTATACACATACCAAGGTGAGCCACCTGATCCATAGATCTGACTCATTTTTAACTTAAGCCATAATATGAGTTTACAAAATAAATGGATGGTTTGGATGCAACACATGCATCATGGTGGGGTCCACATAAAGGTCTACCATCATACATATATACATATATAATATATATAATATATACAATATTATATATAATATAATATATATATAGAGGATAGATGTAACGCCCCGACTTTTTAGGACCCGAGTACACAACCCATTTCCCAAAAACCCGAGTGTTAACCTTAAAGGATGGTCAAATTCGAGTGTACATTTTTTTTTCTTTTATTTATCAGAGTGAGCAAATGAGCGTAGTGTGGATAAATTGACATAAAGAAAAATTTCATTATCATTTAAGTATACAAGAAGCTGCCCATAATGACTTATACAAACCAACGTCTCTGAATTTAACAAATAAAAGATTTACAAGAATTAATACTTGAAGAATAGTAGAAAACATGTAAATATAAGCCGCAAGATCATGCAGCTCCTCCAAGCACATACAGTTATGCATCCCTGGTGATCGTACCCTTCTCCTCATCAAGTCTGAACATGCATATCACTTAAGCCACCTGTACTACCTGTACGGTTGTATATTTGATGGATGAGTAGCTAACTCAGTGTGAATTCCCCTCAAGATTACACACCGCCACATTAGGTAAGCATGGTTATAAAACAACCAGACAACCAAAACA